>ML058335.1:4506258-6906258 GCA_003013855.2 Liriodendron chinense
ATAGTTCTCTTTTGGATTGAAATGAAAGAATTGTTGCGAGATAAGTATGTTCCCCTTTCTTATAAGCAGAGGCTGTTGGATCAATGACACACTTTGCGCTAAGGATCCATGACGGTAACGGAATACATCGCCAAATTCGATGAATACATGATGAGGTGCGATGTAGATGAGGACCCTGCTGTGGTTCTCTCCCGTTTTCGTATGGGCCTCAGGCTTGACCTCCAATGTGAGCTCATGCCTCATATGGTCACCAGCTTAGAGCACGCTTACCAGATGGTGCAGGAACTGGAGCACTATGTGCGCCAATCTCCTGCTAGAGGGTTTGAGATTCGATCTACTGTGCCTAGAGTTGTTCCGCAGGGAGCGAGACCTCAGGTCGAAAATCAACCCAGAGCTCAACCTGGTATCCAACCAGTCAATAGAAATTGAGGTAACAATGTGGCTGGACCAAGTACTAGGATTACGATGCCAGGGCAGTGCTACCGCTGTGGTGGCATGGGTCACATTGCGTTTGTTTCTGAACACTCTACAGAAGAAGAAGTGGCATATGAAGTTGAAGGTGACCAGAATGATGAGGAAATCATTGTCCAATCCCTTGAGCCGGCCAATGATGCCGAGGATGATACTGTGGAGACTACCCCACTTGCTGTGGTGAGATGCGCTTTGGCCCAGGTGAAGGAAAGTGAGGATTGGCGCAGAACCACTATCTTCCACACTTACGCCAAGTGTGGAGATAAGAGCTGCAAAGTGATCATAGACAGCGGGAGCTGTGAGAATGTAGTTTCTCCAAGTACTTTGAGTCGCCTGGGGTTGAAGCCAGTCCCTCACCCCAACCCATACCGAGTTTCTTGGGTTGATGCGACATCCCTTCCTGTGACTCAGCTATGGCTTGTTCCAATCGAATTCGGACCATATAAGGACAAGTTGTGGTGTGATGTGGTCACGATGGACGTTGGCTATATTATCTTGGGAAGGCCATGGCTCTTTGACAAAGATGTCACAATATTCGGGCTTACGAATAATTGTGTGTTTAAGCATGAAGGAAAGAAGCTTGTCTTAAGCCCGCTCCTCCCAAATCGTCCACAGGAGCGAAAGATGTTGCTTCTCCAGGCAGTTCTAAGAGTCAAAGGGCACCTCAATCGAAGTCTCTCCACATCATAGATGCTAAGGAATTTGAGGCCAAAGCTGGGACTATAGTGTACGTTTTACTGGCTAGAGAGAGTACACCCGAGGTTGCTATAGGGTTACCCCACGAGGTTCGTTCAGTCCTAGAGGAGTTTCGGGATGTCTTCCCTAAGGACCTTCTAGACAAGCTCCCACCGATGCGGGACATTCAGCATGCGATAGATCTTGTCCCAGGGGCGACCCTACCAAACCTCCCTTACTACAGAATGAATCCCACCGAACCTGCTGAGTTGAAGAGGCAAGTGGATGAATTGCTTCAAAAGGGATTTATTCGTGAGAGTATGAGCCCGTGCGCCGTGCCTGCGCTTCTTACGCCAAAAAAAGATGGCACGTGGCGCATGTGTGTCGATAGTAGAGCCATAAACAAGATTACTGTCAAGTATCGGTTTCCCATCCCGAGGCTTGATGACATGCTTGACATGATGGCCACCTCTACTATCTTTTCGAAAATTAACCTCAAGAGTGGTTTTCACCAAATTCGTGTTCGCTTAGGAGATGAGTGGAAGACTGCCTTCAAGACGAAGGACAGGCTGTATGAGTGGTTGGTTATGCCCTTCGGGTTAACCAATGCTCCAAGTACATTTATGAAGGTGATGACCCAGGTGCTGCGACCCTTTATGGGTAAGTTCTTAGTTGTGTACTTCGATGATATCTTTATCTATAGTACTTCTCCTACCCAGCACCTTGAACACTTGAGGCAGGTCTACAACGCCCTGCGAGCAGAAAAGCTTTATGCGAACCTCAAGAAGTGTTCCTTCTTGACTTCCAAAGTTATCTTCCTGGGGTTCGTTGTTTCGTCAGAGGGTATGTCTGCAGACCCTGAGAAAGTCAAGGCCATTGTCAATTGGCCTGAGCCGCGTAATATACACGACGTGCGAAGCTTTCACGGCCTAGCTACGTTCTATCGGAGGTTCATCCGTGGATTTAGCTCTATTATGGCTCCCATCACAGATTGCATAAGAAAATGGGAGTTCCAATGGTCTAAAGCCGCGACACAGGCTTTCTCTGAAATCAAGAAGAAGATGATGAAAGCGCCTGTCATGCATCCACCTGACTTCTCTAAAGTCTTTGAGGTGGTGTGTGACGCGTCAGGACTTGCCATAGGGGGAGTGTTAAGCCAAGAGAGACATCCTGTGGCCTTTTTCAGTGAGAAATTGAATGAGGCTAAACAATGCTACTCCACCTACGACAAAGAGTTCTATGCGGTTGTGCAATCATTGCGCCATTGGCGGCATTATTTATTACCGCAAGAATTTGTCCTGTTCTCCGATCATGAGGCCTTGAAATATTTGAGCTCCCAAAAGAAGTTGAGACCTAGGCATGCCAAGTGGGCTCAATTTCTTCAAGAGTACACATTTGTACTTATGCACAAGGCCGGGAAAGAGAATAAGGTTGCTGACGCGCTTAGTCAGTCGTGTCATGACGCTGCCGTCCATGAGCGTTGAAGTTACAGGCTTTGAGCAACTCAAGGGTGAGTACTCAACTTGTCTAGACTTTGGGACCGTCTATGCGTCAGTTGTCTAGCGACCCACCCTCGAAGAGTGCTGAGTTTGTCCTTACAGACGGATATCTTTTTAGAGGGGGCAAGCTCTACATCCCACGTACATCCCTCCGTGATTTTCTAGTATGGGAGCTTCATGCTGGAGGGATGGCAAGTCACTTTGGTAGAGATAAAACAGCTGCCCTGGTTTCTGATCGTTTCCATTGGCCTAATCTTCAGCGAGATAGATGTGGCCAAGATTGTAGGGCAGTATCGGACATGTCAACTGGCAAAGCAGAGGAAACAGAATACAGGCTTATACACTCATTTGCCAGTTCCACATGTCCCGTGGCAAGATGTCAGTATGGATTTCGTGCTTGGGCTTCCCAAGACTATTCGTAAGCACGATTCCATACTCGTGGTCGTTGATCGGTTTTCTAAGATGGCCCATTTCCTACCCTGTTATAAGACCTCAGATGCCTCCCACATTGCTAAAATATTCTTTCAGGAGGTTGTGCGACTTCATGGGGTACCTAGATCCATCGTGTCTGACAGAGATACTAGGTTCACTAGTTATTTTTGAAAGACTCTCTGGCATCTTTTGGGTACGTGGCTTCAATTTTCTTCAGCATATCATCCTCAGTCGGATGGTCAAACAGATGTAGTGAACCGTAGCCTAGGAAATTTGTTGAGATGTCTAGTTGGAGACCACCACAAGACCTGGGACACTGTTATTCCCACAGCAGAGTTCGCTTATAACTCTTCAGTGAACAGGTCTACAGAAATGAGCCCATTTGAAATTGTTTCAGGTCTTATACGCCCGAGCCCCCATAGATTTTATCCCCATGGCTACCCCACAGCGTCCTTCAGAGTTAAGAGAGTCATTTGCCCATTCATATACATGTATTGCATAGTGAGATCAGAAAGAAGATTAATTCAAGTAATGAACATTATAAACTTTCTGCTGACACTCACAGGAGATTTAGGGAATTTCAACCTGGAGATGACGTCATGGTTCGTATTAGGTCTGATCGGTTTCCACCTGGATCCGTGAAGAAGCTTCATGCCCGTAGCATAGGCCCACATAAAATTGTGAAAAGGTTGGGGTCTAACGCTTATGTTGTCGATATCCCTCTTACCATGGGCATCAGTTCCACATTTAATGTGGAAGATCTAGTTCCCTATCACGAGCCATTACCTCTATCCATTGATTCCCCTGTTTCTTCCTAGACCTTCCCTATATATGGACCTTGGCCACAGCCTGACCTCCCTATACCCATCTTACCTTCTCTTCCTTCTGCACCGAGAAGAGACGAGATAGAGGAAATTTTGGACTCCGAGTTGGTTTCTACTCGCTCAGGGGGTTATCAGAAATTCCTAGTCAAGTGGAGGAACAGGCCTATTGCAGATAACTCCTGGATTACCAAGACAGAGCTACAGCATATCGATCCAGACATGCTTGAGCGGTACAGGAGTTCACTTTCGCCAGTGGCGAATTCTTTGCACCCGGGGAGAATTGATGCGGACATCAGTGATGCACCCTTTAGAGTGTACCAGAGGAGGCGACGTCGCAGATCGAGTGTTGGAGCAGACAAGTTGATGTGGATGGATGCTGGGCCCATGGGGCTCATTTTCTGACGCGTTACGAGTACGCGAGATGCAGGATTGTACAGGAGTATCATGACCGCTGGACCATAGAGCGGATTTACGTTTAGGCGCTTTTCTGTTTATTTCCTTGTTTTTAGGCGCTTTAGTGTCGTTACTTTAGGCATTTTTATGCTATTTCTTTCGTTTTCAGGCACTTTAGTGCACTTTTTTTTTATTTTCGTAGCTTATATATACAGTGAGAAACCCTATTTCGAAGTATTGAATAAATAGAAAATTCGTGAGTTTCTTTCTCTTTGTTTGAGAGATTAGGGTTTCAGGATTGGCCTTCGGGTGTTGAGAATTCCACCCCGAAGTTTCCATTTTTCTCCTCTATTTCTTCAAGGTGCGAGGAAAGGTAAGCTTCTTTTGATTCCTAATTCGTGTTTCATGAGAACCCATTGCTTTTTCGACATCCCTCGTCCTTTTCTGAACCCCCCCCCCCCCCCCCCCCCCCCCCCCCCTCTCCTCTTTTGGTACGATCGAAAAGAGGGATGCCTAGCCACGATAACTGGATCCAAACTTGACTGTGGACTGGTCTATGCTAGATCTGAGATATCCTCATATCCCTAGATCCTACCTAGTTTTACGATTTTACATGGTTTTATGCAAAGGGGCATGATCCGGACGGACAGATCTCATCTTCGTGTTGAGATTTGTTAGTTTCCTCTGATTGAAAGTAGTTAGTTTCGTAATTCTATTATTTGAATATCTTCCAACTGAATATACATGCATCTAGGGTTAGGTCATCGCATGCCCCTGCATCACATCTCCACTTCATCCACCCAGCTCTAATTCTATAAGCAGCATCTTTCTCAATTTCTTTGGTCTCATGAATTATTGACCCAATCCATCAAAAATAATCATGTTGGGGTACTTGGTTAACAATCTTTAACAAATTCTTCATTTCCGCTCTTGTTGTTACTAAAACTGCATTCCATATACTCTGTTTTAATCTAACTAATTTTAAAAGCTTTAGATTTTAAAGCATCCCTCCATAGTTCTAGCTTTTGTGTTTATCCCTCTCGTCTCGTCAATCAAAACCATATTATCTGCAAACAAACATACATTATGGGACCTCTTCCTATAAATGTCTCGTTAACTCATCCATACCAACATAAAAAGATACGAGCTCAATGATGACCCTTGGTGTAAAGCTATAATAATTTGAAGATAGCTGCCGCACCCTGGAATGACAATTTTCCAACCACAATACAACATGGCTTGAATCAACTCTGAAGATTACTTCCTGAAGAAAAAAAGAAAAGAAAAAAAAAGAAGCTTCTCGAAGATCCTTCAGCTTCCAGTTTGCTAGAAACACACCATCCAGAAGGTCCAGAAAAATAAATTCCTGCCTTCAGCTTCATTGCATTTAAAAACAACGTCCAGAGGGTCCAAAGATGTGATATCTTTTATTTATTAGTGAAACAGCACAAACATGGGTCAAAAATTCACATCTATATTACCAAAATACGTAGTGCTTATCACTGATATGTCCCGATGAAAATATCAGTTATGGACCAGCAGATACATTCTCTGATACTGATATTTTGAACCTTCTTCACAATGGAGGGACCCAGGTTACCGATTAAAGATCCATCCAAGTCAATTTCCAAAGACCAAGTGGTGGGTGCATCCCACTACAATTTTACCTTTGATCTATCATTTTCCAGTATCAATTATTGTCCTTCGATCTCTCAATAATCCAACATTAACACCCATGGGAATTCTTTTCTTAAAAGAGTTCATTTGATGATGCTAGTCTTGATGATTTCCAGTCTAATATATATATATATATATATATATATATATATATATATATATATATATATATATATATATAGAGAGAGAGAGAGAGAGAGAGAGAGAGAGAGAGAGAGGAATGCTCACCTACGAACCATCTCACACGAGAACTTGTGAGAGAATTTTGAGGACTCATCACACGTGATGTGTCCCCAAAATCTGAGCCGTCCACGTGATGCAGCACCCCGAAAAACCCCTTGGGCCCAACTTTCAACCTGATCCAGAACTCTGGTGGGCTATAGAAGAGAGTGAGAGGCAAATCAAGGGAGGAAACTGTTTCCTTTTTCCACGGCCCACTAAACTTGTGAACCAGGTTGAAAGTTGGGCCCTGGGGGTTTTTCAAGGTGTTGCATCACGTGGACAGCTCAGATTTTAAGGACCCATCACGTGTGATGAGTCCTCAAAATTCTCTCACGAGTTCTCGTGAGAGATGGTTCGTAGGTGAGCATCTCTCTCTCTCTCTCTCTCTCTCTCTCTCTCTCTCTCTCTCTCTTTATATATATATATATATATATATATATATATATATATAGTCCAAGTGAAGTTATAGCCCTTGACATATGGTGGGAATGGTGGAACAGGATTCGTGTAGCTGGCTCCAATTAGTTGGGATAAGGCTTAAATGATGACGATGATATTCTCAAAATCACATTATTTTTGAAAATGCGGTTTGCCGCATACATTCAAGACAATTCATCAACAACTGAATCATGATTTTAGTACTAAGTGGTACTAATCTTCTACCCAAGGTGCAAGTCCTGAAATTAACTAGGCATTTACACTTCGTAATATTTTAAAACAAACACTTCCCCACTCCTCAAGCTCCACGAAAGTAGATTTAGTATATTCTTTGCCCGATGCATTTTAAAAAAACCAATCATCATAAAATGTAACTTGGAATTCCTCAGCTGTGTCATGGATTTAGAGACAGAACTTTAATACTTTTAATATATGCATGTTCTCTACAAAACCATCAACAGTGCAGCAAGGAACAAGACAACTGGTACCTGTAATGGAAGTAGCAAAAGAGAAAAGAAACCTAGAAGCTTCACTGTAGGTAAATGGAAACAAAATTAGACTTGAAGGGCCTGTTTGATTTGATGTAATTCATGTGAATTGGAGGTAAAAATGTAATTATGGTTTTTCACAAGTGTTTGGAAGTGAGATGGAATTCCACGTTGAAAATTGGGCGGAACTCAAATTTGTAAGACATGTTTCGAAGCCAAAACTCCATGGGCCCCCGCCATGATGCATGTATTATATCCATGCCATCCATTCATTTTTTTTTCATATCATTTTAGGGCATGATTCGAAAAATGAGGCAAATCCAAATCTCAAGTAGACCACACCACATAAAACAGTGGGGATTGAACGATAACCATTGAAAACTTCTTGGGGGCTACAGAAGTTTTGGCTCAAGCTGATATTTGTCTTTTCCCTTCATCCATATCTGTGTGACCTTATGAACGAGTTGGATCTCAAATAAACATTATGGTGGCCCGAACATAGGTTTCAATGGTGGGCGTCATTATTCCCACTGTTTCTTGGAGCGTGGTCCACCTGAGCTTCGGATCTGCCTCCATTTTAGGCTCACACCCTAAAATGATCTGGCAAAATGAATGGACTGTCAAACAACCAGTTTCTCTAAAAGCTCAAGCTGGTAAAGGATGGCATATCAATGTATATCGAGGGACTTAACACTTCAACACTCCCCTGCACGTGCAGGGTGGAACTCCACACGGGAACATACTAGGCAAGGGTGGAGGGACACTCAACTCACACCATAAACGGCCCCTCGTGGGAGAATACATCAACGGAGGCATATTTGTTACTCCCAAGATTCGAACACTTGACCATCCGCTCTGATACCATATCAAACAGCCAGATTCTCTAAAAGCTCGAGCTGTTAAAGGATGGCATATCAATGTATATTGAGGGACTTAACACTCCAACATGGACGGCGTGGATAAAACACATACATCATGGTGGGGTCCACAGAGTTTTGCTACCTATTATCTTAGGGCCTCGTTTTCCTTAGCACCTACCAAAAACGTCAACATTTTACATCCTGATTTTACAAAGTAATAAGTGCTAAATTCCAATCAAATTCCATGTAAATATATCAAATCAAACAGGTCCTAACTGAAGGTGAGAGGCTGGACCGAAGTTTTCTTCCCAACTCCCATGTGAATACCACAGAGGTTAATGACAAGCCAGAGAGGGAAGAATGCATGCATAAGAATATTTTGTGACCTTCCTTTGTCTCTCTAACAGCCTCAAGTACATGGTATTTGAGTATTCTTGTCAAGAAATGATGATAGGAATGAAATTAATGCATTTCTCACCCATGCTCCATTGCAGGACCAACTTCTAAGCTCCAGTTGACCAAGTATAATAAACAGAAATTTCCATCCAAAACTTCTTCAATTTAAACACCAAGATCCTCCAATTTAATAAATCACCATTGTCATCATTACCATCATCATCAAAGCCTTCCTAACTAAATGGGGTCAGCTACTAGGCTTCAACTTGACCCAACCTGACTTCCGGTTGTCAAGGCCTCAGGTTGGGTTCGGGTTGGAAAACACCAACACAATTTGAATTCGGGTTGAGCAAATTCAGGTCAGATTGGCAATAAATCACATTTATTTGTGTCAGGTCGGGTTGGGTCGAGTGAGGTCTTCAGGTTAGGTTTGGGTTGGGCACCTCAAGTTGGTACTCTAGGTCGGGTTGGGTCGAGGGTTGGGTACTCTTGAGGTCGGGTTGACCCTCAACCCAACCCAAACCGCTCAAGCTGCACCCATATCGGCTAAACGAATCCTATAAGGCTACAAAATCTTTATCCCAAAAGCTTATCAAAGCCTTGTCCCAACTTAATTTGTTCTTTAAATCTTTTGTTCCACACCAGAAGTTTTTCCAATCTTACATGCACCCCTTTAAAACTTAAAAGCACACATGTTAAGAGGATGCACATGAGGATGGCTGCAGTTATTCACCAGGAGGGCCGCACCATGCTAGTGACAATATTGAAGAACGAGGCCTTTCAGAGAATACTAACTGCTGGATTCAAGGAAGTGATGGACAGCTTAAAATAACATTAACTTTCTTGTGACCGTCCATCTCGTTTCTCAAGTTCAACAATTATAATCATTTGGCAGGCCTGATTTCTCACTATAGTGACATCTGTGGTGGGCTCACCTGATGAGTGGCTTGAATCTCACATAGGTGTGGGCTGTTCACATGTCTTTGCAAGTAAGATGTCAGAGTCAAGTGATGCAAGTGAGACTAGCATACCTCTAATGAAAATTGGGCAAGTATCATAGATGTACCTTCATTGACATGCCATCCCGTTCATCACGCTTCCTTTCTCGAAAGTCATCCTCTCTTCTACGTTTTGCATCGTCTTGTGAAACTAAACTCTCCTCCGATCGTCTCCGTTCTTTCTCTGCATGTCTAGGAGACAGCCTTTGGACATGTCTACTACTGCCAACCCTTCTATCATCTTCTTCATCTCTTCGGCTAACACTAACTGACTGAGGAACCAAATTGGGGGGAAGAGGCGGTGGAGGCGGCAAACTCTGCCCATGAAAACGATCGTCAGAATTTTCGTTATAGCGTGATTTATTCCTGTCATCTCTATTTCGGTCATCCTTAGACTTGTCACTTGCCCTATCAAAACTCCTTTCTGTCCCTCTCTCTTGCATTCTTTCAATCGAACGTTCTCTTCCATACCTTTCTATTGACCTATCCCTTGTCTTCTCGACAAGCAAGTCTTCACCACGGGACTTATCAAGACGTTCCAATCTTTCCTTATGGTCTCTGTCATATCTTTCATTACCCTTGTCTTTTGATCTATCCAAAAGCTTATCCGTGAGTCGATTGTGATTCTGATCATCACTTCCAGACTTTTCAAGATCAGCAAGATGAGATTTGTCCATTTGTCGTGGATCAGCGGCTCTTTCTCTACCAGATAATCGAATCTCCACACTCTCCCCATCATTTGCATCGGCATCTCCCTTTCTGCGTTTGTTCGGTCTCTCTGGTTCTTCGGCTGGACTAGTTCTCTTCTGTTGCTTATCTGCAGACTTGGAAGCACTGGAAGAATCATCACGAAGAGGAGAATGAGCAGGTCTAGAAGGTGGCGGCCGTGATACCTCGGGAATTTCAGCATCATCCATATCTTTCCCGGAAGAGACTCTAAGTTCAGTGGATTTGACAGCTCCACTCTCCATTCTTGTGGGTGCAGTTGGGATCTTAGAAGAAACTGAAGATGTACCACCATTGTTAGTAGCTAAAGAAGCAGTAGCTGTTCCACCTTGCTTGGCTTCAGATGAATGAGCAGAGAGGTCTTTGTCAACAGAAGAAGTAATTGGACCAGCTGTTCGGCCAACAGATTTTCCAGTTTTCAAATCATCTTTTACCAGGTCCTGTTTTTGTTGTTTTGTAAGAGATCCAGCCTGCACTGAGCGTTTGGTCTGAGGTCTTGCCTGCTAATGGAAAAAAGAAAGGTATGGAGTAATAAGAAATAAAGTTGACATAGCATGCATATAATTTAATAGTTAATGCTGAGGGAATGCTAATTGCACATCTTGGCACCCAAGTTCCCACAAAGCTGCATGGCTGACGTTTACAACATCCTGACCACTCATCCAGCAGTCCTCGTCATATATGGACGAAGTCCCAAAAATAAGAATAGTGAATGTTCCTGAGTGCTTGAATTGAGAAAAAAGAAAAATGACCACAACCCAATTTTGGCCCTGATTTGATCAAGCACTTAAGAGTCATGTATTTGACCTGACTTTTGGACATGGCACATACATGGAGTAGTTACTCAATGCACATCCAGATCTTTTATGTGTCTAGCATATGTCCCCGTGGGAACTCGCAGGAGCAAGTTATCTGCAACTAGCCTTACTAACAAAACTATCCCATCCTCAGTTGCTATCATACGCCTGAAGTACATTCATACAATCATATAATTAGTTGATGGACAAAGGCATAGAAAGAGTTGCTAATGGTGCACTCTATCATAGTAATGTGGCTGACTGTGTAATTACTCGCCCCATCTACTGCACAAAATAAGAACCAATTCAAGCAAAAGCCCAATTTTGGTTCACTATATTGCACTATACAACCTTCTTTTCAAAATGGATTTTACAAATTAAATTACTCTTAGAGACGTTTGGACACTGTTAGATATCTGTCTAAAACAATGCACTTTAGCAGTGCCTCCATAAAATTTCACATTATATTATCCTCGACTGGTCCATGCACTAGAGCAGTTTCACCTGCATTGTTCTTCGAAGATCACATTTCCATTTGCACCAAATAAACCCGAAAATAAGTAAAATTAACTAAAATGCAAGATTGAGAATTAGATTATGTTAAGAAGAATAGGCGGGCATCCAAAGAAAAGAAAGTGAAACTGAGTTTGAGCTTCTAATTTCCAGTGAAGGACTCTGGGCTTGTATCTTCACCCATCACCCTGAGGTGGATCTCCTTTGGTAAGAGGCATTTCAAGCCTTTTTTTTTTTTTTTTTTTCTGAGAGACATTTCAAGTCATTTCTCTAACATATAAAAAATCAAGTCGACCCCGTACCTCCTGCCCAAGAGACTTGCGCTAAATTGCAAGTGGACCTTCCTTTAAATGTCCCACTTGTAATTGATACAGAAAAGTGAGAGAGACAGTCACTTAAGGTTCCATTTTCCATGCCACTTCAAACTCCTAGTGGACCTTGTTTTGGAATGGCATTTCCACCAACCACAATTTGGGGGATACATCCAAGTGATACCTTAATCAAGCCAGAATAAAAAAGACTGCTGCTTTGCCAGTTCAAAACAACTACCAACGCAAGATGGATTTTACTAATTAATAGAAACCATACCTCAGAATCTACAGAAACCTTTGGTACAACCTTGGCCATATTTTCATCTGATTGGCCTTTTGCATGTTCATCTGAAATCTTTTGAGTTCCAGGTCTCGAAGTTCCAGGTTGTACAGTGGAAGGCATTATTGAGTGGAAATCTGCCCCATTTGCCAATGCCCCACCCCTTAATTTTAGTTGTCCTGAATCAGTTTTCACATGTGTGACGTTTTCGGATCGTTCCAGCCTTCCATCTGCAGGTTTAGTTCGTGGTATCTGATCCTTGACCGAAATCAAAGAATCAGGAAGTTGGGTTCCTAAATTGGTATTACGAGACCCGGCATTCTCATGCTGAGAATTATTCAGGGCAGAACCATTTGACGTAGGCACCATATTACTAGCTAAAGATTTTGCAGGTGATGCTGCCGGCTTCAAATCAACATGGCCCATGCTAAATTCTTCTTCGGAAATCCATGAGCTCTGCAATTTTGAAGATGATAGAAACTCCCATTAGATAAGAGAACAACATTCACTGCCACATCAATATCTTAAAAAGAAACAAGCAAGAAAAGAGAAAGAAATAAAAGCACACTCGGCACCAAGAGTTTTTGTATTGTAGTTCGATGATACGTGTGACATTCCAATAAATAGTGTTAATTTGGCTTCAAATTTTACCTTGCGTGCAGCCAAAGCCGCAGCCACACCTGTAGCCAAGACCTTCAGATCCTCTCTCTCATCCCCTTTAATTTTAGCTACCTGTAAAGAAACAGTGACACATGCAGAATAAATGATGGTAATCGTGACAGTAAGAGATCATATAGTACAAGCCCTGGTAGTGTTGCCTTCGGAAAAAAAAAATACTACAATAAATTTGAAGTTGCTTTTGTTTACCCGTTTTTCAAGATTGATCCCACTCTTCCGTGTAACAGGGAAAACACCAGAAATTTTTGTCAACAATATCAATGCATTCCGTATTTCCATGTATTCATTTGATTCCAAGCACTGAATGAGTAATCGAGTAATTCTTTGACTCCATTTCCAGTGCACCTACCAGGAAAATGGGAAATTGTTACTATTTCTATGGTTGAAACATTAAATTAGATGAAACGGTTAGAACATGGTTACAAAAAAAGGAATTCTAGAAATCAAGAAACACTACAGATGTTTGAAGAAAATGGAATGGCAGCCGAAAGCATATGCATTTGTTTGGTAAGAGGAGGTAATGCTTTTATTATTTATATTGATAACATAATTTTATTAAAAAAGCAAAGCAAAAGAAATACAGACAGGCCAATGCCAAACACCAGTTACGTCAAAGCAAGGCAAAATTGGGGTAACCCCTTTCCTGGCTAATAAGTAAATCTTGGAATTAGCTTCACACCTGAAGAGAGGAGGTAATAATTAAGAAGCCATATGGGACCATACTCTGGATATACCTTAACAGCTCCAGAATGCATTTTGGGTGGTTGAAGTCTGACATGTAACTAGTTGTTGTTGAAGTCTGACATGTAACTAGTTGTTGTACGAAAAACAAGCACAACGTACATGTTAAGCACAAGAAAATACTTAAGAGAATCATCCATGTCGTTTCTTAGAGTTCAAAAGAGGGATCAGAGGGGACCCGTTTCCATGACAAACATATACATACAAAAAAAAATGCAGCCTGTCAATTGAAAATGATGAATACTTTGATTTGCTACGATAAACCATGTCTTAGATGGAAAAGGTAAGACAAGAAAGCAAGCCGGGAGAAAATATCGAATGGAGAGAATGAAAGATCCAAAGCCAAAGAGAACTAAAGAAATGTAATTTACCTATAACTAAAGAATCACCTGAGATTTGCCCACCTTCAGAGGGGTGGCCTGGACAAGCAAGGTTCTGAATATTAGTTTTAGGGGCATACTGACCCAGCCCATAAAAAATACCATCCAAGTCCTATCGGGTTACCAGACAGCAGACCCATATTTGTCATTTTTTTAACTGAAAATTACTTAAAAATCAGACAAAGGGATAAAATTGAAAACAAATTTAGAGTGTGTTCATTAGTGTATCAGATCACTCTTAGGCAAGAATGTTGTCAGTTGGGTTTACATGTTGAAAGCTGAGTTTTTGAGTATTTGACCTCTACACTTTAGTGATTCTTATAAACTGATATGATATAACAACTATCATCTTCTTCAGCTCATGTTATAGACTTAGACTATATAGAGTCATTACAAACAAGCAGAGAAGTATGTTCATGATATCATCGTGATTACCATCTTCATGCAGTACAAGCAATTGAGATTTTTGCTACATTCACTTTAAGAATTTAGAGCCTATGAAAGTTAATACATATACACAATTACACATAGGTTCACAAAATACAGTTTCTTAACTACGAAATGTTTCCCAAAGTTGCCCAATTATGCTTCAATTCGTCGAATCCAGCTCACATCTTGTGTTTTGATCTCCAAATATGCCCAGATCTAGTTAAAATATGAGTTTTTAAGCATCTCTAAGGATAGAAGGAACAACAACAAAAAAAAGAGAGAGAACCAAGAGAAAAATTGAAAAGAAAAATGAAAAATGGGCATTTGCGGGTGTATGGGCTTGCAATCAAATACCAGGTCAGCATGTTGATACCGATACGACCACCAATTTTTGGATCACAATGATTCGCCCCTGCTTCGGGTATCAGCATTTGCCAATACAGATACGATACAGCCGCATTGGTTAATAAAATGCAGATATTTGCAACCATGCAGACAAGTGCCAAAAATTATAACAAGAACAATCCCAATCAAAGTATCGAGGTAAGCGCAAAACAATAAAGCTAGCTTATTACCGAAAGATCTCTGTAAAAACTATAATGGTTCAATTGTGCAAATAAACACTGGTATACAACTCAGCACATCTGAGGCCACATCGTAAGCAAACATATATTCAAAGAACACAACAAGAGGCCTCAGCAGATATCCCATGTCATAGAGGCTTTCATCATTAAAGGAATATAGAAACAAAGGATAGCATAGGACAAACATAATTCAATGTTTCTGTGTGAAGCACAGATCCCAAAGAACCCTTTGGACAGCTCTGAAGTCTGAATATAGATGCTGATTTGGATAAGTTTTCTGTTAGTCAACATAATCCTACCGGGGCCAGTATCCTCAATTGAAATATATTCTTCTCAGTTCTCATTTTCTTAAATAGGTAAGATGGGTTGAATCTGAGCCCTCACTGTTGAATGCTCCCTATCCACCATTGATCTACAGGCTCGCACGCTTCTTGATTTCCATTTTCATCTGCATCTTTGATGTGGAGCGGCTAGCTGATCAGGGCCTATCCATGGATCCAAGGGTGTCCCACGAAAGGATTGATCTGACCATATCCATCTGTTGATACAATCAGTCGAGTCAGACAAAGAGACATATCTGACTGCACAACCAGGCGGTTCACCATATGTCAGACCCATCATGGATCCCTTTTCGTAGTGTTTTTTTTTTTTTCCAGAACTTTCTGGAATGGTAGGTTAATAGTAGGATTGTTGGTTAAAGAGTATAAATAAAATTGCAGACTTTTATGGTTAAGCAATTATGTCTTAAATATTGATATTCCACACGACATCGCACCTTCAACAATGGGAAATGTCATGGAATATATCAGGAAATACTGCAAATATTGCATAAAGTTAAGCAATCTGAGGGAAACTTTGGGAGATGTTAGAAGTTACATGATTACACACATAGAACTTCAAAACATTATGAAAAATAAATAAAAATATGCACAATAGTTGTTAACATTTAGGGGACATAACTATGCGTTGTTAGCCACCCACGCACGCGCACACGTATGCATATTAATCCTAGTCTCCTGGGCACCAGTCCAGAGACCTTATTTGTGGTCTTCAGTTGTGCTGGCTGAAGTGGGCCCCACCGTGATGTTTAAGTGAAATCCACCTGATCACCAGGTGTATCATCTCATTTTAGCGGTAGGGCCCAAATATCAGCCCGTCTGTGATTCAGGTGGGCCATACGAAAAGGAAACAATTGGGAGAGGGATGCCCACCCTCGATTTGTATATGGCCCACTAAGATGTATAAGAGAAATCCACTCTGACCATCAGATGTGTGATTACAAATTAGGTCTTGGCCAAAAAAAAAAAAAAAATCAAGCTGAAATGTGATTTAGGTGGGCCATACCAAAGGAAACAGTTGGAGGAGAGGCGTCCACCCTTGATTTTTTTTAGGGCCCACTGTGATGACTATGTGAAATCTATGCAAACTATTAAATGCCACAAAAAAAAAAAAAAAAAAAAGAAAGGCTTAAGGCCCAAAAATCAAGCCCATCCGTGAATAAGGTGAGCCACACCAAGCAAAAGAGTTTGGAGGGTGGTGTCACCCTGCAGTTTGTTTCCAATTGCGTGGTCCACTAAAATCACAGATGGGGCTGATATTTTAGCCCTAGGCCCAAAATTGGGTCACGCAATTGATGGTAGGAATGTATTTTTAAAAACCAACAAGTTGGGCCCACTGCCATCGACCCATTTCCTACCTAAATGGCCTTACATCGTTACGTAAAAGCACCAATGACTAAAGCCATTTACCGAAACCCACGTAAGGGATGTGAAGCTCAGCCAGCCCCACCATCATGTATTTCCAAACTCCACTCTGACCATCAGATGTGTGATTCCAAATTAGGTCTAAGGCCAAAAAATATGGCTGAAATGTGATTCAGGTGAGCCATACGAAAGGACACAATGGAGGAGAGGCGTCCACCTTAGATTTTTTTTTTTCAGGGCCCACTGTGATGATTATATAAAATCCACTCCAACCATTACATGAAACACTAAAATATAGGCATAGGGCCCAAAATCAGCCATATCCATGATTCAGGTGAGCCATATGAAGGGAAACAATTTGGGTGGGTGTCCCCGTTCACACTGTTTTCACTCATGTGGTCCACTTGAATCATAGATAGGGCTGATTTTTTTTAGCCCTTAGGCCTAACGTAGGCTGACGCATCAGATGTACAAAATGGAGTTCAATGCTCAATGCTCAATGCTCTCTCTCTCTCTCTCTCTCTCTCTCTCTCTCTCTCTCTCTCTCTCTCTCTCTCTCTCTCTCTCTCTCTCTCTATATATATATATATATATATATATATATATATATATATATATATATATATATATATATATATATATATATATAGGTGTTTATTAAAAAAGCCCAGAGGGAAAAAACTGCGATAAACTCAAGCTGAAGCAAGAGACGAAAGCAGAACACGAGAAAAATCAAGAAGCCCACTCCAATACATGAAGTTTTGGGGAAAAAAACTATAATAAGCTCAGTTGAAGCAAGAGATGAAAGCAGAACCCGAGAAAAATCAAGACGCCCACTCCAATACATGAAGTCCCACCCTTCTGAAAACTTCCAGATGGGACCCGCTTTAGTTCAGAAAACAACCAGAAGTTCCGCCCTCGTAAATACCCAAAAGTTGTCAGCCATAAATGATGTAATCATATCGAAAATGAGTTCGTATCATTTAAATGTCATACAGTACAAGCAATAAAATATAAACAATACAACCAAAAAACTAAATAGAGCCAAATATATACATTGGTATAAGATCCACAAGTTTCAAGGCATCTCGAAGTTGCCATCCCAATATCTACTGGGTCACCAAACAGGTCATGTGGTTATGATACTAGGCCATGTACTTCTAAACATATTGATGGTACTCAAGCTCATCAATGTGCACAAGTATGATAATCAGTGTACACTGAGCAGTCCACCATAACCATTGCAGTGACTCCCAATGGCATTGGCAGTGGTTGTGGCTAAGGCACAAAAATGGTTACGTAATGGTAACGGACATAACTGTTCTGCGTTACGAGGCCAAAATGGCCATAACAGCCGTTACAGAAAAAACTGCCTGTAACGGCCCCGTAACGGACCCGTAATGGTCCCAAAATAGGTGTTTTCAAAAATAAAAATAAAAAATGCCGTTACAGCTATTATCATAATGGCAACAGCGGTGGCCGTTACAGCCACTATTACCGTTATGGAACACCTTGGGCTAAGGTTATGGTTGGACGCATGCATATGCATGCCTGTATCCCAGATACATATATTCATAGCCATGCCCCATTAGTGTGATCAATTGGACCAAAGAATGAAATCTTGATTGTACCAAGGTCATCCCACACAACCCCATCTACACCTGACTGCCTGGGATCCCCTAATGGACGCCCATCAATGTTCGACTTCAACCAATTGGCTGGAGGCAGTATCAACTCAACTTTATCTTTGGGCTTCAACCAATTGCCTGTTTACCATGCTGGCATATGCAGTATCTACTCGACTTTAATACAAAGATGAACTTCTGCATGCTTTTCTCGCTTGAGTATATATGGTTGAGATTAATACAAGGATTAACTTTTGCGTATTTTTCTCGCTTGAGTATATATGGGTTTCAATAGAAATGCTATTTCAAGAAAATTTTCCACAAGGCTTGAGACACTTCATATGCTATGATATGAAATATACAGGCACGTGATCTATCTAATTCATGGCCAATGAATGCATTGAATCGAAAAGGCAATTGCTCATTTCCCAATACGATAAAAACAACAAGATGATCAGCAAGATATTTTTTGAGTTCCGGTCAGGCACACTTAAAATCTTAGGTGGAAAGGATTCTTCTAAACTTCTAATGGACAGAGAACTCACTCTAATAAATTGGCTGAACGTGACTCGCTGACTGTTTGGGTATCTGTAATAAACAGCAAAACCAGGCATGTTCCCACATTCTCGTTCATAGATTGACTCATCACTCTGAAAATAGAAGGAATTTCAAAATCTCAGAGCAGTTTAATAATAATCTTTGTAACAGATGTTCAAATACTAAAAACATATCTTGGCATGAAAATAACTTCAATAGTATCAAGAAATAATCATCCTTCAGAGGAGGTAAAAAAAGAAACGAGACAAAATCAGCATCCAGTATAGAATACCTTCCAATGGTAAGCCATCTTTAATGTCTCAAATAAGAACCTTCCGAGTCTGCCTGCTTCAAATTCAGTGCAGCAGCAGATCATGGGCTGTAAGGTCTTACATATGAGAACATCAATATGATTGACAGTGTTGAAAAATGGTGTGCCGAGAGAATGTAGAGTGTGCACAAACATTGCACAATAAACAGCATCTGGCATGCTGAAAATGCAGCGTGGAAAAATACATCGCTGAAGAAACTCCATGTTGATCTTTAAAGTATCAGGGCAGGAACTAAGCCACTTGTCCTTCTCACAAGCCAGTCGTTGACGCACAGACGCAACATTTTCTTCATGCTTCTGGAGTTCGCCAGTCAACCGATCTAATAACTCCTGGATTCTTTCCTTCTCTTTCTTTCGTTTGGTAATTGCTGAATTTGAGTTATCAGAGAGCTCTTCTAGGGCTTTAAGAGCAGCATGCTGCTTGGCAATTTCTGATTCGTATCGATTTCTAGGAACATAAAGATCATACAGAGTAAGGCCCCAAAATGTAGCATAGAGATCAGGAGACAGGCTGTTCCAGGCTTTTGAAGGTAATATTGAACGAACTGTATCAAGAAGATCTGACCACCTGCAGATGTAAGTATGTGAGATGCATACATTTTAAAACAATTAAATACATGTAAATGTATACATGCACATGACACAGTAATCAGCACATTCACATGTGCAGGCAATACACATGCATGCACTCCAACTCATGGTGAGGGGGTTGGCAAAAGCAAAGGAAGCAAATGACAAGAATCAAATTGCAAATCTGAAACAAAATATTACATGATAGGCTTTCGAGGTGAACCAAGATCAAGAACCACTGTAGCGTATGAGATCGAAGACTCAGAATCCTTATCTGAATTTAACATATTTGCCTCCTCAACGACATCAGATGGCCAGAAAACTTCAGAACCACTTGAGCTCTTGAAGAGCCTCATTACAGGCCGATATATTAGAAAAGCCACCTGGATGAGAAATAAGAATCATGCACCGAAACCTGATGATATAGGTCACTGTGTTATATGCCCCTGCAACTACACACTTTGCTATTGTATGTAAACAATACATGGAAGTTGCTTCATATTCACAAGGGGAATCTATAACAATGCCTAGACAAAGTACTATTCTGGAGTTGCAACTCACAAGTGAATCATAAATCTGGTAAAAGAAAGATAGTAAAGAGAAACGATATTACAGTGCGTGCACCATATAGGTTCTATAAAGATCCCTTCCCATTATACAGGTGGCAAGCATGTGAGACAATCAGGACAGTCAATCTGATGGGTCATCATGTGGATGACCTATAGGCTGAAAATCATAGTGACAGGACAGTTCAAACCACCACTGTTGTAATTTTTCCGTTTGGTGAGTTGCTCATTCATTAACTGTCCTTCACAGGCTACTCCTTAAGCTCACACGCAAGTGCGACATGTACAATAGAGACATTTTGATGCCCACATTGTGGAACTCAATGAAGTGCCTGTCATAATAATCTTCCATCCTAAAAGAACATGGAAGGAATATTAAACAAAATACATACCTCTGGATCAAGGTGGTACTTATGAATGAGGTCATCCAGTGGGGGAATCAACTGAGCATAAGCTGTGGCGGGAGTCACTGCACTATAAAGGAATTCCACGTATTGAAGGAGTGTACCATGGCATCGATCGAACTGCTCACTAACCATCTTAATGTATGGCGCATCTGCATTTGTGACAACCCTGAAGTGCATATAACCGTCATTTTCTATTTCCATCGTTCCACTAGTGGTATGGTAAGAACAATGTGGTGGTACAAAAGTGTCTACAAGATGAATCACTCAACCAGGTGTTCTAGAATCCAAAACCACCACTTCCCCATGAGAAAAAAGAATGAAGCAAAATGCAAAAAAAGTAGTTCCATTTGGGAATCATTTAACAAGTAGAGCTGTTCAGCATCTCACATGGAGCGGTGTTGGGCTATGAGCAATAAAAGAGGAATTGCCAACTTAGGTTCTTCCTTTGGAAGCAATGAGTCCCTTAGCCTGTTTGTAGATTTAATTAATGCCTGCAAAAGAGCAGCAATAAGTCATGCCTGAAGGTTTTGCATTAGCAAGTCAGAGGACATGATCGGAAATAATCACGTAGAATCTGAATCAGTGCCAGTATAGAGAGATTGAGATATATATATATATATTTTGAAGGATGCAAGAAATTCATTAAAAGCGAAAACAGAAAATACAAGGAAACAACGGAAAAGAAAAGATAAACCAGAAAGAAGAGAGATTGAGAATTTTAAAGATTTCATTCAAATAAAAAAGCTAATACTATTAAAATGACTTCACGTGAGGAGTTACCCAAGGCCCCCCTAGAATGTCTGCATTCAGTTGGTTAGCGGACATGGACAAAGTTCTCACCATTAATAACTTCGCGAGCACAAATATGGTTATCCCCAGTGTCTGCATTCATTTCCCTCAGAGTGAGTCAATCCATCATCTCTTCCTTTATTTCAAGATTGTGGGAAATATTTGGAGACAGCTTTTTGGGCATTTCAAGATTAGACTGGGTTATGCCAGGGCGAATTCAGGTCTCTTCCAGATGCAACATGGGGTTAAGATTGGTAAAATTAAATGGTCCCTTGGGAATCTTGCTTTTTTAGTGGATAGTGGTTGATATGGAAAGAACAAAACAATAGAACCTTTAGTATGCTAGCAGAACCAAAAGAGGTCACTTTCCAGAGGTCCGGCCACAGAGTTGTAAGTTGGACGATGGGGGTCAAAATTTTCAGTGCCATACTACAGAGGAATTAGAAGAGTTTTAGGGGGAGGCTTTGGCCTTGTATGTTTAGATGATTCTTCATCCTCTATGATGGTTTTGCTGCCGCCCTCTTGTTTTCTCCCTTAATAAAATCTGTGGTGCTATTCAAAAGGAAGAGAAAATGCTCCATTTTCATTTCCTTGCATTGTAGTCCTTTTCCCAACATTTCATCCCTGCGGCTAATTGGCTTCATTGAGTGACATTAATATACAACAGTTCTGCGTAAGCACTAATGCATGAGTGTTTCACCAAAAGTATGGAGCATTTATAAACCTAAAAGCAGGATAGATTTTTGTCCATCATCTAATATTTAAATGCCCACTCAGATATAGTTTATATAGATGCTAGATTCTGAATTTCCGGTCATGAAAAGTAAAGTGAGTTGAAAACGGAGGTTCTTCCATGGGAACTAAAGAAATCTGAAAAGTAGCATTTTCCACACTGAAGCCCTGAACCTCACCCACCTAATCTGCTTTCTCCAGCATCCTACTAAGAGCCTCTGCCATGACTACAAACTAAAACATAGATAGCTGATCACCCTGTCACAGGCCTCTCAAACCCTAATGTAACCTTTAGGCAAACCATTTACCAAAAACTGAATACCAAGCCAATATGACACACTCAACCATTTTCTCCAAGTTGCACAGCAGCCAAGGCATTCAATAATAGTAATGGTGGCCATAATGGCCAGCCTTGTGGTCAGTTACATTATGGGCCATAACAGTCAATTTTCTTTTAAAGGAAGAAAATGTATCGGCCATAACAGCCAGCCTTGTGGCCATCACAATATGGGCCATAACAGTCAATTTTCTTTTAAAGGAAGAAAATGTATCAGCCCCATATTGGACTGTTACGGGCCCATATCAGCCCATTATGGTCCATATCCCATTATGGGCCCAAAACGGTTATTACAGGGCCATTACAGGCCTTTTTTATTTTCAAAACGCCATTACAACCCCGTATCGCATAACAACTCCCACCGTTACCATAACATAATGACCGTAATGGCCATTAAGATGATTGTTTTTCAATACCATGACCGCAATGCAATCTTCAGAACATGCAGTCACGCAATTTCCAGACAACATGATCATAAGCCTTCTCCATATCACCTTTTGAAAAAGAAAAAAACCCTCTTCATGTCAAGCTTACAAATGACTCCCATTCCTCCAGTCAATGCATTCATGAGCAGTCAACGCTCTACACAAGATTTGCCTACCAAGAAGGCCCCTTGTGCTTTGGGGATGACATTCCCAAGCACTTTGCAAAATCTAGAAGCAAGAACCTTCGCCAAAATTTTATATGCGCCCACTCCAACTAGCCAGTCTAAAAGCATTCAAACATTCAGCCCCTTCTTCAGAATGAGCTAAATGAAAGATCCCCACCCTCTTTTGAGAGGTGACCCTAGAAGCAAACCTATGAAATGAATGCAATCAAGTCATCTTTAACTACCTCCCAAAAAACTTGAAAGAGATACCAGCATGGCATGTCGTAACCCATAACGGCCATTACAAGGTTATAAAGGTCGTTACGTAAAGGTAATGAAGGCAATAGTTACATGTTATTGGGTCATAACAGTCGTAATGTCCATTATAAAAAAAAATGCCCATAACGTCCGTTACGGCCCCCATAATAGCCCGTTACACCCCCCGTAAAGGCCATAACAGCCCCATAACAGTCCATTATGGTGTTGATACAGGTTTTTCATATTTTTTCAATAAATAAATAAACAACCATAGCTGCCATTACGGGGATTGTCCCATATCACAAAGGTAGCAGTGGTGGCCTTTACAGCCACCGTTACTGTTATGGAATACGTTGGATACCCATCCAACTTGGGAGCCTTATATCTACCCAAAGAAGACACTACATGCTTCACTTTTGCGATATCTATTGACTTCTCTTAATCCACTGTGTCCTCCACAATCCTATGAAATTCCAAGTTATGAAGAATAGATCGTAGCAACCCATGTCTATTAAGGAGGTCCGACTAGAATTTGATAGTCGAGCTACACAACGTTTCTTTATCCTCAATCCTCTCCCCACTCACGAAAAGTTATAAATGCAATTGAACCTACATTTTGCACTAGCAATCCCATGGAATCCTTAAGCCATGTTACTCTCGATTGCAGGTGCTACTTACTCCCCTTTTCCTTCAATTTGTTTATATAGATTAGTTTCAAACTAGTGCCTAAAACTCCAAAACGATTGTTTTTCGCCACCTCCACCTCGCTGAAATGCTCTTTCTTACATTGCTTCATCTTTTCTTTTAGCAACATGAGCTTAACTAAGAGTTTATAACCCGCCATTCCTCCACCTCCATAGGGCCTCCTTAAGCCATCTCATTAGATCCCTCTCCCCCTCCGTAGGAGTCATAAGATGAATACTTTCTAGGAGCAAGAGAAAATCATTAATCTTTGCATTAGAAAGGTTCCTATAGCACAGGGTAGCCACACCAACCCACCCTTATTGATCAAGAAGCACCTAGCAATTGGGATGTCAATGTCAACCACAACTCGCACTAGGGCTTGGATGGACATCTTGAAGAGGAGATTCTCCCGCCCACACATCCTTCTAGAATCGAATATTCTCCCCTTTACCTAAGGAAAAGTCAATCCCTTCCATGAACTTTGCTTTCACACTTGAGACACCTTTCCATAGACTAGAGACTATATAAAGAAGATCTCCTAGTCGACCATCCCCCCACTTCACAACCATATTTAGCAGCTATGACTTCTCTCCATAGAGAATCTTCTTTTGTTCCAAATTGCCTCCACCATTTGCCTAAGAAAGCCATATTCGCCAACTCTAAGTCTCTAATATTAGCTCCACCCTCTTTGTAAGGCTTACAAACCTCATTCTACTCGATCAAATGAAATTTCTTCTTTTCCTCCGATTCTTTCCATGGAAAATTTCTTCGAAGTCTTTTTAGGGGCCCAATAACCGATTTCAAGCACTTGAATAAGGACATAAAATAAAGAGGCATATTAGATAGGGCCGCTTTAATAAGGGAATCAACCTTCCAACCAATGAGAGAGATTTACTTTTCCACCATGAAAGCTTCCTTTCAAACTTTTCCACCACTTGGTTCCAAAGATGCTTCGCTGGTTTTCCAATACAAAGAGGAAGACCCAAATACGTGGATGGAAAGGATCCAACTCTACATCCAAAGACCCTTTCCATCTCACTCACTTCATCATCTAGCATACGAATACCCAACATTTCGCTCATGGCAACATTCACTTTCAACCCCAATATCATCTCAAAACATCTTACCACCATCCAAAGTTTATCGCCATGTCGTTCTTCGCCTCACAAGTCACAACGTATTGGGGTGTCATCTATAAAATAAAGGTGAGAAAATCAGCGCTAAATCTTTACGGACCCTGAAGCCACTAAAAACCCCGCTTTTTAACCTCTTAACATTCAACCCAAAGCTTCAGCTACAACCACAAATAACAACATAGTGAGAGGATCACCCAGCCAGATACCCCTTGAGCTTTCCAAGAAACCAAGAACCAATGACAAGGACTGATAACCTTGTCGATTGAACACACTCCATCCACATTTTCTATTTCTGGCCACACCCCACCCGGCCAACATTAATCCAGATAAGAATAATCTACGTGGTCATACGCCTTACCAATGTCAAGCTTGCACACCAAATTTTTTGCACCATTCTTGTATTGAGAGTCAATACATTCATGGGCGAGGCGACAAGGGTGCAATCCAAAATTTGTCTAACGGTAACAAACGCACATTGACTCTTAAAGATCACCATACCAACACTCATTCAAATCTTGAAGCAAGAGGTTTTGCAAGAATTTTGTATGGACCACCAATCAAACTAATTGGCTTGAAATCATTTAAACTTTCGAGATGATAGCTATAAAAGACACCATGATATCCACTAACAATTCGCCCCTATCATGAAATTCTGACATGAATCCCATAACTTCATCTTTCAACAAGTCCCAAAAAGTCTGAAAGAACGCTATTGGAAAATCATTAGGCCCCGGCACCTTGTCTCTACCTAAGAAATCAACCATTGCTTTGACCTCTTCAATGGAAAACGGTTTCTCCAACATATCCGCTTCATCTCCTCACAAACATTTGAAGTCCAGATTGACCAACTTCGGGCATGACCAACCCTCCTTGGTAAGCACCTTTTCATAGAAATTCACAATCTCCTAGCACAAAGAGCCTTTACCCGCTATTCTTCTCCTATCCAATATCAAGCTACTAATCATATTGCTTCTCAACCTCTCACTTGCAATATTGTGGATGAATTTAGTATTTGTATCCCCCTCCTTTAGCCAAACTACCCCAATCTTTGGTGCCACAAGATTTCTTCCTCCCTAAGACGATTCTCATAACCCAGGGAACGCTTACTTAAGGCTTTATAATGAGGACACAAGACCTTTTAAAGGCTACCAACAAAAAAAGCGCCCACCACAAGCATCTTCCTTGTGGCTAGGCGACTATTGAGGAGCATTGAAGACCCTACATTGGGAGGACACATGTGTAGGAGAAAGAAGACCCGCTGAATAGATTTCACTGTCTTCGGGCGCTCGATCGAGCGCTCGAACTTAATCTCTCTGGTGCCCGAAACTCTCTGGACGTCTTCGGGCGCCCGAACTTTTGCGCATTTTGTTTTTTTTGTTCCATTTTTACTTAAGTATTTAGGGTATTTTAGTACTTTCATGTCTTTCCTTTGCTTATTTAAGTGGGCTAAGCCCTAAAAATGAGATTAGTTGATTATTAATAAAAAAGCAAACCTCTTTGGTGGCCTCTCTCTTCTCTCTCTCTCTCATGGTGCTTCTTCTCTTTCCTTGTTCTTCTAACTTCTTCTTGTACCCCTCCAAATTCTTCAAGGTAATTATCTTTCTTCTTTCTAATTCTAGTTTTACTAATCCTTCTTCGATCAAACTTTGAGAATCGACCTAAACCATAAATCTTCAAATTCTCAAATCCCTAATCCGAGAACTTCCTGATTCTCCAGACTAGTGATTTTCATTGATCGATTGGGTATGGCCATGCAAGATCGAGAGGTCCTATCCCTCACCAGATCCAACCCTAGCTATTCTTGAAACTCAAACTTCGTGGTTGTGACGATTGGCCCGATCCATTGCAAGCTCCTTGTGAATTTTCTTAATTTATGACGAATAATTCTGAATTTTAGATTATTTATTTCTTTTATTTTCCGTTGTTTAATTATGTTCATGAGCATGCATCATAATTAAGGCATCCTACGTCAAATTTGGTATCAGAGAATAGGCTTGCATGGTTTTGTCTAGATCGAGTTATCAAATTAGAGTTTTGATTTTTAGGACTGTTTTAGGAAAGTTCCAGATTTAGAAAGTTTCCAATTTTAGAAACTTTCCAATTTTAGAAAGTTTCCTAATTTGGAAAATTTTCAGATTTGAATAGTTCTCTATTTTAATTCATTAATTGTCAGTTCATCTTAGTTTACATTCATCGCATTCATCTTGTGAGTTGCATATCCATAGTGGTCAAGTTGGGTAGAATTTGGTTTGAGTTTTACTTGTATGCCCACGAGAAGAGGTAGAGGTTTCGGACTTCAACCCACCATGAACAACGAGCAGTTATCTGAGCAATTTGCTTAATTGATACAAAAGATAACCGCTTTAGAAACGAGTCAAAAGCGTGAGTTCGCTCACCTAGATAACCAACTCACCACCACCATGACTAAGGTCGAGCAATTAGAGGCATCCCAAATGGGAGAACCCCACTGTTGGGATTGATGCACACTCCCAAGTGGGAGGGATCATTGAAGAACGCACTCCCGCACGTAAAGGCAATAGTGGTAGAGATCGTGGAACCGGTCGTGGTGTTGTGCAAGAGGCACAAGCCACATATAATCATCAAGACCGTTATGATCCAGATGAACGTGCGATGAAGAATGTGAGAGTGAAGGCCCCATGTTTTGATGGGCGTCTGGATACCAAGGCATTCCTTGACTGGGTTGCTGATATGGATCACTACTTTAAGTGGTATAGCATGTCGGAAAACCGTCAAATGCGGTTTGCAAAGATGAAACTTGTGGGCCAGGCCAAGTTGTTTTGGACCAACACTGAGCAAAAGATAGAAAGAATTGGCAAAGCCCATATCACAAATTAGTATGAAATGAAAGAGAAGTTGAAGGAGAAATAGCTTCCTCTCTCATACCAACAGAAGCTCCTTGACCAGTGGCAATCCTTACGCCAAAGGTCAACGTCCGTCGCTGACTACATCGCCAAATTTAAGGAATTTATGATACAATGTGATATCCATGAGGACCCTCTAGTAACGCTCTCGCGTTTCAAGACGGGCCTTCGAGCGGATCTTCAGCGCGAGCTTATGACTCGACCCTCAACGGACTTGGATGAAGCATATCAAGTTGTGCAGGAGTTAGAGGAATACTTAAAAGCTCCTGTCATTAGACATATTGAGTCCCGAGATCCTAATGCTAGATATGGTTCCCAAGAAACTAGACCTAACGTTGGTAGTCAACCTAGAGTGCAGGCGACTGTTCCACCTAGGCCTAGGGAGGACAAGGGCAAAGGAGTTCTTGGTGCCGGTCCTAGTGGAGATAGCCAAGTGAGGTATTATGAGTGTGGGAGTCTCGGTCACATGTCCAATCAGTGTCCCACAAAGAACCGTGGAAAAGCCTTAGTTATAGGCGAGTCCCACGAGGGTGTTGATGACCAGAGTGATTATGAAGTAGAAGAATATCACCCTGAATGAGGTCTTACTAATAAGACGAAGTAGGCGATTAAGCAACGCTTGTAGTTGTCAGGTGTGTGCTATCTCAGTCTAGGAGTAGTGTTGATTGGCATCGAAACATCATCTTCTATACTCTCGCCAAGTGTGGAGAGAAAAATTGTAAGGTGATAGTGGACAATGAGAGTTGTCAAAATGTGATTTCTGCTAACACCTTAGACCATTTAAAGTTGAAATCCACACCTCATCCTGACCCATACAAAGTTTCTTGGGTTGATAAAACATCCCTTCCTGTTACCCATCAGTGTTTAGTTCCTATTGAGTTTGGGTCATACAAGGAGTCCCTATGGTGTAATGTGATACCTATGGATGTTGGACATATTATCCTAGAGAGATCGTGGCTATTCGACAATGATGTCACGATCTTTGGCCGTTCGAATGTGTGTACCTTTCATGCATAACGGTAAAAAGATCAAACTCAATCCTATGCCACTTGAAAACACACTAGGGAAGAAAAAGGTTGAGAAAGGCGAGGAGCCTAAGGAAGTGGGGAAATCCAAACCTAAGTCTCTTCATATAATCAATGCGAGAGAATTCGAGAAAGGGACTAAGGAGGAGTCCATGGTGTATGCCCTTGTGGCAAGAGAGATTACACCCGACGTTCCATCAGAGTTACCCCATGAGGTAACGTCGGTTCTAAAGGAATACAGTGACGTGTTTCCTGAAGATTTATCGAACGAGTTACCACCTATGAGGGACATTCAGCATGCCATTAACCTCATCCCGTGGTTGACTCAACCGAACCTTCCTCATTACAGGATGAACCCGGCAGAACATGCAAAATCGAAGAGGCAAATTGATGAGCTTCTGCAAAAGGGTTTTATCTAAAAGATTATGAGCCCGTGTGTCGTGCCAGCATTGTTGACACCAAAGAAAGACAGCACGTGGTGCATGTGTGTGGACAGCCGTGCCATAAACAAAATTACCGTCAAGTATAGGTTTCCCATACCTAGACTTGATGATATACTTGACATGATGGCAAGGTCCACCATATTCTCCAAAATTGATCTCAATAGTGGATATCACCAAATCCGCATACGCTCAGGAGATGAGTGGAAAACGGCGTCAAAACCAAAGATGAGTTGTACAAATGGATAGTCATGCCCTTTGGCTTGACTAATACGCTCAGTACTTTTATGCGGGTGATGACACAAGTCTTGAGGCCGTTCATGGAAAAATTTCTAGTGGTGTACTTTGATGACATTCTTATTTACAGTACCACTAAGGAATCACACCTTGAACATCTGAGGCAGGTCAGTAGCGTCCTTAGGAATGAAAAGTTGTACGCTAATCTTAAGAAATGTGCGTTCATGTCTAGTCAAGTCGTATTCTTAGGATTTATAGTATCTTCAAAAGGAATGCGCGCAGATCTTGAAAAGGTCAGGACCATAGTTGAATGGCCTGAATTGAGGAACATTCATGAGGTGCGAAGCTTTCACGGATTAGCAACTTTTTATCGTCGGTTCATTAGAAGATTTAGCACAATCATGGCTCCCATTACCGAATACATGAAAAATGGAGGGTTCGTGTGGTCTACAACCGCAGTCAAGGCTTTTAAAGAAATTAAGGGCAAAATGGTAGAAGCTCATGTCATGCATCTACCTGACTTTTTTAAAGTCTTTATGGTAGCGTGTGATGCGTCTGGTATTGGTATAGGTGGAGCGTTGAGCCAGGAAGGCCACCCAGCAGCCTATTTCAGTGAGAAACTAAATGAAGCAAAACAGAAGTACTCCACCTATGATAAAGAGTTCTACACGGTAGTGCAATCCCTGAGACATTAGCATCACTATCTCCTACCTCAAGAATTCGTCTTGTTTTCTAATCATGAGGCCTTGAGATATTTACATTCTCAGAAGAAACTCAACCCAAGGCATGCTAAGTGGGTAGCGTTTCTTCAGGAATATTCGTTCGTTCTAAAACATGAGGCCGGGGTCGAAAACAAACCAGCGGATGCCCTTAGTAGGCGAGTGACGTTGCTCAACTCCTTAAGTGTACAGGTAGTCGGATTTGAGCAATTGAAAGATGAATACCCCACATGTCCTAATTTTGGGGGTACTTACGCGTTGCTCTCTAGTGATCAGCGTAGTACGAGTGATTATGTCCTTAAAGATGGTTTCCTTTTCAAGGGAAACCGACTTTGTATTCCCCGTATATCCCTTCGTGAATTCCTCGTCTGGGAGCTTCATTCAGGAGGAATAGCTAGCCACTTTAGTCGTGATAAGACCATTGCCCTTGTAGAGGATCGTTTTTATTGGTCAAGTCTCAAGCGAGACGTAGCCAAAGTTTTAGGGCAATGTCGTATATGTCAGTTGGCAAAGCAACGCAAGCAAAATACTGGGCTCTATACACTATTGTCAGTGCCACATACTCCGTGGCATGACATTAGTATAGACTTCATGCTGGGATTTCCCAAGACGATTAAAAAGCACGATTCCATCGTTGTTGTTGCTGATCGTTTCTCTAAAATGACACATTTTCTCCCATGTTCTAAAACGTCAAATGCGTCTCATATTGCTCGTGTCTTTTTTTATTGTGTGGTGTGTCTCCATGGATTGCCTAAGACCATAGTGTTTGACCGTGATGTCAAATTTACCAGTTATTTTTGGAAGACATTATGGCACATTATGGGTACTCGTTTACAATTTTCTATTGCCTATCACCCTCAAACAGATGAGCAAACAGAAGTGGTAAATCGAAGTCTTGGAAATCTTATACGTTATCTAGTGGGTGAACATGTTAAGACTTGGGACCTAATTTTACCAACTACTGAATTTGCTTATAATGGGTTAGTAAATCGATCTACAGGGATGAGTCCGTTTGAAATTGTTAGTGGGTATAAGCCTAGAATGCCAATAGATCTCTTACCCATGTCAGTCACCCAAAGGTCTTATAAATCAACCGATGCATTTGCACGACATATCCATGAATTGCATACGTATATTAGATAGCGGATAAATAAGAGTAATGATAATTATAAAATTTCAGCTGATTCTCATCGTACACTGCAAGATTTTCAAGAAGGAGACTATGTAATGGTGAGAATGAGGCCTGAGCGGTTCTCACAAGGTTCCGCTAAGAAGATACAGGCGCGAAGTGCTGGACCATTCAAGATAGTGCAAAAGGTTGGGTCCAACGCGTATCGAATTGACCTCCCACCTGAAATGGGCATTAACCCAACTTTTAATGTGGAAAATCTAGTCCGTTCCCACAATCCCATCGTTGATCCATCATCGCTCTCATGGCCCTTTTCTGATTTTGCTTCACAACCCCTTCCATCCCTTCCTCCACCTATTGTCTATAAATAAGAAATTGAGGAAATCTTGGATGAGGAGATAGTATCTACGAGGGACGAAGGTTTCCAGAGATACTTAGTTAAATGGAAGAATAAACCACCGTCAGAATCTACATGGTTAACTGAAGAAGAGTTGCAGAACGTGGACCTAGACTTGCTAGAGCGTCACAAGAGCTTTAACTCATCGGAGTCGAGTTTTTCTCACCCGATGGGAGTTGATGAGGACACAAGAACTTTTAAAATCTACCAACGAAGAAAGTGCCCACCACAAGCATCTTCCTTGTGGCTAGGCGACTATTGAGGAGCATTGAAGACCCTACACATGTGATTTGACACATTGAAGACCCCACATTGAGAGGACACGTGTAGGAGAAAGAAAACCCGCTGGACAGATTTCAATATCTTCGGGCGCCCGTTCAGGCACCCGACCACTATCTTCAGGCACCCGAAACTCTCTTGATGTTTTTGGACGTCTTCGGGCGCTCGACTGAGCGCCCGAACTTTTGCGCATTTTTTTTTGTTCTATTTTTACTTAAGTATTTAGGGGGTATTTTAGTACTTTTATGTCTTTTCTTTGCTTATTTAAGTGGGCTAGGCCCTAAAATGAGATTAGTTGATTATTAATAAAAAAGCAAACCTCTTTGGTGGCCTCTCTCCTCTCTCTCTCATGGTGCTTCTTCTCTTTCCTTGATCTTCTTCTTCTAACTTCTTGTGCCCCTCCAAATTCTTCAAGGTAATTATCTTTCTTCTTTCTAGTTCTAGTTTTACTAATCCTTCTTCGATCAAACTTTGAGAATCGACCTAAACCCTAAATCTTCAAATTCTCGAATCCCTAATCCGAGAACTTCCTAATTCTTCGGACTAGTGATTTTCATTGATCGATTGGGTATGGTCATGCAAGATCGGGAGGTCTTATCCCTCGCCAGATCCAACCCTATCGATACTCAGTGTTCGCATTGTTGGTATCGCTACAAGTTTCACTTGCCAAAGATAAAGATATAATATCATTATCGCCGATAATATCGCCAATAACTAGAAATTCAGGGAAAAAGGGGGAAACATGAGAAAAACGGTGGAATTTGTCAGTGAAACTCTAGGAAATGCCTAAATACACACACTCACATATTCAGAAATAAAAAAATTACAAAAAAAATACATTAAATAATAAGTTTTCATTTAATGGGGCCCAAAAAGTATGCGTTACGCAGTGACCATACAATAATTGAGTTTATAGTAACTAAAATGAGTTTATATAATGCAAATGCAGTGACCATACAATAATTGCAAAAATGAACCAGTGGTTGAGCATAAGCTAGGGCCAACAATATTAATAAGTTGGACCAGGATGGACAATGTTACCTAGGCAACATTGTGTTCTCCTTACTATGTGGGGCCCAATTTTATTGTTGTGCCAAATCCACTCCATTCATCCGTTTCAGAACATTAAGTACATGGTCCAAAAAATGAGGTAAATTCAAATCTCAAGTGGACCCCACCAAAGGAAACAGTAATGATTGAAGCCCACCATTAAAAACTTTTTATGGGCCATGAAAGTTTTTTATCAAGCTGATAATTGTGCTTTCGCTTCATCCAAGTCTGTGTGACCTAATCAAGAGATTGGATGGAAGAAAAACATTATAGTGGGCCCCATAGAGCATCAAGCTATGGAAACGAGTCGCCCACACACAACCTCACTGGGCGCACAGGTCTGCGTACTGAATAACTCAGTACGGATACTGAGTAAACTCTATATGGTCCACCACCATGATTTATGTACTTTATCCACTCCGTCTATCCATTTTATCCTATAATTTCAGGGCTTTATATAAAAAACGAAGCATATCCAAACCTCAAATAGGCCACACCACAAGAAACAGTTTAAATTGAACATATACCATTGAGAAATTTCTGGAGTCCACAGGAGTTTTGGATCAAGCTGATTTTTAGGCTTTACCTTCATCCATGGGTTTATCTTGTCATGAACGGTTTTGATGCTAAATAAACATCACTGTGGGGCCTAGGAAGTTTTCAACGGTGGAATCATTATTCTCACTATTTCCTTTGGTGCGGTCCACTTGAGCTTTGGATATGCTTAAAATTTGTGATTAACCCCTAAAATGAGCAAGAAAATAGATAGACGGCGTGGATAAATCACATACATTCATAGTGGGTCCAAGAGAGTTTACTCGGTACGACAAATTGTACATGCTACTCGTACAAAAAAAAGTGACGGACGTCTCCAAGTTCTATGGACGCCACCATGATGTATGTGTTATATCTAAACCATCCATCCATTTGGATAGATCCTTTTATGGCATGAGCCAAAGAATGAGGCAGATCCAAAGCTCAAGTGGACCCCACTACAGAAAACAGTGGGGATTGAACGCCTACCCTTAAAAGCTTCATCGGGGCCACATAAGTTGTCGATCAAGCTGATATTGATGGCTTTCCCTTCGTTCATGTATGTGTGAACTTATGAACATGTTAGATCTCAAATAAACAACGTGGTGGACCCAAGAAGGTTTCAACGGTGGTGTCACTGTTAGTGCACTTTTTTGTGGCATACTAGTACACCTTGTTTGTCAATCACTTAGGTCAGTGAGTCTAGTGTCGGTTGAGCTTAATAAACACGAAGACCGAAGACTCAAGACAGACCAACTACATCAAGGATGAAGAAACAGGTAAAAGAGATGCCTTGGTGTGCCTTGCCTTGAACCTACCCAAAACCATAACCTCTTAGATGACTTGTACCATCTAGGTATACCCTTAGTCGTCATCATTAGTCTAAGAACTCCATGAAAAACATGATAAGTTAGACTAATTAAAGAGGTGGAAGCTGCTGTAAATAATTTAAGCTCAAACAACAGTTTCCGATTAATCTCCGATCAATCGGACATTGGCTCTGATAGGACTCCGATCAATCAGACCGAAGTTCCGATCAGTCGGAAATTGTTCCAGCAACTTTGAAAATCCACTGGACATATTTTCGATCAATCGGACAGTCTTCCGATCCATCGGAAGGGGTCAGTCCGATCAATCGGACCATGTTTCCGATCAATCGGAATATCTTCAAGAGAATCCACTGGGCTGATTTCCGATCAATCGGACTGGTCTCCGATCAATCGGATCCTTTTTTCCGATCAATCGGAGATGCACGAATCTGCCCGTTTTTTTACCGTTTGAAGAAAATCTATTTAAAGAGGAGGATTCGGTTTTGAGCTAAGAGAGGGGATTTTGAGAAGATAGAAGCCATCATTGCTAGAGACCATCAGAGGCTCTATCCCAAACCCATAGCAAGCCATTCTCCTTGTGTTTTCATCACAAGCTTGGGCCATTCAATGGCATCTTGAGAATGAACTTGTTCCCTCTTAATTCCTAGGGTTTAGACACCTTGATCATAGTTAAATCCCTTGTCTAAACATTACCTGGGAGTCCAAATAGATGTATTCCTCTAGGAAACCTATTTCCTACTATTTGTAGAGGATTCACCATTCCCTAGCACCTTGGGCATCTCCAATGGAGCATCACATGCAAGGTAGCTGATCTTAGAGCTGAAGCCTTAGCAAAGCAGCGGCGTCAAAGATCGGGGGAGCACAAGGGGAGCGAATTCAAGCACGGGAGAACAACAAGAAGCAACCCAAAGCGGCGCTACAAAAGGGGCTCAATCCGACAAGTAAGGTTGTCTTGTTAGGAGTCCATCCACTCAATTCTCTGTGGGACTTGAGTGTAGAGTTTGTTTGACAAACTCAAACTAGGGTCGTTAGCCGATCCTTGGCCTGTTAGTCGGCCTAAAATCTATGGACATTAGCCGTTCCTTGGCACGTTTGTCGAGCCTAAACAAAGTCTCCAAGGGGGAGCCACCAACACGGGTGGAAACGTATAGGTTGGGAGGAACCTGTAAACTCCCCGGTTGGGTGGATCCGAGTTAAAACACCTTGGTTGGGAGGAACCAGATTTAAACTCCCCAGTGAATGCCGGTGTACTCAAAGGGGTTGAGTACTTGAATCGGGAGTGGAGTAGACGAGTAGTCGAACCACTATACATGCTTGTGTTTGTGATTGTATTTGAGCACATTTCTTATTATACATTGTGTTTAACAGCTTAATTATGAATGCTTAATTAGAATGTATGCTAGGCACTAAATAAGCACATCCACACACAAGATGTACTTTCACTTAGTAGTGTAGACTTGAGCTCATTGATCCATTCTCATAAGTCTATATAGGTTGCATAGGTTAGGAGCTTGATTAGTTAAATCATTTGATTACCCATGCATGCTTTAGACTAGGATGTTTATTGCTTAACCATATGCTAGTCTTGTGATTGAACCCACTTAGGCTTGGAGGCCAAAGTGTTATGGCTTACTTTGTTTAATTTGTTAAATTGTGTAAGTAGGCGAAAAGAATTTCAAACAGGTCCCCCCCCCCCCCCCCCCTATAGGTTTAGCCATAATTCTGGTTGCTCTTTGAGCTTCCGCACGTATATACAAAGGGTGTCGTGTTAGACTACCCGACGCACTTTCAGTCACTGTCCCACTGTAATCTGTGGTAGGTCCACTTGAGATTTGTCTATGCCTCATATTTGGGCTCATGGAATAAAATGATATCGCCCAATGGATGGACGGTATGGAGATAGCAGATATATCATGGTGGGGTCCACATAACTTGGCGACGTTACTTAAGTCGCAAAATCGCGAGAAGGATCTCGAAGGGCCCCATGTCCCCTCAATTTAAAAAAAAAAAAAAACGCTTGAATTTCGTTTGCGAGGGAATTCTCACCGAAGAAAGAGGGTTTTCAAGGGAGGGCTTCGAAATCCCAAATCCCTGATTTTTCACAAATATTTCGAGCTTCCAATCGAAAAAGAAAAGGTAATTTCACCGAGTTTTTCTTACATCTCTATCAATCGAGGCGTTTGCAGAAAAATCGGGAGATCTCTTTGTATTGTTCACATTGTCAATCGAGGCCTTCTTCTCACTTTGTCCAAAACAGGCATGAGATCACTCTCACTTTTTGACCAAAACAGCGAAATCAAAGCAATTTTCTGATTTTTTTCTGATTTTTACCTATTTATAAAAAAAGAGGTTGTCGGCTATAGTTTTCCCGTGATTCGTAACATAGTTGGTGGCTACGGTCGAAATTCTCTGCGATAATCCCAAATCATCGCCGATATCACCGATATTTCACCGATAATCAGGAGAAACGAAAATTTGGGGTTTCGGTGTCGCCTGTCGAGCAACACCAATATTATCGGCGATAATATCAACATTTAGTCGACAATGCGAACACTGGCGATACTTGAAACTCAAACTTCGTGGTTGTGACGGTTGGCCCGATCCATTGCAAGCTCCTTGTGAATTTTCTTAATTTATGATGAGTGATTCTGAATTTTAGATTATTTATTTCTTTTATTTTCCATTGTTTAATTATGTTCATGAGCATGCATCATAATTAGGGCATCCTACGTCACATTATCTTCCTTAGATAGCAGAAACCCTTCTTCATTAATATCAATCTCCTGAATGCCTACAAGCAATGAACCAATCTCGACCTCACGGGACCCCAAAACCTCCTTTTTCCAACTGTTGATTTTAGATTTCAACATTCAATATTCTCTACGAGAAAACAAATTTATTAATTATTGATAACAGATAACGTTTATGGGGTGTCACTTAAATGAGATTACATATATGATATTCCCAATTCAACTTCTACTTCAACTCTTACTGCTTCCCATAGCATTCAACAAGGGACTAAAAATTATATGCCTTAAGATGGACAAAGTAAGGTACTTCATACCCAGTGTTGTCAAAATCTTACAATTTATGATTTACGATTTTAATCGAATCTTAAGCAAAACGATTTGAATCCCAACCTTGAATCTCTTTTTATATAAATTCTACAATTCTAAGATTTGAATCCTACGATTTACGATTCAAATTATACTTCGTTTCATCTATTTTAAGCTTCACTTAGCTTTCGATTTTATGTTTTTAAATTGGTGCGGGCTTTAAGAATCAATTAAAAAAGGTAAATTATTTTATTTGTTCTTTATAAGAGATTAAATGATATATATTCTCTTCAACATTAAATCATGTAGCTTTTTTTTTGTGATTTCTCAGTTCATAACTGGTCAAAACACCAAGTTAATGTATGACTTGCCTGTAATGTTTTTATGGCTTATATGTGTTATGGAATGATGTTTAGAAATCATAATATCTTTTTTCGTCGGTTTAAAGTATCAAAGGACGTTTTTCCACCATGATTTTACATTCAAGAAAGGTAACAAGAACATAAATTTATTAAAGGACCCTCGCATATTTTTTTAAGGAAAATTTCTTGAAAGACAAAAATGAAGGAATAAGAATCCTTTAAGACTATCATGACATGGTATTACTTGGTGCACATTGATGGCAAAAGGAAGATTAATGAATTAAAAAAAAAAAAAATCTGATTTATTTATATATGTTCATTTTTTTTTCAGGTTTTTAAGAAAATTGTAAAAAATCTTACGATTTAGTATACAATTTGCAATTCGATACGATTCAACCCTGTCCCCTACTACGATTAGCAATACAATAACGATTTTAACAACCTTGTTCATATCTTCTTTTTTTCTATGATTTACTACACTAAAAATTGAGACTATAATGCAGGACACATGTAAATTAGCCTATGATGAATGCTAGGAGATCAAGTTACGAATTAAATAAGCAATCAACAATTAAATCTAAGCAATCCACATCATAAAACAAGGATAAATCAAGTAACTGAATAATCCTAGGTTAGTTGCATGTGCATAACAAGAGAATATAAAATAAAGTCAAGGGGTGGCCCACTTGGAAGATAAAACTTCCAATCTAATGTAGGCTAGGCTCAATGAAAAGAAAATTAAGGGTTTTGAAGAAAATGGGAATGAGAATCTAACAAGGAACAAAGAGAGGGGAATGAAGAAGGGGGCCACATGTACAATCGCATATGTGAATGTGTGCGCACGTGTATACACGTGTACGCGGTGCTAGACCATTCAAAATCTTGCGGAAAATTAGGTCCAACGCATATATGATAGACCTTCCATCAAGCATTGGAATCAATCCAACTTTCAATGTGGAGGATCTACTCCTTTGTCACAACCCTCATATAGACCCTGCTTCCCATACTTGGTCATACTCAGAGTTTTCTTCTCAGCCTACACCACCTATCCCAACCTTACCTGAGAAACGAGAAGTTGAAGGGATAATGGATGAGGAATTGTATCCATGAGAGATGGAGGCTTCCAGAGGTACTTGGTAAAATGGAAGAACGAGCCACCATCAGATTGTAGATGGCTTACGAAGGAAGACTTGCAGCGGATTGATCCTGATCTACTAGAGCGGCACAAAGCTTTTATCTCGTTGAAGTCAAGCTCTTCTCAGCCGAGGGGAGCTGATAAAGATATTAGGCCCTTTAAAGTGTCTGAGCGTAGGAGACGAGCCTTGCCCGTGTCCATATGGTTTGATGATGGGCCTGGATCAAGTCCAAGTTCCTAGATCGTGGTGAAGACCTTGCACATGTGTTCGTAACATGTGTAAGTTGCTTGGAAGAGATGATTGGACCGTTGGATCGCGAGGATGGTGTGATCGAATTGTTGGTTTGTCACGGCCCACCTTCACCGCGCCATCATCGAGGCTCATCGAGCATCTTAGATTTGAGTTTATTTTATGCACTTTTACTTATTTGAGTTTTGAGTCAGTATACGCATTTTTTTTTCTTTTACGCGAATGTCTTTTTTTTTATTATTAGGGACATTTTGGTAATTATGCTTAATTCCAAATTTTATAAAGGTGTTGCCCTAAACTTTTCTCATTATTATGCTATTGTGAATGAAACTAAAGAAACCTTTGTGGTGAGCTTCTTCTTCTTCCTCCTCTCTCTTGGTGATTCATCTCTTCCTTCTCATCTATTCTTTTCTCTCAAATCTTCTATTCTTCCTCTTTTTATTCTTCTCAGGTAATCTTCTAACTTTCTCTCTTCCTAACACATTTTCTCTCATCTTTCCTTCAACCTAATTTTTGAGATTACAAGTCTATTTCAGATCTTCAGATTTTGTGAATCCCTAATTCAGAAAATACCCAATTTCCTGGACTAGTGAATTCCCGTGAACGATTGGACGGAACCATGCAAGATCGGGGGTTCTATACCTCGCCGGATCCAATCCACGCATGAATCTGAACCCAACACTCTGTGGATGTAATGATGGCCCTAATTATTACGTGTTCCCTTATGTGATTCTTGATTATGATGATGTTTGTTGAATGGTTGATTGATTTGCTTATATGATTCTGTTTCTTTTATATGTTCTACATGTAGGGTTAGATTAGGTCATCCTGCATCAGACCATATCATGGCCGCTATCCAAGAGCCTGAGTAAAAGGAAGAAGCTTGAAGTCCTGTGTACAATCAATCAAAAAACGTTTGCCAATCTCTAGTCAACCTCAAATTGCTAGGGGAAGAGGAAGATGACAATGATGATGATGATAAGTTACATTATTAACAGTGGATAACAGTAAAATTTTACAGCGGGTATATAGTATTTTTTTATTGAAAGACGGTGGGTATATAATATTAAGTATATAAAAGATGGAAGTTAGGCATAATTGTAGACAAATGCATGTACACACCTTATTATTTCTAGTTATCCCAAATGAAGTAGCTTGATACCGTAGGGTTTCACTCCCTGCCATGGAATCCAACTGTTCCTCTGTCATGTTCTCAGTGTACTGGACATTTGCCATTTGCTGTATCAGCTCCTGTATCACTCTCACTAATCAGAATCCATGAGGGGTCTAATTTTTTGTGCAAAAAAATATCTAGTAAATAGCATAATCTTCTAGTCTCTCAAAATACCTGCAAGAGAACAAGCTCAATTCCCGTCCCCTTCTTCAACTGATTAACAAGATATTGGAAAAGACCCCTTAGTTCCATTGAAGGGTACTTCTTACACCTACAACAGACAACAACTCCAGTGTTAAACAAATCTTCATAACTAGTATGGCAAAATTGTTGCTTGTTCCCACCTCCATTACTTGCGTATAAACGTTGAGTAATGACCTAGCAAGCAAGCTCAGCCCCATATCTAATCTTATTAAATTTATTCTTTACATTCTCTTAATGAATTTATCATTTAGAATGATAGAGAGAGATTATCTAGTGTCTATTTAGCATGTCTACAAGACATACAGTCTTGATGCATACAGGATGACAGGCAAACTAGCTTCATTAAGCTGCAGAGAATGCCGTTTCTGTGCGGAATCCACTTTAATCATCAGTATGAGTGAGACAGGTTTTGTTGTGCTGATGAAAGTCACTTACAGCAAAGAAACAGTTAAAGATGCTAAATTCAAGTTGATCTTTTGAAAAGGCATGTCTGGATTTTGGGTAAAGAAAACTTATGGAAGTATGAAAGAAGAAGAAGAAGGTAAAATTGTTACACAATGAGGTTTTCTTTTTCTGGTTTTCAGTTGTTTGAGAACAAAAGATAGAAAGTTATGGACCATCTGTTGGTTCATAACTCAAGGCCCAAAATCAGGCCAATACAATTCAGGTGGGTCACACCACAGGGAACAATTTGAGAGGGGATGCCCACCATTGATGTGTGGAGGGTTTTGCAACTCAGGTGGGATCCAGTGCAAATCAAGGGTAGGCGTCTCCTCCCAACTGTTTGACTGTGCCATGGACCATCTCATTCACCGATGTGAATGATTTTTGGGCCTTGGGGTTTACTTGATGCGACACATCTAGTGGATGGGTTGGATGCCATTCACACACATCATGTGGGCCCCATAACTGCCAAGTACCACCATAAGCTTATGGTGGTACCAGTAACACTAGAGCATGCCTATACGTGGCGTGCACACACACATAACAAGATATGCTCAGCCAGTTGGACTGCTAATCTACCATCCAACTAGCAGACATTTTCATCCTGATGATTTTTTCACCAGGCAATCCTCATGGTGGGGCCAACCAATTAGATTGGCCAGTTGGATATGAGCACACACGCAGAAATACACATACATACATACATATAGTACAGCCACAATAGATTTACAGTATCTAGATCAATGGCAACAGATAAATTATGCCGCTTTTGTTAATAGTACATACAAGTGACCCCAAAAGGAAGCAAGCGACTGAAGCCAGTCTGACAAATTGAGGCCATCATCTTTGAGCTTCTCGCGTCCTCCTTGTGCCAAGCGTTCAATGACAACATATTCCAACACATCGTATTCCAACTGCAAATGGGAGACACAATTAGTGACACTCAGAGGTCAGCACCAGTCAGAAACCTGAGTTTGGGAGTTTCAAATATAAACCCAGACTTTCGAAGGGAAATAATGCCCAACAAGAATGAAGAAAGACACTTAACAAACAACACAAGGCTTAAGAAGTTTATGTCTCTTGCAAAGCAGACATCTCATCAAAAACAGAATCCGGAACAATAACACAACTGATTTAGGAAAGTTCAAAACGCTCAAAATTCTCAGTTAATTTTGGTAGCACATTGGCAACAAGGGCATAGAAATGTATCGTTCACCATTGACATCATCCTTCTCCGTCTACCATGCTTTATTCATTCATTTACTCCCACTCAAACTCCTATACCTCAACAATAATCATAACCATTCATAACATCTTAAGCTTACATATGGAAAGGCCCAACACCATCAAGGACATAAAATACATACAGATAAATGCATGACTACAATCATTGTTGCTTAACAGCTACAGTAAGCAGCAAATAGGACATCACTGTGCAACAAACCATACTATTTTGTGTAGGACAATTTTCCAGAAACTAATACAGAAGATGTCATATGGGGAAAACCATACCTGTGTCAAATACTTGAAGGCGTCTACAACAGGTGTTATCATATCCCTATATGCCTCAATCTACAAATCAAGGTCCGCAATGCATGTATAAGTTGTCTTCTCGACAAAACGTACCTACTAATCAAGAACAAGGAATCCTAATTAATATATCTGCAGAAAAGATAAGACCTGATGAACAATGGTGCGAAGTACAGTCATTGGATTAGCATGAGCTAGCTTTGCCACCATGCGACCCAGCTGCTTTAAATTTTCTTTTGCTAATCTTTTTAAGATCCTTCTAGTGTCCAGCTGCATAGTAATTCAGTGAAACAAAAATTTGACTGAGAACATCCGAAAGTTGCCACAGTGATACAAAGCATGGATCAATAACAAATAATGTTCAGATACCTTTGCAGTTTGCCTTGCTGCCAAAACCATCGGAATCCGCTCATCATCTTTTTCCCACTCACCATACAAACGGTATCGTGCCTACAAGATTCAACCAACAAGTTTGTCTTTATGCATTATAATCTTAGATGCAAAGAAACAAAGAGCATTGATGAAATTCCAACCTCATATGGAAGAAGACTCATCAGTTCCCATATCTCCTGCCCAACTGCAGGATTTGCAGGAATTAGTTGCAGAGAAGGAAGTAAACAAGTTCCCAGAGCTTCCTCAACCCTTAAACGAGCTTCTCTCAGTTGAGGACGAGGATCTCGACCCACACCGTCACCTGATTCAGGTAAACTTGCACCTGAAGTACCTACGAGCTCTAGTGCAGAGAGATAATACCCTCTCAATACTCTACACACCTGCCCATTTGAAGTTGAAGATGGTCATTGTATGTGGTTAGACAGTAAAGTTAAAATGCAAACGTATGGAATTAAACTGGATACAGGAAAGAATCCAACAAACCTTCTGCAGCAGTACAGCATCGCGGTAGAGATAAGGTCCAGCAGAGGCCAGCATCTGGAAAAGTTCTCTTGGAAGATCAATGAAAGAGCTCTGGGGCAATGACAAGGCTTTCGATTCCATGGCATCAGAACCAGGTCCTAACGACAACCCAAAGCTTCGAAGATGTATTTCACAAACAGTAGCATATGCAGAAGAGATGGACTTCTCAATGATCCTACAGGCACAAATAGAGTATGATATAGAAAGGATAAAAAAATAAGTATTCCCAATATCATCACTTTCATATTGCAGGCGTCGCCCCAAAAAAAAAAACTATTTTCATAAGTTTAATAGATTAATTTGTGATTCATCAGTGTGCAATAGTTCAAAACCTAAATCGAGTAGTGAAACTGACAAAGTAGACAAAATTATTAAGCTTCAGGTTCCAAAAACTGTGCAAGTCATAAAGTACTCAAAAACTTTCTTGAACTTTTTATCAATCTAGGTTTTTACAACGGAACCAGATGAAGCTTTTTCGACTAGATGAAGGGTGTGACTGATAAAGCTCAGGTCTCTTTGATCTAGCTTTTCGTAAGTTCTGGGGCGTTGATCTCCCATCATCGACCTTCACTCTTTTCTAATAAGATTTACATAACCGCCCAAAAAGCGAAAAGAAAAAAGAAGCTTTTTCTACTTGAGGGAGTGGCAATTAACTCCCTTTATTTCAAAGATTAGTAGTAAAGAACTTGACCAGGACAATGGAGAACTCATCTGATATGATTTTGCAATTCAAAAAATACAAACACTCAGAAGTACTTGAACAACTTTCAAGTTGAGATTGGTCCTCATCAACTTTTGTCTCAAGTTTCTAGATTTTAAACCTTGGACAACCCAGAATTTTTTTTTTTTTTTTTTTTTCAAAAGATTACCCAGATAGATATTAACTGTAGATAGCCAAAGCAGAGAGACAGTTTAGAAGCAGCCAGAACACAAGATGGGCTTATGAAAATACCTAAATAAGCCTTCGCAAATTTGAATATGTGCAACAGGACTGAGTGGGGAGAGACGCTCAAGCATTATGTGTGCATGGTACCTGAAAAGCCAGTAAATAGAGATGTAAGAAGTAAAGTTGGAAGTAACAACACAGGATAAGGAAGAAATATTCTGCAATTTTAAAGGGAACATGAAGATGACAATCTTTCTACAACACCACTGCCAGAACTATAGTTGCCGAAAGTGGGAAGCAAGGACTGAAACATTTATTGGTGCATAGACTACAAAGAAAAGAGCAGCACACTATTCATAAGAGGAAACACAGAAAAGCGAATGCACATAACATAGATAGGATAAAAGACTATACTGCCATTAATTCAAGTGTTATGTTTTTCCTAGTATTACTGACCCATAAAAAGTTCATCCGTACATTAAAAGATACCAACATCTAGGGAGGAGAAACAAAACCACAATAAGATTTGAGAATTGCGTAACACAATCAATTTGTTACCTGCAGGTAACAACAATTTCTGCCACCAATCCATATCCCTGGACTCAAAAGGTTTGGAAAGTCCAGGTTCAGGACAGTGGCTAACCTACCACTAGTAATGATTGTGCTATGTGAAAAGGAAGGAAAGAAAAAAGCAAAAGAAAAAGAAAACACGGGTAGTTGGTCTTCATCCAGATTGCACTCCTGTAGGCGACTATATTGAGATTTTTTCTACAAAGATTGCTACAGTGAAGTAGGGCCATCTAATTAACGTAAACATGAAACAAAGTTCAAAACTAAATTGTCCAGTGATTCCAGTCACATGAACATCAACAATAAAATCTCACACAGGAATCAAAATGGGGGCTCGCCACTCATTACCAATAAATTCAAAGGCTTGATGTTTTAAAACCTTAAGCAAATTACGAGATCTGTAACTCAAGATGCTTTTGATTCTAGAAAGACGACTGACACTTCAAAATTGCACCTTCCCATGTTTGGAATTTAAATGCCAATAATTGTTCCATGGGCAATCTGGGCAAAACCAGCGTTAGAGGTGTTGTTAGGGACAACAAAGGTACCATCACTTCAGATTTTTCCGGGTCTGTTGGGAGATACGAAATAATTTTGCAATGCTGATGGCGATTGAAGTGGGTATTTCCCTTTCTAGATGCAGTAGGGGGGCCCTCATTGTGGAAGGAAATTATGTGTGGCTGTTGGGGCCTCCACCGCCCCTTGGAAGAGACTTTCCTTGGTGAATGAGATCAAGTCCATGTCTGCACCTTTGCAAATTTCTTTTTGTCGAGTCTCACGAGAGGCAAATGATACCTGTGATGTAGTAGCTAAGAATTCCTCAAATCAGTTCTTAGTATTGGTAACCACAATCCATTTCCTTAAAGAAATGCCGCAATTGATCAATTAAAAAACAATCACACTGCCTGGAAATAAACAGTAGAAAAGTAAGCACTTTCCCTACAAGTGAATTAAACCAAAGAAAAACACCAGTTTCTTGGAAACTAGTCTATGATAAGAAAGATTTCCTACGCAATGAGAAAGTGTCAGCTTTATTTAGAATACAAAGGAAATAGTTTACTGAGTTTCTTTTTCAAAAATAATAACTCGATGCACAGGTGAGATTAGAGGAACATGTATGAAACTCTTGTCAAGGTATCTATGGGTAGAAACATGAGAATTCTAATCAAATGCATTAATAGTAATCAGAAAGCTCTTGTGTACCGATCCGTAGTTCCACGCTGAAACAAATCACAGATGCCTCTGGACTATGGTCACGAGAAGTGTGAAGTGAAGCAGCAAAAGATATGGGTGGCGGAGTGGCAAATTGTCCGTTTCAAAATGTAATCAAGTGTCAACGGCTAAGAAGTGGAAGCGGGGGCAGGAGCATGAATCAGAAGAGCGATTCAAAGTGGGAGAGGCACCTAGATAGAAGATCCTAAAACCAGCAAAAAATAACTCTGACAAAACTCTTGGCTACCTAATGGCTCTGCTGATACCAATTGATGAATGTGACCAAAAATTGAAGAAAAAAGGGATACAGTAACAAGAAAAGCATCTCTTAAATACGGTAACAAATCTTTCCCTTAACCTGCAGAGAAGATTCAAAATAGATAATAAGACCAAAGACATGCAAAAAATTATGTAAGGTGGAGACTTAGCAACTCTCTCAACCTGTATGGGGCTTTTACAGGGCATTTTTTCCCATAACAGCAGCTGTAATGGCCCCTGACACGTAACAGTTCCCACCATTACTGTTGTGTAATAGCCATTACATAATCCATTTTTTTATACCTTGATGCTAACTACAAAGCAAGGTCATCGACAACAGATTTTAGGACGCCATACCAAGCATTTCACTTTCCAGAGATTAGTGTGTAACCTGAAGGGCCTCTCAAGCACCTTAAAACAATTCTGAGGTTTTTGACTTGGGAGACAAGACATTAGGCAAAGCACTAAAATATACTGCAAGTTGAAGATGGAAAGTACAAATTTGAGAACTATTGATAGCTAGCCCTTCTAAGATCCCACATTCAATGGCCCTTACAAATAACCTGCTAAGACGTTCCCCTACTAACATTAAAAGAAGAATCAAACCCTTTTAACCCCTGCATTCCTTCACCCTCACAAATAACCTGTTAAAAGCAGCAGTAAGAGGGACCTCCTTGCCAAAGACCCCTAGATCTTCTAAAGAAGCTGATAGGAGTGCCGTTCAAGGCTCAAGAAATACATGTAGGAAGAACTTCATCCATTTCCTTCAGTTCACTTTAGCACTGATTCTATATAAGAAAAGTAATAGGAAATCCCATCGACCATAGGCGTTCCCCACATCCATCTAGTAAACAATTCCTCCAGCTCCAAAGAGCTCTATATAATGGTGCACGCATTTCCAATGATAGCTTCATCAAGAATGTAGCAGCCTCCAACAAAAAGCACCTTGAAACTGAGATATTATGGAAGGAATAATCTGACTTGGATGACACACAAGTGTCCTTGCCAAGATTTTCTAGATATTTCCCACAAGACATATAGGACAATCCACAAGGGTTATAGGGCGAAAGTCCTTGACCTCTAGTGCACCTTCCTTCTAAGAAATGAGAGATGGAAGTCACATTCAAGCTTCTTCTTCTTCTTCTTCTTTTGTGTGTGTTTGATGAGCAATTGAATTTATTGGAGAAAGGGAAAGGGGCAACTATCAATTAAGACAATAGATAAGACACTGGCTCACAAAACCTTGTCTTTCCCAAGAGCCATCACCACCTTTCTCACCTTTTCCATATCTAATTATCTTTCTAATCGCATTGCTCATCCGGATATCAAAGTGAAGATTACCATGCAGTGGCCGAGATAAACTGCTAAGGTTTTTTCAAGATGGCTACATAGATAAGTCAAGATAGGAAAGGAATAGGATTTTTCTTCTTCTTTTTTTTTCCTTTTTTTTTTCTTTTTCTTTTTTTTTTTTGGTTGTTGTTGTTGTTGAGAATGTATAGCAAATTTTTCCAATATTTAAATTAATCAATTGTTTATATAAATTTCTGTAAATTGTTTTTTCTCTGTTTTTAAAATTTAATGAACATGACTAAGGTTGATTTCGCCACACTTTCAAGACTAGTTGGCAGGGATGCATCACCCATGGTTTCGCTAGGCCCCCACCTGAGTTTCAGAATGCCCTGAAACTTAGGTGAGGCAATGCATCCAACTTGGATGATGGGACACCTAAAAGATCAGAGCATTATGAAACTCAGGTGGGCCCACATGCAATCAAGGGTGGGAGTCCCCTCTCTAATGTTCCTTGTGGTGTGGCCCACCTGAGTTTCAGCCTATTTTTGGGCTTAGGGCCTAATGTTGGAGGGCGAATGTGATGGAAGGGTCAGATGTCATGCATACTACACGTGGAAACCTTAACACATCAAAGCCGGCACAAGGCTACAACCAAAACAAACTATGCAACAAGCTTTATCGCATGCCTTTAGGCTTGAGGCCCACCCCAACACTTCAAACTTAACCCTCTGAATCACCTCCACCACCAACCCACTTGTGTTTTTGAGAAAAAACCGACTATGCCTCTCTTCCACACCATAGAATCCTCTCCCCCGTTACTGGAGTGCCCCTGAAGCTTTTCCTCAAGCCTTACAAACTCTTCCACTTCCTTGTCCCACAAATTCCTACGGCAAGGACGAAACTAAACCACTACACCACCACATAGGGAAATGCATGAGCAATGAAAACATTTTCCTCCAGAGAAAGGTGAGCTCGCTTTAGAAACTTTGATTGGAGCAAACTATCCCAAGCCATACGTCTTCCCATAATTGAATCATCTCCCCATTCTTAAGAGGAAAGCAAACCCCTTCTTGAACCTACCAACCAACTTACAACTGCCTTCCACAATCCTGACCCCTATATAAAGATGAACTCTTAACCCACCATCCCCCTTCGTGAATCCCATACTTGCCTGCAACATCTTTCCAAAAAGAACAACCATCTTAACAAGTGAAATTTCTGATTCTTCCCCATTTCCCCGACTTAACCTATTCAATCTATCCACCACCAACAAAGGGCACTTGAAGAGCAATGTAAAGAAACTTCGCATGTTAGATAGAGCCGCTCTTTTAAGTGATATCCGAACACCCAATGACAAGTAGTAGCTCTTCTATCTTAGCAGCTTCCTTTCCACCCTTTCAATTAGCTTATCTCAAAGGTGCTTTGCCAATGCAAAGAGGGAGACCGAGATATGACGAGGGAAAAGAACCCACACAACACCCAAAAACCTGTGCAAGATCCTCCACTTCTTCCAAGGACATGTGACACCCAACACCTTGCTCTTGGAAATCTTGACTTTCAACATTGAAACCACTTCAAAGCACCTCTTCACTTTCTGCAAATTATCCACAATAGCACCATTCGCTTCACAAAATATAATAGAATCATCGGTGAATTAAAGATGAGAAATTTGTAACCCCGCTTTAGCCACCCTGAAGCCTTGAAACAAACTAGCTGCTTGAGCCTTGTGCAAATTTTACGAAAAGCCTCTACCACCACCACAAACAGGAATGGCAAGGGAAGATCACCCTGGCGAATACCTCTATATGTCTTGAAAAATCCTTTTAGGGACCCATTAACCAACACCAAGAATGTAGTCGATCGGGTGCATTCTTGAAGCTAGTTCCTCCACCTTTGCCCACATCCCAGCCACCCAAGCATGTACTTCAAGAAGTCTAATCAACATGACCATAGGCCTTCTCAATACCCAATTTGCATATAATACCCTTTTTGCCTGCCTTATACAGAGAATCAATGCACCCATGCGCTACAAATGCACTATCTAGAATTTGCCTATCCACGATAAACGCCCCTTAGACCTTCAAAGTCACCATAGCTAGGACCACTCGAAATCTTGATGCTAATGTTTTAGCAAGAATCTCATGCGGCCCCAAATCAAGCTAATCAGTTTGAAGGACTCCGCACCTTCCACATTTGTCATGATAGCAATAAAAGATGCCCCTAGGCTCAACAAGAGCTGACACTAAAAGAAAATTAATCACAAAGCCCATCACATCAAATTTCCACATCCCAAAACACCTGAAAGGAGGCTAAAGTAAACCCATCTGGACCGAGGCTTCATCCCTCCCCAATGACCACAACGGCTTAAAGTCTTCAAAAAATAATCTCTCTAAAAAAGCAAATTCCGCATCAAAAATCTGATTGAACTCTAGATTATCCAACTGAGGCCTCAACCCACTTTCATTGGTTAGCAAGCTCTTCTAGAATTGAATAATTGCCTCAAAGACTTATCTCTCCCCTCTATTCTTTCTACCCTCCACAAGAACAATATTATTGTTATTTCTTGTTTGAGCGCTAGTGATGCTGTGAAAGAAGTTCGTGATTTTATAACCATCCTCAAGCCAAACTGCTCTAGACCTCTACCTCCACTTAATTTCCTCCTCTAGACGGTTAACGTAGTCAAGAGATAAGTTCACCCGCAAAGCTCTATCCACCTCCAATAAACTCCTCACCTTCTTCTTTAATGTCGATAACCTAAATTCTTTAAAGAATATTCTCCAGTTCCACCTCCCGACTCCCCAACACTTCCTTTTTCCAAGCATTCGTTCTTTCTTTTAACAATTTAACTTCTGGATAAGCTTAAACCATGCATAACCCTCTACCACAAAAGAACCCATCATTCTCACACAAAGAAGAAAAACCTACGACTCAAGCCACAAAACCTCAAATCTAAATAATCTAGGACCCCAGTCCTTACCCACTTCCAACAAAATCAGGCAGTGATTAGAGGTAGGCTTCGAAGGGCCCCATTGACACACTAACAGTGATTGGTCCACCCAATTCACCAAAACCAACAACTTGTCAACTCTGGTCATAACAGCCCTATCCTGACCATTTGACCATGTAAACCTCACATTCCTCAAAGGTAGATTCACCATTTCAAGCCACTCCACTCATCCAGAGAAATCCCTACGAGTAATTCTGCCAGCATTCAACTTTTCATACAAAAACCTGGATCTTTCAAGTGCTTCATTTGAGGTCCATCCATAGTAAATAGGGGTGTCAACGGGCCAGGCCGGGGGTAGGTCTTAGCTAGGATTTTGAACTATTTCGAGCCTATTCAAAATTCGAATTTTTCAAGCCCAAGCCCGGTCCATTGACGCCCCTAACAATAAAGGTCTCTGAACATCCTAGTTGAGCCCATATATAGCAAAGAACATCCCATCTAAGCCCAAAACCACATTGCACAAAATAACCGAAACTGAGCCTCTCCACCATTCTCTGACCCAAATTCTCGTAACCCAAGCTACAACAATACCCCCCTCGAGCCCATAGCATCTAAAGACACCTAATCTTTTACTTCTCACACCCCACAGCGAATCCTTCATCTTTTGATTAATATCTTGAAGCTTTGTTTCCTTAAACACAACAAGTGGGGGTTTCGATCTATAGCAGAGATCTCTCACCTTTTCTCTTCTGCCAAAACCCCAATCCCTAATATTCTAACAGAGGATCTTCATTGGGATTTCATCCTTCCACGACTTCCCTTTCTCTCACCACCAAAGAGGATTACAACATCATAATTAACTGAAAACTCAAGCCTTACTAGTTTTCTCCGCCCTTTTGGGGATCTCTGGATCTTCTTCTAAAGCTCAACCATCATTTTTTAAGCTCCTCTTTCTTCCACTAACTCAAACGGTGCATAGAAGTCCTCATTGCAATCTCTAAATGTTATGCCTAGCATCTTCCAAAGGGAACCCATCGCATTTGATCCACTAATTACCCTCATCCATCGAAATGTGCTCTACTTTTCTCCCATCTATCAGCCCACTACAGCTTCCTGGAGATCCATGCCTGAGATTCTCCTCCACACCTCCACTAGATGCTTGTATTGGAGGAATGTTGAGACAGTTGAGTGCCTCTGACAAAGGCTCAGCAAAACAATGAACTCCCTGAACAGCCACAATTTCACACTTCTTGCCATTCTCCGTCTTTCGTTGCCGCCACCAAAGCCTCCCTTGACCTTTCATCCTTCTCATGCCAAGACTCAAGCCACGCCTTCATCTACCACACAAAGGATGTTCGTAACAACATCTGAGAGGAGAAACCATCTATTGCCTTAAGAAAGCGGCAATGTTGTCAAATGGCATAAGCGATCCTATGCGATCATTTATGCCTAATCGCTTATGCGATCGCACAACTTTGTTTTTTTTTTTTAAATAAAAAAATCGAAAAAAATGAAAACGTATGCGATCACTTTATGCAATATGCAATGGCATAACACCCATATGGCATATGCAACCATCGCATATGCCATATGGATGGCATTATGCGATTATGCGATCGCTTTTGACAACATTGGAAAGTGGAGATAAACCAAGCGATGAACGAATCAAATCACTCCTACAACATCAACTCCCCCACTGTCCTCAAACACGATTAGCGTGAGAGACCCAAACAAAAATACCTTTAGAAAAGGAGGGTGCATGCACGTATAAGCACTAAGTCATCCTCCACACGAGCGAAGCACTTTGAAGAACTCGCATAGATCGACTTTGCCTCATGGAAGACCCCTCGAATCTCGACCAGGACACATGGAGACACAGCAACCACCACTGCTTCACCCTCCCTTTGCAAGCCATCAGTCTCCGCACAAGTGTCATCATGCACTTTCCCCTATTTTCCGAGCCTGTCACCCAACTAGCATGAGTCAGCGTCGGCACCTCGCTAGTTGTACCGCAAGCCTTCTGCTCCCCCCTGAACACGTCCACCGCCAAGCAGCTCTGTTATCCATACCTGACATCCACCGCCATACGTGATACTCTCTCGTCCACACCTTCCCTACCACTACCCTACCGCCTACATTAGCCGCCCCACATGTCACCATTTCCTTCTCCCTCTCACCATCCATCCCCATCCAAAGGACTACATGTAGACACTAGACAACCATCAATTTGGTGATCCACGGGACCACCCAAATGGTACACCAGCTACACCCAATCGACCCCCCCCCCCCCCCCCCCCCCAAAAAACCGCAACCCTCTCCTTCCCCACCAAAATCAAAACCAAATCCGGTGAATCAACTTGGTTTTTATTCCTGATCTGTAATCTCACAACCTTGATATCATCACCCTCTTCCATCGCAAACCAATACAAGAACCTCACCAATGAATGACCCGATCGCCACGGGACTTCTATGAACCACAACTCTAGAGGTAAATCCCATATTTGGACCCAGACATCCTCCCAATAGAAAATCAAACAATCGGCCCATTTACGCCTCTACCGACTCATCCCTAAAAAAAGCCCCGGCAATCAATTATCTTGTCGAGATTCTCCATTGGTCTGAACACTAGAGCTCCCTCTTGTTGAAGAGTTTGATAATACATCCGCACTGCAGCATGCCATCATCCAAATTTTCACTTTTGCAATCGAAGAACCTTTTTTTATTTGCAACACCAAGCTCCATTGCAGCACGTCCCAGGCGTTCTCCACCACTCTTGGGCAGACACGAACCATGAGCCCCTTGGTCATCATCTCCTTCCACACCCATTTCTCCATCATGACCTACTCCTCCCCATCCTTCAAACCAGAGCGAACCAACTGCTCTAATTTTCTAGATCCCTATGCCGACTCTTCTTTCAAGCCAAAGAAACTATCCAGAACCCTTCGTCGCCACATCCTTGAAGGACTTGAGTCTTCTATCTCTACCTACCCCCTCGATTCCCCTTTATTACAACCTTCCCTACTACTCCCTACCCTAATCTCGCCCTTGACAAGGACCAGCCCGCCTTTCTCTTTCATTACCTCCCCCCTCTCTATTGTTCAATTCACCACATCAAGCCCATACTGAGCCCTTCGACCATCGAAACTCCAGCCATTTAGCGTAGCCACCGTTCGTGGGACGTCTTCCTACTTCTCCATCCGAACAAAAGCAAAGCCCTGAGGAGATGAGGACCCCCGCATCTGAGGGATAACAACCTCCTTCACTGCTTCCACTCGCCCGAACACCCTTAAGAACTACGTCTCCAGCCACCCCTCCAAAAAGTTCACCACAAAGACGGTAGATATTCTGAGAGAGGCCCAACCACACGGTAGTCCCAAGCAAATAACTAGTGCCACGTTCCCACCAGTACCCAACCATCCTCTTCTACTCCCTCTGTGACTCCCTCTCCTCCTTCTTTGAGAGACGATCCGTCAGCTTGACTTACATCCCTTAGACTCCCTCTCACCCTACTTCTAACCTCAACCCCTCCTTCCAACTGACCCGACTTCAATCCCCCACCCCTCTCCACTCCCTCAATCATCCTTGCTCCTCCCTAATCACCTCTCCTGAAACCTATCCCCACCCCTACCTCTCTCCCTATTATTATTGCTTTGAAACCCTTGCCCTCTCCACTCCCTCACCCAAGCCTAATCCTCAATCTCACTGTCATGCAAGATCCCCATCAACTCCTCCATTCCCTCTTCCACTGCTTCGATCCCCAAGCCCTCTTCGATCCCTCACCTCAATTCTAGCACCAGCTTCCCTTCTACCTAATTCTGCCATCTCAGCCTTCTTTCCTCACTCGGTTGAATCCACGGCCTTCAACAAGATTTTCTCACGCAACTCTATTCTCTTTCACATTCTCGCATTCATGTATGCATGTAATTGGAGCCCATTTTGAAACGTTACCACCACAAATGTGGTGGTAATGTTACAATGTGATAATTTCATATATGCGCCCGTCTGAGCAAGAAACAGAAATTTCTCAGGAGTGCATTTCCATGGGTCCGAAATAAGAGAGAATCCCCTATTGAGTAGAAGCATGAGATGAAAAGATCCAGCAACAACAGGATAACCAACATCAACAGAGATACTAGTAATGAATGATAGAACTCATACTACAAAAACGGATAGAGACAAATATAAATCATAATGTACAAATGAAGATTGTCAATTGCAATGAATGTATTATTAACCTCAGCAATCTATCACTTGAATTTTCCAACTAGAAAACACCAACAAGATGGGCTAGTGTTTTAACTTTGACATCCTATCAACCAATTTGATTAAGCACCTGACTTACCAGTCATCTACAGAAAGAAATCCAGTGAGCAAACCCAAACTTTGGTTATTTGCAAGTTCAGGAGCACGCTCTGCCACAGCTTCATTCTCCATGTCCAAAGCAGCATAAAAATCTATCGTTACATCTCCTTGCTTCTCATCGTCCATCAGATCTTTTCCAGTAGCAGCAAGGTTTATTTTCCCAATTTTATTAGCCTGCAAAATAAAAAGGCACAAGAATTGAAGCCCGAATAAATTTGTACAACCATCTACAGAAGTAACAAGAGTGAATTACTTAAACGGAAAATTGATCTTCAAAAATGATGTGTACATCAGATCACCTCCAAAAAAGGAAAATTGCTAAGTAAAAGCAGAACAGCACCGACTCTGATGTACATTTGCACAAACAAAGTCCAATAAAAGAGGCAACGCACAGAAGATTGAACTGACTAACTGCATTTCTCAAACAAACTAAATACCCAGCATAGGGTTAAGAGTTCTAGCCCCCATTCTTAGAGAGGCCTGATAGTAGAGAACTTTAATGGTTTGTTACTTGAGATGGCATCATCAAGCGTAGAGGCCATGTTTCCAATTTAATAAAAATTATGAGGTACATTTCATCCTCAAATACATAGCAAACTTGGGGTAGGATCATGTGGGTAGTCCAGCACATACTACTAAGTAATATACTTGTGCGAACAAATTGATTACTAAGTTTATAGTTATGTGAACAAATTGATTCTGTAGCTTTTATATGTGAAATGATGAGTGTTACTTTATATTCCTGCATGCATAGTGTTATATTCTATGTGCCTGACATTGTGTAAATCAAAGTATAAATCTCTATGTTCCAAATATAAATTTAAATTACAAGTAATTGACAGTAAAGAGTGCAGAATCATAATTTCATGTTTTTAGAAGTCGAAATCAAGATTGTAATCCAGATCTATTCAGAATCAACTATGTGTGTGTATGTTGGGGAGGGGGGAGGTCAGATAACATACCTCATCAAACCGCTTTGCTGAAAATGCACTATAATGCTCAAATGCCTCATCGTCCTTAGGAAGTAAATGTGCATATCTGAAAAAGAAGAACAATGTACTATCAGAAACCAAACCACCTAGTTTATAGATATAACTAATATAAAAATATTAAAAATAAAAAATAAGGAAAAACTAGTAAATGAAATAAATTGACAGTATATGGCATTAAAATTTCAAAAGGTTGATGCATAAAATAGATTGGGGAACATTGTACATGGATAAAAACTATACACAAATGAGACATGGAAAATATTACTCAGTACTTCTCCACTTCTCCACGAGGTATTATCCCAGACTGTTTGACATTCGGAAGGTAGCTGCTGATGGGAAGCCCTCAAGCAGTAATTACGTGATGACCATATAAAGTTTTGACTATCAAACATTATCCACTAATTCTATTTGCATGTCTCCCTTTCAAGTAGAATAGCCACCAAAGAGAAAATGATTTGTGTTATTTACTCATAATACCAAGATCCATCAGGAACGCAAGGAAAAAATTACGTTTTTCTTTTTTATTTTTTGAAAGAGAACAGAAATTTTATTAAACCACTCGCAAAAGCAAGAAAAGAATACAAACTGATGAAAAAAGCTTAAAATAAGAGACTAGCAGCTGCAATATCTTTAACATATACAGCCCAACTTGAAACCAGAAATTTACTTTCCGAATAACATCTTCAACACCAACTCTCTCATTTCGAAAACAACACCCATTCCTAGCACCACAAATAGCCCAAAGAACGGCCATGAGCATTGGCCTCCACAAAGCTTCACCAACCTTGCCAACTCCACCCTCATGCCACCACGCCCACATGAAATCAGCTGCTGACATCGGAGTCACCCAAGCAGTATTAAACAAACACAAAAAGTGCTCCCACACTCTCCTAGCAAATGGGCAATGGATAAAATGATGTTTAATCAACTCTGCATCCTTCATGCACATAAGACAAATGCTTGGATGTAACGCCCTGAATTTTCAGCATTTATTCGAAAAATTTTGAAATTTTATTTTGATTTTTTTTTCTAATTAATTATCGAGCATTTACCTTGTTTTGAAAACAACGGACGTTCCATAGGAGATCCGATAGGGGACCCCTTACAAAAATTGCTTAGAATAATCCCATAAACGTCGTAGAAACATCAAATTTCTAAAATCGCGCATTTTCAAATAATTACGAAAATGCCATTAGTTAAACTTAAGTTAAACGGTCATTTTTAAGTATTATAATTTTTTACAATCATTTTCAAGCAAAACTTCATACATAAGCTTTTGAGCACATTTTAGCCCTACACATCGAATTTCAGCCCCCCGATCATCCTACAAATAGCCCGATCAGAAATCAACATATATATGGCCCACCTTAACTCGGATCTGCCTCATTTTTCGTGTCAACTGTAGAAGTCATGCTGCCAACTTGTTGGGCGGATTGCCCCGATCCACCGTATGTGGATCCCACTTGTGAGGGCAGCCGTATGGGCGTGTAGTACGTGTGGCGCACGGAAAGAAAAAAAAAAAAAAAAGTCATCTTCAACGCTGCCCTCTGCAACAGCGAGCTGCAACAGCGCAACCCGACCCATGCCAGCACCAGGTGTTCCCCATCTAGTTAATCCAACCCGTCCATCAGGTTTCTAGCCCAACTAAGCTCAGTCCGTTCAAATCTTCCAACCCACTGTTGATCCTATGGCCCACTCCAAACTTCCATTTCAAACCAAAGAAGAACCAAGGACATGAGATCTCCGCTTTTGCTTCGCATAGACGGTCCAAACTTCACCTAGATCTTCTAGTGGACCCCATCAATCAACTTAACGGTTTCCAAAACATCCAAACTCTTTTAAATAACGAGTCTAAGTCTCCTACTCCAACTTCAACTCCCGGATCCGACGCTCCTTTCCCCATCGCCCTGGCCATCTATAAAATCGTCCATCCGTTCACCCCTCCTTCAGAGATCGCCCAGAGAGAGAGAGAGAGAGAGAGAGAGGGAGAGAGACTGTGAGTAGAGAGAGAGAGAGAGAGAGACAGTGTCGTGTGGGTAGGGTTCGCTGCTACCATTGCCGATCCGTCCCAAGCCAGGAGAAAAGGAAAAAGTAAGAGAAGAAGAAGAAGAAAGAAAGAAAGAGGAAGGAAAGAAAGAGCGGAAGAAGAAGAATCGACTTGAGGTGAGTCGACTCAACTGAGTTTGTGACTTCGCCACTGGTGGGAGAGGTTTGGACCTAAACTCGATTTCACAATTCTACTAAACGTCTCCAACCATCCGACCTCAAGAGGTGAGGATTTCCTTTAAGCCTAGTTACAATAATATAATCTTACTTGACAAATTTACACTTAGAACTTATGGTTGATGAGTTACGGGTGATTCATGTTTAAATTCATTTTTTGTACATATGAGTTAATGCATGAGACCCTTTTAATGTCTATACGTTGAACTCGTGTTATTATGGACCATGATGTAGGGTACATATTGAAAAGAACATCATGATGCTATGATTTGTTTATGTGAGAAATATGTGAAACTCGTGCTAAAGTTATGCTTTTTATATGTTTATGATGCACATAATGAATGATGTGTGGAATGATACGGGTTTATATTGTTGGATGCCACATTAATGGAAACCATTTGCCTCATGGATGAAGTAATCGTATGTATGGAGATAGATTGACCCATTGGGGGGTTGTATGGTGTGTTTTGGCAAGACCATGTATGTGATGTTTGTGATTTGCCTAAGGAACTATGTAAAGATGTAAATGATGAACCATTGAGATAGTTAAGGATGTTTTGCGTGCCATGTGTCTCTTCTTGACTAAGATGTGTACGCCTTTTCGTGGTTGGCCCTTATTGAGAGGAAACGGCTATTCTACGTCATGACGGACCATGGGATGGGGTAAAGAGCGACCTTTGGATGTGGACTTCATTAAAACTGTTGGATGATAATTTACTTAAGAAAAGGTAAAACTAATCATGCATTCATCGCTAGCTAGTGAAAGTGTGTATGGGCCCATTTCATTAGTTGGGTTTTGGTGTATGGGAAGAGTGGAGTGATCCCGTCCTAACTAGAACCTCTGGTAACTAATGGCTGATGAGAAGAGTTGAGTGATCCCATCTCATTTAGTCAGGGTGCCTTAGCCAGAGCATACATATCATGCATCGCATTAATTAAGATATTCTCTTCTGTGTGTTTTGTTTGATATATGTATCATGTTTGGATAATATTGTGCTAGTCTTGGTGGGTAATCCTCACTGAGTTGATTGCAAGCAACTCACTCCCTCCTGGGACGGTGTTTTAAAACACCACCAGATTGTGTAGATGACGATCCATTAGACGAACCCGACTTACAGGTTGAAGAGTATAAAGTTTCATGGCGGTCAATGACAGACGATGAAGCCGTATCAGCTTAAAGACGAATTACATTTATTATTTTCATTTTCATGAAATAGATTTACTTTCATGTAAATCGAATTAAGTCTCCCATGGAGACGGAAAGTGGAACATTATATATTTTGGTATGATTTAAGGACATTATGTTTGATAACATAGAATGGAAAAACATGGAATAAGAACCTTGATTTCTGTCATTGTGCTATGAATGCCATGAATATGGGAAATAAAGATGAATGTGTGAAAATGCATCCCTAACACATTCTAGTTAACATCCAGAAACTCGGCCCATCGTGTTGTCCATGAGAGTCGAAATTTCGGGGGCGTTACATTGGAAGAATAAGAGATCTCATTTACAAATTATCCAATGTGAGGAGCAACTAGCCAGGCAAAAGCCGCCACCCGAGGAGGAGCTCCATAAAACCAATGGTGATAAGGGTACGGGTAAATAGGGATTTGATGCATCGTATTGATTATCCAAAATAGTGACCTAACAAAGAATTTTCCCAAGGAATGCGCCAACCAGAGCATAGAATCGCTTTCCCAAATAAGGCTAAAATCCTTTAGGTGATGTAGTAGCCCGACGAACTCGACAGACTCTTCATCGGGCATATTCATACAGCAAGGGGGGTTCCAGACTACCTGACCACCGCAAATATAGAAGCATTCCGCAATCAAAATAAAGTAATCGAAAGCAATGGAGGCCACTCTAGGGAATAGATCTTGGAGCGCAATGTTGCCGCACCAAAAATCCACCCAAAACAGGATGTGGTTCCCATTGTCAAGGGAGAAAGCAATTCCCCTACGTACGAAGTGCTCGGTCGTCGCGAACACCTTCCAAATGTTAGAGGCTCTATATAAAGATGATCTTTTCACGAACCATCCATCCCCGCTTACACCATATTTGTTTGCTAACACCTCCCTCCACAATCTTTTGGGCTCATATCCAAACCTCCAAATCCACTTCCCAAGAAGGGTGGGATTCATATCATCCACACTTCTTAAGTCGGCACCCCCCACCTCTATCAACCGACACACCTCATCCCACCTAAGGAGATGAAACTTCCCATTATCATTGGCACCGTTCCATACGAAATCTCTCAACTTCTCAAGCCTATCAAAAACCGACTTGGGACATTTGAAGATAGACATGAAGTATTTGGGCATATTGGAGAACGCCATCTAAATTAAAGTTAAGCACCCGCCCAAAGAAAGATATCAAGATTTTCAACTGGTCAATTTCTTCCCAATTCTTTCTATCACCTTTTCCCAAAGGTGCTTTTTTGGCTTCCCAATGCAAAGAGGTAACCTAAGGTATGTAGAGGGAAAAGACCCCACTTTACACCCAAAAATGTCCATAAGCCGACACAACTCCTCTTCATTGACCTTAATACCCAACATCTCATATTTGGCTACATTGATATTCAGGCTAGACACAACTTCAAAACATATTGTTATCTTTTGGAGATTATCAACCAAGGCCACATTTGGATCACAAAAGAGCAACTATCGTCCACATACTGAAAATGACTTATCTGAAGTCCGGCAGCTGAAGTCATAAACCCACTGAAAAGCCCGTTTTCCACCCCTTTCCGAAGCATCCTACCAAGCACCTCCCCGATCACCACAATTAAATAAGGCGATAAAGAATCTCCTTGCTGAAGGCCCCTAGAGGATCTAAAAAAGCCTTTTGGTGATCCATTAACGAGAATGGAAAAAAATGCAAATTAAACATAAGACCTAATCTACCCCCTTCACTTTAGACCACAACCCAATCTAAAAAGCATATAACCAAGGAATTTCCAATCAACATGGTAGTATGCCGTCTCAATATCCAACTTGCAAACTACCCCACTTTTCTTCTCCCTATTCCTAGCATCTATGTATTCATGAGCTCTAAGCGCATTGTCCAGGATCTGTATGCCCGAAAATGAAAGCACCCTGATTCTCATAAATTACCTTGGAAAGCACCCTGAGCCTTGATGTAAAGGCTATTGAACTGACAAGCCTGAAGTCTTTCAGATTTTCTGTAAAGGTTAAAACGCTCCATTCTCTCATTTTCGATCAACCTGCCTCGACGGCCCCAACTCATCCCTTCCGTCATTGGTTCTACGAGGCTCCCCCTCGAGTCACTGCTTTCGTCTAGTTGGTAGGCCAAAAGAGAATTCTTACCATAGACAATCTCCAAAGAAGAGTGATGATCCTTCTAAATATTTGTTTGATGTGTATGGGAGATGGGGAAACAATCGGTCATGTCTTCATTCACTATCCATTTGCCAAGGCAGTTTGGGACCAATTCTTTTCCCTGTTTCACGTCCATTGGGCTATGCCGAGATCGGATGAGGACTTGCTTTGGGCGTGGCACGGCACAACAGTTGGTAAGGAACATCAAGTCGTTTGGCGATTGCTCATTCTGGCAGTGTTTTGGTCCATTTGGGGTTCTAGGAATAGGCGCTGCCTCCAGAATGCGGAAGTGGGGGTGAACGAGTTGATTGCTTGTTCTAAACATCTTGTGAAGGACTGGGTGGTGCATGTTAAGGCAGCCCCGACTGCCGCTCCTTTTTAGTGTTTTCTTCTTCTTGCGGGCCCTATATTCTTTTCTCGCTTTGTGAACTTTCCAATAAAATTTCAGTTATCTCTCAAAAAAAAAAACCAATGGAGGTAGCTCCAAGTTCATAAGAGAAACAACTATGCTTGTAAAATCCTGTGACAAAATCCATTATGTCCTTCACCACATGCCAAAATTTCTAAAAGAAAAACATAGGAAACCCATCTGACCCCAGGGCCTTGTCCCCACACATCAAACCAATCTCATAGGAAAAGTATTATTGTTAATGAATATGACATATCCAGGACACACATGGACGTTGGATGGGTTCCACATATAGCTGCATGAAGCATGAAGCAAGGCGGCAACAGATTCAGGTATGAGTGCAGGGAAGCATCAGTTTCAAAATGTTGTCATGTTTAAATGGCTAGGAAGCCGGAGTAACAGTGCAATTCAAAACAAACTAAGGTCCCACCAGCTGGCCAATCGAAGATAAGGCCCATCCAAAGATCCTGATTAATGATCTAACAATACCAACAACCTAGATTTAAGATCTGGATCGCATCAATGATCCAAATCAATTTGATCAATGATCAGGCTCAGATCAAGGGTCTGATGATTGATCTGTACCAAAATTGCTACTCTGATTGGACCACAGGGTCCACACGTGCAATCAGATGGTGATATCAACCCATGTGCATCAACTAGTTGCTTCCTTTTATTTGAATATACAAACTTCCTGGAGTATCCACTCATACAAGTGTATTACCACATGTTTCGAATGTTGTACACAAACCAACAGCTGCATACAAAACGTCAGCCGGCAGATATATCGAGAGATAAAATAACAGTTTAGACTCTTTGTATCAAATGTTTGCTATGTAACCGCTTATTGACAACTCTATGATTGTGTAGTAAAGGCTATACATTGATATAAAAGAGGTAGGTTTGGTTTATTTATTTGCACTCACAGTTTCTTATCTAGGTTCGGGCACTTTTATAGCAATTTGAGAACAAGCACATCAATGTGGACCAATAGGGTTTTATTTTCAGATTTGCATTAATTGTGTAGCCAATTGGACTCTTCACTTGGCTATGGCATTAATTTAGAAGTTGATGAAGCTATTGCTTTAAAAAGACATGTTATGATATTCTGAATGAATAAAGCATAGTTTCCCTTAGTTTCCTGGACTTTCTACGGGTGCAATGATTTAGAGCCGCTATGTTGCGATGCCCTAGACTTTTGTTGTCAACTCCCTTTCTTTTTGCCAGTGTTTTAAATAGCAGTAGCGTGTAGCATAAATAGCGTAGCGTGAGCTACCTATTTTTTAATTTAAAAAAGGAAAAACATGATAAATAGTAAGAAAAAAAGCAAAAAATATAAAAATCCTAATAGATGATTCATTTCTCAAGTATAAACATGTTCAAAATAGTTGTTCATTATCACTTATCAAAAGCCAATCCAGATATATAAAGTTATAAACTAAATCAAATAATTATTACATCAACAACTTTTTAAGCAAACCACATTAATTAATAGTCTAATTGAAATTATAAGTCACAACCCACAGGTATGAAAAAGAAATAAAAATCCCACAGGTTAAGAGTATTAAGTACAATATAAATGTCATCAATACAAAGAGGGGTTTTTGAAAACCCACTTTTGAAACACTTTTTTTCTTTTTTAAGTTTAGTTTTAAAGGTTTTTTAATGTGTGAATTTCACACCAACTTTAACAAAGGATCACCACCATTTTAAGTGAAAGTAAACAAAGAAAGGTTTGATTTTAACTTTACATTTTTAAATTTTTCATGATGTTAGTTTTACACATTTTTTAGTAACAAAGCTTAAAAAAAAAAAAAATTTAAAGAAAAAAGAAAAACAAAAAAAAAAAAAAAAAACATTGTAGCGTACGCTACAAACACTACACTCTATGTAGCTGAAGCGTATGCTACGACCCCTATAGCGTTCACGATAGGGGATTTACGCTATTTAGCTACGCTGCGAGCACTATTTGAAACATTGCTTTTATTCTTTCTTTTTTTCATTTAGAGGGCTATGGGTGTTTACATTAGACAATTGATGGAAAAATATAGGGAGAGGAAGAAGGATCACCACATGGTCTTTATTGACTTTGAGAAAGCAGACGATAGGGTCCCTAGGCAGACAATCAGGAGGATGTTGGGAAAGAAAAGAATTTCAAGAGGATATTATATTAACATGATGAAGGATGCATATGAGGGAGTGGTAAGTGGTAACAAATGTGGGGACCTAGTGGAGCGACAAGTGGGTTCCCAATTAATGTAGGCTTACACTAGGGGTTGGCATTGAGCTCGTGCCTTTTCGCATTGGTTATGAACAAGTTAACAAGACATTTGTAGGAAGAGATCCCTAGGTGTAAGTTGTTCACATATGACATAGTTTTTATTGACAAGAAGAGGGAGAGTGAAAACACAAAGCTAGATTTACGAAAAGGTGTTTTAGAATATCTAAAGGATTTAAACTTGGTCGAACTAAAATAGAGAGTGCAATTTTAGTGAAAATAGGAATGAAAATGAGTTATAAGTTAAGATCACGAACCAAGAAGTTTTCCAAAATGCCCACTTTCAATACCTTGGATCAATAATGTTAGTGCATTGTTCTGTGGCATACTAGTGCACCTTATTTGTCAATCACGTGCGTCCATGTGTTGTAACGTCGATTGAGCCTTGGCAAGCTGAAGACAGAAGATTCAAGTGGACAAGAAGCATCAAGGAAGAACAACAGGTAAAAGAGATGACTTGGTGACCCTAACCATTAGAACCAAAACAACCATAACCTCTAAATGACTTGGACCATATAGTAAAACCCTTAGTCATCTTCATTAGCCTTAGAACACTTAGAAAAACATAATAAGTTAGGGTAATAAAAGATGTGCAAGTTGCTGTAAACAAACCAACCCAGACAGCAGTTTTTAATTGGACTTTGATCCAACGAAGTACATTTCAATGGGTCTAATACCAGTTCGATCCATCGAACATATGTCCAGCAACATTTGTGAACTCCCTGGACAGTTTTTCGATCCCATCGAACAACCCTTCGATCCATTGAAGTGGGTTTTTCGATGCCATCGAAGTATGCTTCGATCCATCGAACTGGATGTCCAGCAACCTCAAAAACTCTCTGGACAGTTCTTCGATCCCATCGAAGGGATTTTTCAATCCATCGAAGATGTGTTCGATCCATCGAAGCGACCGTTTTCTGCCCATTTTATAGCCATTGGAGCTTCATTTATAAAAAGGGAGACTCGGTCTTTAGGCTTCAGAGAGGGATTTCAGAGATTTAGAAGTCGTCATCATTGCCAACACCCTTAGGCTCTAATCCTAACCCATACAAGTCATCTTCCTTGCCATTCATTCATCACAAGAATAGGAGCATTTTAAGCTCATTCAGAAGATGAACTTCTCCCTCTTGATCTCTAGAGTTTACACATTGAAACCGATAGTCAAATCCTTGTCTAAACTCTATAAAGATATCCTTGTAGGTGAAATTCTCTAGGCAACCATTGTCTATTAGGTGTAGAGATTTCAAACCTACCTCCTAGCACCTTGGGCATCTCCATCGAAGCATCAAAGGCAATGTAGCTAACCTTGGAGCTGAAGCATTGGCGACGCATTGGCATCATTGATCAGGGGGAGCACATGGGGAGCTGATTGAAACACGGGAGAGCGGAAAATCTAACAACCCAAGGCGGCACATCAACGGGGCTCAAATTCGACAGGTAAGGTGTCAATTTGTATAGTCCAGCCATTCTCTTCTCGAGGGGAATTGAGTGTAGATTTTGAATTGCCAAGCTTGATAGGTTCAATTGTAGGACCTAGGCCCGGTTGTAGGGCCGAATCAAGTCTCTGTAGGGAGACTCCGGCGGGAGTATACGCTAGGTTTGGTTGTAGGACCTTGGCTCGGTTGTAGAACCTAAAACCATTGAGGTTACGGTTGTAAGACCTTAGCTTATGTGTGAAGCCTAAATTGAGGTTCGGTTGTAGGACCTTGGCTCTTGAGTAGAGCCTAAATTGTCAAGTCTCCAAGGGGAGCCGCCGACACAGGTGTGTACGTGGTCCACCAACACGGGTGCATACGTGTAGATTCTTAAGTAGCACCTAGTCCTTAAGTAGGATTGTAAGGTTAGAATGAACCTATTTAAAACTCCTAGATTGTGAGGTGAACCTGATTTAAAATCCTCTTAGTGAAATCGAGTGTACTCAAGGGGTGAGTATAGGCAACCGAGAGTTGACAAGTAGTCGAACCACTATACATGCTTGTGTTTGTAGTGTATTTGAACACATTTCTACTTATGCATTGAATGTTTAATTGCTTAATTAGAATGTATGCTAAGCATTAGATAGGCACATTCACACACAAGATGTATTTTCACTGTTTTTGTAGACTTAAGCTTATATGATTGCATCTCATATAGTCTACATAGGTTGCATAGATTAGTTGCTTGATTAGTTAAATCATTTGTTAATCTATGCATTTAGACTAGTTGCTTAATAGTTATATCTTCGCTAGTCTATGTGATTGGACCCACTAAGGCTCGGAAGCCAAAGTGTTCTTACTTACTTAGTTTAAATTGTTAAATTAATTAAGCGAAAAGAATTTTAAAAGGTCCTAATCACCCCCCCTCTAGGACTTAGTCATTATTCTAGTAGCTCAGCCAGGCTTCCGCAAAGCGTGCGCACTTTCAAATAATTCATGAGTAAAGAGATTGAGAAGGGTGTTGCTCATAAATTCAAGCTAGGTGGAAGAAATGCAGATGTACCTCTGGAGTTTTATGTGATCATCATGCACCACTCAAACAGAAAAGGAAATTTTATAGGATAGCTATAAGACCAGCCATGCTTTCTTGGATAGAATGTTGGGCAGTTAAGGAACAACATTCATAGGATAAGTGTAGCTGAAATGAGGACGTTGACATCGATGAATGGCAAGATGAGGAATGATAGAATTAGAAATCAATGCATTCAAGTGGACTCAAAAGTATCACCAATAGATAATACGATGAGGGAAAGTAGACTTGCATGGTTTGGTCATGTGCAACAAAGACGAAGAACCACATCGATTAAAACCAGCGAGTGGGTACATCCGTACATGTTGAAAGCTCTAAAAGGGCAAGGGGAAGGCCCAAAAGGATGTTGATGGAGGTAGTAAGAAGACTTGATGACCTATGGTACAACTAAAGGTATGGCCCTTGATGGAGTGGAATGGTGGAACAATATTCTCTTCTTTTTTTCTTTTTCTTTTTTTGAAAGGTAATGATTTTATTAAGAAACAGCACAAAGCGGGACAATATCCCTAATTAATTGAGATAAGGCTTAGATGATGATGAATGATGTTTACATGAAGAGAAGGAAGAGAGGGAATGCAATTAATAGGTGTCTAAAAATGAGGTGGTGGAATTTAAAAGGAGACTGTTTTATTTAATAATTGATGGAAGAAGAAACATTAAATCTTGAGAAAGAAAGTGAATGTCATGTGGAATGAGATGGAAGAGTGCATTAGAAAGTGGTGAAAGAGTCTATAGGAATACATAGAGGGAAAAGCCACTCATACAATGGAGCCCAATAGGCTAATAACAAGAAGTGGCCAGGTTTCAAGATCTGGCTAGAAACGAAAAAAAAAAAAAAAATTTAGAAGAAAATAAAAACACCCCAAGAATGCTTAGAAAGTAGTGATGATAAACTACGCATATGATGATCTACATAATGGATTGGGGACTAGAATGTGAGAAAGATGCAAGAGAATGAAAGAAAGATGTCTTGAAACTTACAAAAAAGATCAAGGTATTCAAAAGCAATTACACGACGGCCATAACAGCCATTATGTAACGGTAACGGTGGGAATCGTTACGCGTTACAGGGCTGTAATGACCAATACCAAGTTCTTCAAAAAAAAAAAACAAAAAAAAGGTCGTAATGGTCATTACGACCCGTATCGTAACAGTACGATAGTGGTCATTACAGCCACCATTAATGTTATTGAATACCTTGAAAAAGATTGATAAGGGTAGGGACCAAGACCATGTTAGATGCGCACTAAGAGATATAACCAGAGGGTATTGGTTAAGAACGATAACATCAAGTAAATGTGGATAAGCTATCTCCAAGACCTGCTAAATGATGAGAGCTTAGGAATATAAGTAATATAAACTTAAAAGAGGGGGAGAACTGGAGACCATAAATATCTCCGTAGGATTGTGATATCAAAAGTGAAACAAGGCTTCGAGAAAGATGAAGACAAGAAAGGGACTAGGACAATATGATATACCAAAAGAGGTTTGGAAGTTCAAGGGAGGACAACATGAATCTTTCCCTAACCCTACTTCACCTCAACCTCCAAGCCATCTTCAATTCCAACCAACAACCCACATTCCTTAAACCTTAACCATAGCCCACGTTATGCCAAAATCCCTACCCACGAATTCTGTTTTATCCTAATCATTAACCCTGATCCTTATACATGCAAACTCGACTATACCAAGCTAATGAAATGGTTATCAATCACCAGGGGGACTATTGAATTCTCTTATAGTAGCTCATTTCGATCTGAGGAGTTAACTTATCAACAAAAAACAAGAGTGATACCTGCCAAAAATACGTGAGCAACTCAGTGCGACGCGACTACTCAGTAAGGTCTCTAAAGTGAAGAGAAGCTCGTCACTTTTTTGCCTACTTACTCTTTTGGGGCTCATATACCACTAAGGACTCTTTAGGGCCTTATATACAAAAGAGGAAACCAACCCAAACCATACACCAATTTTAACCCTTCAACTCCTAGCCAAATCTCAACAATAGGGTGTACATGGTCCCAAAAAATTCCAACAGCAGTGTATGCACGGTCGGCGAAACCAAAGTAAAACCTATCTTATATTATCCAGTCCATACTCAGTTACTAAATTCATATTTACAGGCTTGGACGTATCCTAATTCACACCATAGCCTTGACAAAACCTATAAACCCACCCTTACCTGTAAACAGCCCATAATGTCAATTCAAATCCATCTAATCCAACCCGTACGGCCATACCTAGTAAACAACCCTCAAAACCCTACATGTGGCAACATTCCACCCCCAATTCCACAAAGATGCCCATTACTCCATTATCCGCCTATAACACAACCTTTGAACTGTCCTATAACCTGTCGTCTGCATAAATTTATTTGTAATCATTATACTGCTAGATAGACAATCATAAGATTTGAATTTATCAACACTGTTAGCCCAAATTAGGTCCCTCCTTTGATTGTTCACCCCTCTCAAGTCAGATGATCCTAACTGTCCAGTCAACTTGGTAAATGTACATGCTATATTGATTCTACAAGAAATCGTCAAATCATTAATCTACATCGTCCATCATGCGGGTCCCAACCAGTGTTTTAAATATTGACGATATCGGCCGATATATCGCACGATATATCTTGTTTCCCACCTGTGCGAAACAAAACACACAAGTAGTGGGATATTTCCCACATGTTCAATCTAGTGAGCATTTTCGATTTTTGATCTCTTTTTTTTCCCGTAAATCATGTTAAATTAGTATCAAATTGTTACAAATCCATGATTGAGAGCTTCGATTTTGAGATTTGGAGAAGATGGGCCGAATTGTGGAAAATTGAAAAAAATAAAATAAAAATTTCCCAATTTCTCATAAATCAGTTGCAATCTGCGTCCAAACAAAAAATCAAATATGTAACCTGCTCTAGTGATTCTTCTTTTGCTTTTGATTGTAGTGCTTGTGTTTTCACATGTCTTCTTACATTTCTAAATTATATGAATATACTTTGAATATACCTGCATCAATTCAATTAGACAGCGCGTAGATTAGGACCCCATACAAAGAAAGCCTATTATGTGCACTTGTTTGTTCTAATGTTTTGATTTGTAAGTGTATTGATGTCTTTTTTAACAATCACTGAAGGTTCATTGAAAAATTTGACCAATTTCCCAATGTTTCTCCATGTTTCCAACAACAACGATACATTACGCGATACAACCGATATATCACATGCGATAACCGATACGTATCCTGTATCCCAAGGGTGCGATACGTAACGGGATACCGATATTTCGAACACTGGTCCCAACTTGGGTCAGACAACTAGGATCATGTGACTACTGTGATTTTTGGCTATTCATCGTTCATCATTGGACCCACTTGATGAGCATGGAAGCCATCCATGCATCCAAGGAGGGCATGAGAGTTTGTTGGTGGAATGAGAAGAGTGACTCAGTTCAACATTCCAAGAACTCAACAAGCCAAACAGGCTTTTTTATCTTCAATTCCAAGATATTTTGCACCAGGAATTCAAAGACCCTGGATACCAAATAGGCCCTCTAAAGTTTCAGATCATCACTCGCTTCAATAACCTGACTCTATCCACAACTACAGATGATGAGCTGCTTAATGTATTTCAAGGTGGAAATTTTTCCTGTGTTTTAATGGATGGTAGTCCTCAAAAAAGTGTATTTAAAGCGTGTAATGCCATTTCCAACCAATGCATTTCAGCCTCCAATTTCTTCAACCACAACGCAGCAGGGGTATAGCATGACTACATAAGAGATACAGGATTTATAAAGAGACTTGAAATGCTAGATATGGACCCTAATTGCAAAGTACCCAAGCAGCATAGACACAAAATTTCTCATCTACCTCTCCCAACTCCTAGCTAAAATCACTAGATAACCCAGCAACTCCAAACAGCCGGGACAATTAGAAAGCAGTAAGAATCATCGACCCACAGATTATGCTGATTCCCTTACCTCTAAGCCTTGACTGTATCTTTTGCAGATCATAAGATTAAATTTTAAAAAAAAATATATTCCTTTTTAAGTTTTTTTTTTTTTTTTTTTGAAACGATGATGAAATTTCATATAAACAAGGCCACAGCCAAATATTCTCTCTTTTTTGAAGACTGAGAAAAATATAGTAAGAAGGGAGCCGAAGCAACCCAAAAGAACAAAAACAGAGAGAAACAAACAGAAGAAAAGGAAAAACAGACAGAAAAGAAAGAAAGAAAAAAAGAAAAGGAAAACCTAACAAGCAACTATACAGCCCCAAGCAGGACAAACCAGAAAAAACTATGCAACAAAAACACACTAACCAGCTAAAACCCAAAACAGAAACCAAAAACCTGGGAAGCTGTGCAACTCTAATAGAGAACCGAACCCCAAGGCAGCAACAGACTCTATCCCAGAATAGACATATTTAATTTTTTCTTTTTTTCTTTTTTTAAAGCAACAGGAGCATTTCATACTATGTTAAAATCAATTTCTAAAACGCCAACAGTTTCCTCTAAACATTAGCTAGTTTAGTAGTCTAACTCGTCTCTAATAAACTACAAAGTGAAGCATATATGGTGGTGATAGAATACTATAATATAAGGTCTTATAACCAATCAGAACTTAAGCTGAATCTATTCATGAAATACGTTCTGCTATATAAACCATAACAATCTAAATTAGAGGTGTCAATGAGCTGGGCCAAGCTCTGTCCAAGCCTGGCCTGGGCACATGACAGGCCAAAATAGTCCAGCCTGAAACTTTTATGCTGGGTCCAAGCCAGCGAGAATGGCGTCAGATTCGAGGTGGATACCAGTGAAAATCTGGCAGAGGCGATGATCGGAGGAAGTTAGGAAAGATAAGAGCTTGGAATATGAGAGAGAGAGAGAGAGAGAGAGAGAGAGAGAGAGAGAGAGAGAGAGAGAGAGATGGGGGAGTGCGTTGCAGCTTGGAAGATCAGAGAAAGAAGGGAGTGTGCTAGCAAAGGAGTCAGCGGCTGGGGTGGACCCCACTGTAATGTTTATGTGAAATTCACCCCAACCACCAAGTGTGTCACCCCATTTTAGGCTCAAGGCCCAAATATCAGCCCCATCCATTATTCAGGTGGACGACGTTATTGGAAACGGTGTAGAGGCAACGCTTCCCCTCCAAACTCTTTCCCTTAGCATGGGCCACCTGAATCACGTATAGGCCTAAATTTTGGGCCCCATGCCTAAATTTGGTGTGGCATCTAATGGTTGGAGTGGATTTCATATAATCATCACGGTGGGCCCTGTAAATCAAGGGTGGAGTCTCTCTCCCAATTGTTTCCTTTGGTGTGACCCACATGAATCACTAGTCATCCTGATTTGTTGGCTCAAGGATTACACATCTAATGGTCAGAATGAATTTTACATACACATCACAGTGGGCGCTGTAAAAAATCAAGGGTATGACTACATAAAATTACTGTTTTTAATTTATGAGCGGAAATCTAAATCTGTGCATTTCTTTTTCTTTTTTCTTTTTTAACAGGTGGGAGGGGGATGTCCCCTTGAATTTTGATGGGCCCACGTGATGTGCATTGAAATCCACTCAGACGATTACATGTGCAATCCCTGTTGAGCCTAGGGCCAAGAAATCAGGCTGACCTGTGATTGATGTGGGCCACACCAGAGGAAATAGTTGAGAGGGAGATGTTCACCCTTGATTTTTACAGGGCCCACCGTGATGATTATATGAAATCCACTCCAACCATTAGATGTCACACCAAAATTTAGGCATGGAGCCCAAAATTCAGGCCCATCCATGATTCAGATGGGCCACACCAAGGGAAATATTTGGAGGGTAAACGTTGCCCTCTACACTGTTTCCAATCATCTAGTCCACCTAAATCACAGATGGGGCTGATATTTAGGCCATGAGCCTAAAATGGGGTGACACACCTAGTGGTCAAGGTGGATTTCACATAAATATTACAGTGGGTCCCACCTGAGCTGCCGATCCTTAGTCTCCGTTTAGCTTTTTTTTAATTCCCTTGCAAACCTAATGAGCCGGACAGGACTCAGGCTGGGCCAACGAGCTGTTGTACACAATCCAAGCCTAGCCCAATTGATAAGCGGGCTTGATTTAAGCCGGGCCTGACCCTCCGGCCAGATACTCCAGCCCAAGTCCACCATGAGGTGGGGCTAGGCCCAAAAGCCCGCGGGCCAGCCCGGCCCATTGACAGCCCTAGTCTAAATGTTACATTAAATAACTTCTAGCAATTAGGATGAATGAGTAACAAGATAATCACATGCCAGCTTCCAAAATAATCAGATAACAATGTCATACGTAATAATATCATGGTTTTCAAACTCGGTAACTCGGACTGACTCGTCTGGTCTCGAGTCAAGTCACACCAGATGAGTCGGGCAACTCGGTTGAGTAGGCCTGTATTTTGCAATTCTCACAAACAGAGCCCATGATTCAGTAATCAGGCCCATGGGTCTGTTGATTCTCATCTTGGATGGAGCATGCCTCAAAAATATTCCAGCTTGGAACAATTGAGCAACATATATTAATTCATTTGAATAGACACTGTTTTTCTGAACCATCTATCTGAGCATCTATAGGCCACCAATCTGGAAATTATTTGAATCGTGGTCCATCCAAAGAGATCCATAACACTATGAACGATCTAGATTGCCCAACCATGGGCCCCGCCTGCCAAAACTAAAACTGTCAATGGCGTTCGTGCCTTGGGTCCACATGGCATCCGTCTGCCGTTCACATCACAGACGCATCAGCAGCTGATTGTTTTGACCAGACAAGTCACACAGTTAGACGCACCCTAACTCGCAGCCATTGTTCTGTTGATCCTCATCTTGGATGGACCATGCACCAAAACCATTCCGGCTTGAACAATTTAACGATGTATATTAATTCAATTGAATGTGTGCACCGTTTTTTTCTCAACCGTCTAGCTGAGCATCCAAGATGAAATGCAGAGAAGATATAGCAAGAAACTTGTCATAGCTGGTAGAATAAATATTTAGACCACACAAGCTAATTGCAGAGATCGCATGATTTTAGTATATGACTAAACCATCTGACATGAGGGAAGAGTATTTTTTGTTGTTGGATCAGTAGCTAAATTTTGCAAGAAAATATAACGCAGAACTTCTAGTACATTCAAATGCTTACAGTTGATAAAAACCATTTAATGCACCACAACAGTCAACAGAACAGTTGAAGAAAGAATCAAAATATTCCATCAAGATTCAACATCAAATTTACAGACATGGAATTCAAATAGTATAACTAGATATCATCAGGAACCAACGAAATGAATTTTCAGCAAAATGTTGTCGAGGCACTACTGCAGGGAACATGGGGAATATGTACAATAGGTAACTTTTGTCGTACCACTGTTAATGATATGCAACTAATAAAATAAAAAGGATTGGAGTAACATCAACATCGAAAATGTATGGAACTCGCCTTTGACGCCACATAAAGCTTCCAGCAAATCAGCCCCATCATATATAAATACTAAACTGGAAACAGTTCAGACATTCCAGTGACAGATGCTGCTAGGTGCAAGGCATAACATGGTGAATACGAAAGCTTTGCAGATGTTCTCAATTCAAATGCTTCACTTAATGATCTAACTTCAATCAAGGATTATTGTTGCCAGTGCTGTCTTCCACAGCCACTTCTCACGAGCTGAGATCCACATTTTCAAGATGAATTAGTGTGCCAGAAGGACACTGAGTTCCAAACAAGAATCCGAGCTTTCCCGTTCCATACTGGTGAAGTAGAATGTGTCTTCCAATCATATGGTCTGAGGAAACACCAATACCATGCTAATGTATCTATACCTAAAACTTGCTTTGATATAGCATAGTCATCACATTAGCATCATACTCACTTTGATATAGAAAAGTCGTCACATTAGCATCATACTCGCTTTGATATAGAAAAGTCGTCACATTAGCATCATGCCAGTATAATCCTGTCAGATCTTCATCAACCAAGACCAAAGCCCAGAATCTGAAAGAGCAAAATCCATCCTTCTCAACAAAATAGATGACTACTGAGTACTGTCACTCCTTCCTTTTCATCTTGTCCTACAGAGGCAAATGAGCTCGCTCATACCCTTGCCAAGGGCATCTTGGGCATACCAATCTATTGGGTCTTCTCATCCATTAGCATGATGAAATTTGTATATTTCCCCAACCTTCTTTAATATATTATTCCATTGCCCATCAGAATCCAGCTATGCATAGGATATTAAACAGTTCCATTGGACCTCTTTTAAGCACCGCCATCCATTTCTTGAGTAGCCAAATTAATTTACAACCATAAGATCAGAACATGATTGAGTGAAAAGCATCACCATTCTCAAGCATCACCGTCTTCAGGCATATAACTGTCACTGTATCCGAGCCAGCTCTCCTGTACCAATAGATTGGGTTACTAGAAACTTTATCTCGTGCGCACCATAAGCACTAAACTTAAGGTCCCTTTTCAGAAACCTTTCAAAGGGCATCATAACAGCGCAGTCCCAGCTGTTTGGGACAAGGCCCATCCCCAGCCTTGGTAAAGGAGCGCTAATGTCAGGAGGGAAGCCAGCGCATCCCAAACCCAGGTAAAGGATGGCTGATGTCACGAAGGCAGCCGATCGTCAAACTTTTGCCATGCAACCATGATAATTACTGTTTTGAGCCTTCTAAATGACATCTCATCTTCAAATCTGTTCAAGTTAACAACTCGCTGAAAGTCATACTCCCCAACCAGAAACTAAAAGGCTTCTCAACAGTAGAAAACAGGAAGCAGAACCTAAACTGTTTGAAATCAGGAGCCTTTCAGTAAGCCATGCTTCCGTTGATAAAAATCGCCAATCATGTCAAAAGTAAGAATCCAGTGAGAACCAACCAAAGACCAGGTCAGAACATAATCAGGTCTGACTAACAGGCCAACTGCAAATACAGATGTAGCAGTCCAGAACCCCCTCCCATGTTCAGGTACTCACTTGCAACTGGCGAGATGCAAGATGTTACCATTTGATGAAACCAAGGGTTATACAGGAAAGCATGCAACTGTTAGCAAAAAAGAAATTTTCATATTGAACAAGCATGCATTTTCACAGTACAGAAAGATCATACAATATAAGAACAATTCATTGCAAATTGGAACACCATGCAATTGGCAACGACCATCACAGTGAAAGAGCAGAACATGAATGTGAAAGGAAACATAAAATGAATTAAGCATTACAAAAATTGAATGATTTTATAGATCTGCTTGAAACCACAAGGAGCAGGTTTAAATTTGAATGGACCCTAATACAAATCATCATAAAGAAAACGAAGCCTGTAAAACATGATGTTATGAAACCAAATTATGCAAGAAAACTCACATGCTATCAAGATCAATAAAACCCAATTTGACCAGCATAGCTGTTAGGCGGTAAAGCCCAAATGGCACAGGACTGTTTACTTCCATACGTTGATAATACTGGAACTTAAAACCCAGAATCTGAGATGCATGCGACTGCAAGACATGCAAAGCAAGGGTCAAAAAATGCACATTCAGTGTAAATAAGATATCACAGATAGACAGTACTGAATGAAACTGTAACTAACAATCTGATCATACAGCATTCCATACCTTTGGGAAAATAGGTATGAGGTCAAAGAAAATACTGTTGTCAGGCTGCAGTTCAAAACACTCCAAAACCTGATGCACCTCAGAATAAGATAGAAACATCATGTATGAGAAACATTCCACAAGAGATGATGATTGATATACCAAATTTCCAATCCATGCATTGTATAAGAAAATATAGGCCTTTCTAGCAATTAAACCCAAGGAATCAAAAACCCAAAAAAAGACTCGCAGGACAAGTCAGTTTCACTGGAAAATGAACCAAGTCATTCCCTGAAACATGGGAGGGGTCGGAAAACCAATGAGTCTTCAAAACTGGTGTCCTCTGGAACAAAAGAATGGGGAAAAGAAGCACAATGGCCATGGATCCTTCGACAAAGTAAAAATAAAGGTAGATACTTACAATATCAAAAACACGATTAGGGTCCAGATCGAAGTGTCCAATTAATGACTGCAGATATTACATATTAACAGGCATCATGAGAAACAAATTATGAAGCATAGGAAGCAAATATTCATCATCATAATTTTAAAAAAATTAGTGCAATTCAATACCTTAATTATGCTGATCTTTGCCGCTGATGTACTCCGAGTCGAAACTTCTGAACCACTTTCACAAAGAAGGGTAACCTGCAAGATCCACCAAAAGTGAATAAGAAATGGAAGCAAATACATAGACTCTACCGGTAACAATTAAATGCAATCACTACTAAAAGAAAACTAAAGAAAAAATCAGGCAGCAATCATAGATGCCCAAAGACCTTCATAATCTAAACCAACAATATTTTCCTTAACCTCTTCCAAAACAAATTAGTTGTGAGAAACGGGGAAACTTTGACTCAGTTTCATCTAAAAAGCATAAGGATTGGCAAACAAAAGAAATGAATGCAATAATCACCTCAAACATGTCAGCAAAAAAGTGCAAGAGAAGATGTTTCAGGGCTTAATACAGTGTGTGCATGTGCATTTCCCTAGTGAGGAAGAAGACATGTACAATGGGAGGGTGAGAGAGAAGTTGTGGGGTCAGTTGTTACAAGCACCACTAGGGACGCGGATAGCATCCGACCATATCTGTGTGGGGTCCCACCATTACGTATCTGTTTATCAAAGCTGTTCATCCATTTTCTAAGATCAGGTTAAGATATGGGCCCAAAAATAAGAAAGATCCAGCGCTGTAGTGGACCACACCAAATAGTAAGCATGGTTTGCATTAAATGCGCATTAATGCCCAGAGCATTAAATGTAAGTTGCATTAAATGCAAGAGTCATATCTGGTGTGGTCCACTACAGCGTTGAATCTGCCTCAATTTTGGGCCCGTTCCTTAACGTGATCTTAGAAAATGGATGGATGGCTTGGATAAACAGATAAGTCATGGTGGGACCCCACACAGATCTGGTCAGACGCTTAAAGGTCCGACCAGGGGTCAGACACAATCCGCGTCCCACCACTAGGTGCACCTAATCGGTGTTGGTCAGATCATTAAACATGTCCAAGACACATTTAACCATGAATTCCTCACACAAGCATCCACAACACTCTCCGCAGAGACTTGTTCAGATGGTTACAACTTCAATCTTTTTTTCTTTTCCCCACAAGAGATGGATGCAGAACCATCCATCCAAATTTAAAAAGGGAGGCCAAAAGTGGACTCCACTGCTTCCCGATTGATGATCAATCCCAAAAAGGGGGTCTGATTTCAATGTGGAGCCTGCAGATCCATTTGGATGGCCCTATCAACCTATTGAACTGTAAGGCCCACAGGTCCAATTGATGGTCTTTTGGGGGTTAACTACCAACCATAAAGAGTATTTTATAGATGCTGTACAGAAGTACGACTATTAGGTTCATACGATTGCATGTAATATACCATGTTTTACTAACTGAGTACCACTAGGTGTCGAGTTAGGTGGCAGGTTTTTGTAAATAAGAATAGAACATGGAACAAAATCAATTTTTATTGAATACAAAATAATAATAATAATAATCTTTAGACTCCTGTGATGGGGAAACAAACCCTTGAAGTGACTAGTGAGACTCTCTTAGAGAACTGTTGATGAGACTCTAGTTCAAATCTTGTGGTGAGACTCAACAAAGCTATCCCCCTTCTCTTTCTATTTCCTCTTAAATCGTTTCCTACAATACTGTACTGGATACAAACCCATACCTTCCTGCGAATTCATCAGACTGAAGAGTTTAAAGCAAGAATACAATCAGCCCATACCTTAGTTGCATGATCCTTCTAACTAGGTGATGATGCCACTCGAATCGTGCTTTGGTCTAACACACCTGCTCCATCTTCCAAGTGGAATCACCCACTCCAGCTTGATAACATTTGTAACAGACAATTCCTCATTCCCACACCCAAATCTGTTGCCATGTTACTTCACGCTTCAGGAAACAATAGTCCATACTACTAGTATCTGAGGCTTTATTCTTCCTTTTTATTCCTCTTTTTTTTTAACTTGACAAATGGAGATATTTTATTCAAATGGAGAAGCCGACAAACTATACACAAAAGACCTCACAGGGCGGACAGCTCATGCTATAATACAAGAAAAATACAGAAGGACAGAAGGAAATTTATCATGAGTCTCTCCCAAGGCCCAACTGCAGCTAACCACCATTTGAAATTCAAAATGAACTCCCAGAAGCTCTTTCTTAGCCAAAATGTTGGCCTGACCATTTGCCAATCGACCACATGGACAAAAGAAGCATCCAACGATTCGCTAACACCCTCTAAGATGTTGGTCAACCACCATGGGAATCTGCTAGACTTGATCCATTGGATGAAGTTCTTGGAATCCCCCTCAATAATTATCACACTGAGATTGTGATTTGCCACTATCCTGATTCCATATAGCAACACTGAAGTTACAGCAAAAGATGAGTTTCCAATCCCGGTCACACCTAAGGACTCAAAAATGATATTCCCTCATTTTTTTCTGGCAATGCCGCCGACGTCTGTAGAGCCACAGCAGCCTAATGAGCAACCATCGAAATTAAACTTGACGTGAATATGTTGGCGAAACCCTCCAAATTTCTCTATCCTTTGTGGAAGGCCCGCCACATCTGAGGATTTCCTCCCAATTGGAGGATACAAGGACTCCAAGAATACTCATGAATGCCCTGGTCTGTCTACTCCAGTGTGTTCGGTAGCGCTCGTAGAGTAGCTAAAAGCCTAAAACGCTACATAGCATATGCAGGTAGCGTAGCTCCCCGGTAGCATAAGCTATGGGGCATGTAGCGTATACTACATAGCATGTAGAGTACGCTACATGTAGTGTAGCGTAGCGTGTAGCTCAGGTAGCGTACACTACCTGAAATCTCCTCTCTTTTTTTTCTATACTAGTTCAACACCTATTTTAAAATGGTGGTGACTCATCCCCATCACACGGACACTACATTAGATCAATCTGGACCATCCAAATTGTGGTCCATATCGTAGATAGAGCACTTAAATCAATCCGAACCATCCAAATTGTGGTCCATATTGTGAATTTGTGATGTTTCGATAAACAAAAAAGAGGTCACACTTAGAGATGTCTGAAGGCAAAGAGGCAGAGATTTGCATGGAAATATGTAGTTAACAAACCAAATTCGCAATTAAAAACTCATAGGAATTATGCATTTTGTAAACTTTATCATATTTTTCTATTATTTTAATTAAAAAATATTAAGTATCGTGTAGCTTACGCTATATGCTATGTAGCTTACGCTACATACTATAGAGCCAAACGCTACGCTATACACTACGCGTTATTTAAAACACTGGTCTACTCCAGTTAGTTGGTAAGGACATAATGATGTGAAACACAGCACTCTCCAATTTTCAATCCCATGGAAAATCTTGCAATTTCTTTCAGCCCAGGTGCATCAAAGAATCACTTCCAAAGACACCTACAAGATGTTGCCAATAGCACCCCACACGGCTACTTTCAAACTCAAACAAAGATAATGCGGATCATCATAGAACACCAAACTTCACAAAGATCGTTGCCTATAATTATCAAGCAAAAGAGCAGTGAATGAGTTGTCAAAAAAACAAAGAAAAGAAAAGAAAAGAGGGCAGTGAATGAACAAGATGAGAAAGATCTTCTTCGCCTGCCTTAAACATAACACACCTAATGCAGATCATCATCCCTCTATGTTGCAGATGATATACAATATGTTCCTTGCTCCGAACACTTTCCAACAAGAAGAGGTATGTTCCTTGTGCTGCTTTGGGAACACAAACACATCATCAGAGGAACACCCATTGACACCCCCTGGCAGGCTGTCACAACAATCCTCATGGCTAGGAGGTTATATTCTTGTCGTTTCTAAGAGGAAAAAAAGGTCTTTTTTTTCAAATAACTGCCTAACATTTAAGATATGGATCAATAACCTCCTACTTTTTGGATACTTTTTTAAACCTGCTTACCTTCTAGAAATAGTTCCAAAACATGCCTTTTTTACATTGATGATTTCAAGAAGCAAACAGCCGTTAGCATCAGTAAAGACATTTTTACCCCTGGTGAATAAAGGTTCCTACTGCTTTTCCACTCGCCCCATTGGTGGGGTTCACTTCTCCGTCCTTGTGACATCCACTCCGTCCATCAATTTTGCCATGTCAATGGTAGGATGTGAGGCAAAATATGAGGCAGATTCGAAACTCAAGTGGACCACGTAGGATGTCAGGCAAAATATGAAGCAGATTCAAAACTCAAGTGGACCACACAGCAGAAAACAGTGTAATTGAACATCCACCATTGAAACACTTGGGGCCCATCGTGATGCTTTTGAAAAATCCACCCCGTCCATTCGATTTCCATATCATGTTAGGGTGTGGGACAAAAAATGAGGCAGATCCCAAACTCAAATGGGCCACACGGCAGGGTACTGAATGCCGACCATTGAATTCACTGTTTGAGGATAATATAATTCCCTGAAAAGGGAGACTGTCTTTCATTTGATTTGTAAGATAACAATTACATTAGTCAAGTGTACATCAGGTGGGTCCCACTGTATAGCTGCCCTGACCCAAAAATTATGCTTGTCCGTTTATCACGTTGCCTAGATTTGGCAGATAAGAAACAATCTCGGCCAAGTTTTCTTAGCCATCCATCTGTTTCAAACACATGTCGCACATCTGATGAATGGAAAGGCCGGATGTTTGGGCCATGGCATATACATGGTGGGACTCACCCGATGGATGTCATGGATCTTGTCCTTGTTTGCTGTGTTGGCACATGTGGTGACATGTACCTGTATTGTTTCCCTGGCCCCAGTCTCAACTCTCTACTCTTGCAATCTAGCTAGGTAGGACGAGGCTCCCGTGGTAGTTCACTGTCAAACAACCACTTGATCTAAAAGCTCGAGCCTTTAGAGGATGGGGTAACAATGTATATCAAGGGACTTACCACAATAACACTCCCCCGCACGTGCGGAGTGGAACTCCGCATGGGAACATATTGGACAAGGGTGGGGGATACTCAACTCACACCATAAATGGCCCCCTGTGGGAGAATATATACCCAGTGGCATATTCGCTACTCCTAGGATTCGAACACTTAACCTTTCGCTCTGATACCATGTCAAACAACCACTTGATCTAAAAGCTCGAGCCTTTAGAGGATGGTGAAACCATGTATATCAAGGGATTTAACACTCTAATATTCACCACCATTTTCAAGATGTCGGTGACCCATCTCCATGCATGTTGCACGGCTTTACTCACCATCCAGATTGTGTATCACTCAAAAATCACATTAACTAAGCAATCCTAACATCCGTTGGTGGCAATTAAATAGAAAGTTAAAAAGCGAAGTTGCAAGCGGTCCAAATTCAAAGTGCAAATTCAATGCTTGGTATCATTTGGTCAGTATGGCTTTTGGGTAAGATCTATCTGAAATCAGGAGCGGTTTGGATGACCTACTATACTTAGGTTTTTAGTTCATCCAAGTGGGAATGACCTTATGACCAGTTGCATATAAACAGCACTGTTTTGGGAAGGCTTCAACAGTATGCATTTCCCTCCCCACAATTTCCTACCTTTGGCCCACTTGAGTTTTGGATCTGCTAATTTTTTAGCTCGCCCAGTAACATGAGCTGGAAAATGGATGCACGGGGTGGTTTTATCAAAAAATCACTATAGGCCCCTGGGTAGGTTTCAACAGTGTCATCACTATCCCCACTGTTTCCAGTGGTGTGGTACACTTTAACTTTGGATTGGCCTCATTTTGTGGCTCATGCCCTAAAATTGAAGCAGGCCAACTAACCACTTGCTCTAAAAGCTCAAACTAATAGAGTGTAGCGAATTAATCCCTTTATCCCATAGCCCAGGTCAAGCCCCACTTCACATGGGTCCCGCCTCGTGCCAAACCCTCCTCCGTGAGCTCCACTTCACATGGGTCTTGCCTCACACAAGTCACCCACCTCACACGGACCACCCACCCTGATTGTGCCCCCACTTCACATAGGCTACCCCACTCGAGCCCTGTGTGAAAATGCTCAGGCATTAAAAATGATCTGTCATAACAGATAGATAAGAGTGGATAAAACACATAAACAATGTGGGACCCACAAAGTCATGCCACACTCCTACAGGCAATCAATTAATGCATGCATGCATGCAATCATAGGGGGTGAGCCCAAAAATGAAAGACTCATGGGGCCCACCATGATGTTTGTGATAATCTACCCTATCCACAAGTTTTACCATATCATTTTTGGGGGTGAGCCCAAAAATGAGGCATATCCAAAACTCAAGTGGGCCAAATGGTTTGAAACAGTTGGTATTGAACGCGCACCATTTAAACCACATCACTTAGCATTGCCGCTGAGCTCGTGGGGGCGGTTCTGATTTTTTGAGAAATCCATCCCATCCACCATTTTAGCCAGCTTGTTTTAGGTGGTGGGCCCAAAAATGAGGCAGATCCAAAACTCAAGTGGGCAGCATGGCTTCAAATAGTGCCTATTTAACGCCCACCGTTGAAAATTGTGGGACCCACCATGAGGTTTATGAAAAAACCACCCCATCCACCAGTTCAACTAGAAGGCCAAAAAATGAGGCAGATACAAAACTCAAGTGGGACGCACCACTTGAAACAGTTGGTATTGAATGCCCATAGATGAAACACACATGGACTAGTCGTGGGCCCACAAGTTTTGGATCGCGTTAATATACGTGCTTCAGTTCATCCTAGTGGGAATGACCTTATGACCAATTTGGATGGCATATAATAAGCACGGTGGGCCCCAGGAAGTTTTCAACGGTGGTCGTTCAATCTCCATTGTTTCCTTTTGCATGGCCCACTACAGCTTTGGATTGCCTCATTTTTGCGTCGACCCCCCAACATTGAGCTGGAATAACGGATGGATGGGGTGGATTTCTCAAAAAAATCACAGTGGGCCCTACCTACATCATAGGGAAAGGAAACAGTCGTTTTTTAATGATTAACAGCCAACGTCGGAAGAAGGCACTTAATGTCTTGGGGTCGTTTTACAACAGTCAAACCGTACAGGAGACTAGCGGCAGTCACAGGCGGTTGCATGACTAATAGTTGAAACCATAAGCTGGTTTAGAAAAGGTCCAAAAAATTAGGAGGTTATGGGTCTATAGCTTAAACCATAGATGGTTATACAAAAAATACCCGGTAATATTAATAATAATTGATCACTTACCAAAATATTCCCAACTTGCACAATAAGCCCTAGTTTTCTTTCTTTTTTCTTTTTTTTTTTAAGAAAATATACAGTTTTCCTTCTCTGTGTCTTGATTCAATGCATTCATTATCCATTCATTATCCCACGATATATCTTGTATCCCACCTGTGCGATGCGAAATGCACAAGTAGTGGGATATATCCCACATATTCGATCCGGTGAGCATTTTCAATTTTCGATCCTTTATTCTGTAGGTGAGTAGGTCAAGTTAAATCGGTGTCAAATTGTTATGAATCCATGATTTTTCATGTTTTTCATGAAAAATCATAGATTGAGAGCTTTGATTTCAAGATTTGGAGGAGATGGCCTGAGTTGAGGAAAATTGAAAGGAAAAAAAAAAAATCAAAATTTCCCAACTTCTCGCAAATCAGTTGCAATCTTTGTGGGGGGTGGGGGGTGAGCAGTAATGCTGCTATAGTTATCTCTAACCATAGCCCCCTTATGATACCTGCTAGAACCCTCCGAGGCGACCTTAGCCAAGGGTCCTGACCCCCAATCATAGGGTACGGTACCACTCCGACCTTCACCAATAATCAACGACCATCCTTTCCCATTCCCTAGTGTACGCCATCACGCATGCTCCACTGGGTGGTCCCAGTTGCAATCTTTGTGTCCAAACATAAAATCAAAAATCTATGTAACCTGATCTAGTGATTCTTCTTTTGTTTTTGAATGCAATGCTTGTGTTTCCACACGTCTTATTACATTTATAAATTATATGAATTGACTTTGATTATACCTACATCAATTCAGTTAGACAACGCATAGATTAGGACCCCCATAGAAAGAAAACCTATTATGTGCACTTGTTTTTTGTAATGTTTTGATTTATAAGTCTATTGATGTCTTTTTTAACAATCACTGAAGTTTCATTGAAAAATTCGACCAATTTCCCAATGTCTCCCCATGTTTCCAACAACAATAACGCATTACGTGATACAACCGATATATCCCATGCAATAACCAATACATATCCATATCCCAAGGGAGCAATACATAACACGATATCGATATTTTGAACACTGATCCCTCCAAGCACCCACCTACATCTTCCCACTAAAATCTCGGCTAATATCTTGTATGGATTTCTAATCAAACTAATAGGTCCAAAATCTCTCAAACTATCGTGCCATATTTCCCAGCGATGAGAAAAATTAAGGCATCCCACATTTCTTTAGCAAGCTTTCCTCTATTGCAAAATTCTGAAATGAAGTCCAATAATTCCTTTTTTCATTTCCAAAACACTTGAAGAAAGCAATGGGGCACCCATCCAGTCCTGGGGCCCTGTCAATTCCAAGATCCTAGACTGCTTGGTTAACAGCCTCATCAATTGGTCTTTCCAAGCAACCCACCTCATCATCACTCACACAATCAAAATGAAGATTGTCAGGATTTAGACATATCCAAGCATTGCAAAATAGAAGATTTGAATAAAAATCCACCACTGCCTTGCATACACCCTGCTTCAACTCCACTCCTCCCATCCACCATTAAGTTTTGAATTTTATCGTCTTCTTCAAGCATTTGAGATGCCACAAAAGAACCGAGTAATTTTATTGCCTTCCTTGAGCCAAACAGCTCTTCTCATTTGGTGCCACATACTTTCCACCTCTCCGAGTTCTCTTTGAAGTTCAAGCTTGAGAGAATGACATTTGCCCTTTTTCCTCCATTGATAAAATGAACAATTATTCCTCACAATCAAGAGATTTAATCTCCTGAAGGATCGCGTCCTTAGCAATTCCCAAGGAACCAAAGACCAGCTGTTTCCATTCTTTAATAAAACCTCTCAATCTTTTCAGTTTCACCATCAATCTGAAACCAGCCCAACCTTCAAATGGATGGACTTCCACCAATCTCTCACCTTTTCAACAAAACCCCCCCTCTTCAAGCAACATTGACTAAAAACGAAATGGTATCAACATAACACACTATGATTACACATCTTCTCCTTTAGGGTGCAAGTCCTGCATCGTAATCTCACATTTCCATGCCTTGGGTAAGAAAATAGCTTATTCCCAACTTTTGGCACCCCATGCACCAAGCACTTCATGTAGCTCATGGTAATGAACATTTAAGGAGATGGCAAGCTACAGATGTCCCATATGAATCACGTGTTACAAAGAACACAAATCCTGAGATACAAAGAACAACAGGATAACCAAACATAAAACATGGGAATAAAAAATGGATTCCTAGTCAGGCAATGCCTGCTAGAAAGCTGGAAAGCCCTTTACGGTTCCATGCTGACATGGGAATAAGTATCTAATCTAAATGAAGAAATTGAACTAGCATGTGGAGCTGTAAGTTCCTACATTTCCATGCCATGGGTAAGAAAATAGCTTATTGCCAACTTTTGGCACCCCATGCACCAAGCACTTCATGTAGCTCATGCAAAAAGAACATTTAAGGAGATGGGAAGCTACAAATGTCCCATATGAATCACGTGTTACAAAGAACACAAATCCTGAGATATAAAGAACAACAGGATAACCAAACATAAAACATGGGAATAAAACATGGATTCCTAGTCAGGCAATGCCTGCTAGAAAGCTGGAAAGCCCTTTACAGTTCCATGCTGACATGGGAATAAGTATCTAATCTGAATGAAGAAATTGAACTAGCATGTGGAGCTGTAAGTTCCTATTTCCATAAAAACATCACTGCAATAAAAATACAGAACAAGCGATATAAAGAAGACCAAATCAGAACTTACCAGTTTAGCATAACCCTCACTCTCTTCCCGGAGAAGATTGAATTTTGTTTGCTGATAAAGAAGGCGGGTGTTTACTCTAACCTGAAAAAATCAGTAGTTACAATAAGAGGGATCTAGTTCTACTAAACTGATAACGAAAATTATAATAGCGTTGAGAGAAAATGATAGCAATTTCCTTCTGAATCAAGACCAAATTTCATTAGAAGAAAGAAGCACAAGCAACAGCATATAAACAGTTGGACAAGATGAGAAATCATCCCACCAAAGGAGCAAAGTTTTTCTTTTTTCTTTTTCTTTTCATTTTTTTTTTAAAGAATGCTACTTGTGTTAGGCGGCTCAGTGATTCAGGGAAGGGCGATTGAAGTGGTGGCTCAAGGAGCTTGATAATTTATACTGTAGAGCTTGATAATTTATTTATTTTTTGAAGGGTTCTGAATAATCTTTTTTATTGAAAACAGCTTGATAATTTATTAAAGAAGCAAAAAGGCAAAAACAACAAGAAGGAAAAAGAGAGAAACTAAAAATACAAAGAGCCGCGGCCACCCAACACCCAGGATTCAGGAAACCCACTCCCCGATCAGCAGGAAATTTTGCTAATAATATGTAACCAATGGGATCACTACAGTTCTTAAACCAATCTACTATACCTTTCCGCCAAATAGACCACAAAACCACAAGCAGCACCAGCTGCCTTTTAGCCTATCTTTGGAACTAGGGCGCCCTTGCCACGATAGAAAGAGCTCCTCCAAAGAACTAGGCACTACCCACAGAATGCTAAAAGCAGGAAGAATACCATCCCAAACACCCTTCACAAAAGGGCAATGAACGAAGATATGATTCACCAATTCCCCGTTATTCAAGCAAAGGAGGCAAGCATTTAGGAGCACCATCACCCTTTTTTTAAGGTCATCAATAGTTAGGATTCTATTACTGCCAGCAAGCCTCGCGAACGCAGCAACCTTTGAAGGGGCCCCATACCACCAGATAAAGCCTATATGAAGGCACTCAACATAAGACGCAGAATCAGAGATCATCTCAAGGGATTGATCTGAATATCGGTATTGTATTGCCCGATACGGCCATATAATATCCGTATCAGCAAGAGACGATACGCGATATGAGGCCATATTGGCTCCGATATGAAAAAACTAACCGATACAGGCCGATACGTTCAGAAAAACCCAATTTTTTATTTTGAAAAATAAAATCTCTCATAACTCCTATTTTTTTCATTTAAACCATGGAGGAAGCTTAAAAACTCATTTTAGGCTAGATATAGATCTATTTTGAGATCAAAACAAATGATTTGAATGGGATTCGACAAATCAAAGCAAAGTAGACCCTGATGGGAAAAATCGGAAAGAACTGTAAACCTTCACTTCCATTTTGATATTTTCAATATATCTTCTTTTTGTTGTATTTCATTGTAATGAGACCTAATTCACCAAATCATGCTTGGTTTGTGTTCAACTAGAACCCATTTAGTTGGCCTTCAACAAGTCAAAACCAATAGAGAACATTCTCATCAAAGAATGGTCCGATGCACCAACATATGCATGCCCAAAATACAAAATACACAAAAAAAAAAAAAAAAAACTCTTAAATATCTTATTATTCTCTGATAATTTCCTTAATTCTTTGGTTTTGACCAATATGGTCCGATTTTGACCGATATTGATACACGATGCCTGTATCATATTGTTTTCCAGTCAAGCTGATATGCCCCCCAAGACCAATATTTAGAACCACGCCTTAAGGAAGGATCAAACAGAGAACCCTCCTGATCTATCTCTCCTCCAGATTGGTCCATCCTTTTCAGCCGGATTAGGACAACTGCCTTCCAGGTAAGCAACAAGCCTTGCCAACCTGTCGACTTTGGCATCCGAAAGGTTGTGATGAAAAGGGGGAATCCACACACTGCCATATCAAGCACCTAGCAACCAAAAATGTTCTGAATGGAGCACAACCCTACTATTCGAGGGAAAGCATAATCAAGAGAGATTTCTTGAAGCTCAATATGTTCCCAAAAAATGACCCTTATGTGATTTCCAACTAAGAACCCAATCTCTGAGAAGACTTTATCGGTTATTTTAGCAATCGATTTCCAATAGGAAGAGGCTCTATAGAGCAATGATTCCCTAATCCACTACCCCAAACTGGAAACCTCATATGTCCCTATAATAACAAATCTCCATAGACTTCCCTCTTCAACCCCAAACCTCCACACCCATGTTCCCAACAAGGCAGAATTAACATCCTCCAACCTCCTAATTCCCACCCCACCCTCCTTGAAAGCCTGCAAACCTCCCTCCAATTCAAGAGATAAAACTTCCCTTTAAGAGATCCACCTTGCCAGAGAAAATCCCTTCACAACTTGTCGATTCTCAAAAGAACCGACTTAGGATATCAAAATAAGGGCATGTAATAAAAAGGAAGGTTAGAAAGAGTGGACTTCATCAGCATGATTCTAGCACCCAAGGATAGAAACCTGCCTTTCCAAGGCGACAACTTGCTATCCATTCTTTCGATCACTGTCTCAAAGATGCTTAGGAAGCTTACCGATAGAAAATGAGAGCTCAAGGTAAGACAATGGGAAGGAGCCTGCTCGACAGCCAAAGATCTCTACCAGCATTTTTTCCCCCATGTTCTGAATTTCGCTCTTTCGAAGATTGACCTTAAGACTCGAGACAACCTCAAAGCAACGAATGATTTTACACAGATTATCCACTTTGGACTGGGCCGCATCACAAAAAATTAACGTGTCATCAGCGAATTAAAGATGGGAGATAGAACATTCAACGTTCACGCAAACTTAAAACCTTCAAAAAGACCCACCAACTGCCCTTTCCTAAGCATTACGCTCAGGGCCTTAGAAACGACCAAGAAAAAGAAGGGCGAGAGAGGATCGCCTTGACAAAGACCTCTAGAAGCTTTGAGAAAACTGAAAGGAGACCCACTGATGAGGACTAAAAAGTGGACTGAGGAAACACGGAAATGGATCCACGACCTCTATTTTTTCCCAAACCCTAACCTTCCCAATACACAATCCAAAAACCCCAGTCAACATGGTCATTGGCCTTCTCAAGGTCTAGCTTACAGACTATCCTTTCCTACCCTCCCTATGACACGAATCAATACATTCATAAGCAATCAATACATTGTTGATGATTTGCCTTCCAAAGGTGAACGCACTTTGAGAAGGGGAATATTACCTTGGTTAGGATAGACTTGAACCTCTGGACCAAGACTTTAGCGACAATCTTATAAGGATTACTTATAAGAATAATGGGAGGGAAGTCTTTAAGACAAGTAGCTCCCTCAACTTTAGGAATAAGAGCTATGAATGAAAGCCCCATTTCTCTAGACAATCGACCAGAATCGAAGAAGAGACAACTCAGCAGAGTGTCCTTTAGGTTATCCTAGAACACTTTAAAGAAGGCGATTGGATACCCATCCAACCCAGGGACCTTGTCCTTCTTAAGAGCCATTACCGCGTCTTTAACCTCTTTTTCCAAGGCTTGAACTTCAACAACCTCGGCTTCAAATGATGAGATATTATCGAAACCAAATTATCTAAACTTGGCAAGACCCAATCCACCTTTGAAAGGAGCCCCAATAAAAGTTAACCGTGGCCGAGCAAATCAAATCCCAATCCTCAATACACCTACCATCGAGCAACAAAGAGGAGATTTGATTGCACTGGGCACAGGCACTATGAATACCATGAAAAAAATTTGTGTCCCTATCCCCTTCTTTAAGCCAAAGCGCCCTAAAACAGTTGACGACATTTAATCTCTTCCTCCTTCAATCATTGGCTATAAGAGGAGCAAAGATCCTTTAATTCCATCGGATCAACCTCAAACAAAGACCCCCCTTCCTCTTTAATATCAAGCTCTCAGATAGCCTTTAGGATGCTATCCAGAATTCCAGATCACCGACTCGTTACTCAAACACTCCCTTACTCCAAGCTTTAACTTACTTTCAAAGCTTTGAGCTTCTGGAACAATCTGAACCTGGCAAAGCCCTAAAACTAAAGGGATTTTCACCAAGCCGACCCCATATCATCAAATCCTTCAACTTCAAGCCACTTCAAGCCAAGCCAATTTGAATCGGAAGGGCTTTCCCTCATCTACCTCATGGGTAATAGGACAATGGTCAGAGATGGGTTTGGGAATATCTCCACCTATGAGGGCAAGACCAGGAACCTATCAAGCTTAGACATGGCTAAATTCGCTTGACCATTGGACAAAGTAAACATCATTGCACCCATCGGAAGATCGACACGCTCATGCTTCTAAACCCAGTCCATGAACCCCCACATGATGCTGGAGATACACGACCCCTTACATTTTTCGTGCCTGGAATTAACCACGTTGAAGTCCCCTTCCACACATCATGGTAGTTGCCACCTTTCCGAGCCAGTAGACAACTCCTCCCAAAATAGGGGCCAAAGAGCTAGCTGGTCTAGCAAATAGACCTCAAAGATAATTCAACGAAAAGACGACGCAAGATCTTTAAGGATGATCGTTCATAAGAACCTACCACACCATTTGTCTTCCCAACCCAGATTGTAGGGTTCTAAGAGACAAGGACGCCTCCAGCCGAACCTATCACTCCCAAAGCTTCCCATTTAAACCTTTTACCCCTTGAAATGGACTCAACCATCCCCCAATCTACATGCTGAAGTTGTCTCCTGAATGACGATCACTCTAGGTTTAGACTTCCTATAGACCTCCTTAACCTGGAGCCTCTTTTGCCAACTCCTAAGACCCCTAACATTCCAACTTAGAATCTTCTTTAAGGGACAATCCTTACTCCTCTCCCCTTCCTATCTCCCAAAAGGATGGCCTTCCCCGAAATTATCCCTAGAGACACAAGACCCACCAGTTCCCTGCAACCCTTGGAAGATCTAGGAGACTTGCAATGGACAACAACACAATTTTTTTAATGACCCGATGAAGCTTTTTGAAAACCTCCTTCTACCATCTAGAAGAGGGCCACATAATCATCATCACAATCCCCAAAAATACCCCAATAAGCATCCCCACATGACCTATTGCTTCCCTTATCCATCTTTTTCCCCTATCCAAAGTCACCAAACCCCCCACGTCCCTAGGAAGATCCAAAGCCACCGCTCACCCCTAGGAAGCTCCAATAGAGCAGGGAAAGGCCTCAAAAACGGATGCAACTCTCCAGCATGGGAAGTTGCTTGTAGGGGGGAGACATTCAGAGCCTCTTCTTTAACTCCTTCCTCAAAATCGTACTCCGAAACCCCATCTCTATTAGTTCTAAATCCCAATGGTTCAGGCACCGCCACCAGAGAGAGAGAGAGACCTAACCTAAGAGGAGCTGACAAGCCAAAGCTCCCCAACATCTAGACTGGGAGAGGGTTTTCAAGGAGAGAGAGGAATAAAAGAGGAGGTAGGGGTATGAAAGTGATCATGAGAGAGGAGAATGAGGGTGGACGTATCTGAGAGGAGAGAACCATTTCAAAGAGGGAAGGGTGAGACCCCGGCCCTCAAGGCAAAAGCATAAGGGATTAAGGGCAAAGGCAGAAAGTGGCCACATGTTACCCCCGCCTAACGAAGCAAATATGTGTCGACTAGAGAGGATAGATGACTACAATTTGACATCTCAAGCTCCCCCCAATTGGACTAATATGAAGCTCTCTCTCACCACTAGTGACATCATGTTGCTACTGCGACACCCTAACACCCGCCACCCAGCATCAAGAGAGGCCAAACACGTAGCATCCCGAGACGCCCACCCATTAAAGCCTCCATCTCTCTCTCTCATCAGAGCCAATGGACACTTGTCCCCCTGACATCATCTCCACTACTAGAATGACAAGAGATCCTCTCTCACCACTGCTGACAGTTCCGCCTACAACCACTGACCCCCTAACGATCGTCGTCATGTGCCAAGAGAGACTAGATGCATGGATACAAATACTCATTAATGTTGTCTTTCTCTCATTAAAAGGACTAGATATCTATCCTGCTAACTTCACCCCTCCTGTCACCAATGTCTCCTTGAAGGCGGCTAGAGAGGCACGTCAAACATCCTCCTACTACTCAAGCTCCAAAGCCACATGGAGCGATCCAGCCCGACTACATATGGTTACCGCCACTTACCCCCGACAACCGCTTCTAACCCTGAAGTCGGAGAGAGAGCCATGTCTTGCCCTAACTAACATCTCTTTGCACCATCGGTCCACGTGTCGCATGCGTGCCTCCATTCACCGCCCCAGTTGCTGCAACATCGAGAGATGGGCCTGAGGCATTAATGTTTGTTGGATGAAAAGGTGGCTAACAAACTACCAAAGGGGCTAGACACATGTCCCCCCATCCGACCCTCCGATCACACCAACCCTCTGCAGATGATTCTTCACCACACACGTACCTCTCCCTAGTATCCGGAGTTCCATGGAGCACCGAAGTGGCAAACATAAAACAAATACAACAGAAAAAGATCAAAAAACCGGCAGCCCAAAACATAAAGAAGATTGATACTCTGAATCCTGATAAAATAAAACACCTGCCACATAATAATAAACTTAGACAAGGCTATTGAGTTGGATCTCCAGTCCTGATGCACCAAAACGCTTGCCAGACATCTAGTTTCCTTTTTTTTTCATTTTTTAACATGTACGCAGAAAATGCTAAACTAAGTCATTTTTAATCAATACAAGTGGATAAAAATTAAAAACCAAGTGGTTATTTTTACTTGTTCCAATCCATACTGCTTTCTTTTTAGCATTTCATAGCAATAATACACCTCTCCTACGACCAATGTTTGCAATATCAATAATATCAGACAATATTATCGACATCGTACTTCAGCAATACAAAACATACAGGAAGTTGCAAGACTTTTGGATGTCAACGATATTATCGCAATGTATCGCATTATATCGTTGTTGAATATCGCATTATATCGTTGTTGAATATCGCATTATATCGTTGTTGAATTGACAATAGTATTGTCGATACATCGATATCAACAGCAACACTCGGGTTGTCCCCAAAAAAAAAAAAAAATCGAAAAATTTGAAAAGAAACCTTACAACATCCCATTTATTGTTTAAAAACAAAACGAAAAAAAAAAAAAAAAAAAAACTTCTAATCCATTTCCTAGATTTATAAATGATATGAATTGATTATAAATATAGTTACATCACTACTGTTAGACAGCGCATAGTTTGCAACCTTATACAAAGGAAACTTATTATGTGCGCTTGTTTTTTTATGATCTTTTAATCTCTAAGTGTGTAATGATGTCTTTTTTAACATCCCCTGAAGTTTCATTGAAAAATTCAATCAATTTTCCAATGTTTCCAACAACAAAACATTACATGATACATCCAATATTTTCCATGCAATAACCAATATGTTTCTATATCCCAAGGGTGCAATACATCCATCAATACCAATATTTAACACATTGCCCGCACCCAACTTCAGCGAAATTGGCATGATGTGCATGCCCGTATTCAAATTGTCTGTGGAGAAATGGTTATTGGTCTAGTAAAGGTACATTTTACTCATCAATGCATGAAGTAAGCTCATGTTATATAGATTGACGGCAACTCCTTAAGGGCATACATGGAAAAGTTAACATGCATAACTCCAAAATAATGACTTTCACACTACCTCTCTGCCCTTAACTTCTTGCGCTTTCATCTTACACATTTCAGACTCCCATAAGAATTCTTCCTACAACATCAAAGTGCAACAAGAAGTCTTTTACGATAAGCAAATAGATGTGATGCCCAAACAAAAACCCAAAGTAAATCAAAGAAAAGTTGAGCGATTGAAAATATATTAGATTTACCTCACAACGCTCATGAAAAAGCCTCAATGGAACTAATGCAGAGTCCACAAGCCATTTCGCCTACGGTCACAAACAAACCATGAGAATCGGATAGCATTGATAAAAGACAAGGTTTTTCAAGCATTTATAAACACTACCGAGGAAATGGACAGTTGAGACTTGAGAGAACATCCAGATAAATGAATATAAAAAAAAAAAAAAAAAGGATATAACATATAAAAGTGCACTAAAACATTACAGTACATCTAACAATTATTCCTCATGCCTAGAGATTCGAGCCAAAACAAACATATGGTTTTAGGCAGCTTACAAACTTCACCATGTTTAACTGACAAACATTGCCTTTATTATCAAATCATCTTATATTTTACCAAGTAGAAGACAATAATGTTTATGAGAATCCTAGCCATAGAATCAGGCATCCTTCTGGATGGGTTGGACACCATGCACACACCGTAGCAGGCCCCCACATGAATTTGGAAGTATTTAGGTGGAGTTGTTTTCCATGGCAGAGCCCACCTGATGATTGGATAAGTCTGATTTTTTGCATTGGGTGTTCTTCTCAAGGTATCTGCCTTGGGTCTCTACCTATCCATCATATGCGCCAACCATCATATGCACCCTTCCATGGTGAGCCATGAGCCCAAAAATCAGGCCAATCCATGGCTCAAATAGGCCACAAGATAGGTTACAATTGAGAGTAGACACCAGCCCTTGACTGTTCCTGGTGCCCACCGTGGTGTGGTTCAAACATCCAATGCATTCATTGTGTCCCACATGGATGAAGGGATTGACTCATTTTCAAGTGTTTCCAAAACTCAGGTGGGCCCCACAAAGTGAATTTAGAGTTCTTAGGCATGATTTGGCACAATTCCAAGTGGTGTGGCCCACCTGAGTTCCAGATACAGCTTTTTTTAAGACATCCCATGTTCAAGAAGGGGTTCACTAAATGCACAATTCAAATGCCACATACACATCACAGTGGGGCCCCAAAGCTCAACCTCATTGTGTATGGTGTGGGGGTGTGTGCATACACATATATTTGTATGCATATGGGAAGGTCTCAACTACAACTAATTGTAATTTGTAAATGCAACAAGTTGAGTATGGAGCCCTCAGAAGTGTATGTATGGCATCCAACCAGCATGGTTGCCCCATGTTAGACTGGGCCCTCCATAGTGTATGTATGGCATCCAACTAGTTTAACATGGATGCCTAAAATCATGCTGATCCAACAATCAAGTAGACCACCATGTGAACTTCAATATTTTTAGGGGGCTGTCTATTGTTTTCTACATTGTAGCCCACATGATAATTGGATCAGCATGATTTCTTGGCTGTCAGATTTTCATGACAAGTGACCTTGTTGGATTGATTGGATGACATACATACACAACAGGCCAAACAAGCAGATAGATGCAACTTTTTTTTTTCATCTTTTCTTGTTGCATGTGAGATTGCATGTGAGACTTCTGCACACATGTGTAAGTTATGCATGTATAGCCCAGTATGGAATATACAATGAAATGGTTGATTGAAATGAAGCCTCTTTTACGGATCCCTGCGGTTAGATGCTTCTAAAATTTTGAAGTGAGAATCTAAAGGTAAAGTTTTTTTAATAGATCCCTAAAGGTGAGACTCCTTGGGGCCCAAAAACCAGAGCAAATGATTTCTACCTAAATTCTGGCGATGTCTGGACTCTGGACTCATTCCCCAGGAAAACAGCTCTTAGCTCATTTTGTGAAAATGACTAATGAGTTGGAAGGCGAGATGATACTGCCAACCTACACTGTCTACACACGAGCTAACACATCACACGTGGGAGCATTCCAAACTGTCCATTAGGCACATTGTACCCTGACCATACCCTGACTCAAATATCAGGCCCATCCCACTCTTCAGGTGGACTATTGGTCAAGTTTCCAAACAAGCTCTAACATAGCCGTTGAAATTGTTGGTTAGAATCATTTAGGATGGTTTAAGGGCATCATCAAATCGGCTCTTAGACCAGAACTGCAGCAGCGGTTAGGAGGGAATCGGTTCGAGTTGAAGGCTCTAACAGGGCAAAGGGAAGCCCCTAAAGGATGTGAGTAGAGGTATTAAGAATAGATAATAAGAAAAGATTTGATAATAAAGGTTTAACTGAGGATATGGTCCTTGATAGAGTGGAATGGCAGAACAGGATTCGCGTAGCTGACCCAATTAGTTGGGGTAACGCTTAGATGGTGAATAATGATCAAACGGGCTCTTAGGGTTGTTATTCTCATGGTAAGATTCCACGACACTACAAGCTTTTCTATCTTCTTTAACAACCTTATTCTGTATCACTTTTGTGTGTGAATTGAACAAAATTTGGAGACATCTGAGGTGATAGAATCTGTCCAAGTTATTAGAAGCTTCAAATTTTTGAAAAAGGTATTCCCCTATGCACTACTTGGATAGGAATCGAAGCTAAACTGGTTTTTTGGTTTTGATCTCATCACTACTACGAAATGTTTAACTAAACCCTGTAGTATTAGGCCCGTTATTTCTGAAACTCGACTAATTTTCTTTCGTTCTTGTCATAACATCTTTGTAATATATAGATATATAAAATTGACATTTATATAAAATTGCAAATGTCAACAATTTCATAAAATCCAGCATACTATAATAATTAATAGTAATACCTTGTTTAATATAACAGAATAAAATGGTCAAATGTTTCAAATGAGATACAAATAGGGCCCTACAGATGGGACATTTGTATCCGTAAGTGCATCCATATCCTGAACTGTTAAGAAATGCGGAGTCGTCTACCCATTTCCCATATTTGTGTTCAAATCAGTACCTGTGTCTGGCCATCATAGGCTACAAGCAAACTGTCAAAGGGTTAGGGTTGTCACGTCAGGGAGAATTTTGGGGCATGGTCAATCCATTATGGAGCCATCAGATAAATGGTCTATATCATGGGCCCCACTTGCATAGGCTCAAGACTTAGGGGGCACCACATATATCTAGCAGAGGATCTTATGGTCCCTCAAATTTCGAAAGGGGACTACAGAGTTCACTAAAGGAAATACAAGACTCGTGGCTACTAAATACACTTATTAGTCTTATCAGCGAATGCGATCTTATGATAGATCCTTAAAGAAAATGGAGCATCTGAATCATATGCTCTTTAAGTTCTTGGACAAGGATACAGGCTCTCAATTTCCCCACACTTGAAATATCAGAGCTATTAATTTTGAATAGAATATTGTGAAGTTTTTTTTAACATAGTCATATGCATTAACCATTCCTTCTTGTGACCCTTTTAATACTTGGATTTTGGTGATCCACTGCCAGTTCCAATGCTCAGGTAACAATTCCAATATCTACTGCACATCACTTATTGTATCCAATAGCCAATACCAATTAGTTGGGATAAGGCTTAGATGATGACGAGCACTTACTGTATCCAGTAATGAGGATAAGACCTGTTCAACATCATTGTTTAGTAAGTTTGCAGTAACATGAGAAAAATTGATCCGGGCTATACAAAATAGCTCAACAGGAGATCATTTGATTTCTTTTATTATGAATAGCTCAATCAACTTTATTAAGAATTGAAGAAATGCAAAATTCCCCTGCAAGCACTAAATCGTAGACGTACCATTTGTTAGAGATTCGAAGTACCTCTTGGCCCTTCGGAACAAAAGTGTATACATCTAAAAATAGGATAACAGACTCATCGACTTCAGCATAAAATATGAACTCAAAACATAAATTTTGTCACCTTCCAAGATAACCACTAGAACCATAACAAACAAGTATCGAGTAAATTCAGCACCTTGGATGTGAAATAAAAACAATGACATAAAACAATTTCCAAGCTAACACCCAGGTAATTAAACCAAGACAAAATAGTGAACGAAAACAAAACAAGATCTCTGTTAGTGAAGATTTACCATTTTGACGAGGCGGGCACGATACTCTACAGGCATTGTAAGCTGTAAAAGATGATCATGTACAACCATAATTCAGAAGGATTCCTCATCAAAATAATAATAATAAGTAACATTAAAAAGAAGATGAGTACAAGACTAAGAGCCCAGTGATGCAATTAAAGCCTATAACCACCACCACCAACCAAAGGAAAAAAGAAAAGAAAAGCAATTTTAGTGTTGCCAAAATTGAATCATATCATAGAAAGTGAGGTGTCATTTTGCAGCAATCGAAAATCAAACAGTTGCAACTGTCTTCATGGATTATTTTTAGACTTAAGAAAACACTGAAAAAGGACATTCAAAAATAAGTAACAAAAAAAAAAATTTACTGATTTTCCACAATCAAACATACCACATCATACTTTTAAGTCAAAAAATTGCACCATATTAACCAGACCCATCCATACCTACCATGGTCATCAACTTAGTTCTAGCTTTTATTAATGTCCAAAACTCCCACAAGATATGTCATAATGATTCTTCAATTATTTAGAAATGAATTGAAAGAAATCTATCTGAAATTCGTCATGCAGAAAAATAGATCTTCAGATTTCTTTCTTGCAGGATTTAAGACTACAAGAGAAAACAGAACTCCATAATTCCTCTAAAATGCAAGGATGAATGATTGCAAAAAGTGTGCACTGAAGATGTGGGTTCCAAAAACCAACTTGTAGACTTGTGCTCACAGATTTTTAAGGAGATACAATCTCATGTGAGGTTGTCACTTGCTTCTTTAGAGTCTTATTCAGTAAATATATTGAGGATTTTATTAGGACTTAGGAGTCCAAAGTTAGATCTTTTTGGTTGTATTTAGCAAGAGTTTCCAACAGAGTCTTGTGTCATAAACGTTAAGTCCTTTTTTCACAAATGAATGGAATTTTATTGAAAAGTGAAAACAGCAGCAAAGAGAAACAACAACAGGCCAAAGGCTAGCATGGAACAGACACCTAGGATTCAACAAGGATTAACCCCAAGCAGATCTAACCAAAACCAGCTGTGAGGACCTACTCCAGCTATCCACATCAACATTACCGGATCTATGAATGCGAGAAAGTGACACCGAAGGCATAGAGAAAGGTCAGCCACCTTCTCCAGGAAAATTGCGAGCTGAGAAGGGAAATCACCGTCTCTTAATAACATTGTGTGAGTCCCCTTCGATGATCAGTGGATTATATTTGAATTCAGCAGCACTTTGCGACAAAGCAGCAACCTTAGCAAAGGAAGATTCTTGGACACCAACAAAGCAGCACTTGATTCACAGTCTCATCGTGAACAAATCAGCCTATCCCCAAGCGCACACTCCAAGTTCTATGAACCAAACTTACTTTAATGCAAAAAAATGACATGAGATGTGGAACAATGTTTCTAATGCGCTAAACCTTCGAAGCTTTGCAACTTTCTTGGTGTGGTTATGAATGAGGCAGCACCTCGCTAAGATAGCACAAAGAAAGAAAACAACAAAACCAAAAACAAAAGGGGAGCAAAAAGGAAAGGGAAATTTACAACCCTCTCAACCAACCCTTTACTGCAGCCCACTCCACTACAATATCCAAAACATAATGAGCAACCCAATCCACACTACGACAAGCGTTATGGAAGCATCTACCATTCCTCTCGCCCCAAATTGCCCATAAACTGGCAAGAAGACTAACTCTCCAAATTCTGCAAGAACTCTTAAGAAGGGCCACCCCATGCCAAGCTAAGAGGAGATCCCCAATGTCAAAAGGCGTAGACCCCGCCATACCGAACCTAGCAAGAAGAGAAACCCACACTCGGCTAACAAAGGAGCAGTGGATGAGGAGATGGTTAACTGAATCTTCATTGGCCATACAAAGAAGACATGTTTGAAATGATCATGGATCTCTTTTGGAAATTGTTGATGGTGAGTATTCTTTTTCTACCTGCTAGCCAACCAAAAGCCCCAATCTTTGGAGGAGCACCGTAATTCCAAACATGAGAAGTGTTCGAAACCACTCTCCCCATTTTTCCGAAGCATGAAGTTGAATGATTTCACCATGAAGCGACCAGACTTGTCTTTAGTCTAAAACATGCTATCGTTTTCACCAACCGTCGGGTTGCAAGGAAGAAGCCATTCCAAAAGGGCAATGTACTCATCTACCCCGTCCCAGAGGAGGCGGCAACAAGGCAAAGTCCAAACCGCCTCACCACGGAGCTCACAACATTTATCAATCATGATGCTTTGATCCGGAGCAAGAGAAGCAATAGCCAGGGCCCGGGAAACAAGCGGACAAAGGCATATCGCCCATCCAAACATCTTCCCAAAAGCGAGGGCTGCCAATGGGCCAAGCTGGCCCGTCAGGCTTGCGGACCTAGCCTGCCGCGAGTCGGGCTTGGACTGCAATATCAGGCCCGTAGTCTAGGTTCGGGCCAAAATTTGAAGCGCTTCTTTAAACGAGCCGGGCTCGGGCCAAGTATAACAACCCGTCAGCGCGGCCCGAATCTGGCCCGGCCCGGCCCGCCCATTAGAGTTAGAAAATTCTGAAATTTCAAAAACTCCCCCCATTAGCAACTAGCTCTCTCTCTCTCTCTCTCTCTCTCTCTCTCTCTCTCTCTCTCCACCACAAGGAAAGGGCTCGAGCTTAGACCCAACGTAAACACGCCGAGCCGGGCTCAAGCTGGAATTTTTTTGCCCGTCACGAGCCCGAGCTAGGTTTAGGACTATGTAGAAAACCACAGGCCAGGCGTGGATAGAGGTTGGCCTGGCCTGAACCCGGCCCATTGACACCCCTACTTGAAGCAAATCTTCTCCCCATTCCCTAATGAGAAAGCAACATCGTTGGAGAACTTGTGCTTCATGCAAACAATGCCTTTCCAAACCGATGAGGTTCTGTAGAGGGAAGAATCCTTGGTCCACCAACCTCCAATGGCACAACCATATTTGCTAGCAACAACCTCTCTCCAAAGAGCTCCCACTTCTATTCCAAACCGCTGCCGTCATTTGCCTAAGAGGGCATCATTCATCACTCTAAAGAGAAAATATTAGCACCGCCTTTGTCATATGGTTTGCACACTTCACCCAATTGCAATAGGTGAAACATTTTCTTTTCGGCCTAGTCACCCCCAAAGGAAATCCCATCTAAGCTGGTCAAGGTGGAAAAGAACCGCCTTTGAACATTTGAAGAGCGACATAAAGTAGATAGGGGGATTGGAAAAGTCTGCTTTAATAAGGGTAATCCTGATGCGAACATCTGTGGTGCACCCTTTAGAGTGTACCAGAGGAGGCGACATCGCAGATTGAGTGTTGGAGCAGACGAGTTGATGTGGATGGATGCCGGGCCCATTTTCTGACGCATTATAAGTACGCGAGCTGCAGGATCGTGCAGGAGCATCATGACCGCTGGACCATAGAGCGGATTTACGTTTAGGCATTTTTCTGTTTATTTCCTTGTTTCTAAGCGTTTTAGTGTCGTTATTTACTTTAGGCATTTTTATGTTATTTCTTTGGTTTTCAAGCACTTTAGTGCACTTTTTATTTTCGTAGCTTATATATACTGTGAGAAACCCTATTTCGAAATCATTAAATAAATAGAAAATTCATGTGTTTCTTCCTCTTTGTTTGAGAGATTAGGGTTTCAAGATTGGCCCTCGGGTGTTGAGGATTCCACCCCGGAGTTCCCGTTTTCTCTTCTTTATTTCTTCAAGGTGTGAGGAAAGGAAAGCTTCTTTTGATTCCTAATTCGTACTTCATGAGAACCCATTGTTTTTCGATATCCTTCGTCCTTTTCTGAACCCCCCCCCCCCCCCCCCCCCCCCTGGTACGATCGAAAAGAGGGATGCCTAGCTATGAGAACCGGATCCAAACTTGACTGTGGACTGGTCTATGCTAGATCTGAGATATCCTCATATCCCTAGATCCTCCCTGTTTTACGATTTTACATGGTTTTATGCTAAAGGGGCATGATCCAGACGGACGGATCTCATCTTTATGTAGAGATTTGTTAGTTTCCTCTGATTAAAAGTAGTTAGTTTCGTAATTTTATTATTTGAATATCTTCCAACTGAATATACATGTATCTAGGGTTAGGTCATCACATGCCCCTGCATCAATCTTGGTATCAGAGCACAAGGTTCCTAGCGTAGGTCGGTTTACCCAAAATTTTCCTCTTCGGTGATTTTTTTTCAAACGAACCGGATATCCCAAATCGTAAAAATCGCATGCCCCTGCATCAAACTTGGTGAGTACTCAACTTGTCCTGACTTTGGGACCATCTATGCGTCGTTGTCTAGTGACCCGCCCTTGAGGAGTGCTGAGTTTGTCCTTATAAACGGATATCATTTTAGAGGGGACAAGCTCTGCATCCCACGCACATCCCTCCGTGATTTTCTAGTATGGGAGCTTCATGCTGGAGGGATGGCAGGTCACTTTGGTAGAGATAAACAAGTTGCCCTGGTTTGTAATTGTTTCCATTGGCCTAATCTCCAGCGAGATGTGGCCAAGATTGTAGGGCAGTGTCGAACATGTCAACTGGCAAAGCAGAGGAAACAAAATAAAGACTTACACACTCCTTTGCCAGTTCCACATGCCTCGTGGCAAGATATCAGTATGAATTTCGTGCTTGGGCTTCCCAAGACTATTCGTAAACACGATTCCATATTCGTGGTCGTTGATTGGTTTTCTAAGATGGCCCGTTTCCTACCCTGTTATAAGACCTCAGATGCCTCCCACATTGCTAAGATTTTCTTTCAGGAGGTTGTGCAACTTCATGGGGTACCTAGATCCATCATGTCTGACAGATATACTAGGTTCACTAGTTATTTTTGGAAGACTCTCTGGCATCTTTTGGGTACGAGGCTTCAATTTTCTTTAGTATATCATCCTCAGTCGGATGGTCAAACAGAGGTAGTGAACCGTAGCCAAGGGAATTTATTGAGATGTCTGGTTGGAGACCACCACAGGACCTGGGATACTGTTCTTCCTACAGCAGAGTTCGCTTATAACTCTTCAGTGAACAGGTCCACAGGAATGGGCCCATTTGAAATTGTTTCAGGTCTTAGACCCCGAGCCCTTATAGATTTGATCCCCATGGCTACCCCCACAGCGTCCTTCAAAGTTAGGAGAGTCATTTGCACATCATATACATGCATTGCATAGTGAGATCAGAAGGAAGATTAATTCAAGTAATAAACATTATAAACTTTCTGCTGACACTCACAGGAGATTTAGGAAATTTCATCCTGGAAATGACATCATGGTTCATATTAGGTCTGATCAGTTTCCACCTGGATCCGTGAAGAAGCTTCATGCCCGTAGCATACGCCCACATAAAATTGTGAAAAAGTTGGGGTCTAATGCTTATGTTGTCTATATCCCTCCTACCATGGGCATCAGTTCCATATTTAATGCGGAAGATCTAGTTCCCTATCACGAGCCATTACCTTTATCCATTGGTTCCCCTGTTTCTTCCCAAACCTCCTCTATATATGGACCTTGGCCACAACCTGACCTCCCTATACCCATCTTACGTTCTCTTCCATCTGCACCGAGAAGAGACGAGATAAAGGAAATTTTGGACTCCGAGTTGGTTTCTACTCACTCAGGGGGTTACCAAAAATTCCTAGTCAAGTGGAGGAACAGGCCTATTACAGATAACTCCTGGACTACCGAGACAGATCTACAGCGTATCGATCCAGACATGCTTGAGCGGTACAGGAGTTCACTTTTGCCAGTGGCGAATTCTTCCCACCAGGAGAGAATTGATGCGGACATCAGTGGTGCACCCTTTAGAGTATACCAGAGGAGGCGACGTCGCAGATCATGTGTTGGAGCAGACGAGTTGATGTGAATGGACACCGGGCTCATTAGGCCCATTTTCTGAAGCGTTACGAGTACGCGAGCTACAGGATCGCGCAAGAGCATCATGACCGCTGGACCATGAAGCGAATTTACATTTAGGCGCTTTTCTGTTTATTTCCTTGTTTCTAGGCGCTTTAGTGTCGTTATTTACCTTAGGCGTTTTTATGTTATTTCTTTGGTTTTCAGGCACTTTAGTGCACTTTTTATTTTCGTAGCTTATATATACAGTGAGAAACCCTATTTCGAAATCATTGAATGAATAGAAAATTCGTGTGTTTCTTCCTCTTTATTTGAGATATTAGGGTTTCAGGATTGGCCCTCTGGTGTTGAGGATTCCACCCCGGAGTTCCCGTTTTCTCTTCTCTATTTCTTCAAGGTGCGAGGAAAGGTAAGCTTCTTTTAATTCCTAATTCGTACTTCATGAGAACCCATTATTTTTCGAAATCCTTCGTCCTTTTCTGAAACCCCCCCACCCTTTTTTTTTTGTACGATCGAAAAGAGGGATGCCTAGCTATGAGAACCGGATCCAAACTTGACTATAGACTGGTCTATGCTAGATCTGGGATATCCTCATATCCCTAGATCCTCCCTGTTTTACGATTTTACATGATTTTATGGTAAGGGGCATGATCCGGATGAACGAATCTCATCTTTATGTTGAGATTTGTTAGTTTCCTCTTATTGAAAGTAGTTAGTTTCGTAATTTTATTATTTGAATATCTTCCAACTGAATATACATGCATTCAGGGTTAGGTCATCGCATGCCCCTACATCAAATCCGCCCTCCAAGAGCCAAGCACATCCCTTTCCAAACCATTAATCTCTTCTTGAACCTTTCCACCACTTTCTCTCAAAGATGCTTTGTCGGCTTCCCAATACAAAGGGGGAAACCCCAAATAAGACACAGGGAAGGATCGCACCTTGCAACCAAAAAAGCCAACAAAGTGACCAACTAGGAACATTTTAGGCTCCCTCAATTAATGGCTAGAGTGACAACATGTGGTGATCATCCAATGACTAAGAAACCTCTAGAAACCTTCAAGAACAAACAATACTACTCTCTCTACAAGGCTTCACTAAAGAACTCTATAACACTCCAGAGATATTCATGCTAATCTACACACTTCTACCATTCTTTACAACTATATACACTTCTTCCCACTCTAGAATTCCTAAAATTCTCTATGTACAAAACCTCTAACTTACAAGATGAACATAATTTCATCAAGTCCATGACTTGGCCCCATGAGAATGATAGGTCCACAACAATCTTCCACCTATTGCATCGAGGTGCCTTCACTGACCACCTATCAATGATCCTTCGTGCCGGTACTATGAACTATCACACCACATTTCATCTTTGTCACCTAGATTGGTTGCAAGACTGAGATCATCCCAACCTTCAAATTTCCCATACATATCGCTAGGGTCATGCATGGATGCCTTTCATCCATGAAGGTCATCACTCTAAGGTGAGGGGCATTGGAATCACCTTCACCTTGTACATGAAGCTCATGTCCAATATCAACTTGAAAATGTCCAATGGAAATGGCGAAGAAACTCGTCCTGCAGATTCCCCTCACCAACACCTAGCTCCCCGTCCTTGGCACACCTCAAATAAGCTTGGCTTTCAACTTGACTGCCTTGATTTTGCTTTTCACCAGTTTTAAGCCTAGCCACTTTGCCTCCTTCATAGAGATGAAGTTACGAGTTGCTCCTATGTCCACCATAACCCAAGTGAACATGCCGTCAATGTACACATCAACTCTTGTCCAAGTGGCTCAGCCTACCACTCATCCAACTTGTTCCTCGGCCCATCCTGCTCAACATGGACTGAACCCAAGGATTCCTTGTGTGGGCAATCCTTTGCCTAATGATCATTATCACAAATAAAGTTCAGCTCTTCTCTTGGCTCTTGGGTTTGTTATCTGCGACATTGGTGAGCTACATCGACCTAATATGGAAGCTCCTCTTTGGCTTCCCTAACTCTCCTCATCCAACTTCCTTGTGAGGGCGTTAAGCACCTAGTTCTTCAGGCACTCCCTTGTCACAAGGCCCATTAGTGATAAAGCATTTCAACTCTTGTGGCCTAGACACATCCAGTCTGTCCATCTCATCCCTCCCGTCTCTAGCATCCTTGACATCTCTGCCACCTGATGGCTTGATAGACCCATCCATGTGGTAGGAGTCTTCCTCGCATTCTACTCCATCTTTTCCATGACCATCCCTCCTACATAATCTCATTCTAGAAGAGTCACCCTCGTGAACTCAATCAGATTCTCTATTGCCACAACTGCCAAAGCCAGGTCAGGAACACCCCGTCATTGCATTATCATTGAGCCAAATGTTGCGACCCATAAATAAAGTTGAAGAGGAGTTCCTTCACTAGCATGTCAGGAATCTCTACAATGAGTATCAAGAATTCCTTAACATACTAAAAATCAACCCTATGTGCTTCAACTACTAGAGATTCTTCTGTGCCAAATACTAGACATTCTCAGATAGAGCAGTGTCTCAATTTTCCCCTTTGAAGTCATCCCAAGTGCTGATGACACATATTCCCTATTTTCCCCATTTCATGTACAAACAATGCCTTCACCATAGAATCATCATGTCCATGGGGTACATTGTCGCACTCGATTCATAGTCCCATCACAAAGAAGTCAGCCTATCCTCCAAGTACTATGCACCAAACTTAATAGAATGAAAGAGAGTCATGAGATATGGAAGATGCTTCTATTGCACTAGAGCTCCAAAGCTTATAACTTTCTTAGCATGATAACAAATGATGATCCAACCTAGTTATATAGACCTTGGAACATTCTATGCACCCTCAATATACTAATTATCCAACAGCTGAAACACTCTAGAAACCTTCAAGAACACTCTACACTACTCTCTCTACGAGGGTCCACTATAAAACTCCAAAACATTTTAGACCTCCACACTCATCTGCCACTTTTACCATTCTCTACAACTCTCTGCACACTTCTTCCCTACTCTATAATTCTCTATACTCTATGCACAAAACCTCTAGCATACAAGATGAGCATAATTTGACTAAGCCAACAACTTTGCCCCGTAAGAATTATCAATCTATGACACCGACCTCTCTTTCGGACAACGACAATGAGCAACAGCATTCCATTAGAATAATAACTCGCTCTCGCCAAAACATACCCATAAAATTCTAATACAAGCTATAGATAGAAACGGATGCTCAGAACATAGAAATAACCTCTACAAAAACAAACAGAGAGAGGGAGAGAGAGAGAGAGAGAGGCGCTCACATCTTGCCCCATTTGGGCGACGATATCCGCAAATATAGAAGCCACCTCTTCCTTGGACTGCTTATCGGAAAATTCAACTGACTCCACGATCGCTTTACATTTCTGAATCGGCAACTCTCCACGAACCTATCAAAACAAAAATTCAAAAATATATTAGCTATTAAAATGATATCAACTACTTACTCAGTTACTAATTCGATTCTGAAACCAGAAAAGGGAGTGTGAAAATCAATCGGGGTCGGTGTAGATATCAATTCCCACTAAAATTACAAAAAAAAAAAAATATAGAAGAGGCTAGAGAGAGAGAGAGAGAGAGGTACGATGGTGGAGCAGAGCTCGTAGAGGAAACGGAGGGTCGGGATGGGATTCGGGAGCTTGAAATTGGAGCTCGAATTCTTCCATTCCCGGACGCAGTCCTCTGTCAGGTATTTATACTCCGTCGATAGAACGGACATCGCCGCCGGCGAAGGGTAGAAATAGGAAATATTTCGAAGAGTAGGGTTTCTTCGTGCTGGAGTGGAGGGTTTCAGAGATGGGGATGGTTTTGAGAGGAGATTGAAGGGTTTGGGAAGGGAATGGCTAGGGATGGTAAATATGTGGACGTTTAGGGTCGATTATGGAAAAAGGAACTAGAGAGGGAGAGGGGAACAGGGATGGAAACGTAAATATGTGAAAGATTGGGGTCGATTATATAAAAAGGAAGTGCGGAGAGAAGCGAACAAGGGTTTTCTATTTCCTTCAGGCATGGAGAAGGAAGAAAACGAAAGCGACGGAAACTGTAGGGCGATTCGCGCGAGTGAATGATGAGGGAAATGTTCGTGTCACACGTGTTAACATGACACGCGTGTGCCAGATAGAGTGCGTGGATAGGGTTGCAATTCGCTAGCCTACTTTGTAGTTTTCCCAATTAAAAATGGCGGTGGCCCTTCAAACGTACGCACGGCAATATGGTATGCTTATATTGCGATCTGGACCGTCCAACTCACTGAACCAACCGTTGATGAATCACAACCGAATAATTGTTGTAAGAACACAAAAATAAACATCGGTTTTTACCATTCATTTGTTAGCCATTATTTGGATGGTTAAGATTCTCTTAAGTCAGTATAAATTTTTAGATGTGCTTTAAACAATAGGACCCACAATTTGGATGGTCTGGATATAGTATATCAGGGCCACATGTGAGGATGTATGAGTCACCATCATTTTCTAAATGTAACACAACTCACGTATTAGTCTATTCCCCAAGTTCACGAGTATATTGATAATGGCACGTGACTCTAATACACACGTGGCGGATCAAATCAGAACGGCTCAAATAGTGGGAACCAGTATACATTGGCAATTTAGTCAAAATCGGATTGATTGCATGATCCTGATTAGTGGACATTTGTGTGTCAAATTTGGACCATTTCCCACTTTTGTCTTCTACCGTCCATTTAGTGCCCACTAACTGACCGGTTAGGATCTTACAGTGAAAACTTTGGATTGTAAACCATCCACGTAGACTCAACTACTTTAAACGGTTCTGATTTGAGGTATGGATGACATTTATATTGTGATGCCTCACCTGTACTCTAGCGACAATGCTATCGAACTCTTTACGGAAACATGGTTGCACTTGGAACTTGGAAGTATGGCTGCACAACTGCCCGCTTAACCCGCACAACCCGTTCCGTCTCGACTCAGCTGAGAAAACGGTCTGGTCCGAGTAGACGCGGCTGGACCATTTTTAATTTAGGTATAGTTTAGGGTATATGCCAAACCCGCCTGACCTGGCCCGTACCCTGACTTGTGTATACCCGACCCATTCCACCCGACCCAAACTGCCCCGTTTATACTAATTTATTGCTTTTAGAAATATCTATATAACATTATCAATAGGTTAAATGATCAATAAACATTAGGGTGGACTCTAAAATCTTTTAATGATGGGAGTTCAATGACTACTGATTTTTGTGGTGTGGTCTACCTAAAACTTTTATCTACTTCTTTTTTGGGACTGTCCTATAATAATCTGGAAACGTAGATTGACAGCATGGATTTATAATATATACATCGAGGTGAGCCTCATGGTTAGGGTCTCACCCACATGGCTGGTTTCGGGTCTCACCGACTCTCACCCAAGCTACGCTCATCTCACACTCACAGAGAGCGAATTAGGTAACATCCGAGATCCACCAAGGTGGGTGGCCCCTGACTACGTGTCTTAAATCCACACCGTCCAACTATTTTGAAAGATCATTTTAGAATATGATACCAAAAATGAAGCTGACTCAAATCTTAGGTGGACCACACCATAGAAACATAGTCCTAACCCGACCCGGTTTAGCATGTAAGGTAAGGTAGGGTTAGGGTTGACCCTTTACAAGTAGGGTGGGGTTAGGGTTGGGTCAGCCCAACCCGGTCATGACCTGGACCAAAACCCGGACCTTTAAATATATTTAGGTTCGGTCAAAATTGGGCCAAACCTGACCCTAACCCGTCCCATGTGCAGGCCCACTTGGAAGCATGGCGGCAAGTAGGACCGCCCAGTCCAAGCCTAACCGGTTCAGACCGGGTTGGGCTGGGGCCGTCTTATCTGTTGGGTGTAGGCCTGAGCGGCCCAATTACTAACTTGTCTTACATCATTTTACTGGCCTCACACGTGCTTAATTCGCAAGAGTGACAGGGTTGTGACGTCCATAGACAGTCGGGTCCAAAGTCTGTCCGAGGCCATTCCTCATACTAAATCAACGGCTCAAAAGAAACAGGCCTGAGCCCAACGGTGATGATTATGCATGCCCAAGCCCGATCCTGAGCTAGGCCACCAACTTTTTTGCAAGATCTGCATCGTCCATTAAGCGTGCCCGTATATGAAAGACACACCTTCGAAATAAAGTCGCCAGATGGATCGGGTACCGATTCGGGTTGACGGGCTCCCGAGCCCACCCTAATTAATGGACGGGCTTAAATTTAGGCCTAATCAAACCCTCAGGCCTGATATTCCAGGCCGAAAACCCGATGGGCAGCAACCCTAATCGATCCAGCCCATCAGGTCTTCGCGCATAGCTTCTCATGGCAGTCCTGTGGCTAGATCAGTCATGGCAGTAATTGGGCCAACTTGGGTCAAGCCCATTGGCCTATTAGATCAATCAGGCTAGCCCTGGGCCACAGTAACATGTGCATACACGGCAGTGCCTCGATGGATCAAATACAGTCAATGCAGACAGAGAAACCGCTTATTTTTGTTGGCTCGGGCTTAGGCCTTGGAAAGTGGCCTATTTTTTTATTGTACTTTGTGCTTGATATTGGCCCTTGTGTGTTCGCCTTAAGCTTGGGTTGCCCTCACAAGGTCCGCTCAGGGTGGTCCATACGTTTGTGAGAAAAATAAAAGAAAAGATCAATGGTCTGCACTCATCGTATACATGTGGTCCACCTGATGAATGCACGAACCTAACATTTAAGACCAAGGCATATTCACACTGGGCACACATTATGAACGGTCTGGATTGACAAATGTGCCATCTGTTCATGTGTGTTGCAAATTGCAACGTCGGACATTCCCAAAACTAAGGCTGCTTTGGATCGAGCGGTTAAAAGAAAATGAATGTTTCAGTCAATGTACAAGTGTGACCCACCTGATCAAGGGACAATCCTGGTGTTTTGGACAAAGGCGCCTCTCCCACTTGGTTAATGGTTCTTATTGCTAGTGTTTTCATCCGGGCCACCACTTTGTACACGTCGAGTTCATCTTTGGGCGATCAAAGCCGTTTAGTTGGGCCCGTGCCCGTACCTATCTTAGGTCTTGTTCATGTGTTTCTCCCTTTAACGTGGCTCATAGCTGTATTCTTTTTTCCTGCATGCCTAGTGAGCACGTGTGTGACATGCATGCCTAGTGTCACGTGTGAGAAGGGCCACATATCAAGAGAAGCCAATGTGGCGGTGTAAACCAAGATCGATCATGCGTGGCAGATGCTATTGGAGTAAACACCTTCAAAGTTACTTAAATTTATATTAATCTCAAATTACAAATATGTAGTAAATAATAAATTTAGAAACTAAGAAAATAATAAAAAGCAAATGTTGAAGCACATGTTGAACACGCTGTCCTTAAAGCGTTATTTGCCCTTCTCAAGGGTCAAGTATGCTGATAGGTTATAAGCAAATTGTTGAAATACGACAAGCCTTTTGTGATTCTGCGTTCAGCAAATACGAAAAACTATTACTGGAACTTTTTAACACTTTTTGGCAGATAAAACATAATAATCCCAATTTGAAGAGAGAAAGAGAGAGATTGTGTGCTAAGGTTAGACCACTGCAATGCTCAAGAGCACATGAACCGTTTGGTTCTAATTGTCATTAGTTCGTATGAGGGGACTTAAGCTAATTGGTTTTGGTTTGATTGAATTCGGATTGAGAGTTGGTTGTGTTGGAATGAACCATCTCAGCTTTGATTTTATAGGCAATGGTTGCTCAGGAGTCATGGTCCAAGTCCATTAATATTTTGGATCGTTTCTAACTGTTAGAGAAATTAGCCGTTATATGGCAGTTTCTGACCGTTTTATAACAGTTGGAGACAGGCCACATGCTAGCTGTTAGACTACAACTAGCTGTTATATAGTTGTTTCTTGTTGGAAACGGACGACACAAATCACATATGACAGGGACCACCGATCGGTTGGCCGACCGGTCAGTCACGGTAAAGCAGAGGCAGCGAGCCTGCTAGACCAAATTTAGGCCATCCGGCTGGTAGGGGTGTTCGACCGATCGACAATGTCCTATTATAACACGTTTTCTTGCGCGGTTTTTGCGCAAGAGGTTTCTAAATTCATTTTTCTTGCCTATATTAAGGGGTAATACGGGATTAGTGGTTACGAATGTTGCAAAGGGGATTGAGGGAGTTTCTAGGTGAGAAAAAGAGCTTGAAGAAAAGGGTTTTCTTCTTGGGTAAGCTTGGGATTTCTCTTGTAGGCTTGGGTTTTTTGGTCTTGGGTTCCATCTCTTATAACTTCTGATATTATAGTGGATTAGTGTTGCTTTGTGCCGTGGTTTTTTACCCGTGAGGGGTTTTTCCACGTTAAATTCGGTTTGTCTATGTGTGGGTGATTGCATGCATTGTGATTGCATTGTGTTGCTTGTATGATTCAATTTGTTGTTTGTGTTCGGCTTTGCTTCCGTTGCCGACCCTCCTATCCCAACATTTTTTTACTGTTTTATAGCTATTGGGCTAGCCACTCTTGCTCCGGTTCATGATGGAGCGACCCATTTGCGACACGATACACACGTATAAAGTGCAAAGTGCTCCACTAGCGCCCTACAACCACACTGCCTTACATGCTCATGCCCTTGCAACAAGTCCGAGTACGAGACCGAGATCAAGATGGTGTCGTGCCCGTGCGCGTGCGTGGTATTCCAGTGCTTTACACTGGAACACACAAGCTTTGGTAGTCCTCTCTCCTAGCATGAAACCTTATGGTAATCCTCTCCAAACTTATAAAGAAGATTTTTCTCTCATTCCTATCTCTAATATGAGACTATTTAAAGGTGAAAAAACCAAACACTTTTCAAACTTTTTTACATATAATATAAATTTTATATTTAAAATATTTTTTTAATAAAAAACCTCTTCAACAAAAAAATTTATGAAAAATATTTTAGCGAGTATCTTCCAAGTTATTTAATTTTTTCATGGAAAATATTTTAGCCAAACGGATATATCTACCCCAACGTGGACTCTGCATCTGGGCGGAATTGAATCGTGCTTCCGCGATGCCTTTTTCAAAGGTTTTTGCGTTGAGTTTGTAAACACCCCCATTCAAGGCTAACAAGCTAATTGAAATGGAATGGTCTTAATGAACGGTCCAACCATAGGCTAAACCCTAATCTAAAATCCTAGTAAGTTAAGCCTTAGGAGTCCTGGAAACTGACTCACTTAGTCAACTCATTTAGTCATGCCGAGTCAACTCATTTGGTCAAAATCCAGTTAATTCATTTAGTCAATCCAAGCCTAAAACCCATAGGCCCAGTAAAAGTTTGAAGAAACTCCAACAAACAAATCCCAAAGAAATTAGAGCTCCTACATGCTTACGGGAGACTGTTTGCTAAAGCAAAAGGTAGGCTATGGACTGGGCGGGTAGGTTGACCACTGCTTGGGCGGTGAGTTGACCACTACCTTGGCAGGATACTTCCAACACATGCGAAACCTCTCTTTTATGAGGGTTGAGCATGTGGAGGTTGTGCAAAACCTCCACTACCCTCTCCTTAGCCTAAAATTATAATTTTGTCACCTAATCCAACCGTCGAGATTTCGCCACATGGCGATATAAGATCTCAACCCTTAAACCCCTTTTCAACCCTAGAGTTCCCAACAATTACAGAAAAACCAGGCCAATGGGCTATAAATAACCCCCTTCCCTCTCATTTCAATCCATCCCACAAAATCCATATATCCTCACTTTGGAAAATCCCTTAAGCTTTCCCCAGCCATCTTAGCCAATCCATCCCTCTACCAAGGAGAGTAAGAACAAATGAGAGAGTTCAACCTAAGTCCAACCTAATTCAGCCAGATCCTTAGCCTCTTGAGCCATCCAGCCTCAATCCAAGCTACTCGATCACACCCTTACGACACTATCGTCCATCCAGCTGTCCAATTTTTAATTAGCTTCATCTATTCCAACATTATCATTATGTAACACTTATACTCTTCTCAACCCCCCTACTTATCCCATCTATTTGTATTATATAAAACGTAGCACCCAGTCAGTACAAATGTATGCTCTGTGGCTTGCCAACATAATCGGATCTGGCCCATCAGAAATTTGTATTGATTGGTTCACGCTTCAACAGGGGGAGAAACTGGGGCAAATTTATACAGCTTGAACTAAAGATTGCCACAAGTGTTGCATTCAACACTACATTGCACATACACCATTGCATATCTAGCACCCCATTCATCGCATCACATTATATAGCACTCGGCACCTGATCAATACAAACGTATGCTCTGTGGCTTGCCGACATAATCGGATCTCACCCATTAAAATTTTGGGTTGATTGGTTTATTCCTTCGGCAATGAGAGTAATGAGGGCAGATTTATCCAGTTCGAACTAAAGCTTGCCATGAGCGTTGCATTTGACACAACATTACACGCACTATTGCACTTACATTATGAGAGAACTAAACCTTACCCCCCAAAGAGATAGTTTGATCATATGAAGTAGAGACCGTATATTTGTATGGGTGGAGTGGTTGTCTGACACATTTTCTCTCTGTAATTATGATCACTTAACCCAAATCTTTAGTCGTAGATTAAGGAATCATTTTAGGACCGAGAATCTTCATGTCCTCTTTCCTAACGTTTCTATAGGGTCTAGCCCACTGTAGAGATGGAGTAACTGACTAGTAGCAACTGTAGTAAAATATAACATTATTTAATCCCCAACGCTAAAGCCCTCGAGAGAGGCATACCCATGGAAAGAAGCACAATCCACCCCCACACGAATTCCAGTTGTCTACTGGGTTGAATGATGTTATACTAAACTGGAGTCGTCACTAGTCAATTACTCAATTTCTACAATTAACTATACCCTATAGAAATGTTAAGGAAGATGATCCGAAGATTCTCTACCCTAAGAAGATTCCTTGATCCGCGACTAAATATTCGAGGTAAGGGCTCACGATTATAGAGATGGAAGGTGTTAGGCACCCACTTTGCCCATACAAATGTAGGGTCTATACTTTATGATATGACTAATTTATGAGGGTTGGTATTAGTTCTCACACACTAATGATATAGTAGTGCGTGTGTGTGTGTGTGATGTTGTGTTAGATGCAATGCTGACACCAAGCTGTAGTTTTAACTAGATAAATCTGCCTTAACTGCCCACTTGCTGTGCATGAAACCAATCGCTCTAAATTTTCGATGGGCAGGATCAACTATGTCGACAAGCCACAGAGCATGCGCTTGAACTGACCAGGTGCCGAGTTTTATGCAATGTAATGTCGATGAATGAGACAAGTAGGGAGTTGAGGAGGGAATGAGTGTTAAACGATGTTAAGGTAAGGTTTGATAAACCTGGTTTTAAAATCGGACGGTTGGATGGATGGTGGTGTTGCAAGGACGAGATTGAGTAGCTTGGATCAGAACTTAGATTGTTCAAGAGGCTAAGGATCAAACTAGATTAGGCTAGACCCGAGCTAGCCTCTCTCTTGCTTTTATTTTCCCTCCTTGGTGGAGGGGTGGAATGGTTAGGTCAAGGGCTTCAGGGGAGGCTTGAGGAATTTCTTAGACTCTTGGTTGATTAGATACTTCTTCAATGCTTGAAATGGGAAAGGAATGGGCTATTTATAGCCTTTCAGCTCAGTTTTCTAGTTATTCTCATAAAGTTATGAGTTGTAAAAGGGTTAGATGGTCTGAATTTGAGATTGCTACATAGCAAAGTCTCATGGGTTGGATTGGATGGCATGGGTTGTAATTTCGGCTGAGGGAGGAGGGTATCAAAGTTAGTTCACAGTGCCACACGGATGGAGCTTACAAAAGGAGAAAATGCACATGTACAGAGCTCCTGCCAAGGCAGGAGATCTGCTACGTGGCCGGTGGAGCCGCCAGTCCCACATGGGATCTCCTGCTTTTGGCAGGTGGAGTCCCCTACACATGTGGAGTTTCTGCCTTCAGAGGTGGTATGTTGTTGTTTGTACTTTGCACTCAATTGGGCTTTGAGTTTGGGCTTAAATCAGGCATGTTTTATAATTCAGCATGACTAGGTGACTTGACTGGGTATGCTAATTGGGTGAGTTGACTGATTTTGACTGGGTTTTTCTTAGGGTTAAGCTTTCGATTGATTTTTTATGAGTTAGGGTTTAACTGGGTTTCGTTGAGTACTGGGTTGACTGGGTTTTAACTTTGGGGTAGGATCAGGTTTAGGGTTTGGGTTCTTTCTTAATTAGCTTATCGGCCTGAGTTGGGATGTTTACACCTGACATTTAAGGGTGTGGATTAGGTGTTACCCGGATAACAACTTAGTGAGTGTTACCCTTGGAATTACGTCGGATCGTCTAACACGATACTCTACACTATATGCAGAAGCTTGGCGAAGCTACTAGAATTATGGCTAAGTCCTAGAGGGGGGTGATTAGGGCCCTTTTGAAATTATTTCACCTACTTAAAGTATTCTACAATTTAAGCTAAGCAAAAAAAAATACTTCGGCTTCCAAGCCTAAGTGGGTTCAATCACAAAGACTAGCATATGATTAAGCAAATAAGTTACCTAGTCTAAGCATATAGATTACCAAATAATTTAACTAATCAAGCACCTGATCTATGCAACTTAAGTAGACTATATAAGAATGGATCATATAAGCTTAAGTATACACTAATTAGTGAAAACATATCTTGCTTGTGAATATGCCTATCTGGTGCTTAGCATACATTCCTATCAAGCATTTATAATTAAGCAATTATACATGCAATGCTAGATTAACAATGTGCTCAAATACAAACACAAGCATGTATAGTGGTTCAACTACTTGTCTACTTCACTCCCGGTTCAAATACTCACCCATTGAGCACACTGGATTTCACTGGGGAGTTTAAATTAGGTTCCTACCAACCTAGGTGTTTTAAGTCGGCTCCACCCTACCGAGGTATTTAATGGTTCCACCTAACGAAGGAGTTTGACAAGGTTTCTCTCATCCTATTGAGGTGTTTAATGGTTCTACCCAACTAAGGAGTTCAACAAGGTTCCTCCCAACCTATACAACATACGTATACTCCCACCGGAGGCTCCACTCGGAGACTTGGTTAAGCCCTCTCACAAGGGCCTAGCTCCTACAATCGAACCCATCAAATTTTGCAATTCAAACCCTCATACTCAATCCTCCACGAGGAAAGAGCTTGTAGACTCTTACAATTGATAACCTCACTTCTCGAAATCAAGCCCTGTTGATGCGCCACTTCGGGTTACTTGATCTACACTCTCCCGTACTTTAATCAACTCTCATTTGTTCCCCCCAATCTCTGATATCGTGCGTTGCCAATGCTCTAGCTCCAACGATCAACTCCCTTGCATATGTGTTTCATTGAAGATATTTAAGGTGCTAGGAGATGGTGGATTCTCTACAACCTAAGGATATGATAGGCTTGTAAGTAGGAGAATCACCTAAAGAATCTCTAGGGTGTGTTTACAGAGAGGATCTACCTATAGTCAAGGTGTCTAAACTCTTAGAGATCAAACGGGAACAAGATTATCTTTTTTTACGAGATTTGAATGCTCAATGCTTACAAGGAAGATGACTTAAATAGGTTATGATTAGAGCTCCTAATTATTTGCAATAGTGGTGGCTTCTAAATCCTCAAAATCTCTCTCTTCAGCCCAAAAACTAACTCTCCCGTTTTTATAGATAAATCTCCAATGTTAAAAAAATGGTAGATTCGTGATTCTTTGATGGCATCGAACATTATTTTGATGGCATCGAAGTTCCTTTAATGGGGTCAAAATCCTATATTAATGGGATCGAAAATTGTCTAGAGAGTTTGTGAAGTTGCTGGACATCCAATTCGATGGCATCGAACACCGTTTCGATGGCTCAAAAGACTGTTCAACACCGTCAAAAACTACCCAGGGAGTTTACATTTTATTGGACATGTTTGATGGCTCGAAAATGGTTTTCGATAGCATCGAAGACTAATTAAAATGTATTTTGATGGCATCGAAGTGCAATCGAAAACTGTTGTCTGGGCCAGATTGTTTACAGCAACTTCCACCTCTTTTATTAGCTTAACTTATCATGTTTTTTCAAGTATTCTAAGACTAATGAAGATTACAAAGGATTTTATTAATTAGTCAAAGTCATCTAGGAGTTTTGGGTGTTTTCGTTCAAAGGTCACTAAGGCATCTCTTTTACCTGTTCTTCTTCCTTGATGATACTTGTCCACTTAAATCTTTGGTCTTCAGCTTGCCAAGGCTCAACCGACGTAACAACACATGAACACAACGTGATTGACAAATAAGGTGCACTGGTATGCATAGAAAAGAGCACTAATTACAACCCTTACCATAGGGCCCAACTTGATCATATATTGTATATCCACTCTGCCCATCTGTGCTTACATCCCATTTTACAACACAGTCCCAAAAATTAAGAATATCTAAATCTCAGGTGGACCACACCACAAGAAACAATGATGATTGATCTCTCACCATTAAAAACTCCCCAAGGCCCACTACAAGTAGATATGTATTGTTTATTTTCAATCCAACCTGCTGATAAGGTCAACCAAAACTGGAGGAAGGGGAAATAAAAAAAATTAGCTTGATCCAAAACCTTTGTGGCCTACAAAAAGCTTTTAATGGTCATTCACCACTTTTTCCAATGGTGTATCTTCTTAAGTTGTGGGATAACGTCTTTAAATGTGTTGAAAAAATGGATGGGCAACTTGGATATGAAACACATTCATCAAGGTGGGCCCCACATAGTAAGGGTAACACCCGCTAAGCTGTTACTCGAGTAATAACTAATTTGCTCTTGGCATTTAGGGCCTATTTTTATACCTTCGAAACAACTGTAAAAGAAAGAAAAAAGGGTTTTTACCTCCAAAATTCCTTGAGAATTCACATTTTATCAAATAATACCCCGATGATTAGAAATTATGGAGAGGTGCTTTCGGAAGAGTGAAATTATAAAAATGTCACGAGCTATTTTTTTAAGTAGTGAAAATCGAGACTTGTAGGGCCCACATGATATCTGTATAACATTCAAGCCATCCAACACATGCACCCCACTATGATGATTGCGGACAGAAATTCAGGATGAACAAATTTGGGCTAGACTTGAATTTGGATGTTTTGAGTGGTGTAGATTATTTTTTATGTAGTGGCCCACCTTATGAATGTATCTATCATATTTTTTGATTTGCTTAATAAACAATGTTAGTTTTCATTTGTTGGATGGGTTGGATGTCTGACACATATCACATGGACTTCACAATTCTGAATTCTTTACTTTATAAAAGTAAATAAATACTTAAGGGTACAATAGTAATGCATATGAATTGAAGATGATGTTCATTGTGCTTTAGGTAGTTTTCCATGAATAACCGCTTATTAAACATAGCAAAAAAGGTAAGATGACATCTATGAATAACCACTCACATAGACGTCATCTTACCTTTTGGGCATGTTTAATAACCCGTAATTCGTGGAAAACCACCTAAAGCACAATGAATACCATCTTCAATTCATACACTTCATGCTGCCTCTTGTTGGCGGAAGCGGATTGACTTGTGTACCCTATGTGGGTGTGTGGTGAGCGCAGACGAGAGTGTCAGTCCTCCAGCATCGGAAACGTACGAACGATCTAAAAAGTATCAAGATTCGATGGACCCCACAATGATGTATTTAGTATATCCACACCGTCAATCCATTTAGATAGATCATTTTAGGCCATCATACCCAAAATGAGTCATATCCAAAGATCAAGTGGACCACACCACAAAAGGAAGTCGGGACAATGATTTTCATTGTTAAAATTTCCCTAGGGCCCACTATGATGTTTATTTACCATCCAAATTGTTCATAAGGTCACACTTACCTGGATGAAGGGTAGAAACAAATATCAGATTAATACAAAATTCCTGTGACCCTCGAGAAGGTTTTAATGATAGATGTTTACTCTTCAGTGCTTTCTGCAACATGGTCCACTTGAACTTTGGATCCATCTCATTTTTTGTATAAGGCCTTACGACGATCTTGTAAAATGAATAGATGGTTTTGATGTAATACATACCTCTTGGTGGGGTCCACAAAACTTGCTGACATCAATACACCAGAGAAGTTGCTGGTGTATGGTACACCATGCAATCCGCTTCCCTTATTGACCTTGGATTCAAAAAAATTATGACATGCACTTAATCAGTAGATTTGTGGGGCCCACGGACCATTATGTTTTTCATATGAAATCCACACCGTCCCATCAGTTGCATCAGCTCATGTTGGTGTGAGAGCCCAACATTCAAATAGATCCATGACTTGAGTGGGCCATACCACAGTCTCTTAAGTAGTAATTCCAAGTGGAAAATAGAATTCTTTGGGGGCCATAGAAGCTCATGGGTCAGTATGATTGTTAGGCGTTCATTCCATCCTTGTATAATTAATAGATTTTTAAATTAGAAAGTATGTTTCAATTAATGAATAAAGTTTACATCGACTCCCTAAGGCACACAACCCCAACAACACTAAAGGTAGAGGAGAAGGAGACAGATCAGTCACCACAGCACCAAAACCAAAGAAGGGGAAAAGGAAGAAGGAAGAATTAAGAAAGAAGAGGAGGATGTGTTTTTGAGTTGCCGGAGTGCAACAACTTGTCGGAGTGATGGAGTCATGAGAAAACTCGGGAAAACGCATCTGGTTTGTGTTTTATTTCTACTCCACTGAGTTTGCACCATTTTTTACTCGGTGAGGTATAAAAACCGAGTCAGCTTGAGCGAATCCGAGTCAAATCACCGAGTCAGTCAACCTTAGAAAACCCAAAACTCAATCTTCACCATTGCTACAGAAAAAAAAGAAGAGAAAAGTAATCTAATATTGATTCAAAAGTATTTATGCAATGGGATTCAAAATCCCCTCTTAAGATTTGCAACTTTACATTCTTGACTTTTCATCACCTTTGCCTGAGTTTTGCAGAAAAAAAACTCCACCAGCTAATAAATGGTGGAGTTTCTTGTATTGAAATTACTTTTGATATATGGTGGAAAATAGATTCATCCACCAGCTAATAAATGGCTACATTCACAGGCCCAAAACTCAAATAAGAGTTTCTTGTACCTGAGGGCAGAAAAAGTACATGAGACATGAAAACTCCCCTTCCACAGTGCTACAGGCAACTTAAATCAATGAGCAAGTGATTAGATTGGGGAAGCTACAGAGTCACAACCAATTAATTATCAGTGGCTCCGGCAGGGGTCCACCAATGGGAAGCCAGATTCAATCTAAAACCAGCCCAAGGTGGGCCATGCTCAACAAGATAGGCAAGTACACTATTCGCCATGTAGGCAAGAGATTGGATGGCTAGGATTGTCTAAAATGTGAAATTTTGGGTCATGCTCCACTAGCCATGAGGCCATCAATCAATGGCCTTAATCAACAAACTAACACATGGATTGTATATATATCTACTTGTAATGCTGTGATAAAATTCACATAAGAAAATTTTCAAAGATTTTGGGCGTCCCCCAAATAGAAAATGGTTGGTTTTCCCGGCTCTGTAATCTCAACTGTCCCCTCCAACATCTTGGCCACCTTCCCCATCGACGGCCGCATCTCCGGACGATCCTGCAAGCACCACATTGCCGTCTTGACCATCCGGTCCACCATCACGGAATGCGCTCGCCCATCATAGGAGTCGATGATCCGACGGTCCAAAATACCCTCCACCCGCCGCTCGGCGTAGACCTTCTCGAAGGCCCACCGGGGGAAGTACCAATCCTCACTCTCCCTCGACGATTGCCGGAAATCAAAGTTCCGGATCCCGGTCACAATCTCAAGCAACACCATCCCAAAGCTGTACACATCGGCCTTGGCCGTGATCGGCTCGTCTGCCCGGACCCACTCGGGGGCCATGTACCCACGGGTCCCACGGATCCGGGACATGCTCACCTTATCTTCTTTCTTGGACAGCTTTGCCAATCCAAAATCTGAAACTTTGGGACAGAAATCATCCTCTAACAGAATGTTCTCTGGCTTGATATCACAGTGTAGCACCCACTCTAAGCATTCCTCATGCAAGTAAGCAATGGCCCGAGCCACGCCAATGGCGATCCTATACCGGATGTTCCAATCCAAGATCGGCCGCGCAGGCGGTCCACCGTTGAAATTCGCCAAATTCTGATCGTCGACGAGTCTCGACGGCGGGAACAAGAATTTATCGAGTGAGCCATTCGGAATGTACTCGTAAACAAGCAATCGTTGGCCCTTCTCGGCGCAGAATCCCCACATTCGGACTAGATTGAGGTGATGCATACGAGCGATGATCGTCACCTCAGCCCAGAATTCCGCCTCGCCGCCACCCATGTTCTTCAAGCGTTTCACGGCGATGATTCGATGGTCGGGCAGCTCACCGCGGTAGACGACGCCGAACCCGCCTTGGCCAAGGACGTTTGAGAAGTCATTGGTGGCGGACTTCAGCTCGGCGTAGGAGAAGCGTTTCGGGCCGCCTGCCGGGAGGAATTCAAGACCGAACGTCCGGGCCATGTCGCGGTATTTGGAGTACTTCCTAAGGAAGGCCCAGAAGGAGAGGACGCCACTGATCAGCTCGATGGCAAAGAGCGAACAGATGATCGCGAGGTTCCGCCGAACGGCGGTGGATTCTTTTGGCGGGAGTGGGAGGCTTATGTTGGCCGGACAGACGGTCTCGAGTATCGTTGTCATGCTGGTGAAGTTCGACTCGTCACGCTCTGATTGGTCCACCCGCAAGAACATGGCCACCTCAGATCCCGGCGACCAGTAGCCGTTCAGCAGGCGGTCGATCTGGTGGACGCAGTACTGATTACCGTTGAACTTGGTGGCGAATCCAAGGCAGCGAGGATTAGCGAGGCAGCCCGATTCGCATGTTGTGAAGTTCGGAGCCTTCAGATCGGCGCCCCCGGTGAAATTGACGAAATCCAACCGGAGGAATTTGCTGCGGCGTGGGTCCGGCTGCAGCTTGATCTTCCTTTCGCAGGCCTGGCCCACCCTTTGGAATCCGACGGGGCAGACGCAGGTTTTTGAAGTGAACCCATTGCTCATGCATATGAAATTCGGACCACATGAGCCATGTATTGTGCAGATCTTCTGGATCGCTTGCCAGACGATGGTCCACGAACCATTACGATTCAGGCTGTAAATTCTCAAGTTCCCATCAACATCTAGAGTCAGTCGACGGCTCAGAGTCAGATTAGAACCCATGTCGGTCGTGATCAAGTTACCATTCTCCCTCAAAATCATACCTGCGCTGGTTAGATATTGGAAAGCCTTGATGCCGCCGTCCCAGGAAGGAAAATACCTGTCGGACAAATTGAAGGTCAGGATCTTCCCATCGTACCTGAAATTTCCTCTAGCGTAAGAATCCGAATCCAGTCGTGAGATCAGCGTCGTTCTGTTGCTGAGGAACTGCTGATTTGGGAGAATGGTGTCGGTGGGGTGATCGAAACTAGTCCAAATGTCGAAAACCAGGCTACCGCTTTCATTTAGTAGTAGTTTGGAACCGTTGCGGCCGATGGCGTCGTTGGGCCATAGGTTCTGGCCTGTGGGTCCATTGAGCACGAGGGCCCATGAGGGGGTGATGATCAGCTGTGTGGACCGGTTGACCGGGCCGTTGAGTGACCACACGATGGTGAGATTGGAAGCGTTCTGATACCAAATTGAGAAGATGTACGATTGGGGTGGGGTGGAGATGGGCTGGAAACCGGCGGCGAAGGTTGAATTGGGAGAGACGAGGATGCGGCCCACCTGATCGGGCCGCCATGGGGAATCGGTGATGGAGAAGGAAGTGAGTTTCTGTTGTTGAATTGATGGTGGGAGGGAGGAGAGGAAGAGTGGGAGGAGAAGGAAGAAGGGAATTGAGGGGGCCATGGATGGGAGTTGGATGGTCTGGATTTTCTTTATGTGAATGGGGCTGTTCAGGTGTGGTTATAGGTTGATGCTGGAGAAGAAGAAGGTAGACTTTGGCGATTGACTTGCTGAATTCTACCTTGACTGAGGCTGGTTCCTCTGCAACGTGTGTAGGATAGGGTCATTGTACATTGACTTGCTGAATTCTACCTTGACTGAGGCTGGTTCCTCTGCAACGTGTGTAGGATAGGGTCATTGTACATTGACTTGCTGAATTCTACCTTGACTGAGGCTGGTTCCTCTGCAACGTGTGTAGGATAGGGTCATTCAACAAACAGGTGTGTGGGGCCACCTGATGTTGTCTTTAACATCGCTCTGTCGTTCAAGTGCATCCCCTCATGTGCTCCTTGGATCCCAAAAGTCAGATGGGCCATACCATATAAAATCATGCCCTGAGTATTGGAATGGACTGGTTTTTATGAATGGATTGGATTTAATGGTAGGCGTCCCCATCTAAATGTTGACAGTGGTGTGAGCAACCTGTGTTTTGGATCAGATTTATATTTTGCATATGCTGTGAACGTAGGGGGCCAAGCCTTATGGACGGAGTAGATTTGGTTCCTATATCATCGTGGGCCCCACATACTTAGTCGTAGATAATTGTAGAAGAGCAGACCTCATGTTGATTTGACTCGGTGTCCTACCGTGGAAGGGAGCAGATTGCCTGTGACCCGGGCACAGAGATAGCTCTCTGCCAGGGGCTGTGTGGGGTCCACGGAGATGGCCGTGACAAATCCACTCGGTCCATCTGTTTTGAAAGAGACATGATTTTAAAAATAAGGTGTTAACGCCAAAAATTGGCCAACAGATGTTGGTCAGAGACCAACTTTGATCATTCGTCGTCTGACCTCCAATCGGAGATGAATGGTGTAGATTGAGGAACCTGCAATCACCAAGAAAGGTTAGGACCACCGCCGGTTGGCCCGGCTTATGGCCCTCCGATGGCAAAGTCAGTACGGGTACTGTGATAGTAAGATGAAGTGTGAAATGTAGGCTTAGAGATTGTGTACCTTTATCATATGTGAGGTCATCTATTTATGCAGATCCGGGTGATCCAGTCTGTTACACAAGCTGTTAAGATTAGTACTGATTTCATGGGATAAGAAGCTTATCTTGTTAATCCTTGGATAAGGAAGTAGTCAAAACATTCTAGACATCTAGCTGATTATGTCTCTTGATGGACATCTCCCATGGTTCGGAGCTACAAATAAAAACAAGCCAAAATCGACTTATATAGGCTGTTGGTACTATGAGCTGAAGGACATCCTCGCCAGAGACCAGAGAGCAGAGACCAGAGACCAGAGAGCAGAGACCAGAGAGCAAAGACCAGAGATCAGGGCTGCTCACATGACGGAAGCTACCCATATCAAGAGTGCTCGCATGTGAAGATGCGACCCCTTCGTCGAGCACGAGCCGGGCTGGTCGCATTTTAGAGATGCGACCCCTTTCTTCGAGCACGAGCTGGGCTGGTCGCATTTTGGAGATGCGACCCCTTCCTTTGAGCACGAGCCGGGCTGGTCGCATTTTGGAGATGCGACCGCGATTCCTCACTTCTCTTTAAAGCCAAATTTGTCTACAACAAGTGCCCCCCCAAACCCTTGGCGTTGAGGAACTATGCCAAGGGTTTTGCTTGTATGCGTAGCTGACTGCTGGGAGAGAATTGCGCATGATTCATTTAACATGATTCTTCATTTATGATGACCAGCTTTTACGCAGCTTTTCCTGTCGCAAGAAATGAGGCGTCAGTCGCCACGTGTCTCCGTATTTAATGCTTGTGCCTGTTCGTCTGTCATGACGGATGAGAGGCTGCCGCGTGTCAACCAAATTAAAGAAATGATTGCGTATAAATATCATACCCTGCTGAATTTTCTTCATTTTCGAATTTTCGGCTGCAAGGTATAAATAACAAAAGAATGGCTCTCTAGCCTTCATTCATAATGGCTGCAGGGTATAAATAACAACAGAATGGCTTTGCTTTTGGCACCGGAATAACTTCATTCTGGGGAACCCCTCTTCCAATTGCTATAGATGGAGGAAAAAATGGTTTTACGTCTCCGGCAACTGGGAGTCTGAAGCAGGCTCCGACCCCAAAGGCCATAACGTTAGTCGCATGTTCAGGAGCTGCTCACATGTCAGGAGTGCTCATGACTAGAGTGGTCATACGTCGGGAGTGCTCATGACGAGAGTGGTCATATGTCTGGAGTGCTCATGACGAGAGTGGTCATATGTCCGGAGTGCTCACAAGCCGAGCTGCTCGCATGTTGATCGGATGGCATTTCTCGGGGATCTGAGATGAACTATAAACGGAAGAGGCTTGCTATCGAACAATCTGATAATGACTTTCTTTAGTGTTGAGGAGCTACGCGAAGGACTTGTATGTATATGTAACCACCTATTTTCGGAGGAGAAGCCGTACATGATTGATCATACATTTATAAGTGCCAGCTTTCTGCATAGAGATAGGCTGGCCTATCAATTGAGTCTTTGGCCCTGCGGTGAGCAGATCACTTAGTCACTTCATGTTATAATGTTTTACTCAACTCATGAAAATGAGTTGGGCTCAATCGAGGAGGTCTTGGCGACCATATCCGTATAGAGATAGACTGATCTATCGATTAAGGCTTTGATTCTACCAAGGGCAGAAGATTGACTAAGAGAATGTATGTATTCCCTTCGGGGCTATGCGGGTCCAAAAAATGGAGTAGCGACCAAGTTATAGATTCCATAGCTGAACATCTGGAATGAGAGAGATCGTCTTTATTTAAGAATGGTCCAATATTCACATGCTTTATGAAAAATATCAGAGTAAATGTTCCATGTGCCAAGGGTGACGTAGGGGTCTTCATCGCATGTTTTCTAGATAATATGTACCTGGTCGAGCAATCTCGATGACTCGATACGGGCCTTCCCAGTTAAGATGCAATGACCGAGTGGCTGTTCCGATGTTTTGCCTGAGCACCAAGTTCTCGAGCTAAAAAACCCTGATTTTGACCTTTGAATTATGACAACGGGCTATACGTTGTTGATAAGCCACTACTCGAAGATAAGATATGTTCATTTTCTCTTTTAGGAGATCGAGGTGAAGTAATCGACTGCCACGTCCTTTTCCCATAAGTAGTGGTCTGATTATATCGATTCTCCATTGAGCGAAAGGCCAATGACTGTCCATCGGCGTCATTTACTCAGACGGTAAATGAGGGAATGGAGAATATCGCTGATATTTGTTACATTTCTTTGAGAATTCGATAGCATCTACCTTCATAGTGGGCCAATAGTATCATTGTCTCATTGCTTTGTTTACTAGAGACCGTCCTTTGGGATGATTACCGCATGCCCCCTGGTGTATTTCATCTAGAACACGGTGTGCTTCTTCTGGATTGAGACACTTTAAATACAGTAAAGTAAAACTTTTATGTAACAATTTTTCATTTTGTAAGATGTACCTGGCAGCACGATAGCGAATTGTCGGGCTGATTTTTATCATCTGGGAGTCATCCGCTTTGGAGTAAAGGATGATGGGGTCTATCCAACAGGAAGATAAAAGTAATGTGCGAGCTGCTCTGGAGCAACTTGATTGACACTCGGGGTAGATAGATGCTCGATAAGAACAACTTGCATCAGATCGGACTCAGGTGCAGAAGATAATTTTGCCAAAGAACCTCTCGAGGAATATGACTTATTTTATATTTGTTCAATTTGAGCGAGCAAGATGAGTACCTCAGATTTGTACGAAGCCATCCGCTCCTCCTTTGCATCGAATTCGTTGAGCACTTGATATGGTGGACCCTCGCCGATTTTTCCGCGCTCCCACACGACGTCGTTCTCCCTTTCCCTTTCCTTTCGGAAAAGAAGGAGATGAGGATGCGTGAGTGCGAAATCGCCGTTTGTGCCACTGGCTTGCCTCGTTCTCGAGGGCTTTGTTTGGTTGTCGTGTTAAGCTGGATATGTTTAAATGAGTTTATATAAGACCAGAGTCGCCACTAGCCAGTTACTTCGAATCTACAGTCGGCTAGACCCTGTAGAAACGTTAGAGAAGGAAATCCGAAGATTCCTTCCTCTAAAATGACTCCTGTTGATCTGCGGCCAGAGATTCAAGGTAAGGGATCACGGTTACAGGGTGGGAAGAGGTTAAGCAGCCCACACACTGCCCGTACCGAAGTACGGTCTCTACTTCACAGAATCGATCGGATACTTGAAAGTCTAGTTTAATCCTCGTATATTCTCATGGATGACATGATGCATGAATGCGGGTCTGAACAGTAAGAGTTTCTGATGGGCAGGTTCCAACAACGAGCAAGCCCAGAGCGTACGCTCGAACTGACAGGTGCTTTATGCGAGATGATGCATGCTGTGTGCTTGAATATTCAAAGTGCTTATAGTGATATGTACGCGAATGCAGGTCTGAACAGTAAGAGTTTCTGATGGGCAGGTTCCAACAACGGGCAAGCCCAGAGCATACGCTCGAACTGACAGGTGCTTAATTTAAGACATATGCGGTGTGCTTGAATAATCAAGGTGCTTGTAGTGAGGCAGGGGGGTTGGAAGAAAAGTAAATGTTGCACTTATGCTAGATGCAAATGAGATGATGCTGGAAAAATGATAGCTGGATGGACGGAGGTATCGCAAGGATTGACTTCGAGTGGCTGGATCAAGACTTGGGTGACTTGAGAGGCTTGGACCAGTGGTCAGGCTGGGCTGGACCAGGGCTAGACTCTCCTCACTCGGGCTCTCCTTGGTGGAAAAATGGGCTAAGGGGTGGAGAAGGACTCGGACCTCACCCGGACTGGCTGGACTTGGAGGGATGTTGAAATGAGAAGGGGAGGGGGGTATTTATAGCAGCGAGGAGTGGCAGTTTGTGTAATTTTGTCCGGGCGGCCTGCTATGGGCCGCCCGTACGGCCGCTCCTCGGTTTCCAGCGAGTACGGTCGCTCCCTCGGGGCTGCTGTTGGACTCGCTGGTCGACTCAGTGAGTTGACTCAGCGGGTCGACTCGGTGGTTTGACTCGACGGGTTGACTCGGTGTTTTGACTCGACGGGTTGACTCGACGGGTTGACTCAGCGGGTCAACTCAGCGGGTTGACTCAGTGAGTTTGACTTTTTTAGGATTTTTTTGACTGGCCTTTTTTTATGGGGGGTATTTCAGGGTGGTGTTTAGGACTGGGTTGACTGGGTTCAGGCTTGAACTGGGCTATGGAATGGGGCTTACAAGGGTGAGTTTGGCTGAGTTTGGACTTGGGATTTGGGGGTATGGTCCTCCATTCATCCAGCTATCTCTACCAACAGCGTAGCCGAAGGTGGGGTGTCTACAGATGCCCCTCTTTGGCAGAGGTTGCATGCAACCGAATGCCAAAGCGAGTGGACACCCCACTTCTGACCCGGTCATTCATGGATCATGGTCTGAAATCATTGCTTGCCTTTGCATCTGTGCCAGTTGATCATTTGGAAACCGATCACTCGCACATACCGCGGGAGTTTGGAGAAAACGTTGCGATTGTCCCTGCATGCGCTGCAACCTGGGTACCAAATCGCAACCCTTCCATTCCTAATCGGTACTAACATCGGAAAGGTACAGCAGAGCCTCTGCGTCGACAGTCTTACGAGGATGCTGACCCTGAGACTGATTGTATGATGTTTGATGTTTTCCCAAATCACTCCAGGAGTACTTGTTTCGCTTGACTGTCAAAGTGGTTAGACGCCCTGCGTCAGATAGTCTTACGGGATTCTACTACGCCGACTTGGACTCAGTCAAGGTACTTCAGGCATCCACGCATAGGTATGTGCGGGTGGACTTTTTCCACCCTATCCGCTGGTTTCGATGCTTGGTTTGCAATTCATTCTTTCCTTGATTGTGGTCTGGAGTCTTTGTTGTCCTTTGTATCTGAGTCAATTGATTGTCTGGAAATTGATAACTCGCACATACCGCGAGAGTTTGGAGAAAACGTTGTGATTGTCCCTGCAGTTTGCTGCAACCTGGGTACCCAATCGTAACCCTTCCATTCCTGATCGGTACTAACACCGGAAAGGTACAGCAGAGCCTCTGCGTCCGCAGTCTTACGAGGTTGCTGACCCTGAGACTGATTGTGTGATGTTTGATGTTTTCCCAGATCACTCCAGGAGTACTTGTTTCGCTTGACTGTCAAAGTGGTTAGACGCCCTGCGTCAGATAGTCTTACGAGATTCTACTACGCCGACTTGGACTCAGTCAAGGTACTTCAGGCATCCACGCCTAGGTATGTGCGGGTGAACGCTTTCCACCCAATCTGCTGATTTTGATACTTGGGTTACAATTCATCGTTTCCACCTGTTCAAATGGTTTCTGTGACCGAGCCTTTTGGCTTTCATCTTTTTTGTATCTTGGCATGTGGTACGACCGCACTGACACTGGAGTTCAGTTCGACCGTACTTTGAGTGCATTGGATCCGATGATCTCCGGGGAAACCGCGAGACATCAGATCTTATTTGATTTTTGCGTCGGCTCCTACCCAGAGATATGGAAGATCTCCCAGCGTGTTGGAGGCAGAACGCTCTACTGAAAAAATATTTTTGGATTTTTGAAAAGATACCCACTCTGGGGAGTGATACTCCGTGGGGTTTTTATTTGCGAATAGAAATATTTTTTTGTCTTTTTGAAATGAAAATCTGGTTTGCATGTGCCTCCACTAGGGATGCCTGTGGGGTCTTTAGCTAACCGACTTTTATTTTGAAAGCAGGTAAACATGATGATTGATGCGATGGATGCTGATGCATGGAGATGCATGATGAATGCATGGCTTGGTTCATTCTCTTTTCGTTTGATGATTTTGCTTTTGCTGGAGATGCAGAGAATTTTGAGCTTATTGCTTGCAGGGTTGTACTCCCTTGGGGATTTTCTTTTTGATGCGGATGTTTGGTCAGCGGGTTGGTCAAGATCCCGACCCGTGGTCGATCAGGTCCATCGTCCCAAGATGCTGTTTCTTTGCGAATGAGAATGTACGAGGATGCTATCCGACTTCAATATGTTCTTCTGGGCATACATGTGATTGAGATGGTGTTTGGTTGCCCGTTTTGGTCAAGATTCCAATTTGCGGGTGATTTGATCCGTCATCCCATACCGTGAAGTGAGCGGAGTTCAAGACTCCTGAATTGTAGTGCTGGGGATGCTAATTTTTGTGATTTTTTGTAAATATGTGGTCCAAGTTTCAACTGAGTGGTCAGGATAGAGATCGGTTTATTGAAAACGCAGGAAATATTTTTTGTGATTTTCGAAATATTTTTGATGAAAGCAAGAGAAATATTTTTGTGATTTTTTTACAATATTTCGATTGAAAGCAAGGGAAATATTTTTGTGATTTTTTGACAATATCTTGATTGAAAGCAAGGGAGATATTTTTGTGATTTTTTGCAAATTTTTTATTTGAAAGCAAGGGAAATATTTTTTTGTGATTTTTGACAATACTTTGGTTTGAAAGCAAAGGAAATATTTTTTTTTGTGATTTTTGCCAATATTTAATTTGAAAGCAAGGGACATATTTTTTTGTGATTTTTGAAGAGGTGATTTTGCAATGTTTTTGTATTTTGTGATTTTTCTGAAATGCAGGGAAAAGTGTGGAATTTTCATCCACTTCCAGCTTCTAGTGCTGGTAAGGCACCCGATCCATTTTACGTCAGCGAGCAAGACGAGTCTCACACAGTTAAGTGCCGTAGTTTTACATCTTCGGATGAGGAGATTTTGAGGGTTTTCAGTCAACACACCCACAAAGTTGCCTGTTCCTCATGTGCAATGCACATAGACCACGTATCGTCCGACGGACTCCTTCGGCCACAAGATGAGCCACATCCTCACATTTCCCTTAGTCAATCCAGTTTGGGGTCTTACGTTGCTCACAATTCCGTGAGAGTGAGCTTCACCTCCCAACAGCCTTAATTCCCTTCATGAGTTTTAGGAACAGGGAACATCCGTCAGATTCAACAGTGACTTCCAAATCAAGGTTGTCTATCACGGTGCGTTCAACACGAACAGGATTGCGGAGTTTTGCCCGCCTCAGCCTTTACCTGTTTAGGAGATTCCAGACACCCGTACGATCAAGTGTCAGCCATGTCTGGAACAGGTTAGGAAAGAAAGCCCCCGAGAAGTTAATCCCAGTGTAGTTTTAGGTCTTCGGACCACTGGAGATGAATTTGTGCAGTTGAAATTTTTGGTGAATCAATTTTTTTTTTTATTATTATTTTTTTTTTTGAAAAGGTTCCAGATTTCAACTCGGGTGATCGAGATTGATGCTGGTTTTTGTGGAAAGCTTTAAAATATTTTTGGTGTTTTTGAAATGATCCGGGTTATCGAACCTTGATCAAGGCTGATGCCAGTTTTTATTGAAAATCTCTCGGGATGTTAATCCCGACGTAGTTTAAGGTCTTCGGACTCTGAAACTGTAAAAGAGGGGCAAACATTTTTGTGTTTTTCGAAATGATCCAGATCATCAGACCTTGGCCTGAAAGGCTGGGATCGATGCTGGTTTTTATTAAAAATCTCTCGGGACGTTGATCCCAACGTAGTTTAAGGTCTTCGGACCAGAAACTGTACAAAAGGGGGCAAACATATATTTTTTTTTTGTTCTTTTTTTTTTGGAAAATATCCGGTATCAGCGGATCTTGATTCGAGCAGTCACGGCTGATCCCGGCTTTTATTGAAAATCTCTCGGGATGTTAATCCCGACGTAGTTTAAGGTCTTCGGACCAGAAACTGTACAAGTGATGTATATATTTTTTTGGTTTTCTGAAAATGTCCGAGATCGTCAGGTCTTGATTCGATCCAAACCGATGTAGGCTTTTATTGAAAATCCCTCGGGATCCTGATCCCGACGTAGTTTAAGGTCTTCGGACCAAAATCTGTACATGCTGAAAATACATTCCTTTTTTGTGATTTTTCAAAAACTGTTCCAGGTCATAAAATCTCAATTTTGAACGGTCAGGATTGACACTGGTTTTTATTGGAAATCTCTCGGGATTTTGTTCCCGACGTAGTTTAAGGTCTTCGGACCAAAAACTATGGTTGGGCATACTTACCTTGCTTCTGACGGGGCTGATTGTAATTTGAGTGGTCTGGATTGCTTGAATGGGCCATGTAGGACCTCTTGTACTTCAATTCTCATACTCGGAAGTCAGATCTTAATGATTGGACCCTTGATCTTGGAGATTGGTAGCTTAAAGAAGCTCTTTAATGGTTTGGATCATGATGGTTCAACTTTTGGATTGTTTGATTTGGCCTTGTGGGCCCTCTCCAAACTTCAGCTTTGCTTTGAAGCACATTTTCTTGATGTTTTGTGAGGCTAAGAAGGCTTTCATGGTGCGGATGATGACTTGAACGGTTCAGATCACTCTTTTCAGCCATGTGGGCCCACTTGATGATCAGATCTTGGATTCTGGCCCTTCTTTTGATGATCAAACCCTTGATCTTGCTGTTTCGTGACTTGTGTGAGCTTTCCAATGGTTTAGATCCTGATGATCTAGCCCTTGAATGGTTCAGATTGATAGATTCGGCCCTGTGGGCCCACTTAAGACCTTGGCTTTACTTTGGGGCACCTCTTTTGATGACTTGTGAGGCTAAGAAGGCTTCTCATGGTGTGGATGATGGCTTGAACGTCTCAGATCGCTTGGCTCGGCTTTGTGGGCCCACTTGATGATTAGATCGTGGATTCTGGCCCTTCTTTTGATGATCAGCCCTTTGATCTTGTTGTTTGATGGCTCATGTAGGTCCTTCAATGGTTTAGATCATGATGATCTGGTCTTTGAATGACTTGGATTGCTTGTGGCCATCACTTGATCACCTTTCCTTCTCTTTGACTTGATCAGCCATGTTCTGGCCGCATTGCTCCGTGATTGGACCGGTGGGGCACCTTTTATATGATCTTGATCAACCTCAGTCGAAATCTGGAGTGGACCGGAGCCTTGGGCGGCCCATGGAGCGCCATCTGCTGACGTGGACTGTCAGCCTCACCTACCAAGAACCCTGGAGCCAATCCCGCGGAGAGAGGAAATCTGCGTCCGTACGGGCGGCCCAGGGCAGGCCTCCCAAGGCTCGCCTCTTGAGCGGCCTGGGCTGGCTCTGGTTAGGACACTCTCCTCTGTCCACTGTCCCTGTCTCCTCATTCCCTGCACGTCCGGGTTCGATTTCAGCCATGAATATTCCTTTTGTCCCTTCTTTCCTTCTCTTTTTGTCTTTTTCTTTATTGATCCTCTCTTGGGCAGCCATTGATGATGGCTTGGGGGCCATTGTGGGAGAGATTGGTGGGTCCCATGTTGCAGCAATTGATGAAGGCTTTAAAGATGGTGAGGTGCCTTTGATTGATGGTGGGGATGGAGCATTGAATAGGGGTATTGATGATGAATTAGGGGTGGTTGTTGGGAGAGCTTTGAATGGCTCTATTAATGGTGGAATGACTGTAATTCCAGATTTGGGTAGGCCTTTGATTGTGGGAGAAATGGATGGTATGGATAGGATGATAAGATGGGACATGGGTGAAGCTATGCATCCCTTGAGTGTGGGCCCCATGGATGATGTGATGGATGGTGATGATGGGACCATGAGGGACATAGATGGGCTGATCTCATGCTTGGATGGGATAGATGGTTCAGATGGTATTTTTGACGGTTTGGATGCTCTTGATGAGGGCCAGGATGTGCGGTATACTTCTTTGGGTGGACTTGATGTGATCATTGATGATGTTCCCCTGATGATGGACGGTGTGGATGCCTCGATGATCCCTTTGATCGGCCAGGATGATGATTGGATTCATGATTTCCTGTTGGAGGGGGCCGCAGGTCCAGATCTGACCTTTGATTCTTCGATCGGGGCTGCCGAGACCCTTTTTGATGGTTCAGATGTATTCTTTGACGGTCAGATTAGCCAGGATGTCACGATGTGCGGTGTGATCTTCACTGATAGTCCTTTTGATGGAGAGCATTGTCCTTCCCCTGATCGTCGGTCTTTTGCGCACTCTGTTCATGAGGTGGGCGAGTCTTCTCGTGCGGCTGAGATTATGACAGTTTTAGACAGCGATGCGACTATATCAGACATAGCCATCACTGAGGGCAGGTCAGGGGCTGTCGAGTCTGCAGAGGTTCCAGCTTTTCCTTCTCCTTCGCCCGTTGACCTTCCGATCCTTGATGAGTCATCGTTGATTTCTGGGCCTTTTGTGCTGGAGGGGGTACCAGTGAGGACTTGTCAGCTGCTTCCTCGTTCTTCCTGCTCGCCACGACTGCTTGCTTGGCTCGACAGCTTGTCAGTTTATGAGATTCGAGATTTAGAGTCTTATGGCTTCGGCGGTCTGATCCATATGGCCAGAGTTGATATTGACTGGAGGATGCTCGGAGCTGCCTTGATTGACTGGGTCCCTTCGTTGAACTTGTTTGCGTTCAACGATATGGAGATGGGACCTTCTTTGGAGGAGCTTGCTCGCTTGACAGGCCTACCCTGGGATTATGCTCAATATTTTTCGCCGAAGACGTCGCCGAAGACTGCTACACCGCAGAACTGGTTCGGGATCCCTTATCTTGTTCGGCCTGCAGCTGGTGGCCAGGATGCTGTAGTGTTCTCTTTGGACCTGCTGTATGATCTTTTTTCGGGTCCTCAGAGTACGGCCGGTTCTACCTTTGCTCGGAACGCACTGATGTTCTGCTTGATAGCTGAGGTGCTATTTTCGGGATGGCGCAGGTCCCAGACTCCTTTGCTTTTTGAGGTGATGAGTCGAGCTATCCGACGGCAGGGGATCATTTCTCTCATCTTGGCCGAGCTATTCGATGGGCTGACCGACTGCGCCCTGGGCCGCACTCGTGTCCTTCGCGGCTGCTGTGCATTTCTTCAGGTATCTCTCCTACACCTTTTCCTTTTGCTTTGTCAGGACTTGTTTTGCTCTAGCTGAACTTCTTTTGTGATCAGGTCTGGTTATGGGAGCGTCTTTCTCTGACCGTTCCTGTACCTCTTCCTGGCATCCCAGGCTCTGACATCATGCGTTATATCATGGAGTTCCTTCCGCCTTCAGCTAGGATGAGTGAGCCCTTGTATCGCAGGATGTTCGCTGAGCTTCGTGACTGGAACGTTCGTTGGGAGTCATCTTGGCTTTCACTTCCTCCAGTGTTTTGCGATGCACACTGTCTTCCTCTGATGTTGGTAGGCTTTCGATCTTACTTTTCTTACCATCCCATTCGGTTCCTGCGGCAGTTTGGGTATGAGCAGGATGTTCCTCTTTTCGCTTTCACCGGTATCGGGCGTCGAGCACTTCCATCCAGATCTTCTGACTTTAGGACCCGGATTGATCGTTCTTGGGCGAGTTACTTGACTGCTGATTTACTGGGTTTTGAGCTGAGGACTTTTCCGATGGCGACCGCGCCATATCAGTAATGGGTTGCTGAGCAGTCTTTGTATCGACGTATCCCTTGTTGGCACCGGACTGTTGATGAGGATGAGCAGGATATCCTCGGAGATGCTGGCTCTTCATCTGGTTCATATGAACCTTTTGAGGAGCGCCCTTTTATCGATCCTGGCTTCCTTTTGACCACTCATGGCCATCTGCTGTCTGAGATCTCTGCACTTCGGTATCATTGTGAGATGATGTCGAGGAGATTGGTTGCCGATCGGAGGTTGTCTGATGAGGAGACAGCGATCCGTACCCTTGAGCGCGATGAGGTGCATTACTCGTGAAAGATCTTCACGTTGTCGGCATTGGTTGGCTCAGGAAGATCCACCCCTCTCATGCTGGTGAGTCTGAGGGCGCCTCCGGGAAGTACTTCTCTGACGATCAGTGGCCCGTCCCACGAGGGTTTGAACTTTCCTCTGGGATCTGGAAGGTGCGACGGTAGAATCTTCTTCATGACCATGTCGCCTACCTTGAAACTTCTTTTCCGGACTCTCTTGTTGTAAGCCCGAGCGATCCTTTTCTGATAACACTGAGAATGACTTAGTGCACACATGCGCTTTTCATCTGCTAGTTGCAACTGATAGAATCTGGCCCGTTGCCATTCTCCTTCTTCAATTTCGCTTTCTAATAACACCCGAAGTGATGGTATTTCCACTTCGACTGGTAGAACTGCTTCCATTCCATAAGTAAGCTCGAAAGGAGTAACGCCCGTAGCAGACCGTACAGACGTTCGATAGGCCCAAAGTGCATATGGGAGCATATCTGACCAATCTCGATAGGTCACGACCATCTTCTCGAGTATCCTAACGATTGTCTTGTTTGCGGCTTCTACCCCACCATTCATCTGGGGACGGTAGGGGCTTGATCGATGACGTTGGATCTTGAACTTGCTGAGGAAGTCATCCATCTTCTTGTTGACGAACGGGGTCCCATTATCTGTGATGATAGCATTAGGGATTCCATACCGGCATATGATGTTGTTCTTCATGAATTTGATCACTTGAGATGCAGCAATCGTGGTGTAGGAGGCTGCCACTACCCACTTGGTGAAGTAGTCGACTGCCACAAGTATGTACTCGTGACCATTTGATGCTTTGGGACTGATCTTGCCGATGATGTCGAGTCCCCACATGGAGAAGGGCCAGGGGGTGGTCAGGTTGTATAACTCTGATGATGGGGCATGGATTTGATTCGCATGCTCCTGACACTTGAAGCATTTTCTAACGTGCTGGCAACAGTTTGTCTCCATGGTGAGCCAATAGTAGCCGAGTCGTAGAATCTTCTTTGCCATCATGTGCCCATTCATGTGAGGGCCACAGATTCTTTCGTGTATTTCTTTTATGATCTTTGCAGCTTCTGTTTCATTGACGCATCAGAGGAGGATGTGATTATAGGATCGCTTGTAGAGAACTTCGCCACTGATGGTGAACTGGCCGGCCAAACGTTGGATGGTTCGGCGATCTGTTGCTGTTGCTGATTCTGGATATTCCTGGGTTTCGAGATATTGCTTGATGTCGGCATACCAGGGTTTGTCAGGGACAGCTTCGGCTTCTTCTATTTGCAGGCAAAAAGCAGGTTCTTCTTGAATTTCGACTGTGAGCTCCCATTCTGAAGCTCCTTTTGGTATCTCGAGCATTGATGCAAGTGTGGCGAGAGCATCTGCAAACTGGTTCTTGGCTCTGGGCATGTATGAGAAGGTGATTTCCTTGAATTCTTCGATCAGATTGTCAAGATACACATGATATGGTATCAACTTCTCATCCTTGGTCTTCCATTCGCCATTGGTCTGATTGATGATAAGCTGTGAGTCTCCAAATACTCGTAGCTTCTTGACGCCCAAGATTATGGCTTCCCTTAAGCCAGCGATGCATGCTTCGTACTCTACCATGTTGTTGGTGCACTCGAATGCGATGCGCCTCGAGATAGGAATAGGGACATCGTCTGGAGAGTAGAGGATTGCTCCAATACCGCTCCCTTTAGAGTTTGCTGCGCCGTCGAAGAATAACGTCCACTCATCTTTTTTCTTCTTTTCATCCCCTTCAATAAGCAAGAGATCTTCATCAGGGAAGAACGTCTTGAGCGGTTGATAATCCAGGAGAGAGTGAGCCGCAAGATGATCGGCGAGGGCCTGTCCCTTGATTGCCTTTTGAGTGACATAGGTGATGTCGAACTCAGACAAGAGTAGCTGCCATTTAGCTATTCTCCCAGTGAGTGCCGGTTTCTCGAACAGGTACTTGAGCGGATCCATGCGAACGAGGAGGAGAATAGGGAATGCAATCATGTATTGACGGAGTCGCTGAGTTGCCCAGACTAGGGCGAGGCAAGTCTTCTCGATCGGGGAATACCTGGTCTCGTAGTCGGTGAACTTTCGACTCAAATAGTATATTGCTTGTTCCTTCTTCCCGGTCTCGTCGTGTTGGCCGAGGACACAGCCAATGGCTTCTGCTGCTACTGAGATGTATAACAACAGTGGTCGTCCGGGAGCGGGCGGCACTAGGACTGGAGGATTCATGAGATATCTCTTGATGCGATCGAAGGCGACTTGGCAATCATCATTCCATTCTTTTGGAACGTTTTTTCGGAGGAGCTTGAATATGGGCTCACAGATAGGTGTGAGCTGTGCGATGAAGCGACTGATGTATTGAATTCTGCCTAGGAAGCCACGAATTTCTTTCTCTGTTCTAGGAGGGGGCATCTCGATGATTGCTCTGGTTTTGGTCTCGTCGACCCTGATGCCATCCTCGCTCACCATAAAGCCGAGGAGCTTACTTCCCATTGCACCGAAGACACATTTCTGAGGGTTGAGGCGGAGCTTGTACTTTTCTAATCTGTTGAATAACTTCTTCAGATCTTCAAAGTGTCCTTCAATTGTGCGAGATTTGACGATCATGTCGTCCACGTATACTTCAAGTTCTTTGTTCATCATGTCGTGGAATAATGCTGTCATTGCTCGCTGATATGTTGCTCCTGCGTTCTTCAGACCGAACGGCATTACCCTATAACAGAAGGTTCCCCAGGGAGTGATGAACGATGTCTTCTCACGATCTTCGACGGCCATCTTGATCTGATTGTAACCTGAGAACCCGTCCATGAATGAGAAGATTTTGTATCCAGCAGTGTTGTCGACCAGAGTGTCGATATGTGGCAAAGGGAAGTCATCTTTAGGACTGGCTTTGTTGAGATCTCGGAAGTCGATGCACATTCGAACCTTGCCGTCCTTCTTTGGTACTGGCACGATGTTGGCGAGCCATTCAGGGTAGTTGGAGACTACCAAGAATCCCGCGTTGTACTGCTTGATGACTTCATCTTGGACTTTCAGAGCCCATTCTGGCTTCATTCTTCGAAGTTTCTGCTTCACTGGCTTCATATCTGCCTTGGTTGGCAGATGGTGTACAACGAGCTCTTCATCGAGCCCCGGCATGTCTTCATATGAGAACGCAAAGTTGGACAATCTTGGAGCTAGGAACTCTATCATTTTCTGTTTCATCTCAGGTGGCAACGATTTTCCAATGCGTACTTCCCTAGGGATCTCATGTGTCCCCAAGTTTACTATCTCGAAATCATCGGCTACAACATTGGCTTTGGATTCGAACTTTTTGAGGAGATCCTCAAGTTCGGGAGCAGGATCATCATCTTCCTCGTCCCGAGCTTCGTCCAGAACCATGAGTTCGAAGTCTAATTCGATGTCGAAATCATATGATTCGACTTCAAACTCATGCGACTCTTTAGACGAACTTGGCACACTATTGAATGCAGGGAAAGAAATATTTTTTGGTTTTTGAGATTTTTCTGAAATGGAAATACTAGATGTTTTTGGCTTTTGAAAGTTTTTTATTTTTTTGGATTTTTGAAATTCACGGGACTTTGAACAAGCGGGCATTGCAGACCATGATTGATCCCAACTTGTTCCAAAGTTTCGATCGTTGCCTAGACAGGCGTTTTTTTTGGAAGCCAGAGCCCTTAGATGGCTCTTTGGCTGATTCAAAAGTTAGGGGAACAGATGACCATTCAGGACCCCACACTTCCTCCCCTGAGGAGGTGGGGGTTGATGATTTGGGCGAAGAGTCACGATCTGGCCCAATGACCATGACTTCTTGCTGGTCAGGTTCGAGATCTGAGTCGTACTCAGTCCCTCCCGAATCACTTACCTCGCATTGCAGTTCGTCTGGTTCCACAGTGAGACACAAGTTTGGAACTTGGACATCAGACCAATCTAGGGATGGCCACTTCCCTTTCTTGGTCCAATGGATGGGCTGCTTCTGCCCCTGGCTGATGATTGATGATGTTGACTTTGCAGAGATGGGCAAGTCGTGCCCCTTGCTAATTGGTGCTGAGATGGGCGAGTTGTGCCCCTTGCTGATTGAAGTGGGCAGGTTGTGCCCCTGGCTGATTGAAGTGGGCAGGTTGTGCCCCTGGTTGATTGATGCTGACGTGGGCAGGTTGTGCCCCTGGTTGGGAGCAGGTGTCAGGGTAACCTGGTCCTGAAGCTGCTGTGTTTGTCTTCCTTCTTCGTCTTCATCATTTCCTTCTTCTTCTGGGGGCTTAGATGGTTCGAGAATCTGATCCCATCGAATGGGGGGCCACGTGGCCCAAACTAGGCTCATCGGGAGGCCTTTGTGTAGTGCAGTCGGTTGATTCCCTCCTGGATCTTTGCAAGGTTCTCCTGGCTTGACGAATTGGATGGGTGAGCACCAAAATTTCTTCCTCCTTTTGTCCATGAATATTGACCTGTATCCGAGTCCCCATTTGCGTTGGTTATATACTAGCGATACCTTTCTGGACTTGAAGTGGTTCTTCATTCGGTACTTGAGGCTCAGACGCTCTGTCGGTGAAAAGACACGATCCACCCTTATCGGTTCTGGATTGGCGATAGAGTTCACAGTCTCGAATTCGAAACTGTGAAACGGGATGTCTTCTTCAGAGTGCTGGATATCGATGACCGGGATGTCTGGTTCAGTGGCAGCAGCATTGGAAGGAATGATGAGCTCCTTCTCTGCATGGATAGAGATCACTTGATTTCCACAGATATACTTCACTCGTTGATGCAGGGTTGATGGCACAGCTCCAACCTTGTGCAGCCACGGTCGTCCGAGCAACATGTTGAAAGAGGCTGATATATCTAAGATTTGGAATGTGATGGTGGAGATTTCCGGACCTATTTGTACCTCTATGTCGACCTCCCCTTCTACTGATCGACGGGTGTTGTCAAATGCTCTGACACATATGGTGCTTGGTCGAAATGAAGAAGGACTGATTCCTAGTCGTTCCGCGGTCTTGAGTGGGCAGACATTTAAGCTTGAGCCATTATCGATAAGGACCAGTGGGACGCAGAGGTCTTTATATCGTAAGGCTATGTTGAGGGATCGCCCATGATCACGTCCCTCTGGTGGCAACTCATTATCTGTGAAGGTGATGGCGCGCGGAGCCAGGAGTTGTCCAATCATCAAAGCTATCATTTCTGGTGCCGTATCGGAGGAGACATGAGCATCGTTTAAGGTTTTGGCAAACATTTCTCGGTGTATGCGAGATGTGCAGAGTAGCTCCCATACTGAGATTTGTGCAGGGATTGACTTGAGCTGAGTCGCCACATCGTATGCGGCTTCATTTTTGTTGCCGAGGCCTGAGAGAGCGCCTTTGGTATCTCCTCTGTTCTGATTATCTCTTCGGATGCAACGCCCATTGGGATTCATGTTCCCCACTTTCGCACATTCTAGATAGTGCCATGAAACCTCTTTGTAGTTTTCCTCCCTTTTGCCTTTTAGGACCACCGGTTCTTGCAACGGTGCTGTTATGGGTACCAGATCTTCCTCGTATGGAGCTTTTGCCTTGAGGACTACATTGTTGCCTGTGCTGAAGGGGTAATATCGAGGCTTGTCTTCATAGACCACATAAGGTCGTGGTCCTGGCTTGACTGTTCCTGGGGCAGGAGGCTCCCATGGAATGAATACTGGTCCTCTTGATATGGCAGGAGGTTTCTCTGTTCGTCCCAGCTGTCGTAGTGTGATTGATACGCCTCCTGGGTTTGCCCCTTGCAATACGACTGGCTTAAATGGAGGAGCTCCTTCCAAGATAACGGGCTCTTGCTGTTGATGAGTATAATCCTTCCATTGCGGATTGGATTGTTCTGGAGTTGCCCCTTGCAAGATGACAGGTTCGTATGCGGGCTCGATGTATGATTGTGCTCCTTCTAGGACGACTGGTTCCCAACATGAGGGGCCGTAAGGCGCCCCTGGCACATTGTATGGAAGTGCTCCTTCGAGTACTACTGGCTCGAGGACTGAAAGAGGGAAGGGACTTGCCCCTTGCATGATCGGAGGAGGATTTGTCGGCCCATAGGTGTAAGCATGAATGGACTGGATGGGGGAGAAGAAGCGATCGAGATGGTCCCCTTCTTCTATACTATTGACTGCAGAGCCACGAGACGAACTGGGGTCCGTTGGATGCTGAGGCAGAGGATTCTGAAGGATGTTGGTGGAAGCTGCTGGAGAAGTTCCAGGGACCGAGATGACGATCTTGCGGTCATCAATCAGGTCTTGTATGGCATTCTTCAAAGTATAGCATCGATCAGTGGCGTGGCCACGTCCTTGATGATAGGCGCAATACTCATTTTCTCGGTAGTTTGGTGGCAAAGGATGAGGAGGAGGCCTAGGTGTCATCAAAGTGAGTAACTGCTTTTGTACCAGCGTAGTCATGATTTGACTAAGTGGTTGACTGAGTGGAGTGAACTTCCTGGACTCCCTGTAATTCTGCCTGTTCTGGTATGAGTATTGGCCATTTCCTCTAAATTGCTGCTGTTGCCGAGGTGGTTGTAGCTGAGGATTCGGTTGTGGTTGATACCGCTGAGGCTGATGCTGGACTTGATTCTGCTGATACTGTTGACGTTCTTGTGGGGGAGCATGTTGATTTCCTTGAGCAGTGGTGTTGATGTTGTTTACCTCTGTTGGGCGGGGAGGAGAACCACTGCGGTTTCCATTCCCGTGCCCGATAGGTCTTCCTTCCACTCTGTTCCTCTTGACTGGAGTGGCTTGATGAGGCCATGGGGAAATCGTCCCGGCACGGATTCCTGCTTCGACTTGCTCTCCAGCACGGATTAGCTGCGAGAAGTTTGCATATGGACATATGGATGCGAGATGAGATACCCGGATATGCCTGGATATGTTGAACGAACAATCATGGAGATTTGTTCTTCATCGTCGATGGGTGTCCGCATTCTGGCTGCCATAGCTCGCCAACGTCCCACATAAGCTGATAGTGTTTCATCACTCCTTTGCCTGAGTGCTGCGAGGTCGGCTCTTCTGGGTGCCATGTTGAGATTGTATGCGAATCTGTCGACGAAAGCCTGGGAAAGCTGTTCCCATGTTCTGATGCGGTGGCAGTCCAATGAAGTGTACCAATCTAGGGCATCGCCCTTCAGAGATTTTTGGAACAAACGAATAAGGGCCCCTTCATTTCCTGCGATTGCACTCAGCTCCCCGCAGAAAGCCTTGAGATGTGCTGTGGGACAACCGCTGCCATCGTATCTCTTGAATTTTGGTACCTCAAAGTTTTGAGGTACTTGAGCATCTGGGAAAGGACACAAGTCTCTGAACTTGGTCGAAGGTAAGTCGATTCCTTGCTGTCGCTGAAGCTGATTTTGCAAGATCTGGAACTGCTCCCGCAACTCGTCCATTCCTGAGTGATCTGTTCGAGCGACTGGTGCCTCCTGGAGTAAGGCACGTTCTTCTTCGGCATAGTGGTCGATGTCTTCGACCCTATGGGCTTGCTGAAAAGCAACCGCGGGTTGCTGAAATTGATTTGATGACTGAACTGGATTCTGATGAACTTGTGCTTGAAAGGATTGTAACTGAACTGGAGATTGTACTGAAGGTTGAACTGGAACTTGCTGGAAATTGACTGGATTTTGCTGAATTGAAGATTGCTGAAAATTAACTGGATTTTGCTGAATTGAAGATTGCTGGAAATTAACTGGAATCCCATCGGCGGGGATGTGCTGGAATTGAAAAGTGCTCCTGTTTGCAGGAGGCTGAGATGCTGGGAAGTGACCCCCTTGTTGGGTATTCGCCACTGTCCGCTGATTGATGTGGGCTTGACACTGACCCCCGTTGTGGGCATTCGCCAGTGCTGTCCCTGTTGCTAGAAATTGAATTGAAATCCCATCGGCGGGGATGTGCTGGAATTGAAAAGGTGTCCCATCGGCGGGGACATGCTGAGATCTACTGAGATTGTTGTTTGTAAGATTGACTGGAAGCTGACTGGATGTTCCTGCAACGGAAGTGCTCTGAGATGGCCTTGTCGTCGCAGGAAGATATTGAGAAGGATGCCTCATAGCGAAGGGCTGAGATGGCTGTGTCGGTAGTCTTGGGCAGACTCCGATGGTTGTGCTTGATTTGAACTGGAGGCCGGGAAGACCCGGCATGGTTGCTGAGATTGCTGAACTGGGCCAACTTGATTGTTGGCTGCTGCAGTGGCTTGTGCTTGCATGAATTGCAAGAGCATTTCTTGCATTGCTCTCACTCCTTGTGCCAATTCTTGTATGATTGGCGTATTATCAATGGGCTGTTGCGCTGGAGGTTGCGCTTCGGTCATTTCAAGAGCAGGGAAGTGATGAGTTTCTTCTTCGTGGTCGGACATGGCTTGCTGAGCCCGAGTGCGGATTATGCTGCGGAAGGGAAGCTGTCTCCGAACACGTTGAGCCCGAGGTGGCGCAATGGTGAGGACTATACTCTACTCTTTTTGGGTTTTGGGATTTTCTATTTTTTTTTTGTTTTGGAATTTTCTATTTTTTTTTTGTTTGAGTTTGGGTAGAATGCTATGCAGATGAGATTGTATGAGGATTAATGACTTTCAAGTCCGGGAAGGATTCTGTTTTCAAGTCGGATCACGACTAGTGGGACTAGCTTATCCCCAGCGGAGTCGCCATTCTGTGGACCCTCGCCGATTTTTCCGCGCTCCCACACGACGTTCTTCTCCCTTTCCCTTTCCTTTCGGAAAAGAAGGAGATGAGGATGCGTGAGTGCGAAATCGCCGTTTGTGCCACTGGCTTGCTTCGTTCTCGAGGGCTTTGTTTGGTTGTCGTGTTAAGCTGGATATGTTTAAATGAGTTTATATAAGACCAGAGTCGCCACTAGCCAGTTACTTCGAATCTACAGTCGGCTAGACCCTGTAGAAACGTTAGAGAAGGAAATCCGAAGATTCCTTCCTCTAAAATGACTCCTGTTGATCTGCGGCCAGAGATTCAAGGTAAGGGATCACGGTTACAGGGTGGGAAGAGGTTAAGCACCCCACACACTGCCCGTACCGAAGTACGGTCTCTACTTCACAGAATCGATTGGATACTTGAAAGTCTAGTTTAATCCTCGTATATTCTCATGGATGACATGATGCATGAATGCGGGTCTGAACAGTAAGAGTTTCTGATGGGCAGGTTCCAACAACGGGCAAGCCCAGAGCGTACGCTCGAACTGACAGGTGCTTTATGCGAGATGATGCATGCTGTGTGCTTGAATATTCAAAGTGCTTATAGTGATATGTACGTGAATGCAGGTCTGAACAGTAAGAGTTTCTGATGGGCAGGTTCCAACAACGGGCAAGCCCAGAGCATACGCTCGAACTGACAGGTGCTTAATTTAAGACATATGCGGTGTGCTTGAATAATCAAGGTGCTTGTAGTGAGGCAGGGGGGTTGGAAGAAAAGTAAATGTTGCACTTATGCTAGATGCAAATGAGATGATGCTGGAAAAATGATAGCTGGATGGACGGAGGTATCGCAAGGATTGACTTCGAGTGGCTGGATCAAGACTTGGGTGACTTGAGAGGCTTGGACCAGTGGTCAGGCTGGGCTGGACCAGGGCTAGACTCTCCTCATTCAGGCTCTCCTTGGTGGAAAAATGGGCTAAGGGGTGGAGAAGGACTCGGACCTCACCCGGACTGGCTGGACTTGGAAGGATGTTGAAATGAGAAGGGGAGGGGGGTATTTATAGCAGCGAGGAGTGGCAGTTTGCGTAATTTTGTCCGGGCGGCCTGCTATGGGCCGCCCGTACGGCCGCTCCTCGGTTTCCAGCGAGTACGGTCGCTCCCTCGGGGCTGCTGTTGGACTCGCTGGTCGACTCAGTGAGTTGACTCAGCGGGTCGACTCGGTGGTTTGACTCGACGGGTTGACTCGACGGGTTGACTTGGTGTTTTGACTCGACGGGTTGACTCGACGGGTTGACTCAGCGGGTTAACTTAGCGGGTTGACTCAGCGGGTTGACTCAGTGAGTTTGACTTTTTTATGATTTTTTTGACTGGCCTTTTTTTATGGGGGATTTTTCAGGGTGGTGTTTAGGACTGGGTTGACTGGGTTCAGGCTTGAACTGGGCTATGGAATGGGGCTTACAAGGGTGAGTTTGGCTGAGTTTGGACTTGGGATTTGGGGGTATGGTCCTCCATTCATCCAGCTATCTCTACCAACAGCGTAGCCGAAGGTGGGGTGTCTACAGATATACAACGAGCTGAGAGTCATTGTGAATGAGTAGGTTCCTTATTGCGTGTATATTTGCTAATTTGAGGCCGACAATTAAGGCTTCATATTCCGTTTCGTTGAAGCACGAGAGCTTTAACACTACAACGATGGAATCCTTATGAGGGAAATGGATTCCTTTAGCATCTTCGTGAGAGAGAGAGATTGGATGATGGCTCCAAACTTAACGTGCTGGATGATTCCTCCACCCAATAAATATGCTAAGGCTTCTTGCATGCCTTTTGAGTATATGCTTTTCCTGAGGCTTGGGAATCTCCTCCACAAGCCGAACCATTTGCAATGAATGGAGTGGATGATCGCTAGCTGGATGATGAAGATCAGCTGGGCGGCGTTGATGGTTGCTGGCCCCACATGTGATGACGAATGGTGATCCATTACGAGGTAAGATGAGGAAATCCAAGTCATTGATTAGTTTTGCGAGATTCAGATGATCTGTGAACTCAAATACGAAGCAGGTCTTGAACTCTGGCGGGCTACATAACAGGAAATAATGAAAAAGCTTTGGACGATCAAAGTTTTCCAAGAGCTTGGATCAAATGGACGGTTTGGATCAGGAACATGGGTTCCATCACTATAGAAGGTTTGGATGTCGATGGTGGTGCGTGTGCTGATTCATGAATGAAGGAGGCGTCCTAGCTGCTGGAGTGGATAGTTAAAGAGGATGGATTATCCATGCTGGATGTTAGATGATGCAAGCTCCATTGTTGGTTGACGGTGTCCTTAGCATGGAGTTAGAGATGTGGTCGACTGCATGAGATGGATGAGCGGTTGCTGGGAAGAGCTTCATGTGCTACAACGACTGGGTTTTTATTTGCTGGAGACGTTGTAGCTTGCTGGCTCTGATGGACAGTTGGATGGTGACGTTGGTCCGTGAGATCCGGATATGCTTAAGAATGATTGAATTGGAGGGATTTTGCACGGACTACCATCGGGAGATGTGTGCGACATCGCTGCTGGTGGGGAGCGAGTCCCGCTATGACGGATACTCTCGAAACAGATGTAGGAGCGTGATTTTGCTATGGACGTTAGGTGGGATCCACCGAGGAGTCTTATGAGAAATCCAAGTCGTTTATCAATTTTGGCAGATCAGAGTCTGTGACAAGGTTCTGGATGAGGCAACTTTGTGGCTGATGTTTCTCATGCTGATGAACGGGGCAGATCTATGAGGTGTGATCAACGGCTGGGCTTTGAGGGGGTTGCACGTTTCAAACAGCTGCGGAATATCGGAGCTGAGAAGATGTGATGGTTGCATGACATGTGAATGCAGATCCCGCTGGACAGAGAGGATGGACGCACATATGCATCGTTGGTTGATCAGGTGCTGATGATTGAAGATGGCCCACCTGTTGGGCGTTGATGATGTCTACCATTAGGTTGGATGTTTACACTTATGAAGGCTAGGTGACGTGGAATCAGGAACGTTGGATGAGGGGTTGTACACTTATGATGCCCTGGTCTCTGGAAGATGGGATGTACATGCAAGATGAAGGCCATCGATGATGGGTGCGACGTCCTTAACTGATGGACGACTGAGCGGCTTGGAGGAGATGTGGGCCCCTCCTGACGTTGGAGTGCTGGAGAGGAAGATGAGACTGGTGGAGATGCACATGTGAAATGATCCACCAACTCTTTGTTGAGCATGTGTGGTAGATGATGCTAACCATTGATTAGGTAAAAGGGAGAAGATGACTGAACGACGAAGGAAGAAATAGGCGAGAACAATTTAGTCATTCCCACAGACGGCGCCAATCTGTTAACGCCAAAAATTGGCTAACAGATGTTGGTCAGAGACCAACTTTGATTATTCGTCGTCTGACCTCCAATCTGAGATGAATGGTGTAGATTGGGGAACCTGCAATCACCAAGAAAGGTTAGGACCACCGTCGGTTAGCCCGGCTTATGGCCCTCCGATGGCAAAGTCAGTACGGGTACTGTGATAGTAAGATGAAGTGTGAAATGTAGGCTTAGAGATTGTGTACCTTTTATCATCTGTGAGGTCATCTATTTATGTAGATCCGGGTGATCCAGTCTGTTACGCAAGCTGTTAAGATTAGTACTGATTTCATGGGATAAGAAGCTTATCTTGTTAATCCTTGGATAAGGAAGTAGTCAAAACATTCTAGACGTCTAACTGATTACGTCTCTTGATGGAGATCTCCCATGGTTCGGAGCTACAAATAGAAACAAGACAAAATCGGCCTATATAGGCTGCTGGTACTATGAGCTGAAGGACATCCTCGCCAGAGACCAGAGATCAGAGACCAGAGACCAGAGAGCAGAGACCAGAGACCAGGGCTGCTCACATGACGGAAGCTGCTCATATCAAGAGTGCTCGCATGTGAAGATGTGACCCCTTCGTCGAGCACGAGCCGGGCTGGTCGCATTTTGGAGATGCAACCCCTTTCTTCGAGCACGAGCCGGGCTGGTCGCATTTTGGAGATGCGACCCCTTTCTTCGAGCACGAGCCGGGCTGGTCGCATTTTGGAGATGCGACCGCGATTCTTCACTTCTCTTTAAAGCCAAATTTGTCTACAACATAAGGCAGATCCAAAACTCATGTGGGCCATAGTAACAAAACAGTTGAAACAACAACGTCCACCATTGAGCTGACCATGATGTTTATATGCCATCCAAACCTTCCTGGGGCTGTCACCACCAGGCGTACAATCCCCACTGTTTCGTGTGGTATGGCCCACATTAGTTTTCGATCTGACTAATTTTTATAATCCTGTACCATTTTGATCTTTCGAAACAAATGGACGGAGTGGATTTCACTCTATGGGCCCACACAGCCCCGGGCTCTGTGCCTGGGGTCACACGCAATCCGCTTCCACCGTGCAAGGGAGGGGAACAGTGATAATCTGGTCGGTCTTTTAACGTGTTTGATGTCACCCATCTGTGATCACAACTGTTCGATGTTTGAGAACCATCATGGATTGAGCATGATCTGGTTTAACTATCTATTTGACGTTCTAGCGAGTCCTACCGCAACTTCGAAATGAACGGTTAATGGTAATGTCTGGGTGGGCGTGGGAAGAAAATAAAAGGCCTACGGCAGGCAGGCAACTTATATATATATATATATATATATATATATATATATATATATATAGAGCCTCTATGAGCCGAGCCTAGTCGAGCTTAGGTCAGGCTCGGGCTTGGCTTGAATTTCCAATGAGCCCAAAAATTTAGCTTGGCTTGGCTTGAACCACAATTTGAATCAAGGCGAGGTGAGCTTTTTTTAGCCTAGCCGAGCGAGCTTTTCGAGCTAGCTCGGTTTGTGTACAGCTCTACCTACACATGTGGAGTTTCTGCCTTCAGAGGTGTGTGGACCCTTGCCGTTTCGCGCTCCCACACTACGTTCTCGTCCCTTCCCCTTTCAGGAAAAGAAGAAGGAGAGGATGCGTGAGTGCGAATCGCCGTTTGTGCCACTGGCTTGCCTCGTTCTTGAGGGCTTTGTTTGGTTGTTGTGTTAAGCTGGATGTGTTTAAATGAGTTTACGTAAGACCAGAGTCGCCACTAGCCAGTTACTTCGACTCTACAGTCAGCTAGACCCCGTAGAAACGTTAGAGAATGGGATCCGAAGATTCCTTCCTCTAAAATGACTCCTATTGATCTGCGGCCAGAGATTCGAGGTAAGGGATCACGGTTACAGGGTGGGAAGAGGTTAAGCACCCCACACACTGCCCATACCGAAGTACGGTCTCTACTTCACAGAATCAACCTAAAACTTATGTTAGAACTAGAGAAATGAACATTCTCTGGAATGTTGTGTTTTGTTGCTCTGGGGGTTCTGAGTAAGGGAAACATTCATAGACAATCACAAACATTCACAAAAATACGCAAGAGAAGAGATATCGCAAGGCGAAGTTTATTCCAGAGATTCTGAGATCTTGTACATTCCAGGCCGTGGTCTGGCACGAGCCCTTAATTACATCGAATGATCGATGACCCTTGATTAGAAGGCAAAAGACTAGTCAGCCGGGACTAGGTTTTTAGAGTTTATGACCATGGGGCCTATATTTGTTTTACTATACTAAACCACTTTGCGTTAGTCAGATGTCTATGTCCCATATTTTGGCCGGAGATCCGGGTTAGGACTGTCAGGGTTTATTACTGAGAGGGACGACTCTGGGCCCGCGCCTGTCAATGTAGGGACAGGTGACCTCGGGAAGTCCGTTCTACAACTATGTGTACATGCGCAGTCTAACCGGCGGGTACCGTTTAGATGGGTAGGGCATCGACTGCTGCATTGTGGTAGTTGAGTAGTTGGTTTGTAAGGGATTGAAACTCTTCAGCACGGTTTATTGTGGTAATCAAGGCCCGGCTGAGCTAGCTTTTAGCACAAATCGGATCATGCCTTTGGTAGTGAACGTAAATATTAGCATATCTGCGTAGCCCCAGATTTTGGCGACTCCTTTCCGGGAAGTTACCCCGTTCATTGCGTCGAATAGGGTTTAGTCTTGAAGATGCTCGATTCTGCTCATTTAGAGTTCTCGAAATGTTTGCTTGGCCGTTCCGTTGCGTCCGGAATGCTCGAAATACCCGAGACTGGTCCCAGTAGTCTTTAAAAATACTCAAAATTGAGCCCGGTGCGCCTGCTAACATGACCTGTAATATTGACCGATTTCTGGGTGCGTGAGCCCCGATTTACGGGTGCGTGGGGTTCCACGCACCTGTCAATTCGATATAGATTTTCAGACGATTTTGAGGGTGCGTTGGTGCATGTTCAGGGTGCGTTGATGCACTTCACCAATCCGTATTTTTGCTGGATTTACAGACGCGTGGGTGCCTAATTGACGGATGCGTGGTTCCCCATTTTTTTGATGCGTGAACTTCTTTTACAGGTGCGTTTTAAATGTATGAAGTCCAGACCTTAGACGTGTCCGCACCCAAAAATGGAGTTCTGGTGGAAGGAGTGGGAGTTCCGGCGAGGGTTCCAGCAAGCCTTTTTTGGGTTTCCGGCGGGCGGAGCTCTCTCTCTCTCTCTCTCTCTCTCTCGGTCTTTTTTGATCTCTCTCAAATGAAGCATCGGAGGGGTATTTATAGGTGAAGTCAACCAATAGCAGGGCACCACGTGTCACGCATCCACGAAATGCTCTCCACGCACCTGTTTACTTCATCGCAGGTCCGATGATCATACAGGTGCGTGGGGTTTATTTGTCGGGTGCGTGAGGTGGCACGCACCTGGAAACCATCTCATAATCTGTCCGTTGATTGTGGGGTGCATTGACCATTTTTCAAGGTGCGTTGGATGCGTGGTCCTTCACGAAATGGTGGGCCAGCGTACTGTTGTTAAAGGTGCGTGGGATATAACTTACAGGTGCGTTGGGCTCCACGTATCTGTAAGTGAGTGCCGGTTTTTAGGGTGCGTTGGACACGTAAATGTGGGCTCCATCGATTGAGTTTTGATTTTTTGAGAGTTTGTGGGGCCCGTTTCTTTGCGCAACCACTTGCAGTGTTCATCACAAATCATATAGGAGTCATGGGTCTGATTTGGAACAGTTTTGATCACGGAGATCAGCGGGGTCCACTAGCGAATTTGGCTAAGTCCAGGGAAGTCACGTATTCCTTTGTCTTGCGTGCACCGGGAGGCGTTCTTTGCGCGATCCCTTCAGGAGTGTATGGTTATTTGGCTTATTTTAAGAGTGTCTACTATTTGGGACCCCAACAACTTGAAAATCTGTTTTAACCCTCGTACATTCTCCTTGATGATATGATGCATGAATGCGGGTTTGAACAGTAAGAGTTTCTGATGGGCAGGTTCCAATAACAGGCAAGCCCAGAGCATACGCTCGAACTGACAGGTGCTTAATATAAGACATATGCAGTGTGTTTGAATAATCAAGGTGCTTTATAGTGAAGCATGAATGCGGGTCTGAACAGTAAGAGTTTCTGATGGGCAGGTTCCAACAACGGGCAAGCCCAGAGCATACGCTCGAACTGACAGGTGCTTAATATAAGACGTATGCAGTGTGCTTGAATAATCAAGGTGCTTGCAGTGAAGCAGGGGGGTTGGAAGAAAAGTAAATGTTGCACTTATGCTAGATGCAAATGAGATGATGCTGGAAAAAGAGTAGCTGGATGGACGGAGGTGTCGCAAGGGTTGGCTTCGAGTGGCTGGATCAAGACTTGTATGGCTTGGGAGACTTGGGCCAGTGGTCAGGCTGGGCTGGACCAGGGCTAGGCTCTCCTCACTCGGGCTCTTCTTGGTGGGAAAATGGGCTAAGGGGTGGAGAAGGGAACTCGAACGGACGGGCTCTCTCTGGCTGGGTTGCTGTTGAAATGAGAAGGGGAGGGGGGTATTTATAGCAGTGGGCAGTGGCAGATTGTGTAAATATTTTTGGGCGGCCCGATGTGGGCCGCCCGTATGGTCACTCCTCGATTTTCAGCGAGGTACGGTCGTTCCCTCGGGCCTGCTGTTTGGCTCGGTGGGTCGACTCAGTGAGTTGACTCAGCGGGTCGACTCGGTGATTTGACTCGGCGGGTTGACTCGACGGGTTGACTCGGTGTTTTGACTCGACGGGTTGACTCTGCGGGTTGACTCTGCGGGTTAACTCAGTGGGTTGACTCAGTGGGTTGACTCACTAAGTTTGACTTTTTAAGGATTTTTTGACTGGCTTTTCTTATGGGGGGGTTTTTAGGCTGATGTTTAGGACTGGGTTGACCGGGTTCAGGTTTGAGTTGGGCTATGGACTGGGGCTTACAAGGGTGAGTTTGGCTGAGTTTGGTCCTCCATTCATCCAGCTATCTCTACCAACAGTGTAGCCGAAGGTGGGGTGTCTACAAGGTGGTATGTTGTTGTTTGTACTCTCCACTTAAATGGGCTTTGACTTTAGGCTTAGATCAGGCATGTTTTAGGATTCAGCCTGACTAGGTAAGTTGACTGAGTGGATTGACCGGGTATGCTAATTGGGTGAGTTGACTAGTTTTGACTAGGTTTTTCTTAGGGTTTGGCTTTCGGTTGAATTTTTTTGAGTTAAGGTTTAACTTGGTTTCGTTGACTGGGTTGACTGGATTTTAACTTTGGGTTAGGATCAGGTTTAGGGTTTGGGTTCTGTCTTAATCAGCTTGTTAGCTCGAGTTGGGGTGTTTACACTTGACATTTAGGGGTGTGGATTAGGTGTTACCCAGATAATAGCTTAGTGGGTGTTACCCTTGGAATTACGTCGAATCGTTTAACACAATGCCCTACACTATACGCAGAAGCTTGGCAGAACTATTAGAATTATGCCTAAGTCTTAGAGGAGGTGATTATGACCTTTTTAAAATTCTTTTCACTTAAATTATTCTACAATTTAAGCTAAGTAAGCAAGAATGCTTCGGCTTCCAAGCCTAAGTAGGTCCAATCATAAATACTAGTATATGATTAAGTAAATAAGCTACCTAGTCTAAGCATATAGATTATCAAATGATTTAACCAATCAAGCACCTAATCTATGCAACTTCAGTAGGCTATATGAGAATGAATCATATAAGCTTAAGTATACGCTAATTAGTGAAAACACATCTTGTGTGTGAATGTGCCTATCTAATGCCTAGCATACATTCCCATCAAGTATTCATAATTAAGCAATTAAACATACAATGCTAGATTAACAATGTGCTCAAATACATCACAAACACAAGCATATATAGTGGTTCGACTACTTGTGTACTCCACTCCCGGTTTAAGTACTCACCCCTTGAGCATACCGAATTTCACTAGGGAGTTTAAATCAAGTTCCTCTCAACCTAAGTGTTTTAAGTTGGTTACACCCTACTGAAGTGTTTAATGGTTCCACCCAACCAAGGATTTTAACAAGGTTCCTCCCAGCATATTGAGGTGTTTAATGGTTCCATACAACTAAGGAGTTTGACAAGGTTCCTCCCAACCTATACAACATATGTATACTCCCACCGGAGGCTCCACTCGGAGATTTGGTTCAGCCCTCTCACAAGGGTCTAGTTTCTACAACCGAACCTTTCGAGTTTAACAATTCAAACTCTCATACTCAATCATCCACGAGGAAAGAGATTGTGGACTCTTACAATTGACAACCTTACTTCTCAGAATTGAGCCCTATTGATGCGTCACTTCGGATTGCTTGATGTCCACCCTCCCATACTTCAATCAGCTCTCATTTGCTCCCCTGATCGTTGATGCCGGTGCATTGTCAATGCTCCAGCTCCAACGATCAGCTCCCTTGCATATGATGCTTCATTAGAGATGCTCAAGGTGCTGGGAGATGGTGGATTCTCTACAACCTAAAGATATGATTAGCTTGTAAGTAGGAAAATCACCTAAAGGATCTCTAAGGTGTGTTTACAAAGAGGATCTACTTATAGTTAAGGTGCTTAAACTCTTAAAGATCAAAAGAGAACAAGATCATCTTCTTCATAAGCTTTGAATGCTCCATGCTCACGAGGAAGATGACTTGAATGGGTTATGATTAGAGATCCTAATAGTTTACAATAGTGGTGGCTTCTAAATCCTTAAAATCTCTCTCTTCAACCCAAAAACTAACTCTCCCACTTTTATAGATAAATCTCCAATGGTAAAAAAATGGCAGATTCATGATTCTTTCATGGCATTGAACATTGTTTCGATGGCATTGAAGTTCCTTCAATGGGGTCGAAATCCTATCTCAATGGGATCAAAAATTGTCCAGAGAGTTTGAGAAGTTGCTGGACATACAGTTCGATGACATCGAACACTGTTTCGATAGCATCAAACAAGTCACTTCGATGGCTCGAAAAACTGTTCGACGGGGTCGAAAACTGCCCAGGGAGTTTATATTTTACTGGACATGTTCGATGGCTCGAATTGGTTTTCGATGGCATCGAAGACTAATCAAAACGTATTTTGATGGCATCAAAGTGTAATCGAAAATTGCTGTTTGGGCCAGATTGTTTATAGCAGCTTCTACCTATTTTATTAGCCCAATTTATCATGTTTTTCTAAGTGTTCTAAGGCTAATAAAGATGGCTTAGGGTTTTACTAATTGATCCAAGTCATATAGGAGTTTTGGGTGTTTTAGTTCAAAGGTTACCAAGGCATCTCTTTTACTTACTCTTCTTCCTTGATGATGCTTGTCCACTTGAATATTCGGTGTTCAGCTTGTCAAGGTTCAACCGACATTACAACACATGGATGCACGTGATTGATAATTAAGGTGCACTAGTATGCCACAAAAAAGTGTACTAACAACCTTTACCATAAGGCCCACTGTAAGTAGATATGTAATGTTTATTTTCCATCCAACCCACTGATAAGGTCAACCTAAACTAGAGGAAGGGAAAATAAAAAAATTAGCTTGATCCAAAACCTTTGTGGCCTACAAAAAGCTTTTAATGGTGATTCACCACTTTTTCCAGTGGTGTATCTTCTTAAGTTTTGGGATAACGTCCTTAAATGTGTTGAAAAAATGGATGGGCAACTTGGATATGAAATACATTCATCAAGGTGGGCCCCACATAGTAAAGGTAACACCCACTGAGCTGTAACCTAAGTAATAGTTAATTTGTTCTCGGCATTTAGGGCCTGTTTTTATATTTTCGAAACAACTGTAAAAGAAATTTACCTCCAAAATTCCTTGAGAATTCACATTTTATCAAATAATACCCTGATGATTAGAAATTATGGGGAGGTGCTTTATGAAGAGTGAAATTATAAAAATGTCACAAGCTATTTTTTTGTAGTGAAAATCGAGACTTGTAGGGCCCACATGATATCTATATAACATTCAAGCCATTCAACACATGCACCCCACTATGGTGATTGCGCGGACATAAATTCAGGCTGGTCAAATTTGAGCTATACTTGAATTTGGATGTTTTGAGTGGTGTAGATTATTTTATGTATTGGCCCACCTTATGAATGTATCTGTCATATATATTTTTTGGTTTGCTTAATAATCAATGTTAGTTTTCATTTGTTGGATGGGTTGGATGCCTGACACATATCACATGGACTTTATAATTCTGAATTCTTTACTTTATAAAAGTAAATAAATGAGGGTACAGTAGTAACATAAATAATTGAAGATGGTGTTCACTGTGCTTTAAGTAGTTTTCCATGAATAACTGCTCGTCAAACATGGTCAAAAGGTAAGATGACATTTATGAATAACTGCTTACATAAATGTCATCTTATCTTTTGGGCATGTTTGATAAGCGGTAATTCATGGAAAACTACCTAAAGCACAATCAATGCCATCTTCATTTCATACACTTTACGCTGCCTCTTGTTGGCCTTGAATTCTAAAAATTATAACATGCACTTAATTAGTAGATTTGTGGGGTCCACAGGCCATTATGTTGTTCATATGAAATCCACACTGTCCCATCGGCTCATGCTGGGGTGAGAGCCCAACATAGATTTTTGAATTAGAAAGTAAGTTTTGATTAATGAATAAAGTTTACATTGACTCCCTAAGGCACACAACCCCAACAACACTAAGAAGGGGAAAAGGAAGAATGAAGAATTAAGAAAGAAGAGGAGGATGTGTTTTTGAGTTGCTGGAGTGCAACAACTTGTCCGAGTGATGGAGTCATGAGAAAACTCAGGAAAACGCATCTGGTTTGTGTTTTATTTCTACTCCCACTGAGTTTGCACCATATTTTACTCGGTGAGGTATAAAAACCGAGTCAGTCAAATCACCATATTGAGCAAGTCCGAGTCAAATCACCGAGTCAGTCAACCTTAGAAAACCCAAAACTCAATCTTTACCATTGCTACAGGAAAAAAAAAATGAGAAAAGTAATGTAATATTTATTCAAAAGTATTTATGCAATGGGATTCAAAATCCCCTCTTAAGATTTGCAACTTTACATTCTTGACTTTTCATCACCTTTGCCGGAGTTTTGCAGAAAAAAAAACTCCATATTCCTTTTATTGAAATTGCTTTTGATATATGGTGAAAAATAGATTCATCCACCGGCTAATAAATGGCTACATACAGAGGCCCAAAACTCAAATAAGACTTTCTTGTACTTGAGGGCAGAAAAAGTACATGAGAATGAAAACTTCACTTCCACATTGGTACAGGCAACTTAATTAAAACTCCACTTCCACATTGGTACAGGCAAATCAATGAGCAAGTGATTAGGTTGGGGAAGCTACAGAGTCACACCCAATTAATTATCAGTGGCTCAGGCAGGGGTCCACCAATGAGAAGCCAGGTTCAATCTAAAACCAACCCAAGGTGGGCCATGCTCAACAAGATAGGCAAGTACACCATTCGCCATGTAGGCAAGAGATTGGATGGCTAGGATTGTCTAAAATGTGAAATTTTAGGTCGTGCTCCATTAGCCATGAGGCCATCAATCAATGGCCTTAATCAACAAACTAACACATGGATTGTGAACATATCTACTTGTAATGCTGTGATAAAATTCGCATCTGAAAATTTTCAAAGATTTTGGGCGTCCCCCAAGTAGAAAATGGTTGGTTTTCCCGGCTCTGTAATCTCAACTGTCCCCTCCAACATCTTGGCCACCTTCCCCATCGACGGCCGCATCTCCGGCCGATCCTGCAAGCACCACATTGCCGTCTTGACCATCCGGTCCACCATTACAGAATGCGTTCGCCCATCATAGGAGTCGATGATCCGACGGTCCAAAATATCCTCCACCCGCCGCTCGGCGTAGACCTTCTCGAAGGCCCACCGGGGAAAGTACCAATCCTCACTCTCCCTCGACGATTGCCGGAAATCAAAGTTCCGGATCCCGGTCACAATCTCAAGCAACACCATCCCAAAGCTGTACACATCGGCCTTGGCCGTGATCGGCTCGTCTGCCCGGACCCACTCGGGGGCCATGTACCCACGGGTCCCACGGATCCGGGACATGCTCACCTTATCTTCTTTCTTGGACAGCTTTGCCAATCCAAAATCTGAAACTTTGGGACAGAAATCATCCTCTAACAGAATGTTCTCTGGCTTGATATCACAGTGTAGCACCCACTCTAAGCATTCCTCATGCAAGTAAGCAATGGCCCGAGCCACGCCAATGGCGATCCTATATCGGATGTTCCAATCCAAGATCGGCCGCGCAGGCGGTCCACCATTGAAATTCGCCAAATTCTGATCGTCGACGAGTCTCGAAGGCGGGAACAAGAATTTATCGAGTGAGCCATTCGGAATGTACTCGTAAACAAGCAATCGTTGGCCCTTCTCGGCGCAGAATCCCCACATTCGGACTAGATTGAGGTGATGCATACGAGCGATGATCGTCACCTCAGCCCAGAATTCCGCCTCGCCGCCACCGACGTTCTTCAAGCGTTTCACGGCGATGATCCGATGGTCGGGCAGCTCACCGCGGTAGACGACGCCGAACCCGCCTTGGCCGAGGACGTTTGAGAAGTCATTGGTGGCGGACTTCAGCTCGGCGTAGGAGAAGCGTTTCGGGCCGCCTGCCGGGAGGAATTCAAGACCGAACGTCCGGGCCATGTCGCGGTATTTGGAGTACTTCCTCAGGAAGGCCCAGAAGGAGAGGACGCCACTGATCAGCTCGATGGCAAAGAGAGAACAGATGATCGCGAGGTTCCGCCGATCGGCGGTGGATTCTTTTGGCGGGAGTGGGAGGCTTATGTTGGCCGGACAGACGGTCTCGAGTATCGTCGTCATGCCGGTGAAGTTCGACTCGTCACGCTCTGATTGGTCCACCCGCAAGAACATGGCCACCTCAGATCCCGGCGACCAGTAGCCGTTCAGCAGGCGGTCGATCTGGTGGACGCAGTACTGATTACCGTTGAACTTGGTGGCGAATCCAAGGCAGCGAGGATTAGCGAGGCAGCCCGATTCGCATGTTGTGAAGTTCGGAGCCTTCAGATCGGCGCCCCCGGTGAAATTGACGAAATCCAACCGGAGGAATTTGCTGCGGCGTGGGTCCGGCTGCAGCTTGATCTTCCTTTCGCAGGCCTGGCCCACCCTTTGGAATCCGACGGGGCAGACGCAGGTTTTTGAAGTGAACCCATTGCTCATGCATATGAAATTCGGGCCACATGAGCCATGTATTGTGCAGATCTCCTGGATCGCTTGCCAGACGACGGTCCACGAACCATTACGATTCAGGCTGTAAATTCTCAAGTTCCCATCAACATCTAGAGTCAATCGACGGCTCAGAGTCAGATTAGAATCCATGTCGGCCGTGATCAAGTTACCATTCTCCCTCAAAATCATACCTCCGTTGGTTAGAGATTTGAAAGCGTTGATGTCGCCGTCCCCGGAAGGCCAATACCTGTCGGATGAATTGAAGGTCAGGATCTTCCCATCGTACCTGAAATTTCCTCTAGCGTAAGAATCCGAATCCAGTCGTGAGATCAGCGTCGTTCTGTTGCTGAGGAACTGCTGATTTGGGAGGATGGTGTCGGTGGGGTGATCGAAACTAGTCCAATTGTCGAAAACCAGGCTACCGCTTTCATTTAGTAGTAGTTTGGAACCGTTGCCGCCGATGGCGTCGCTGGGCCATAGGTTCTGGCCTGTGGGTCCATTGAGCTGGAGGGCCCATGAGGGGGTGATGATCAGCTGTGTGGACCGGTTGACCGGGCCATTGAGTGACCACAGGATGGTGAGATCGGAATCGTTCTGATACCAAATTGAGAAGATGTACGATTGGGATTGGGTGGAGATGGGCTGGAAACCGGCGGCGAAGGTTGAATTGGGAGAGACGAGGATGCGGCCCACCTGATCGGGCCGCCATGGGGAATCGGTGATAGAGAAGGAAGGGAGTTTCTGTTGTTGAATTGATAGTGGGAGGTAGGAGAGGAAGAGTGGGAGGAGAAGGAAGAAGGGGATTGAGGGGGCCATGGATGGGAGTCGGATGGTCTGGATTTTCTTAATGTGAATGGGGCTGTTCAAGTGTGGTTATAGCTTGATGAAGAGGAAGAAAGTAGACTTTGGGGAATGACTTGGTGAATTCTACCTTGACTGAGGCTGGTTCCTCTGCAACCTGTGTAGGATAGGGTCATTCTACAAACAGGTGTGTGGGGCCACCTGATGTTGTCCTTAACATCGCTCCGTCGTTCAAGTGCATCCCCTCATGTGCTCCTCGGATCCCAAAAGTCAGGTGGGCCATACCATATAAAATCATGCCCTGAGTATTGGAATGGGCTGGTTTTTATGTATGGATTGGATTTAATGGTAGGCGTCCCCACCTAAATGTTGACAGTGGTGTGAGCAACCTGTGTCTTGGATCAGACTGATATTTTGCATATGCGGTGAACGTAAGGGGCCAAGCCTTATGGACGGAGTAGATTTGGTTCCTATATCATCGTGGGCCCCACATACGTAGTCGTAGAATAATTGTAGAGAGCAGACCTCATGTTGATTTGATTCTGTGTCCTACCGTGGAAGGGAGCAGATTGCCTGTGACCCCGGGCACAGAGATAGCTCTCTGCCCGGGGCTGTGTGGGGTCCACGGAGATGGCCGTGACAAATCCACTCCGTCCATCTGTTTTGAAAGAGCACAATAGGAAATGATTCCAAAAATAAGGCAGATCCAAAACTCATGTGGGCCATACCAACAAAACAGTTGAAACAACAACGTCCACCATTGAGCTGACCATGATGTTTATATGCCATCCAAACCTTCCTGGAGCTGTCACCGCCAGGCGTACAATCCCCACTGTTTCGTGTGGTATGGCCCACATTAGTCTTGGATCTGACTAATTTTTATAATCCTGTCCTATTGGGATCTTTCAAAACAAATGGACGGAGTGGATTTCACTCTATGGGCCCACACAGCCCCGGGCTCTGTGCCCGGGGTCACACGCAATCCGCTTCCACCGTGCAAGGGAGGGAAACAGTGATAGTCTGGTCGGTCTTTTAACGTGTCTGATGTCACCCATCTGTGATCACGACCGTTCGATGTTTGAGAACCACCATGGATTGAGCATGATCCAGTTGAACGATCTATTCGACGTTCCAGCGAGTCTTACTGCGACTTCGAAATGAACGGTTAATGGTAATGTCTGAGTAGCAAATGTCATTTGATAGTTCCAGCAGAGGGTCTGATTGGAAAAATTCTTGGAAAATGGGAATTTCATTAAAGGAACAAACCATATGAATGATTCGGATCAACATGTGTGGGACCCATTACGATGTACGGTCTAACGAGTACAATTTTTGGTGGAATGGCGGACTACCAAACCAGTCCACATTCTAAAATATCTTCCTTGTCGCTTCCATCTGTTTTGGGGAGTAATATGATACTCCGGCAGCCTGTGATGCTTCATACGCAGGCACTCGAGCTTATACACGTGGCAAATATTAATTCAAATGAAACTGATTAAATTGTGGAACCCATTCTTAAAAAATCGAAATATCAAATTAATATTATTTGAAGAATCCTAACATCTGATTCGTGGACACCTATTTGTTGAAAATAGAACCGTTCGATATTTTTCATTTTACCGTCCAATAAACTCCCTTCAATCTTATAGTCAGATAATAAAATACGGGTAATTTTTTGTTCATAATTCATATAAAAAGCGATACATCACTTGGACGATTTAAACTAACTTAAATCTATGCCAGTGATGCAATATCTAAGTGCCGGCATATCATTCATCATATTCTACCAGAGTATCATAGTTTTTCTCTCCCACGGGTGGGTTGGGGCGCTGACGCCGCCATAAATGAATACTTAGAATTTTCCTTGTAGCATCAGGTGTGTGTTTACCACGATTTACTCAATTGTGGAAGACATGTACATCAATCCATACAGTCCAATATATTCACCCTGCCGAGATAGAAAACAGTCTAAAAAAATCATTGATCATAGGATCTAACCATCGAATAATAACTACTAAATCTAGACCATAGTCCATTTCCCTTTGAACCATCCATTTTTCAGCCACCACTTGGATGGAGAGGTTCATCTGATAACTGTTTTATTTTTTGGAGTTATGACTCATCCACAAGGGAGACAACAATTTGCATGACCTGGATTAATCTATATGCATGCCACTCTTGCAATTCACTGAGTGACCACAACTTAACAACATGCGATAGAAGCACAATGCGCAGTAAGACATCGTATAGTCCTCTCTTTCACAGGAGCGGATTCGGCGCGGCACCGGCCTAACCCACGATGGTACGGACCTTGTCTTGGATCCCACCTAGATGTATGTACTCTATATCTTGTATGTACTCTATATCCACTCCTTCCATCCGTTTTTATAGATTTTTTGGAGATAGAAAAAAAAATTAAAGTAGATCAAAATCTCATATGAACCACACCATAGGAAACAGTGAAAATTGACCATTAAAAACTTGTTGTAGACCACAAAAGGGGACCAAGATAATATTTACTATTTCTGCTCATCCAAGTTTTTGTGTCTTTATCAACAGGTTGGATTTCAAATAAACATGAAGGAAAAATTACGGTGGGACCTGGAAGTTTTTTTTATGGTGGAGCGTTCAATCACGACTGTTTCTTATGTTATGGTCCATTTGACAAATGGATCTTCATAATTTTTGGGATCATAATCTAAAATGATCTGAAAAACGGATGGACGGCATGGATTTATAATAAATACATCAAGGTGGGCCCCACGTTAAGCGCCGCACCGTCTTGGGTATGGCCGGGCTCGCACCTTATCCGCTCCGTCTTTGACACGGGAGCTGTGTGGGGCCATAGATATGTCGGTGACAAATCCACTCTGTCCATCTGTTTTTAAATACCACAATAGGACATGATTCTAAAAATCAGACGGATCAAAAAAACATATGAACCATAACACACGAAAAATGGGGATTTAACGCCTGGTGGTGACAGAAGTTTTGTATCACCATGATATTTGTTCTTACAGTTTATCTGAGTGGTTATAATTCTATGAACGATTTGGATGGCATATAAACATCATGGTCAGCTCCGGGAAGGCTTTAACGGTGAACGTTGTTTTGCCCACTGTTTTGTTGGAGTGGTCAGCCTGAGTATTGGGTCTACTTGATTTTTAAAATCATGCCTATTGAGGTCTTTAAAAACAGATGGACGGAGTGGATTTGTCACAGACATCTCTGTTGACCCCACACAGCCCCGGTCTCAGGCAATCCGCTCCCCTTTCACACGCGAGAGTGACAGAAATGATCACAGCCGATTGCACCGTAACTTATCATGCAGCCCAATCTTTCCCACCAACGTGCCATTTGTGTAGGATATCTGAACAATGAAAACCGTAGGCCCGGACATGACGATCACCAGACACAAAAATCAGTTTCGTAAGTCTATCAAGTAGCCCACACCGTTGGAATTAGTGGACAACTGACATTTTTAATCAACATTGAAGTGTGGACCATCTAACAAGCGGCTCAGCCTTATTTTAGAAATAATAAAATTCTCATAGCTGGATTTACCATTTGTAAAGTATGGATTTTCTTTGCATTTGAAGTGGTGGCCCAAAAAGATGGGCCTGTATGACAAGCCAAGCTGCTCAATCTTGTATGTGATCAGCTCCTGTGTGATGAGTCGTTATCCAACTGGGAGCGGATTGCCTTGAGTCCCTCGACAGTTGACCCTGGGCACATAGATACCTCTGTGTCCGTGGCTGTGTGCAGTCCAAATAGATGTCCGTGATAAATCCAGTCCGTTCATGTGTTTTGAAAGACGACAATAGGACTACAAGATTTTAAAAATCAAACAGATCCAAAACTCAGGTGGGCCACACCAACAAATAAAGTGGGAAAAACAACGTCCACCATTGAAACCTTCCTGAAGCTGACCATGATGTTTATATGCTATCCAAACCGTTCATAGTATTATTACCACTCAGATAAACTGTAGGAACAAAACTTCAGTCACTGCCATGCGTTTAATCCCCACTGTTTCGTGTGGTATGGCTCACATGAGTTTTGCATCTGCCTTATTTTTAGAATCCTATCCCATCGTGGTCTTTCAAAACGGATGGACGGAGTGGATTTGTCATGAGCCCCACACAACCCACAGATATCTCTGTGCCCGGGTTTACACGCAATCCCCTCACATCTAAGTAGGGCTGTCAATGGGCCGGGCTTGGGTAGGCATCGGCCCGGATTCTGCACTATTTCGGACCGGGCCGGTGTAAAATTTTATTTTTTTAAGCCCGAGTCCGTCCCATTGACATCCCTACATCTAAGGGAACTATACAGGAAGCGGATTGCCTGTGACCCAGGCACAGAGATATTCCTTTGTGGCTGTGTGGGGCCCATAGATCCGTGCCAAATCCAATCTGTCCATCTGTTTAGGAAAGGAATCTAAAAATAAGGCAGATCCAAAACTCATGTAGGCCATACAACATGAAACGGTGGGGATTGAACGCCAGTGATGACAAAGTTTTGTATCAGGATGATACTTGTGCCTACACTTTATCCCAGTTATGAACGGTTTGGATGGCATATAAACATCATAGTCGGATCCAGGAAGGTTTCAACGGTGGACGTTTCTGTTCCCACTTTTTTGTTTAATGTGTCCCATCTTAGTTTTGGATCTTCCTAATTTTTAAGATTCTGTCCTATTGTGGTCTTTCAAAACAGATGGACGGTGTGGATTTGTCACGGACATCTCTGTGGATCCCACAAATCCCTGGGCACAGGTATATCTCCGCGCCCAGGCTCACAGGCAATGCTTTATCGAAAAATATCTTTATCTACAATTGGACCCGTTTGCTTCGAGATAGCGTGTGCCGATCTATTTAAGTGCCTGCACATCAACCATCACGCTTTACCGGAGTATCAAATAACATCGTTTAGGACGAAGGGTTGAGATTACTACTACTTCGGTATTCTTGTGCCGTGATTTCGAAGTAATTTGATCCATTTCTCTCAAATTCCACAATCAAGGCTTGTTTGGACGACTGAATAGTTGATATCCTTGAATGTGACTTTACGACCATTTGAGAATGTGAAAGCAGCTGTGGAGATAGGTTTCTATTCTACGGTCAATTTCATCTTCCCAAGGAAAAATGAAAATTTAATGTGTGAAGATCTTCCGTATTTTGGAAGACAGCTTCAACTTTTTGTTGGAAATTTGGTCAGTGGAAATACTAAAGAAGATCAAACAATCACCACATAGCCACACAAGCAATCAACGCAAAAGCAAACGAATTTTACCTAAAAAACTCTTGCGGAAAAAAAAAACCACGGCACAAAGCGACATCTCCACTATAAATTTCAGAAGATTACAAAGCTAATTTACCCTCAATCAAATTCCAAAGATAAACAAGGCACTCTCAAACCTCACAATCTCTCCCCCAAGCCCTAATCTCGAAATATGACTCCTTGGTATTGATTATGATACATTTAAGACGGATTATTAGGAGGTGCTTTTATAGGCCTCCAACCCAAAATAGAAACATGCAACTCATATTTGCGCAAAACCGTGCCTATACTCGACTATACCCGACCAGTCACGACCGGTCGGACCTGTGCGAAACAGTTCCAGAGAGTTTTTCCTTTAAAAACGTCAAACTTTAGCCTCCACCAACCGGTTAAGACCGGTCGGGTACTATGTCCAGCAAGCTTTGCATCTTCTCTGTCTAAAACAAGGGACCGGTCTGACCGGTCGACCTCCCAAGAACAGATCCTATTTGAAGGTTCTGACAACACTTTTGACCCAATCCTTTAGAAATTTGGGGATTTTAAATAATAATACCTCATTAATGCCATATTTATATCAAAGTACCTTTTGAAATAATGTTTTCATCCAGATATCTCATTAATTGAGATATTGTGAAAAGGGTACCTTCCATTAATTTTTGTTTAACTTCCACTACAAATTTCCACAAATTTTCTCATATGACTAAAATGCCCTACCTACTTAATGAAGATGCGTACGAAGAAGTAAAAAGGTCACTGGATATGTTAATGAGCTGTAATTCTATATAAAAAATTTATAGAACTTTCGTAACGCCGTAAATACATGGCCAACGGTGGGTGCTATGTGGGTCCCATCATAATGTATGTGTTTTATCTATGCCGTTAATCCATTTTTTGAGATCATTTTAAGACATGAGCCCAGAAATAAGGTTAGTACAATTCTTAGGTGTCCTGCACTAATAGGAAACAATGGTGATTGAATGCCTACCATTAAAAAGTAACTAGGGCCCAGTGTAACGTTTATTTTCCTTCCAACATGTTGATTAGGTCACACAGACCTGAATGAAGGGAAAATACAAATAACAGATTGATCCAAAACCTCCATAGCTCCTAAGAAGCTTTTAATGGTGGCCATTGAATCACCACTGTTTCTTATGGTGTGGTCTAACTGAGATTTGGATCTACATCACTTTTGGTTCATGTCATAATATGATTTGGAAAAATGAATGGACGGCATCAATAAAGCATATATATCACGGTGGGGGTCCAGAGAACACTGGTTCCAAACTGCATTTAAGTTACATGCTTGATAAGGTTCGCCAATTTCTGGATAATGTAAGCCCCAAAAGCCTTACGTACATATTGCGTCCAAAAGAGGATGCTAAGTGTACTGACTAGGGCTGTAAATGGGTCAGCGGACCCGATGGGGTACCTAGACCCAACCCATTTGGACCCGACCCATTTGTTAACTGGTACGTGTCTGGGTCCAAGAACAGACCCAGTTGCTAAACGGGTCTGGGTCTGGTTTCCTTTATATTAGGCCCGACCCGACCCAACCCGACCCGAATCCATTTAGTAAGTGGGCGGGTTTGGTCTATTTTTCAAGGGACCAATCCAACCCAGACCCGATTTTAAGCCTTGTAAAAATGCTTGCATACTAGATTCAGACCCAGACCCATTAGACATGATTCATTTATAAATGAGTCTAGGTGGATCTCCCTTTACCAAACTCGGACCCAGACTCATTTATAAATGGGTCTGATGGGTTGACTCGAGCCCAACCCTGACCCGCCCATTTAGTAAAAGGGTCTGGGTCTAAAATTTGGACCCAGACCCATTTAATAAATGGGCGGGTCAGGTTTTAGCTAAACCTGCCCCAAACTCGACCATTTACAACCTTAGTACTGACTAAACTTTGTAGGGTCCATGGTGATTTATGTATTTTATCCACTCTGTCTATCCATTTTACCAAATAATTTTAGAAATTGAGTAAAAAAAATAAGCATATCGAAAGCTCAAGTGGACCACACCACAGGAAATGGTGTGAATTGAACTTTTACCATTGAACATTTCTTTGGGGCCATAGACATTTTGGATCAAGCTGATATTTGTGTTTTTTGTTCATCCATGTCAGTGTGATCTTATGAACAGGTTAGATGATAAATAAACATTAATGTGGGCCCTAGCAAGGTTCAAATGGTGGAAATCACTAATCATCAAGTTGATGCCACTAATTAAATTGTAATGATTGACAAACAACTACAATGGTATCTCACATTTGGGAGGGTGTAGATTGATATATGTGTCACAACAACCCATTAGAGAGAGATGGGGCTGCCTTCTGGACTCATTTGGGAAGAAGTCTTCAAATTGCATGATAAGAGAAGCTCCTTTACTAATGTATATGAGGATAAAATTGACTGTGCATTTGTTGGCCATCAATCAAATAAAAAAGAACATCCGGGATGGCAATTAATATCTTGAAATCGGCAATCCATATTAATATGTAGAAGGTGCTCGCTATTTCATTTCCTATTTCTTATTCTCTAAAGAATAATCAATCATGCATGCTTGTAACATCAAATCACACCATGTTGGCCAAATTCACGCTAGTCCATCCATTAGTTGGGCCACAAATTTTTATACACAACTTACAAACCACCCACATTTCAATTATTGCATTTGTTCACATTCCAATACTTCCAGATGACCATGAATGTACAACAGGTAGTTTAAAGAAAAATGCTAAACAATCCATTACTTGCATTTGTCCACATTCTAAGACAGAGCACACACAGAAAGCATATATTAAAATTGGTGGACGGCATGGATATGCGATACATACATCAAGGAGGGCCCCATGGTCAGGGCTGCAAGATGTTGGGTGAGGCCACGTTGACATCATATATAGAACTGTAGCCTCCACGGCAGAGGAGCCCTTAACTTGGATGCAGTTTCCATATAATGATATGTGGGCCCAACATGATGTATATGTTTATCCGCGCGCCGTCCATCCATTTTTCCAAATCATCTTAGGGCATGAGCCAAAAGTGATGCAGATCCAAATTTGAGATGGACCACACCATAAGAAACAATGGTGATTCAATACCCACCATTAAAACCTTCTTGGGTGGCCACAAAAGTTTTGGATGAAGTTGTACCTTTGTTTTCCCTTCATCCAGGTTTGTATGAACTAATTAACATGTTGGATAGAAAATAAACATCACAGTGGGCCCTAGTTAGTTTTTAATGGTAGGCATTCAATCACCACTGTTTCTTATGGTGCAAAACACTTGAGATTTGTACCGGCCTTATTTTTCGGCTCATGTCCTAAAATGATCTAAAAAAGTAGATGGATGGCTTGGATAAAACACATACATCATGATGGGACCCACATAGCACCCACTATTAGCCATGTATTTATGTAAGATGCGTAGGAAATTCTACAATTGTACGCATCTTCATTAATTAAGTGGCTTTTTAGTCATTTGAGAAAAATTATGACGGAAGTTAAACAAGAATTAATAGAAGGTACCCCTTTGACAATAACTCAATTAATGAGATATCTTGTTGAAAATGTTATTTAAGAAGGTACTTAGATGTAAATACGAAATTAATAAGGTACTATCACGTAAAATTCCCTATAAATTTCCATGAAAATCATCTAGTGTGATAAAACAAACAAGTTATTCAAAATTGATTTTTACAAATTACTATTTTTACCCTTTTTTCTTTTTTTTTTCATAGTTGTATAACTGTTCCCATCTTACTTTCCAATTTCCAAATATACCTTATGATTCCACAAATCTAAATAGGAGCAAGATTATTGTAAAGATTTTTGAAACCACAAGTTACCCATCCACATTTTCCTTCCCGAATATACTATATGATTCACAAATCCTAATAGGACGGAAAAGAAAAGCTAAAGAAAAGCAAAAAATAAACTCTATAACCCACAAATCTTCTCCCCACAAGCAAAAAATTTAAGCGCCCTAATTAAATGCTTCCACACAAATGGCAGGTCATTTCCTATTTTAATCTAGACTAACCAGGACTTAAAATTTGTACTAATTAAATGTTCCAAAGCTGAAACAAGAACAAATGATTTTGGCAGGCAAAACACATTTACAATTGTCCACTAAATATACCATGTTAGGATCTATGGAGCTTGATCATTAGAGGTGTACTGCTCATCTAGCCACCACTTTCGCGGGTTGAGCTTCGCGCAGATCTTGCTAGGGTGGGGAGTGTTGGGATATAAGCGATCAGTCCTGTAGCGGAAGCGAGCGAGAAATCAAACGAAGAACAATCACACAATGATAATCAACCAAGCAAATCAACACAAAGAGGCAATCCAAATTTTACACGGAAAAACCTCTCACGGGTAAAAAACTACGTCACAAAGCGAATTCCACTATGAAATAACAAGTTATAAGAATATGAAGAAATAAAACACTGGATTTAAGCCACCTTAAGAGAAATCTCAAGCCCTCAAAGCTATTTTTCTCACCCTAGAACTCTCTCTCTCAACCCCAACGTATCCAGGATGCCTAATTCACGTATTACACTCCTTAAATAAGAAGAAACCCGAAATTATAAACAAATCCCTCGCAAAAACTATGCCCCCAACTTTGCAGTTCGTGCACGGTCGGATGCTCGGCTCGAACCCGTCGGGTGCCCGACAGATAAGAAATTTGTCCAGAGAGTTCTAGCATAAATCCACTTGAATAACAGGCACCCACCCAGACCTTGTCGGTCGCCTGTCCAGTCATCGGGTGCTCGACCAACAGTGGTTGGCCCCCCCTACAACCCAAAAGTAGATTAGCAATTCAGATTCCAGAAGCCTACTTGGGTGACCTCGGGCGCCCGACATCCCCTGTCGATTACCAAGATTGAAGAGAACCTCAATAATCTCCACTGTGGCTTCAATGTTCAATCGCTCCACTGCTTTAAAGCTCCATTCTTCATTTCTACTTCGTCTCCTTTATAGTGTTAATACACTTTTCTGTGGCATACTAGTGCACCTTGTTTGTCAATCACTTAGGTCAGTGAGTCTAGTGTCGGTTGAGCTTAATGAAGACGAAGACCGAAGACTCAAGACGGACTGGCTGCATTAAGGAAGAAGAAACAGGTAAAAGTGATGCCTTGGTGTGCCTTGCCTTGACCAAAACCTAACCCATAACCTCTTAGATGACTTGGACCAACTAGGTATACCCTTAGTCATCATTATTAGTCTTAGAACTCTATGAAAAACATGATAAGTTAGACTAATTAAAGAGGTGGAAGCTGCTGTAATCAAAACAGCTCAAACAACAATTTTCGATTAATCTCCGATCAATCGGACATTGGCTTCGATAGAACTCCGATCAATCGGACAAAAGTTCCGATCAATCGAAAATTGTTCCAGCAACCTTAAAAATCCACTTGACATATTTCCAATCAATCGGACAGTCTTCCGATCCATCGAAAGGGTTAGTCCGATCAATCGGACCATGTTCCGATCAATCGGAATATCCTCCAGAGAATTCTCTGGACTAAAATCCGATCAATCGGACATGTCTCCGATCAATCGGACCTTCTTTCGATCAATCGGATATGCGCGAATCTACCCGTTTTTTGACCGTTGGAAGAAAATCTATTTAAAGATGGGGATTCGTTTTTGAGCCAAGAAATGCGATTTTGAGGAGATAGAAGCCACCATTGCTAGAGGCTCTATTCCAAACCCAAAGCAAGTCATTCTCCTTGCGTTTTCATCACAAGCTTGGGCCATTCAATGACATCTTGAGAATGGACTTGTTCCCTCTTGATTCCTAGGGTTTAGACACCTTGATGATAGTTAAATCCCTTATCTTAACACTACCTAAGAGTCCAAATAGGTGTATTCCTCTAGGAAACCCATTTCCTACCATTTGTTGAGGATTCACCATTCCCTAGCACCTTGGGCATCTCCAATGGAGCATCACATGCAAGGTAGCTGATCTTGGAGCTGAAGCCTTGGCAAAGCAGCGGCGTCAAAGATCGGGGGAGCACAAGGGGAACTGATTCAAGCACGGGAGAGCGAGAAGAAGTAACCTAAAGCGGGGCTCAATCCGACAAGTAAGGTTGTCTTGTTAGGGGTCAATCCACTCAATTCCCTGTGGGAGTTGAGTGTAGAGTTTGTTTGACAAACTCGAACTAGGGTCATTAGCCGATCCTTGGCCTATTAGTTGGGCCTAAAATCTAGGGACGTCAGCCGTTCCTTGGCACGTTAGTCGGCCTAAACAGAGTCTCCAAGGGGGAGCCACCAACACGGGTGCAAATGTGTAGGTTGGGAGGAACCTGTAAACTTTTTGGTTGGGTGGATCCGAGTTAAAACACCTTGGTTGGGAGGAACCAGATTTAAACTCCCTAGTGAATGCCGGTGTGCTCAAAGGGGTTAAGTACTTGAACCGGGAGTGGAGTAGGCAAGTAGTCGAACCACTATACATCTTTGTGTTTGTGATTGTTCTTGAGCACATTTCTGTTTATGCATTGCGTTTAGCTTGTTAATTATGAATACTTAGTTAGGAATGTATGCTTGGCACTTGATAGGCACATACACACATACATGATGTACTTTCACTCCTCATGTAGACTTGAGCTTTTATTGATCTATCCTCTATAGTCTACATGTGTTGAATAGACTAGGTTGTTATTGCATATATCATTTACTAGTCTTTTAATTGGACTCACTTAAGCTTGGAAGCCGAAGTGTTAATCGCTTACGTAGCTTAATTTGTTGAATTGTTTAAGTAGGCGAAAAGAGTTTTAAAAAGGTCCTAATCACCCCCTCCTATAGGTTTAGCCATAATTCTAGTTGCTCTTTAAGCTTCCACACGTATATGCATAAAGTGTCGTGTTAGACTACCCGACGCAATTTCATATAGTTCCATCGCTTCTCGTGCCTCCACTAACTTATTCATGCACCTTTACCACTCGCTTAGTGCACTTTACAATATTGATCACAACCGATGAACCTACACCCTTTAGCCTCGAGTGCATTAAGAGAGATCATATTCTTCTTTATCTTGGGGACATGCTTCATACCATTCAGGATCCGTTTGACCCTATCGAACATCCTAATGTGCACCAAACCAATACCCACCACCTTACGGGGGTAGCCATCGCCTAAAAACATCGATCCACCATCATATGCTCTGTATATCATGAATGAACTCCGGTCAGGACATGTGTGATATGATGAACCTGAATCCAAGAGTCACTCTCCACCGAGAGACCCTTTGGCAGGTACAGTCAATACATCACAAACACTACACTCGTCCTCCATGGATTTCACGGTATTAGCCCCCTTAGAAGAATTTCCTTACTTTTCTTGCTTTGCCTTGGGATTTGGACAATCCCTCTTCATATGCCCCTCTTCCCTATAATTCTAGCATCTCACATTGTTCTTCACATTGCCCTTGGATTTAGATTTCGATCGAGAAGATCCCCCATCCTACTCTGAGTTCTTTTCCCTCATAACCAGTGCCTTGTCCGTAGAAGGACCAACGCCGCCGCTTTTCTTTCTCATTGACTTCGATTGAAGGGTTGAGATAACGATCTCTACGCCGATGGTCTCCTTACCCGCGCACAATGAGTCTTTAAACGACTTATATAAATTTGGAAGAGAATTCAATGATATAAACGCTTGATCCTTATCCTTCATCAGTTCATCTACATCCATCAACTTGCAAATAAGCATATTGAAATTGCTGATGTTTCAACTGTAGTTTTCTCTCTTATAAAGTTATACAAGACCTCATCCGTTAGGCACAACTGGATTAAGACATTAGCTCTTTCACCCACCTTCTTCCACTATTATTCTTTCATAGCCTCAGGTTGCTTTTCAAAGAACGCATTTTGTAGCCCTTGCTGAACTAGAAGGTCTTTCATCTTCACCTTCCAAAGTTCAAAATTATTTTTTTCGGAGTACTTCTCTATGTCGATTCTTATGCTAGAAGATGCCATTGAAAACTCATCTTAGATTCTAATCTACTTCCCAATGTTCGCTCTGATACCACTTGTTAGGATATAAGCGATTGGCCCCGTAGTGAAAGCGAGGGAGAAATCAAACGAGGAACAATCACAAAATGATAATCAACCAAGCAAATCAACACACACAAGAGGCAATCCAAATTTTACATGGAAAAACCCCCCACAGGTTAAAAACCACGACACAAAGCGAATTCTACTATGAAATAACAAGTTACAAGAGTATGAAGAAATAAAACACTGGATCTTAGTCACCCCAAGAGAAATCCCAAGCCCTCAAAGCTATTTCTCTCACCCTAGAACTCTCTCTATCTCAACCCCAACACATCCAGGATGCCTAATTCATTTATTACACTCCTTAAATAAGAAGAAACTTAGAATTAGAAACAAATCCCACGCAAAAACTACGCCACTGACTTTGCAGTCCACGCACGATCGAGCACCCGACAGATAAGAAATATTTCCAGAGAGTTCCAGCATAATCTAGTCAAATATCGAGCACTCACCTATACCTCGTCGGGCGCTCGACCAGTCATCGAGCACCCGACCAAAAGTGGTCGGGCCCCCTACAGTCCAAAAATAGATTAGCAATTTAGATTTCAAAAGCCTACCCGAGTGACCTTGGGCGCCCAACCTGAACCTGTCGGGCGCTTGACAACCCTTGTCGGTTACCAAGATTGAAGATAACCTCAACAGGCAACGCCCTCTTGCTTAGGGATTTGAGGGCATAACCCCCGGTCTGGGAGGGCAATTTCATAATTTCACATGGAACTTATGTAAACCCTAGTTCGCCTGGGATAATATATATTTTCTTGTGTGTGTGTGTGTGTGTGTGTGTGTGTGAGAGAGAGAGAGAGAGAGAGAGAGAGAGTCGTTGTTGTATTGAGAGTTGTTTCTTCGTTTTTGCCTTTGAGAAGGGCTTCTTGGCATGTATTCGTTGACGTATCAAAAGGGAACTATGTAAATCTCTGTTTTGTTGTTTGCGTTTTTCTATTTTCTTTTAATTTCGATATTGCTCTATGTGTCTAGAAGGAATCTTTTTCCCCAACATATCAGCCCCATTTTTAGGCTACGCTTGTTGATGGTGTGTGGTTTGTTGTTTTCAGGACACCACTCTGTCTTATAAATGGTTGTGTTGAACACAACTTATTCTCTACTTTCGTAAAGTAGTTGAGTTATACACAACCACTCCTTTTAATGTATATATATCTACATAACTAAGGGAAGATAATAAGAAAAATTGGAATTATTCCTAACATATTTTCTTCACCTCATATTAGAGCATATTCTTTGAGCCTCTACAAGCCATTCTTCGCCTATCACTTGACGCCATCAAATTCTGCAACCCACTGTCTGCAGCATCCAGTAGCTTTGACATTATTTAAGATCAATGTATCAACATTAGTGTTCGGCCATCGCAACTCATCTCCAATCGCACCCAGTTGCACCATCAAAACTCATTGCTGGCTATCGCACCTGCACCGCATTTGTTGATTCTGATGAGTGTTGTTGTCAAAATCATTCCTATGAGGTTGCAAAAAAATGCTGTCTAGGGGTGTTAATGGGTTGGGTTGGCCCATTAGGGTTTTTTGCCTGGCCAGCCTTGGACCAGGCTTGGACTAGAGTATCAGGCCCGAGGGTTGATCTCAGGCTTAGCTTTCAAGGCTGTTTCTAAATCGAGCCAGCTCATACTAAGACGTCCAAAAGCTTGACAATCGTTTCTAAATCTAGGGCGTGGATCATGCACCTTCCTACGGGTGATGGACAGGAAGAAAAGCAAGAGAAAACTAAGGAATTTCATATTTTGGAGTTTCAACTCAAACAGGAAATTGTTATTTCCGTTTTTGAACTTCGGACCAACTTGTGGGGCCCATATTGATCATTTATGATGATCCATTCCGTCCATTTTGTAGAGCTGCTCGATGCCGAGAAAACCCAACAAGTTTCACGTCGATCCGAGTTACGGATTGATCGTGGCGTCCAAAATGGTACGGACTGTCCAGAAAGTTCCAAATTCCGCCCACTGAAACTGGAGATGGTCCAGGTGGCCCACTACTACTGATATGGAGAATCTAAGCCGACCATCTTAAAGAGTACGTCGATATCAGTAAAACCACAAAGTTTTGTGGCAATCAGATGTGTGGATTGCTCGTATCAGCGGAAGGAAGACGACACCCTACAGGCGCTATACAGTTTGCGCAGATTTTTCTATTTCTTTTCTAATTGTATTAGGATTCTTTTCTTCCTTTGCAAGTTAATATTAAGTACGAATTTAGGATTTAGTTTATTATTTAAAGCAAGCTAATTATGTTTTTTAAAGGGTCATTCAATTATCAATAAATCAATTATTCGGAATTTATTTCTTCTTTTTATCTTTTAGTTCTTCTCGTGGATTCGAGAACTATCGGTTAGGAAGACGATGATCGACCTACCACGTCCTCCCTGCTTCATCAAGCCAGGCTCGGACTAAGACGTCCAAAAGCTTGAAGGCCCATTATAGTTTAGAAAAGTAATTTCATTTTATAATAGAGGGAAGTGTAATTTCAAATTTCATAGTCACTTTTACTTCAAATTATGAAAGAGGTTGTTGGCTTGGATGGGCCACACCATGGTATTTATGTAAAATCTACTTGACCAATAGGTGTGTCACCCCATGTTACGCCTCGGTATAAAAAATCAAATCCATTCATGTTTTAGGTGTACCACACGATTAGAAAACGTGTACAAGGAAACATTCACCCTCCAAACTTTTTCCTTCATGTTGGAGCACCTGAATAATGGACGAGCCTTTTTTTGGGTTAGCACACACATCCCACTGTTAGTAGATAGGCCTACACCGTTGGTCACACTTCAATGTTAGCCACCGCCACGTTGGGAATCGATACCAGGACCTCAATGTTTTGGGAATCGATACCAGAGGGGAGCTTGAGTTTCGGAACCCATGCCTAAGTTTTGTTGTGATATCAAATGGTTGGAATGAATTTTATATAATCATCATGGTGGGTCCTATAAATATTAAGCATGGATTTCTCTCTCACAACTTTTTCCCTTTGTGTGGACCACCTAAATCACTGGTCATCCTAAGTTTTTGGCCTGGGAATAAACTAGGATGAGCATATGAAATCCACTCCAACCATTATATGCCACACCAAAATCTAAGCCCAAACCTAGGCCCATACATGATTCAAGTGGGACACAACAAGGAAAATAGTTTGGAGGGTGAGCTTTTTCTGTTCATCATTTCCAATCATGTGGTCCACCCAAACCACAGATGGGATTGATTTTCAGGCCTTGGGCTTATCATGGGGTGAATTTGACACAGGAAGGGCATTACAAGACCGATCATCATCTGCCTTATCAGATAAATACATTGAGTCCACAAGGCATTCGGGAATCGTCAAATAATAAACTAAACTCTAAAAAAAAGCATTAGAATCCAACTCAAACTAAAACACCTAGAAAATCCAACTTACTATAAATAGTAAATTTATTATTTATAAAAGTCTTTCATTCCTACTAGAACTCGTAGTTTTGGCTAAAAATAGAAAGTTTTCAAATCAGTCTAACCACATAATTCTACGCATTATTCTAAGCCTTGTTGGGCATGATTCAAAAGATATAATAAAAACAAAACTTACTATAAATAGTAAAATCAAAATAAAACTAGGCCAATGATAGAAAATCAGGTCGAATCTCGCAATTCCGGTATGGGCAACCCGGTATAGCAGGATTGGTTAGCTTTACTAGCTCGAGCTACCCAAAATCATATATTATATATTCAGAAACTCATTCTAAATTGTGAGATATGATCGTTTTACGATCCAAATGGTCTGGATCACTTCCTACCCTGACCGGTCTTCTTTTGGTCCATCTAAGCCATGAAATAGTCTGCGACCCGCTTTACATTAGAATCACATTAACACCATAGAAGAGCCCACCCAAGCCGAAGATTCCTTTTGTTCATTGAAATAACTATTATATGAGAGAAATTTCAAGAGTCTCGCGGAGAGAGAATGAGAGAGATATCCGGGAATCTCTCTCTTAAGGCTCCAGTCTTTCGAAGATAGAAATTTCTATCTCAATCGTAAGTGAGATCAAACAACTTAAAGTTCAGTGCACAAGACAATTTCTCTCTATATATCCATTCACAAAGGGAAATGATAAGAAAATGCAGAATTACTCACCTATTTTCTTCACAATGTCCTCTAGGTGGGGGTCACAATATTGACGATCAAGATCAAACTATTGACATCACTCACAAAAAAGGGCAAGAGAGAGGGAAATAGAGTACAATTCAATAATAGAAAATCAATTCGGGTCCACCGTATCACTCCTCTCCAAAATCGGGTCCTATCAGCCCACATGGAGCCATTTCAGATCCGTGTGGGGTGATGCATACCCGATTTCGGAACGGATACTTCAAAAAATGCTACAATCTCCATGGATGGGTGTACTTACCCATGGCGACTCCATTGCAATTGGGCGTACCATACCCATGATAGAACGGATCGAACGGGTTAGGACTGTAGGGTTGTAGCTGCCATGCATCAGTCTCGTTTTGCTCTCTCCCCTCCATTGGTCTGCAACCATATCCATATCCATGCCCGAATCCGTACCCGAACCCATATGCGACTGGATAGAGTACCACATTGCGTTGGACCCCAGAATGGCCGGCAGAAGCTTCTAGAAGCACTTCCCAATCAACGTCATTGCTTTCCAACTGTATCAACGGCCCAACTTCTTCCTCCTCAAACTTCTCCCACTCAGTACTGATAACGGTCTCCAACCGTGCGAGCTGTCTCTCACTCCCATCCTCCGTGAAAGTGGACGGTGGAGATTCTGATCCAGATAATGAGGTCCGGGACGTGGACGATGATGATTCAGTCAACTGCCACATCTCATTAATAAAAGATTCCAACGCCTGCACGTGTATGTGTGGAATCTTGTCTATGAACGGGTACTCATATGCCCCACACAGTCCCATCTCCTTGCATGACTCATAGAACTCACTGAGTCGACTCGACTGAGTTGCTGCCTTCTTGTAAATCCGCAAAGCCGATATCGATGACCGATACTGCATCCGGAAGAGGTTGTCGAGCAGCACGACAATGTCGCGCCGGAATGCGGCGTAGCACATGAAGCTATCTCGGATGATCGGCTTCATCGCCGATTGGATAATTAAGCTCCGGGCGGCTGAGCCAACCGGGCGGCACGCGATGACTCGGTCCAACAGACTCTGGAGCTGGGGCAGGAGGTTGAGGACACGTCCGATCTCCTTCATCTTCTCCGATAAGCTTTCGTGCAATTCGGTAGCCTTATGATCGTCGATCGAGATATATTCGAGCGCCTCATCAAGTAGATGGGCATAGGATCGGATGAAGTGGGTGAAATTGCGGGAATTCGACGGTGAAGATGAAGCGTCGCGGAAGTGACATGGGTAGAGGCTGAGGAAGCCGTTGGATCGGGACCATAAGAGATCGGATCGGAAGGAATTGGATTCTGGGAGGGACCGAAGTAGGCGGTGGAGGAGCAAGAGGCACTTGAGTGCGACCCGCCAGCACTGAGTCTTGCCGAATCGGCGAGTGAAGGTGATTGAGAAGGCTCTAGAGGAGGATGGTGAGAAGGTGAAGATCTTCACAAGCTCTTGGACATACCTTTCAGGTAGTGGGACATCATCGGGGGCCGTCGCCTTGATGATGATGAAATCCAGGTCGTAGAATCCGCTGATTGAGGCGATCTTGGCATAGCTTACACTGCCATGCTCCCGGAGAGCGGTGTACGCTTGCCGGAATCGGTGATGCATGGTGGACGGAGGAAATGTGAGATGGGATGATGATGGATAGAGACTGAGTGAGAGAGAGAGAGAGAGACATGGGGTTAATTAAGGAGACATACAATAGCTACTCTCACGTGAGTAGCCATTAGAATTCTACTCTCTTCCACGTGTGCGTGAAATCCAAGCCGTCCATCCGGTTTGCTCCGCTGTACACCCTTTGTATCAAATAGAAGCGTGTGAAAAAATGGATGGTTATAAAATCGACCACTGATCTACATTTTTCTATGTACCTACCACTGATCTACTAAGAAAATGGGACCCACATGATGAACGTCCCCGATCTTCCAAAATGTGCCACGTTGGCCCGTGAGATGTGAGTTGGATTTGGAGAACTACTCGCAGGTGTAGACAGCACTCCTCAGTTGATTAACATTTAACCAGCGTGGTTTTGTTTTCTTTCGCGTGGGTAGTGATACTCTGGCTCCGTATTCCCCTTGATACTCAGGCACTTATAAATGCCGCTTGTGACAAAAATTAGCTCATCTTCAACCGACTAGATTGTGGAACCCAAGACATAATTTGGACGGTTTAGATTCTATTATTCATATGACAATTGTGCAATTTATCAGTACTTTCTAACTGCCTGTGTATCATCAATCACACTCTGCCAGAGTATCAAACCATTTCTCTTTGGCCGTGCCCGTGCCTTAATAAGAACGATTTTGAAAATGAAAGGAACGTGTTTTTATTTTATTTTTTCATCGTTGGAAAAGGAATGCTTTGATAAGAACGGCGCTACAAGAAAAACAAGCATCGTCGTCTCATAAACAGGTGGTGGAAAAAACTTGGATGCTCTCGCAGAGTGTGATGGATGATATGCAGGAAAAAACTTGGATGCTCTGGCAGAGTGTGATGGATGATACGCAGGCACTTAGAAACTGCACGCCTATCAAACACAAGTATCAAAATTATAGGTCCCAGATGTACTGTTAATAAAAAAAATTATGATTATTTGATTATCTGACCATTGGTGGACATTTATAATTGGACGGTTGAAAATGAAAACTATACGATGGTCCTATTTCAACCAACAAGTGTCCAATAATCAGAGGTAAGAACTGCTCAACCAATCTTATTTTGACACTGATGTAGCTGTAGGGTGTTCCGCAATTTAGTCGGTTCGGTATGAGTTAGTATGTGGCGGTCATATATTTCTAAGTGCCTGCGTATCGAGAGTCATACTCTGACAGAGTATCAAATAATTCCACCCGCTGTAAACGGTCGCGGATTGCCTGCAAAGCCTTTTGCAGGATCTCCTGCGATCGGAATCTAGGTGGGGCCCACCGTGATGTTTGTGAGAAATCTACGCCGTCCAAATGTTTTTTGAGATCATTTTAGGTGTTTCTACCAAAAATGAATCGGATCCAAGACTCAAGTGGGCCGCACTAAAGCAAAAGGTGGGTAGGGAAATTTCTACTGTTGAAACCTCTATGGGGTCGACATTGATGTTTATATGCCATCCATACCGTTCATAATGTCATTTCTAATGAGATGAACTGAAAACAGAAATATTATCCTGATTCGAAACTTTTGTGGCCCCACGAATATTTCAACTGTGGAAGTTCAATCGTCACGTTTTCAGTTCACTTGAGCCTTGGATCCCGTTCGTTTTTTGTTGCAACGCCTAAAATGATCTCAGAAAACGGTTGGACGGCGTAGATCTCTTACAAACATCAAGGTGGGCCCCACCTAGATTCCGAGCGCAGGAGATGCCTGCAAAGGCGTCCGCTGTAAACAGATCAGCAGAAACGAGTTCAACCACGGTGGGGCACACATTGATGTTTTTTTATAAATCCACCCCGTCCATCAGGTTTTGGGAGCTCATTTTAGGATACAAAAGAAAACATAACCGGATCCAAGACTCAAGTGGGCCTCACTAAAGGAAAAGATGGGTAGGTAAATTACTATCGTTGAAACCTCCCTGAGGTCCACAGTGATGTTTATATGACATCCATACCGTTCATAACGTTACTACTACTGGGATGAAATGGAAAAACAAATATTATTTTGATTCAAAACTCCTATGGCTCCACAAATATTTCAACTGTGGACGTCCAAATCTCACGTTTTCGGTCCACTTGAGTCTTTGATCCGGTTTATTTTTGTTTTCATATCCTAAAATAAGCTCCCAAAACGGATGGACGGTGTGGATTTATCAAAAAACATTACTGTGGGCCCACCTTGGTTCCCGGCGCAGGAAATTCCTGTGCAAGGCTTTCGCAGGAAATCCGCGCCCTGTCCTATGTCTGTCGCTCCTGTGGTGCGGTGTGGGTGAATCCCTGACTGTGGGACTATGATGATGCATGTGTCTTAAATCTACACCGTCCATCCGTTTTGGAAGTTCATTTTAGGGCATTATTCTAAAAATGATGCAGATCAAAATCTGAAGTGGACCACACTATAGGAAAAAAAGTGGTTATTAACCATAAAAAATTTCTTCTCGGCGACAAAAGTTTTGAATCAAGCTGATATTTGTGTGGTCCCTTCATCCAGGTCGTTTTGACCTTATCAACAGGTTTGGTTGCAAATAAACATTCCGGTGGCCCCCCAAGAATTTTTTCATGGTAGGTATTCAATCACCATTCCTATCACCATTCATATGGTGTGGTCCACTTAAGATTTGTATTAATAGTCGGATCATACCCTAAAATGAGCTGTCAAATTGGGTGGACAGTGTGGATATAAGACATATGCATCAATGTGAGCCCCACAGTCAGGGATCCACACCGTGATGTATTTATCTTTTGAGCCATCGGTTTTCACAGCATGATCAAAAGGTAATAAATAATAATAATAAACATATCAAGTCTACGGAAATAGTTGTGATTGATCATTAAAAACTTCTTGTGGGCCACAAAAGCTTTGGATCAAGCTGATATTTGTGTCGTCCCTTCGCCCAGGTCTTTATGACCTTATCAACAGGTTAGATGACAAATAAACATTTCCGTGGCCCCAAGAAGTTTTAGCGGTGGGTATTCAATCACCACTGTTTCCTGTGGTATGGTCTACTGACATTTGTACCTGTTTCATTTTTGGGTCAATGCACTAAAATGTTCTGTCAAAACGGATGGACGGCATGGATTTAAGGCACATACATCATGGTGGGCCCCACACACCTTGGTGGATCCCACTCCCCGACTATCCAGACCATTCAAACTGTGGGCGCGTTGTCAGATGGAACATATTTATAAAATTACACTGATAAAGAAATCCTAACCATCCAATTAATGACTTTTACAAAGATGGTTAACATTAAATAGTGATTGGTCCAAATTATGGTCAATGCCATTTTCTGTGTAACTTTATTTTTGTCATGCTCCATCAAACGGTCTGAATTCTCAGACAACTATGCCATGTGTACGGATGAAGAGTCACCACCATTTTTTTAAAATTCCGGTGAACTATCACGGGAGTCAAACGCAGTATCTTGGAATGTTTTTCGGCTTTTCGAACACGTGGCAGTCATGTAGGCCCTACTTTGGATGGGCCATATCTCAAATTTTACAAGGGTTTGATAATTGTAACCCTTGGATTGGAGGATTTTTATGAAAGAAATCGACGGTCGAGGAACTTTAGCATCAAAGAGACAGTAATTTGCTTGAATGGCTAGGATTGTTGGATCAGTGTGAATTTTTGGATGTGGCCCATCCAAGATGGACCTTAAATGATGATGGGTTTGGATATGGTACACGTGCCACGTGTAAGATAAACAACCACTGATAAGTTCAGCAAAAGAAAGTGACAAACATCTTAGTGTGGCCCACTCGTGGTGATGTTTTTTAGAAGGCCAGTGTATATTGGTGGGTTTTAGAGTTTGTTTTTATTCCATGGGACAGATGCAAGTGGCGTGTCGTTTTATTTGCCATAATCGGTGGGGCCCATCCATTAGGAGTTAGTAGCTGTTTCTCTTGGGAATTGGGTGGGGCCCACCTGTGTGATGTCAGCTGTATTTGTTGCATTGTGGGTGGACTAATACTTTAAGGAATCATACAATGCAATTCATTCCACATGTCACTGTACAAATCCCACTCACTTCATCAATAGGATGATCTGTGATTGGTGATCAGAGCGTCCATCTGGTGGGACCACCTGCGTGCCCATGGCCCGAAAGTCATTCTAATTAGATGATCCTATGACAGAACGGTTTGGATTGCTTGGCCATTCATGAGCTATGCCTAACTGTGGATTGCTGGGCCATCCCACAAGCGGATATGTCTCTGTCGAATGCGGATATATCGTGGCTAATATTCTTCATTCCTTCATTTCCAGGTCACTGGAAGGACACAGATCTTTCGATCATGGCCCATCCAAGGTGTGGCCCACCAAATGAACAGTTCGGATTGTTGGACCGTGATGTCAATGTCCATTTCTTGTGTCCCAAGAGACTTTTGGGATCCTTGCACGTAACAAATGAATAGATCTAAACCGTTCATTAGGCAGCCTCTACTGCCTACATGCCTTGCTAGAAAATTCACGCCGGTTATCAGCTATCCTCTGTTTTGAGCGTACCATCTGTCTTTCAGACCTTTAATCGGATAGCAATATGGTCCAAGATGCTTGATATTTGCGAGAAGGCCCATTCACTTGGCCTAATCACGAAAATAAACGGTCCAGATCACTGTGAAATTTCCATCCAAACCATACTAATTCGCGTGGTTAGATGCCCTTTCCACTTGTGTCTCGCCTACTAGCCCAGTTGGAAGAGGCCTTGGCGTTTCAACAATGGGTGCATCGTGTGAATAACCGTGTGGAAAGCATAGTGTAGGTGACCGAGTGGGTGCGTTGTATGACTAACAAAAGAAAGAAGATGTCCTTTCTACTCACCCAAAGATAAAAGTGATACGACCAACCTGGTTAGTACGACCTCTTTGTTGGCCTCTAGCTCGTGGAGCTATGATAGCTGTGTTAAGAAGGCAAGTTGGAGAGAATTATTAGGAAGTAAAGGAAAATATGGTTTTACTTCGAGGGAAAACTGTCCTCCACAAGGTGAGTAATAAAAATAATCTTCTTGCTTTTATTCATTATCTCCTCCTAATTTATAGCATGCACTTAATGTCCAAGTAAACTAAGAAATAGGATAAAATCCCTACAAAATAGCAATTGCTACTACACGTCCCTATAAGATAGCAACTGCACAACCCCACAACTAATTCTACATAGAAACTAACTCCTACTTGAACTCTAACCAACCCTTAGTGCTTTTATTGGTGCCATGTGGGCTTATAAGTAGTGGGTTATTGGGTTATCCCGTACACAACAACTCCCCCCCTCTAACGACACCCTTGTCCTCAAGGGAAAAAAATAAATAAATCAGGAAATCGCATTGTCATCTCCTCGAAGTGTTCCCATGTCGCTCGATTGGTGAAAGTCCCTGTCAATGCACTAGTGCCTCATTCTTCTTCTTTTTTATCCTCTTGTCAAGCACCGCTTGGGGAGTTAGCATTAGAGTGTCGTCTTCTTGACCCAGTGCAGGTAGGGTGGGCTGAACATCAATATGTCCACCTATTTTCTTCTTAAGAAAAGAAACATGAAAGACTGGATGAAGTCTCGAACCCGATGGTAAGTCCAATTTGTAAGCTACAACTCCAATTTTCTGAATCACTTGAAATGACCCATAATACTTGGGTGAGAACTTCAGGTTTTTACGAAGTGCGAGAGAAGACTAACGATAGGGTTGAAGTTGCATAAATACCCAATCGCCTACTTCAAATGTTCTGTCAGTGTGGCACTTATCATATAGACGCTTCATTCTGGATTGTGATTGCTTCAGCTGAACCCTTAGTTTATTAAGAACTTGTTCTCATGCCTTTAGCTCCCTATCAACGGCTTCCAGCTTCGTAGTTCTTGGTACGTAAGATAAGAGAGTAGGTGGGGGCCCATCCATATACGATATCAAAAGGTGTCTTTTTAGTGGAGCTATGAACGCTGGTGTTGTAGTAAAATTAAGCCCAAGGGATCCACTTGGCCCACTCTTTAGGCTTAGAACTGGTGAAGCACCGCAAATACATCTCTATAGTTCGGTTTACCACCTCGGTTTGTCCATCAGTCTAAGGGTGGTATGATGAACTAAAATTGAACTCAGTGCCCTGTGATCGGAACAATTCCTTCCAAAAACTGCTGGTAAATGTGGGGTCACGATTGTATACAATGGATTGTGGCATGCCGTGTAACTTAAAAATATGATCAAAGAATATTTGTGCCACACTAGATGCGGTATAAGGATGTGTGATGGGGATGAAGTGGGCATATTTTGATAACCGAACTACAACCACAAAAATGGTTGATTTTCCCCTTGATGCAGGTAGACCATCCACGAAATCCATAGAAACATCAACCCAAATTTGAGTGGAATGGGTAACGGTTGCAATAACCCAGCTGGAGAGAGATTTTCAAACTTATGAAGTTGGCAAGTGTCACATTGTCGAATAAACTCCCTGATTTGATTGCGCATCCCGCGCCAATAAAACACTGACCTAATCCGGTGTAGTGTCTTATGGTACCCTCATAGGTTCTCGAGTGGTTTTCATTGATGATTGTAGGAATAAGGGTGGATTCTTCAATTAAATAGATTCTGTTTTTGAAAAGAAGAATACCTTCCATGAATTCCCATGGCCCAATTGCTTCTCCTGCCTGACATAAATCAACTAGCCGCTGCAACTTGGTATGAGTTTGAACTTCTTCCTTAATCGGGTCAAGCCAACTTGGAATGGGCTGAGTAATAGCAGAAATTTCTCCTCCCTCATCTCGCCGAGATAGTGCATCTGCCGCCTTATTGTCACACCCCTTTTTGTATTCAATTATAAAGTCGTAGCCCATTACTTTTGTGAGCCAACATTGCTGAGATGAAGTGGTAATTCTCTGCTTCCAAAGATATTTAAGACTTTTTTTATTAGTCCTTACTACAAATCGCTGGCCTAATAGGTAAGGGCGCTACTTTTGAATAGCCAATACTAATGCTAGTATTTATTTGTCATAAGTTGAAAGAGCTAAATTCTTCCCCTTCAAAGCTTGGCTAAAATATGCAATGGGTCACCCTTCTTGCATTAGTACTGCTCCAACTCCAGCCCCTGAAGCATCACATTCGATGATGAAAGCTTTAGTAAAATCAGGTAGAGATAGAACCGGTGATTGTGTCACAGCCATCTTGAGTAGAACGAATGCTTCATCTGCTTCACGGCTCCACTGGAACGAGTCTCTTTTTAGCATCATGGTGAGGGGGGCCACAATTTTTCCATAATCATGAACAAATTTTCTGTAATATCCAGTCAGCCCCAAGAATCCTCTGAGAGCCTTTAGAGTTGTTGGTTTTGGCCAATCCACCATTGCCGACACCTTGTCTGGATCAACACCCACTCCATCTCTGGAGACGATGTGGCCTAAAGACTTGACTTGTACCTGACTGAATTGACATTTTTTTTTGTGCAAACAATTGGTAAGATCTCAAAAGGGAAAGAGTGATTCTCACATGACATGAATGCTCTTCCCACGTTTTACTATAAATTAATATATCATAAAAAAAAAAACTAAAATAAACTTACGAAGACAATTTTTGAAGATCTTATTCATCAATGATTGGAAAGTTGAAGGAGCGTTAGTAAGCCCAAAAGGCATCACTAAGAACTCGTAGTGGCCTTGGTGGGTCCGGAACGCGGTCTTGTGGATGTCTCCTTCATACATTCGTATTTGATGGTAGCCAGATCTCAAATCAAGCTTAGAAAAAAAAATTGTGCTCCATGAAGCTCATCCAAAAGTTCATCAATGACAGGCATGGGAAACTTGTCCTTCACCGTGATCTTGTTAAGAGCCCTATAATCGATGCATAAATGCCAAGAGCCATCGTGTTTCTTCACGAGTAGGACAGGCGAGGAATAGGGACTGTGACTGGGACGTATGATTCCAGTGGAGAGCATATCAATCACTATTTTTTCAATTTCAGTCTTTTGATAATATGGGTATCAATAGGACCGTACACATACTGGCCCACTTTTCAGTAGCAAGGGGTATTCGGTGGTCATGGGATCTTGGCGGAGGTAGGCATTTAGGCTCAACAAAAACATCATTGAAAGTGTTAAGGAGTACCTGAAGCTTGGGTTCAAGTTAATTAGGATACGCTGGAAATTCTTCTGCTTCCAGGGACAATAGTTGTAAGAAGACCCCTTGGTCGCTTTTCTTTACTTCTTTGGTAATTTTAAACTCATCCACCACCTTGTCTTTTGGAATGAATAACCCTTGTAGCTCCACCTCCCTATTGTCGATGTTAAACCTCATTTGTAATTTCGAGAAGTCCCATACGATAGGCCCCAAGGTTCTAAGCCATTGGGCTCGTAAGACAGCATCATATCCCTGCAAGGGTAAGAGGTAGAGGTCGACTATAATAGGTACCCCTTGAAGTGTCATCTTCACACCGTTGCACTTTCCCCCACTAGTGACCTTATTACCACTGGCAACCATGACGACAAACTGGCTGTCATTCTTGGCTCGAAGACTCACCTTCTTGGCAACCCGATCACTTAAGAAGTTATGGGTACTGCCCGAGTCTATCAAAATAGTAATAGGTTGCCAGCCCATTTGGCCCTTACCCCGCATGGTTTGTGGGGCATGGGTGCCAGAGATAGCATGAAGCGATATCTCTGGTGTTTCAAGATTCTCATCGTCCTTCTCTACACTATCTCCTTCTTCATCGTCATTTTCTTCATCAGGCCAACACCCTTCAATGAGAAACAATTTCTTGCATCTATGTCCAGGCCCAAACTTTTCATCGCAATTGAAGCATAATCCCTTTTCCCTCCTTTCTCTAAGCTCGGTTGGTGTGAATCTCTTGGTGGGAGGTGCGATCAAATTCCTCATGAATGGGGTCGATATAGATGAAGACTTCTTCATGACTTCAGGTTAAGGGAAGCAACGTTGAGATTGTATCTTGGACTCATAGAGGCGAGCGAGGCCCATGGTTGCAGAGAGTGTGATGGGTCTAACCGCAAGCACATCTGCTCTTATGCTCTCCTTGAGACCACTGATAAAGCAGCTGGCTTGCTGGTTTAGTGTTATCTTCTCTGCTCGGCTTAACAACCTCTCAAAATGACTTTGGTATTCCTAACAGTTCCAACCTGCTTCAGTTTTGTTAAGTCACCAAAGAAATCATCAAATTGAGTGGGATCATATCTTGCATGAAGCCCATCTTTGAATGCCTCCCATGTGATAACGTGCTGCTTACTCTTGAGGAGCTGGTACCACAATTGTGCTTCTCCTTCCAAGTGGAAAGAAGCCAGCGGAACTCTTTCTTCTTCAGGTGTTCGGTGGAAGTAAAAAAATTGGTCTGCTCGACAGATCCATCTTAATGATGGATCCTCGCTTCCATTGAAGCGGGAAAAATCCAGTTTCACGAACTTTGGTTGGTAGGAACTCAAGGTGCCAGATTGAGCCTCACCATTGGTCAAGTTCACACGCCCACTTCCCATGCGGTTTTGGTTGTGCGAACTCTCGCCATGCTCACGTGGTTGACCATTAGAGAGCTGGTCAATACGAGAGTTAATTGCCGAAAACATCTCATGAATTTCCTTGAGTATCCTCTCCTGGCCTATACAGAGCCAAGGGACTCCACTTTTGCCTCCAGACGGCCAACCCTGTCATCAGCCATGCCTATCTCTGATACCAAATTGATACAACCAACCTAGTTAGTACGACCTCTTCCTCGACCTCTGGCTCGTGGAGCTATGACTGCGCTAAGAAGGCAAGTTAGAGAGAATTATTAAGAAGTAAATAAAAATATGGTTTTACTTCGAGGGAAAACCGTCCTCCACAAGGTGAGTAATAAAAATAATCTTCTTGCTTTTATTCATTATCTCCTCCTAATTAATAACATTCACCCAACATCCAAGTAAACTAAGAAATAGGATAAAATCCCTACAAAATAGCAACTGCTACCACTCGTCCCCCATAAGATAGCAATTGCACAACCCCACGACTAATTCTACATAGAAACTAACTCCTACTTGGACTCTAACCAACCTTTAGTGCTTTTATTGGTGCCACATGGGCTTACAAGTAGTGGGTTATCCCGTACACAACAAAAGATGACTACTGGAGCAAGATCCAGATATTATCCCTGGCACGCGTTCAGTGTGGAACACGTGTGATATCCAGTCCATACATTAGGTTGTCTCCTAATTTTAGTGCACTGCCCCAACTTTCAATCTGATCCACTCATCAGATGGGCTACACTTGTGCATTGAATGTGGACCATTGGTCCACTGTCCAACATCATCATCTGCTCCTGTAAATAACATCACTCCATTATAGTGTTAGTTATAGATTGTATTAGTTTCTAGTTGAATTCGCAATTTACCGGTTGGACTCTAGTTGGATTGTTTCTAGGTGAGTTTATCTAGTTAGCATTGCCTAGTGAGTTGATTTCCAACCTTTCTAAATATACCTTAATTAGACTCTAATTTGGGTTTTAATTTCAAACTCTCTCTTAAGTGAATGTAGGAAAAATCATTCTTCTCAAGTACCACTTTTAAGGTTTGGATTTGGGCCTAGTTGAGTTGAAAACCAACTGAATTATGGTATGGTAACTCTCAAACCTTCTATTGAAAGTTTAATTAGAGATTAATTCAATTCTATGATAATTTGATTATAGGAATTTATTTTACCCTTCAAGCTTTCATTTGTTTTATTTGTGTTTTCATAATTTTATTACTTGCTTATATTAAAATTCATGTTGAGTATTTTTATCATCTATTAATATTTGGATGTATAATGAAGTGATTTTTACATGCTAGTTAACTTCAATTGTATTCAATAGTGTTAGTGTTAAAATTGATTTGATATGATGTATGTCTATGAATATGATTGGAAGTTGGTTTGAAATGATATTGTATGTATATGGAGGATGCGTTGTACAGGTGTTATGGATGTCATTTGAAGTTTTGGGTTGGAAATAATTAATGTTATGTTTTAGAAGGGTTAACTTAATATGTGGCTTGGTTGCCATTTGGATATTGAAGTGAATTGTTACTTCATTGTTGATTAGATAAATATATGGTTGGTTGTGAGTAGTGCGAACAATTGAACTTGTCTTATCACTATTGGTTCAATTTAGAAATATAATAAATTGAAAGTTATTATAGGATTACCATCTTTGTGATTTGGTTATGCCTATATAGCTTTTGGAATCAATCATTTTTATTTGTCCTTGAATAGACTTATTGCTCAATGTGGCTTTTATGATATCATTGGTATTATGTGATGATGGTAAATCATATTGTTGAACCCTAACAGGCTACTAGTGTAGAATTATGACTCCATTGTATATCAGTCACTTACTATCAATATGTTGTAGAATTCTTCTTGTTGACGTCTTATGAGTCGGGAATGGTGGTGTCAGACACTATGCCCGATCTGTCAGCTTATGCTGGGTTGCACGCTCCTCCATAGTGACCGTGAGTATTTAATTATTTGTTTATAAAACTGAACTAATAAAGGCTGGCTAATCATGCATTCAGGTGATCGGGCGGCTAATCTGGATGTTGTGGTAGTACATACCTTTGTGTACTTTCGCTGGCTCCCAGACCACTATCGATTGATCCATTTGGACAAGCTAGTTATTGTGAGCACATACCCATGTGTACTTTCGCAGGTGACTAGTCTCTGTTTCTTTTGCATCGTGGGTTCCCCCACATTTATCAGCTGGATGTATATTCCCGGACTGAAGAACATGTGCATGCATACATGCATTTAAACAAGACTAAATTGAAAATTGAATATTTTGGTTTGGTTGTGTTTGCGAACAGTGGAATGTATATCCTGGTGTTATATATGAATTGTAATTGAAATGTTCTAATTGTCTGTTTTATGTGAAATGAAATATTGCATATTCTCGAACTTTATAATTGTGTCAATTACATTATATGTTGTTTAATAATCTATGCTTTTCCATTATGATGATTGGTATTCTTAGAGAGTTTTTACCTCACTATAATAGCGATTGACGTTGTCAAACCATATGAATCGGATAGCTCTTTATTCATATTTTAGTTTACTTTCGCTACAATAAAAAAATATTCATGAAATGTGGGCTATCTTCTTAAGGTTAACACTCAGGTTTTTGAAACACAAGTTTAAAACTTGGGTTACGAAAATCAGGGTGCCACTTGGATAATTTGGATATGAATTGGATAACCCTTCATTCATATTTTTGTTTACTTCCGCTACGATAAAAAAATACTTATGAAATGTGGGTCATCTTCTTAAGGTTAACACTCAGGTTTTCGGAACACAGGTTTAAAAGTTGAGTTATGACAACTAGGGTGTTACAAGGGCCTATTGGGTTGTTTTGAACCAAATCCATTCCTTCCATATGTAAGTTGTTTTAATTTCATATCATCTATCCAAATTTGAGAGCTAAAATCATTACAGATGGACCATAAGGGAAGAAATACTTTAGAATTAATACATAATGTTAGTGTAGTTATAGGCCTATAGAGAGCTTCAAATAAAAGAACATAAAAACTCTTCTGTGGGTTTATGACTGTCTGATTAAAATAAGTGGATCAGATCGTCCAAGGGGTGGGCTGAATCTATATTTTTTATGGGGCCCATGTCTTCTTCAAAATCCCAAGACAGGAGCCCGCTGTATGAGCGGCAGCTGTGGTAGAACACATATTTATCCACCGAAAAGTGAAAAAATAATTTTAAGGCTACAAAATTTTAAGTTGGGAAAGAATAGGCCAAAAAAAAAAAAAAAAAAAATCCTATGACGGGGCTACTGCATCAAAAACTCCAGTGAAAATGGGAGAAAAACTTGGATACTCTGCCAGAGTGTGATGGGTGATACCCGGAATCGCATGCGTGGATTATAAGTAAATGAAATTAAACTGTCCACACTATGTGTCTTATTCTAGACGAACTAAAAATTAGCTTTTTTAATCATCTGAATATTGGATTAGTGGACATTTATTGGGCGGTCAGAAATGGAAAGTAACCAGTTCACCAACATTTGTCCACGAATCAGAGGTTATAATTAATCCAAAAATCAAATCAGACTTTCTGATTATGACCTAGAAACATCTGGTTTCATAATCTAACCGGTTTATTTGGCTTCAATATATTCCAGATGTACAATTTCTGAGTGACTGCGTATCAAGCGTCATACGCTGCTAGAGTATCAAAGGACTCTAACGGCAAAACCGCCTACTGCAAAGCATCACCCAATCGGAAGCCGCCACGTCCGAGTATTCGCGGCGAGTCGGGGCGAGCCGCGGATCCACCGAAGTGGGTGGGACCCTGAGTGTGGGGCTCACAATGATGTATTTTCCTCAAATCCACACCGTCCAACCATTTTGACAGCTCATTTTAGGGCATGAACCAAAATTGAAGCTGTCCCCAATCTTACGTGGACCGCACCACAGGAAAAAGTAGTTATTGAATCCCCACCATTAAAAACTTCATGTATTCCACCGGAATGCTTATTTGCCATCCAACCTGTTGATTAGGTCACAAAGACCTAGATGAAGGGATCACAGATATATCATCTTGATCCAAAGCTTTCGTGGCCCACAAGAAGTTTTTAATGATCAATTACCACTGTTTACTGATCTGCTTCCTTTTTTGGATCATGCCCTAAAATGAGCATTCAATATGGATGGACGGCATGGATGTAGTCATATACATCACGGTGGGCCCTACAGTCAGGGGTCCCACCCACCTCGGTGGATCCCGGGATCCACTGAAGCCGCGCCCGGCGAGTCGTCGATTCCCAAAACACTGTACCGCGTCCGTACAGAATCGTATCTAAGAAAGGGACAGTCCAGATGAATCACGTTGCCAGGTCCCCGCACGTGCACTGCCGGTTCTTGCAATTACGTGCACAGAAGCATAACAGATTAACCTAACTCAGACAAAAAGCACTTGCAAAATAACGAAAATATCCTCGCCAAAACTCACCAGAGACGCCAATCCTCCGGATGGCATTTCCGTCATTTGAGCCCAATTTGAATAAAAGGGCGCGCAGTGTTAAGAAGACCAGCTCGAAGCTCCTGCAACTAATTCCCAATTCCAGAAATACCCCCAAAGAAACACTGAAATCTCATATACATATCTCTCTCTCTCTCTCTCTCTCTCTCTCTCTCTCTCTGTATGAGAAAGATCCAAGGAGGAGCTTCAGGGAGCCGGAAGAACCACCGAGCTCTATCTCATGTCTACCATCTTCGATGCCTGCAAGAAGCGCAAACGGCAGATCAAGGCCTACGCATTCCATGCGTTTGCAGACCCCGGCTGCCCGGTCGACTACTCAGGCCCATTCCGTGACAATATCCGATCGTTCCTCCAGGAATGTGCTGAGATCGAGGACTACAATGTCGAGGGGATGCCGACGTGGTGCACGCTGCTCGTCAACGAAGACAGTGGCGTAGTCGTCCCTCTCTATTTCATTGAAGAGAATGTCAAGCACTCAAGCCGCCCATTTTGCGATTTCTGCCGTTGCGTCGGTAATGAATTACTTGGATTTGTCACATTTGATTGGAATTGGGTTTTTCTTGAATTGGAATTTGCTGGATTTGGGTTTTGAATCAGGGATTTGGGTTAGAATAATGAATTTTGAGAATCACGATGAATTCTTTTTGGTGATTCATTAACATGGCATCTGTCATTGTAACCCTAACTAGATTTCTTGTGAGAAGTGATGAATTGGCTCTGTATTTATTACCCCCCTTGCATTTCTACTCTTGACCTGAATTGGGAATTGGACTTAGGTGGGATTCTTTCAAGCACCGTGACATTACCCAGATTGTGTTTGTTAAAAAACCTTTCGGATTTGTGTGGGATTTTTTTCAGCAACGAATTCCAGTTGTTGGGTGATTTTTTTGCCATTTCTACCCCGGAATAGGTTTCCTGAATTTTGGATTGGATCATGGAGAAATCCTTTTGATCCAAATCAGGTTTCGTGATTTATGTCTTCTCTATGTCAGAGTCCTATTTCTTACTGGAAGTAGTTTCGGCGAAATGGGTTACAAAGTGGTTTTTCTGGCATTTCTACTCTTCAATCAGTCTTTTCAGTGACTTACTGTAAGCCAAATTCGAATTTCTGATTTCTATATTTTGTACTTCCGAATTGGGCTATATAGGAAAAATTCTGCATGATCCATCGTAGCCCAAATTTGATGTCTAGCAGATTGGAATCTGGTTTTTCTATCCTGAATTGGGAATTTGGTATGGGGTGTTTTTTTGCGAAATTGTAATCCAAATCGAGTTCTGTCATTTCTATTGTTTCTAGCCCCGAACTGGGTCTGAAGGGATTCATTTCAGCAATCTGTTGAAACCCAACTAACGCTTCTTGCTGGAAGTTATTTTGTTTGAATTCTACGTGGATTTTCTATTCCTGAATCAGAATCCTGAATTAGGGATTTGACTGTGGAGCAATCCTTCTGAGTGAATCATCGCTATCCAAACCAGAATTTCGTGATTGACATCTTCTCAAATGCTGAATTGGGTTTTAGATGGCTTCTTTTGATTGATAATACAAAATCAGAATCATGTTTCTTACTGCAAGTAGTTTCAGTGAATCAGATTGCAGTGTTTTTCTGGCATTTCTACTCTTGATTTAGTGTCTTTTCAGTGACTTGTTGTGAGCCCAATCTGGATTTCTAAATTAGATATCTTCTATATCTGAATTGGGTTTTGGAGAGAACTTGCATGATTCACCATGACCTGAGTTGACCTAATGGAAAGTATCCCTGAATCATTGTCCTGAATTGGATTCTGTGATTTCTATTGTTTCTAGCCCTGCATTGGGTTTGGGCGGGATTTGTTTTAATCTATTGGAACCCAAATCACACTTCTTGCAGAAGTGATTTTGCTTAAATTCTAGACAAAGTTTTTGCGTTTCATCACAAAGCAAATTGGGTTGCCAGTAGGAGTCTTAATCTGGGCAGGATTGTTCCGATTGTTTCATTGATTGAATTGTGAAATGCTTTGATTTTGGACTACGCGTTGTGACTGGTTGCACCAAATATCATGTTGTTTGGTGCAACCAAACACACCCTTAAGTTGCTGTACTTGATTTCTGTTGGAATTTCATGTTTTGTTTGTAGGTTGGAGTCATCATTTCGTGTCCAAACGGCGATATCATATTGTGATTCCGTCTGACAGTGAGTGGGATAAGCCTCTCACTGATAGGATTTTCAGTCTCCAAAACCATCTTCTGCACGGATTGATTCACTGCAACGGTTTTGGTCACCTTCTCTGCATCAACGGCCATGAAGGCGGATCAAAATACATCCGAGGAAGAGAGATCATGGATCTGTGGGATCGGATCTGCACCACACTCCATACCCGGTGAGAAAAAGAACTGTAGTTCAGCTTAACTGTACTCATATGGGGCGCATCGGTGTGAGAGTGGGGCCCACCCTGAAAATGCCCCGGCACAAAAATAGGCTGGTCCACTCATCTGGTTGGCTACAAGCCAATGCAGACAATAGGCGCTTAGAGAAAAGATAAAAATGGCCCATATTCAACTTAAATGTGCGGCTGAGCTGATAAAACATCCTGATTTTCGGGCCAGGTCATGTTCCCTGTGCACTGCACCCGAAGAATGGCCTGCCTTGTTGATTTACCTTGGCGCATTTCTCCTTATCATAATCGGATCATAGATTTGAATTTTTGGGTACTTTTTGCAGGAAAGTGACTGTCGAGGACACATCAAGGAAAAATTCGATGGAGCTGCGGCTACTCTGCAGCGTGGCCTACGGCCGGTCATGGTTCGGAAGGTGGGGCTATAAGTTCTGCCATGGAAGCTTTGGAGTGACAGAGTATAATTACCAGCAGGCCATTGAGATCCTCAGCTCACTCGATCTTGGCAGAGTTATCGAAGATTTCAAAGAGGTGGGCCGGGCAAGAGAGATCGAACGGATCATCCTCAGCTATCGGAAGGCGAGTGAGGCCCATCTTGAAACTGTCCGTGACCTCCTCCTATGCATGCTCGAGCTCAAAGCCCACCTCCCATTAAAGAACAACACCACAACTACCACGGTTGCTGCTACAGCTCGGAAAGCCCCATTGGTCCCCAAGGCGGGGGCAGCTCAGCAGGGCAAGCCAGCAGCACGGGATAAGAAGAACTGCAGCGATTTCAGCACAGTGGCAGCCGGCCTGATGAGCCGGTGGTCCATCCGGCGATTAGAACTCACTGCCCAAGTGATCGTCGATGCGCTAAAAGAGAACAGATCAGGCAGCCGCAGTGGGGCCCATGTGTGGATGACACGGCAGGACGTCCGTGATGCCGCCAGGCTCCACATAGGTGACACAGGGCTGATCGACTTCGTGCTCAAGTCCCTCGGCAACTGCATCGTCGGGGACTGTATCGTCGTCCGAACAACCAACCCTACCACCAGGGTGCTCGAGTACACAGTCAAAGACACCACGACCAGCAATGGCGCAGCTGCCACAGAGCCTGTTGCCAAGCTAGACGAACAGCCCGCCATGGTGCCCGTGGTCCCCGCCGGGAGGACGGAGATAAACCGGGACATGTTGCACGTGTACAAGCATGTGCTGGAGCACTACCCAGCTGAGGCATGGGAGCCCGTGCGGCTAGCCGGACGTGCAATCCTTCATAGCAAGCACTTTGTGAAGGCGTGGCCGTTCCAGGACGCCAACGATGAGATGCTGCGGTTCATGTGCAGGCTGATGCCATCAGCTGGGGAGGAGACTGAGGAGCTGACGCAGCCGCTTCCGCCACCCGAGCTGGTAGTTGTTCCACCGCATGCGACGGTGGGGGAGCTGCGGGTGGCGGGGGAGCAGGCCTTCCGGGACACGTACTGCATCCTGGAGCGGTTCGAGGCGGCCACGGTGGAGGGACTGGACGGCGACGAAGAGGAGCTTCTGTTCGCCGTGGCCCAGTCAGGGGCGACTGTGTGGCTGAGAGGGAGTGGCGTGGACCTGAGGTGCAAGCTGAGGTACGAGGGTGGGGACGACAACTGGACGGTGGATTGTACGTGCGGGGCGCAGGACGATGACGGGGAGCGGATGGTGGCATGTGACATATGCGAGGTGTGGCAGCACACAAGGTGCGGCGGCATCAAGGATTCGGACGCCGTGCCGCCGCTGTTCATGTGCGCACGGTGCGGGACCATGCTCGCTCCGCATGGCCATGAGATCCTCAGCAAGGTGGCGCTGCCGCCGGAGTACACGTGAGAGGGGTGCCGTGTGAACGTGTGGGGTGGCACGTGTGCTGTGTGCATGGGGTGGTGTAACTACCTTTTTTTTTTTCCCCCGCTGGGTGACATGAGTGCGTCCATGAAACAAAGCATTTTTTTTTTTTTTTTCCTATCAATTTTTTTCTCCCAAACTGAATAATTCCTCAGTGACTTTATTAGTGGACCATTGTATCCCTGAAAAGGTAATAAAATTGGAGGGTCTTCTTTTTTTTCTTTTTCCTTTTTGTCATTTCATGAATTTCTAGGTAGAAGTGTGGGGCTGTCAATAGGAAGTGGGCCAGGATTTTACTCCCTGATCAGGCTGTTAGAAGAATGATTGAAGCTTTTAGGTCACCTGGGTGGAGAGCCCACCCTTGATTTTTTCAGTGCCTACTGTGATGATTATAGGAAATTCACTCCATCCGATAGGTGTCACCCTAAAATTTAGGGCTTGGGACTGAAAATTCAAGCCCGTCTGTGATTCAGGGTGGCCATTCGAAGAGAAATAGTTAGGAGGTTGAGCATTGCCTAATATACTGTTTCCAAATCTTGTGGTCCACTTGGGTTAAATTTTGAATCAGGGGCCTAACATGGTGTAATGTACCTAGTGATTGGGGGTGGATTTCCGTAAACGAAGAGGCATGCATGTGTGAGAATTTTTTAGCTCTCCATGTGATTGACGTGCCTTACGTATGATATCAGCTTCGTCATAAAAAGTAGTAATTTTATGTTTAAGAATCAGTGGCCCCACCCTGATGTTCAAGTGAAATCTACCTCCATCACTAAGCCTGTCATCTCATTTTAGCCAAAGGGTTTTAAAGCAGCCTGGTTTGTGATTTAGTTGGTCAAAGGGGAACAATTGGGAGATTGACGCCCACCCTTGATTTTTACATGGTCATTGATATACTTACAAAAAACCATGCAGAGCATTAGATGTGTTGTACCAAATTATTTCTACAGCTAAAACAATAAGGCAGAAATGTGATACAGGTGGGTCACACCAAAAGAAATAGTTGGAGGAAAGACTTGCACTCTTGATTTCTTAAGGGCCCACTGTGTTGATTGTATGAAATACAGTCCAACCATTAGATGCCAAGCTAAAATTCATGCCCGAGGACAAAAGATTAAGCCCAAAACTAATTCCAATGGACCATACAAAGGGAAACAATTTCAAGGGTGAGTGTTGTCCCATACACTTTCCAATTGTGTAGTCCACCACAATCACATATGTGGCTGAATCTTAGGCCTTGGGACCAACATGGGTTGACACACTTGGTGGTTGGGGTGGATTTCACATAAATATTATGGTGGCCCATGTGATAACTTGTAGAATTAATCTTACAAGTGCTTTGAAAATGACGTTGTTTCACTCCAATGCCAAACACATTCCTTTTACTTAAATATTCTGGGAGTACAAAAATAGTATCACTTTTCAAATCATTCTTTCTTTTTGAAAAAAAAAATAAGCTCTAAACTTATTTGAGAAGAAAATGAGAGGAAAAAAATATTACTAAAATTCCATTTTTAGAAGATGATTCTTCTTTCTTTAAAATATTGTTTGTGAGCTTAACTTTAAGCCCAATTTTGAAAGGATAAAAGATGTACTCTTTTTTTTTTTTTTTTTTTTAATTTTTTGTCACTACTCTCTTGCTAACTCTTATTTTACCAATGTAATCAATGATCTTTCATGCTTTCCAACTATTTTTCCATAATTTTTTTTATACTTTTCAACTACTCGCTAAAGTGGAATTATCACCTCAAAAAAATGGGTGCTAAACTTATTTAGAAAGAAAATGATAAGATGAGATGAAAGAATATAGGACAATTATCACTTTTTAAAGATGGCTTATTTTTCTTTCTTAAATTTTTTTTTGTAAACTTGACTTTGAGTCTAGTATTGAAAAATCAAACTGTGTTAAAATGAGACAATTCTTCTCTAATTTCAAAGTTAGTCAAATTATCTTTCGAATGAACCTAAGATCATCCGTATTTGACCTATAACAAGGGGGTTATGATCATTTTTATAAGATTAGGCAATGCTGAAATGAGTGTAAATGCTATCATGGGCTTTTAAACTATTATGGACTTTTGACTCACCTTTGAATAGTCAAATAGTGTCCAAATGACATGATTTCAAATCTATTTGAAAATTCATGAATTCTCTTTCCAATGAGCACAACATCACCCTAATCAAACCTGTAAGGAGGGAGTTATGATTGTTTTTGTGGAATCGCACGATGTTAGAAACAAGGGCAAATGTGACTGAACGCCATCATGAACTTTGGACTTACTTTTGAATAGTCAAATGGTGTCCTAAATGAGATGATTCAAAAGTCATTTGAAATTTTATCAAACTATCTTTCTAATGAGTACAATATCAGCTCGATCTGACCTATAATGAGGAAGTTATGATCATTTCCGTGGGATCATGCGATGATAAAAATGAGAGTGAACGCCATTATAGACTTTGGATCCACTTTTAAATGATCAAATGATGTCCAAATGAGATAATTTTAAAGTCATTTGAAAGTTTATTGAATTATCTTTCCAACATGCACAAGATCACCTTAATCCAACCTATAACGAGGGAGTTATGAAAATTCTTGTGGATCGCATGATAATGAAAACGAGAGCGAATGCTACCGAACACCATCATTGACTTTGGGCCCACTTTTAAACAGTTAAATGGTATCCAAATGAAATGATTTTAAAGTCATTTCAAAATTCCTTAATTTATCTTTCCAACAAGCATAAAATTACCCTGATTAGACCTGTAACAAGGGAGTTAAGATAGTTTTCATGCGACCATGCGATGCTAGAAATGAGAGTGAACGCGACCAAATGATATCATGGATTTTAGGCCCGCTTCTGAACATTTAAATGGTGTATAAATAATATAATTCAGAAGTTATTTGAAAGTTCATCAAATTATTTTTCTAACGAGTACAAAATCACTATGATCCGACCTATAACAAGGGAGTTATGACCATTCTTGTAGAATATTGTGAAATTGAAAATGAAAGTAAATGCGATCGAACGCCTTCATAGACTTTAGGCTTGCTTTTGAATGATCAAATGTTGGCCAAATAAGATGATCCCAAATTTATTTAAAATTTCATTAAATTATCTTTCTAACAAGCACAAGATCGGCTCGATCCGACCTGTAACGAGAGAGATAACTATTTTTGTGGAATCGCACGATGCTGGAAATGAGTGCGAATGCGACTAAACGCATGAACTTTCACGGAATCACATGATGGTGGAAACGAGAGCGAACATGACTGAACACCATCATGAACTTTGGGCCCAATTTTGAATAATCAAATGGTATCCAAATGAGATTATTCTAAAGCCATTTGAAAGTTTATTAAATTATATTTTTAATGAGTAAATGATCATCTCCTAATCCGACTTTTAATGAGGGAGTTATGACTATTTTTTTGGGATGATGAAATACTAGAAATAAGAGTGAGGGCGACCAAACATCATTATAGACTTTGAGCTCCACTTTAAAACAATGAAATGGTGCTCAAATAGGATGATTCATAATTCATTTGAAAGTTTATTGAATTATCTTTCCAACAAGCATAAGATCTCCCTGATCCGATCTATAACGAGAGAGTTACGACTGTTTTCATAGTATCACACAATGATAGAAATGAGGGCAAGTATGACCGAACGCCATTATGGACTTTGGGCTCATTTTTGAATGGTCAGATAGTGTCCAAATAAGATCATTCTAAATACGTTTGAAATTTCATTGAAATATCTCTTCAACATGCATAAGATCACCCTATTCTAACCTGTAACGAGGGAGTTATGACTGTTTTCACGGGATAACGAGATGCTGAAAATAAGAGCAAACAGTAACCAAATGCCATCATGGACTATGGGCGCACTTCTGAATGGTCAAATGGTGTCTAAATGAGATGCATCCAAAATCATTTGATAATTTATTGAATTATTTTTCCAACGAGCACAAGATCACCTCGATCCAACCGATAATAAGGGAGTTTTGGCCATTTTCGTGAAATCATGCATGTTGGAATCGATTGCAAACATGACTAAACGTCATTAAAGAACTTGAGCCAACATTTAAACAGTCAAATAATATCCAAATGAGGTGATTCTAAAGTCATTTGAAAGTTCATCGAATTATCATTTCAATGAGCATACTATTAACATGATCTAATTGGTAACAGGAGAGTTTTGATTGTTGTCATGGGATTGCTAATGCTTAAAATGAAAATGAACGCAGTTGAACGACATTATGGATATTGAGCCCACTTTTGGTTAGTTAAATGGTGTTCAAATGAGATGATTCTAAAACTATTTAAAAGTTCAGTAAATTATCTTTCCAATGAGTACAAGATTACCCCAATTCAACTCGAAACAAGGAAGTTATGATCGTTTCATAAGATTATGTGATGCTGAAAATGAGACCGAACGTGACCGAACATCAATATAAACTTTAGGTCCACTTTTGAATGGTTAAATGTGTTCAAACAAGTTGATTTAAAAGTCATCAAATTATCTTTTCAAAGAGTACAAGATTACCCTGATCTGACCTGTAACAAGGGAGTTATGACCGTTTTAGTAGGATTGTGCAATTCTTGAAATGAGAGTGAATGTGACCGAATAACATCATAGACTTTGGGCCCATTTTTTGTTTGTCAAATGATATCCAAATAAAATGATTCCAAAGCCATTTAAATATTCATCAAAGTATCTTTCTAAAGAGCACAAAATCACCCCAACCCAACTTACAATGAAGGAGTCATGACGATTTTCATGGATTCGCACAATGTTAGAAACGAGAGCGAACATGACCGAACAACACCAAAAGTCCATGAGGGCATTTAGTCGCGTTTGCTCTCGTTTTCAGCATTGCGGATCTTATGAAAACGGTCATAACTCTCTCATTATAAGTTGGATTGGGGTGATCTTATGTTTGTTGGAAAGATAAATCAATAAAAATTTAAATGACCTTAGAATTATCTCCTTTGGAGTCTGTTTGATCTTTCAAAAGTAGACCCAAAGTCCAGCTCGTTTTCACTCTTGTTTCCAGCACAATGCAATCCCACAAAAATGGTGATAACTCCCTTGTTAGAGGTCAAATCAGGTTGATCTTGTACTAGTTGGAAAGATAATTTGATGAGCTTTCAAATGGCTTTAAAATAATCTCATTTGAAGATCGTGCAACCTTTCAAAAGTTAACCCAAATTCCAACTTGTGTTCACTCTCATTTCTAACATCATGTGATCTCACGAAAATAATTATAACTCCTTTGTTATAGAACAAATTTAAGGTAATCTTGAACTGTTTAGAAAAACAATTCCACAAACTTTCGAATGGCTTTAGAATCATCTCATGCAAATACCGTTTAACATTTAAAAAATGAGCCCAACATCCAACTCTTAGTAAAAGATCATTTTAAGCCTAATCTTTTGAAAAGAAGAATAACCCATCTTATGAAAGTGGAGTTTTAATCTCTCATCTCTTTATATCAGTTTCTTCCCAAGCAGATCTATCTTTTAATTTTTGTCCCCTGAAAATACAAGAAATGTATTTTAGGTGTAAAAAAATAATGATTTGAAAAGTGGTGCTATTTTGGTGTTCCCATAAAACATTGTGTATTCACAAAAAAAAAGCCTTTTTTATTTCGTCGGATTCTATCTATACATTGTTAAACATAATTGCGAATTTTAATGCATATAAATTCCATGATGATTATGATTTGGATTCCAATTCATATCAAATACAAGCTACCAAATGATCCCTTAGATTTCTCAAGGGCAGCTCGGGGTAAGCAAATGTGTCGATGGCTCGAGTGAGCCCCACTCCAATGTTTATGTGAAATCTGCCTTAACTTCTAGGTGCGTCACCTTGTTAGGGCCAGGGCTTGGCTTGTTCGTGATTAAGGTGTACTACATGATTGGAAACAACATACAAGGCAATGCTCACCCTTTACCCTTTAAACTGTTTCACTTGGCATGACTCACTTGAATTACAGATGGGCCAAATGTTTAGCCCTAAGCCTAAATTTTGGTGTGACATCTAATGGTCAGAGTGGATTTCATCATGTTGGACCCTATAAAAATCAAGGGTTGTTGTCTCCCGCTCTCAGCTGTTTCCTCAGCCTAGCCCAGCATTTTATGACAGAAAAACTCATCACCCACCTGCAACGGGTTACCACCTACCATGAAAACGAATGGCTCCACGACATTCTCCAAATCAGGCTAATCTGCTCACAAGCTGGGCCTAGACCATTGATTTCCACGGTGTGGCCCACCTGATGGCAAACCGGTCTGATTTTATGCAAGGTTACCTTCACGGTGGGGCTTGCCATTTTCATGGGAAGTGGATTGCCCGGTGGTGTTTTGACATCACCAAGTTCTATGGGCTCCACACACCATCCATCCATTTTACGATATCATTTTAGGGAATGGGCCCAAAAATGAGGCAGATCCAAAGCTCGAGTTGGGAAGTTTTGGATCAAGCTGATATTTGTGTCTTCCTTTCATCCAGGTCTGTGTGACCTTGCGAACAGGTCAGGTGGCAAATAAACATCATGGCGGACCCTAGGAAGGTTTCAACTGTGGGCATCAATATTGTCCCACTGCTTTCTGTTGTGTGGTCCACTTTTTTGGGCCCATGTCTGAAACTGATCTCGCAAAATGGATGTAACACACACATCATCATGGGGCCCACACAACTTGGTGACGTCAACACACCACCACCGAGGTCGGTGTTGGCACACTTCCATTTTCATTATACTGCATGTCCTACATAAGCGACGTGCTGGCCAGAAAGATGGGTGGTAGTACCACAAATCGTGGTACCTTGCCTGGAGGCTGTAGATTACCGCTTCTCTTTGTAACAACTCCTTTATTATGTTGGAATGAACTTAAAAAAAAAAATTCTAGTACAATTCATTTTCAGTTGGGTCATGGTCCATCCAAGATGGGGCCCAAATTCCAATGGCCCAGACCACGAGCCGTGGGCCCCACTCAAAACTGGAAACCCATGTGTCCTCTGCACATCCGGGTGGAGGATGATATAAATCATCGAGTCATTAAAACTCCAATAAACCCAAAGCTGCAGTTACCTACAGCAAATGGGGGTAACTAAAACACTAGCATATATTATCATGAGAGTTTCATACATTTTCCAAAATTGAAATCAAAATCTGAGGACACCCATCTATCATTGTCCTAGCCATGGTGTCAAAACCAAGGCACTCTGGAACTGTGGGCACGCATCGGCCCCACTGCAATGGTTGGATGCACAACGGCATAAACTGTGGCCCACAGAGGAATTAAAATGACCCAATCTGCACACCTATCAATCGGCCGGAGATGAAGAAAGGCTTTATGATCTTTGCATGTAGCTTTTGGTGGCGAAAAAGAGTCGTGGATCTGGTAGTGTAAAAGGACATTCATCCATCAGCTTCATAAAAGTTCTACATCAGATTTCTTGAAAGGTTGGCAGGTTTAGCTTGAGACTGTCACAAGCTGGCAAAGTGTATCTTGAGACCATTGTCTCAGAGCCCCGAAATGACATCCATCCATCTGCAACACTTTCGATACCTACATGTGTAAACAAGTGTCCTTTAATATCTCTTGAAGCTTCATTGAAAAAGTCTTATCTTTTTTCTAATGTTTCCCTCGGACAACGATATTTTTCCGAGCATTGGCAATAATATCAGCTATACTGATACATGTTTCCATATCCCCAGTCATTGATAGTTTGATACATGTATCAATCTGATACTCCGAACACTGGTTGTTCATAAGGAATCCAGGTTGCCCAGACGCTTCATCTACCATGGATGAAGGGCCAAGAAACAAATCAGGTTGTTTTGCAACTTTGGTAGGCCCCGGTGAGAATAAGGGTGGGCATCCACTTCCACCTGGTTCCCTGTGCTGTGGCCCACCAGAATTTTGGATCAAGCTTATTTTCAGTTCCTGTGGCGACACATCAATTGGACAGGGTTGGATCGAGGATGTGATACATGCACAATGTGGCCCCAATATCTGCCTAACACCAGCATATAATCTTACGAAACACCAGTACCACTGGAGTGCACCCCTTGATATATTATATGTTCTAAAACTACTTGAGAGTGTGGTTGGTTGCACCAAATTTCATGAAATGTCTAGGAATTTTGCACCAAATTAGACTGATTCAACCATGAAATTTCATGATATTTGGTGCAACCAAACGCGCCCTAAAACTTTCTTTAATGAGTCTTTATATAATTTGTTTATTTAATTATTAGATGACAGATTGAGTCAAATGAAGACTCCCATCGAGTCGAACCAATCTGGCTGGGCATCGAGGTGAGTTTTCAGGTATTTGAATTATGCTTGAGACGGGCTGCTCACCCATCTCTAGCATGCATCGAGGTGAGTTTTCAGGTATTTGAATTATGCTTGAGACGGGCTGTTCACCCATCTCTAGCATGCCTGCTGTACACATGGCATGCATCTTGGGCAATTGAGATGTTGATCTGGTCAGCAGCTATTATTTCTTGCCTACAAATACTAAGAAAATGATAAGCTAAAAGGCATGCATAGGAGTCCGTACCCAGTGCATGAATATCACTCATCGAACAGCTAGGATCATCCCATCCCACCACTGCAATATTTGAAATATGAGTCCGTATCCTCTGTTTGCTGCAAACAGGAAATCCCTGTTCACAGCTTCGGTATAATGAGGTTGCACTTGGGATGTGATGTGGTTGCAAACCTATGTGATGACATGGACCAATCAAAAAGCTGCAAACAGGGATATCCTGTTTGCAGCAAACTAGCGGTGCATACAGTTCGGTTCAGTCCGGTTCTGGGGGAAACCGGAACCGAACCATTCCCAACAGTTCCAGGAAATTCGGAACTGAAACCGGACCATTAGCACCCTAGAACCGAACCGGAACGGGACCGTAAAAACCAGTTCAGTTTCGGTTCGGTTCCACGGTTCTGGGCTTTTTATAATCCAGCCCAATTGCATTTGATTCCTTGATGCAACGCAATGTGTTTGTTATATCTACACCGTCCATCCTCATTGCTAGGCAATGTTTAGGTGGGCCACATTAAAAAAAATCAGATAGATCGAAATTTTTAGTGGACTACTCGACATGAAACAATGAAGGGTGAACACCCAGAGTTCGGTTCCAAGCTTGGTTCCAGGGTTCGGTTCCAGGTCCGGTTCGGTTATACAAAACCCCAAACCGAGAACCAAACCGAACTAACCGGTTCTTTGATTTTCAGAACCGGAACAAGAACTGGAACTGGAACTGATGCGCTTCAGAACCGGATCGAACCGAACCGAACTAACCGGTTCCGGTCCGGTTTACCGGTTCCACCGGTTTCATGTGCACCCCTACAGCAAACACAGGATCCGGATTCTTGAAATATAGCTCATCAAAAGCCCTGATCGCCCTAGACAAGAGTTGCATGTACAGTGGAGATACTCGAGATGGGCAATGCCCATCCCTAGCGGGCTTGTGGGGCCCTGCATCCTTTTCCTAGATGGTGCTACACAGTTTTAACAAGGATGGACAATTTTCACTTTGAGAAGCAAGTTGCAACGTAAAGAAGCCTCACCTCTGTCGCAGTATCTAGTCATCCCAGTCATCTTCTTCACTAGGCTCGTCAGACTCATGGAGATCAGCAGCCTGTGATGGAAGGAGGAAAAAAATAAAATAAATTATTCACTATTTTCATTACATGGAAAGCCAGTACTTGGAGAAATGAGGCACAGAACTTTACCTCTAGAGATGATGATTGTGCTCTGGAAAGCAAGAGGAGATGTCAAGATTATAGTTAGGAGTGGCTATGTTGTTCTAATGAAGTAAATATAATGTAGAACTATGTTGTCACAAAAGGTTACCATTAAGAAACATGTACAGTAGGTACATAGGCACATCGACACCAGAGCCATGCATAGCTAATCGGCTGGGTTTGGACTGGGCCAGTAGTCTAGACCCAGGCTAGCCCAACACTTAATAACCAAGGCCCAGGCCTGGCATGGGCCTAGCTCAGCAGACCAATTCCTGAGCCCAAGAAGAATTGCTTGTGCCTGTCCATGACCCAGCCCAGCCAAAAAATTGATAAAATCATATTTCCCACTTGAATGTTCCTAATCTATCTGTTCATCACATGGGCCACACATGCACAAAGAAATAGACATTTAGAGAACAAAACCAACAGTCTACATTTGAGTTGTGGGTTGCCGAACTGGGGAGATATGACACGTACGCATGAGGTCGCGTTGGGCCAGGTCGGGCTAAAATGATTTGAGCACATGCCCGGCCCAAAAATGATCAGGCCATGCATGCTAGGCACAAGCCCCGTCCATGGGCCAAGCTAACAGGTCCAAGCTCGGTCCAAAACCAGGTCAGGCTTGTCACGCTGAGCAGGCTGCGCAGCCCCGCCATGCATGCACTGTCCGAGAAACCAGGCACATCCACTCATCAGGTGAGCCACGCATGAACAAATAGAATGGATGGTTCAGTCATCTACATGGTGTGGCCCCTCTGATGCACTGGTCTGATGTCTCTCACATGTTCCATTTCACATCTGGAGGTTGGCACATGCAGCAGTGTGTGTGGGCTTAGTAAAATATCTAGAAGTCATTTCTCCAAAGCTCCTCAACTACCATGCTAAATAATTAGAAGAGGAATTACAGTCCTGCTCCTCAGCACACATATGGTTTTCACACACAAAGAATTCCCTAAATGTGGGCCCATGTTTCGATGATCCAAACCTTTGATTTGAGGGGGCTCATCTTGGGCAGGGTATGTACTGGAGAAAACTCTCAGATTGTAAAAGCATAACCCTTCGGTATTTGGCCTTTTTCATTGCATCTCATACCTTTTCCTTAACCATGTATTAGTTGGCCACCAACAAAAGGATAGGGATCGTCCAATCTGAGAGATTTCTGGGGTGAGGGCCAACAAATCAACAGCTGGGATCACCATTCACCAAACCACAGGGCGACATACAGGGGGAATCCTGTCCATCAGTACAAAATCTCAGCTGATCATATGTCTCATAGTATGAATTTATCGCAATACAATCCCAACAGGATATGATAAATTCAGAAAATGGAATTGATAGTCTAGATGCATCAGAATGTGAAAAGTGTTCCAACACACCCAATACTTATAAGCTAGGCCCATAGTTCATTGATCTGTCCTGTTCTTATGTGATCCATGTGGATTGGGCACGTCCCAAAATTCTTACTAGAAGATCCTACATTCCAATCTTTGGCCTTCATAGGCCATGGATAGAAAAAGGCTAGGAACCTCTAACCTCGAAGAATTTTGAGGAATCCCCCATCTACGGTAATGGCCATGAGACCAACAGTCTGTATCACCAGACTATGGACCTCATTTCTACAGCAATGGGCATCAGGACATCAACCTCGGCTAGACTCCTGAGTTAGGTTTGCACCAGCTGTGACTCATCCTCACATGTGGCACTGATGTAAATCTATCTAGACCATCTAAATTGTGGGTCCCATCATGGATGGATCATCTCCATATAATCACACTGACCAATCAATCCTATCCATCTAATTGATGTCTATCAAATGGATGAAGGAAACAATTAGATGGTTGATATTATCTTCTCAGTACATCTTTTCAGTTGTGCTTCATCCACAATTGAGACAGCAATTTGGTTGGTGTGGATTGCCTTACAACTATGCCAAGCATACGTTTGACGAGTCACAAGACTAACATGAGTTTGGCCCTATCAACCTTGGTGTCATAATTAAATTCCAAGAAAACTATATGGGGAGGAATGTATCACTAGTATGAACCTCTAGAAATGATACTTCCGTTCCGCAAGAACGTATCGTGATGCGGAGATTTGTATCAAACCTCTCAAACAATTCATTGCGGGTTTGCGACACATACTGGATACAATATGATACATTCTGATACTCTGAACCTTGCTCTTAAAGAAAGCATGTGCCTAGCCACAACATGATTACCTGAGGGCTGAAGGACTTGCATTCGCAATGTGCTCGGCCTGTTCATTCATGAGAAAACAAGAGAGGCATGTCACAAATTAGACCAAGGGCAGACAAACCAAGCAATGATAAACAAAGGACACTAGAAAGTGGAGAGATTGAAGGGGAAGAGAAGGAAGAGAGAGGGTTTAAGGCAACGAGTGTTAGCCCAAAAGACAAAGACACACGCCTGCCACGCCCGGCCACCCACATATATATATTAACATAAGAGAGACATATAGTGATCCATAGGAGCGCACACAATTACATATATTTTCTTACTCATACACAGCTTGCAACACATACAAAAAAGATGATGATGATCAACATAGGCCACCACTCCCCCTCAAACATAATATAGTGGTATACGAGGTCTCCGATTTCTACTTGTCGGTAAATTGAGCTTTCATATTCCGTTGAATCTTCTATTTAGATAGAAAGCCGTAGCCAAACTCTAGAACCGTTGAGCCACCAAACCACAATCCACACACAATCTTCTCAAAAACACGTGCAACACTGTGTGACATGAGTGAATCGCACTCACCCACAACAGCAAATGAAGACACATGAAACATTGCAGAAAATGTGAGTGAGCTGCACTCAAAATTGATAACTAAGGCCTAGTAAAGGAAGAAAGGATGAATGGAAAAGGAAAGCTCCTGTGTTTGCAAAAATCCTCTAATGTCGAGTTGGGTTGAGCATTACATCAAATGGCTTGTGTGAGTTTTACTACAATTAGACTAGTTCACATTCACTTGGTACGTATACACTAGCAATGATGCCTCAAAGCACAGAAGAAGAACACCAAGAACACCTTCAAACCGCTACAATACCTCAACCACTAATCAACCTGCACCCCCAAAAATTTTCAGAAAATTGCAAAAAAACCCTCTGCAGCAAATGTTGGAAGAAGACATCTCAACCAAACACAAAACAGCTCCAAATTTACCTGAACAGTCATCATTCGTCACACTTTACTATATACAGTCACCAAACCGGAGGAATAATTCAAAACAAACCAAAAACATAGTTATTTCTGCTTGTAATCTCACTCAAATCTCGTTCAAATGACACAACTTGCTTCAATAGTTGGGGAAACACTCAACTGCATCAGATCCATGGAAGAAATACCACAAAAAATTCATAGAAAAATAGTACAACAAAAAAAAAAAAAAAACCTGGAATCGGGATCATTTCCCGACTTATATTTTGCATGAAGCAGCCCCATAAACTTACCGAAATATCACCATAAATATTCCAAAATCAAGCTCTTCCAAATCCCATACTTTTTCCCTTTAGAATACTACCTGGTTGTACACTGCTAATGTCATTCATACGGCACATTAAAGTGGACCCACTATTGTAGACTACCATCAACCCAGGAAAGTTGCTCTGATACAACGTAGAAAGTGCAGAGATTCAAGGGGGAGAGAAAGAAGAAAGAGAGCAGGAAAAAAGTTTAGGACAACTAAGTGTTAGCCCAAACACATATATTAACATATTAACATGAGAGAAACATATAGTGCTCCATAGGAGTACATGGATAACACAAACATACTATTTTCCCACAAGGCCTTCTCCCTTATTGGACATTATCATTTGCAACCAGTGTTCCAAATATAATATGACATTACTATCAGTATCACCAACTCAGCAATACCGAAATTGCTGGAAGTATAAAAGTTCATAGATATCGCCAACATTTTCAATAATATCAGTGATACTTGGCAATTTATTGATATCAGCAATACTTTGAGAATAATCCGTTATAAAAGTTTCCTGGTATTTGGTGATACCATAGATAATATCCTTCATACCAACGACAATATCCCCAATACCAGGGAAACATTCGTAAATAGGTAAAAAAATCTTCATTTTTTTTTAATTTATTAGGTTATTTCTATCACTCTTGGTTTTTATTGAATAAAAGTTTGGATTTTGGGAGAAATCTCAACTAAAAAAAGACGGACTAGAACTCAAAGGTAATGAAAAATCTATAGAACCTTCATCTTTCTTTTCAAATGTTAGTATGGAAATCCTGATTCTCATGCATTGACATGGATTTGTGGCCAAAAAAAAAAATCAGCATTAAGTTAAAAATGAAGGAATTGGGAAAATCCTAATTTTTCCATTTTTATATTGTAAAATGTGTTTTTCATAGTTAATCAATATAAAAAATTTATATGTTAACGAGTGTTTGCCAATCTATTGATTGGCTACAATTTTTATATATTAATTTTATATTGATTTTTTCGACAACACATGGTTAGGTCCCTATAAAACGAAAACTTGTCATGTATAGTTTTTTTCTACAATATTTTGATTCCTACATGTGTAAACATGTGTCTTTTAACATCTCTTGAAGTTTCATTGAAAAATTCCACCTTTTTCCCAACGTTTTGCTAGTGTTTCCCCCAAACAACAATATTTACCGGGGATCAGCAATACCGATACATGTTTCCATATCCCCAGTCATCAATACATATAATTGCCGATGCTCTGAACATTAGTTGCAACGAATTCCTTTTGAAGTTGACATACCCAAGACTCAGGCGGCAGGCCTCCTCTTCCTCATTAATAGCGTACTACTTTGCTAAATATCAATCACACATCACTAATTTGTATTTATCAAACTAAGAGCAATTGAATATTTTGGAAATTCAAATTCCATGTGAAAACCAGTCAGGGTTGGACACTTAATTTGCGGCCCCAACTCCCTAGACACTCAATTTGGGGGTTTTAAGCGATTGATTTTGAAATTTTACATTTGATCTCTACTTAATTGTATAATTTGAGGACTTCTTTTATTTATTTATTTATTTATTTTGAAGGGTAACAATACCAAGGATTGAACCCTGGATAACTTACACACACCACACCACACTTGTTATTATTATTATCAATTATACATCATGAATGTGAGATAATCGAACTAAGAGTGGATAACGATTGAAAACTTTTGGAATTTTAATTTTTGTTGCGAGAAACAATCAAGGGCAGACACTCAAGGTTGGACCTATAGTTCGGTGACGGTGATTGTATATAGTGTTCGAAATATTGGTATCGCGTTATGTATCGCATCCTTGGGATACATATACGTATCGGTTATTGCACGGGATATGTCGTTTGTATCGGGTAATATAACGCACTTTTTGGGAAACATGGGGAAACATTAGGAAAAAAGTTGAATTTTTCAATGGAACTTCACGGATTGTTAAAAAAGACCTTAATACACACTTTTAAATCATAACATCTCATAAAAGAAGTGCACATAATAGGTTTCCTTTGTATAGGGTCCTAAGACATGCGCTATCCGATTGAACTAATGCAACTATATTCAAATTGAATGCATAACATTTAATAGTGTATGTGATGATCATTTCATCAAACACTCCTAAATACTTCGAAATTAGTTTCATTTGACAGCTGGTTGAAGGGAAATTTTGAAAAAAAAAAACAATATTGTAATAATTTTTATTTTCCAATAATTGATAAGGACTTAACAAATCAGTAGTAGTTCCAGCCCGCATACATGCTTGATTTCATGTTTGGAGTGAAACATTGCAAGCAATTTGGGAGAAATTGGAGAAATTTTGAATTTTTTCCAAATTGGATCACCTACGTTCAAATTTCGAAATTATAGTGTATGTGATCAAATACTCCTAAATACTTTGAAATTAGTCTCAATTGACAGCTAGTTGAAGGAAAATTTCGAGAAAAAACATGAAGAACCAATGGATATCGAAATTAAAGCTCTAACTCCATGATTTTCCATGCAAAATATGAAAAATAAATGGATTTGTAACCATTTGACATTTTTTAACTTAGTTTCAACAAAAAAAAAGGAGATCAGAAATTGAAAATGCTCACCGGATCGAACATGTGGGATATATTGACACTACTTATGTGTTTCTTATCGCACAGGTGGGATACAAGATATATCATGGGATATATCGGCTAATATCGTCGATATTCAAAACATTGATTGTATAGTCCAACTCTCCAGACAATGGACAATCAATGTAGGGTTTCTTTAAGGTGGTTGATTTTAAGATTTTATTGTCACCCTTTTCTCCAATGTGTAATCAATGATTGTTGTATTAAGACTCGAATATATATCATGAAAGGATTATGGAACAACGAGTATATAATAGAAGAAATAAAAGGAAGAGAACTAACAAGAGAGATGAAAGAGAAGGAGAAGAAAAGAAAGAAAAAAGAGAGAAAATAAGGAGAAAAAGAGAATTTTTGGAGAGCATAAAACTAGTGTGTTAGCCCCCTTACTTATTTAAGCAACTTTGAAAAAATTACAAATAACACCCTACTAGTACTCATATTACAAAGCAGACCTTATTAGTACTAGTATTATAAGAAAGCCCTTCTAGCTTCATTTCTCAACATTCCCACTCAAGTTGAGCTTAAATATCTATCATGCTCAACTTGCTAAGAAAAGATTCTAATTTTGTCTTAGTAACTCCCTTAGTGAGAATGTTAGCCAACTGATTCTTAGTTGTTACAGATGGTAAACAGAGATATTGAGAGAGAACTTCCTCACGAATGAAGTGCCTGTCAATGTTAATATACTTGGTACGATCATGTTGAACTGGATTTTGTGCTATAATAATGGTTGCCCTGTTATCACCAAACAACTTTACAGGAGCATTCGCCTTGATTCCCAAGTCACACAGCAGAATTTTCAGCCATAATAACTCTGCTATACCATGTACCATAGCCCTATACTCTACTTTAGCACTAGACTTAGCTCCCACATTTTGTTTCTTGCTTCTCCAAGTGACCAAATTTCCTTCCACAAAAGTACAATATCCGGTAGCCGACTTTTTGTCATCTATACCGACCAGCCCAATCTGCATCTCCATAAGCCTCTATGTGTAGATGGCTATGATCTGCAAACAAAACACCCTTCCCAGGAGATGTCTTCAAATATCTCAAAATTTTGTAAACTACCTCCTCGTAAAGAACCCATGGAGCCTACATAAACTGACTCACCACACTTACCACATATGCTTGGGTGAAAGAAAGATGGAGCAGTTGACCAACCAACCTTTGATACATCTCTTTATTTGTTAACTCCCCCTCACTTCATTTCAGCTCAGGATTAGGATCAATAGGAGCATGTTGGTCGGAGTGTATCTTACCAATCTCCTTTAGTCAGTTTAAGGTGTACTTTCTCTTAGATATAAAGATACCTTTCTTTGATCGAGCAACTTCTATACCTAAAAAATATTTCAAATATCCTAGATCCTTAATCTCAAATTCTTTTGCCAAAGATCCGTTAACTTTTTAATCTCCTGGAAATCATTTCTTGTCACTACAATATTATCCACAAATAATCAAAACTGTAATCAACTGTCCCATTGCCTCACAAAAAGAGTATGGCCGGCATGACTCTGGGAATACCCACTCTTCTTCACTGTCCAACTGAACCTCTCGAACCAAGCTTGGGGAGATTGTGTCCATAAATAGACTTTTTCTACCTACAAACTTTTCCTTCACTGTTACAGAACCTGAAACCAGGAGGGAGAGCCATATACACTTCCTCCTTCAAGTCTCTATGGAGAAACGCATTCTTCACATCTAGCTGATATAGTGGCCAAGAAAAATTGTTGCAAGAGACAGAAGAACCTATACAGAGTTCATCTTGGCTACAGGCGCAAACATTTCGTTATAGTCACTCCCATATGTCTGAGCATACCCTTTAGTGACAAGTATGTCTTTATACCTTTCAATAGATCTATCTGTCTTATGTTTTACTATGGAGACGCATTTGCAACCCACCGGTTCATTTCATTTGGGTAAATCTAACAATTCCCTCATGTCATTCTTTATTAATGCCCTCATATCTTCCATCATAGCCCCACGTCACTTTGGATCGAAGAATGCCTCTTCGAATCTAGAAGGCAAAGAAATAGGAGAAACCAAAGACAAGAAAGAATAATAGGAAGGAGACAAGGCTGCATATGAAACAAATCTAGATATAAGATACAAAGTACAATGACGATTCCCTTGGGAGCACTATCATCAAAGGAAGAACGAATGGACAAAGGAGAAGGATTACTTGGCTCCAAGGAATAAGAATTAGTGAGTGGGCGCATCTCTGTGATCACCCATTTGTGACATCTTGTGTATACTTGCAGTTCCCTCACCTGTGAGTGTTGGGCCGCATTAGTAGTGGTATTAATAGGCTGCCCTAGATTAACTGGGACAGCAGCCGACGAACTACAAAAAACAGGAATAGGAAGGGGATAAATTGGAGAAGGATGCCTATCTTCCAACTCACTAAGCTCCCCCTGAAAAGATGCAGGATTACAGGAAAAGTAGAGCATGAACTCAAAAAAGGTGACTCCGTAGTGACAAAACGTTTCCTAAACATAAGATCAAGTACACCCTGATGGCTTTTAGATCTAACTTGATCTAATTCAGACCTAAGACATGAATAAAACACATACACCTATAGACACGAGGTGGAATAGTGAAAGAATGCTGATCTGGACAAAGAACTTGATGTGGGGACTTTAACTTCAATACCCCAAATGGCATACAACTAATAAGGTAGGCAATCGGGAGCATTCCATCAACCCACAAACGTTTTGGAATGTGCATCCATATCAAGAGTCTCCTAGTAACTTCAAGTAGATGATGATTCTTTTGTCCTGCTGCTCCATTCTACTGAGGAGTTTCGCGGACAAAAGCTTTGATGTATCATCCCATACTCTTCTAAGTAGCTCCACAACTCACCTTCAAAATATTCTCGAGCATTATTTGACCAAAATATCTTTATAGTCTTATAAAACTAGGTGAGCACCATCTTATGAATTTTTTTGAGTAATATGTGGCACTTCATCACGATCTTCATAAGATATAACCAGGTGCAATGAGAGAAATCAGCAACAAAAGAAATGAAATATCGGTAGCCGTCCATGGATATAATGGAAGCAGGTCCCCACACATCAAAATGAACAATATGAAATAGAACCAAGCCTTTATTTTAAACTTGGGGAGGAGTTGATCTACAATGTTTAAACAACTCACAATCTTCACATTGTAGATAATGACTCACAACCAACATAAAATAAGTCTGGAAATAACAACTTCAACGACTGAAAAGATAAATGTCCAAAACGTCTGTGCCACAGTTTAACCTAGGCAATATTATTTTCTCTACTAAGACTAGTACTTGACTGTAAGGCTGAAGGAGAGCCAACAATATCCAGAAGGTAGAAAACATATGCTTCACGATCGCTCCCATCATTTTTCTCGTCACCGAGTCCTTGAAAACACAATCGGCAGGAAAGAAAGTTAGACAAAACTAATAGTCCGTGGATAAATTTGGAACATGAAGAACAGAGGACAGAGACAAGTGATAATTAACTTTAATATCACCCTTTTCAGAGATAAAAAATGGCGATCCATCAACAATTCTTCCAAATGATCGACTATATGAGGAAAAAATGGATGACAGACCAGTCATGTGATCAGATGCACATGAATCAATGATCTAGGTTGGGTTGGATGAGGAATGACAGATAAGCTTAGCAGATGCATATATATCTGACTATGAAAATGAAGCTGAAGCAGATGGACCTTCCAGTTGGGAAAATGGATTGCGAAAGCGTTCCAAATCTGTAATATATAAACTGTCCTGGGCTGATGAGGACTGCCCAGATAAAGGGGCAGATGTGGAGGAAGAGGTAGTACTCGAGGAAGGAGCAGAGGTGGTGACAAGGCCATTGGAGGAAGGGGGCTGTCCAGGAAAGAAGTGCAAACTACCATGGAGATCCAATGTCTCCCATATATTGCCGGTTTTCCCACAATTGTCGCATCTCAAGCTCTCATTAGGCACTCTATTCTTCTAATTGGATCATTTTCCACCCATAGAGGAACCAAAAGAGCCTGCAAGAGCTAAATGATGGCTGTTGGAAGAAATTGGTTGCATGGCTTTCTTCCGGCTTTCCTCACTCTGAACTAAGGAATAAACTTGGTCCAATGACGGAAGATCATCTCCCTCCAAAATTTGCACACGGGTCGACTCATACTCAAGAGTTTGAATCGGCTAAGAAATCGAATATTATATTTTGTTCAGCCTATTTTTTATGCCTCTCCCTATCAGCATTAGTATCCCATTGTAACAACTGATAATGACCAAACTCTTCCCATAGATCTTAAAGAGTAGAATAATAAATAGCCAAAGCCTTCTCCCCCTGACGAATAGTAGCAACTCCCGGTGTAACTGATAGACGGGAGCAATATTCTACCGCTGGGAATAAGTAACTTTATCTCACAGGTGTCCACAGGAACAAGAATCCTCTACTGATATGAGGTTGCATAGAGTTAAGTAGCCAAGATAACATCATCAAGTTCTCTCAATCCCACTTATCATATAAAGAATCATCAGTAGCTAGTTCTTTCACCGACTATTCACATACCATAGTTTTCCTCACCCGCCGATATACATCGTAGCGGATTGAGACCATTCAAGGAAATTAATGCCATCCAACTTCACAATTGTGATCTGGACACTGGGATTGTCACCATAAATAGTTGTGGTTGACACGGAACTTATGACGCCAGAAACATTGGAAGCAGCCTCTTAGCCATTGGTAGTCGACATCTTCTCACAAAAAAACAGCTCCTTATATTCTCCAAAGTATAGCAAAAGTACCATCTAGAATTTTGAAGAGGCTCAACAAAAAAATCAGATAAAAAATAGACCAGGAAAGGGTTGTACAGCACCATTCCTTCACAAATGTCATCGTAAATGTCTCAAATCTCAATGGAATGAGATGATTTTTGTTTCTAGAGGTGGCCACTGGTCAACCATATCAAATCATTGTAGAAAAGTTCCATAAAAAAAGTCTCAGGAAAAAGGCATAGAAAAAGCAGGGGAATAGGCTCTCTTTTGCGAGACTTCTCTATTTCAAGCAAAACACCACCAAATACTTACCCAAAAACCATGAAAAAATCACCATAACTCTTCTAAAATCAGTCTCTTCTAAATTCTGCACTTCTCTTCTTCATGGGACCATCTGATGGTGTACTACTGATGTCACCCATACAGCATGATAACATCAGCAGTGGGTCCCACCTAAGAAACCTCCAATCAATGTAGATAGAACACGTGTGCTTCCCTGGAACTCTGATGCTGAGAAGAAACAAAGGAAGAGAACTAGCAAGAGAGATGAAAGAGGAGAGAAGAAAAGAGGAAAATTGGGAGAAAAGGAGAAGTTTTGGAGAGCATAATCCTAAGTGCGTCAGCCCCCCTATTATTTATATGAAGAACTTTGGAAAAATTACAAATAACAGCCTCCTAGTACTCATATTACAAATAAGACCGTATTAGTACTAGTATACAAGAAAGCCCTTCTAACTTCATTTTTCAACAGATAACAATTGAAAATTTTAGAAATTAAAATTCCAATGTGAAAGCTAATCACATTGTGATTAGGAGTACTATGTTGCGCATTATGCTACCAGCAGCTGCGAGTCATCATCAGAACCTCCCATATGGTTTGTGAAGAATCAATCCTCATGCACCATAAGGTTATATAGTTCAGAGATAAAAGTCACGCAAACTGTTGAATTCATCCCCTTTAGCCCAGAAACTTTAAATCATTTACAACTTTCCAATTTCAGAAATCAAGCAAACAGAAGAGCCTCCAGGAATATTACATCATTTCACCTCAGGTAAAAGTTTCTTCTGTTTTTCTCTTTTCTTTTTAATCTTAAGACCAAATTGAGTTATTGAACAATTAGCAGAAAAATTTACCTCCAAATCAGATTCATGGAAATGATAATTTGAACTTGAGAAACACTAATTAGGGAAAGTTTGACCTCCAAGACTGATAAGGAATTTATATTAAAAAAGTTGTGCTGAAACGTTTTTGATACATTGCAGAGATTGTATATTCTGTATAAAGGAAAGTTATGTTTACATATATTTTTCTTTTGGAATTAATTATTTTGATTTTTGTATTTAGTTACTCTTGACAAAATGTGATGCAGGATGACCTAATTATGATGCATGTTTATAAACACAATTATTCAGCGGAAATAAAAGACAATAATAATCTAAAATTCTAGCATTAATCATCATAACTGAGAAAATCATAAAGGAAACATGCAATGGAGCGGGCCATCATCACAACCATGGAGTATGGAATTCAATTATTACTTAGGTTGGATCCGGCGAGAGATGCGACCTCCCGATCTTGCATAGTCATATCCAATCGATCAATGAAGATCACTAGTCTGAAGAATCAGGAAGTTTCTCGGATTAGGGATTTTAGAATTTGGAGGTTTAGGGATTTAGATTGATTCTTAAGGTTTAATCGAGGAAGGATTAGCAAAATTGAAAAATAGAAAGAAGAAAATAATTACCTTGAAGAATTTGGAGGGGCACAAGAAGAAGTTAGAAGAAGAAGATCAAGGAAAGAGAAGAAGCACCGTGAGGGAGAGAGAAGAGAGAGGCCACCAAAGAGGTTTGCTTTTCATTAATAATCAACTAATTCGTTTTTAGGGCTTAGCCCACTTAAATAAGCAATAAAAAACTTAAAAGTACCAAAATACGCCTAAAAATCAAGTAAAAAAAAAAGTCCCAAAAACAGTTCGCGCGGTGGTCGGGCGCCCGACTAAGACAAAAAACGTCCAACAAGAAAACTTCAAAATTTCAGAATTTCGGGCGCCCGGTGACAAATTTGGTCGGGCACCCGACCACCTTCAGTCAGGTATTCTTCCATTCCTTCAGTCGGGTCTTCTTTCGTCCTACACACGTGTCTTCTATGTGCCAAATCGCATGCGTAGGGTCTTCAATGCTCCTCAATCATCGCCTAACCACAAGGAAGGTGTTTGTGGTGGGCGCTTTCTTCGTTGGTAAACTTGAAATGATCTTGTGTCCGCATCAAAATGAGGTTAAGGGAAATTTACAATAGAATAACAATAGGAAAACATGCAATATCTCCATGAATCTAGGAAATTTTGCTCGCATTGTCTTTTGCTCTACTTACTGGAACTGATAACATTCGAGATTATGCCAGATTATACACAAAAATGGTCTCTCTTCAGCCCTAAATCTCTTATACCTAGGAGATCTTCCTCCACTAGCAGGTTTTTTTCAGAAAATTCCACAAGGTTGATTTTGGTCCTGGAAACTGCTGTAACTAATGATGGCTGCACAAAATCAACATTCTATGCATTCTTGAACAATGATGGCTAGTTTGGTAACTTCAAGTAGCTAACATGCCCTGCTTGTTTCCTTTATTTGGGATTTAGATGGGATTTAGAACCTAACTGTTGAATTCATCCCCTTTCCTGGAACTTTAAATCATTTACAATTTTCCAATTTCAGAAAACAAGCAAACAGAAGAGCCTCCAGAAATATTGGATCATTTCACCATAGGTAAAAGCTTCTTCTTTTTTTCCTTTGTAGTCTAAGACCAAAGTAAGTCATTGAACAATTAGCAGAAAAATCGACCTCCAAATCACATTCATGGCAATGATAATTCAAATATAAGAAAGGCTAATTAGGGGGAAATATTTTTATTCTAACAGGCGGCATCATCATCATCATCATCATCTACACCTTATCCCAACTAATTGGGGTTGACTACATGAATCCTTTCCGACCATTCCACTCTATAAAGGGCCATAACTTCAGTTAGACCATAGGTCCTCAAGTCTTTTCTTACTATCTCCACCCACGTCCTTTTTGATGTGAAACATAAATTAATTAGAGCATACAATGGATAAAGCATAATGGCTCTTAGTTACAAGCAACAATTGCCCACACCTTTGCCAACATGTCACGATAACTCCAACATTCAATTGATCCATCGGAACGGCACCACTATATCGACGCCCTAGAGCAAGAATCAGGTTGATCCACTGGTTCAAGTGGGGGCACAGTTTGCAAAACAAATGCATGGCTCTGAAAACATTGGCAGAAATTTTCTAGCCCATCCACCTGTTTCCAATATTGGGGTCCACATGTTGATTGGATTTGGACCGGATTTTTATTTTTGGAAACATGTACAAGGTGGGACCAACCTGAAGGATGGATTAGATCTCACACGTATGTGCCATGCTGGTGCATGTGTGGTGCATATACAAGCTTTATTGCACATGCCTGTGCACTTAGCTAAGCTCACAATTAAGAATACTAAGGCGAAATATTGTTTCCATTAGACTGTTGGTCATTGAATTGCCTCTGGCAAGGATCAACCTAGATTTTTGCTATCATTGCCTGTTGTACACTGCATCAGTTAAGGGACTCTGGTACTGCACACACAGGTGTTGGAATACAACCTGCAATCATAAGGAAATGAAAATTTTCCAATGCAGCTACCAATCACTAACCAAATAGCTAGAGACTATCGCTGGACGGACACATACAGCAACTGCACATCATCCCATTACTGATTTGAGAAGATATGAAATAGAGATGTGAATAAGGTAAGGGTATGGATTTTCCCTACGTCAGACGATGGCAGGACCCTTTTCAAAATATCAGGCAGAGTTTTTCTTGAACTAATGGCTGGGTGGGATTGATCATCAACGACAACAGGTTTAAGCTTCTGGATGACACAATAGGAATTGTTACTTCGGGTCAGTCAGTTGGAGAACAGATGCCATGGAGAATCTAATTGACATACATTCATAGAAATGACAAATTTTCAGTTTCAGAAGTCCTCACAATGTTCCAATCGGAAACATGATCCACTGGTATTTCCATGCCCAACCTCGTATATTTTTTATAGAAATTCCAACAACCATGCTTTACAAAAAATAAAAATAGGAAGTTACTTGGCACTCAAAATCATTTCAACAAATTCAACATTTTAAACATGTACGCTGGTTAATTACAGAAACAATTATACCAGTTCCATTTTTCTGAGAAGCATTACCTGCTCTTTACTGTACATAGAGCCTTGCACTGCGAGCCTTTGCATCTTAAGGGAGGAAGCCACCTCAGCTAGAAGATTATCCTGCAGCACAACTTAGTAAATTAGGAACTAAGGTTAATGCAAATCCAGTACTCACCATGAGTTCTTCACTGAGCATGCAAACAGCAGGCAGCATTTTGAGTTACGACGATGGATAATGGAATAATGATTTCAACAGGGAACTGATATCTATACCCCTGCTGATGGATTTGCATATAAGCACTTTTTGGGCTGTCAATTGACTGGGCTTTCCTGTTGGGCTTTCGAGCATGGCCTGCTTCAGGCCAAGATTGGGCTGAAATACTAGGCCAGAGGACCTGACCTGGGCCTAAAGTTAGGTCCTTTTATTGGTTGGGCAGGCACAGACCATGTCTAAGAGCTTGTCGGCCCAAGTCAAACCAGGCCCGGCCCGGCCCATTTAAGGTTTCAAGGGCATCTTTGTCAATATCATGCTTGATTGGGCATATGTAATGGACAGCCTAGATGTTGCACAAAGGAGGGTGGCTAGGCTCAGGCCCCACTCAGGTCCGATCCATGCACAACTAGAGGTGGGCATCAAGTTGAGTCAGACTGAGTTTGGGTTGACCCGATCCGATCCAACCAAGGAAAAAGCCTGAACCGAGTCGGATCGGATTCCGTACCGAGTTAGCCAGGCCTGAACCGATCCGAACCGTTAATGGCATGGTCTGATCCGATCCGAGTCCGACCCGGTCACAAGGACCAAGTCGGATTGAGTAAGAACCGAGTCGGATCGATTATAAAAACCCCCAAATTTTAACCCTACAACATCATTTCATAAAAATCCCCAGATTTAAACCAAACCCACAACATAATTCCACCAATAATTAACAAAAAAAAAAAATAGAAATTAGAACTTGAGTGTTGAGACTAATCCTTAGCTTAGGCTTTAGAAGTTGAGATTTAATTCGAGGTGGTCCAATTCGACGTCTTATCAGGTGAGAACGATGGCCGGGCAAGCGGGGAGGAGGAGGAGGAGGATTGAGGAGGGTGGAGGAGAGATGAGAATCGTCGGATCTCTCGGGCAGCATTGGTCGGGTGGAGGTGCTCGGGTAGGGTGGTAGCAGCCAAGGTATCCCAAAACGGATATGTATCGGCCGTATCGGCCGATACGTATCAGAAACGGCCTAGGCCGTTACGCGATACGGGGTCCAAAATGGTGACCCCCAAAATTTTGAGCCGTAACGGCCATTACGCCCCATAACGGCCGTTACGGCCCCCGTAACGGTCAGCCGTAACGGTCCAAAAACGGCTAATTTTTTCTTCTTCTTTAAATCTGATGTTTTTTTTATTTTTTCACACTTTTCTTCTCTCATTTCTTTCCTACTCTATTCTTTTGCTAAAACCGACCACTCTTAGTCTATTTTGGAGAATTAAAACGACCAATTTCTACGATTTGGATGAATCAAAAGCTCCGTGGGCCATTTTCCAAAGAAATCCGAAAATAGGTATTTATACATTTTTCTTCCTCTAATCGTTTTTTTCACCTTGATATGATGTTCTAAGCCATTGTAAAATATTAAAATGTGTATTTCAAGATTATACAACTGTTTTTATTTTTTTTTAATTTCGGACTATTTTCGGAATAATATTAAAAATTAGTAAAAATCATGTTTTTTCTTCTGGTTTAATGGTTGGATAACATGTGTTACTTACAGTAGAACACAATCATGTGCATTTAACAGATTATGCACATGATTTGCTTTTTTTTGTATTTTTTAATTCGGAATAATTTTAAAAATTAGGGAATATCATTTTTTTCAAAAAAGAAATTGGTTTAAAGGTTGGATAACATGTGTTACTTATAATAGAACATAATCATGTGCATTTTACAGATTATGCACATGATTTGCTATTTTTTTTGTATTTTTTAATTTTGGAATAATTTGAAAAACTAGGGAAAATCATTTTTTTCAAAAAAAAATTCCGGTTTAAAGGTTGGATAACATGTGTTACTTATAATAGAACATAATCATGTGCATTTTACAGATTATGCACATTATTTGCTATTTTTTTGTATTTTTTAAATTTCGGAATAATTTTAAAAATTAGGGAAAATCATTTTTTTCAAAAAAAAATTCTGGTTTAAAGGTTGGATAACATGTGTTACTTATAATAGAATATAATCCTGTGCATTTTACAGATTATGCACATGATTTGCTCTTTTTTTTTGTATTTTTTTTAATTTCAGATTAATTTTGGAATAATTTTAAAATTTTGGGAAAATCATTTTTTTCAAAAAAAATTCTGGTTTAAAGGTTGGATAACATGTGTTACTTATAGTAGAACACAATCATGTGTATTTTATAGATTATGCACATAATTTGCTTTTTTTTTGTATTTTTTTAATTTCGGAATAATTTTAAAAGTTAGGGAAAATCATTTTTTCCAAAAACAATTTCTGGTTTAAAAGTTGGATAACATGTGTTACTTATAGTAGAACGCAATCATGTGCATTTTATAGATTATGCACATAATTTGCTTTTTTTTTTAATTTCGGATTAATTTCGGAATAATTTTAAAAATTAGGGAAAATCATTTTTTTCAAAAACAATTTCTGGTTTAAAGGTTGGATAACATGTGTTACTTATAGTAGAATACAATCATGTGCATTTTATGGATTATGCACATGATTTGCTATTTTTTTCATTTGATTATATTTACAGATTAATGACTAATGTATGTTTATATTTTTATTTTTTCAACAGGTTTTGCCATTTTAGAGCTTCGTAGTTGTACTGTTGTAGCCCGTAGGGTTTAATATTTGAATTTAGCAGTTAATACTTGATTTCATTAGCCGTATTTAATATTTACAATTACATTTATAAGTTTCAAAATCTAAGTAATTCACTCTTAGACTCAGTATGTAAGTGACATAAGTCATCTCTAATTAAAAAATGTCTGGAACTGGAAGTGAAACTGCAAATGAGGATATTGGATGAGAACATTGTCAGAGGGTAAATGGTGGAAGGCACCAAATAAAATGCAATTATTGTGATAGCGTAATAAGTGGTGGAATTACATGACTTAAACAACATTTGGCACATCGAAAGGGTCAAGTTGCAAGATGCACCAAAGTTTTCAAAGAGATAATGACACTGATGCAAGCCAATTTAGATGAGTCGAAGGGGAAACGAGCTGCTGTGCAGAAAAAGAAAGATGATATCCTGAATGCGGCCCGACAAAAGGTTTTTGGTCCAGAATATATTGGCGTTCGTGGCAAAGATATCATTGATTTTGGGGAAGATTCTGATCAAGAAATGACTATAGCTAAGAGAGAGCGTGCACTATGCTCATGAAGAGGAAGAACGTCGATGCATGTTTGGTTCAAGTGCGAGTGCAAGTGGGAGTGGCCAGGGGAGTACAACTGCAGTCCCAACGGGAAGTACAACTGGGGTTGGAGGGGGTATGTTTGGTGGATTAAGGTGTATGTTTAGCAGCCGGCGGGACACATCTTCACATGCAGCTCGTAATCCGATAGATGTAGATGTGGAAGAAGAAGATGTGCCTAGGAGACCCTCTGTTGATCCGATCCTCTTTAGGAAAGAATCAAGTAAACAAAAGAAGATAAAACAAATGTGGAGTAGAACTTCTGTTGAGAAACTGGGTAAGGCAACAGCAAAGTTATTTATACATGCCAACATACCCCCAAATGCGGCAAATTCTCCATATTGGCAGGTGGTAATTAATGCAGCAGCAGAAGCAGGCGAAGGAATTAAAGCTCCCACAACCAAGGAGATTAGGGGAAAATGAACAGACGCAGAGTATGCGAATACAAAGGCATACGTAAATACCTTTAAACCCATATGGCAAGCCAAAGGATGCACAATCATGTGTGATGGTTGGACTGGCCCAACAAGACACAGCATGATCAACTTCATGGTGTATTGCCACTTGGGAACAGTGTACCACAAGTCAATTGATGCCTCAGATGAAATAAAAAATGCTAAATATATTTTTAGCTTGATGGATAAAGTAGTAAATGAGATTGGAGAGGAGAATGTGGTGCAGATTGTGACAGATAATGAAGCAATATATAAGTCTGCAGGAAATTTGTTGATGCTAAAGAGACCACATCTATTTTGCTTACCGCGTGCTGCTTTTATTGATCTTATATTGGAAGATACTGGAAAGAAACAGAATGTCAAAGAAATGGTTAAAAAAGCAAAAGAAGTGACAACATTTATTTACAACCATAATCACCTAGTTGCAATAATGAGGAAGTTCACGAAGGGACGAGAGTTGCTAAGGCCAGCGGCGACTAGATTTGCAACAAACTTTATAGCTTTAGAGAGTTTGTATCAGCATAGGGGAGAGTTGAGTGAAATATTTGCTTCCCAACAATGGCTCAACACAAAATATGGGAAGAAGATATCAGGGACGCCGGTTGATGTTGTAAACACCATAAGAGACGACAACTATTGGAAGAGGGTTAAGAAAATTTTGAAGGTGATGGAACGACTAATGAGGGTACTTCGTCTTGTTGAAACCGATGAAGCACCTACGATGGGCTTTCTCTACGATGCCATGGATAAAGCGAAGTTGGCAATTCAACGTGATTGTTCAAGCTGGCAATCTTACTGGAATTTGATCGACAAAAGATGGATAAAGCAGCTCCACCACGATATTCATGCAGCAGGTTATTACCTAAATCCTAGGTATAGATATGCCCAATCATTTGTTATGGATGATGAGGTTCGTATTGGATTAAAGAATGTGAAAAAGAGATTAGAGCCGGACTTAGATGCACAAATAAGGGCTTTGAATGAATTGGATATATTTGGAAGTCGTCAGGGTAGCTTTGCAAATGCTCTTACACAACATGCAGCATCTAGGTTGCAACCGGCCGAATGGCGGATAAATTTCGGAGAGGCTACACCGACTCTCCAAAAAATTGCAGTAAGGATTTTGAGTCAGACAACGTCTTCCTCTAGTTGCGAAAGAAATTGGAGTTGTTTTGCAATTATTCATACGAAGAATAGAAATAGATTGCAGACTAGGACGTTAGATAGACTTGTCTTTATGCATTACAACATGAGGCTAAAAATGCGCATGCATTCAAGGAGGCTCAACGCCAATAATGCCGGTGATGTGGATTATTGTCCAATAAACTTGGACAATATTTATGATGAGGAAGACCAACTTCTACCTTGATTGGAAGCAAGAGAAAAAGAAATAGAAGAGGATAGTGAAGAAATAGAAGTTGAAGACCAAGAAATATGCAAGGCGCAGCAAGAGAGTCGTGCATTTGTGTTGGACCCAGAAAGGGGGGGCAGATTTCATGCAAACTCAGCAGAAGAGTGCGAGCTCTAGCGATACTGAAACAGATGATGATGATGCACCTAATGCTGGTCCCACTTCTGGCATTGCTCAACCCACCAAGGCCGCTGATACCATACAACCGTCTACGGATCGCGAGGCTGATGAGCTTCGACGAAGCAAGCGGGGCCGAGGGGGGTCGAACTTATGAGTGTACTGAGTCACGATATAGCCAACAGGAGCCTAGCTCTAGTAGTGCACCTGCAGGTCCTGCACCGCGATCAACACCGACAGATCTGGAACATCAGCATGTGTATGGCTATGATCCGAGGAATTATGGGTATTCTTACAGCCAATGGGATTATAAGGAACCTGTTCCGCTACTTTCATGTTGAAGTAGTTCTCCTAACGCTATTCCACATCTACCATATGAACCAAATCCAAGTTATTCATCTCAATCTCAACAGCTTGAATACGAGTACCAGTATGGGCACGGCTATTCGACAGGCATTGGTGGATATCCTTACTCAGGGTCAAAATCTTTACCTAGTCAGGATCAGTCATCATCGGGTTTCGTTGACTTGGTCTTTCCCTCCAGCACTGAATATTATGGATATGCAACAACAAGACCGCAACAACCCGATGATAATGACAAGGACGTGGAGGTTGAGAAACCACAACAAAGCAGGTTTTCATTTTGGTGGTGAGTTCGGCCTGGTGAGTCTTTTCCATTACCCACACGGTCACACATTCACCAAGAAAACACACACTTTACATTGTTGAACTTGTGTTTAAAATAACTCCCCTGACAAGTGACAACCAGTCAAGCAATCTTTAATCAACATGCTTGCAGGGGAGTATATTAGGTACTACTAAATTTTTTTTTCCTACTTTAGAATGTTCAATTGGTAGGACAAGAGTCATAGATTCAAGATAAGAGAAGTCTTATACATTTTTTTTTTTACAAGTCCTCATTCCCCAATCCTCATTCCTCACTCATCACTCCTCAGGTATGTAAATAATATAAAGTAAATTATAAAAAATAATAGCACATGTGAAAATTGAAATACTTTGATGTTACATTTATTCTAATACACATATTATTGGTATTAGACAGTTAGAAATTTGAATTTATAAGTTTTGCAGTTAATTCCAGGTTATCAACTTCATAAATTCATCAGACAGCCCGATACAGCTTTTTCACTAAAGAGTAGACCGCTTCACCACCATAAACATATTCAAAATTATAAATGAATACATATTTGGGATGTTTGGAATTTTCTAGATTTAATCCATATTTTTTTAGATTTTTTTGGCCAAAAAAAAAAGAAAAAAAGGACCATTACAGGGGGCATATCGGCCGATATGGCTCGTATCCATATCGGTAACGATGGGCACCGTTACGCCCACCGATACCGCTACGGGACACCTTGGCGGCAACAACAAGTAGGGTAAAAAAGAAAAAATTAGGTTTTTTTTGAAACTTATACTGCATACCCGAGTCGGATCGGGTTTCAGATCGGTTCGGATCTCTTTCGGATCGGATCCAGGTCGAGTCGAGTCGGATCAAAGGGTAATCCAGACTCGACTTGAGTCAGATTCGGATCCGACACTTAATACTCGATTCGGGACCGACTTAAACCATCAAATCGGTTCGAGTCGAGTCTGAACAGTTCGATCGAGTCAAGTCAACCGAGTTGACCCGACCCGTGCCCGGCTCTATGCACAAACATCACGAGTTGGGCTCGAGTCTACTTCTTTTGACCATCACAAGCCTAGGCTTGGAAAGACCTCAGCCTGGCCCTAACCCAACCCTAACCACTTTCTAGATTTGGAACTGGAATAGTATAGAAGTACTATAGTATTCAGCAAGTATAGAGATACAACCAAACCAACAATGGCACAACCAAGGGAGAATATTGTATAGTTGTTGATTTTGTAGAGAGAGAGAGAAAGAAAGAGATGAAAAATGAGAGGGTTCTTCAAAATCGTGAGCCACCCTTTTTTCCTTATTCTCTTTATAAGTAGGGTTTCCCCTATTTACAAATAACACCTTAATAAATGTGGAAAATACACATAAGTCCCTACTTGCATATTTACAAATAAACTCCTATTTAATGAATAAATGTTCCAACACTCCCCCTCTAAGTTGGTGTATGAATATCTGTCATACCAAACTTGCTCAAAATCTCTTGCAACATAGGAGAACTGAGTGCCTTTGTGAAAATGTGAGCTAACTACTCAGTTGATTTGACAAATGGAGTGCACAGCTTCTCGGAAGATGTCTTCTCTCGGATGAAATGGAGATCTACTTCAATATGCTTTGTCCTTTCATGGTAAACTGAGTTAGATGCAATGTCGATAGCAGCTTGGTTATCGCAGTAAAGAGGAGTAGCAGAATTGATAGGGAAACCAAGCTCTACCATAATAGATCTCAACCACAAAATTTCACAAGTTCTTTGAGCCATAGCTCGATATTATGCTTCCGGACCGGATCTAAACACCACTGACTGTTTTTTGCTTCTTCAAGTCACCAGATTGCTTCTAACAAAGGTAAATAGCCAGAAGTTGACTTTCTGTCAGTTGGACACCCTGCCTAGTCAGCATCAGAATATCCATTAATATGAACGTGTCCATGATTAGCATAGAGAATACTACGTCCTGGACATGATTTTAAGTATCTCAATATACGGTACACAGCCTCAAGATGTGAAGATTTCGGCAAATGCATGAACTTACTAACAACACTCACAACCTGAGTGATATCTGGCCTTGTAATAGTTAAGTAGATCGGCTTCCCAACCAAGCTTTGATACATGCCAGGGTCTGTCAGACTATCACCTTCGGATTTATGTAACGAATGTTTTTTATCCATAGGAGATGAGGCGGAACAAGTACCAAGCTTGTCAGTCTCATTGAGTAAGTCTAGAATGTATTTTCTCTAAGATATAAAGATACCCTTGGATGAGCGGGCAACTTCAATCCCTAAGAAGTATCGAAGAGGACCAAGGTCTTTAATTTCAAATTCCTTGCTCAGCATCTGCTTGATACATATTATAAATTCCAAATCATCTCCAGTAACAATTATAGCATCCACATAAACAAGAATAATGGTTCAACCCTCTTGCCGAGTGTGAATAAAAACAGTATGATACGACTAACATCGCCTAAAGCCAAATGAGATAACTGCAAAACTGAACCAGGCAAAGCATGCTCTTGGAGTTTGTTTAAGGCCATAAAGAGCATTTTTTAGCTTACACACTTTCCCAGTCTCCCCCTTAAGCTGAAACCCAGGAGGAAGGTCCATATAAACTTCTTCAGTCAGATCCCCATGGAGGAATGCATTCTTAACATCTCGTTGCAATAATGGCCAGGAAAGATTACCAGCTAAGAAGATGATCAGGCAAATTGAGTTCAATTTGGCCACAGGAGAGAAGGTCTCAGTATAATCAACCCCATAATTCTGCGTGTAACCTTTGGCAACAAGACGCACCTTGTAGCGTTCAACAGACCCATCAGCCCGATACTTGATAGAATATACCCACTTGCACCCAACAGTATGTTCACCCGGAGGTAAGGGAACCAGATCCCACGTGCCATTCTTATCAAGGGCAACCATTTCTGCCTCCATCGCTTGCTTCCACGCATGAACTGCAAGTGCCTCAACAACAAATTTGGTAATAGAGGAGGAAGAGATGGCAGCAAGGAAATCACGATATATAGGAGAGACATAGTCATAAGAAACAAAGTTAGAAATAAGATGTAATGTGAGATGATGGCTACGAGTACAGGTAGCAACAGGAGAAGATGGATTTGTGGTGGAAGTGGGACTAGGAGAATTAACTGAAGTATGAAGAGGAGCCACTGGGAGCAGTGCTGGTTATCTCGACTTTCTGCGAACATAGGTGAGAATGTGCTTAGGCACCGCAGGAGTAGGAAGAGATTGGTCACTAACCATAGAGATAGATAAAGGATCATGTGGGGCAACCAAATCTGGAGGTGTAGACATTGTAGTAAAAAATAATGATCTTCAAAGAATGTGATATTGATGGACACACAATACTTTTTAACCAAGCCTTTGTGATGAAGAGAGTATCCAAGGAAGATGCATTTGATGGAACGATTGGCAAATTTGTCTTGGGAAGGACCCAGAGAGTGAACAAAACAAATGCATCCAAAGACCTTTGGAGGAATACTGAAAAGAGGACAACCAGGTTTAAGTGTATGAAAAGGAGTCTTGCCATGTAAGACACGACAGAGCATACGATTAATTAAATAACAAGAAGTCAACAAAGCTGCAAACCAGTATGATTTAGGAATTTGCATTCCAATCAGAAGAGAGCAAGTAACTTCCAGAAGATGGCGATTCTTACGCTCAACCACTCCATTTTGTTGTAGAGTGTGAGCACATGAAAACTGATGAAGAATGTCATTTTCTTGAAGATAAGATATGAAACTTTGGGATACATACTCACCACCATTATCAGACCGACTAGGTTGAATATTATAATCATACTAAGTCTTAACCAGTTGATGAAATGCCTTAAACAAGTGTGGAAATTCGTGAGCCGTTTCATCAAACAAACCCAAGTAACACAAGAAAAATCATCAATGAAAGTCACAAAGTAAGAAAAACCATCAATCAAAGTAATAGGACTAGGACCCCAAATATCAGAATGTATTAAAGCAAACATTTTATTAAAATGATGTGAAAGTGTAGGAAATGAAGTTCGAACATGCTTACTAAACTGGCACGTTTCACATTTGAAAGAAACATTATTCAACTTATGAAACTAAAGAATAAAAAATTGCAAGGTCTTAAAAGAAACATGACCAAGTCAAGCACGCCAAAACTGAAGAATAAAAAATTGCAAGGTCTTAAAAGAAACATGACCAAGTCAAGCACGCCATAAGGTAGCCAACGCCTGACTAGACTCAAAACAATGAGAAACAGAAGTAAAAGAACTTGATGAAGTAGCACTCCTAGCAGACAGCTCCCCCTAATGCAAAAAGTAGAGACCACCACACTCATAGCCCACACCAATAGTCATCTTCGTATTCAAGTCCTAAAAGATGCAATGAGAAGGAAAGAAAATCACACAACAGTTGAGGGCTTTGGTAAGACTATGAACAGAGATGAAATTCGCACGAAATTTAGGGACAGAGAGAACATTAGATAAGGTGAGATTAAAAGAAAAAGACACAAAACAGATGGATTCTACAGGATTGTTGGGTTTGTCCCGCATCGGCTAGAGGCTAGGGAGATTGCTGGGCTATATATTGGGAAGAGGCCCCTCAACAATGACTAGCCATTTTGAGGTGTGGAACCGGCCCATCAAGTGGTATCAGAGCTGGCCCAGCCAAGCCAGTATGTGATGGCGCCTACGCCCAAGCCCATGAGCGAGGGAGGGCAGTGCCCGAGAGCCCAGGGAGGGCAGTGCTCGGGAGCCCCCTATCCGCCCCACCCAGAGCCCACGAGCGAGGGGGGCAGTGCCCGAGAGCCCAGTGCCTGACAACCCCAAGAGGGCAGTACTCGGGAGCCCCTATCCGCTGTGGAGGGGGAAATTGTTGGGTTTGTCCCACATCGGCTAGAGGCTGGGGAGATTGCTAGCCTATATATTGGGAAGAGGCCACTCAACAATGACTAGCCATTTTGAGGTGGAACAGGCCCATCAAGGAGTAGAGATTCCATCAGCTAGGCGTACTAGACGACTGTAGGTAGAGGAACTAGATGGAATAAGACAAGTGTGCTCACTAGTCATATGATCTGAAGCCCCCAAATCAATAATCCAGGTCGCATGGTGGAAGAGACATGGAGTGCAATACCTGTGCTCGCAATGGAAGAGGAGGTTGATGGCTGTGAAGCAAAAGAGGCAGAAGGCACGGATTGAGTCTGAAGCATCCGAAGGCGCTGAAGATCCATAGCATCAGCTCTAGTCATAGTAATTGTGTCTGCCTGATCGGATACAAGAGAGGTGTCAAGAGGATGACCACTAGAAGAGTCAAATATGGTCCCTATCTCATCAAAAGCAGCAATATGAGCAGAAGGATGTCCATGTAATTTGAAGCACCGATCTCGAGTGTGTCCGGCCCAATTGCAGAATGTGCACATAAACCTACCATGACCATGGCCTCGTCCTCTGATAAAACCTCCTCGAGAATCTGAACTACCACTACGGTCCCCAGGTGGGACAGTGGTAGGGGCAAATGCAGTCCTCTCCTGAGTAACAACAGGTACTAACATCACTCGCCTGCGGGCCTCCTCAGTATGGACGATGGAGTATGCAGCTTGGAAGTGAGGGAAATGGAGTCGTAGTAACAAGTTGGGTCCGGAGGGCCTCATATTCACTATTCAAAGCAGCCAGAAATTTATATGTTTTTGCTTCATCTTCCCGTAACTTCACAATCTCTGCAGTGCGTCTATTTGAAAGCTCACTTAAGGGTTGCAGATGGCTCGATTCTTCCCAATGACTCTTTAGAGCACCAAAATATTCAATCACTGACAAATTCTCTTAGGTGAGAGAATAGAGTTCAATAGTCAACTAGAAGATACGGGGCTTGTTGGATATGGTCCCATATGTCTCATTGAGGGACTTCCATAGATCGGCAGCAGAATCATAGAAGAAATACGAAGATGCAATACCTGGCTCCATAGAATTAAGGATCCAACCCAAAACAATAGCATTGGAGGACTCCCATACGTCAATCCTGGACGGATCACTAGATTGGCAAGTAGACAGTCTCTTAGAGGTGCCCGTAAGGAATCCAAGTTTCTCCTTGCCAGTAACATACATGCGGACAACCCAGGACCACAAAAGAAAATTATTGCCATTAAATTTAGTGGACGTAATGGAAAGGGGCTCCTCTGAGCCATGTCCAGATGATTTGGAATCCATAGATGTATGAAAAAATGAAGAAATAGTGCAGACTGATGTAAACAACACAAACTGAAGAGAAAACAACAGCAGAGATATACACCAAAGTCTAATGTATACGCTGGACCCCCAAAACACCCAGAAAGAGGCAGCCGGTCCCCCTTTTTGCTAAAAAATTGCAAAAAGACGTTACGAAATGGCACGAAAGTAGCATCATATGATAGATCATTAAAAAACGGCCCATAATAAGTGAATTCCAAGGATTATAAACCACTGATTTAGAAGAAATATGAGAAATGGAGGATTTGGAGCCGTTTTCCAGAAAAATTGGTAAAATCCATCAAAAATATCAAACGATTCCAGAAAATTATGAAAAAATCTTCATAATTCCTCCCATGTATAGCCGCACCTGGTGCTGTGGGTTTTGACCTGAACCAATCTGTACAAGGCCGTACAACTAACATCAGCGTCCGTACGGCTGACGTCAGCAAGCCCCTCTGTCAGAAACTATTTGGGCTTACATCCTCCTTCTGTATATGTCTTCAATCTCCCTTTGAACTGTTCAAACAAGGCTCTGATACCATGAAGAGTTGTTAATTTTGTAGAGAGAGAAAGAAAGAGATGAAAAATGAGAGGGTTCTCCAAAACCGTGAGCCACCCTTTTTCCTTGTTCTTTTTATGTGTAGGGTTTCCCCTATTTACAAATAACACCTTAAAAATGTGGAAAATACACATAAGTCTCTACTTGTATATTTACAAATAAACCCATATTTAATGAATAAATGGTCCAACAAATATCACTAGGATTCACGACGCAATGCTCTATAGAGGGCATCTAACGAGAAGAATTTTGTGACCCTTGACCCAAGGATATGCAAAGTATACTGAGGTTATCAGTTTGTATTTTGCGACATTCAAGAATGGATATACAACAACTCATTAGATCATTAACTTGGGTAAAAAAAACTTTCGGCATGTGAGTTAAAAAACTAAGAATGCAATGATTTATATTGATGGGAATTGTTGCTCCTAAAACATCTCCATCACAGTATGACTGCCTTTCATCTTTTAGGAGGATTCCTCTAGGAAGTAAAATGTTCAAATAAAACTGTAACAGCTTCTGTAGTAAAACAATAATCATCTTATGCAGAAAAAGTGAATATAAGGAAGAGCAAACAAAAGATATAGATGTGCATATCCAAAACACAGAAAAAAAAAAAAAACATACAGCAATGCAAAAGATGTACCTTAAGTTTTGGAGCTCCGGGAATGTTTTCGTATCCACTAGAATTGTTGTCTTTCTCTAATGGAGAAGATGGAGTGGTTGGGCTAGTACTATGATGTAAAACTCCAGTCTGCCATCATCCAGAAGATACAATCACAAAAAGGTAGATCTCGATTGCTGCCAGAGAATTTGTGGAACAATTATGAAAGTAACAGGGGAAAACAGTGTCAATATGTTGTAAAAGTAATGAAGTTACCAACACAGAAATTAAAATAAGAAGTTCCACGTCAATCACAATGAAGATTTCAATTAGGGACAAGCTTTCATGAGGGTGTATACTTGAATATCAATTTCTCACCACCCGTATGGCTGCTTTCATTTCTATACAACAAATAGCTCCCATCTATGGGCAAACCACACATCACGCACATCAACATATTTTTTCCATCAGGAAATGATACTGTGGAAGTAGGCTGTCTGATAAAATGGAACACTTCCCAAAGAGATACAAATTGATATAAGAATATATATTCAGTAATAGATTCTTCATTTTTATTGATTATAAGAATTTATTAGATAGCATAAACGATACAAGATCTTTCAAGACAAAGGATAAAAGAGATGCAAAATATGATAAGTTGCACATTCTTTTGCAAGAGAATCTGCTAAGCAACCTGATCTCCAAGAACATTAAGGGCTGCCACCAAGATACTGACTTCATTTACCATTTAGAATAATTGTCATGGTTCCGATGGAGCCCATGAGATTGCATTACTTGAATTGTCCTCCACAGTCACTGCCACGGAAAAGGATTTGAAGAAGTGCAAACTCTGTCTTGCTAGATTTTTATTCTTTTTTTCTAATTTTTCTCTTAAAGGTAGTTGTTTTCCTTTTAAGGGGTATTATTTTCTACTAATTCTACTACAGAAGATTCCATCTAGTAACAACAAAAAAGACCTCAAGGTTTGTAACTTATAACCAAAGTTTGAGACGCTTTGGTTTACTAATGAATTGACACACTAGCTTGAAAAGGATCTCTGTGTGTTGCTTATTGAAGATTACCAAAGTAAATATCAAAGATCACAATCATCAAGAGATAAGGAATATTGAACTGCAGCTACTTCTCTCATGGCCCTTGTTTCTCCTAGGTTGGTTTTTTGCCTTCTTTAGTTATGTTTCCAAAAATGTTAACCCAGCCACTGCAAGAACATAATCTATCCCCTATGAAATATTGGTGGTGACCTGCTTTACATTCCATTCTTCAGCCGGTTAAGTCCCCAAAAATTGCAGTCTCCTTTACTGTTGCCTAGATCCACAGAAGTTGAAATTGAAAAATCACTTGGTTGGTTTTCCAAATTTGCACTAAGCCCGTCTTCATGAGGAAAATGGATATTCATAATAATCAACACAAATAACTTTAACAATTTACTTTTAGATTATTTCATATTAGCATATTTCAATCAAAACATCTACGCAAGTGGCTCCCAACAAGCAGGATATTCAGTTTGTCTCTTTTCATGCATCATACACTTCAGAACATTATGTTAAACATGATCAGAAACATCTCGAATACGTTGAAGCTAAAGCCCAAGCAATAAGTTTGTTTATATGCCCATTTGTTTGCATCAGGTGTGTCATGTGCAATCGCATGAGCGATTACGGGATCACACAATCGCATAAGTGGGCTGCGGTCACATATGCTATCATGACTTATGCCACCTGCAGCATATGTAATCGCATATCGCATATGACATAATGCGATTGCACAATGGCACATACAATCGCATATGCCTCCAACGGTCAGAAATCTGACCTTCGGACCTTTTTTTTTTCAAAAATGGGAGCTTTTGCCTATAAAAAGGCACTTCCCCCCTTCCCATTTGCAATGTTGACTCTCTCTCTCTCTCTCTCTCTCTCTCTCTCTCTCTCTCTCGCTCTCTCTCTCCTCTAAAGGCCATTAAGCTAACCACTCCCTCTCCCATAATATCTCTTCATTAAATCTCTTCATTTATTTGAAGAACAAGAAGCAAGAAGCAAAGAAGCAAGCCCCATTCAAGAAGCAAAAAATTCAAGGCTTCAAGCGTCGTTCCTCAAGAGTCAAGAAGCATTCTTTCTCACAAGAATCAAAGATACAAGCCCCATTTGTGCTCTCATTCTCTCATTCTAATCTCCTATTCTCTCTCTCTCACTCTCTAATATATATCTCTCATTCTCTCCTCTTTCTTACTTTCTTTCTCTCAATCTCATAATCTAATCTCTATCTTCTTTCACTTTCTCTCTCATAGTCTCGTTCTCATTCTCTAGTCTCTATATCTTTTTTACTTTCTTTCTTTCGTTCTCGTTCTTTACCTCTCTCCTTTTACTTTCTTTCCCTCATTCTCCCATTCATTAATCATTATCATTTATCATTTTAACATTCTTTTTCTCTCTCTTTCAATAATCAAGAGTCAAGACGCAAGACTCAAGATATTGCTAATCGTTCTAAAGTTTGATTGTTGTGTATTATTGTATTCATTTGTATTGTATAGTGTACACTTGTATTATTGTTATTTGTTTGTTTAATCAAGACATTCAACACTAGAGTTCAAGTCTTCAAGATATCAAGATTCGAGATTCGAGAATCAATAATTAAGAATTGAAGACCCAACTCTCAAGACAAGTTCAAGGAATCAAGACCCTTCTCTAATAAAGATTTAAGCCTCACGCTCGACTCTCAACTCGCAAGACTCGAGACTTAATTTTTATTTTTCCTCATATTCTAGTCCCCTCACCACAATTCTCTCTCTCTCTCTCTCTCTCTCTCTCTCTCTCAACTTTTGTAACACTGCCACTATAGTGAGGCTCTCCCTCCCTCCTCTCTCTTGAAGTTTCTTATTTATGTAGTTATAGACTAATAATACAATAGGATTTAGTACTAACTACTAGCTATAGCTTATCGTTAGTACTTGTTAAAGTCCCTCAATATGCATTGATACACCATCCTCTAATGGCTCGAGCTTTTAGAGCAAGTGGTTGTTTCACATGGTATCAGAGTGGAAGGTCAGGTCAACTGTTCAAATTCCAGGGGTAGGCAGCAAATATGCCTTCGTAATATATTCTCCCACAGTGGGCCATTGTTTATGGTGTGAGTGAGTGTCCCTCCATCCTTGCCCAGTATGTTCCCATGTGGAGTTCCTCCCCGCACGTGCGGAGGGAGTGTTAAAGTCCCTCAATATGCATTGATACACCATCCTCTAATGGCTCAAGCTTTTAGAGCAAGTGGTCGTTTCACAATACTTGCTACTTAGTTATTTCTCAAATTCTCATCTGTCTGTCATAATCATACACTAAGTATTTATTAGTTACTAGTTACAAGTACTACTTAGTTCTCTAATCTCTACTTTGTCGACTACTACTTAGTTCTCTATTTATTAGTTACTAGTTACAAGTACTACTTAGTTCTCTAAATCTCTACTTTGTTGACTACTTGACTTAACTCATCATGTCTTCTTCCCAATCTTTTTCTCTAAAACCCAAGTCAAATGACCCTAGGTGGGAAGTACAAGCACTATCGTAGTGCTTGCGAAAAGTTGTTAATAACATGTGATTTGCGGGTTTGCAAGTTCCGGTGGTATTGGCCGGCACAAGCAACACCTAGCACACACACTGGGATCAAATGCAAAAGCATGTCCCAATGTTACTCCAAATATCCGAAAGTAAATCATGGATAACATGGACAAGCATGCTCGAAAAAGGCATGACACTGCAGTTATTCAAAAATAGTTTATGGAAAGAGAAGGATAAGAGGACGTTGATCTTATTGATTTGGATAATTCTACACCACCTATGTTCACAGGGCAATCTAGAATTGTAACGTCCCAAATTTTCCGATACTCGAGCATTAGACGTGCTCAGGCACCATTAGAACTCTTCTAATTTACCTGGCAATTATAGGTGCATGCGCCCGTACTTATGACTCTAAAACTTCAAAGATTTGTACATGAAACCTTGATTCTAGAAGCCCGAACTTATCCAAACTTTGTCTAATACTCGGATACACAAATCCAACAATACAAACTTGAATTGACACCTTATGAGACCTATGGACTTCGTCGATCACCTTAATCTTGTGCCTAACCCTTTGATCTATACATCTTGAACCACGATCTAAGGAAACCGCCGCCGATCTATCCATGCCATCCAATCGTAACGAAGATCCACCGAAGAATCTATTTAACTTACGGACTAGATCTTGATGATCTTAAGTATAGAAGCCGATTTGACCAAATAGCCCTTTTGACATATAGAACCATACAAATGTGATTAGCCACCCTTAAGCTGCAAATAAATGCACCTTGTCAATCACATCCTGTGCCAATCAATGCTCATTGCCATCCTATCATACTACGCTGCAAAGATCTATTTCCGAAATCACCTTAATAGTGGCCAAGATACCTAAAAGAGATATAGACCGTTCGTTAGTGGGCCATTAATTACGAAACTGTACGGAATCGATCACCTTTGTGGACTGGACATTTCACCTAAATCAAATATTCGAGACCATATCCCGAATCACGCAACTTAGATTAAGACCCAGGAGTTGAGTTGTGTGGCTCACCTCAGTTTTCCAATCTGAACCTATAAATAGCTAACCCTCATTAAGAGATTTCATCTGGAGATGAAATTAGGGTTTTTGCTTAAGGTTTTTGGGGGATTTTGCTTGGAATCTCCGATTCGACCGCCATTTCTTCCAATTGATCAACGCACAGCATCAACCCAAGGTAAATCTACACTCTACACTTCAAATTAGGAATCCTAATCGAGTTCATCTTTCTCTAATCCATTTCTATCCGAATTCATGTAGGATTTTTAGAGTTTGCTTCGAATCCTTAGCCCTAGACAGTGTTAGTGCGTGAAATCTCATCCTAAGGTGAGGACTATTTCTCCTAATTTAACATATGTTAACCATGCCGATTTCTAGATCATGAATACCCCATTTTTTAGATAATTGTTGATGGTTTGAATGTTTCCTTTGTTTTCGTATGGTGATTTATGTTAGAATGATGTCATGCTATCTTTGCATATGGATTTAGAATCTAAGGTTGGATTGTTAAGTGTAGATTTGTGAACTTACTCAGTTCACACTCCCAAGTATTTGATGAAATTCCTGAGTAAACTACGGTTCACATTTGGTTGTTTAGAGTGAAGCATCACCTCCTCCCAGCTTTGTATTAGGTGAAATGAATTCATGCTGAAGACGTATGTTAAGTGTTTGGTTCTCTGCTTATGGTTTGATTGAGGAACATGCTGGTTACGATTATGATTCTAAAATGCGTAGACTGCAACCTCTCTATTTACTGTGGTTATTCTCTGGAAAGTACGTTGTTGGGCTGCCTACCTTGGTTGTTGGGCCATACGGGACCCGATCGGTCGAATTGGGCGGAGCTCGGCGGTTCGGCCCTAGCTAAGCCATTCTGTCATAGTTCCTTCGGTTCGCCGAATCCGTCCTAATTCCAAGATAATCTGTGTTTGTTTGTGGCCATACCTCTTATGGAACCTAGAATACCTCGATCACTCTTTTTGAGCAGTCACTACTTATAACCATTAGCGTGAACATAATCTCAAAGAAGAGTCTCGTGAGCTGAGCATGGTGGAATGAGACACTATGATCGAGTTGTCGGCCTATGCTGGGTGACGAAACCTTACCATGTGAGTATTTTGGAGGTAACGAGCCAAGGGTGACTAGCCCCCCATAGTGACCCACGAGCATTGATGGAGGTGACGAGCTTGCCATTCTGAGTTGATTCTGGCTAACGACCCATGTACCGTGTCGATTTATCCTTGGGTTGTAGACCCATACCAATTAATACATCATGGCTATGATGTAGGGGTGACGAACCCTAGTGAGATTAGGAACACTGGTGGCGAGCCATGTGATTTCTACCGTATCAATCTCGTGACACAATTGAGGTATCTTCGTTTCCCCTAAACTGTTGTTTGAATAAACCTTAATAAAGGCGGAGTAATCATGCATACATCGCATGATGACGCATCGTGGGCCTAGAGATGGTCAGGAGGCGTGTGCCCTCATGGTCCAGTGTCCCTAGAAGGCTCGACCTGGTGATGGTCAAAAGGCATGTGCACTCATTGCCCAGGGTTGAGTCGGCTTGGCCTGGCGATGGTTAGGAGGCGTGTGCACAAATTGACTAGTGTAAGCCCGAGCTCGACATGCATTGCAAACCATGCATTCATGCACTAATTAAATAGACTGGGAAAGTGTTTAGTTTATATGATTTATTATCTTGAATTGTATGTGATAACATGGTGTAAATTAGGGAAATGGTAACACTGAGTTAGCTACTCACTCCCCCCTGGGATGGTGTTTTAAAACACCAACCAGTTCTATTTTTGTTACAGGTTCTATCAAGGATGTCTCGACGCTGGACTGGCTTACAAGTTGCATAGTCGCTTCCAGTATTGTCATGATTCGGCATTTGCCGAGTTCATGTTGGCAGCTGGAGCCAAATGATCTATTATAGTGATTTTTTACCATGTAATCATGTACATTAAGCCCCTGTCAAACCAATGTTGTATGATAATGGATGATTTCGATATGCTCTTCTATGATTAATATGGTCTACTTTTAAATTTACAAGCTTAAGTACACTGACTGGTTAAATCTATGCTAATGTGCTAATTCCACAAGGTTTATGCCTCTAAACTATGCTTCCGCAAAATATAGTCACCCCGGAAAAATCGGAAGCTGCGGACTACTCGATATCCGAATTTCGGGGCGTGACATGACCAATACCTAAAAGAGCCCATGGGCACGGGCCTATGGATAGATAGTGTAGACCACATCTCGAGGATGTAGTTGACCAAAGGGGTAAGGGCAAAGGACCTGCGTAAACCACTTTGGAAAATTGTTATAAGCAAAAGGATATGAAAACCACGATTCAGTATGCCGCAAATGATTGTACCATGCCTATGTTGCTTTCAAAATTGTAAAGTTAAGAGCTTCAAGGTAATGGTGGAAGCTATAAGTCAATTTTTGACTTAGATTGAAACCCCCTTCCTCTTGAAGGGGGGTGAGTGGTGGTTTTGCCAGAGCTCTCTCAAACAGCTAGCCATACCTCAGATCTGCCGGCACAAGGGACTATGTCCCAGGATTTCGCCCCCTCCTGACGTACGACGGTAGCACTACCTACTTCATCCTTCCCAGTCATCAGCGAGCCTCCATTCCTCGTAGGGTGAATTCCCTTGATGAGCTATTTAAAGCAGCTGGGAGAGATACCTCATGAAGTGAGAGAGAGTTGCTTAAAAAAAAGGAGGTTGAGTTTACTAGATATTTTATCTATGAATACAAAGAGAGTTGGAAAACCTATGCTTGTATGCTAATGGCCGATGGATTGACCGATAGATCCGATAGGACATTGATAAACTTTCTTATGAATTGTCCAACTGAGACAATGTTTTTAAAGTCCATGGATGCATCGGCCCATTCCTACACGACCGATTATTTATTCAAATTGTTAAATAGTGTAGTGAAGGAGGTAGGAGAGGAATATGTTGTCCAAGTTATCACGAACAACGCAATATCTTATGTAGCCCCTGATCGCCTTCTTATGGAGAAGAGGCGATGTTTATTTTGGACCCCATGCGGGGACATTCTATTGATTTAATGTTAAAAGATGCAGGTAGGTTGTATATTAAAATAATTGCTAGGGCTAAGAGAATCATGGTTTTTATGTACAAACATGCCCTTCTTGTCCATCACATGAGAAGGCACATTGGGTGTAATTTGATTCGTCCAGCCGTGACTCGATTTACAATAGCTTTATTAATACTATAAAGGTTGCATTCAAAGAAATCTGAGCTTAGAATCTTTGTACTGTTGGCCGATTGGAGTAATGAGCATGGTCAAGAAAGGCCGAAGGAAAGTTAGTCCAACAAACCATTCTTTCCCAATTGTTTTGGAATAAAGTGATTAAAGACCTTAAAATCATCGGAACCCTTAGTGTGTTGCGATTGGTGAATGGTGATGACAAGCACCCATGGGCTACATCTACAATATAATAGAGAGAGTCAGAAACAAAATCATGGACTACTTCAACTATAAAGAGCGTGATTACAAGCTCATTCTAGATATTATAGATAAAAGATGGGATAGCCAAATGTCATCTCCATTGTATTCAGCTACCTCCATCTTTAATATGGTCGCATTCTTTGCGTCCGCCAATCGATCTGTGGCATTGACGACGCATATGGTCAGATTTCTTGACGTTTTGGAAATGATGGTTCCAAATAAAGAAGAGCAGAATATGATTTCTCAAGAGTTTGACTTCTATATGAAGAGTGCAAGGATTTTCTCAAGAGACATAATTATTAGGCATAAAAGTATGAAATTGCCAAGTATGCATTACGAAGTATGAGTACAATTGTTCTTAGTTCTTAGTTCTTACAAGAATTACAACTTGCAATGTAAGAAGTTTTAAGTGTCTAACTTAAACTTAGTTGCAGAGCTAACTGGTGCTCAATGCATAAAGTTGACCCGAACAGAAGGGATCCGACATTACAGTAATTGACTATGAGAATTCTTGGCCTTAACGTGTTCTGTTAGTGATTGTGAGCACAACTGGAGTACATTTGAATCGGTAAGTTCTATAATTCACTTTGAGTTCACTAACAATAAAAGTAAACGATCATCATCAGCTCAATTCTAATTCACTTTCAATTGAAAATTCTGAATGTTATGCAAATTCACATGAAAAAAGGAAACGTCTTCAACAAAAGAAGCTCAATGACTTAGTCTTCGTCTAGTACAACCAAAAGCTGCAGGAACGATTCCAGGCTAGGCGAGAAAAACATGGTTTCTATGATCCTATCTACTTAGATGATTTGGAGGTGGATATTGAGAGGCTTATGGAGACAGAAGATCCTCTCTTTACAAACAGAGGACCTGACATGGGCTTAAGTCAAAGATGCCACTTTTGGATCAGCACCTGGCAAAGGTTTTTCATCTCAAGAGCAGAGAAGAGGGGCGAGCAGTATCACAAGGCCTAGTAACAGTCAAGACCAAGAAGATGATAATGAGATTAAAGATGTACAAGAAGAAAATGATTGACCATTGGATGTGAATGAGCAACTTGTGCAAACCGATGATGAAGAAACGAAAGAAGATGAAGAATATGTTGAAGGAAATGACTCCGAAAATGATGATGGTGGTGGTGTGCCACAATGGGAGAGATATTAATGTATACAGTAGTATAAGTTGTTAGGTATGTAAATTGTAATTGGTAAGCTTGTAAGTTTTTATTTTATAACTTGCAAGTTATAGTTTGTATTTTGTAAATTGTAACTTGTAATTATAAGTTGTATTATAACTTACCAGTCTTCATTCTTCAAAATTTCATTTCTCAATAAAAAAATTAAATTTTTAATAAGTTGTTGACTTATTATTATTTATTACTTTTGATTATTATAGCTTAGGTAGTAACTACTAATTACACAAATTACAATGAAATAGATAATAAAAAAACAAATTGGATTACTTCTAGTAATTAAATAAAGTTTATATCAATTTTAGAGATTTTTTCCAAAACTTTCTTAATTTTTTCTAATTTTCCCTTTTTGTTTTTTTTTTTTTGTAATTTTTTAAATAAAAAAAAAGTGTGCGATCGCTTATGCAACTGTGCGATCGTATAAAAGACCACACACAGTGGATCACTCAAGATCAAACATGCAAATTGACAACATAGGTTTGCATGTATGTGGGTTTTACGAGGCTTTGTGATGGAGCATAGAGATGAAATTGACCTTGACATGTCTAGATCCGAGTACCAACAACTTTTGATGATTAGTTTCCATCTCTTAATGCTCCAATATGTCCTCAATCAATCCAATAATAAACAAGAAGTTTTGAAAAATAACTGCAAGTAATGATAACTATGTAAGATGACTCCATAAGAACCCCAAGGAGGCACGCAACAGGGGATCTACAAGAACCGCTCTTCTAATGGTTTGAATGCCATCACTAAAAACACGAAAAAGCTACTCTGGCCACAGTAATCCATACATGTGGTTTTATATAAGTATGTACAAGTCCTATCAACATTCATAAGGACCTTTGATAGGTTCTGATCTTTCATCAAATCAATTTGGACACCTAATATGCTCCAGATCTTCAATTGTGACAATTGGATGGTCTAAATAATTAATTTCGGTAGTTGAATTTTCTAATCTTTAAGCAAGACCATTAGATGGTCCTGATCTTCAATTGATCAACAACAGGACCACTCGCGGTCTCCCATTGGATGATCGGATGGCCCTGCATTACTTTGTAACACTAAGATCCTCCCTCCTCCCAAAGAGGACACATTAGACTACAGGAAGCATGGGAAATAGCCCTTTTGTCAATCAAACACCTGGGATGGGAAATTAAGATGTTAAACCTCCCAAAAGGTCTTTAACTTCTGCCTTTACCAAGTCATGTGCCAAAGCTTGCCCTGGAGCTCACACTAGTTTTCCCAACAATATATTTCCTGCTTTAGACTCTTAAATGATTTAAAATTACTTGGACTAAAACAAAGTGTATGGAGTGCAATTTTAGTAACAATAGAGTGGGAACAAGGAATTAGTTAAGATTGCTGGACAAGAAGCTACCCAAAATGACCACTTTCGATATATTGGGTCGATGATTCATGAGTGGAGAGATCAAGAAGGATGCTGCCCATAGAATTCAAGCAGGGTGGAAGAGATGGAGATGTGCCTCTAGAGTTTTATGTGATCATCATGTACCACTCAAACTAAAGGAAATTTTTTATAGGATAGCTATAAGACCAGCCATGTTGGCCAGTTAAGGAACAACATGTTCATAGGATGAGTGTAGCTGAGATGAGTATTTTGAATAGATGAGTGGCAAGATAGGGATAGAATTACAAATAAATGCATTCAAAGGAACTTAGGAGTAGCACCAATAAGTAATAAGATGAGGGAAAGTAAAATTAGATGGTCTTGTCCTATGCAACAGAGACAAGAACTACGTTAGTTAGGAGTGAGTGAGTAGAAGTCGAAGGCTCTAAAAGGGCAAGGGGAAGGCCCAAAAGGATGTGGGTGGAGGTAGTAAGAAAAGTGTGATGACCCATGGTCTAACTAAAGTTATGACCCTCGATAGAGTGGAATGGCGAAAAAAGATTCATGTAACCAACCCCAATAAGTTGGGATAAGGCTTAGATGATGATGATGATGACAACGACAACAACCACAATGATAATGATGATGTTCCTACTTCATGACACTACTTCTCTTGCTTCCTTTGATTGTAGATTCTTCTACACTAGTTTCAGAATCTTCAACTTACAGTGCCAATGTCATTTCAGAATCTAATGATTCTCCAATGTTTCAGGTTGTGAAATAGCTTAGTTCTTTGCTTCTCACTCATGCTCCCACTTCCCAATGCTTTTGGAGATGATTTCTTTTGCATCCTCATACTTGGAAATCATACATTCCTTTTATATAATTTTTTTATCACTTCTACCTATCATACCATGTAAAAATGTATTTGCAACACTTTTGAATAGAAGCATTCTGTTATAATTAAAAAAAAAAAATAGAACCTTTTATTAAAAAACAAAAGAAATAATCTATTCAAAGTAATGGATGAAAAGGACCAATGTTGAGAATACAAACTCAACCTTCGTTTTGCCTCACATTAGATGGTTGTGGGAATGGGGATTTTCACTCCTTTCCATAAGAGGGGCTCAAGTTATCTAGCTGGAGGAGAGAGTGTGTAAGCAATGTAACCATAGCTCTAAATATCATTATCAAGGGGAAAAAATGAAATATTCAAGAATTATTAAAGAATCTATCATTTCTTAACATTTTGGACATTATATAATCATGTACAAGACCTATTTTTTATAAGAATGCTGGTTTTTGGCTTGACATGTTTGAAGTCAACCAACTAGGCCCTATTGAACTCAAACCAAACATGATTTGGTGAATTAGGGCCCATTACATTGAAATACAATAAAAAAGGATAAAAATATGAGAAAGAAAAAAGATAAAAGTCAAAATAAAATAAAAAAAAGATGATGGTTTTCCCTTTTTCTGATTTTCCCGATAATGGTCCATTCCACTTCAATTCGTCAAATCCCACTCAAATTTTTGTCCTAAACCCCAAAATAGGCCTAGATCTAGTCTAAAATGATTTTATAAGCTTCCTTTGCAGTTTAAATGAAAAAAGAATAGAAAAATAGAGATTTTTTTTTCAAATTTGGACCTTTATGGTCATATCAGCCACATTGGACCTATATTGGCACCAATACACCACGAATCGGCTGATACAGCTCGATACGGGCGGCCCATTTTTTTAATGGGGGCCAATATAGCTCCGCATGGCATATCGCATCAAGCCAATATGGATACGATATGCCTATCTCGTATGATACGATATGTGGATATTTCAATTCATGAATGCAGCTGCACCTGGGAGCTGTAAGCTAGTAAGACTGTCTTGACCCTTCTCTTAATATAAAACTCATGCTTTTCCTCTTGCTTTAGTTTCTTTAACATAGTATCAAAGTAGGTTAGATCACGTTGATTTTGTCTATAGGTTTGTTCTTCATCCATTTGTTGATGGTTTGAGATCTCCAAACGCTAGGTAGCTTACCCATAAGTTGGCCCACATGTCCCTTTCTCAAGCTTTCTTGATGTTGCCGGGTGTCATTCCATGCCAGCATGTCTCCAAGATCGATTTCAGCATGTCTCATAGGTCAGGGAGGGCTTTCATTACGTGTCGATGTATCTCCAAGCTCAACGAGCACTATCATTCTATGCCAGCATGTCTCCACAGTCGACGAGGGTTGTTGTTGATGGTAATGCAGTACTTGTTGTCGATGTGGAGGTGGAGCCTCTAATGATGCTCATGGTAAAGCTCGAGAAAAGACAAATCCAACTCTTTTTGGCAATGGTTGCCTCTTTGCCATTTTTTCTCTTGCCTTTGCCTCCGTTGGGCTGTGGAGTAGACATTGTACAGCTGGTTATTGTTTCGATGCGTGCAAACTGTTTGATGTAATTCTCACCCAACATGACATGGAGGGTTTTAAGTTTTCAAATTTGGACCTTTATGGCCGTATCAGCCATATTGGGCCTGTATTGGCGCTGATACACCACGAATCGGCTGATACAGCTTGATACGGGCCAATACAGCCCTTTTTTTTTAACAGGCACCAATATAGCTCCGTATCGCATATTGCATCAAGCCAATATGGATATGATACACCTATTTCAGCCAATACAATATGAATATTTCAATTCATGAATGCAACACCTTGTGTACCTGGGTGTTGTAGCCTGTAAGCTAGTAACAGTGCCCCAGCCCTTCTCTTAATATAGAACTCATGCTTTTCCTCTTGCTTTAGTTTGTTTAACATAGTATCAGAGCGGGTTAGATCACATTGATTTGTCTATAGGTTTGTTCTTCATCCATTTGTTGATGGTTTGAGATATCCAAACACTAGGTGACTAGCCCATAAGTTGGCCCTCACGTTCCTTGCTCAAGCTTTCTTGATGTTGCCGGGTGTCATTCTATGCCGGCATGTCTCTAAGGTCAATTTCTTCATGTCTCATAGCTTGGAGAGGGCTTTCGTTACGTGTCGATGTATCTCCAAGCTCAACAAGTGCTATCATTCTATGCCAGCATGTCTCCGCAGTCGACGAGGGTTGTTGTTGATGGTAGTGGTGTAGCACTTGTTGTCGAGGTGGAGGTGGAGCCTCTGATGATGCTCATGGTAATGCTCGAGAAATGACATTACCTCTTTGCCATTTTTATCTTGCCTTTGCCTCCATTGGGCTGTGGAGTAAACATTGTACTGCTGGTTATTGTTTTGATGTGTGCAAACTGTTTGATGTAATTCTCGCCCAACATGACATGGAGACCCCCCCTCCCCCACACACATATACAAAACCATTCCACTCACCTGTTATGCAATGCTATACTTGTGTCTTTGAGAAGATCTTGTATGCTAATGATAGTTTGATGGCTCGATGATTGTCAATTTCAGCTATGGCCTACAATTTCAAGAGAAGATTCAATGGACATCGAAAGATCAATTTAAAGACAATTTGCAACCAAAGATCGCGAATCCAACCATGCTGAGTTGTTGTCAATACAAACTCAACCTTTATGTTTATTGTTTTTGTTCCACATTGGATAGTTAGGAATGGGGGTTATCACACCCATCCACAAAATGGGCTCAAGTTATCTACTTAGAGGAGAGAGTGTGTGTAAGCAATGTAGCACCTTGTGCACCTAGGAGCTCTAAGCTAGTAGAGTGCCCTGGCTCTTTTCTTCATATACATCTATTGTATTTTATCTTGCTTTAGCTTGTTTGGCAGCCAATACAAAGAGAGGATCTATATATCGGGGGGGGGGGGGGGGGAATGAAAAAGCATCTTTATGAGAAAATGAAATGCGGCAACTATGAAACAATTTTGAAGATTGACATGGAGAGGGAAGGATTCCGGGAAACAAAGCAGCAATGCCTCCAAAATCAAGATCGATGGACACAAGGAACAGAATAGAAGTGTCCTTACAGACTATTGGATGACTTCTCTCTGATGTAGCTCAATTCTATAATTTACCCTTCTCAATAGAACATCTAGGTAGGCGGTGTTCTCATAATGCCTCAAGATGCATGTTCTCAGTAGGTGCAAACACGAAATTATAATGTCTGGCCGTCCCTTCATGATTCTCTCATGATGGTTGAGACAACCATCGAGAAAGTAAAAGACAGTTGCTTGCATGGAACAGCAAGGGGAATAAGCTACTGTTTCAAACATATCTTCTATATTGAGTCGTATTGTAAATTTGAAGAAGGGTGGGAATAGGACAAAATCAACTTATACATCAGAAGATTTCCTTCAACTTTTTTTTTTTCTAGAAAATAATGGAAGCTTTATGAAATCTTAAAACGTATAGATAGGAAGATATGATCAGGTTGGCATTCTAGCTTCCACAAAGTTTTGGTCAATTAATATCATGTCACAGCATTTCTATGTAATGATGATATAAGCATCATATCCAATTTGTCATGGAAAGAAGCCAATCTTGGCAGTCATCAAACTCCATTCAATCCATAAGAAGAATAAAAAGATTTGACACTGATAAGTGTCAAACAACCACTTTCTCTAAAAGCTCATGCTGTTAGAGGATGGCGTATCAATGTATATTGAGGGAATCTAACACTCCCCCGCACGTGCAGGGTGGAACTCCGCACAGGAACATATTGGGCAAGGGTGGAGGGACACTCATAGCTCACACCCAGGTGGAGGGATAATCAAAACTCACACCATAAACGGCCCCCGTGGGAGAATATATTACCTGTGGCATATTTGCTACTTCCGGGATTTGAACACGGGACCTTCCGCTCTGATACCATGTCAAACAACCACTTTCTCTAAAAGCTCGAGCTGTTAGAGGATGGCGTATCAATGTATATTGAGGGACTCTAACAATAAGCACCACACTCTTTTATTTTGAGTGAATCAAACATTCTTCTTCTTCTTCTTCTTCTTCTTCTTTGAAAGGTTCATACGCGATATTAGTTAAATGAGATTCCAGCTGCAACTCATCTTTTATGATAATTGAAGTATTGAACAGAGTTGTAAAATATGAGTATAAATTAAAGGATTTAAAGGTAATAATTGAAACAATTAGACTTCAAGTAGTAGTTCATGCATGGAAGACGAAGAAGCCACCAAGTTTTGAAGATAAGTTATTAGACATATTTTTCAATTAAGTTAAAAAGCACACGTGAAGCACAAGTTCCAGCAATCAAAATTTCTAGCTGCATAGCACATGTATTTGGAAACCAGTGAACCGAACTCTACCTTTCTTAGAACTATTCCAGGGTCACGAATGGAAGCTAGGAGGGCAGCTCTCTTAGAATCTGTAGGAACAAATTCAAGTAATATACAATGGTGTGACAACAATTAACACATAAATTGGGCTGAAACTGACAAGAATGAGTAATAAGTATCAGAGAAAAGGAAGTTATTATGATATTTGAGGACCACTAGTTTACATGTCTTTAAAGACTGTGACCATGGCATTAAGAAAGTTATTCTAACATTTGAGCTTTCTTTTATGGATGTGAGGCTAAGATAGTGATGGTGCAAGGCTAATTTAAACCGGCACATGCAGAAACAAAAAGAGCAAATATAAGTTAGAGAAGAAATTTTTATTGGTAACAGTAATACATGATTTTGTAAATGAAATAATCTTCCCAACATGGAGATGCTAAAGCCTTAAAAAAAATGGAGACGCTAAAGCCTTTGGCAAATGAGTGGTGTCACTTCCAGCCTAAACAACCATTTGAAGGAATGTGTCATATTTTAAAGTGAGTGTATTGTATGAAAGCTTCTTACAAGCCCCTTCTCGTAACTAGATAACATGCAGACCATTATACACTAGAGGTTGGACTTGATTTCAAACAACTTGAAAGCAAGTTTACGGTATAATCCGGAGACAAGGCAATAAAAGAGGCCCTTATTCTACATTTTTTTTTTTTGAAAAACATTATAATTTTTGCCCGGCTTGTACTTTGGGATTTCCTAAGGAATTTCTAAAATCTGTTTGGTTAGTAGTAAAGAATTGTTGCGAAATGTGTAGAAATAATTTTTAGGGCATATCTATGAGACTAATGGGGTGATAAATCCTATTCATTCATCAAGTTGGCCACATAATGCATGGACCATTCTACTATTCAGGGCTTACCATTTTTACATTGAACATGTGTGACAAATCCGAGTCGTTCAAATAAGTGTGCCACATGATGCATGGGTCATTCTAGAATCAATGGCTTTAAGATTTGACAAAAAGAACATGTTTAATGGATCCATCCATTCATCAAGTGGGCCATATGATGCATGGATCATCCTAAAGTTAATGCAATTAATCAATGCCAGAAAAAGTGATCAGTCCTAACTCCTAACTGATCATAATGACAGCATTTGATTATTGATTGTCCATCATGCATTCATCATTCCACCTTTAATTGCACTCTCAAAAGTCAGTTTTGATCCTATGATTCTAAGCATCTGATCAATGGCTATGGGTTATATTAGATGCCTACTCATTGATCTAGACCGTCCATCATGTGCCCACCTTTCATTGCATGTCCACCTCAAAAATTACTTTGATTAGATGATCATAACCAACCTATCAATGGCAATGAAAATAGATGGCTGATATTCATTATCATAGAAACAAGGTATGAGTTGTGATCTAGACCATCCATCATGAGAAGTCCACCTTACTCATCCTTCCCAAAAAGCAACTTTGATCAGGTCATTCTAACCACTTGATCAGCAACTAGAAAATGGAATATTACAGGTTTTGACATGTGGCGCCCTCCCGCTGTGCCATACCCCAAATAACAACCTTCCTTTTTCGCATTTCCAGATAACTCCTTCTATTGTCCATATATAGTTAAAAACCTCCTTGTGGTTAGCTTCCATTGCCAACCTATGAAAAAACTGTAACAGAGCCATTATAGTCAACCCTTGAACATATAAAAAAGATCGTTTTACCTTTGTGCTATATAAACAAGAGGAAAATGACTTTTTGCTTTCAAAATCATGTAACCGACTTACAAGTTTTGGGCCTTGTCGCACGTGCATGCAAGGTCAAACCACTTATAACATGATCCCAACCAATGTTAAATGATCTGGACCTTCAAATGGTTGAGGTGAGCTTTCAACCATTCATGATGTGGGTCTCAACAAATATCAAATTTGTTCAACATACAAATGTATCCAAATTGTTCAACATATATAGACAAATCTTATTTGTTGATTCATATAGACATCCGATTCATTCAGCATATAGAGATGAATCTCATCCTTTGATAACATAGAGAAACCTGATCCATTCAAAACACAAACAAATATGATTTGTTCAACATATATAGAGAAATATGATCTGAATGATCCCTTTCAACACCCAGACAAATATGATCCGTTCAAAAAATACACGATAATCCATTCAAAACACAAACTAATTTAATTCGTTAACATACATAGAGGAAATTGATCTGTTAAATATACATAAACAAACTCGATTCAATCGTTATACATAGACATACAATCCGTTCATTCATACAAACATCTGATCCATTCAACATATAAACGAATCTAATTCATTCAAAACACAAAAGGATATAATCCGTTGGGTATGCATAAACAAATCTTATCCGTTCAACAATACACAGATGAATATGACCCATTCAATCAACGAGATGGATAGGTAACTCATCCTAGCAATTCAATAATATTCAAAATTGTATTGAACTAGAGCACATATTAATATTTGAAACCTTCTATTGGTTTGGAATGTTGGGTGGCATGACTTCAGCCGAGATGAGTAAATTCAGTTATTCAGATTGGGAAATGTTTTCGGACTGTAAGTGCGTAGTCTTGTAGAAAGTTCTTGGACTGTTTGTAGACCGGTATAGACAACTTGGGAGATGTTTGTGGACTGTTTTTAGACCGTTTGTGGACTGCATGTAGACATGCAGGTTTGTTGGTTTCAACCCCAATCATGCAGGTTTGAATCATAGTCATCCATGTTTCAACTTGAGTAAGTGATGCTAAAACTGAAGTTTTATTAGGTAATGATCAATATGAAATTTCATTAGGTGATGCTTGAACCAGAATTTTATTAGGGGCTCATTTGGCATCTCTACTCTAATCCAATAAGAGCTTTTCAAATAAGAGCTACTCAAATAAGTTCTTTTTATTTTGGCTCTTGTTTAAAATAAGCTCGTTTGGTAAAATCACTTTTCAAAAAAAAAAGCTCTTATTTGAAATAAGCATGTTTAGTAAAACATTCAAATAAGAGCTTTTTTAAGGGGTAGTTGATGTCATTTTTAAAGATGACAACAACTCCACTATAAGAGCAATCGAGAAGGTTACTTTGGTGGATCTCACCATAGATAGACTGTGCCCCAAATGGCAAAAGAATGGATGGCTACAATCTTCATGTTTTAAGACATTTGGGCAATCCATTATGTTGGAAATTGGATGTGGATCGTCCATCATGTGGAGCCCACCTTTGATGTGGACCATCCATTGTGTGAGGCAAACCTTCAAAGTGGGCCATCCATCATGCAAGGCCCGTCTTGGATGTGGACCACTCATCGTTAGGGGCTGACCTTTGACATGGACCGTCCATTATGTGCGGCCCACCTTGATGTAGATCATCCATCATGTGGGGCCCACATCAATGCTAATAGTTCTTTATGTAGGGCCCCTCAATGTCCACTACCCATCACGAGTCCACATTTGATGTGTCCATCATGTGGGCCCCACCTTCAAAGTGGGTTGTCCATCATGTGGGGCCCACATTTGATGTCCGTCATCCATCGTGTGGGGCACACCTTCCATGCGGATCATCCATCATGTTGGGCCACTTTGGATATGGATCGTCCATCATGCGAGACCTTGGATGCGGACCGTCCATTAGGTGGGCACACTTGATGTGGACTATCCATCACGAGGGGCCACACCTTGATATAGACCATCCATCATGTAAGGCCCACTTTGTCCATTATGTGGGCCCACCTTGATGTGGACCATTCATTATGTGGGGCCCCAACTTCAATATGGGTCATTCATCATATGAGCCCACCTTTGATGTCAACCCTCCATCATGTGGGTCCCACCTTTGACGTGAATTGTCCATCAAGTGGGGCCTACTTGATGTGGATGGTCCATCATGTGGGGCCACATTTTGATGTGAGACATCCATCATATGGGACTCACTTTTGATGTCCATCATACATCATGTGGGTGCCACCTTTGCTGTGGATCGTCCATCATGTAGTGACCAACCTTCAGCATGGGTCGTTCATCATGTGGGCCCATGTTGACATCATGTGGTACCGCCACTGATGTGGACCGTCCATTAAGTGGGGCCACAATTTGATGCGGGCCATCCATCATGTGGGGCACACCTTTGATGTGACCGTCCATTATGTGGGCCCACCTCAATGTGGACCATTCATCATGTGAAGCCCCACCTTCAATATGGGCTGTTCATCATCATGTTGGCCCACCTTAAAGATATTGTAAAGAGAAGAAAAGAAGGGAAGATGGGAATTACTTAAAAAACTTCAAGGACAAACTTGTCAAAAAATTAGCAAAAAATATCTACCCGCTGTAGAAACCCCACCCTGCACGGGATAACCAATTGCAGTAAGATCTAAACCATTGATGACTTATAAAATCCCCAATCCGTGCACCTTAAAAAGCTCCAAAACCAAGCCGAAATCCAAGAAAGGAAGAATCTACTTCAATCGATATGCCCTTAGGCATGGCCATACATAACATAGAAATCACACTTGAAAAGGGTGGACAATTAGCTAGAGCAGTAGGTTTTGTAGCGAAACTTGCAAAGTGGAACCATGCAGCACCAGACACGAGATAGATCTTCCAAAGAACAAAGCTTTTTTCAAATAAGCCAATTCAATTGGGACCCTGCAGATCCATTCTTTTGATGATTTTGAATTTTTTCTACTAGGTAATCTATTATCCTTATACATGAAGATAATAAATTTTGTCGTGGTCGGACTCGATTATGGATTTCTGACCACATTCTCCATAGGGCCCTCTTATCTCTTCCTTCTCCAAGCTCAGGTTATGGAAGGAGCCGAGAAGGAGGTATCAGCAACAACTGACCCTCATTGAATTTTATTTTTCCATTAGAAGGAGCTCGTACATGTTCTGCAGTACCACCCGGAAACATTGATTTGATTTACGAAAGAGTCGCTTGGATTTATCCATGGTTTATTCTTTATCTCTAAAATCCTATTTCTTCATTCATTTCAGATCCGACCGAAATAGGATTTGATTTGTCCCAAAATAAAGCCCATGCCAGATTCTAAGCCAAACCAAGTCCAATCCTAAGCCGAATCATAAATCAAGTCAAGTCCAATCCTAAGCCAAACCCTAAACCAAATTCAAGCCAAATGTGAGACAAATTCAAGCAAAATCCAAGAGGTGCATCAAGGGGAGGCTTATCTTAGGGAGAACACATCCAAAAGTCATCCCCCCCTCCCCTTCTAAAAAAATACCCTTAGATTTCTTCTTAATTACACTCTCTACCACCCCTAAAGTAAATGAGGGAATACCATGTGGCACCAAGCCCCTCTTAGCTAATGAGAACCTTCCATGTGTTATTTTTAACCCTTACATAACCTTTAATTACACCCATGTCATCCCTCCAACTATAAAAGTGAGTCTCCCCTCCCATTCTCTACACACCAAAAAAAGGGAAAGAGGAGGGAGCTCACCCACCCCCTTCTTCTCCTTAAGCCCTTAGCCTAGTTAGGTAGCCCAACCTAGCTACCCAACCTAACTTGACCTATCTCAACCTAGCCACCCAACCTATCTCAACCTAGCCCATCCAAACCCTCTAACCAATTTAGTCAATCTAAGCCACTCATCCAAAGCCTAACTCATATCCAAGTCAATCTAGTCCATTCGAAGCCATCATCCAACAACCCATATAAGTAATCTCAACAATCAACATCTTGCGGAGTAGGATCAGGGTAGAAGATATCTGATCATCTCTTCTATAAAGAGTATTGGGTATTTTCTTCCCTCTCCCACATCTCTGTTTTGTCCGTCACCTCGCACAGTACATTACTGCTTTATTTTACTTTGCTTGTATCTAGTTGCAACACTCTCCCTTTCTCAAACCCCCTGCTTTCTCAATCTATCTGAGTGTATGCTCTACAACTTTTCAAAATCTTGAATCCTGCCCATCAGAAACCCAGATCAACTAAGAGTTTCAATTTTTTACTATCTTGAGTCGGACATTGCACTCGCATCATCCTTGCATTCCATCCATCCATATACATTGCATCCACCACGGTAGTCTGAGTGTATGCTCTACGGCTTGCAGAGATCCTGAATCCTACCCATCAAAAACTTGGATCAACTGGATTTTGACTGCTTCTCCAAGTAGGTGAGTCTGGGTAGATAAGTCTTTCCCGATCCATCGCTTGAAATAGGCATCACATTGTCATACTGAATCTCACACACCACATCTCATCATTCGTGCGCAAGAACTAATCTAATCCCTTATATTTCGTCGAGTCCTATAAAGTAGAAATCATATATTTGTACAGGCAGAGAGGGTGCCTAACACCTTCCCTCTTTGTCATCGTGGTCTCTTACTGAGAATTTCCGGTCGTAGATCAAGAGTCCCTTGGACAAGGGAATCCTCAGATTCTCTGGTTCATAATTTTTGTAGGATCTAGCCAACTGCGGAAATCTGAGTGACTGGCTAGTGGCGACTTCAAGTCAAATATTCAGCACCTTAAATCACAAATATACCCGAAAACCTGAAATGGCCCCATGAACGCAATCCACCCATGATCCAACGTCCAAAGAATGGCAACTCCACCGGGGATGATGATCTGATCCGTCATTTCGATGGTGACGACCGAGATAAGATTTGCTGGGGATGCTTCTTTGTGGATTTTGAAATGAGGGTTCCGGTTCGTCGTCTCGTGATCTATCGGTCACGATCGGGACCGATTTTTATTAAAAATAATTGTAAGTATTTTTTTACACCTCTTGTCATCCAATGCAACCATCCACATTACGCCATGTGGCACACCCATTCCAACAGCCAATCACAGCCCTTAGAACCTTACTTAGCTCTAGACTTCCCAAAAATCACCAAAATGTCACCCCCTAGCACCGATAAATACCCAATTTCACTTCGCTTCCACCATCGCTAAGAAAGCCTTAAGAAGGAGAAGAGTGAGAGAGGGAGAGGGGGAATCTAGCCCATCCATCCACCAAGGAGAGAAAAGAGTGAAAGGAGAGGAGCCTTCTAGCCTAGGTCAGCCAAGCCGAGCCTAAACTCTAGCCACCTGAAAGATCGATCCGACCCATTCCAATTGAGCCTTGCAACAACCCGTTCACCCACTCATCTAGCTCTGATCAACTTTGTTCATATTTGCATTAGCATTGTGCATCATCATCTCCACTCCCAACCCACATGTTTATCTAGTCGATTTGAGTGTATGCTCTGCGGCTTGCCGGAATACTGGATCTTGCCCATCAAAAACTCGGATTGACTAGATTTCGACCGATTCTAAAAGTGGGTGGGTCCGAGTAGAGAAGTCTTTCCTAATTCATTGCTTGAAGTAGGTGTTGCATCACCATACTCCATAACACGAATTCACTAGATTTTAATAAATTCTAAAAGTGGGTGAGTCTGGGTAGAGAAGTCTTTCCCAATTCATTGCTTGAAGTAAGGATCACATCACCACACACCATATTGCATTGTTTACGCGTAAGAACTAATCCAATCCCTGGTATTTCGTCAAGTCCTGTGAAGTAGAAATTGTACGCTTGTACGGGTAAAGAGGATGTCTAACACCTTCCTTCTTTGCCACTGTGGTCCCTTTATCCAGAATCTTAGGTCGTAGATTAGGAGTCATTTTAAGGCAGGAAATTTTCCGATTCTCTGGCTTAAGGTTTTTACAGTGTTTAGCCGACTATGGAAATTTGAGTAATTGGCTAGTGGCGACTCCAAGTCAAATTTACAACACCTCGAGCCACAAATATACAAGAAAGCCTAAAAAGGTCCAGTGAGTGTGATTCGCCCGCGATCCAGCGTCCACAAAATGGAGACTCCACTATGGACATTGGATCGCGGGCAAATCGCGCTCACGAGGGCCTTTTCAGGTTTTCAAGTATATTTGTGACTCGGGTGCTATATTTTTTATTTATAGTCCCCACTAGCCAGTTACTCAGATTTCCGCAATCAGCTAGACCTTGCAAAACCTATGAACCAGAGAATCCGAAGATCCCCTTGTCCAAGTGACTCCTAATCTACAACTGTAAATTTTAGGTAAGGGACCACGGTGACAAGGAGTGAAGGTATTAGGCACACTCTCTACCTGTATGAATGTATGGTCTCTATTTCACAGGACTCTATTAAATATAAGAGATTAGATTAGTTCTTGCGAACAAATGGTGAGATTAGTGTGCGATATGCAGTATGGCAATGCAATGCCTACTTTAAGCAATGGACCGAAAAAGACTTCTCTACCCAGGGTCACCTATTGGGAGTAGCGGTTGAAATTCAATTGATCTGAGTTTTTGATGAGCAGGATCCGGTATCCCAACAAGCCCCAAAGCATACACTCGAATAGACTAGTGTGGTGGATGCACGGTATATAAATGTATGGAATGCAAGAATGATGCGAGTGTAATGTCTGGCAAGTTGCAGAGCATACACTCGAATAAATTGAGAAAGGAAGGGCTTTGAAAAGGGAGTGAGTGTTGTGACCAACCATAAGCAAAGAAAAAGAAAGTAGTAATGTACCACGTGAGATGATCGATGGAATGGAGATGTGGGAGAAGGAAGAAGAGACCCGATAGTCATGGTAGAAGAGACCCAATAGTCTTGGTAGAAGAGATGATCAGATATCTTCTACCCCTATCCTACTCCAAAAGATTTAGACCGTTGAGATGACTTATATCAGTTGGATGATGGTTTTGAACGGATTATATTGGCTCAAATATGAACTAGGCTTTGGATGAGTAGCTTAGATTGACTAGATTGGTTCCGAGGGTTTGGATAGTTTGAATGGGCTAGATTGGCTAGGTTGAGATAGGTTGGGCTATGTTGGGTGGCTAGATTGAGATGGGTTAAGTTGGATAGCTAGGCTAAGAGCTTAAGAAGAAGAAGGGTGTGGGTGAGCTCTCTCCTCTCTCCCTCTCTTTGGTGTGTAGAGAATGAGAAGAGAGACCCCTTTTATAGTTAGAGGAATGGCATGGGTGTAATTAAAGGTTGTGTAAAAGTTAAAAACAACTCATGGAAAGTTCTCATTGGCTAACAGAGGCTTTGTACCACATGGCATCCCTTCATTTTCTTTCGAAGTGGTAGATGGTGTAATTAAGAAGAATTCCAAGGGCATTTTGCGAGGGAGGAGTTGACTTTTGGATGTGTTCACTCATGGATAAGCCTCTCATCGATGCACCTCTTAGATTTGGCTCACATTTGGCTTGAATTTGGCTTAGGATTTGACTTAGAATTAGACTTGGCTTGGCTTATGATTTGGCTTAGGATCGGACTTGGCTTGGGCTCGATTTTGGGCTTAGATATAAGTTTGGTTTGGGTACGGAATTGTGCTTGGTTTTGGAGCTTTTTAGAGTGGACGGATTCGAAATTTCAGAAGTCATCAATGGTTCAAATCTTGCTGCAATTGGTCATCCCTCACAGGGTGGGGTCGGCCCTCGCATATGCAGTTGGATCACATATTCCAGCATCGCATATGCAATCTGCATATGAATATGCACATATGAGATCACATATGCGCATATGCGGTCGCATTTAACAACATTGGATTTGATACAATTCATGTACAATCCAATACAATTCGTATGATTTATGCATGACTTTTATGGATTTGTGATTTGGGCATGTGAGATGCAACACATATTACTTATGTATCGATAAGATTTGAATAGTATAATATATGATTTTGAGAAAATTGCATGCGAATTTGAATATCAATCATTTCATTCATTCATTCATACTGTGGATTCGTTTCATTTGAATTGTGGAATTTGGTTCCTGGTTGTTGTAAGGGACTTGTTGGTTTCATTTGAATGTGGATTGCTGCTATGTATCACCACTTAAAAACCTATTTGAATGTCTATATTTGCTTCAACAGGTGATGCTATTAATATGAAGTTAGATTTGGATTGATCTAAAGATGGATTGGGTTGCAAGCTGCAAGTTGCAACTTAGGTGAATCTAAAGCTGGATTGGAACTGACCAAGCCAGGTTGGATTAATTATGTATTTGCAATGAATTAAATGTTTGTGTTATGAAGGGGTCAAATTTGTTTTCATGTTGAACGGATCAAATTTGCCTCTATACTTGAACAAATCACATTCATCTATATTGAATAGATCATATTTGCCTGTGTATGATGAACGGATCAAATCTTTTTATCTATGTTGAACAGATCAGATTTTTCTATGCATATTGAACATATTAGATTTGTCTACATATGTTGAATGGATCATATTTGTTTGCATGTTGAATGCATGAGAACTGCTATTGTATCTTACATGGGTCAGATTTATCGCAAATTGTTGAACGGATTAGATTTGTCTGTGTACGATGAATGGATCAGAGTCATCTATGTACGTTGAATAGATCATAGTCGTTTATGTATGTTGTACAAATCAGATTTGTCTCGGTGCATTCAACAGAACATATTCGTCTTTGTTTTGAATGCATCAGATTCATCTATATATGTTGAAAGGATCAGATCCGTCTATGCATGATGAATGGATCAAATTTGCCTATGCATGTGGAACAGATTAGATTTGTCTATGTTGAACAAAATTGGTTTGTCTATGTTATGAACGAATCAAATTCATATATTTATGTTGAACAAATCATATTCATCTATGGATGAGAGAATTGAGTGACCAGACCATCTAAAGTCTACTTTCCCTCATCTTATTACCCATTAGTTCTACTCCTAAGTTCCATCTAATGCATTCATTTCTAATCCTACCCTTGTCTTGCCGCTCATCCATCTCAACATACTCATTTCAACCAAGCCCATCCTATGAACATGTTGTTCCCTAACTGCCCAACATTCTGTCCCATAAAGCATGATTGGTCTTATAGCTATCCTATAAAATTCTCCTTTAGTTTGATTGGTATGCAGCATTCACAAAAAACTCCAGAAGCACATCATCACTTCATCCACCCATCTCTAGTTCAATGAGCAATATCCATCTCAATCTTTCCGCTCTCATGAACTATCAACCCACGACATTGAAAATTGCCGTCGTTAGGTAATTCTTTCTCAACAATCTTAACTACTCCACTCCTATTGTTACTAAAATTGCATTCCATATACTTTGTTTTTAGTCCAACAAATTTTAAAACCTTTAGATACCAATCTCACATACATGTGCAGTAAAGGCCAAAAATTGGAGGTCACTCGCACAATTTTGACTCTATCCTTCCTTGTTTAGCCACTCATCCATCTCAACATACTCATTTCAACTACACTCATCCCATGAACATGTTGTTCCCTAACTGCCCAACATTCTATCCCATAAAGCATGATTGGTCTTATGGCTATCCTATAAATTCCCCCTTTGATTGGTATGCGGCATCCACAAAAAACTCCAGAAGCACATCTCCACTTCATCCACCCATCTCTAGTTCAATGAGCAACATCCTTCTCTATCTTTCCGCTCTTATGAACTATTCACCAACAACATTGAAAATAGCCATCTTTTGGTACTTCTTCATCAACAATCTTAACAACTCCCACTCCTATTGTTACTAAAATTGCATTCCATGTGCTAATTTTAGAACCTTTAAATTCTAATCTCACAGGCATGTACAACAAGGCCCAAAAATTGAAGGTCACTCGCACGATTTTGACAAGAACCTATAGTTTGTAAGGACAAAAAAAGCAACATCCCTCTTCGTTATGTAGTGTGAGGTGAAAATGTCTTTCTAAACGGTCAACAGTTGACTATAACAGCTTTGTCATAGTTTTGTCATGAGTTGGCAATGAAAGTTAACCACAGTGGTTTTTTACCTTATTTGGAAAATGGAAGGGATTGTCCAGGAATATGAAAAAGAAAGGTCAAGGTTCTATATGTCAAAACCTCCCCATATTATTATAGTAGAAAAGGCATGATCATTGTCCCTCACGTGGGCCAATCTTTGATTGTCCATCCCTCTCAAAAATTATTTTGATCTAACGATCATAACCATCCAACAGCTAGATGGGAAATGGACAGCCCTTAATTGTTTTACTGAAAAAGGTTAGATCATTGATATGAACCATATACAATGTGTGGACCACTTTTGATTGCCCATCTCTCAAAAATCACTTTGATTGAATCATCTTAATCATCTGATCAACAGCTAGAAAATGGATGATTCATACTTATTATTGGAAAGTGACTCATCATAGTCCATCATGTGGGGCCACCTTTAATCACCAATATCTCTCAAAAATTATATTGGTCAGTTCGCATTAATCATCCCTACAATCACTTGAAAAATGTAATGGACGGTCCTTATAGATTATATTAGAAAGGTTCGTTAATCTTGGACCTTATATCATGCAAGGTCTAGCTTTGATTGACTAACCCTCTCAAAAAAATACTCTTTCATTGTATGATCATAACCTTCTGATCATTGACGTTAAGAGAAAATGTCCCATGGCATATATGCCAAAACTTCCCCAGCTTTTCATGGACATTATTTCCCCTGCATTTTGTTAGGGAAATAATTCCCATCAAAAGCCAGGAAAATGGGGGCATTGGGGAAAAACTTAGGAAGGGAGGAATAAAACACTTTTTCTGGGAAAAAGTGGGAACTGTTTCCAGAAACTTTTTTCCCACAAAACTAACAAGTCATGTAAGAACTCATGTACCATGATAAGGAGAAATGTTGAAGAGAGAAAAAGGTCCTAAAACGACAAATCAAAGCAGAAGGGTTTTATCGTTCACTTTCGAGAAGAAACAAAGCAATTATAAACCAGTAGCTAGATCTGAGGAATGACAAGCAGATCCAAAACAAGAGAAAGTACTAAAACAGGAAGCTGACAGATTTTAAAGAGTAACAAAAAGATAGCCCTAAATAATATCCAGACCCGGCCATGGCCACCCCTAGTGCTGAACGGTTAGTCCAGTTTCAGGACCAGCATATTCTGATTGTATGGATCGGTGCTTATACAATATGAACATTGGCATTTGACAAGTCTGTGTGGGGGGGAAAAAAGAGTCATTTACAAACACTTCTTTCATTTTGGCATCCACCCAATGCTACCATAGAAATAATATTCATTAATATAATTTGAAATTTTCAAGTGACTTGACATAGATAACCTGCCCCACTTAGGATGAGGCTTCGATGATGATGATGATGAAGATGAACTTGACATAATGCAATTTTGATCCTTTTCTTCCGTTAATCATATGCAATCAAAACAAAGCAAACATTGTGCATTACCAATTTTGAAAGGTGTATCATATAACATTTGATGATGTGCTGTCCAACCTGGGAAACTTTACATTGGTCAAAAAATGTAGATTGCTGCTCGTGCTTGCGTGCATGTGTGCATGTGTGTTCCTCAATGGGCCACCATTGAATTTGGATCACTGATTCTAAATGCCCTTTTTCTTCATTGAACAGCTAAGATCAACTGAAAAGGGAGATGTTAGGACATTCCACGCCCATGATATATCCCACTAGATCGAAATATAAGGTCACCAAAAGGTGGGGTCCACCCATATCACTGATTAGTCCAACAGAAGTATGTTGTTCCTTTCAACCGAGCATCCTATAATACCTCCCTTTGAAAATGAATGCAATAAAAAATCCAATGATTTTAGACATGTCTCATTTGCTATGAATGTATGCAGTATGCATGCAATCAAGCAGATAAGAGGTAGAATCCGTACCAACAACGGGCAGTGATGGAATTAACTGTGACTTGTCAACTTGTGTGCTTGTAGAGCCTGAATTGCCACTTAAATGCAGCTTTTCGGTTGGTGATGCCGCAGCTAATGAAGGTGGTAATGGAGGTGGTGTTGGTAAGATTCGCAAACATGGTATTGCTTTCCTAGATCTGACTGTGGAATCCATTTTCTCTTCTTGCCCACAATCACCGTGGAGACCTTAGAACCATCATGATTGGTAAATCCTAGTCCAAGTTCAAGATGCTGTATGCAGATGGCTATAATTAGCAATCACAATCTCAAAAGCAATTTATCCTAAAAGCATACCTGAAGATGGATGAATCGCAACCTTGCCAGCCACCAAAGTAGAACTACTAGTTTCAGGCGAACGATGTTCTGATGCTTTGGATAGTGAATTGATGCCTATGAGAACATAACAAAGTAGTTAATATCATGTACTTATACCAAGGCATTATGTAAGTAATCACAAAGGAAATCGAATCATGTGTATCATGTAAAAACCAGATGTGATGCACAGAAGAAAAACTACAAAAGCATTTGGTGCCATCACTTTTATCCAAGTCAGTTATTGAGCAATCAGTTTCTGTATGTGTGGCACACAAGTATGGGATCTGGACCCTTCATCTGCCGAGGGTTACTAAAAAAGATGTTAGAAGGCCTATGATGAACAAGTCTAAACCTGAATTTCACAACACGTTGGTAATTCAGCAATCATGGGTCGGATTCTTTTAAAGCCCCATACATGCAAAGCGTTCTTGTCAAGGGTAGGATCTTGTGCGGCAAACCAAAGAAACTCAAAAATTACCAAGCCTTGTTTTCATTTATATCAAGTTCCATAAACAATGTATACCAAAGCAAGGATCTACTAAGAGAAAGATGGCATGCTTATGTAAAATGAGACCAAGAGAATGCCAATAAAAAGATAGCTCACCACCAAAGGCTCTGTTAGAAACCATGGGAAGGTCAGGAAGGATGTCAGGCAACTTCAAAGACTGCAATTGCTTTACAGCAGGTTTAAAGCTGAAACTTTCTGGTCCTGGAAGTGACTGCAAAATACCAAAGCAATGCATCGAAATTATGGACATGAATGGAAAGTGGCAACAGCAATTGTTGCTGGGCACAAATTAAAGGGGAAGAAACTGATAGATTAGTGGTAATCCATGTAAAACAGCACATTTGATTGCTTTCAGAGGGTCTTATTTCCAGATGAACTATCAGGGGGAAAAAAAAGGAACTTGATGTAAGAGGACATGGTATCCTGATGTGCCCAGCCCGTACAATTGGGTCCATAGTTCAATCTCTCAAACTGTTGATCAGATGCGAGCCAGAGTAGGACAGGGATCCCCCAAAATCAACCTGATTGGAATATCCTAACTGTTCCATATCCATTCTTAGCTTAAAAATTGATAGTTCATAAAAATTCTACAACAGTCAGAAAGATAGCACAAAGATTGGACTGCTAAAATCATGCAATCTAGAGCACCCCCCATCCATGGTGGGGTCAATCAGATGAATGGTCAGAATAACTGGGGACTGGAAGCATCCAGACCATGCATCCCTGTGCATCAGGATCCTATAACCCCTCATTAACAGAAGAGAGAAACTTTATTAGAATCTAACTCTTACTCGTGAATTATGCAGAAGTAAACTCGGAGGTGGAGGTGGCAGGGCCTGGTGTTTAGGTTTGAGTGAAGAATCCGATGCAGTACGATCCTCCACTAGGAAGCTAGACACCACCAGATGATATTGTTAACACAAAGTTCCAAAATACAAGCAATATATATTGGGAAAACCTTCATACAACAAGCTCGTCCAAGATTCCATTTCAAAAGAATCCAAATAAAGGGGAAAATATCTAAACAGATCGCCTGGTCTTTACTAAAGTCAGAAATCAAGTACACCCACTTTCTTATCGGGGCACTAGATAGGCCGAGTTTTCAAGTTGGCATAAGTAAGCCATTCAACTCAACAAGATCTCAAACCAGGAGATAGCTACACCTACATGATTGATGAAGTTCCAATTCAAATGCGAATGTTGGATCAGTAAAGAAAAGAATACATTCGGCTCAGCCCGAAACAATAATTACCTGCTATTGGGAAATTTTGGAGGTTCAATAAGATACTCGGAGTATGCATTTCCCCTTGAATGGGTAAAACCATCACTGGCCTAGAACAAGTCAGAAGAAAAGTCAGAATATAATATCTTCTCTACATTTATTTATTTTTAAATGGCAACAAAACTTAATTAGAAACTGAACAAGGGCGGAAAAGAATGCAACAAAAACACCAAACAACAAAAAGAAGAAATTCGAGGCCCAACAGAGCTGCTATCACAAAAGGATCCAAGTCCTTTAATCCCGAAACCCAATCCTTAACCACAACAAAACTTTCCAGATGGATCAATCTGCCGTATCCGACTTGTTCTCGAAACACCTTCTGTTCCTCTCCCGCCAAATGACCCACAATGTAGCCATGGCTGTCAAATGCCAAACAGCCTTACCCTCTTTTCCAATGCCTCCTTCGTGCCAAGAGGCCAAAAAGGAAAGAAGAGAATCCAGCATAACCCAAGAGACATTAAGGGCTGATAAGACAGTCTCCCAAATCTTTCTAGAATAAGAACAATGGATAAAAAAAAAATGATCCACTGACTCTCCTTGTCTCATACACAGAAGACAGATATTTGGAAGCACCATGCCTCTCTTGTGGAGATATTTTCTCTCCATTTCTCTGAGCGCCTGAACTCGTACCTCTTTTTCTTTTTCTTTTTCTTTTTCCTTATTATTATTATTATTTGCTGAAATCAACTTGACTATAAAGACTATTGACAGTGATTATATTTAGGAAGCAGAGCAATGTCTCCAAACTTTCATGTTAGAATGTGGCATATCAGGTGAAAAAAAGATAGACACAAGCAATTGCCACTCATGTGAGAGTCGGTTTCAGATCTCTCTCCCCACGTGCTGATGTGTTACCTATGAGATATATGTGCCATTAATCAGGTGGGCCCACAGTAGATGTGCGAAAATCAGGCTGGTCCGATTATTAGGTGGGCAATGGATCTGGAGAAGAAAAAAAAAAAGGAGAAATGACAGTTATAAAAGATAGACAAGCGGTCCACAACTGAATATGTACACGTATAACCCACCTGGTCACCAGACCAGCCTATTTTTTGGTGAACAAGACCAGGAAATGCCTCTTAGGAACCATCCCCCACCACACAGACACCCCAACATTTGTAAGTCGAGGCTAATAAATACACCACCAGCCTAGACATTCCTACAAATTACAATACCTATGACCTCAGCAAGTTCACATCTAGGCCATCAGAACATATTTTAGGGTCCCACGCAGACAATTCCTTAAAATGACTTATGCACATTTTCACCAAGGTTTTATGTATCCTTATTGTAACATGCATCGCACCCTTGGGATACTGAAACATGCATTCCTATCGTCAATGATATTGCACATGCTAGGAAATGTATCGCTGTTTGAGAGAGACATTGGGGAAACTTTAGGAAAATGGTGGAATTTTTCAGTGAATCTTCAGGAGACAATAAAAGACATGGTTACTCACTTAGGAATCAAAATTTTGCCAAAAATAACTATATATAATGCGTTTCTATTCTATAGGGGCCCAAACCATGCGTTGTTCGACAAAAGCAGAAGAATTATATGCAATTATATCTAAATGAGTTCATATCATTCAAATATCTCAATGCAAGTAATAAAACACAAAGAGAGCACCTTCAAAATCTCTTCTGCCTCAAATCCATGTCTTTGTCACCCCCCTCAAGTTTTTTGGAATTTTTCAAATTTTTTTCTTATTTTCTCAAATTTTGTAGGAATATCACTATTATCATTTTTTTTTTTTTTTGGTGGGGGGGTTGACAATAATTAAAAAGCACCGAAGCGAAAAGAACACAAGCCCAAATATGAAAAGACTAGAAGGGAATGGCAGCCGAAGCCGCCTTAACATACATCGCCCATTCAAAGCCTTTTAATCCTAACGACCACTTCGAACTCCCCATCAATGATATTGCGGAAACATCGACCATTCCTGGAACCCCAAATGACTCAGAGAATTGCCATAACAAGAAGCGGCCAAACAGCTTTCTGCACCTTCCCCCACCCCGCCATGCCAAACCCATAGAAGCTCTTCCACTGACTTAGGCTCCATACCTAAACTCGAAAGAAAGAAATCCCAAATTGTAGTGGCAAAAGGGCAATGGATAAAGAGATGGTCGATCAATTCCTCATTGCCCATACACATAAGGCAAATATTGGGCAAAATGAGCGCTCTTCTCTGAAAATTGTCTATTAGCTAGGATTCTCTTCCAACCTACCAACCAAACGAAGGCTACTACTCTAGGGGGAGCTCCATAGAACTAGCGATGAAATGGGTGACCCGGAACTGCATTAGATGTTGACGAGGATATAGGCTGTAGAAAGCTTTGACCGAAAATTTGCCGTTTTTGCTCCCCACCCACCCGATACAGTCTTCTTGGAGAGGGTCCAGATCCACCGAATTAAGAAGCTCCAGCAATGCTACAAGCTCTTCAATCTCAACATCCAACATGTTTCTGTGACATGGAGGGCACCAAACTATCTTCCCATCAACCCTTGAGTAGCAATCCACCACACGAACTAGCCTATCTGGAGCGAGCCTAGCAAGTCTTGGAAACATACCCTGAATGACTTGCGTACCACACCAACTATCCACCCATAATCTAATCCGAGACCCCCTTCCAACTTTGAAGAAAATGCCCCTACTCACTATATTCTATCTGTGTTCCCATAATTGCTTTCCAAGCGCCCAAAGCTCTGTCAGAGGAAGAAGTTTTAACAAACCATCCACCCTCCTGCACCCCATACTTGGCCGCAATCAACTTTCTTCATAAGCTCCCCTCCTCACCACTAAATCTCCAAATCCGTTTCCCAAGCAGAGCCGTGTTCATGCGATGTAATGGCTTTATGCTGGCCCCCCCATTTGCTAAAGGCTTACACACTTCATCCTTTTTTAGGAGATGAAACATTCTCCCTTCAGTCTTCGTTGTCCCCATGCCAAAGGAAAACCCTCCTCAACTTCTCAAGCTTGTCCAACGCTAATTTTGGGCATTTACATAGAGACAAAAAGTAAAGCGACATGTTGGAGAAAGCCAATTTGATCAACGTGAGACAAGTCCCCAAAGACATATATCTCCTTCTCCACATAGAAAGCTTCCGCTCAATTCTTTCAATCACACTATCCCAAAGATGCTTCACCATTTTCCCCACATAACCCCAAATATTTAGTTGGGAAGGATCCGGTTTGGCACCCGAAAACTATAACCATCTAAGACAAATCCTCTGACTCAACATGCACTCCCAGCATCTCTGACTTCACTGCATTAATCTTGAGGCCCGAGGCTACCTCAAAGCAAACAAGAATCTTTCTCAAATTCTGAACAATTTCCACATTCGCCTCACATAATAAAAGCATGTTGTCAGCAAATTGTAGGTGAGATATGCTTCCTAGCATGTTTGACATCTAAAAGCCCACGAATAGCCCAGTTCCCTCTTTTCTTAAGCATCATGCTAAGGGCCTCAACTACAACCACAAATAGATAAGGTGACAGAGGATCACCCTAGCAGAGTCCACGAGGACCTTTAAAGTATCCTTTGGGCGACCGCTCACCAAAATGGAGAAAGAGGCCGAGCGCACAAAGTCTTTGATCCATCCCCTCCACTTGATACCGCAGCCCATTCTCCCAAGCTTGTAGTTCAAGAAATTCAAATCAATGTGATCATAGGCCTTCTCGATATCTAATTTGCACATAAGACCGCTCTTCCTTTCTTTATACATAGAATCAATACATTCATGAGTGATTAGAGCGGTATCTAGAATTTGTCTTCCCAAACAAAAGCCCCTTGATTTCTCAATATAACTTTGGATATGCACTCCCTAAATCTGGAAGCCAAGATCTTGGCCAGGATCTTATAGGGGCCCCCAATAAGAATGACCAAGTTTTAGTCTTTCAATTCCACTGCTCCCTCCTTCTTAAGGATTAGGGCTATAAAAGTGGCCCCAAGCTTTGTCACCATATGGCCACGTTCCGAAAATTCCACCACAAATTTTGTAACATCCTTCCCCACTAAATGCCAAATTTATGAAAGAATGCTATTGGATACCTATCCGGCCCTGGGGATTTCTCTCCAACCATGGATCCCACTGCTGCTTTGACCTCCTCTTCCAAAATCTACCTTTCCAGAGAAGCCACATCTTCAGGCGAGATCTAATGAAATTGTAAACCATCTAATTTTGGTCTTCCCCATTTCTCACTAGAAAGCAAGTTCCTATAAAAAGAGACAATGGCCTCACTGATTTGATCTTTCTTAGAAAGTAGTTCCCCATCTACTAGCAAACTGGAAATCCTGTTAGCGCAAGCCCTGGTGCTAACTAAACTGTGGAAGAAACGAGTATTCTTATCTCCTTCCTTCAACCAAATTGCCCTCGATCTTTGGCGCCATCTAATTTCTTCTTCTCTCGCCTTACCCCCATCCCTCCTCTTTCTTTCTTCTTCCGTCAGTCCTATCGTCTCTTCTTTAAGTTCCAACTCTTAAATCTCGTCGTCTATCTTGTCAAACTCCTCCTATCTTTTGGCCAGGACCTCTTTCTTCCATATCTTAATCTTCTCTTTTGGCATTTTCAGCTTTCTAGCTAATCTAAACCCTACAAATCCTTCAACAGAAAAAGACGACCACCAATTTTCCACTAATTCATGAAATCCTTCAATTTCCATCCAAGCCATTTCATATTTGAATGGTTTGGGGCCCCAGTCTTCTTCCTCAATGTTCAACGGTATAGAACTGTGAGCAGAAATGAATCTTGGAAGCCCCTTTTGTGAAACCAGAGGAAATATATCTAACCAAACTGAAGAAACCAGAAATTTGTCCAACTGCGACATGGTAGGCTACTCTTGCCCATTTGACCATGTGAACCTCAATCCCCCCAGCGGCAGGTCCACCAGTTCATGACGGCCAACCCATTCCGAGAAATAAGCCATGCTTTTCGAAATCTTGCCTCTCCCAAATTTTTCATGAGAGAACCAGACCACATTGAAGTCCCCTCCGATGAAACATGGTGCAACCCACAGAAGTCTTATCTTGTCCAACTACTCCCAAAACTGATCACGAATTTTATACTTACAAGGGTCATAGACTGTGGTAAACAACCATCAAAATCCCGAAGCCACCTCGCAAAACAGCACCGACACAGAAAAAGCCCCAACCAGAGAGTCGATCTTTCTCGGCCTATTCGAGTTCCAAGCGACGCAAATTCCCTCAAACTTCCCCGCTGCATTTAAAGCTACCCAATCTTTGGATTTCAAACCCCAGATAGAATCGAGCGTACCTGAATTGAATATCTATAGCTTTGTTTCTTGGAACGCAATCAGGTCGGCCTTCCAATTCCTGACCACTTTCTTGATTTGGGCCCTTTTGGTCAAGTTCCCCATACCATGCACGTTCCAGAATAAAAATATCATTGATCACCTCCTTTCCCCGACCTCGCCCTCTTCCCACTAGAGACTCTAACTGCATAATCGTTAGGGCTGTAAATGGGTCAGTGGACCCGATGGGGTACCCAGACCCAACCCATTTAGACCCGACCCAGACCCGACCCATTTGTTAAATGGTACGGGTCTGGGTCCAAGAATAGACCCATTTGTTAAACGGGTCTGGGTCTGGTTTCCTTTATATTAGGCCCGACCCGACCCGACCCAAACCCATTTAGTAAGTGGGCGGGTTTGGTCTATGTTACAAGGGACCCGTCCAGCCCAGACCCGTCTAGACCCGGTTTTAAGCCTTGTAAAATGCTTGCATACTTGATCTAGACCCGGCCCATTTATAAATGGGTCTGGGTGGATCTCCCTCTACCAGACTCGGACCCATTTATAAATGGGTCTGATGGGCTGACTTAGACCCGACCCGGACCCGCCCATTTAGTAAAAGGGTCTGGGTCTAAAATTTGGACCCAGACCCGTTTGGTAAATGGGCGGGTCTGGTTTTGGCTAAACCCGCCCCGAACCCGACCATTTACAGCCCTAATAATCGTAATTTATAGTGCATTCAAGACTAAGTAGCTCCCTCCATCCTCTAGGAGTTTTCTTTGCTTTAAATTACCATGTTTCGTGGATAAACCGAGATGCCCTAGCTTGCTGCGGATTAATAAAATGCTTACACATCCTCATCTGTTACCTTGTAAGACATCCCAACCAATCCCCCTACCCTTTCCAGCACATCTTTAGCTCACATCTAATCTTCTGCCGAAACACACCCGATCACCACCTAAGTGTCCTGAGTCGTATTCACCGTGGAAGCAACAGGGTCCCTCTTTTCCACGCATAAAGGAGTTACATACAACGCTTCCTCAAACATCTCTGCCTCGGCCATATCGCCTGACAGAGCCAGGTTCCCATATTATAAGCAGTCTTGTCCTTCTAACGGAGCCTAGCCAGGATGAAGTTCATCTATGCTCGCTCGGCTTTCCTCCTCTGAAAGTGAATATGAATCGACGTTGCTTCCTTCCGTCAGACTAAAGACCTGAGGGTCAAGATGGAGAGCCTTTTGGGCCATCCCAACTTCCGCCGTTGACAAAAGTAGAGAAACCCCCTCGATTCAACTAAAATTCCCAAAGTAGAGTAATTTGTCTTAAAAAAACCACCGCACGTGTCCATCATCGACACATGAGGTAGGGTAATAAACGATTGCATGTGACATTCGCACGCTTCATTCAATCTCATCTCTCGTGCAGCTTCAACGATCGCACGTGAATCGTTATTCGGAACATGGTATAGCCCCAACATGTCAACAACCGATAGGGGTGGAGCCTCCACATTCGGGTCAGGTCGAGGCTCATGTGTAGAGACTCAACACTTGTCCATTTCCATGCACCGATCCTGCTTGATGTCTCCAGATCCCAGGTTCGGGAGAGGTTCAGACTCTGAACCCGGCTGATATTTTAAGCTCAGGATAGCATCCTCTTCACCCGATGCTCCTGCAAGACTCCCAGAGCCACATGTCTAGCCGTAAGTCATCTTTCCACCACCGACCCTTCTTCCGCTAGTGAACAAGAGACACATGTCAAACCTTGAGACTGGTACTCCAGAGGAGCAGAGCTCCGGTGCTCCTTCCTCAGCTGCTAAGACCCGCTTACCAATACTGTTCAGCTCCGGTGATCCTTCCTCAGCTGCTAAGACCCACTTACCAAAACTGTTTAGCTCCGGCTCCCTCAACCTCAAGAGATCCCCCCACCTGGGTAAAGCAACATCCTTCTCTTCTTTTTGGACAGGCAGGAAAATTTTCCTTTCTCCAACGAAAGCTATGATGAAGCTCGGAATAGCATCGCCTTTTCTCCGCCTAACCCGAACCCTGATCACACCCACCTCCTCCCCGAGCTTTGTCTTAGAGTTGAGCTCCACAAATTCTCCCACGCAAAAGGCTGCTGCAACAAAGAATTCGTCGATCCACAATTCCAATGGCACCTCCCATATCAGAAGCCAGACATCTTCCTTCCCGAACAGTGAGAACTCCTCCCACCTCTAGATCCGAAGGACTAGGCCATCCCTATGAATTGCTCCTACCATCAACACCAAATCCAAGTTGGCACCTAGACTCAATTGAATCCAGATCTCGTTGTACCTAATGGGTTTTAATTTGTACATCTCCAGAGGCATTCTACAACACTCATCTGACCATTTCCTTAAGGTAACGAAGCACCTTCTTTAACACGGCAACCACCAAATGTTGCAACGATTCCCAAGAGCAGCTAATGACATCCTGGCTCAGTCTCACCACTTTCTCGTCCCCTAGTGAGTCTATCACCACTTCACTTCCTGAAGATTTCTTGTTTGCCCCTTCTCTATCTTCCTCCCCTCTTGTCGTATCACATACAGCCTTTTCCCCTGCCACCACCCCTTGTAGGAAATTCTCCCCTTACTAGTGGGAACCCCCACTTCCGCCACAACAGGGTCATCCTGAGCCAAGATTTTAGGTGGATGGAGCAGCTACTTCTTCTTGTCGGATATGTCTCTTTCCCTGTTTTTAGTTCATGCCCAAATCTTGCTCTCTGCACCAAGAGCTTTATACCCCTTCAAAGCTTTCCCCATGGAGCATTTGCACCGCCCGAACCAACTCCTCTGAACTCATCCGCACAAACTAGGCAAGACAATGTCCATAACAACCCCCACTCTACCAAAAACTCTTGAGAAGTTGATTGGTAACCATCCCTCAGGAAAACCTTGCACAAATAGGGTGGTCGGGTATTCGGACACATCGGCTCTGAATCTTCCTTTCTTCGACAAATCCATTCTTCTCCGAGCCACTTGTGTCCATTCGTCTCCCATCGCTTCTTCCAAGACTTCAACCCCACCTTCGTTACGTCCCTTCCCCACTGTTTCTACAGCTAGCTACTCATCGGGTAAACGTACGTCTTCCACTCTTCCTTTGCCGAATCTCTCTTGTCGCACCAAATTCTTCCGTCTCCAATCCTTCCACACCATCTCTCGTCGGGTAAGCTTATCATTGTTATCATTGATTGCATCTATCGATGATGCATTGTATTCATATTAAAAAAGGAGTCCAATTGATATCTCACAATATTTTGAATAGTGAAAAATATCAACCAATAATTTCTATACATGCTGTGATAGTTTGTGAAGTATGGTGTTTCCCCCACTCATCGAATCGTTGAGGTGCAATACCAATAAATACTGATAATATCAACCGATATTATCAATTGTATCGCCGATACATAGAAAACCGACTACAATTACTTTTTTTCTTTTCTTTTTTTTTTTTTGGAAGGTGGACTACTATTACAAATAACAATGGATTAAGCAAAATTCTAACAAAGTGAATGGAGAAAATATCGCCACATGGAAAAGCTGAGGACTTACAATGAGCAAACTAGATGCATGTTTGTTTTCTGCAATATATTTGAAATAATGAAATGAAAACAGTATCTGCAGAATCATACTTTTCTACCGTTTGCAAAAAAAGGCACAGGTTCCATTTTCAAATCAAAGCTTATCAGTCAATATATATATATATATATATATATATATATATATATATATATATATATATATATATATATATATATATATATAAGCCCAAGAAAGGCATTAAATTGATTTCCCATGCATCAGAAGGAGGTGAGTGACCGTTTGAACCTTGACATTTTTTGTATTTTCACATGAATCCATGGAAAAAATGAACTGCAAACCAAACAACAGTTTTCCTTATGGAATCCACTGTTTTACATTCCTATAGATTCCATGTTCATTTTCCATATCCACATTATGGATTCAACAAAAACAAACACACCCTAGAGTATAAAAAAAGGGTTAAGATGAAAACCAAAACAAAAGGCAAATGAAATTCTATTCAACCAATACCCGACCGCCAGAAATTAAACAAGAGGTAGAGTGGTGCCCTCAATCATAAAGTTTTGCTAGCCCGCACACTCACTTTTACATACAGCACTCTTGCCAACATCGTGTGGTACACTTGAGCAGTGCATAACACGGCCCCCACCATGAAGGTGACCATAAGCAACAATCAGGTCAGTCCTCATCAGGGGGGCCACATGTGCATGTTGAATGTGGACCATTGGCAGATATAAACTGTCCATTCCTTTCATATAGAGGTGGCCCTCCTGATGAGTGGATCAGCCTGAATTTTCACATCGCCATCTTCACAGTAGAGCCCCCTTTTGCATTGCTTCTATGGCACACACACGAGCATACTGCATGTAAGGGTGTGTGTAAACCATGCAAACATCAGTATCGTATGTCTAAACCTCTTACAGATATAGCATAAGATCAAATTATTTTCAAATATGCGAAATTATAATACCAATATGGACTGAAAAACCATATTGCAAACTCCCAGTAAATCTACTGAATTGAATTTGAATTTGAGGGCAAACTGACATACTACAACGTTGTAAAACAGAATAAAAAGCTGGAAATCTGTACTGCCAAAATTCATTATTGAAATTTTGAAATAGATCCAACAAACGATACAAAAAAATTTGTAGAGACAACAAGAGCCTTCACTCGCTCCTCATTGTGTTTAAGCTTGAATTTTCCTATTTCTTGTAGTTTATTGGTGTTTCGCTTTCTGGATTGCATTATATCTCTTCAGAAATAATCCTCTAGACCTTTAGCAACTAGAAGTTCCAAGACAAAAACCATGAGCCAAATCTAGGGGTGGCAATGGGTCAGGTCAAGTCATGGATCAATTGGCCCGACCGGCTTCTAAGCCGGGTTCGGGCCAAGACAGGTTGGGTTGTGAGTCAGGCATAGGCAAAAAAAGGTAGCCCATTCAGAATAATGGGTTGTACTCGGGTTTAGAGCAACCCGCCCCACCCATATATTGAATCAATGGGCCAAGCCAAATGACCCGAACCAACCCAACCCATAAACCCCAGACAAAAAATATATTTCCTATAGTTTTGATTCCTTGACCTCTTAGAAATTTTAGAAATTTGCTTACCACTTGCACCGCAACAAATGTTGTTGACGTTGTGTCTATTTTGTTTTCTTTGATTAAAAATTACTAATGAATGTTTAAGAATTCATGTAAGCCCGTGGTTTAGGAATCTAAACCATTGGATTGTTGGATCCACCATTGATGAGCTATGAGTGTGTAATAGACAAGAAGCCCAGAAGAGGTAAGAAGAACTAAGAAGCCTAACATGAGAGATTACAGACTTACAATTAGTATGTGGGTCAGGTTAGGCAGGTCAGTTGAGCCTGACCTGACTGCACTTAAATGCGTTTGTTCGGGTTGGGTTCGGGCTCTAACAATTTTAAGCAGGTCAGGTACGGTCTCGCCTGGTAATGAGTAGCGGATTGGCTTAGGGCCAGATTTCTTGACCCGTTTATTAAATGGGTCAAGCTTGGGCTGAATCCGACCCATTGCCAGGCCTACACAAATCAACATGAATAAAATAATCACAGATTAAAAAAAGATTCTAAAACCAAAAAGGTTTAAAATATGAAGGTTGTGTTTGGATGTGCAATTGACTTAAGTTGCAATAAAGTGGAAGAGAGATCATTTGTTTTTTTCAATTAGAAACATTGCTTCTCTCGATGTTAATGCAATTGGTATTGGTTTAATGTTTAGACTAGTTAAACAATAGATAAAGTAGTACTAAGCCAATCACTCACATTTCACTTTGTTGTAACTCAACAATAGATAAAGTAGTACTAAGCCAATCACTCACATTTCACTTTGTTGTAACTCAACTATCGCAATCTTCTTTATAGATTATAACAATTTAAATTAATTGTACATCCAAACAAAATAAAATCACAACGTGAGATGGAAAACTAGCACCGAGTATGTATTTATTGGGATTTGCTAATGTCCCTCCCCACCTTCATGGGGATGTTAGCAACGTCCCAAAACCTATTGAATGATTCATGGGATGCCCAATCATCAGTCAGGACAGTTCATTCAATAGTACCATCGGGAGAAAGCCATGGTGCAAGAATCATGCCAATCAGATGATCCTAACCCTATCACTGAGGCGAATTTGTTACCACCGTCTGTTTTTACAAGCCATAGATCCCATGGTTAGAATCATCAGAGCAACATGCGACTTTGAAATTATATGCAATACAGAGTGGGGATTTATCAGAGAGAAGGTTCAAGATGATGATTGGGCCTATTTTGTTTATCCGCTCAATCTTGACTGTCCATTTTCCATACTATATCAGTTGCTTAGAAGCATCCAGTTGCATGATTTTTGCACCATGGTTTGTCCCCAGCTGTACAAAAGAATGGACATTTCAACTTGACGATTGGGTATCCCATTTGTCACAAGGTTTGGGGACGTTGCTAGCATCCCCATGAAGGTTGGGACGTTAGTAAAACCTTTATATATTTGCCTATCTATTACCAATGGAATTCTTAAATTCATATTGGCATATTGGCCATTCACCTCTACTACAAGAAACGAGCATGATGACAAATTCTCTCGGGTTTGATGGAAAAAATCTATTCAATACAACTGGCCAACGAGCTGGGCATTTCCCTAATGCCACGAGAAACAAAATGGCATTGAGTTGAGCGCCATCGCAATTGTGTGCAAAACCAGTATCCACACTTCTCCACATGCAACCTAAGCTTTACAAACATGGATGTTTCTAATATTTACCTTTGAATGGACCTCCTTCGGAAGAGATTCGCAAGCTGTTTCTGAAAAGAACTGAAATAGCTCAAGCGTGCCATCTATTCCGAATTCCTGCCAAAGAAGTGGTGTTAAGTATTGTGCCAGTTGAAATGGAACCCACAAAAGCTTGTCTGCAGAAAAAAGGACAGTCACAAAGGCAAATCAATGCATACCCTATGCAATCCTCCATTCAGCAGCAACTTTCCTACTGGGAAGCCTGCACGGGCAGATCCATCCTTATAGCTGAATAAAGGCCGGTAATCCTCCTCACCGGCGGACTTTGATGGATACCTTGAGGCAGATATGATTGTCATTGACTGATTTGAACGTGACATTGCATCTATCTTACCCTGCACATAAGCAAAAGTTACTTGGCAGTAATCAACAGAGCTCATCCATATCTTTCCAACATGGCAACACATTAGATGAAAGAGAGGATTATTTATCTTATAAAGGCGTCCTGCTAAAGCTACCTGGGGGAATAGGATTTCAAATCTTGCTTTTTCCCACATGTGCCAATTTGGCATGCGTCTGCAAAATCCGGGACGTTCATTTGGTGAGCCCCACCGTGGACTGAAAATCAAGCTAGTCTGGCAGTAAAGTGGACCAAATGTGCATAATAGCTGTTTGTACTTTTTATTTTTTTATGACCGTACATTTTTTCGTATGTGTTGGGCCACCTAATGACTGGGCAGCCTGGCTCTTAGGCCACGGCACATGCATTGGGCCAGATCTTGAATGCCATAGTAGGATTTGAAATCCAACTCTAGCATGATTTCTCTTCGTAAAATTACATGTAAAAAAAAACAAAAACAAAAACAAAAAAAAAAGACACTCTCATAACCTCCAGGCGTTTGGAGAACAAAAATTGCAACAAACACCATCGGCAGGAAGAAGCCTCCTACATAGATAAACTACAAAACGAGATTTCAAGTATTTAACACATGTATAACTTAAAGCACCCAGCATACCCAATCAAAATCTTGAAGCAATACGAACTTTCAAGATGATGATATCAGCATCAACAATCTCTACAGCAAGGAATGGTAGCATCCTCAAGTGATTCCCGTGGTTCCTGTTGAACCCTGAATGAACATAAAATAGAACTACATGTGCAATGCTGAAACTGTTCAAATCGAGGGCCCCAACTTAAGATGGCTGAGACCTATGGCCGAAAAAGTACTCCAATTGGTAATCCATATCATCCGATCAGTGCCATTGAATGGATGGTCAAAAGAAGATTGGGTAATGATCCACACATTCAACAGGCAAAAGTACATCAATCAGAAATCTATGATCATCCAATCAGTTTATTGGTGGGTATGCCCCACCGATGCCAGGGCCCACAATTTGGACAGTCTGTATTGCTGTAGACCATGTGAGCTCAAATTTTGACCATGACGGTGAGCTACAACTACTTAGGACCTGTTTGGCCAGTGGGATTAGACAATATTAGATGGTATTAGATGGGATGAAATTTGAAAAGGATAATCATTCCATGTGCCAGTGGATTGTCTGTTAATACCATTGGATTTCAAATTTCGACCCCATGTTTGGATTGTTTGGATTACAAAAGAGCCTGGGTGTTCTCAGGTTTGGAAGAATACGAGGAATTATCTTTCTATCAAGACTGCCAGCTGTGGGCCCCATTATGATGTATGTGTTGTATCAATACTATCCATCCACTTTGCGAGAGCATTTTAGGGCTTGAGCCCAAAAATGAGGCAGATCCAAAGCTCAGGTGGACCACACCATAGAAAGCAATGATACAATGACGACCACCGTTGAAACCTTCCTAGGGCTCACGTGATGTCTATTTGTCATCCAACCCTTTCATAAGGTCACATAGACCTGGATGAAGGGGAAACACATGGTCATGGTGGGAGCCACATCATGGTCAGCTCCAAGAGGGTTTCAACGGTGGACGCTTCCGTTCTCATGTTTTCGTGTTGCATGGCCCACCTGAGTTTTGGAAGAGCCCGATTTTTAGGATCCTGTAACATTATGGTCTTTTAAAACAAATGGACAGAGTGGATTTGTCACCAACATCGATGTGGGCTCCACACAAACCTGGGCACACATCATAAGCACTTTGCTCCCAAGTATTGAAGTGAGATTGGGAGAATCCCTCTCAATCCGACGCTATATGGGGCATGGTTTCCAATGCCTTGAACCATAGCTGATGAATGAAGTCCCAAATGGGGGATGCAGTTGGAAATGTGGGATTTGCAATTCAATCCCTTCTAATACATTCTAATACAACTGTCCAAACAGGCCTTTATGGTATCCACCAAAATGACACTAATTTTCCATAACACTCACATGAAGACACCAGACAATGGAGGTATTAAGATGGGGGGGGGCAACAACAATAACAAACAGATTGTAGAGTAAAACAGAGATTGGAATATTGCAGTTTGGCATGAATGCTATCGATCCAGTGCTCCATGCACAGTGCTACTTATTATGTACTCCTGCAAAAATTAGTGGCATGATGGTTTAATGATTCAAACCATTCATCTGAGGGCACCAACTGCCAATGGACCACTGCTAAGGATTTGCAAGAATCGGACAATCTTACCTTCCATAAAATGGACTTCTTCTGTTGAATGTGGAACATTGAAGATATTCTTTGGACAGCTGGGATCATCCAACTGGCTTTTGGGGCCACGAACCACTCTGGAGCCCACAAGATTAATGGCCCGGATCATGCTGTGTCCAAATTTTTGTGGGAGCACATTATAATTAGCTATGCCTAAAACAGATCTTCTTCTTTTTTTTGCTTTGATCCATTATAACACATACATGCATGCATGCATTTATGCATAAAGTATAGAAGAACAAAAGATTTTTTCACGCATTCATGAACAGTTCCCATTGTAGCATTAATTTTGTCTCTGCAACAATTTAATCCTTTGAAGCGTTATGCAATAAATCACGTTGGATCATACTCATGTACACAGTGAATGTACACATGGGAGCACTCAATGTACTTGATCCAGGCCATCTAAATGGTGACCTCGCTACAAAAGGGGTAGCAATCAATGGACAACTACAAAAAAAAAAAAAAAAAAAGGTTCATGAAATAAAGATTGGTCAAGGGTCCAAATTCAATGGCCAATTGTCATTTATGGAACTGTAAGGATCGTCAAATATCGTGACTTTCAAGCTATGCCCCATCTGTGGTGAACCCAGAATTTTGACGGTCTAGATTCAATACATGCATTTCATGTGTAAAATTGGCACATGCATGAGTACAATCAACCATACTCTGCTAATGGATCATATATAGATGTGATGGTATTCAATTATCAATCCAGACCATCCAAATGGTGGCCTGCATTGTGGATTCACCAGAAATAAGATTAATCAGCTCAGTCCAAATGTTAGCAACGGTGGCAATCAAATAGACGGCTAACAAACAAAAAGATGGCGGAAATAAGGAATGATAAAAGTTCCAAAATCAATAACGAATGTCCATTTACAGACAGTAAGAATCGTCATACATTCTGTCCTCCAGGTTATCCACCACCTGCAGTGATCCCACATAGAATGGTGCCTGCATGAGTATAGTCATCCACACTCTGCTGATGGATCATACTAGCATGCACATACTCACATTCATGCACTCGATCCAAACCATTCATTTCGATCACAAAGATCAGGACCATCCAAAAGGTTTCCAACAATGTGGATGGGGTACGATCGGGAAATAAAACTAATCAGAAAATTTCAACTGTTAGAATGGTAACAATCAATTGGACGGCTACAAAAAAATAATGGCAAAATAAGGAATGATCAAGGATCCAAACTCAATAGACCATCTCCATGTAAGGATTGTGAGAACTTTCAGACAGCTTTACTTCCAGGCTATACTCCATCTGCAGTGAACCCACAGTTTGGAAGGTCTGGATTGACCACGTGCATGCCACGTGTACAGTGGTTGCCCGCATGAGTATAAGCAACCATACTCTGCCAGAGTATTTTCATGTACTCTCTAATACAACAGAGCCGGAAGTTTCAAGAAAAGGAATTGACATTTACACCCACCCAACTGATTGGACGACACCCATTTACGATTTATGGGAACTGAAGCACTACAAATCGGTGTAAATAGCGAGTCCCTTCGAGAAATTACCTTTGCTTTTGAAATTCTCGTCGATAAATTCTCCAGCTTCTCTCGCTCCTCTGCAGCCTGTAAATACGAAGAGGAGACGAAAGACGCATGAGGGAAACGAGAAATTGAGGGGAGATATCGCGGGGCGGTATTTTGACCGTACTCTTTGAGAGATGGTGTCGAAGATTCGATCGGCAGCTTGCTGGAGATCGAGGAGAGATTGACGGAGCTGACTGTACTTCGCGACGGATACATCGCGGCGACGGTTCCCTTCCTCAGAGACGCGGAGCATTTTCGCTTCTTGTTTCTTCTTCTTTTAAGTGGGGTTTCGCGGCGGGTGATTTCTTCCGGCGCGTTGGATGGAAATGGCGGGTCGACGAGCGAGGGGGCGTTTCCGTCTGAAGGATGCTCGCTCGACTTCTAGTTGAGGCTCTGAAATGGTATCGCGATTCGTGCGAGGAGAATCGCCGCACACGTGTCCAAGTGAAACATTGCACACGTACCATCTCGTAATACGTGTGAGAGATGAGAGCGGATCAGGTGCGGCCCCGACCTTGGGGCCCAACTTGGTGCATTTATAGTATATCCACGCCGTTCATCCGTTTTTCCAGATCATTATAGGGTATGAGCCCAAAAATGAAGCAGATCTAGATATCAGGTGGACCACACCACAAGAAACAGTGGTGATTGACCATTAAAAACAGGCCAAAAAAAGTTTTGGATCGCGTTGATATTTGTTTTTCCCCTTCATCCAGGTCCATGTGACCTTACCAATAGGTTCGATGGCAAATAGACATTGCGTTGGGCCTTATGAAGGTTTTAACGGTTAGCGTTCAATTTCCTATGATATGGTCCACCTGAGATTTGATCTGCTGGCTGGAGAAATAGATGGACCGCGTGGATCTAATACACACCTACCTATGCACCAGAAAACTTTTTAAAAACTCACGATATAAACCCAAAATCTGAAGAGTCCACGGGATGCCGGCCATGAACCCACAGGGCCAACTTTTACCATGATCCAAAACTTCAGCATCCCACCCGAGTTTTGGATCAGGTTGGAAGTTGGGGCTAGAGGTTTCATAGGGTGCCGCATCACATGGACCGATCGGATTTTAGGCCCATAACATGTGTGCGAAGGTGTGCATCTGATCAGGACTTTACACACACCATGTTAGGGGTGTGGATTAGGTGGGTGTGGCGTAGTATGGTAAACAGGTAACCGATAATGATGTTTTCCTAATCCCTGCATTCCAAAGCCGATGATTGACGCCCTTTTAAAATGACGCCACAAATTTGTGGGTCCCACTGTTATATGTCACAATCCCACCGATTCAATTATGCACTTAAATTTTGGTAAATCTAAAACTAAGCATATAACCATGGACCACGGAATGAAAAAGAAAATCACACTACGTAAAATCTTCGGGTACTCTTTTGTTTGGTGGACGTGTGGCTGTCTCAACTAAGCTACAACGTTATGTTAAACTTTTGACGATGGATATAATCTAGGGGGCTCATAAATTTACTACATTTGGCCGTTTCAGGAATGGATGGATTCAACGGGTAAAGAGTTATATACCTTTGCGATCAGATCCCAACAAACACTCTAAGAGAAACTGTAATGCCGGCTGGCTTGGGCTTCTGACCGTCCTAAATTTAAGCGGGGCAAGATGTATTCAATAACCATTGCTGCCTTGCACGCCTTCAATGAAACTCCATCATGGCCATGACGGCCTATTGTGGCAAAAGTGGATGGTCCGACTCTATATCAGCCAGGGTCGAGCTCAGGCCATGCAAAACCTTCAGCAGGCAGGGCTGGGCTTGTTAGTTTTGGCGTATCACAGTCCCGCCTGAGCTCGAGCCTATGCCAGGTAACACTTTAGTGGGTGTTACCCTTATCGTGGGGCCACCTTGATGATGTGTTGTATATCCACATAGTCCATCCATGTCTCCGGGCCATTTTAGATCCAAATCTCAAGTGGACCACACCACAAGAAAAAGAGGTCATTGAGTGCCTTAGTGTTAAAAATTCTAAAGGGCCCACCAGGTTGATAATGTCCAGAAGACCTGGATGAAAGAAAAATATAAAGATCAGTTTGATCCAAACCTTTTATGGCCCGTGGAATTTTTTCAAAACTTTTTAATGGTTATTTATTATTGTTTCTAGTGGTGGGATCCACTTGAGATTTATATCTTCTTATAATTTGGAATTTTATTCTAAAATGAGATAGAAAAACAGATGGACGACGTGGATATCTAGCATCTTTGGTCTTCAAGAGATTGTTTTATTTAAGAGATTGTTTATGAAATTTTTACATTCTAAGTTTTACATAAGAATTTATCAAGCTTGCATATATTCATCGATATTTTATTTCATATGAAATTACATAGAAATCTTCGGTTATTTAGTATTTTATTTTTAAAACGTTGCATCGAAAATTATCATATTTGATAAATACGTTTTATACAAACTGGATAGTTTTTTATTTCAAAATTTTGTGCAAGATTTACTTAATAGGCTATTGAGATCATTTTTTTACTGTGAGTATTGAGTTTTAAGAGTAGAGTTTAATCATGGAACTGGTGAAGTAGAATTCTAAATGTTTATTTTCTATTTATCTAGTTTTAATTTTCTTATTGAGTTTCAAAAATTACTGTAAGAAGATTTATAGTGGAATAGTGATTAAGACTTTAGATTATGGCGATGATGATTTGCATATTTTATACTTTATTTTAATTAATAATTATTTGATTTATTTTAGCAAGTATATGTTGTATGGAATACTTAGGTGTAATTTTTATAAAAATACGGTTTGTGGATGTTTAATATGTAAGTTATGACATTGGGTATGGGATCAAATTTTGAAGCGTGACATGTTCACACTCGACCTAGTCACGACTAGATGTAACGAGCCACATGCTGGCACCCTTGCATGGGATATTAAGAGAGGAACTCACAGAATGACAGACAAAAATCATAAGGATTTGAAGGACATCTTCACAAAGACACGTGCCACGACAAGAGCCTTATAACACCCAGAGATGTACACGCGACTAAAACTCTAAAGGCAGTCATTCTCCTAATGATATATGGTAGAAATATACGAGCTACGCACGCACAGGGTTTTTAAAGAGCACATGTAACCCGTCATGTCATAAAGCCAAGGCAATAATGCATACTAACACATGGCCAAATATGACTAGTCACATGCATACTAAAACTTGTCAATGGTGCAATGAGAAAGGGAAGCCATAAAAAAAAAAAATAAAGATATAAATAAACATGACAACATATTGGTTAGCTGACCTCGTCTTGAATTAAGAGCATAATAGGCCAAGGCCACTAACTAATCGATTAATCAATCATAAAAAGCTAGGAAGACCATACACAACGCCACCGTCAATCTAAGTTTATAGAAACAACAAAGAATGCAAAGCTTCAAATCCCTCGTTAATCAAAAAATACAAATCTCTTATCTAGGTCAAATTTGCATGTCTAATTGTAACAGCCAAAAAGTTCAGCTTTCATGGATGACACGATAGGTCGAGTTCCCGGATGTTAACTTAAATATATTAAAGACATAATCCCTACATATTCCATTCATTCAAATATGATTTTATATTTTAATGGCATTCATAGTATAGATGACAGAAATTAAATTGTCATTCCATATAAATTATATTATAGGTTTTCAACAACGAAGTCTTAAAAAAAACAATAAAGTTCAAGTGTCTGTTCTCTCATAAAGGCTTAATACATATTAAAAAAAAAAAAAAAACCTAAAACAAAAAAGTAATAAAATAGAAATCTCTTGAGCTGTAGCGACTTCATCATCCATAATTTGTTGCCACAAATCCTTGCATTATTCTTGTTGGAACTCGAGCTTTTCAAATGGATTGTTACATGCATCAACTAGGTTGGTGTTTTAAAACATCGTCCTAAGAGGAAGTGAGTTGCTCATGATCAACTAAATGAGGGCATTCCCACCAGAATTATCACAACAATAACATAGTAATCTCGCATGTAATTTACAAGACAGAACATCCATAATAAATCTCTATTAATGCAATGTATGATATGTATGCTCTAATAAAGGCACCCAACTACACAAGACGGTGAAATGAGAGTCGTTGTTACCATTTACACGCTCTCACTAGCTACTAGTCATCAGAGTTATGTGAAGCAGGAATCTCCGTTATCTTTCACATCTCAACATACTCATTTAGAGCCTGTTTATTTCAATGTAAAAAAGAGGTAAATGCATACAAATAGATGTAAGTTGGTAATTATTATCATTTACCTCTGTTTGATAGAAGTATATTTACTCTTTCTAAAAATCCTTTAAAAATGATTATCGTACATTCGTAGGCCCCTACTATGAAGTATGTGACATATTCACGCTGTCCATCCATTTTATCAGAACATTTTAGGGTATGAGCTCAAAAATGAGGTAGATCTAAAGCCAAAGTGGCCCATACCATAAGAAATCGTGGTTGTAAAAGGTTTTTAACAGTACGCATTCAACCAAATGTTTTGTGTGGCGTGGTCCACTTTATCTTTGGATTTGTCTCAATTTTGGGTTCATGCCCTAAAACCACCTTGCAAAATAGATAGACGAAGTGGATAAGCCACATGTATCACAATGAGCTTCACATGAAATTCGCATACTCCTCAATTTCAATGGTGTAAGGAATTACCTTGTAAGTAGTCATTTTTCATTTACTTGTATTTACACTATGTAAATGCAAAACAAACAGGCCCTAAAGAGAAGCGGGAGTCCCAGTTATCCTTCCATTAGATAATGTACAACTGGAAGTGGGAATTCTTGTTACCCTTTCATTATAGCAGCCAAGGGGTTGATCCACCAAGTCGAATTCCATTGAATACATGTAACAACCCGAGATTTTCGACTCTCGTGTATAACACAACGATCGAATTCCCAAGTAATCTATGGAATAACTAATTTGTCAAATAATAAAATATAACATTCAAACACAATGGCAGAAATAATTATCATCTTATTCTATCAAACTTACTACTACATCATCAATGTTTAAATAAGAAAACCAACCAATATCCACACTAATTAATTAAAATACAAAACCATGTCTTCTCTTGAAGACTTATTACAATTCTATAAATGTATCAACTAATTCAAAGAAATATTTAATAAATGATAATATCAACTAAGTTTCTCTAACATCGCCATCCGCCATGTGATCGTACGAACCATCGAACTCCTTTCCTTAAAAATCGGGTTCAATACCTGGATCTTCACCTGCATCATCTAAATTGCGATTGGGATAGCGTTAGACGCTGTTATAGTGGAGAATATTCCCTCAAAGACAATCAATAATAATAATGTACAAAACTCACAGTAACACAACATAATAACATCTTTATTCAAACAAAACAATCAAGTAAAAATCTTTATTAATGCGATGCATGGAATGCATGCTCTGGCTAAGGCACATTGGCTAGAAATCACAATACATGAAGTGGGAGACTCCCTGTTACGACTTCATGCTAGCCACTAATCACCAGAGGTTCGTGGGACGTACAAGCCCATAGTTTTGCCCTACCATGTGAGAAACGGACGCTCATAGCCCAAATCTACACGTGACAATGTACGGGAGAAGTAGGACGCTCTAGCCTATTCTCAATTCCGTACACCCATATGGAGCCAAGTGAATGCATAACTTTAGTTTCACCGTTATTTAAGTAATTGCACATACAACCATTTTTAGCAGCTCACTGGACACTATGGGGAGTCACAAGTGACCCAGCACAGGCCGATAGCTCGGGCTTAGTGTCCATGGCACCAACCCCGGCTCATGAGAATTTGTATACCATTAGTGTCCACTCATTGTCCTGTTTTATGATTTTATCATGTCCCAAAAAGCCAATGTTGTACATCATGACCAAATTCATTAAAATACTCATGTAATGTAAATGGATCCAATCAAGCATCATGTACATGTAAGGATCCATTGACAAACAATCACTTCATTCTCTCAATTAAGTCAAGAGATATTCTTCCATTATGGACACCTCTTACGAGTTCCATCTCTATACATCGAATAATTTTACCAGCTTAGGGACAAAGAGTATACAATAATGGGATGTGTATATGATGATCTTATACACATATTTCATATATATCACAATATGAAAACCAATGTTACTTGTAACACATGGACTAAGAAAATAAGGATATAAATTTCACAAAGATAAATAACACAAATACACATGCTTCTTAATCAAAAATCTAAACAATGAATCACATCATCATATAATGATATTAATTACAAATCTCACATTAAACTTCATGTTATATGGATAAGTAATTCAAAGAAAAATAGCTTCACATGCCATAAAAGAAACTTATGATAATCGTAATATTATTAAAGGCTTGAAGAAAAATCATCACATTATGATGGACCTAAAAGAGGGCTGTAGAAGATCCTAGCCGCTGGAAAAATATGAGAAACTTCTCTTCTCTCTCTCTCTCTTACTCTAGGGCATGGAGGCTAGGGTTAGGAGAAGGGCTTGGAGATGCGTAGTATGAATATGGAGAGGGATGTGTGCACATGGGGAGAGAAAAGAAGGGCGTGTGCATGAGGTCGTGTGTAACAACCTCTCGAGATGGGTTTCTCAAATCTCAATATTCTGGTGATCTTTGATCAATTCCAATCCGTTCATCTTATCAAGCTCGAAGAGTAGAGTCGGAATACGTAAATTTCTTGATGATCAACATTCTAGATTGGCCGATCCTTGAAAATAGCCTTTATGGGTGCTAAAATGGGCTTGATCTCAATTAACGGTCTACGCTTGATGATCAGGGCCCAAATTTTGAAAAAATATGTAGTCATGATAGGCAAACAATTGTACATAGTTTAGTGGTTAATTGATGGTGAGAAATGCCTAGATCTGAAATTTCAACTTTTGGTGGAAAAGGAAGGGGTTGACTTTGTGGTTCAACGGTGTAGGATTATAGATCGAGGTCCAAATTTTGTGTAAACTCGTAGTCATATGAGTACGATGGGTGGTCCAAATTTGAGAAGCAATTGATGGTGAGAAGTGGGTAAATTAAAATGTTCAGATTTAAAAAGAATTGACAACTCGTTAATAACTTCGCGCATAAGAAAGAGGCTTATCAAGGTGGGGTACTCAAATCACATTATTGGTCCATGATAAAGACGATCCAGGTCACTCATATGAAGAGAAATATTCGACTACGACTAACCATATACTTTCCTCACTCGATGGACATGAAAATCAAGGGTTAAGGGGTTGATTTGACAATTGGATACTTCTACTATGATTTAAGGTCTGAAAATTGACATGTATGGTTAATATATGCCCAAAAGCTTAAATCCAGAGTTTTGCGTGAAAGTGATCATCAGAAACTATAATGCTTAAAAATGGCATCTTAACTTAAGTTTAACTAATGGCATTTTCGTAATTATATGAAAAGTGCATGGTTTTTTAAATCTGATCTTTCTACGATATTTATAGGATAATTCTAAGCAACTTTTATAAAGGGTCCCCTATTGGATCTCCTACGGATGTCACGCTATTCGCAAATCAACGGTAAATGTACGATAATTAATAAAGCATAAATTAAAAATGAATTTTCAAAAATTTTCAAATAAATCTCGAAAATCTGGGGCGTTACAATACACGAGTTAGTTCTATCATTTAATTTGTAGTTTGGCATTAAGTTAGTTTAACAATGCCCACATACTATAAGTTACCACTTCAACACATCACACAATTCACCACACCTCTAGCATAGCCATCCACCACGACGGCCAATCGTGGAGGGACATATATATCTTAGCCATAAGGCTACACGTGGTTATAGTTTCCACATCATCTATATATGGATCCTTCACTATAGACACCCTATCCCGGGGCGAAAGGATCATTAAAATTGAACAACTAGGATGAATGATGGTCCATACCCTTAATACAAGCTTTGATCCATATCCAAACCCTAATCCATGTTCCAAACCCTTAATCCATACCCTTAATCCAAACCCTGATCTATATCTAAACCACAATCTATGTCCTAAACATATCTCAAACCTTAATCTAAAATCTTGAGCCATGTCCAAAACCCCACCCCAAACTTAGTTAACTAACCCTGAACCATAAACTTTGAAAAACCATCATTAGAAAAAACCAAGCCAAAACTACCCAATGGGTAAACCTGGCGAGTCAACTCACCTACTTAAAGCCAAACCAAACCTGAACCCAAGCATAGGTTCAAGCCTTAGCCGTAGAGATGAATTGGACAACAAAGTATCCTAAATTGAGGGAGAAAAAGCATATAGGCCCAAAGTCCAGCTACTCAAAGTTAGAACTTCAACTATACGCGGGCCACACCCTGGGTGTAGGGTTGAAAGTTAGACGGGTTCAGCCCGACCGACCCGTGACCGACCCGACATTGGATTGGGCTTGGGCAGGAAGTATCGAACCCGATCTCGAGCTTGGGCTATGCAAAGACCAACCCAATAAAGCTTGGGTCGGGCTTGGGTTGAGGTCTCGGGTTGCCCAACCCAACCTGAACCCTATCTATATACAAATTACTTATAATTTTATTATACTTTAGCTAAGTAAACTTATTAGTTTATATTACTTTAATAAGTAAACTTATAATGTTTGAAATTTGGTATGTTTGAATTTGGCATGCTTATGTGTTAAAGGAGTAGTTATTTCAAATTTTAGCTTATTTGTTTAGAAAAAGTAAAGTTCTTTACAATAAATAACTATATACATAATTAATAAAGTCATAAGTATAAAAATTAAGATATATATTGAAATATGATAAACTAATGTAATAATGAAAATATTAACATGTATCAACCCGACCGAGCCCGCTTGGGTTGGGCTTGGGTTGAGAATTCCCAATTCGAGGTTGGGTTGGGTTGGGTTAGGGTTAAGGTATAGGAACCTTGGGTTGGGTTACGGTTGAGCACCAACCCAACCCGACTTTCAACCCTACTCGGGTGTCGCACACCCTTAATTATTCAAAGTGCCACTTGAGGTAGCTATAAATACCCCCCCCCCCAAAAAAAAAAAAAAAAAAAACTCCTTCATTTTCAAGCATCCAGAAACCTAGGAGAGTGAGAGTGGGTGAGAAGAGTCTAGCAGTGGTCTAGCTAACATTCAAGTCTTTGAGCCATTCAAGTTTCAATCCAAACCACTCGAGCTAGCCTACGCGACACAACCGTCCATCGAACCATTCAAATACCTTATTTACCTATTTTATATCTTACAATAGTGCAACACTATTTGTTTTCTCAATCCCACTGCACATTGCATCCATTAGTATCACATTATATCACTATTAACACCTGATCAGTTCGAGCGTATGCTCCGTGGCTTGTCGATTTAATCGGATCCTACCCATCGAAAACTGTCTTATCAGATCCACAGTTATATATCATTACGCATTACATCACTTCATTGAGAGTACATGAGAATTGATATTAGCCTTCATTAATTAGTTAAATCCAGTGAAGCAAAGATCGTACACCTATATAAACATAATGGGTACCTGACACCTTCACTCTCTATGACCGTGGTTTCTTACATTAAATCTTTGATCACATATCAATGAGTCATTTTAGAGTAGAAAATCTTTGGATTCTCTTCTCTAACGTTTCTATAGGGTTTAGCCGACTGTAGAGGTGAAGTAATTGGTTGGTGGCGACTTCAATCTAATCAATTACCATGTCTCTCCGTTACAAGAGGAAAAGTCCTCGAAAGAAACAAAATAACGTGGAAGCCATGATTCACCCCGCGCGAATCTAGCGTTCACATCCATAAGTACATAATACAACAAATGAATCATTTGTAAATCAATCATAACCCGTATACAAGGTTATCTCACATCGATACATTAACATGAATACCATGATTTTCCACAATTTTCATCACATTCTCAACACATGGGAAGACGAGCTTCCTTATAAGGTAGCATTCAAATACCACAAGTCCATTATCATACATCACATGCGCGTGCCATATTCATTGTCCCGCCCTGAAATTTGGACTTAGGCCCAGGTTATGGGATATGACTTGTGCACATGTGCACTTATTTTAAGTGTCATACAATTATAGAGACATAAATCATATATACTAAGTTTAAAAGCATCAACCAACCATTAATCCATCAGTCACTTTAATAAACCTGAAAGCTACATCAAAGTCTACCAATTTGGGACTTATTTAAATGTAATAGTTATCTCACTAAACTATTGAAATTAATAACAGAAATAGTTGACAAAATATCATAAAACTATGCATTTTTGTTAAGGGCCGCCACTTCTTATTCGGTTAATTAGTGCTAGTTATTATGTGCTTCATCCACGGGTTTAACTTCATTCATAGGGTTAGTTTTTGTGAGATCAACTTTTATATCATCTGTATATATTTAATCCGTAACTGTCAGCTGGAAAGCCTTGTGAGCGAACCCAACATATAGAATACACATAACGATTAAAATAGTAAACCATATACATAACGATTAAATTAGTAAACCAACTCAACACACAAATGCCAAATGTAATGCTGTCATGTAGTGCAATGCACAATGCATGGATCAAGTGGGAAACCCGTCAACTTGCTTGAGTTGGACTCTTTCAACCTACATCAACCTTAATAGGCTGACATTTATCCCTCAGGTAGGCTTCTACTTATTGTGGGTATCCGGGATGAGTCATTGGGACACCGGGTACTTAAGTACCTACCAATCTTTCAGAGAAATCCTACAGATACACATTATGATACATGAGTTATGAAATACACATGTCCAGTCCCCCATGTCATCTCGTATCTTTATATTAAAGGTACACTACAATAGATAGCCTGTCTCACTATTCAAGAGGTAAACCGCACCAACAGCCCATCTCACTATTTTAGAGGTAAACCACATCAACAACCCATCTCATCATGTGAGATGTAAACCACACAACTTGTTTCTTTTTTCTCATTTTCTAATTATATACATGTCTAACAATGCATCAATTCTAAATCAATATAACCGAATTTAAATACACAATTCAGAATTCAATCATCCATTCGACACAACATAAATACATACTTGCTATCTAAATTAAAGTGCATAGGAAATATGGTGAGATCACTCACCTGTATCCTGATGTAGTGGATTCCAAGATGTTACCCTTAGTTCAATTAATCGACAAGCACCTAATTACATGACACAATTCCATCATATTTCTGTCTACTTATAATAGCTCTCCCTTTGATTGATTAGATTTCAATCTACGGTCCACTTTGAGGATCTAATAATTCAGTATCATTTTTTTTCAATTCAACATAATACATCATGATTATTTATCCTCAATGTGGAGCCCATTTGATTTGTGAGGATGATATAAAAATATTATAATGTTGTATTGTATTATAATTATATAATTGCATAATTTTACGATAAAACATCTTATTTAAATAAAATTATTGTAGAAAATTAAGGTGTTGCTACAATTTAGCCTATGAAATTTTTGTAGATTTAAGTTGTTTTTAGTAACACTCTTTAAATATGGATTTTTTGAAGATTCAATTCCACTCAGAGAGCTTTGACTATATATATATATATATATATATATATATATATATATATATATCATAAACATCTATAACTTCATATAGATTCAACATATACATGACATTGTTTACAAATTCATGGTTATTTCATCATACACATGATAATCTAAAAAAGTCCAACAACATATTACCATGAATTTTTCATGTTAGCCATCATAAAATAACCCACAAATATCACCATAATTAGGCTAAACCAAACTATAACACATATGGCTCATGTGGGCCAACCTAATGAGCGCACCTTGTATAATAAGTGGGTTGGCTCATCTCTATGAGTTAAATAATTGATTTACTTTGTTCCATGGATTCCCACCATATGAGACATCAATTCAGGGTCCATGAGTGTACACACCCAACCCATGCGAGGTATCCATCACTAATTCAACATAATTTAGGAATCTTATCTCATATAGTTAAGGTTTACGCCCCAACAAGGTTCAATTCATTATCATGCACCATCCAAACATAAAATCACACCACCCCTCCAGCAATAATCTTCAGTTAAATAGAAATTAAACAAGGATTTATGAATTAAAACAGTAAATCAATAATCAACACAGATAATTCATAGGTTTAAGAAAAAATAAGCTATACGTTGTAAACAGCCTAAATGGACTCCTTACCTTTGCCTGAGATGAAACCTTAGTTGAGTTTCGTAGAGAAATATGTGAGAACTCCGAACAAGATGACGGGGAAGACAGTACACGAGCAAGGAGAAAATGACATGAAGGAATGGACGACAATGGAGGGTGGACTCCCCCCCTCTAGGAGAAGGTCTAGGGCTAGAGATTGGAGGGTGGGTGTGAGGAGTAGAAGAAGGACGTGCACACTTTGATTAATAAGATGGTGGGCATGCACACCCTCCCATATTAATAAGTTTCTCCTAAAATCTAGTTTTAAGCAATCTTTAATCAATTCCAATTCATTCATGATATCGGGTATGAAGAATAGAATTGGGATATATAATTTTTTTGGCGATCCATAACCTAGATTGACCGATTTTGAAAATGGCCTGGTGGGTGCTAAAATGGGCTTGATCTCAATTAATGGTCTAAGTATGATGATTAAAGCACAAAATTGGAGAAAATATGTAGTCATGATAGGTAAATGATTGGGCAGAGTTTGGTAGTTGATCAATGGTAGAAGAGGTCTAGATATGAAATTCTAACTTTTAGCTGAAAAAGGACGGGGTTGACTTTATGGTTGAACGGGTAGGATAGTACACTGGGGTTCAAATTTTGTATATTCTCGTAATCGTACGAGGACAAAGTATGATCCAAATTTGAGTTGTGATTGATGGTGAGAACATAGGTAAATAGGAGACCAAGTAATTTGATATAAATTTAATGTGGATTTAAGATTAGTTTTCTAATTGCATAACAATTAACCTGTGGATGAGTAATTATTTGAATTTGGCCAAGATCTTTGGGATTTAAGATGTTCATTGGATGGTTAAGCTTTCTCTCATAATGGCCACAAAAATTAAGGGTTAAGAGGCTGATTTGATAGTTGGGTCACTTATACGATGATATAAGAGCTGAAATTTGACGTGTACAATTATTTTATGATGGACAAGCATGAAATAAAATTCTAAGTCAAACGAATCAGGAAAGCTATGTGATATAGAAATTAAGGGTTTGGGCTAGTAACATTTTTGTAACTATTTCTTATATGTTAGCTTTAGAAAATCTAATGGTTCTACATGGTTTTAGGCATGTTTTTATATGATTTTTATAAAAAAATCTTATCAAATTTATCACAAATAAAAAATTATTTATTAAATAAGTTAAAATTTATGTTAATAAGAGATTTCACACATAACACACAATTTTATGTTTAAAGCTGCTTAAAAAAATTGAAATATTACATTAATATTGTCGTCCCACATATATGCTTATTTTAGGTTCTAAACTTTTGTCCAACATAAGGTTGTAGCAAATCCAAATTAATTAGTATAGCTTCAGTTAAATTTCATCCACTTCTGTTCAACGCATCGCTATATTAGTCGAAATTAGTTTGTCTTTTTATTTTTCTGTGCACAACTCTATTGTTGGATCCCAAATCTAGTTCTTACTTAATGATTTCCTTATGCAATACCCATTGGTAAAACTACGGCTGTCTCACGACCGTATAGGCTCAGACAACCATCTCCCAATTATTTAGCTTCAAAGGACTGTCAATCATCCATGGAGGCTTCACCTGCTCAAATTATTGTTCATAATTTTCTCCGCTTCATTTATTTATTTACCGATTGTACTATACTTATATTTAATTTAATAAAAATTAACACTTAGCCTCACATTTCTTACTTTTTAAATATTTGCTTATTTGATTAAATAATATAAGCTATTACTATTGTGATAGAAAAAGTCACTACTTCCAAAGTAAAAGAAACTTATATAAAAGATTAGTTATTTCATTCGCAAATCACTATATTCTTTGTAAATTGATGGCGAGTAAATTGTTGATCTTTACAAAGTGGATTTTGGTGCCTAAGATTATAAAGCTTTTAATTCAATTCAAGTTGCATTCAACTTTGGCACACTCGGCGCACACAACAAGCATGACCGAATCACATCCAATCATCACACGTGTGGCTAAAATGAAGCCAAATACATGTCATCATGTGGCCCACTTGGTGGATATCTTATATCTCATGTACACTTTTGTCACTTTTAATCTTAAAAATGAAATGTAAACTTTTTTCAAGATTTTCCTACGGCTAACCTAATATACTTCAAACTTTTCCAAGCAATTTCTCTAATTTACCCGGTCAGAGTTCAACTATTTCTCAGAAACATTTATCTTTTTATCCTTTTTGGGGAGTCTTTTGACCATTAACGGTTTTTCTTTGTTGTCATTGCTTGGTGGGCCAGTGTGTACATGGCTAGAATCATGTGTGGTATATGGATCTTGAAAACCAACGGACAGCTACGATTTGTGCGTTACGCTGCCACGTGTACTGTAGCGAGGATCTTCTGACTCAACTGCATCCACCGTTCATTTCCCATTCTCCCCGCCATGTAATGATTCAGATCGTAAATTGAGCCCATCTTTATTGGCCCACCTGTCAAAACTCACTAAAGGAGATCATTACCATCCATACATGCGTTGAATTAAGACCATTGTTCCTAACTTCTCGGCAAGATTTTTGCTACGTGGTCATCTACAGTGGGACCACTAGATGAACGGCGTGGATGATCACTTGGTGGGACAAAAGAGCCCGGCATCATGGGGGAGCCTACGGTCGAATACCCAAGGAGTCCTTACTCTCCATGGACGGTGGATGTGTATCCCAACGCACGTTAAGGTGGACGGATAGGATCATCTTGCCATCTCTTCATGTGGGCAGTAGCGGTCAAACATGCGTAGAAAACGAAGTCTTTCCGTAGAATATATCCTTCGAAAGCACGACACCGACACTAGGGGTGTCAATGGGCCGGGCTCGGGCCTGAAAATCAGAATTCTACACAGGCCCGGTCCGAAAAAGTTCAAAATCCGGGCTGAGGGCCTACCCAGGCCCGGCCAATTGACAGCCCTAACCGACACTATTGAGTATTGACGAATCTCCACCACTCAAAAGAGAGACCATTTTCATCCGCGAATTGCATGTTTGGATGATACGGACTGTCTATCTGGTTGGCACTGCCATGACTCAACGGTTATAAATAACATTGAATGGACGGTTAGAAACCAAGATGCTCAATCGTTCTCATTCAACTGCTAAAAGATATTTCCTCCTTTTGCTGATCCAAACCGTTCACATGGGGCCCCACATTGGATGATCTAACGTTTCCTCAGGAGTCGGAACGTGTTAATTGCAAACCATTAGTGGGGTTGTCATTCTCAAGCGACCAAAAGAACGGCCTAGATTTTGTCCCAGTAGAGAGAAACTGGCGCGTGCGTGCCCTATAGCATGATGGGTCCACCAAATCAACATCTTTGAGAAGGACGCGTATTGTGTAGTGAGGCGCTCACCACCCTTTACCGCCTTGTGAAGACACCGTGGGGCACTGTGATGAATATGTTTTATCCGTGCAGTTCATCCATTTTTCCAGCTCTCATTTCAGGGCATGAGACCATATCCAAAGCTTTAAGTGCACCACACCATAGGAAAGAGTGGAAATTAAACTCTTAAATTTGAAACTTATTAGAGGCCAAAGAAATTTTAGATCAAGCTGATATTTGTGTTTTTCTTTCGTCCAGTTATTTGTGACCTTGTGAACAGGTCAGATGACAAATAAACATCACTGCAGGCCCTGAGAAAGTTTCAACGGTAGACGTTTTAATTTACACTTTTTCCTGTGGTGTGGAACACTTTAGCTTTGGATATATTTAAATTTTAAATTACTGCTATACAATGATCTGGAAAAATAGATGAACGGTGTGGATACAACATATACATCACGGTAGACCCCACAGAATCTTCGCACCGCGGTAAAGCGTGGTGACTGGTGAGTGCATGACTGCACAATCCGCGTCCCCAGGCTACGGAAAAGCTGGCTCTCACTATCCGATAAAGGGGTCGGAATGAAAAGATTGGATCGAGTATCAGGTGTAAAAGTGATACGGTAGATCCGGAAGAACCGTACCATGGCAGATCCATCAGATCTCTGGATGACACGTGGCATGGTGATGTATCAGGTCCACCCAAATACTGGCACTAGGACCGTTGGCGTCCGTTTTTTTTTTTTTCATAAAAACCCGTCCTATCAATTACTTATTATACAATTTATCCCATTGAATATTTGACCGTTGACTATTTTGTTTTACACCGTCACTTTAATGGCCACAGATCAGATGGATAGGATTATCTAATAGGAGCGATTTTGGAGAGATAAACCATCTATACCAGGATTCTGAATATGTACGTACCTGATTTTCACATCATCCTGCCACGTGTCCTGTAGAGAGATTGCTCTACCATACTAAGGGGTTCTTCTTGCTCCACCGTACATCTACCATCGTATTGAAACCCTATGATTTGTGAACGACGTAAGCGCTCGTGGGCGCTCTTCATTCCGCGAGAAATGCGATCTGTTACGTGGTGTGTTGATGCGTCAATCTAGACCGTTCATATAGTGGGCCTCACTACGAAGCATACCTTTATCCATGTGTGTTTTGAACCCATTGCCATCAATTTTCTTTACTTTCCAGCACTTAATGTTGATCATTAACCTTTTTTTTTTTTTTTTTCTCCACCGTCACTTTAAAATCCATTATCCATGTGTGTTTTGAACCCATTGCCATCCATAGCAGGACCCTAGCTGTATCGTAAATCTAGGCCGTCCATCAGGTGAGAATCTTTATTGGAACCGTACAATTAAAATATAAAACCAATAAAAGTACTCCTATGGGCCATACTAATTGGAACAGTGTAAAATTGCTACTAAATCTACAAGTTAATTCGGTGTGGTCCACCTGAGTTTTGGTGCAGGCATATTTTTGCATTTTTATTTCATCCTACACATGATTAACGGTGTTAGATGAACGATAAAGACCATGGTGACCCCACAAGTAAACCTATGGTTGACATTCAATCCGCATGGTTTTCAATGGTGTGTCCCACCTGAGTTATGGGTCTTGCTGATTTTTCTCCCAAAGATCTAGATTTGAGGATATGATATGATGGATGGATTGGATTTTTTACGCATGCAATATGGTGGGCCCAAAAAGCTGAAACAGGTGTGGTAGATGATACCGGTCCATTACCACTTACCAGAGGCCCCACACGTACATTGAATTGACCATTGATCTTTTCTCAACCGTCCATGTTTTCACGCGCATGCAGCCCACCTCAACGAAGCAGCTTGATTTCCATACCAGAGTATGTTCACGGTGGGCCCAGTCTGCGGGACTTTTCGATTCACGAGTACTCGACGGAAGAGCTGATGACGTGGCGGCAGTTGCAGAATGTCAAAATACGAAAATCCCTCCGTCATTCGAAAAAAAGATAGCCTCTCTCTCTCTCTTCTCTCTCTCTCTCTCTCTCTCTCTGCCTCTGTCTCCTTGATTTGGATCTTCTTCCAGATATCGCCATTGATTCTGCAGATTCAAGAGAGATTCTTCAAATGTCGGTGCGTTTTATTTTCTCTTCGACATTTGATTTTTTTTTTTTTTTATGAAATGCGATTTGAAGCTCTTGGATTCGTTTTGGCCGTTTTCTCCCCGTTTTTTGGGGGTGGATTTGTCATTTTTGACCCCCAAATTTTGTTAATCCCACCCCCAAAATGGCATTTTGGTAATTAATGTGAGTTTTTACAAGCACTCATAGAGAAAATTTCCGTGACGAAATTACTCCTGTGAGAGGTTGGAATTGTTAATTTTAGGGGGTGGAATGTCTTAGATCCGTCGAGAATCATGAGTTTGTAAAATGTTGTTGTTTGATTGCATTGATGGTTTTGAATTATGGGTTGTAATTGGATTAGATTGTACCTTGTTGTTTGAATCCGCATTGTTAGTAGGGTTGTTGGTGGGCCCGGGACGTTGTCCCATTGGGCTGGGCCAGGATCTAAATGCACGGCTGGTAGATGAAGGATAGGGATTGAATTTGGAAGACGAGCCTGGGTATAGGACCTGAATTTGAGGACCATGGGCTAGGGTGGGCTTGGTTTCAGGTTCATCATATAAATGAAACTGTGCTCATGTCCGTCGGCCTATTGAGATTTGTTTGAGGTCTGTTGAGATTTTTGTTTGGTTTGAGGTATTGTAAGAGAATGTTACATTGTCATTTGTTGATTTGGGATTTGAATTTGGAAGTGATTTTAGTGATAGGAAACGATTGAAAAAATAAAAATAAAAATAAAAATCCATTCAAACATTGCTCTGTAGAGCGGAATGGCAGCATGGGATTTGTGTAGCCCACCCCAATTAGTTGGGATAGGGCATAGATGATGGCATTGCTTGGTAATTTGGCTTAGGTACATTCTCGGGTTTATGTTGTTTGGTCAGCGAGTGTTTGGGTCTCCACCCAAATTAGGATGTGGGTGGGTCCAGCACTTTCTTACGTTAGAATTAGGATATGTTGGTGTTTGGCAAGGCACAATTTATTCAACTTTGAGTCAAGGAAAATCCCTATTTCAGGCCAGATCAAACGCAGGGCTAGAAAGTAGGAACGTCACTTTGCTTAGTTTGTATGGAAATGCAGCTTATTTCAAAGGGTAATGTTGTCATGTTTTGGAATCTAACTGGATTAGATTAGATAATTGTAGCAGACGACCTTGGTTGGGGTCCAGTTTGTCCTATATCGGTGGTTGAGTCCGTTCATAGAAGGGGTCTCCTCACGAGGAAGGAAGGATTCAGGAGGCACCCTTTTTTATTTACTTGAATTGTGTGGCCTTGTGGGATGATCGAGTTCTAAAAAATCAGAATTTGGTTGCTTGATGCGTTCCTTGGGGTCCATTGACACTAGGGAAGTCTTCAGAGGTGAAGTGGGTGCATTTGTTTTCCCGAGTCCAATAGGTGTTAAATATTCACATGAGGTGAAGGCAAAGGCATTGGTGGTGCTTGAAATTGTTCAAGGATTCTTTGGGAGGATGTCTTAAAATGGAGGGGGATTCAACACATGCTATTTCTTGGGCAATGAAGAAAGATCCAAGGCCATGGTGGTCTTATTGTGGTGTTGAAGAGATATAGGGACCTTGCTTCATATATTGAGATAGTTTAAATGTCTTAAAATGTCGGAGGATTCAACACATGCTATTTCTTGGCCAAGGAAGAGTTATTTTGTTGTTTAAGAGAGAGGGAACCATGCTTTCTATATCAAGATAGAGTTATATTGAGGCAAATGATGTTGTGGCCTTTTGCTAGATGAGGGGTTAATCAATCTTCTTTATGTATTGGCAATCTCTGCCCCTACCTTAATCCTTTCTTTTTCTGAATCCAAATAATAAACTAAGAAGAACGAATTGCAATTTTCCCAGGGTAAACTTTTGAATTGGGCAAGGTTAATGTGGTGAATATTTGGTTTGTTTACAAGACTTTTAACTCAGTTGCACTTCGAGGACTTCCAAATTGGTAAATGCAAAACGGCTTCCTTGGACGAACTTCTCTGCATGGATTGAAACATTTGTGCCATGTCAGATGTTTTCTTTTCTTTCTTTCTTTCTTGTTTGTTTTCTTTCTTTCCTTTTTCCTTTTTTTATTTTTGGTTCAACCAATCCATGTCAGATGCTTCATGCCTAGTTCCTTTCAATTGTTTTTTTTATTTTTTATTTACTTGATGTATGATAACATCTGTGACATGCATTGCTTGAAAGGAATCTGAATGAACAAGATAAAGAATTTTCCCTATCTCGACTCCCTTTTCTACAAAGAACTTATTCCTAACCAATGTAATCAATCTGTGACACCCCATGTCACCTAGTGTCCTATGTGTAATTATTCTATTATTTAAGATTTTGGTGTCAAGGTTGCCTCTTCTCTTGAATTTGAATTAGTGACAATGATGTAGCAAAGTGAAGGCAATTGAACCAATTTGAAGACGAAAGTGCATGTACCACTTTGGTCATAACAGTTTCCTCCCACAGTTGGTTACCTTTCAAAAAAAAAAAAAAGTTTCCTCCCATAGGTACAAATTTGATGAGATCTTCACTTGCAGCAAAAAGTAGAACAAAGGCAAAAAGGATAAATATGTGGGATCACACCGCAAAGGAAACTCTACTAGAGTCGAACCAAAGGGATCTAGAAGAATCACCAGTCCCCTACATTTTCTGTTTTGAACCGCGTGATCCAGATTATTTGTCATTGGCAATCTGGATTGCTATTTTTTCCGATCTGACATTATGGTTTGACAATATTAGTGTTGATGAATTTGTACAGCATGGAAAAGTATGCTTTGATTTATGCATAGCATGCGCGGGACCTATATGAGTGACCTGGCTGATTTTTCATACGGGCCATTTACTCCCTCCTAATGTGCAACTTGGATGTCCCACATTGTACCAGGTTCGCACATAATAACAACACTTGTATATAGGTTTGTGTAGCTTGTGGAAGTCCTTATTCAAATTTATTGTTCTACTATATTGCTGCATTAGCTTAATCCTTTACGAATGCCCATTTTGTGCCGAGCCCACACAAATAACTAACCCAACCCCCCCAACCCCTTGTTACATTGAAGTGTTGATCTGTCTTTGCCTTCTGTTCTTTCTCATTAGGCCCATCCATGTCATGTGATCAATTCACGTTAGTAACTTGGAGGTGGAACAGATATTTATACTATGTCATTGTGAAATACCTGATCTATCATTATAATGCTTTTCTCCTCCTCCTCTATGAGAGTCTTCTAATTGACCATGTCATGTGCAGGCTCCTATGGATCACTGCAGCCCAAAGATGGGAATGGATACACAGTTAGCTGTTACACCGAATTGGACAATCGATGTTTCAGATGTGAGAGTTAAAATTTGCTATTCATTAATTGGTCAAATGATGATTTTTCTCTATCTCCAAGATGGGGTTTTCTAGCTGATGCAACATGGTTTGCATCAGCCACATTTCTTATTTTGTTGAAATGATGCAGATGCATTTGTACAAGTTTTGTGGTTCCTGTCTTGATGAAAAATAGGATATGGAGAAAATGAAACCCACTGAAAAAAAAGTCAGAAATTCTATCTAACATCTTCACAACATTGTTCAGCTCTTGCCATTTGTGCAAAAAAATTTACTGTTTTATTGATGCAAAAAGTATTGCTCAGCTCTGACCTTTTCAAATTGTACAAGTGCGTGCGCGTGTAGAGAGTCTAGAGACTCCTTAGGGGCTTTTTACATGCATTATGTTGGATGAAAAGGCTTATTTGGTTTTATGTTTGAAAGTTAGTGTAAGAAGGATGGCCAGTACCTCAAGCAATTGTCACACACATGACACACCTCCGCAGGGACACGTGGCACACATATATGACATCCGGACAGCTCATCTGGCCACCCAATTAGGGATTAGACATGCCCCATTAACCATATCAGCTGGATGATTGCAACTGTTCACAATGAGGATTCTTGAGGGAAAAAAGGGGACGGCTAAGAAATTCGACCAATGGTTCACATTGGATGGATAGAAGTCCTCCATTCGAGCAGTGAGGATTATTTGATTGTTGTGACATTTGGGGTGGCCTGTCCTTGATGGTGCCGGCTGGATGAATAGTATAGATTTTGCACATGTGGAGCACGTTTCCCCATTGAGCATGTGATATTCATTCCTAATTCTCTGACTAATCAATGTAATTTTCACCAGTACTAATGTATTCCTTGTATGCTGAAATACCATATGGTTTCATGGGTATTTTCTATGTAGTTGCTTGGTAGAATATTACAATATTCATTTATTCTCTTTTTTCTCCTGCTATAGATAAGGACAGTGAAAGTTAGCAACATTTCTCTAGCTGCAACTAAGCAGGACATCAAAGAATTCTTCTCCTTTGCAGGCGATATCATATATATTGAAATGCGAGGGTTAGCCGTCTTTCATCTAATTCCTGTTTCTTGATTATTCTGATGGAAACTATTGCTGATAGGCTTGGACCTTCACTCCTTGCAGTGAATCTGAAAGTTCTCAGCTCGCATATGTTACTTTCAAGGATCCACAAGGAGCAGACACGGCAACACTTCTGTCGGTGTGCTCTTTTTCTTATTTCCCTGCATGCATGGCGTACTTCTCTGATCTGGAGTATAATGAGCGTTACCTCATTTATATATTGTTGCAGGGGGCGGTAATAATTAATCTTCCTGTCAATATAACTCGTGCGGAGGGTTACCAGTTGCCTCCTTTGGCATTTTCACCACCTTCGGTAATTCGTGGAACTTATCTTGTAAAAAGATTTGAATATTGCATGTATAAGTGGGGCTTGTTATTATGATCTTAAGCCACTGTCATTGTTCATTAATGAGGAAAAGTAAGAATTGCATGTGAAAATGGTGTTATTATCTGTTGGTTTTCAAGAAGAGGCATGCTCGAATGAGAGTTTGCTGCTATTCACTAAATCATGGCAACTCATCCATGGTACATGTGGTATGTGCTCATCAATCCAGACTGTGCAAATTGTGGGCCCATTGTAAATGAATCACAAACCCAAAAATTACACTGAGCAAAATTTCCTAATTGCATGACTGGTGGCCATCAAATGGATGGTTAAAAGGAAATGGTCATGGGTCAAAGTTCAATGGGAGAAATCAGATTATTATGATAATCTGATCAGTGTGACTTCTGGGACATTCTCTAGCCCTAACAACCCCGTGATATTGGCATGCCTGCATGTGACATTCACCATGGATGAGTTGCCACAATTTAGTAAACTGTGGTGGGAAGACACTGTAGTGTCTAGTGGTATGCATCACAGTGAGAAATGTGGAATCATGCCCAAGACCTATATATTCACCTAAGGGCAGTTTGTATGCATGCAAAGTCGTGTGCTGCATATGCTCTCTTGCACTTTCTGTCTTGCATATGCTGTGTAGGACATTTGTATTGTACCTTGTTTGTCAAGCACTTGAGGCATGGGGCGGTGGAACATGTGAGAAGCTTAAGATGAATCATGACACATTTAGCATTATGGCGTGTGCACGCTGATTAACATGTGTAGAACATTTGAGATGCTTGAAGATTGATGGTGGCATATGTGGGTGCTTAAACATGGATGATCTCACATGCAAAACATTTGACATGTGTGATGCATGTGCATGGAACATTATGTTCTTGCATATCTTGCACAAGGCTTTTATCTTGTATAGGCCATCCAACCATTGAGCAAGGATAGGCTATCCTTCAGTAAAAGTCATATCTGTTATACATGTTGTATGAGTGCTTGACAAGCCCCGTATATGCTGTCATTGTAGCATTGCAGCAGTATAGCATGTGCAGTACATGACTTTGCGTGCATCGAAACAACCTCTTAGTGTGACCCAGTTGAGTTTTGGAATGGCTAGAGTTTTTGGTGTGTCCCTTCATCATGGTGGGGTATGCCTAATGAATGGATTGGGTTGCATATGTAAAACACAGTGGTGCCCACATTCCATCTTGAAATTTCTATGATGGGTGTCACCCTCCCCAATATCCCTCACTGATGCTTTTGCCGTGGTTCACTTTAGTTTTAGATCAAGCTGGATTGTCGGATCTAGGCTTAACATGGGAGTCCTCGTCTAATGGATGGGTTGGATGATACTCATACATCATGGTGGGGCCTACACATCTCCAATATACGTAATTATCATACGTTTGAAGTATGAAAATATTAGGTCATACCCCTATGTTCCTGTGTGTGTGTGGGTAATGCTAACGTCGCTATTGTCATGGGGATGTTAACCATGTTCCCAAAGCTTTCAAGTTACAAGTGGGATGCCCAGTCACAGATTTGGACAATCCATTCATTCATACTACTAGGGACAAACCTTGGTGCAAAAATCATGCCTACCCTATGCCACGTGTGAAGATGATGAGTCACCACCATTTTACAATGGTGGTGAGCCATCACAGAAGTTTCTTTTTTTTTTTCATAACAACCGCTTCTCCTTCCTCTCCCCCATGTCTTGCAAACTGCTTCCTCTCCTCCCACTGGCGCATTTGTCAGGAAAAATGCCTGGATGTGTGGATGTATACCATGTGTTTGAGATCCAAACTGTCCACAGGACATGCCATTAGGAGAAAGGGCTTCCCCTGAAAAAATCAAAGCCCATTGGATAGACAGGTGGGCCACAGTCGTGGACGCTAGTTAGTCATAGGTACAAATTCTGTCTGACATGCAGAGAAAAACTCTGTAAACCCATTTTTAGATGGCACCCAAAGATGGCTGCTCATATAAGTTGCATTTGTTTCATTCAAAATGCCCATCTTTGTAATCTATGATGGCCTCATACGATTCTATCCATGTATTTGTGTTGGTAATGCTGATCTTTCTTGCACTGCTGTCATGCAGGGGAGGCTCTCAGGTGGAGATTCAGTGGTAAATAAGGCAGAGGATGTGGTAAGCAGCATGCTCGCCAAGGGCTTTGTCCTGGGGAAAGATGCCCTCAGCAAGGCCAAGGCCTTGGACGAGCGGCACCACTTAGTATCAACCGCATCCGCCACAGTTACGTCCCTGGACCAGAAGATGGGCCTGAGAGAGAAGCTGAGCATGGGGACCGCCGTGGTCCACGAGAAAGCAAGGGAGGTAGATGAGCGGTTCCAAGTCTCTGAGAAGACAAGGTCAGCCCTCACGGCTGCGAGCAGTGCTGGGTCGGCCCTGATGAGCAACCACTATGTCTCAGTCGGGGCATCGTGGCTGTCGAGCGCATTGAGTGTGGTTGCCAAGGCAGCCGAGGATGTGAGCTTGATGACCAAGGAGAAGGTCGAGCGGGCTGAGGAGGAGAAGAAGGAGATCATTTATAGAGAGAGGACAGCAATCGTCAGCAACTATGCTCAGATTCATCTCGAAGATGAGCTGCTGGTCGACGCTGGGGAACCTCCCATGGTTCCAATCAATTCTGCTGTTGAAGAAGGTAAGCTCGAGATCATATGACTGTTGTTGTTTGGAATTTTTACATTCCACGTCTGTTCTCCTCTTGTATGATTTCTCTTGTCATCCTTGTTCTATCAGTTGGTTGCGGTCCCATTCCAATTATTCCTTGTAGATTTTTCCATTCTTCTGTATCGTTGATTCACATGTCTGGCCAGGTCGGGTCAGATTGATCTAGCATTGATATGCATTATTCCATTGGACTTGGCTTTGCAATGATTAATTCATGCATATTCTAATTCAATTGGATTTATATATGAAATATGTGCTTTTATTCCAGAATCAATCTTGTCTAGAAGAATGTCATTGATTGTATGGCTTCAAAGATGGAAAGTTTCCGTTGATCTTCTTCCTGTTAAGGCCGTTGGTACCTGTCCAGTGGCACAGGTACCACTGTAAGCCAACCGTGCAGATGTAGGACCCACATGATGTTTTCACAACATCCAACTCGCCCATCAGACAAGTCACCCCAAAATACTTCTGGCCCAAAAAAAAATGCAGATCCAAAACTCCAGTAAGCCACAGCACAGGGAATAATCTGGGAGGGGATGCCCACAACAAATCATGTGTGAGGGGCCAATTGTGTTGTTTATATGGAATGCAGACTATTCGGACCCTTCACCTTGCCTGGATATAGGATCAGACCAAAAATCTGGTAGTTTTGATACTTGGGTGGGCCTGTTGAAAATCAAGGATGGGCGTTCACTTCGACCTTGTTCCCGATATGGTGGACTAGTTAGGTGTGATATGATATGTCCATCACATGGGCCCACATCTGCCCGGTGCCCCTTTGGGACAACTTTCTACAGTAAGTGTCATGATCGGTTACAAGGCTACAACCGGCTGTAAGACAGCTTTAGGTACAACAGATTGGATGTGCCAACGTGTACATGCCATCTAAGCTGTCAGCTGTTTGCTGATGGTGACCCTCATGATGATTTCTGTGGGCCTGGAGTTTTTCGTTTGGTGATCTTAATGGTGAGGCCTACCTTCTGCACGGCTCGGATGTTGTACAGACTTTATGCAGATTGGCAAGTGTGATATGTTATAGCTTAGGCTAATCTACTGCTGGATGTTGTATATTATCAGCCTACAATCCTAAGCCTGCCAAAACCGATCCGATCATTTGGTTGTTGATTTATCGCAGCCTACATCACACCACATTGGGACCATGACCTTGTCCAGCTAATTTGGGTCGACCGTCACGGTACTGACCAATTTCAAATGTCTAGACCGGGTTTTGGGTCATGACCTAGTCTGGATCAGGCTGGGGGGCATTTGCTGTTATCGAGGATGGCAACGGTAAGGGTGGCAGTGGACCGGGTGACCCATATGGGGCCGGGGTTTGGTCCCCTAAATCTGGCCTGAGGGCCAAGGCTTCGGGCCCTTAAATTTGCCCACTAGCCCAATCGAATCATTAAGTGGGCCATCGTCATATTGGTTTAAAGACACTTGTTAATCGTTCTCTATTGTAGCTTAAATATAATCATTTGATCTGGGGTCGTGAATCCAACCTGCTTTTTTAAAGTTGGGCCCATAAAAAAACCATTGATTAAATAACACTTTTCCTTATAGGCCGGGCCGCTAGGGCAGGTCAACCCCTGGCCTGGCCCTATCCCGGTCCATTGCCACCCAAGCAACAGCCAGGTGAGGGTCCCTGGTTTTGGGTGATCGGCCCATATTGTGCTTGTCAACTGGTCAAGCCTGGGGTTGGCTTTGGCCTGGATATTGAAATGTTCAGGCTGGGCCTGTTCAGGATATTTTAATTGATTTTGTTTGGACTAGGCCCGGCCTGGGCCATCGGTAGCCCTAGCCGATATGATCAGACTCAAGTCCCAATACATATGACCGGGGTTTGGACGCATGCCTGATTTTGAATTCCCAATTAGAGAATGGTTTGGGTCTGGGGTTAGGTTTTGGCAAAATTATTACTAGGCCCAGCCCAAGCCCAGGAAAAGTCTTTTTTATGACCTCAATGGCTGGTCTTGAGCCGTGTGTTGAAGGCTTGATTACTGAATGAGCCAGGCTCTACCTGATTAGATGAAATGCCCCACCTGAACCAGACCACCGCAGCCCTGGGCCACTCCTATTATCCAGCTACCCTGATATGGTGAGATGGTTCAGAATTCATCTTTTCAGTTCATTATGCTAAGCTTCTCCATCAACACCGCTCATTCGTGAACTTTGATTCCTAGGAAGAAAACCCAGAAGCTTCGTTGTGTATCTAAGACCTGTGATCTTCGACCAAAGATGGCCCACAGAAGATCTACTTAATCAGGCTCAATTGCTTCTACGAGCATGCACAAGGCATATCGTGTAGACGCCGCTATAGGTGCCGAACTGGGTATCTTAGCCGTCCGTCAGTTAGTCTGAACTTTTACAAGATCTCACCCACAAATAAACATCCAGTAGTTTGACCACGATGTTTGACCACGATGTTAGAAACAGTTCTACTGGCTAGAGAACTTCAGCCGAGTTTTCTCAGCCATACGTTTGTCTCATAAGCTGTGGCTCGCCTGTAGAGTGGACCCACCTGATCCTTGGGCAAGAACATCTATACAGCGTTATGCCGTTGATGAAAATTGGCAGAGTACCAATGAGTACGGTGACACGTGTAGCGAGTACACGACCTGCCTTCTACAAGTAGGTGGGCCTAGCAAAGCTCTGACGAGTAACCCTTGGAATAGATATTCATGCCATATAAATATTCTGTAGATTTTTACACAACCAGGGGAGAATGATACCCAAAAGCGGCATGACACGTGTCATCAATTCCCACGTAGGATGGTCGATGTGTTGCACTGGCATGACATGTATCGTCAATTCCCGTGTGGGGAGCCTGTCACAAGTTACAACCTCAAATACCCATTTGATTTGGTGCTCATACACCACCGAAAATGAACCCATGTCTAGGGCTGTCAATTGGCTGCGCTGGCTCGCCTTGGCTTAATCAATGTGGGACATGCAAGATCAACCTATCAACAATGAATGGAATTTTTAAACAGTGAGGATTCGCTTATCAAAGTTGACCGAATCAAGGCCATTGGTTGAGTTTTAGTCCGACTAGTTCGGTGATTACAAACGAATTGTAAAAGAAGAGATCAGATGCTGTTAGCTACGACTATTTTCCAACTTTACAACAACTACGCTTTGTTCTGTCCTTTTTTCCTGTTTATTTTTTTTTATACATTTGAAGAATTGAGAGGAACAGTTACAAATTGCTAAAATTCACACAAGAAAGTGTGAAGGTCCTACCTGTCTAATCTGTTATCTCACCTCATCTTGGCTTGAAAGCGGACGGCTCTGCTACGACGGACGGTTTTTCTCTAGCAAACGTACTTCACCAACCACTCAAGGCTCTGCAAGGCGAGGGTATGACATCAGGCTCCATTATACGATCCAACGGGGTTTTAGGTGTAACGGCTACAAACGGGCCTGCAGGCTCTCGTGTTTTGGGTCTCGGCCCGATACAGCTTTATCGATGGATCTGAGGCCGGCATCAGGCATGTTTAATTTACGACTTGGATCGGGCTTGCTCATGAAATTGAAAGCCGTATTTGCGTGCCCAGTTAGAAATGAGGCAATTCAAAGCCCAAGCCCAGACGTCCCTTCGCCATTCATAATTATGGTAGTCCACCGGGTGCGCGGTTCGGTGGATCCCATGACTAGTGGGGCCTACCATGATGTATTTTACTTATATCCATGCCGTCCATACGTTTTAACAAATCATTTTACAGCATGATCCAAAAACTTAAGTAGATCCAAATCTCAGGTGGACCACACCACAGAAAACAGTGATGATTGAGCATTAAAACTTTGTGGGTCACAAACGTTTTAGATAAAGCTGATATCTCTGTGGTCCCTTCATCCAGATCTTTCCTAACCTTCTCAAAAGTTAGGATGGAAAATAAACATTCCACTGGCCCTCAAGAAGTTTTTAATGGTGGGTATTCATTCACCACTGTTTCCTATGGTGTCGTCCACCTAGTAATTAGATCTGCTTAATCCTTCCATCATGCCTAAAATCAACTTTCAAAGCGGATGGGCAGGCGTGGATGTAAGGTACATACATCAAGGTGGACCCCACAGTCAGGGATCCACCGAAGCCACGCCAGTCCACTGGATTGCCAAACCAGTGGGTCCCACCCAAGAAACTGCGCGATGTAGACCGGTGGGTCCCATCGTTGGCACCAGTTATAACTAACTGGAAAAGTGGCAAGTATAAGAAAGCAAAGAAATCGGAGATACACACCCCACAATGTTAGATGAATTACAGAAATAGGGACTCCTACCCGTATGCATTCTGGTAGATCGTCGTTTCCGGTTCGGACGTGCGTCTGCAAAACCGCAAGAAATCGTTAATACTTAATAGATGCCCCATCCCTCTCCTCTCTGATCAGTTGCTACTCGGGCTTCAATTGGTGAGAATGATGGGTCCTACTTGCACTCTTCTGGGTCCCATCATTCCACTGGTGTGGGTCTTTACATAGAGGTGATCTCCATGGATTGATTAATATACAAATCGCCTTAGCCCATGTGTGGACGGTAATTCTCTACAACACTTGCTACCACCATATTCTGCATGTGACATCCTCCCCGTCCAGCAGGTGAGCATTTCATTTCTACCGTACATTACAAAAATCGGCCCAGCACAAAACTCAATAAGTGAGCTGCACCACAAGCAACAATGTAAAATCACACCTAAAATAAGTTCACGCATTGTGGCCCACCTGAGTTTTTTTATCAAGCTGATTTTTGGAGTATTTGTTCATCCTTGTCGGGCAAACTTGATGAACGGATGGGGTGAAATATAAATACCATGGGTTTGCCCCTTATACAACCTACGGTAGGAATCTCTTCTCCATTCTTCACTGTGGTCTGGCCCACCTCAGTTGTGGATCAGGCTGAATGTTGACAAAAGGGCCTCCAATGGAGCGGCACACCTGATGTCCAGAGGGATTTCACACATACAATATGGTGGGCCCACAGAATACTCCATTGTTGTATGGTCGTGCACATATTTTAGTGACACGGTCAATTCATGAGGTATGCTAATTCTACACAGGTGGGGAGAGCCAAAAAAAAAAAAAAACGTAAGAACTTCGAAATCATGCTATCATCTACCTTGAAAACAGACGATTTCACCCTTCAGCTGGGCCATAACGCACAAAGTAAATTGAAGGTCTAGCTGTTGATCTGATTTGAATGCTATGGCCCACCGAGGTGTAAAATGGCCTGATTTTTAGGCCGGAGGATCCAAACAGTGTAGCTCATATGATGAAAATCTCAATTCTCACAAACGTGTGGATGTGAAGGGTTCCCACACGCGTGTAGATTCAGCAAACATTTCAGTTCACACATGGAGCCAGATCGATGTGTGTCCACACCTGGCGCAAGATAATGACTCAGTCACAGAAAATCTAATGAGATCCGCGGGGACACGGCAGGTTAGCAGGATGTGTTCTTATCGTGGAAATTGAAGTAGCTAGAGGTGCGTGTTACCTCCATCACGCAGTTGCACGAGGAGTCGCGATTGGCAGCAAGGGAGGATAGGATGACCAGACTAGCTGCGACGGTTGAGGGCCAGAAGGACAGGGTCTCGTGGTCGAGGAGTGACAGCACTGCCAGGTATTTGGCGCGGCCCTCCACCTCCTCATCTGCCCCTGCGGCAATGAGATAGAACCTGCATTTCCGATTTTTCAAGCAGAAAAAGATGAATAATGTTTAAGAGGAGTCATATGATACTCATGACGCTTGATATGCAAGCACCTAGAACTTATACACGTGGCATATATTAACTCAAATAAAACCGACTAGATTGTGGAGTGGAGAATTGTTGATGGAAATAGGCCCCTTGGATATTTTTCATTTCTAACCGTCCAATAAATGTCCACCAATCCGATAGTCAGATAATCGAGTGAGTTTAATTATCAGTTAATGAGACATCTACACTGGTTAACATAATTTGGACCATTAAGTTTGACTACTTATTAGCAATTTGTGCAATTTCTGATTAGTTTCTAAGTGCTTACGTATCATCCGGCACACACTACGGGAGTATCAAAGTATTTCTCTCACGTCGACATTATAAGGCTTTTCAAGGTAAGTGACCTGACATCATTGAAACGAAGGCAATTCTAGACTTTTCTTGATAGGCAATGCCACGCAGGGGTTATTTGTTAATTCACATGCAGATCGGGCCCCACGCTTCCACATGCATCCAAACATGCTCATATGCCAAGTGTGCTTGGTCGGATCTTTCCATCCGGTTGGAAATAATGCTTTTGCTCCAAAATGAGGCCATTTTACTCATCAGGTGGTCCACAATGTACAATGTAGGCTGCCAATTAAAGCATTAATCATCAATTTTTATGCTGTGGAAGAGCGCCTGAGGTGTGTAACAATCTGACTTTTAGCCGACAGGATCTAAACACTGTTCCTCACCTGATGGAAAGCTGGGATATCTGATATCTCACACTATTCTATATTGACACGTGTGGGGCGTGTGAAATTATCATTCTTCATGGTATGCATTCAGGTCGTTTCGACGTAGAGCCATCCGTCAAATGGGACCCAGATGCACTCGATACCTTTATTATTTGAAGTGTAAAAGGCAGCGGGTCCATTGACTACTGGAGGTGGGAACCACCAGAATAGTTGATGGCGCGGTCTCCACCCATTGACTATTCATGGCAGAACCCAACTCTTGAACGGTTCTGATCATCCATACCCTTGGTCCAACCAGTAGGGTGTGATAATGGTCCTTGAGAATGGGTAAGTGACAGGCGACCGCAACCCAGCTTCATGCCTCTTGTCATTCTTGTGTAGAATCTGCCATGAAAATTATACGTCCCAACATGAAGATCATCTGGCATCAAAAATCAGATTGGTTCACTCATCACATAGGCCACACCGTTGGAATCAACGGACAACCACCGATGATCTGAATCAAAATACAGGTGTAGCTCAGAGAAGAATGATCTTCATAGTGTCACCTACCGTTTTCATGGTATGGAATCCCTTCACAAGTAGCATTTTAGCAGGACAGATATGGTGCAAAACCATGAGTTATGGTACCGTAACCTGCCGGCTGATAAATTCTCTTAAATCCGATCAAAGCCAGAAACGTTCACTGTGAAAGTTCGCTATAGGCAAATCTCATCAGACGCATACAAAAGTGAGGCCCACCGGTTAATGAAAAGTATTACGATCTGGTATACTTGCAATCAGAATCAAATATGGACCAAAATGGCGATCAGATTCACCTATAGCGAACTTATGGTGTAGATGTTCCAGAATGAATTATTTCTATTTTATCGAAGGGGATCACAGTATGTATAATACCATAGGAAGTTGTAGATCGTTGGCAAGAAACATTGGAAGCTGAGAACCTCCTGCACTAGCCATTCCATGGCCACCACTTCGCATCTGCTGAACACGTTGGTTCCCACCTGGAATTGTCTCTGTCGGATACTGAAAAAAAGAAAAAAAGAAAAAAAAAAAGTACTTCCATTATATTAAAAGGGCGAAATTTCTTTCTTTCTTTCTTTCTAGCCAAAGCATCTATCACCACAATGAGGCTCCTCATGTGAGCGGCTTGGATCTCGCACATGTGCAACTTTGACACGTGGGACATGGGCTGATTCATAACCAGGAGTTGTCAAATCTGTAAATTTTTATGCCAATGAGGGTATTCTCAGTTATCAGCTGTCATAAAACGACTGATCCTGAAACTACCCTTTAATTGCTCCGAAATTACAAGACTACCAGCCTACCACGATGCTTATGTAGTTCGTTAGGTGATTCGTGTGTCCTACACTCCGAGCACACGACTGCGAGTTCGTGAATGTTACTTCATTCGGAGGTATTTGTGTCGGAGAGATTTGTGAAAGATAGAATGCGCCAGTTGAGGAAATTCAAAAAATGGAGATAGGGCGAAAAAATTCGATCGAGTCGGTGATGATAATATGGGAGCGGAGGTAATACCAGTTAAGTGGCTGGTTTTCTTCGATCCTTGTAGCGAGGGTGCAGCAAGCGATTCCGAGGAGTTGAAGTTTTCTTTTGTTTTTGAAGAACCCTTTGCTTAGAAATCTGTCGAGCAGGCTCACGCTTAAGAACAATGTCTCGTAGTGCAGCTCCTGCACCTCCGCGTACTGCTCCAAACAACAATCCATGTTCAGAGAGAGAGAGAGAGAAGGTAAAAAAACAAAAAAACAAAGAAGGGAAGAGAAACCGCCAGAGGCACGGAAGCGGATTGCGTACTGAGTAAACTCTGTGGTAGCACCTGGCAAAATTCGACCCGACCCGCTAACCCGATCCGACCCGACCCGGATTTTTCTAGTTTAGGGTTGGAAAATTTAACCCGAATTCAATTTTTGGGTTGACCCGACCCGACCCGAATTTTTATGGGTCGGGTTAGGGTTAAAGGTGACCCGACCCGACCCGACCCGACCCGACCCGAATCATATATGGGTTAAGTAGACTATTATATATTGATTTTCTTATTAGTTAAATAATACATGGTTTTTTTTTTTGTCACACACCTAGCTGGAAACGGTCCACATGTCTATCAATTTAATAAACATTACAGTGGGCCTGAAGACTATTATATACTGATTTTCTTATTAGTTAAATAATACCGTCTTTTTTTCTCTCACATACCTTGCTGAGAACAGTCCACATGTCTATCAATTCAATAAACTTAATTGGCGTGTCTAAAGTATCATCCCTATTACTCTAACTACATTGATGCTTAAAGAGGTATGCTTTAAATCTGCACTCCATTATATCCATTTATTTTTCTCTTTCAATATTAATTTGTGTAATAGAAATACTCTATAAAAAAGCCTCGGTCTATATATATAGAGAAGTGGTACTATGAGGTCGACCTCATGGGAAGAGCTATGTGGGCCCCACATGTCTAACATCAACACCGTGTATTTGATGGGTCCCCTTTAGGTCATGGGATATCTCAACAATCAGCCGTATATAGAACTCAGGTGGGCCATACCATCTAAAACCGTGTGAAGACATGCCTAAAACATCTAAAAGCATTTGGTGGGGCCCTAATTGGGCTTTGGATGCGGCTGAAACTTGGTCTGACCCCTCATTCAAGTGGGACACATACAATGGATGGGCTGGATTTGTGAACCACGTCTCCGTGGGTCAAATAAATGATCATGAAGGTTTAAATGGGCGGATTACCCCTCTCAACTTTTGTCTGTGGTGTGGCCCATCTAAGTCATGGATTGACATGATTTTTAAGCCAGTGGCCCACCATGAAATGGTGCATTTAACTGATGGGGTAAATATTTGACACACATCATGGTGGGGCCCACACAGCTCAACCTCATGGAAAGTTCCCATGAGGTCGACCTCATAGTACCATTTCCCATATATGTGTGTGTGTGTGCGCGCGCGCGCGCTTGCACGTACTGCGAGGTTTGGTTTTCAATTGAATGCTAGTGTCATATGCATTTAGTTTTATCTACAAATTAGTTAGTTGATCATTAAAATGTGGGTCAACCCGACCGACCCGGTTTAATTTGGGTTGGGTAAGGGTTAGGAAAATCCAACCCGAATTCAATTTGGGTCAGGTTAGGGTTGAGGTGGAAATGACCCGACCCGAACTTGACCCAACCCGAACCCGAACCGACCCGACCCATTGCCACCTCTATCTGTGGGGGCCACCTGTGATTTATGTCTTTTATCCACTCTGTCCATCTTGAATTAAAAAAAATAAAGCGTATCCGAAGCTCAAGTGGACAGCAACACAGGAAAAAGTGTAAATTGAGCATCTACCGTTGAATGTTTACTAGGGGCACAGAAGTTTTGGATCAATCTGATATTTGTGTTTTTCCTTCATCCATATATTTGTGATATTATAAATAAGTTGGATGACAAATAAGCAACACTGTCGGATCTAGGAAGGTTTCAACTGTGGTAATCATTATCCCCATTGTTTCCCTATTGTGTGTTCCAATGGAGATTTGGATGTGCTTCGGTTTTGAATTCAGCATCTAAAATGAGCAGGAAAAACAGATGGACGGCGTGGATAAACCTCATACATTCACAGTGGGCCCAACAGGATTTACACAGTACGTTAAAAACCCTACCCAATACGATTTCCATAGGAACATGGTTTTGCACGTGAGCAAAAAGCATTCTAACATTGATGACTTGGTGGGCCCCGCCTGGTTTCAGTTCAGAACCTATCGCAACTAACTTATTGGGTCCGTCTGCTTATCCGCCACCTGGCAGCATGGGGAACCAATTACTGTTCGTGGGAAGGCTCCGAATCTGAAACAAATCAAAACAGACAAGGTTCCTTGACGAGGGTTTTGATAGGGTACGGTGCCCCGCGTTCCACAGCTACCTGCTGGGGTGGGTCTCCCAGGTTACATCTTAGATGATGATCTGAACCGTTCATATTCTAGATTCTACGATACAAGAGCCATCCTAAGGAAGATTTGATGAACAGGATGATTGTGCGTTAAGATGGATTTGAAAAATTGAAAGTAAAGCTTGAATGGATCATATTCAAATCCAAGAGTTTTAAGTTTAAGATGATCAATATCAGCTCATATATTGTATAATGAAGTAATGAGAATATGAAAGGTTAAGATCATCTTTTAAGATGAAAACGTGGCTGAGAACCCACGTACGGTACACCATGGTCAGGAGCACCGTACCCTGTCAAAACCCAAACGGAAAAAAATGGGGAGCGGATTGCCTGTGACCCCGGGCACAGAGATATCTCTGTGCCCGTAGCTGTGTGGGGCTCATAGAGATGTCAGTGACAAATCCATTCCGTCCATCTGTTTTTTAATACCATGTTAGGATATTTTTATAAAAATAATGCAGATTCAAAACTCATGTGGGCCATAACACACGAAAAAGAGGTTATTGAACACTTAACGGTGAAAACAGTTTTGCATCAGGCTAATATTTTTCATTACAGTTTATCTGATTGTTAATAATTCTTTGAACGGTCAGGATAGCATGCTGAACATCATGGTCAGCTCCAGGAAGATTTCAATGGTGGACGTTAGTGTTCCCACTGTTTTGTTGGTGTGGCCTACCTGAGTTTTTAATCTATCTGATTTTTTCTTTCTGTCCTATTGCATGACCTATCAGGTTTTAGGAGAAGTTTTACATGGTTTCAATTGGCATGACCTATCAGAGATTTATATGGAGATGATACTTTTCATGTACGGTTAAAATACTGGTTCTCACCTGATGAACGGAGTGGATTGACATATAAACACGGTGGGTCCCACAAATCTTTGGTGTTTTGTAAAAAAAAGTGTAGTAAACGATTCCGGTCGCCGTTTCAGCAGGCAGCAAAACGCGAAACGAACTCAAATAGTAGCGCTCTGCGCAGTATCCGCTCAACTCGACAACCCTCGCAAAAAATCGCCGATTATTTGAAACAAGAAGGTTTGAAAGAATCGCGGTTGTTAAGCGTGATTCGAGAGTCCCTTACCTCGATCATCCAGTTCACCGTCAGCAGCCGCTGCTGGAGCACGACATCTCCGTACTCCGTCGTCGGGCCGTATTCCTCGGCGTAGACGTGCCGTAACTCCCGTCTCCTCTCTCTGCTCCTGAGTTTCTTGTAGCTCTCTTCATGCTCTTCATTTTCGAACTTCAAAAGCTAAAAATTACAATATTAATTTAGAAAATATAAATACAAAACAACTAAAAAATGAAAAACGAAAGAAATTTTAGGGAAATTGAAGATCTGACCGTAAATTCGTCTGAGTATTCGTCTTCGATTCCATCAGACGCTCCAAATTCCAGACGCGAGCTCGACCTCGAAAACTCCTGCGTGTATTGTAAAAGCAGCGAAAAACAGACCGACGGAGTGGATTTACAGCCGGATGTTTCGGAATCGACCGACGACTCTCCAAGGATAGACGAAAGCGACTGTTGCGAAAACTCGACACACTCTCCGTCCGAATTTTTAGGGAAAATCTCAGCTTCCAGCTGCGAAAGCGTCATGTCCTTGCAGCTCGAGTAATCCGAGCTGTCGTCTCCGTCCGATAGCTGCTCCGAGCAAGCGAGATCCACCGTCCTTTCTGAAACAACGACGCTCGGCTCAGTTTTCGCTGCATTTCGACTGTTCACAGCGGAAAGCGATTCTATGCAGGAAGTTTCAGAGAACTCGGCTCCGGAAGCTGCAGATGCTGCAATTGCTAGAGATTGCAGCGAATTTTCATCTCCTTTACAGGATCCAGCTTTCAGATTGGGATTCTCTGGCAAAAACGGTTCGATGCAAGAGATTTCTTGGCTCTTCTCTGATTTTGAAGCTCTTTTGACAGAACCGATCGTCTGCTTCGAATTTCTCTCAGAAAACTCGGCAGATCCGATGAAGTCTCTACCGTCCGGTGGAGAAAACGATCCTACGGTTGGAGATCCTTTGTTTTCTTCCGACCTGACATTTTCTTTCAGCCGGTAGTATGATCTCGGTTATCGGCCGCGAATCCTTGCCGAAAAATGCGACTCCGGGGCGTTCGATTGTCTCGTTTTCCTTCGATCTCTGCCGTTTCTTCGGATTCACAGAACAGACAGAGATCATGCTCGAATCGCAGGAGACTTCGCCCGTAAAGCACGCGGAAGAGCAGGAAGGTGCCGGAAACGCCGATAATTCCGTCTCTTTTGATGAAAACATCTCGTTCGAAGATCTGTTGAGGATCGGGAAGTGAGGGATGCGTTTACGGCGAGGGATCTTGGAACGGAGCTTCTTCGAGTGAGAAACTGGCTGCATTTGTCGTTTCTTGCGTGGATTGCTGGTCTGGAGGACGGAATTGACGTTTCTAGGCATTGTAGAGAATCGAATTGCAGAAGTTAATCGCGATTTCCCTCTGTTTTCCTTTCGGAGCTTGGGGATTTTGAGAGATCGAATTGCAAGTTAAACGCGATTTCGCACTGTTTTTCCTTCGGAGCTTGGGATGGAGAGAGAGAGAGAGAGAGCTCTGAGCTTCCAACTGACGTAACTGGCTTTAGCACGTCGGAACACCCTTTTATAGCCGCCAGTGGTCCACGAATGCCACGTCAGCTCCATTTTCTCAGCCACGCGCGTTCATGCACACTCCCTCTGCTTGTTTTGGGGGGAGGAAAATTGAGGGAGCGGATTTAGGTTAGGACCCCGCATCCACCGAGGTAGTTGGGAACCGTGACTGTGAAGTTCCCAGTGATGCATGTGCCTTAAATCCATACCGTCCAACCATTTTGAAAGCTCATTTGAGGCCAGTATACCAAAAATGAAGCTATCTTAGGTGGACCACACCACAAGAAACAGTCTTGATTGAATCCCCACCATTAAAAAAATCATGGATTCCACCGGAATGTTTATTTGCCATCCAACCTGTTGATAAGGTCACAAACATCCAGATGAAGAGACCACGCAAATATCACCACTTTTCCAAAGCTTTTGTGGCCCACAAGAAGCTTTTAATGGCCAATCACCACTTTCTCCTATACTATGTTCCATGTGGGATTTGGAACTGCTTCATTTCTTGGGTCATGCCCTAAAATAAGCTTTCAATACGGATGAACGGCGTGGATGTAGTTATATACATCACAGTGGGGCCCACAGTTAGGGCTCCTAACCACCTCCCGAAAATTGATAATGCGAAAGATTATAAAAGCCCATACTCATGCACAGGGCCACTAAACGAATCACTTATCTAAATCAAATCCAAACCGTTCAAATTTCAGAAAATTTGCAAGGACTAAAGTCCAGAGTGATTTTACCATCTTAAGCTTCGATAATTGAAAGTGTAAGCTAACTGGCATTTGATAGTTATTAACCTGAGTGTGTATGATCAATGTGTTCAAAATTTTGAAGTGGAGCCCACGATTTGGACGATTTAGATAGGATAAGATCTAAAGTGCAACCGGTTAGACCATCAGTTATTGTCAACCCAGTAGATAACTACTAACCTATTTAGTGCATACAAAATCTAATCCATCCAATAGCTTGGACCAACCATGAGGATCGCCTTGTGCAAAAATCGGCGTCAGGCCCACCCATCTCCTGGGCCACACCATAGAATACAATATCTAGTCATTGATAAGTAGTTAAATACAAGTGTGGGCCGCTTGATGAGTGGACGGAGTTGATTTTTGCGCAAGGTAATTGCTGGAGCCAAGCTAGCTATTGGATGGGTTGGATGTAGGATCCACTTAACATGTTAGAAGTTGTCTATTGGGTAAATTGTATCTTCTGGTCCAACTCACTGCACATGAGACCTTTTCTCTGTACTTGTTTGAATTGGGAGCGGATTGCCCGGGGCGTGTGGGATCCACAGAGATATCCGTGACAAATCCACTCCGTCCATCTGTTTTGAAAGACCACAATTGAACAGGATTCTAAAAATCGGGCAGATTCAAAAGTCAGGTGGGCCACACCAACAAAGCAGTGGGAACGACAACATTCAACGTTGAAACCTTCCTGGAGCTGACATGATGTTTACATGCCACCCAAACTGTTCATAGAATTATTACCACTCAGATGAACTGTAGGAGCAAATATCATCCTATACAAAACTTCTGTCATTGCCTAGCATGTGGTATGGTACACATGAGCTTTGGATCTGCCTTAATTTTTTAAATCCTATCCTATTGTGGGCTTTCAAAACAGATGGACATAGTAGATTTGTCATGTTCATCTCTAGAGGTCCCACATAACCTGGGGCACATGGATATCTCTGGCCCCATGCAAAGGCAACCCCTGCGCTTGTTTGCCAAGGAAAGGTACTTGAAAATTTTCCCTTGGATTTGTAATTTTTAGACTTTAATCCCACGTAATGAGCCATTTTCCATCTAAATTTGTTGTTTAAAATATAGCATTAAGGTCTAACTCTTTTAGAAGTGATCTTTTGTCCTAGGGAAAAAGGAAATGTAGACACTTTCATTGTTTTAAAATAGGTGCAAATGCCTTATTGATGTCTGAATAAGCCCTTTGCATTGCAATGTATAGTATGTATATCAAGGGACTCTAACAATCCCTGCATGAGCGGGGTGGAACTCTACGTAGGAACACACTGGGCAAGGGTAGAGGGACACTTACAACTCACACCATAAATGACTCACCGTAAGAGAATATGTAACTAGTGACATATTTGCTACTTCCAAGATTCAAACATAAGACCTTCTGCTTTGGTACCATGACAAATCACGACTTAACCTAAAAGCTAGAGTTGCTAGAGGATGGTGTATCAGTGTATACCAAAGTGGCCCGGTCAAATCATTAAGTAGGTTATTGTTATAAAACAAGGGATGGTTTAAAAATACTTGTGAGTTGTCTCATTTAATGTACATGTGTAGTTTAAATGCATTTTTTTTTTATTCAAGGTCAATTTGCTACTAGAAAAACTATTTATATAATGGGGATTCACCTCAGATGGAGGAGATATTGCAAAATTTCGTGGATTCGGAATATTTCAAACCGTTGATCATCTAATAGCTCGAGCTTTTAGACCTTCCACTTTGATATGCCATGTCAAACAACCAGTTGCTCTAAAGCTAGATATGTTAGAAGAGGGTGTATCAATGCATATCAAGGGACTTTAACACCTTTTAAGCTCAATTAAGACCGAGGTTGGGCTAGCACTAGGGCTAAAGAGACTAGGGTTGGGCCAAGGCTTAGGGGACCAAGGTTCTAGCTTGGCCCATTGCCACCCTTGATACAAAGTTACATGCACAGGTTCGGATTGTAATACTCTACCATCCCATCCAACAAATCATTTTCCAAGTAAGAATTAAAAGATGCTAAATATATGGATAAAAAATGAACTTTGAGGATGCGTAATGGTTTGCTGTGGTTTTCAATTAGGGCCAATGGATGCCCATTTACCCAACTACTAGACATATCCGACTTAAGAAAATTAGAAACAAATATAGAATTTCTATCCAATCCAAAAAATTTACCAAATTACCCAATTACCTAACTTTTAAGCTGATGGACGGATCTTTCCTAATTACCTGAGCTTATTTCCGTAATTAGCCCAAATGATATATTTTCCACTAAATTATTAATACTAATTATATGTGACCAGTGTACTAGAATTAAAATATCTAATGATTCTATTTTAACCAACAAGTATCTACAAATCAAAGATTAGAACTTCTTGATTAATCTTATTTTGTGATCATGACTTCAACATTTGGGCTGTACACGAGCCAAACTAGCTTGATTGGCTCGCTCGATTTGGTTTGAACCAGCTTGATTCGACTTAGTTCGGATGCTGGGTTCAAACCGAGTCAAGCCACTTTTTTCTAGCTTGAAGATTTTTGAGTTGAGTTCGAGCTGACCCTGGCTTGATTAAGCTCGATTTGAAGCTCGGTTTATGTTGACTCGGTTTGAGTTTGACTCGACTAAGCTAGTTGAGAAAAGAGGTTGTTTATCCCACATTCGAAGAGAGCAAAGGAATAAGAAGTAAAGTTGTCTATGAAAGCAACAGTCAAGGGTGTCAATGGGCCTGGGTTGCCTTTAGGCCTGATTTTTGAGTTGTTTTAGGTCAGGCTTTTGGGTTGCGCCTATTCAAAATTTGGGCATTTCTAGGCTCAATATTGGCTCGAACTCGCCTCGAAAGCTCGACCAAACCAAGCCGAGCATGCCATTCCAACTCGATGGCCAGGCTGAGCCGACCTTGAGCCATGGTTGTCTGTTGGTTGAGCTAGGCCTAGCTCGATTTGGTTAAGCTCGGCATGCAGCTCTATTCAACATTATAGATTCCACAGTTTAATCATGTCACTTAGGTTAATGTATGATCACACCCCATAAATTAGGCATTGTACTCTACCAGGTATCCAACCAGTAACTCAGATGCCAAGATATGCTTCAGGCCGTCAACCATGAACCCAAATTGTCTACTAGGCCTATTTAATGTAAGGCCCAAAACACCCAAGCCGATTCTAGGCAATGAGACAAACATTCAAATAGATGCATGAATCAGGTGAGCCATACCACCAGGAATAATGGGGATAGGATGCTAACCACACGTTGGTCTGTAGGGCCACTACAGTGTACACCTTTCAATAGACATCGGGCATCATTCACTAGTACGAAGAGGAGAGAAGAATTAGACTCATCCAAAACTCAAGTGGGCCACACTGCATGAACTCAGTGGTTTAGAAGCAACTTTACATTGCTCCAATTGGTGTGGCCCATTGGAGTTTTCTACTGGATTGATATTTTGTAAAAACATTTAAATAAGGGTTTTTAGCTGATGGATACATGTACAAAATGTTGGGATTGGACGCCTCTACTCTTCACGCATGAAGACCACCGGCCGGCCGGTCGGTCACGTTGGAGATGAAGACAGTAGGTTACCGGAGCCTTTTTTGGGCCATCCAACCGGTCGGCTGGCCGGCCGGTGGAGGGTCCGACCAGTCGGGCAGTTTCCTTTTTAGACTTGGTTTCTTGTGCGGTTTTGTGCAAGGAGTTTCTAATTCCGGTTTTTCTCCTATTTAAGGAGATGTAATCCGAGATTAGGGTTGCCGCCAATGGGCCAAGGGATTGAGAGGGTTCTAGGGTGAGAGAAAGAGCTAGGGAGGAAGCTTGGAGTTCTCTGGGTTGAGGGAAAGGGATGGGTTTGTCCTCCTCATGTGAGAATTAGCTTCGGGTAGCTTGGGATTTCTCTTGTGGGCTGTGATCCATGATTTTCTTCTATAATCTCTTGTAGCTTCTGATTCATAGTGGATTGGTGTCGCTTTGTGCCGTGGTTTTTTACCCTTGAGGGGTTTTTCCACGTAAAAATCGGATTGCCTTCTTGTGTGTGATGATTTGCTTGTTGATTGCCATTGTGGTGTGTTCCTCACCTGCTTTGATTGCTTCCGCTGCGGGGTTCCTAACCCCAACACAAAATGCAGTGCTGTAAACAACTTGCTGTAGATGATTCCAGTCCAACACTCACCACAATAAGTTGTTATGATAATTGAGGAGGATTTAGGAGAAATTAGGGAGGAGGATTTAAGCAAGAATATATAATAATTAATTAACATGCGCTCCTCATGGGCCTACCTCCATGCATGAGTGCCATTCGACCTTTTTCATTACATGAAACCCCTCATACTAGGCCTACACCTTGAATTTCAACCTAGTCGATACCTCAAGCGGGCCACACGAAAAAGGAACAATGGGACATTGCTTCAGGCATGATTGTGCATGCATTGTCTCTAGTAGTACTGTGTCCCACCTTGAATTTTGGATTAGGAAGATTCTTGGGATGGACGGTGATTACGAGGATGTGCACTAGACACACATGATGGGTGGGGCCCACACAGTCTTAGATGTATGTTATTGCAAAACGCCCGAACAAATATAATCATTCCCTCATTTTTGGGGCCTATGCGCTAAAGTGAACAGTCAAAATGAAGGGAAGGCAGGGTTAAACACATACATCATGGTCAGCCCCATGAAGCCCTCCTTGGGGATTTTTAGCGTAATAGCCCCCAAGTTAGTTCAATCCAACAAAAGTCTAATTTTCATGAGATTCATATTTTTTAACTCCCACACTAGAAATTGCAAACTTTTTAGTCCAAAATACCCCTGACCACCTGCTGCACTGTGGATCCCCTTGAGCATTGTGGGTCCCCCCTCAGCAATGTGGATTTCACCTGAGTAATATGGATCTCCCTTGAGCACTGTGAGCCCCCTAAGCAATGTGGATCTCACTTTAGGGGTTAGATCCTCCCCGAGCACTATGGATTACACTTGGGAGCATTGTGGATCATATTTGGGACTTCCAAGTGTCATCCATGGTGCAACAGGAGGTTAGAGGTACATTTTTAATAAAAAAAAAGTTTGCAATTTCTCATATGAGGGCTAAAAAAGACAAGCCTTACAAGAAATTGAACTTTTTATCGGATTGGTCAGACCCAAGGACTATTACACTAAAATCCTCCTACATGGGACTAGTCCACGCAGGTGTAGGACTGCAATCTGCGTTCGTCACTTAGGGCCTGTTTGGTTGCAGAATATACATTCTAGAGAAAATCTAAATTCCAATGTGGGAATCCATACTTGCAGAAACTAAATTTGAACCCAAATTTCATTTGGAACATGACGTTTGGTTGAAAATTGTTTAATCCATATTTTGTTTGGTTGAAAATTATGTAATCCAACTGTTGCTTGTGGCATGGCCTACTTGAGCTTTGGATCTGCCTAATAACTTGACCCCTGGCTTATAATACTCTTGCATGACAGATGCTCAGGTTAGATGGCAAATAAACATTATAGTAGGCCCTAGGAAGTTTTTAATGATGAATGTTCAGTCAACATTGTTTTCATGTGTTGTTGTCCGCTTGAGATATGGTCCCTACACCATTTCCACTAATCCTTATTCCCCTTATTCGGGGCCCTTACCTCTTTGGTAGACTCCGTGGAGTTTCAACAAGAGGTCTAGGTCTCGAAACCCATCAGGGTGAATTCTCGTTGCTAGCTGCACCAGTGGGTGCGTCGCATGACTGACCGGGTGGGTGTGTTGCGGGATTAACTGGGTGGGTGGGTTGCATGACTGACAAAAAAAAATAAAAAAAAATAAAAGGATGGATGGAATATTATTTAGCTGGAATTTGACACACCAATTAAAATTGGATGTAGCTAGATTCCACATTTTAAGTTGGAAATAGGTTTTCAAATGGCAACCAAACGTGCCTTTAATAAGTGGGGCAGGGCAGAGCTTTAAACTGATGCTGGCCCATTGATTCAATTAACCTTTACGCTTGAAACAGGCCCTCGAGTGAAAAACACCCACCAGGTAGCCGTCCAGGTTACTTCTTCTGAAGTGGGTAAAAGACTTAAATGTGCATGAGATCTACACCGCTCATCAGTTACATCACCCGTCATCTGGTCTTGGTTGTAAAAAATCAAAAGCATTTGATACTCTGGTGGGCTACCCGAAAAGTTATACCTAAAAACCTCTGAATTTACTAGTTGTGGCTCGCCAGACTTTTGAAATAGAGTGATTTTTGCAGAATGATTTCATCTTGATGTGATGAAATATAGACACTCACGTTGGGCCTACACAAAACTAACGCTGAGTGTTTCATCCCAACTGTTTCTCATGGTGTGGATGAACGAGAGGCATCGTACCCGATTAACGTTCTGGATCTCATGAAAATTCTCCCCACGTGACGGTAGGTACACTCGCGACTTATCTAGGAATAGTCAATCTGGGGTGTACATTCTCAAGACCAAAGTGCTTGCGTCAGTCACTTGGAGGTGTGACTATTCACTGACGTGGCTGGAGGACTTCTATGGATGAGATCCACCCCGTCCATCAGGTGCACTGCCCTGTGTTTGGACCATGGCTCTAAACCCAGTCTGATTCACAACTCAACGGGGCTGCACCATGGTGAACAATAGAAATGGGCAGTTCCAACCATATAAATCGTCCAGATCGTGTGTACGGTTGAAGGTAGTGCCTATATACCATCCAATCCACTTATATAAGGCAACATGCAAAGATGAAAGGGTTTTCCAAAAATAAAGAATCATGTGGGACACACCATGTCAATTTAGAGATACTAGGTATGATTTTATACCGTTCCCCATGATGTGGCCCACTCAAGTCTTGGATTGGACAGGGTTTTTGGAACCATGGTGAAATATGGTGAAATAGTGGCGGTGGAACTGATGGACAGGGTAAATCTGATGCACATTCTCTACCACATTGTTTTGATTCAGTTTTAGGCACGCCGTGATTACAACTAGAATTGTACATGAGCCCAGTTAGCTAGGCTGGCCACTTGACTCAGTTTGAACTAGCTCGATTCGGCTTGATTTGGACATTGAGTTTGAGCCTAGTTGAGCCATTTTTTTTTTCAATTTGAAGTTTTTTGAGTTAAGATCGAGCTAACCCTAGCTCAACTTGAAACTCAGTTCATGTTGACTTGGCTCAACTTCATCTATTGGAAAGAAATGTTGTTTAGCCCCAAGTTGAAAGAGAATAAAGAATTGGTAAAAAAAACTTTATATAAAAAGTAAATGGGGATACTAAGGCTATTTTCAAGCTCATAATTTAAAATGTTTTAGGTTAGACCTTTGAGTTGTATTTAAATTTTAATTTTCTATAGGCTGGAATGGATTCAACCTCTAGCTTGAAAGCTCGGCCGAACTAAGCCGAACATGCCATTCCAACTTGAAAGTCGAGCCGAGCTTAAGCTAGGGTTATTTGTTGGGCTGAGCTAGGCCAGCATGCCAAGCAACTGTACCACAACTTCTGGTATAGCAACATCTTCTGAAAAGGTCACCTGGAAATCAAAATTTTCTGGTATGCAGATTAGATTGTCCATATCTTTGGAATTAATCAACAACCGATGGATTAACTTAACATACATGCAAGGCATGCTCAGCGATTAGATCAAACTGATTTTCCAGAAACAAGATCTTCATTCTGGGTTCTATCGTTTTAATTGCAACGATCTCCTAAAAAGTAGCATATTGGCGGGAAATTGACTGTACCACAAGTGTTGGTACAGTGGCTTGTTAGTATCAGTTATAAATAAAGAAAGTACGTGTATCGGAACTGAGGGTGCAAAGCCGCGCACAGTCACACGCGGGCTGCGAATATGAAATACGCCTTTGAGATCGGAGCTTTCTATAAAGTTGGAATTGATTCCTAAGTCATAAATCACAAAACGGTCAATTTATTTTTTCAGGGTGGGCCAAAATGTGCAAATTGATTATGACCGTTCATTTGTTTTGATACGATGTGGCCCACCTAAGCGGTAAAAATATTTTGATTTTTTACGATAGAGAATCTAAACAGTGTATTCCACATGAAGGAAATATACGATCTTATACAAGTATCGCATTTGTGACTGGGTGATCGCGTGTGGATGTGTATGGCTACCACGCGCATGTGGACTAGCAAAAAGAACGAATGGAATATAGGGTGACGCAGCCTAAAGGGGTGTCAATGGGCCGGGCTGGTGCCTGAAAATCAGAATTTACACAGGGCCGGCCCGATAAGTGCAAAATCCGGGCCAGCACCTACCTCAAGCCCGGCCCATTGAAGCAACCCATAATCTGACCCAAATCCACACCGTCCAACTGTTTTGAAAGCTCATTTTAGGGTATCATCCAAAAAATAAAGCTGACTCAAATCTTAGGTAGACCACACCACAGGAAACAGGTGTGATTGAATCTCCACCATTAAAAATTTCATGGATTCCACTGGAATGTTTATTTGCCATCCAACCTGTTGATAAGGTCACAAACACCTAGATGAAGAGACCACACAAATATCATCTTGATCCAAAGCTTTTGTGGCCCATAAGAGGTTTTTAGTTGTCAATCACCACTGTTTCCTGTACTATGGCCCATCTGGGACTTGGACTGCTGCTTTTTTGTACCATGTCCTAAAATGAGCTTTCAATACGGATGGACGGCGTGGATGTAGTCAAATACATCACAGTGGGCCCCCACTGGCAGGCATTCCACCCATCTTGGTGGATCCGGGGTCTCACCTAATCCGCTCCCGATTTTCTAGCGCAACAAGCTCGATTCAATCAGATTATGGCCAAATCTGTTCATCTGCTGTGGAGCTGTTTCTGAAATTGTGCTCCATTTAGTTAGTGAACCAGCTTGAATTTTTGGACGAAGGTTATTCACTGTGGGGCCGATTGTTTCCATGGCTCTGATCCTACATCGAGGTTATAAAGAGAGTAAAAAAATAAATAAAGAGCTGCAATACCTCAACTTCATCGTTTTCTTGGGAGCGGATTAGGTGTTACCTTACCGTGGGGCCCACATTGATGATATGTTATAATCCACGCCGTCCATCCGTTTAGCCACCCCAATATATCTCTCCTTCTCAAAAATTAAGTACATCCAAATATCTAATCCAAATATCTAGCGGACGACACCGCAGGAAACAGTGGTGATTGAATGTCCACCATTAAAAAGTCCTAGGGTCGACATTAATTCATAAAAGAAGTTTCCTTTACATCCAAACCGTTCATAAGGTAAATAATAACTAGATGAAGGGAAAATATAAATATAAGCTTGATCCAAAACTTCTGTGGCCCATAAAACGCTTTTAATCGTCATTCGTCACTATTTCCATTTGTGTAGTCCACTTGAGATTTGGATCGTCTTCAAATTTTTAATAACGTCTATAATGCTTTGGAAAAACGTATGGACGGTATGGATATACGAGAAACCCATTAAATTGGGCCCCACACTGTAAGGGTAACACCGACCATCGTGTTTCCTGGGTAACACCTAATCCGCTCCTCTCTTCGTCTGCTGCTGCTGCTGCTGCGCACGTCCTCCTCTTTTTCTCCTTTCTACTCCCTTCAGCTACCCTCTAATTCTCCTGTCATTGCTACCGTTGAAATCCGAGATTTACCGTCCCATCGTCGAATATGTACCGTTGCTGTCTCGTCCAGCAGCGTGTGGAATTGGAAATTGCTGGTAGATAGTCAGTTTCAAAAATGGTCTAAACATTCCAATCGAACGTAACATTTCAGACGCAAGAGATCGATTCAAGTATGCGAATTTACAATTTCCACCGTATTTTCTTTCGGAATTTACAATCCTTGCCATTCATGGATGGAATTATGAAATATCACTTCAAACATGATTTTCCCTTTTATTTCATGTTTTCCCCTTCACTGAAGTTAGGGTTTCGCTGACATGTTATGTTTATCGTTTCCATTCTTACACGTGGCACCCATCCAGACCTTCACTGAGGATGGCAGATCTGTCATATCGCATATGATGAGGTCCCATTCAAATCCTATTTGAATTTGGAAATTCAATTTTCAAATTCAAATATTCAATTCTCATTTGACATTCAAATTTCCGCCTTCAATTATTTTTTTAATGGTCAGTTTTTTTTTTTTAATTTTTTATAATCATTATTGTTTTTTAATTGTAGCTTTATTGCGTTGTTTATATAAGATAATGCAATGTAATCCATTGGGGCAGTAGAGAAATAATAACTATCTTTCAATCTTGTCTTTACTCTTATCTCTCCCAGTTATCTTCTTCCTTATTCCTTTCTAATTTTTCTTCCCTGTCTTCTCTCTCAATTCAATTCTTCTTCCTCCACACAGCCGGTTAAGGCACACACCAGCATATGCCATTTTGGCCCAAGGAATGGCATATGTGTTGCATAGCATAGTGTACCATGCGATTGATCTTCCCCCAACCGTGAGTGGCTTGTAGAAACAAAGGACCCGGTTTTTGAAGGCGAGGACCTAACATGGGCCCAAGTAGACAATGCTGCATTTGGATCGGCACCAGGAGAAAGTTCTTCAAGTTAAAGGCAGAGAAGATGGGGTACTGCAAGGCCTAGTAGTAGTCAAGGCCAAAAAGTAGACGAGATTGAGGAGGTACAAGAAGAAGATGATCAACCATTGGATATGGATGAACAGCTTGTGCGAATTGATGATGGAGAAACAGAAGAAGAGGAAGCATATATCGAAGAAGGAGATGATTGACGACGACGACGACGACGGCAATGATGGTGGAGATGATGTGCCACATTGGATAAATCAGAAAAAAAAAAAACATAATTACTCATCCATTTTCTCATGAATATGCTGAAAAAAAAAACAATTTAACCATAACATGATTCTCATCATTAATTTTATGTTTGTATCCTTGTATTAATGTATCATCTATAACTATAAGAAACAAGTTAAACATGAAAATGTTAAAAATCATTAAGAAAATGTTAAAACTTTTGAAAAAAAAAAGGAAAAAACAAATGAACAAGACATGAATGAAAGGATATTTTATTGAAAAAATTAAAGAAAGGAAAAAGAAAAGATTAAACAAGAAAAAGATGAGATATTCTAATGTAGGTAGTATTGATTGTGTCTTGTATTATGTTTTCTTAGATCTCTAATTGCACGCCGACGGGGGGGGGGGGGGGGGGGGGTGTCTCACCCCATTATTCGGAGCCGGGGGCAATGCCACCGAAGTGTAAAATCCAGTAAAATTGCAATTGTAAAATCACACAGTTTTCTAACACATGAACAAGATATTGGTTGATGCATATTTTACCCAAAAAATGGAAGAAAAGAAAAATGAATGATTAAAGAACTAATTTATATGTTTTCATACATATTTTAATGTAGAAAACCAACAAAACAAGCGTTGTTTGATTCCGTTGAACGACGAAAAAGATAGGGTGGGGCCTAAATATCTTTTAAAAGAGAAAGCCCTAAAAAATTTGCAAAAAAATAAAATAAAATGAAAAAAACCAGATTTTCTACCGGACGTTGCTAGTTTTCTGCCCAAATTAATCGAATTGTACAATTCGAAATCGAATCGTATGATTCATCCTGATTTGCGATTCAGCCATACGATTTGTATTGTATGATGGTACGATACGATACAAATCGTACGATCTGAATGCCAAATTGTACGATTTTGACAACATTGGGAGAGAGTTTGATTGTGCAATAGGTTTATTGTTATGGATATTTTTCTTTTGATGACATAGGGTATCCCCACACCTCCCTTAGGGGATGGGACTAATCCCTACGGGTGTACGCAAACCCCACAATCCACGTAGGTTTATTGTTATGGATATTTACATTAAGAGATGGAAGAAGTGGATCATATACAAGCCAAATAGATTTTTATTTATGTGAGAATTACAAGGTTATACTAGGAGAGAGTTTGATTGTGCAACATAGGTAATTGCTATGGATGTTTACATTAAGAGATGGAAGAAAGTGGATCATATACCAAATGGATTTTTCGATGTAGGAAGACAGAACAATTAATTTGCAAGGATTGCAAGGTTATACTAGGAGAGAGTTTGACTATGCAACGCAGGTTAATTGCTATGGATGTTTACATTAAGAGATGGAAGAAAGAGAGAAGGTGTCTAAAAATGAGGTGGTGAAATTTAAAAGGAAAGAAAACAATGCTATTCGGTAACAATGTTGTCAATTTGCGTAAGCGACCCTGAGTAGTCTAGAGGGGCTGATTGCATATGTAATTGCATTGCCCCAGTGAACATTTTTTTTGAAAAATAAAAAAAAAAAAAAACCTAAAAAGAGGAAAAATGGAAATAAATGAAAAACCTTGGAATAGAAGCATTTTGGAATTGTATTTTCCTATTTTGTTATATTTATTACGTATTTACATTATGTCTAACAAGTAATAAAGTTAACGAAGAAGGTAATAACTAATAACTAATAAGTACTCAAATGGTATATATATTACTCACTTAAAATTGTGAAAAAGAAACAATATAGAAATTTTATTAATGACTCGATATAGAAATAGTAAATACATTTTACAAACTATAAATTATAAAGTTACAATTACAAATTACAAACTCAAAATTAAAAAAATTCAAAAGTAAGCTATACACATTGATCCCATCACCACCACCACCTCCTTCTTCGACATATACTTCCCAAATCTTCCCCATCTTTTGTTTCTTCGTCATCGGTTCTCATGAGTTCTTGATCTACATCCGGTGGTTGATCATCTTCTTGGCCTTGGCTGTTACTAGGCCTCATTCGTCTTTTCGATCTTTGAATTGAAGAATTTTCTCCAGGTGCCGATCCGGATATGATGTCTTTAACTTGGGTTAGTGTTAGATCCTCTGCTGCAAACACTAGGTCCTCCGTCTTTATGAGCCACTCATTGTCTATCTCTAGGTCATTTAGCCAGATGGGATCATAGAAGCTAGACTTTCTTGCTTAGCTTGGAATCATTCTCGTAACTTTTGGTTGTACTCGTAACTTTTGGTTGTATTAGATGAAGACTAGGTTATTTAGCTTATTTTGTTCAAGACGATTCTTTTTTTTTTTAGTGTGAATCGGTATAACATTTGAATTGAAAGTAAATAAGTGATACTGATTACTTATTAGTTACTTTTAATGTTCATTATAAATCCAACATTTGAAGAATGAATTGAAAATCTTACTGATTCAAACGTACTGCAATTGCGCTTACAACCACTTATAGAACATGTGAGGCCAAGAATTTCATAGCCAACTTCTTCAGTGTTGGATCTTTCCTGTTCGGGTCTACTCCATATATTCCCCACTAGTCAGTTGTGCAAATAACAGTTAGAGTAAGTTAGACTTTGTAGATTGTAAAAAAATATTCCTTAATGTAACTTGCTATGATGTTTATACTTGGCAATTTCAAAATTTTATGCCTGATGACTATGCCCCTTGAGAAAATCTCCGCACTCTTCAAGTAGAAGTCTGAAAGTCCAAAAATCTCATTCATATATATATATATATATTATATTTATCTTTATCTAGAATCACTCTCCAAAACATCAAGAAATCCTACCATATGCATCGCTTTTGCCTCAATTCAATCGGTGGAAGCATATTGCAGGATTAAGGATGTAGGTAGTCGAATACGAAGAAGGTGACATTTGGCTACTCTTTCTTTCATCTATAATATCTAATACATGACTATAATAACATTCTTTATAATTAAAGTGCTCCATAATTTTTGATCTAGCTCTCTCTAGCGCATCGTAGATATATCCCATTGTTGGCGTCTCATCACTGTCCACCAATCTTAACACACCTACTAAGAGTTTTGAAGATTTCGATGCCTTTCGTACTTATGTCCAGAAAATTACAAAATAATTGTTTTTTGGACTAGCTTTCCTTTGACCTTCTTGGATTAAGGCCCATTATTTTAATCGAGTCGACACTACAAAGCTTCTAAGGTTTATTTGTACAACCTTTGTAGTGTTAAAAAGGCCGTTGCAAAACGGGTGACGATTGGACGAAACAAACTACAACCAATGTGTTTTATCATGTTATGGAGTAGAAGGGTATGTTTATGTTTATATATAAACAATGATTCTTTTAGCCCTAGTAATCACCTTAATATGCAACCTATCTATTTCTTCTAACATTAAATCCATACAATGTCCCGTGTATGGAGTCCAAAATAAATGGCGTCACCTCTCTATAAGAAGGTGACTTATAGCTATATAGGAGGTTGCGTTGTCCATGATAACTTGGACAATATTTTCTTCTCCTATTTCCTCAATTGCCCTCTCCAACAATTTAAACAAACTTGTATTTGTAGGGAGAGAGTCTTGATTATCGAATCTTGAACTTGACTAGTTGTAGCTTTGCCCTTGACCCCTTATAGGTTGTAACTAACTTGTGGTTTTGTACTTGTAACTCTTGTCTTCAATTCATTCTTTCAAATTTCAAAGGGTGGGACTTGAAGGTTGAAACTCTTGATTCTTAAAAGAAAAACAATCAAACTTTAAAGAGAAATTGGGGGTGGGGGGGGTTTGGGGATGGGGATTCTTGATCTTGAAACTTGAAGTTGAAAGGGTGAGTCTTGAATCTTGATTGTTGAAACTTGGAGTAAGAGAATGAGTTTGTGCATGAGAGAGATTAATAAGACTATGAGAGATTATGACTTAAGAGAGATTGGAGTGAGAGAGAAAGGGTGATAAACATATATTGCAATAATGAAGTTGCAGTGACCGGTATTGAGAATCTTGATATTGAAACTTGAAAGGGTGAGTCTTGAATCTTGATTGTCGAAACTTGGAATAAGAGAATGAAGTTTGTGCATGAGAGAGATTAATAAGACTACGAGAGATTATGACTTAAGAGAGATTGTAGTGAGAGAGAAAGGGCGATAAACATTTATTGCAATAATGAAGTTGCAGTGACCGGTATTGAGAATCTTGATCTTGAAACTTGAAGTTGAAAGGGAGAGTCTTGAATCTTGATTGTTGAAACTTGGAGTAAGAGAATGAGTTTGTGCATGAGAGAGATTAATAAGACTATGAGAGATTATGACGTAAGAGAGATTGGAGTGAGAGAGAAAGGGCGATAAACATATATTGCAATAATGAAGTTGCAGTGACCGGTATTAAGAATGTAGTTATCTCAAATGAAATAATATTGAGCCACAATATTTTTGTATCTGGGATATCCTATAGAAGAATAAGGTGACAATAAGTCACTTGCCATCCAAAGAAACGATAGGCCCTTTAACTAACTAAAGTAGTGACCACCGGTGATGGGTCTGAGAAATGACTAGTAATATCTCAGGCTGATTGGCCAAGTGGGAGATGTAGGGCTTAATGGGCTTGTTGTACGTTTGGATGTCTGGGAATTTCTTTCCTTAGCATTCATATAGAGGGTCTGGGCTCCAAATTGCAATTGCATTACCTTCAAGTTGGACTTGAAAGAAATGTAACGGCAATTTAATGGCTACTTCCCCATTCAATTTTGCTAATTGGATGTGAAAAGAAATTTAATTGTCATGGCTGTTTCTAGAGCTCGAGTAAAAGGTGAAGGTTGATGTCCGGTGGGCAGCCAATCATGAACGTTTGCTAGAAAACATCAATAATTTTTCTAATTCCCCTTGATTAAGCTGAATATTCACAATCCATTTCACTTGTGCATCCAAACACCCCTAACAAATGAACTTATTTGTGAAATTTCCAAGGTAAACACATGAAATCTTGATAGACCCATGTTGCCAGACATGAATTGTAACTACCGAGGGATCTCTGTGTCAAAATATAGGCCATTTGGAGATTGTTCTAAAGATAAAATGCCCACATTTATTTCATTCAACATTTTTTTTCCCCTAATTTTCTTGCTCATTTTCAAATATTTTAATCTCTTAAGGTAATGAGGTGTTATTTGATCCTCAAAGATATGTGCACAATATACTTGGGTTGTCAATTTTCTAATGGGGGCCATGATTTAGGGATCTTGATCATTGGTCTGTTTGACCCCACCTTGGAAGTACCATGCCCCAGAGATTTCCCAGATTGGAACATCCAAGCCACCAAATTTGGGACATTTTTCAGTTGCATGTTGGCCATTGTTGTAATTTTCTTCTTAACCATCTAGTTGGAGGTCCACAAATTTAAACCTTAGGATTCTCCTGTATAGGAGATTTTCAGGCACCAAACCATGGAGCAGACTTAAAGAAGCTAAGAACTCGAGGATATTGCATATATCTTTGGCTTTAGGATCATGTGATTCCTCTAGAGTAATTGCTTGCAGTGAGACATTTCATTGTTGTACCTTTAGCTTATACATTGTACCTTATACCTTCTTTTCATGCTTGTCAAGTTGTTAGCATCAAAAGCTTCTAAAATGGGCCTGTCGTCCACAACCACTAGCAGTGAAGGGGTTCAACTTTGTATATTTGACTTGAGAAGGGGACAACATGAAGGGCAAGAGCTTGATAAGATATTGTTTTTCTTTCCCGCCGATTGCCCTTATTCGACGCAACTTTCTGTAATAGGACTTAGCGAAGGCCTTATCACGTTTACAAGGTGAGTAAAATCCTTTGATTCCACAGTTGCCTTTCGAAAAAAAAGAAAAAAGAAGAGAGTAGAATCTGTTTGATGCTCGTCAATCTTTAAACTGTTACTACCTTTGCAAAAAAAGGTTCCTAGTCTGAGAAATCCATTTTTGTGCCATTGTTGATGAAATATAGGGCTGTCAACGGGCTGGGTTCTTCTGGCCAGGCCAGGGTCAGCTTGAGCCTGAACTGTTTTATCTTTCGGGCCTGTAATTCAGGTTTGTGGCCATTCCACGTGCCTGAAAATAGGCTGAAGGCTGGCTCATAGCAGCTTCAAATAGGCCTTAAATTGTGTTCTGACTGGCCTTCATGGAGAAATTGTCAAATTTAGGCTGTGGCCCTACCCATTATTCCCTGGGCCTGATTCTAGCTCCTGCTTGTGAAATTGTGGCCCATTCCGAGCTCCAAATCACAAAAGGCCAGACCTGCCAAAAGTTCACATTCAATGGATGCTTGTGGTCTCCCCTTTCCAAGGAGATAAAAAAACATCTGAAAGACACTCAACACACACATCCCGAACCTCTGACACTGAAGTCCCTGGTAAGTGCAATTAGTAGCGAATGAGTGGGGTATCATGCCATTTATCTACAAAGGGCATTTTTCTGTTGTTCTAAATTCATTGCCATCCTGATGTTTGCTTGTTGATGTTAATATAGATTCTATCATTTATAAATTAGTTAGGAGGCATAAAAAATTTCATGCTGTGGTAATTATTGCTTTATGCAGAATTTTCTCCCCAGATGCTGCTTGTGAGGTAATAGAAGCTGAGAAACATTCCCATGTGTTTTATCAGGCAGAGCCAGATATATGGATGGTGATGGTACAGATTCTTTTTTATTTCTTTGTTTCTGTCCTTTTTTTTTTTTTTAAATGAATGGTGTTATGGGTTTTTTCTTTTCAAAATGTCCCACTGGTGACTTCTGTTTTCCATTTTTTTAAATATTTCTAAACAATGTTATCAAATGATCACTAAGTAAATGAGTATCACTGTGTACATTATTCCACATGCAGTTGTGTTGGTGCCAGACCTTTTCCAATTGGATAATGATAAACCTCCATACTCAAAAGTGATAGCTGATTCCTTAAATGTAGACATTGATGGGCACATTCTCTTGTATCATATACATTTTTGTCTTGATATTTCTTTTTATTGATAAGGTTGCTTTGAGAATGCAAAACTTGGATTTCAAGAAATTGGTGTGCATAATAAGTGACCTGGGCATGTGCAGAAACAACAGTAAGTTGTAAAAGGCCTACCATCCATATCCATTATTCATGAGTGTCCCACCTGATTTTTGGGCCAGGTCACTGCACTGAGCCCCACGTGATGCATGGTTTGGATGTTCCGCATGTGCATCAGGCTGGCATGTTTTGCTGCATGTGGGCTTAGTAGAACTCCAACGACTATGTTTGGATAAAGAATTACATAGTGGTGAATCTAAACATGTCTTAATTTTTGGAGTGCAGTTCTATTCTGTTACCATTGATTGGCAAATGGTGCACTTATGACAGGATATCATATTGTTATTGCAGGTAGTGGAAAAAAATAAAGAGTCAGAAGCCATTTGGAGAAGTGCTGCATTACAGGCAGTTCTTAAGGAAGTACATTCTCTTTTTGTGATGTTCCATGGATCTGTGCGAGCTTTACTAGAGAAACAACCTGGTGGTGGACTTGCTCGCAGCCATTTGCATTCGTTTGTCATGGATTACTTGACTGGTAAGACATCGTTGTGTCTCATGCAGGTTGATATGAATTGCTACAAATTGTCTGGCTACCGTATTTCATTTAAAGAGGACATGGCTATGATTTGCGTTCAGGACCAAACTTTAAATGGTGGTGAATCCATTGTAAGCATGGTATATGTTTATCTCAGTCCAGATTGTCCGAATCATGGAACCCTTTCTGGATGGAGCATTGTCTGAAGATTACACTGATTGAACGTCCTAACCGTCCAATTGGTGCGCATTGATAGACAGCTGAGAATAAATGGTCAATGGTCCAATTTCACTGGGCAAAATCAGATGGTTAAGCTGCCTGATCAGCGTATTTTTGGGCCACGCTGCATCCACCATGGAGCCTGCAATTGGGACATGATGGATTCCTGTACATTTATGACATTGTGGATGCATTTGGAAAGTGGTGGTGAATGTGTCATAGTTTAGCTCCATAGAAAATGGACCTGTATGCCTGCTTGACAATGTCAAAACTTGGGTTTTGAATATTGTATTGGGGGGCATATTGATTAGGCCGAAAATGATATGATATTGTTTTTGTGTATCAGTATCAGCCCGTATTGGTCCAAATTAGTAAAAAGATCTTAAGCCAAAGAATTAAGGAAAAATAAGAGAAAGGGGGGGGGGGGGGGGTGGATGAGGTATTTGAATCTATCACTTTTTTTTTATTTATTTAAATCTTGGACTCGTATATATAATGATGTATCAGACCATTCTGTGATAAGAATGCTGTTTGTTGGCTTGAGTCACTTGACTATCGAAACTCAACGAAATGGGCCCTAACTGAACACAAATCAAGCATGATTTGGTGAATTAGGGTGCATCATGTTGAAATATAACAAAAAGAAGCTGAGACATGAAAAAGCGATGGTTTACCCTTTTCCGATTTTTCTTATAACGATCTATTCTGCTTTGGTCAGTCATATTCCTGTCAAACTTTTGTTTGGTGTCCAAAATAGGCTTAGATCTAGTTTAAAAATGATTTTCTAAGCTTACCCTATGGCCGAAATGAAAAAAGAAGAGGGAAAATGAGAGAACAATAAAAATAAAGTTCACTTTTTGGGTCTTTATGGCTGTATTGGTGCCTATACGAACCAATATTTTTGGGGCTGGCTGATTCAGATTCATATTGCATATTGTCTCTGGGCGATACGGACACACAGCAACATATCAGTCAATATGATACTGATTTTCCAATCTATGGTCCAAACCATTAGCTGCATCACAGCATTCATGGCTGGAATTCCTGTTCTCTTATTTACATCTAGCTTTTGTTTTCCTTTGAAGCAGACTTTTTAGTTGGCAAGAAACTCCAATTGCCATCCTTCCGTGACTGTTTAAGGGAGCGTGGAACTGTTCAGATGCTAACTATAGGGCGAGAGGCAGCAATTGAAGTTCAGGTGTGATTAAAGAACCTGTTTGTCTTTCAATCAATAGCAAACTATCTTATTAAGGCACAATTATCTCTGGTTTTCTCCACTTAATAAAAAAGGTCTAACCCAACAATGGTAAAGATTGGGTCCACATTGGGTGACCCAAGCCATTCATTTGGTGGGCCTATTGTTTGACGCACTATGAATATCTTCCTTACCACATGATGCCATCAATATAATGAAAATGTAACGATCAACGATCCACATTTGATAGGGATCAAAGAAGATGGTTAGCATTTGATGTGGGAGATTTTTGGGTTATGTTTCATCCGCCATATGAATGATTTGGATTACCAAAAGATAGGCCCTGCATATACAGTTTGTTGGGCCTATCAAATGCTTGATTGGACATTGTATACCTCTTAACAAAAATTGCTCAGCTTGATGATCTCTTGGCAACTGATATCACTAATTTGTACCCCCCTTAGAAATTAGAATGGCTACTGGGCAAGGGCGACGTCAACCAAACCTCACATGGGGTTGATAATGTCAAATCAACTTTTTGCAGTACTAGTGCATGCTAGCTGTAGTTGCGTCGAGTTTGAGATTTTATTGGTGTGCAAAGACAGGCCCTACTAAATCCCTTTCATAACAAGAATGAGATAAATCCTCTTCAACTGACCGAATCAACTGTGAGGTTGATTGAATCAACCGAGTTTGGTTGAGTTCCACCACTACCAAAGGATGTTATTTGGGGGGTGTGTGTTTGAGATGAATATTCTACTTCTATGACCTTTTTCTTTTGAGAGAGGACTGAAATTTATTAGAACGCCCGCCGCAAAGCAGGAAAAGAATACAACGCAACACTAGATCTCCAAAAGAGAAGAAAAGGAAGTTGCCTTTATTGCATTAAAATAAGGAGCCCAACCTATTACAAAACCCTTAACTTTACTAATCACCATCCACTGAGGACCTTATATTTTTGAATTACCAATCATTCTACTCCTTCCAAATGGCCCAAAAAATAGGCATGATGAGAAGCATTGTATTCTGTAATGGTAACCGGTGCCCAATCCATTACAAAACCCTTAACTTTACAAACAAGCGTTAAAAGGTAAGATCAACATGTGGAAAAAAGAAGTGCTAAGTGCTCGGGAAGAGGAATCTTCAGCCATCCTAGCAGAAATTCAGTTATTAGACTTAAAAGAAGAAAGTGGGGAGCTGACAGAGGAAGATAGAGCCTGGAGGGAAGTTCATGCGGCAAAGTACTACGCAAGATTTAGGAAGGATGAGATTAAATTGAGGCAGCGGTCTAGGGCCCTCTGGCTCAAAGAGGGTGATAAGAACACCCAGTTCTTCCATAATATGGCGAGTGCGAGGGCGAGGGTTAACAAAATAAAGTCAATAGTGGTGGAGGGGGAAAGATTGGAAGGGAAGCCCAATGTGTGTGCCGGAATAGTAAACTTCTACAAAAAATTATTATCAAGGGAAGACTGGTCCCGACTAAAGCTAGATTCCAATTCGACATGATTTCAAGGGAAGCAGTGGAAACTTTAGAACAAGCTTTCTCGGAAGAAGAAATTAAGAGTGCAATTACAGATTTGGGAAGTGAAAATATGCCAAACCAGGCCACTTCTCGATTTTGTTCTACCAAAAATTCTGGCAGGTAATTAAAAAGGAGTTGGTTAGTTTTGCTAATGAATTTTTTATTACAGGTAAAATCTCCCCAGAGTTAAGAGCGACATTCTTAGTGTTGATTCCAAAGAAGGAAGGAGTGGGAAGTTTAAACGACTACAGGCCTATAAGTCTCTTTGGGGGGGGGGGGGGGGGGTGGGGATAGGGGTTACAAAATTCTACTCAAGTTGTTGGCGTCGAGATTCAAAAAAGCAATTGGTGGTGTTTTTTCTAAATCCCAAGGGGCTTTTGTAATAGGGAGGCAGATTGCAGATAGTGTGTTGGTGGCTCATGAAACCATAGATGCATGCCATAGGAGAAAGGAAAGATGGGTGGTGTGCAAGTTGGATATTGGAGAGGCATACGACCAGTGTTGTTAAAATCGTACGATTTGGATCGTATTATACACTCGTATGATTCAAATCGTAATACAAAATTGCAAATTGGAATAAATCATACGATTCAAGTATGAATCGTACGATTCAATACGATTTGACAGCAATCATTTTTTTTTCCCTCCAAAAAACCGTATTTATTTATCTTCTTTTTTTATACATGTAAATGGGGATATTTATTATAATCTTTTTGTTTTTGTATATTCATGACATAATGGATGTTTGATGTGTTTTTTTATTTTTATTTATTTATATACAATTTTTATATTTTTTATGACATGTTTTATAAAATCTCAAAAAAATCTTACAATACCAATATGCATCAGTTCACATCTTGTTCATGTGTTAGAAAATTGTGCGATTTTACAATTACGCCGCCCCCCCTGGAACCCCCGGCTCCGAATAGTGGGGGGAGACTCTCCCTCCCTCCCCCCTCCCCTTTTGTCGGGGTACACTTAAGAGGTCTAAGGAAACATAATACAAGACAATCAACACCACCTACATTAGAATATCTCATCTTTTCCTTGTTTAATATTTTCTTTTTCCTTTCTTTAATTTTTTTAAATAAAACATCCTTGAGTTCTCATGGGATGTGCAAAGGTTTTTATTTAATTTTTTTATTTTTTTAACTTGATTATGACACGATATAGCACAATGATACATTTATACAAGGATACATACATACAATTAATGGCGAGAATCATGTTATGGTTAAATTGTTTTTTTTTTTTTTTAGCATATTTATGAGAACATGGATGAGTAATATGTTTTTTTTACATTTTTTTTATTTATTTGCAATTTTTTTTTTTGCATTTTGCTATGATATATTTATGAAAATTTGAAAAAATCTTACGATTTACGATACGATACGATACGATTCAAACCCGATCACGATTTATGATACGATTCACGATTTGACAACATTGCGTACGACCATGTCGACTAGGCTTTCTTGGATTACACGCTAGGTCGTTTGGGCAGTGGTGAGAAATGGCGTGCTTGGATTCGGGAGTACATTAGATCGGCAAAGTTTTCGATTTTGGTTAATGGCTCCTCGAACGGATTCTCCTCTTCATCTAGAGGGTTGTGGCAAGGTGACCCACTATCCCCGTATTTGTTTGTGGTAGTGATGGAAGTGCTTAGTAGAATGATAGATAAAGGGGCAAAGGCAAACCTGGTGAGGGGTTTTGCAATAGGCAATTCCGATTTCCAGTTGATGCATCTTCTGTACGTGGACGATATGCTATTGTTATTTGAGGTGGATGAAGACTTGGTGGAGAATCTACGTTTGATTTTAATTTGTTTTGAAGTAGTTTAGGGGCTTCGAATTCATATCTTCAAGAGTGAACTTTTGGGAGTGGATTTATCAAAGGAAGAGGTGGATGTTTTTGCCTCGTTGTTTGGATGCAAAGTGTGTTCGTTTCCATCTACTTATCTCCGTCTCCTTTTGTGTATAGGCAAGCCTCCCAAATGTGTATGGGATAAGGTGATTGAGTGGTTCCAGAAGAAGCTATTGCAATGGCGGAATAAAACCCTATCTTTAGGGGGAAGAATCACACTAATTAAGGACACAATGTCAAACTTGCCGGTATACTACGCGTCTATCTTCAAATGCTCGAAGTCAATAGTGGAGCGGCTAGAGAAAATAAGAAGAGATTTCCTATGGAAAGGCGCAAATGACAAGAAAAAGTTTCACCTTATGAAGTGGGACAAGGTGTGTAAGCCACAGGAATAAGGGGGTGTCGGCTTGAGAAGGTTGGAGCAAATCAACGATGCCTTGATAGGGGAAAAGGGGTGTGTACGTTCGGCATGGAAGAAGATGCCTTATGGAGAGGTAGCGGCTAGGAAGTATGGGGTAGATGAAGGGGGCTGGTGGACATGCTCCTCCTCACTTTATAGGTCATCATCGGTGTGGAAAGGGGTAATCCAAATGAGGAGTAAAGTGTGGGAAGGCGTCCGTTTGGTGTTAGGTAATGGCTGGAAGATTAAATTCTAGGAGTATATTTGGGTGGGGGATCATCCATTGGGGGAGGCATTACCGTTGGTAGTGAGGGCAGCATCAGGGGAGGGGTTGTTGGTGGCAAGATGTTATGAGGTTATTCGTGACAAGGTAGTTTGGGCCCCACCATGCAGGGGGAATCTAGCTAATGAAGAGGTTGGCAATTTTGTTAGGCTATCGTCCCGCCTAGAGCAAGTGGGGCCGGTGATCTTCGAATTAGACTCGTTGGTGTGGTGGAAGGAGAGGTCAAGTAAATTTTCGGTTAGATCATTCTATAAGATGTTGGGAATAGGTGACAGTAGCGATACGTTTAGCCCAACCTCGCCCGTCTGGGGCTATGGAGCACCTTCGAAGGTGGCAACATTTGCTTGGCTAGTAGGGTGTAACAAAGTTCTTATAGTGGATAATCTTAGGAAAAGAGGCATGATTCTTCCAAATGTGTGTTTGATGTGCTTTCAAGATGGAGAATCAGTGGACCACCTTTTCATCCATTGCGGGTTTGCTAGGTAGCTATGGTTCAAGGTTTTCAACCTCTTTCGAGTAACTTGGGTCTTTCCAATCTCTCTTGATTGGTTTTTTGTCCAGTGGCACAAAGGTGTGCTTCTGAAGGTGGGTCTTAGGTTTTGGCGTCTCGTGATGTTGGCTGGGCTATGGTTCCCATGGAAGGAAAGGAATAATAGGCGCTTCGAAAACCGGGCGGGGAGTGTGGAGGAGGTCTTTCAGCTAGCAAAGAGACATGTTAAAGAATGGGCATTGGTATCGAAGGGTGTAGTTTCTGTCCCAGATAATTGGGCTGAAGTGTAAAGTCTGTTGGGTTTTTTTTTTAATATTTTTTTCTCTCCTTTTGTATATCTTGGCTTTGGCCTTCTTCACATTGCTAAAAAAAGGCCTCTTCTTTTAAGAATGACGCTTCAAGAGAGGAAGCCTCTGCCCTTATTAACTGACAAAAGTCTCGATTATCGAGTTGTGGCCTAACAATGGAGTCACGTACCTTTCTTTTATCTAAAATCCTCTCACCATCTACAATTAGACTGCTTATTCGATTATACTGAGATGAGTGTTTGTCCCCCTCCTTGAGCCACGCCGCTCTAAATCTTTGGCGCCATATGATTTCCTCCTCTTTAGAGCGATTTGCCCAACTCAAATAAAGAGTAGCGCTCTTGTCCCTATCCTCAGCAGATAAAACACTTGCCTCCTCTAATAGGTCCAAATCATTTATTTGCTTCACCATTTTGTCAAAATTTGCCTCTCGAGCACCAAGAATGTCCTTCTTCCAAAGTTTTATTTTTTCTTTCAAAAGCTTGAGTTTTCTGCAAAGATGAAAGCCTGCAAAGCCTTCTACATCCAAGGAGCCTCACCATTCAGCTATCAAGTTCTTAAAGCCCTCAATTTCTAACTAGGCCAGCTCGAAGTGGAGTTACTTGACCTAATAATAATTTCTACAACCAACATTGTCGAGAAGTTACTCGAGCTGCTAATATTTTGACCGGCAATTTGATTTTGCACATGCTTCCAATGAAATGGAGTTTCTGAAAGAAAGAAAGAAAAAAAATAATCATTTCCCTAAGGTCTGTTGGTTGTGCATCTCTACTCCAAACCAATGTTTTGGCTTAAAAATCTGTTGTCAACTCAAGAGTGAGTTTGAGGCTTCTTGCTTCCATGAGTAGTGACAAATGATATTTGAGGCTTCAAAAAGGAAACAAATATCAAATTTATTTTTTGGAAAAATACCAGTTGGAGCCTTTGAATGGAAAAAGAATCATAATAGAAATGACAACCTCAAATATATGATAATTGCTTTATCCTATTGTTTAGGGTTTGGAAAGACAAGAAACCAGTAGCAGTTTGAACTCCCCCTCAAATAGCTAAAGGTTGAAATGGAAGTATTTTTTTGTTTAGAAAGGAAAATAGAAACCATTTGGATAAGAAAAGGAAAAAGTGATCAATATTGATTTTATAAGTCCCAACTTCCATCATAAACCATTACTTAATTTTTTACATTTTTTCCTCAAGTCGCAAAATCTTTAAATTCAAATCATGAATCATATGATTCACACAGAAAATAATTCGAGGGGATGTTGGGAGGATGGTTGCTCCAAGTGCTCTATTGTGATCATATCAAGGCCGCCGATGGTGACAGCGTTTGGATGGTTGGTGGGGAAGATAACTTTCCAAACATTGATCACTTGAACAATAGTAGGATGACGATATGCCACTGTCTGTATCCTCTGTGTTTAAAATGCATAATCTGTGAGTCATGTATTCATGCATTGGGATTTGGTGAGGCTCATTTGGGAGCGGTTCTGACCTTTTGGGTGGAGTAAAAAGCAACAACATCGACTCATAGAAACGAATTAAGAATTCACAACTTCTGTAATGACCCGAGATTTTCTGTACGTGTACACATGCATGCGAATACATACACTTACATTAACTTAAGCATACACGTGGAAATCCATCTAAAAAAAAGAAAAACCCCACCATTTACTTGTGTGTTTACGAAACCGACCGTGCAACAATTCATATTTATGATTAAGATCATCACTATTCAATTAGAAAAAAATTAGGCTTTCTATGACCATCCATCGAATTTGTATCCCCCAAATGGGCCATCCAGAAGTCAAAATAAACCGACCATTTTGAAGATCATAGGATAAATACCAAGGTTACCTGGTTAAATTTTCTGTTAGATGTGTACAAATGTCACTTTGGATCACGGAGTGTGATGGACCACTAAAAAGGCATCTTGTTCATCTGTAAGAGATCAAGGCCCAAACTTAACCCGTAGAAAGAGCGTGAAAAATGAAAGGTCTCGGTGAAGTTTCACCGAAAACTGATGGTAGGTGGTTGAAGTCAAAAACAAAGGAAAGGGCAAACTTGGAATTATGTACAAATATATATACCATGTATGTGTTAAACAAAACGTAAGAACACAGTAAGGTTTTAACGGTGAATCTCAACTACACTATCTTTCATCATGTGGCCCACATGATTATTGGATCTAGCTCATTTTTAAGCTCATACCTAATCTGATCGAGTCACATCAGATGAACGGAGTGGATTTCATAACAAACATCACAATGGACCCCACATCATCCATCACCCAAACCACATACGCAAAACCAGATTTGAACAGAAACGCACGCATCTTCCAAAATTAAAAATTTCCTGTTTCTTCTTGCCCTTTTGGATCGAAACTCCTTGAGAACCCAACAGAGGATTCTCCTCTGATCCTAACCGTCCAATCTCCACGAGATATGACTCCGATTCCATGAGAGGATTTTCTTCTAATCTTGACGATCCATGAAATCATCCAACTATGTAAATCTAATCGCACGAACCTAGGGTGCTACCCATCTTTCTCACTATTTGTTGCAAACCAAAAGTATGGAAACTACTGGTCAGAAATTTAATCCAGGCCCTCCATTTCCCATTAGATGCAAATCTGATTTCACTTAAGAATCCCAGACGCTGAGAACGACCGATCAAAGCACTTGTTCTCGCCATCTTTCACGATAGTTATTATAGCTGATGTGTCCACCAATCTTGAATCAAAACCGACCATCAGGTGGGCCATCTAATAAGGATTCATAAACCAAATCATCCTAGAGATCCGATGAATCTATCGAATTCCAGAATCAATAAACGAGCAGCGTGTTCGGCACGCTTGGACGTTGTTTTGCGCAGGATGTTTTACACAGTGCAAACTGCGTAATGGAATCCTAATTCCTAGTAACATGAGAACAACCTAAAATTTCTATAAATTCGGTTCTCTCCCTAGAGACAACAACACACGGGGGTTAGTACAAGAGAGAGAGAGAGAGAGAGAGAGAGAGAGAGAGAGAGAGAGAGTTGGTGAGTTGTGAAGAAGAAAAAGGAAAGAAGGAAAGACTGTTGAGTCAGGGGTTGAGTCGACTCAACTGAGTCGGTCACTGGGTAGAATCAAAATAGTTCGAGTTTCGTCTAAATCAGGTGAGTTGTCTCTCATATCGTTTTTCACATTGTACTTCAGATTTTTTTAATGCTTTCTTAAAATTTCGATTTTGAGAATGGTGGCTTCCCATATTTCTTCGAATAATGTTTGGAATCATTATTCATGGTTTATATTGATTACAGTTTAGATTTCCCTGGAAATTCCGATATTATGTTCAAATTATGAATTTGTTTCGTTGATGAATATGTCTTGGATTATTTATGAAAGTTATGTGGGATATATGCAATACATTGCCTATTAGAAATGTTGTGATCAATGATGAATTATTTTTGAAATATTTTGGAAAGAATTAGTGTGAATCATGCATTCCATATGATTGAGAACTCTGGTATTTGGGTGAGCACCCAAGTGTGTGCAATAGGCCTTGAGAACTTTTTGGTTAGATGCCTAGGTGTGCGCGATGGATTGTGGTCCCCCCATCGGTTGTGGCTGGTAGGGTGAGCACCCAGGTGTATGCAAGAGATTGCTATGCAGGCCGGTGGGTGTTCCATTGATTGTGGCCAGTTGGGTGAGTATCGTGCAACAGACTGCTATGCAGACCATTGGGATGGTTGTGGCCGGTTAGGTGAGCACATACAAAAGACCGCTATGCAGATCAATGGAGTTGGTTGTGGCCTGTTGGGTGAGTACTATGCAAGAGACTGCTATGCAGACTATGGGGATGGTTGTGGCCGGTTGGATGAGCATTGTACAAGAGACCGCTATGCAGACCAATGAATATTTGATTGATGGTATAGGCCAACTGGATGAAATTGGTCCTGGATATTCTACTGGTGGCGATACTGAGACGATTGATGCATACTTGTATACATTGCATTACATGCATGGTTTATAAAGTTGGTTTGAATCTCTTTTATACGTGATGCCTCATATTTCATGAAAATCTTTTATACGATTTTACTACTTGAATTACATGTGTTAAATAGTACGAGATTACTTGCCGGCTTTTATAGCTAACGCAGTGTTATGCGATTAACCGTAGTGGCAGATGATGACTTAGAAGATTACGAGGAGGCGATTTCAGAAGAAGAAAGATTTTAGAAGACCTTTTAGATTAGATTTATTTTAATTTTCAGTTTGAAAGCTTTAATATAATGAGGCCCATTAGATGGTCATTAGTTTAGACGGTTGAAGATAATTTGGTAGACGTTATATTTAGAAGTTAAATTTCAAAGTTTAGTTTATTTTAATTCTATGAATATCATGTGAATGTGAATGGAAAAGAGAAAAATTATATCGAGAATGGAAGCATTCATCGTTAACACCATTGATTTCGGGATTTGAGTGTATATACTCGAGTGTCGAGTTTTGTGGGCGTTATAACTTTATAAAGTAAATATAATTTCAATTGGGCTGTTCACAGTTTCAATAGCGAAGAAGCGGGGGAAATATCTTATCGAGTGGCTTGGGTGATTCCTAGGACAATCAACATTTTCTGAGGCTTGGGATGGAAGCCGCATGACCGAACCTTTTGTGGAGATCGGCGTTGCTAGCTGGAATTTTGTCTATATGAAAGGAGCATAACAATAGGTTGTTTTTATAATAAAGTGTCTCAAGGAGGAGATGTCTTCCAATGGGCTTGAGGGGTGTTTGTTGATTGGGCAGGCAGCCTATGGGAATTCATTGGCTGCAGTTTTTTTTTCCTCATTTTGTGGGCAGCTGGGGAATGGATTCTGTTTTGTCTGTGGACAGATCATTCCTTGTTGTCTGTTCTGCTATAGTTTGCTGCAGTTTCTTTTGCCTGTATCTTTCCCTTGGTTGCCTTGATAAAATTTCCTTACCTTTCAAAAAAGAAAAAAATAATATGATTCATCCAAAAATTAATACCAATTTGAATTGTTTGGGGTATGGTTCAATTTGAATCGTCAATTCAAGTATTGAACAGTACAATTCTGTTGACATGGCTCGAACCAAATGTTGAATCCAGAAAACCCACAAAAGGTAGTTGATATCTTAGTCGCCCAAACCTTCTTTCAAGGTGCTGCTCACGTTTCAGACTTGCACTCCTGCTCCTGCTTCCTGGCTGTTTCTACTTGCTAACATTTTGAAACAGATGCTCCCCTAGTCCTGCAATCATATCTGTTGCTGCTTCACTTCATTCTTTGTTCAACTATAGATTTGTTGCCGCTTCACGTCAGGCTTTCGTCCAACTATAGTTGGTATAGGAGAGAAACTACGATGAAGAAGATGAAGCTGAGAAGTAGGAAGAATATTTCCTTACAAATTACAACTAATATTAAGACTTTATCTGTACAAAACTAAACTCTTGTCCCATTCTAAATCAAACCCTGGTGTTTGGGTGTGATTTAGCTTCACGCTCTTCATTTAACATTTGATGGCATTCTGGTCTTTGTTAGTTATGTTAGCTATTTTTTTCATTCTTCTAATTTTTATGTATTGTTTGTATTAGGGGCTTTCTTCACCTTTTCGATGTATGCAGGATTGTAATGATTTATTATTTATTTGTTGTTGTTGTTGTTGTTAATTGTTATTATTATTTTATTTTTTGCATTCCATTATTGTTTTTGTGCTTTAACACTGCCAACAAGACTAAACCCCCTCTACTCTGTTCTAGTGTTCATGTGGACAGGTTTCCGTTTAAGTTTCTTAGTTTAGTATTTGTCAGCAGTTATTTTGCTTTGAAATGTTCATATCTATTTACTTGAATGTCACCAACTGTTTATTAATTTTCTTTTCATACATTAACAGACGTACTTTTGTTGACAGTCGCTCGTCAGAGTTGTAGAATCCTCATGTGCTGGGAACACTTCATGCAGCTCACTTATCTTGTTTCAGGACCTGTTGGTGTCCACAACGCTTCCTCCTGTATGTTATGTGTGTTTGTCACGAAGCTTTGCTGACTGCTAAGCCCATAAACTCCTCTACACATGTTAGATGAGATGTGTTTAAGAGATGCATCTGTGATCTGTTCAGTAGGTGTGCCCCACATATAAATGATCTGGACCCACAATAAGTCTGGTCAACTTATCAGGTGGTTTGACATGCATGGAAACAGTGGATGGTTTAATGACAAATGCCAACAGGCCATGTTCAGTGTGTACGGTGTGATGTAGGACCATCTGACCATATGATAGGAGACCAACAGTGGTCCCATTGCTGGCTGATTGAAGGAAACCATGGGTGGTTTAATGACAAATGCCAAAAGTCCATGTTCAATGTGTACGGTCTGATGTAGGACCATCTGACCATATGATAGGAGACCAACAGTGGTCCCGTTGCTGGCTGATCGAAGATCAGTCTATCCGATTGCAGATCAGGCTTAGATTAGGAAATCCAATGGTCGAAATAGATCTGTCTTACGCAACCATTTATATTGAAGATCAGGACCACTTCGATGGTTCAAATTGATCTGAGTGACCATCAGATCCTTCTGGCTATTCTGGATAAAATCAAGGATCTGGATGACTGATCTGGACCTCTTCCCAATTGGTGGTGCCCACTGATCCAATCAGATGGTGTAGATCACCCACTGGTTGGACTGGGCGACCCACTAATCCCCGCATGCTTTATTGAGTCATATATACAAATATACAACCATAAATGATATGAGATGAGAGGTCTAGTACAGTTGCACGAGCCTAAAATCTTCCCCATGGTGTTTTGCATTATTTCGTAGGGTTTGTATCTTTGTGATATTTAAGGCTGTTTCCTTATTGGTTATTTCTATTAGTTTTGTTACAAGTTTAAAGGATAAGACTGAGTAAGATTAGGAGATAAGATTATTAAAAAAAAAAAAGAAGAAGCTTCAGGCAGAAATTTTGGGCCATTCGGCATTTAGCTCTGGCTTCCTTGGTTTGAAGATCTGTAAAAGGCTAGATAGAATCATAGTCTAATGTTTTAAATAGCTTCACTATGTAGCATGTAGATTACGCTGAGCAGTGTAGGTAGCTTAGCCTTAACATGATGTAGCTCATGAAAGTAGCTCAAGTCATGTGTAGCCTATGCTCCATGCTAATTTTGCATACGCTATACGCTACATAGCCTATGATACATGCTACATAGCTTACAATACAAGTTATTTTCAATGATTTGTTTCATTTTTCACTTTTAAATGAAAATTAGTTAATCTTTTCATTTTCAATGATTGTAGTAAAAGAATACAAGTAATAGTATTAAATCAGTTATTATTTTTATTTTTTAATCAGTTAGGTTGCTCTTTCTTTACTTTTATACTTAATCTTTGCCTATTTTTCCTATTATTTTAGGCTGTGTTTGGTTGCACCGATTGTCATTAAATTTCATTTTTAATCAGACTCATTTGGTGCAAAATATCCTGAAATTGCATGATATTTGGCGCAACCAAGCACAACCTTAATAAAAAATCTAGAAGTAGCGTATAGAGACCTTAATAAAAATCCTAGAAGTAGCATGTAGCTTATGCTACATGCTATATAGAGTAAGCCTCATGCTTCAGAGTGGCGAATGCTAAGTTACTTGCTATTTGCTATTTAAAACACTAAACTATACTAATGGATGATTTAGAGACATTACATGTTATTTTCTATTGAAACAACTCTTTGTTTTGGTCTTTTGAGACTAGGAACACGATTAGAACTCAAACTCTTCTAAAACCCTAGGAGTGAAACTCTTCTCGGTTTTCCTTGTGGTGAGACTCCACAGTTCTATCTCTATTTCTTTTGCCCCTTGTTTATTTATTGCCGCCATTGGAGAGATTAGGTAGTGGTTTGAAGGCTTGAGGCATCCATCTGGAAAGAAAAGATAAGAAAAAAAAGAAAGAAAAAGGCTTGAGGCATCAAAAGGTGGAGGTTGTTCTTCAAAATTGGTATGAATATTATTATTCATCAAGAATATTTGACTGTCTTTGATTGCTTCATCACTGTGTGGCCTGTCTGGTGAGTGGATTGGCTCACTGGCCTGAGTTTCTAGTCAGGTTGTTTACATGGTGGGATCCAACTGATGGAAAGCTGGGATGTTAAACGCATGCTGGTTTGGCATGTGTGGCTACATTTAGAGGTGTTTGTGGGCTTAGTAAAACTTGTCGTCCTAGCAGTTTGGCTGGGCCATTTTTATCAGGAAATGTCACCTTTTGATCTGCATGACCAGACGACATGGCAAACATATTCACGTATAGCACTATTGCTAGGTCATTTTTATCAGGAAAGCTCACTCTCATGATCTGCATGGCAGGATGACACGGCAAACATATTCACATATGCTGTTCTAAGGTTGACTCCACATGCTCTATCCACTGGTACAAACTCATGGTCCTATTTGCGCAAGGGAGCTCCTTCCTCCTATGTTGCTGCAGCCTCTATCTTAGCAAACACTGGAATTTCTCCAGAAGAATTTCAGTACACATCACGTGATACTTCACCTAACAGACAAGGTCCGGGATATCAGGTTCCAAGGCCATTACAACGTGACAGATGGTCTAAAGGAAAGGATGGTTTTGTCATCACTGACATTTGGGGTGGAGAAGTTGGCAGCTTGACTTCCGCAACCCCGACAGTGTGGCTGCAGCAAAAAGAGGAGCGTATGTATCTTTGCGTATATCAGCACAAGAATATGACCATTATTGTCCTCATTCCTGTTAGCTCATTGATTAATGGAGAGCAAGGGGTTTCTTTCGTGAAGCAGCAACTTCTTGAAAATGTAAGCATCCTATCTGTGAATAGAGGAACTATAGGGTCCCGAGTATCACAAATGTACAGTTTGTCCATGTTTTTGGGATCCATACTGTTGATCCAATGAGCCCCATATGTCTCGGAGATTGGAATGTCCTTACCTGTCGGTGAGTGGCCTATCAATAGATGGTTAAAAAACGAATATGCAATGATCCATGCTTACTCAATGGAGAGCAAGCCAGAAAGATTGATGGATTGTAATATTCCAATCCAGGTTTTTTGGAGCATTCCTGACCTATGATGGGTCCCATCAGATCAGTGTTCTGGATCACCAAATCATGGGTGCCACATGTGCAGAATCCTTTGCCTCTGTGAACTATATATTGGCAAGGCCCAAGACCCAATAGTTCGCCCAATGATTAATGCTTCCTGTCATGTCCTTGTGCATCAAAATTACAATTTACATTTGTTGAAATAGCCAGAAAGGCCTACCGGGTGTGGTAGAGCCTATAGGGTTGAGTTTGGAGTCACCACTAGCTTTTTCCACGCAAGGATGGCTAGAATCCTTGTCTACTTCTCAAAATTCAAGGGAGTGATCTCCTTGATTCCGAGGAAATTGACTCCAATTTGATCTTTGTGTTGTTCTTCTGGATACGGACCGGGGTTATGGAGTAGGAAGAGGTTAGGCATAGAGGTGGGCAACGACACGGGCCGGGCCGAGTTAGCCCTAGTTTGGATTTGGCTCGTTTTTGTGCCACCCCAGTTTGTGGATCGGCCCGGTTTGGGTTTCGGGCCGACCCATGCGGCTTGAGTTTGGTTTGCTCTAGAAAAATCTGGTTCGGACTAGGATCAGTTTGGTTGAAAATTTCGAACTGGGTCGGGCTGAGTTTGAACAGGTGTCGGCTCTTGTTTTGTTGTTTGTTGAAATAGAAAAGAACTAAAAAAGTAAGAAATAACAAAAAAAAAAAAAATACAAAAGTATCTTACTACATTATGTTTAACATCCTCCAAAGGAGACTTCAAAATAAACATGTAAGAGCTTTTTTCAAACAAAAGTACACAAGCATAACTTTACAAGTGCAATGAATAACTCAATATATATATACTATATACTACTACTACTACACACACACACACACACACCAAGTATCCTAGGGCCAGGCCGGGCTGGGCCAAACCAGGCCAAGTCGAGCTTTAGGCCGGTGTTGCAAGAGATTGGGTTCGGCCCTTTTATTAAACGGGCCGCGTTAGGGTGTCTCATCGTTGGCTCAAACTCCATTTGAATCGGGCCAAACCAGGCTTTTTCGATACGGGCTAGGCCGAACTTCTGAGCTAGGCCTGGTTTGTGTCCAACTCTAGTCGCACCCTACTCCACTAGCAAATATACAGTTTCTGCTCGAGGAGAAGGAAATTCCAATGTTCAGAATTTCAACAAACAGTTGGCCTAGGTCCTAATTGTGAAAGAGAAAGATAAAAGTAAGTGAAGAATTTGAATGGAGAAAAGAGAGGAAAGGAGAGGTGAAGCTTGGGATTGTGGCGAGTTGATCGCTTGTTTGTCTTCTTGTGACTAGGATAAAGATTTGGTCTTCAAAATACTTGTGCTCGAGGGGGACTTGAACTCCTTGGAATGAAATTGCATTCTTTGCTGAAGGAGGGTCTTGCCTTGTGTAGTCTTCTAAGAGAAGTGAGGATGGAAAAGAACAAGTGAAATCATTTACCCCTAAAGGTTGCTGAAACCTTGGCTCACCATTCCTAAGAGTAGTGTACTCCATGGCCTTGGGGGGAAGATGGGAGTCTCATGCTCTAGTTTTTCACGCGTGTTCACTCGTTTCTTCATAAGATTTGCAGAATTGTTCTAAGTATTGGGACTAGGCTCCTATATACGTAACTTGGGATTTTTGAAGCAAAAAGACCCCTCTTGTAGCAAGAGATCTCTATTCATAGAGGATAGCAGTGGTAGAGTTGTAATTTATGCATAGGTTGGGTGTTCTAAAGGATAGCAGTTTGCTAGATGGATGACAAGTGACAGGCTATGGGTTGTTGATTGGATGGTTGGAGAGTAATTTGTAGAGAATTGAGGGGTAATTGGGTTTGGGGAAGGTTCTAGGAGGCTTCTAGAGGTTGGAAAATGAACGTGGAGCAATGTGTGCCGTAATGATATCGGTGGGTGTAATGGTCCCTACCTATGTAACAGGGCATAACAGCTGTTATGCCCTTGTAACGGGCAGAATTTTTTTTTTCTTCGTAAAAGAAAAAATTAATCTAAAAAAGGGGAAAATCCCAAATATTTAGAGGATTCCAAATATGTATTCATTTTTAACCATATTTATGATGGTGAGAATGTTTTCTTGGCATCTCTGATGATTTTATGAACTTGACAGGCATAGATTGAGTGTCCTACATTTAATTTTCTAAATACAAAAAATTACAAATCTGATCAAAATGCCTAATCTACTACATGAATTTCTACATGTATTCATCCTATATTTATTTCAACCACTTACAATGAATCAATATTGAAAAAAAAAAAAACAGTTTTTTTGGGGGATTTTTCATGACAGTCACTACTTATCCAAAAATCAGCTGAAAATAAAAAATAAAAAATCTGATTATAATGCCTAATCTACTGCATGAATTTGTACATGTATTCATCCTACATCTATTTCAACCATTGATAATAGATATTGAAAAAAATACATTTTTGCGAGAATTTTTTATGATAGTCACTATTCTTGAGTAAGTCAGCTGAAAATAAAGTACACAAAAAAAAAAAAAAAAAAAAAAAATCTGATTATGATGCCTAATCAATTGCATGTATTTGTACTTGTATTCATCATACATCCGTTCCAACCATTTACAATCAATATTGAACAATTTTTTTTTTCGAGGATTTTTCAGTGACAACCACCGTTCATGGGTAAATCAACAAAAAAAAAAAGGAAAAAAAATACAGAATTTGAAGGACTTGTCTCTTTCTTTGAATTTTCCCCAAAATGGCCCACAGAGTTTTAATTCATCCAAATTTTTTGAAAAAGCTTGGTTTGGCCCGATTTGAAGTGGAGTTTAAGCCAATGATGAGCCACCTTAACGTGGCCCGTTTAATAAACGGGCCGAACCCAATCTCTTGTAGCACCGGCCTGGCCTGGCCCGAAGCTTGACTTGGCATGGTTTGGACCGGCCTGGCCCATAGGATACTAGGTATACAAAAACCCCCCTAAATTGATTTATTCCTTGCACTTGTAAAGTTATGCTTGTGTACTTTTGTTTGGAAAAGGCTCTTACATGTCTATTTTGAAGTGCACTCCTTTGGAGGATGTTAAACATCATGTAGTAACTAGTAAGAAACTTTTCTATTTTTTTTTTGTGTTGTTTCTAACTTTTTTAATTCTTTTCTATTTAAACAAACAACAAAAAAAGAGCTAGCACCTGTTCGAACTCAACCCGGCTCAGTTCGAAATTTTTTGCCAACCGATCCTGACCCGAACCAGATTTTTCTGGAGCAAACCAAACTCGGGCTGCATGGGTTGGCCCAAAACCCAAACTAGGCTGATCCACAAACTGGGGTGGCACAAAAACGAGCCAAACCCAAACTAGGGCTAACTTGGCCTGACCCGGATCATTGCCCACCTCTAGTTTTGATCCGCAAAGAGTCAAAATTAGCTTTGGAAGGCTCTAGCCCCTAAGAACCATGAAAATGCAAGAGAATTTGAAAAAAAAGTGAAAAAAGAGGTTATTTGTGTTGGTTTAAAGAAAAAAAGAAGAAGAGCCTTTTGTTTTTCTGGGGGCACCTTACAATTGTGATTTTTACGGGTGCCTCTTACGGGCATTGTCGATACCATTACGTAATAGCCGTTTTATAACCGATTCAGTTCACCTTGATGTGGAGATTAAAACACTTGGTGAATCTTGTGGTTTGAAGGAGGGGTAGTTTTGAGATTCCAATAGTAAGGTTTTTTTTTTTTTTGTTTTTTTTGTTTTTTTTTTTAATTTTAAAGATGACGAAAATTTAATTAAAAAAGCAAACAAAATAAACAACAGAGAGATGGGGGCACCGAGGAGGCGACCAACTTACAACCCAAGAAAATCGAAATTACATTCATTTACAACCCAAGAAAATCGAAATTACATTCCTTTAGCTTGAAGACACTAAAGGCCCACTCAACAGCAAGCATCCTTGCCCTAAGAGAGACTCCTTCCACCGACTTCCTCTCATTAGTAAAAGATCTAGCATTCCTTTCTTCCTAAACAACCCAACAAACTGCAAGCAAAGCCATTCTCCATAACGACTTTTCTTCTTCTTAAGGTTCATCCTGTGCCAACCATACAATAGAGATCATTAACCAATCTTAGAAACACTCAAAGGACATGAAAACGGCCCAAGATATCTGTGCAAATCGACCCCACAAAAGAGCAATGCACAAAGAGATGGTCCACCGTCTCCTCATCATGCTTGCACAAGAGGCACATATTAGGAATCACCATAGCCTTTTTTCAAAGATTATTGATAGTGAGAACTTTCTCCCTACCAACAAGCCACTTTTAAGCCACAATTTTTGGAGGGACATCATAATGCCAAACGAATTTGGTATGCTCTATATCCTTATGCCTATATGCTTCACGCACAAGGGAATAAAGGGATGACCGAAAAAGAGCCCGATTTGTCAACCTTACACATCATTTTATCTGGGTTGGAGGTGACTGAGGAGCAAAGGTAAAATGCTACCCATAAGGGCCACAAATTCGTAGACTTTCTCATCGCGAAGAAACTGCGTCATGGTGGATCCCAAACTACTTCCCCACTGCACAAGAGAAATAATCTGCCACCACCATGGATGGGTTTGGGGCTAACCAAAACATTCTAGGGAAATCGATCTTCAAAGGGGAGCTCCCCACCCACACATCATCACAAAAACGGATATTTTCACCATGCCCCAAAGCAAAGCCAACCCCTTTCATAAAAGCCAACTTCATAGAGGAAACCCCTTTCCATAAAGTTGACGCTCTAACCGAAGAGTCTCCAGTCCATCCTCCTTTCTGAGCACCCATATTTACTTTTGACAACTTCCAAAGAACTTTACTTTCCGCCCTAAATCTTCAAGGTCATTTCCCAAGCAACGCCAAATTCATGGATTTTAGATCCTTTATACCTACCTCTCCATCTTCATAAGCCTTGCAAACCATATCCCAGTCCACTGAATGAAATTTCTTCTTATCCTTTGCCCCTTGCTACAATAAATCACACTGAAGTCCCTTAAGCCTTGTAAGCACCGGAGCCAGGCATTTAAAGAGCAACATGAAATATAGATGGAAGTTGGAGAGGGTCATTTTTATAAGATTAATACATCCACCAAGTGAGAGACTACCGACTTTTCCATCTAGCTAACTTCCTCTCAAATCTCTTCACCACCTTGTCCCAAAGATGCATAGCCAGTTTCCAACACAGAGAAACGCCCACGTAAGAAGCCGGAAGCGACCTTGCTACACCACCTAAAACCTCGGCCAAATGCTCCACTTTTGCCTCCACCATTCAAACCTCAAACATTTTACTTTTAGAGATGTTATCCTTAAGGCTTGAAACTACCTCAAAACACTGAATAATCGTTCTCAACTTATCTACCATACTAGAATCTACGTTGTAAAATAGGAGAGTATCGTCTATGAACTGGAGATGAGATATGGGAGAGGCCACCCCCTCCACCTTGAATCCACTAATTAAGCCCTCCTACCCCCTTAGCTAGCATCCTCCCCAACACCTCCACCATCCTCCCCAACGCCTTCACCACTATGACAAATAGGAAGGGAGATGAAGGGTCCCCTTGGCGAAGGCCCCTAGAGCTTTTGAAAAACCCTTTTAGGGAGCCATTTAAGAGAACTGAGAAGCGTGCCGAACCAATGCACCCGTGAATCCAACTTCCGCATTTCTCCTCACTTACCATCCTTTGCAACATGTAATCAAGAAAGAGCTAGTCAATATGATCATAAGCCTTCTCTTGCACACAATACCTTTTGCTCCCCCTCCATCTTGAATCAAGGCATTTGTGAGCGATAAGAGCACTATCCAAGATTTGCCGGCCCGTGATGAGGGCACATTAATTTTCTAAAATGATACTACCTAACACACTTTGCAAACGAGACATAAGAACTTTAGCCAAAATTTTATATGCTCCCCCAATAAGTCTAATCGGCCTAAATTCATCTTTGGAATAATTGTTATGAAGGAGGCACCTAGATTGCTCGATAATTGGCCCCTTGCAAAAAATTTGGCCATGAAGTTTATAACATCAATTTTGACTACCTCCTAGAAAACTTGGAAGAAAGCCATTAGGAAGCCATTCGGCCTTGGGGCCTTGTCTCTCCAATCAATCCACAGCCTTACCATTTCCTCCGAGAATGGGGCTTCGATCGAACTAGCGTTTTCAACTATGAGGTGCTTGAAAGGCAAATAATCCAATCTTTATCTTCTCCATTTCTTCCCCAAGAGCAAATCCCTATAAAACCAAGAAATATCTTCTGAGAGCCAATCCTTGTCTTTGATACGGGTTCCATTAACCATAATACTGTTGATTTTGTTGATCCTTGCACGCTTACTTGCAATACTATGAAAGAACTTTGTATTTTTGTCGCCTTCCTTAAATCATCAGACTCCTCGAGCGTTCCCTCCATTTAATTTCATTTTTCTTCACCCTATTCGCATAGTCTTGGATTAGCCCCACTCTCTTGGACATTTGTTGTGAAGATAGGTAGCCTACTATAGCCTTAACATCAAGGGCCTGCAACTCTAGCAGAATTCCAGCCGTTTCCTCTTTCCTTTTGCTGAACTTCTCCTTCCATATCTTGATTTTCTCCTTAAGTAATTTCAGTTTACAGCATAGCTTAAACCCCGGAAACCCATTCCATTTCAAAGGATCTCCACGAATCCTTGATCTTTTGAGGAAAGCCTTCCACTTCTAGCCAACAAAGCTCAAACATGAACGGTTTCGGGTTCCAATTCTCCCCATCAATGGTGAGCAACAGAGGATAGTGCTCCGAGGTTGCTTATGCAAGGTGCACTGCAGTACCAGGGGGTATTTCTCAAGCCAGCTTGAGGAGATATGGAAATGGTCCAATCTGGTGATAGCTGGCTTAGCTTGCCTATTAGACCACATATATGGGGTTTTGAATTTCTTTGCAAGGACGGTAATTTCAGATATTGTTTTTCTTGCATAGTCCAGCTCGCGCATCTCTCAGTTTTTTTTTAATCAATCTTGGTGCTTGAACATTGGAATAAGGAAATCTATGGCTTGTTGGAAAGGGGATTTGATGGGTTGACTAATGGTTTTGATTTAAGGGATAAATTCTTAGGGATCAAGGAGAGATGTGGCCTACAAGTTGTCTCAAATTCTAGATCTGCAATGGTCAATTGATCTCTGTGCATTGTCTGGTCTTTCTATCATGACTTTGTGCTTGTAGATTACATTGTCCTGAAATTGGCTCATTGGAAAGACCATTTGATGGTCTACAACATGGAAATATGGATCATGGAGTTTGGATGTAAAAAGTCAGAGGAATTGTAACCCGAAGTTGACCTAGAAACAAGCCTTGGGCATGGAAAAAGTTCCCAGCATCCAAGGGCCCTTTTTTTGTGACCTCCTCTCTAGGACACTGGAAAAATTTTTCGGTGTCCTTGGCTTCTCCAAAAAAATGTGTGGGGCCGCTTTGGGTTAAGTGGGATCTCACATCTTCTTGGGTTCACTTTAAGCCTGATTTCTCTGATTTCCGGGGGTTAGGTGAGTTTTGGGTCATAGCTGGGTTCGGGTTGTGATTGGGTTGTTATAGTTGGGCTTTGGCTTTGGCATGATGGCAGATGCTTACTAAAACTTTACAAACCTTTCATTTTCCTACAGTGAAAGATCCTCGTTGATGATGAATGGGTTAAGTAGCCCAACACTATTGAGTGGGGTGTCAATAGTTACCACTCTTTGACAGAGGTTCCATGCAACTGAAATTCAAGTTATAAACACTCCATGCGGTACAATACCTGTTACATAGGTCTTTAGTTTGAATTTGAGGCCTTTGGAGTAACTGAGGTTCTTTGTGCCATCGGGAATAAGAGATGGTCACCCTGCATGTTATGAGTCTTACGAGGACCTTTTGATGTGATGTGATGTGATGTGAAGAGACCTTTTTTATACGAATTTGAGAGCTTGACGACTTCCTTTGTCTTCCATGCTCTTGATCTCCTTCTCCTTTTCTCAAGGGTTTTCCTACAATCCCTCTTGCCTCTCCATCCTTGCCTTAATTTCTTTCTTCTCTCCAATGCTAGCTTTTGATCTTCTTGATTTGCAGATCCATTCTTTCTGGGGTTTACCATTTCAACAAGGGGGCCTGCTTCCAAACCTTTCCATTGTCCAAGGCAATATTTGATTCCCCCCTTCATATGATTTTAGGCATTAGAGTTGATTGAAGATTAACTGCACCTTTTGATTTCATCATGCTTCGCCCCTTGATTGACTCAAGAGGTTCCTTGTCTAAATTTCTTGTGTTCGCGAGCTTGTCCTATGAATCATTCCCTCTCTATCAAAGCACTGGGTCTATGTTTGTTGGCAAAATGTTTCTCTTTTTTGCCAAAATGAATACCCATTTTAACAAATCCTGCATTTTCACTTCTGTTGCTTTTCACCCATGTGTATCTGCACACTGTCCCCTTGTAGAGACCACTTTTAACTTTTGTAACATCAGTTCATCTTCCTGCATTTAGTCCCATCTCATGTCTAGCCCGTTTTGTTGGTCAGCTTTAACTTCTAAAAATGTGGCCTCAATGTAACGACCATGAAGCCTCTTCAAGCCCGCACCTTGCTTAAATGACTACGAGGCTTCTAGCAGCCGTATCCCTCATAGGAATGACCAAGCAGTGCTTCCTGAACCAGGCAATGATCCCACCTGTGTTGAGTTACTTGATGATCTTCAGCTTTCTGATTGGGAGCGATCTAATTAGGTATGGCCCATTCCTTTCGACTTCAGGTTTTTCTTCGATTTCCATCCTCTCATACTTCTCCTTATCGCAGCCTCTGCCAGACATCTGGTGCCGGTCCTGTGGAATCAAGCATTTACCATATTTGAAGATCTGGATCCCACATGTGGGGAATTCTCTCTCCCTTCTGTCACTTCTTCGAGATTGGTCCCAGCGCCTACAATAATTACCTCGTGATTGCACATGTCGAGTGAAGGTGGAGGTAGATATGCATTCCACCTCTTGTATTTTGAGTGGGGAATCACCGCTCTGGATGTCCATGTCCAAACTGGGTTGCCCTCTCTAGATAACCCCTGCTAACCCAGACTTTCCTTCTGCAGAATGACTAATGGAGCTTTTGGCATCAAGTTCCAAGACCTCGTGACACGGACAGCTTCTTTATGTGCCTGCTCAATGAGTATCCTTGTTATCCTATGGCGTGACATTATTTTACCCATCACTACTAGAAGGTTCCAAATATCTCTCTCTTGAACGCAGGCACTAGCCAAAGGTTGGCCTGTGGACAGGGAACTTCCAAAGCAGCCTTATATGCTCCAAGAAGTTCCATTAACTGCTATATCTTGAGCAGACTTGCCTGCCGATGCCTATAACATAATATCAAAATGTATTTTGGCATAATATTTCCACGATTTTTCTGAATATCATTACTGCATATAGCTAAATTGTTTCTGTTCTTACCAAACCTGTTAGGCATCACTGAAGATCTTAAAAGTTGAAGAGAAACTATCAAGAGGATGGGGTGGTGAAAATGCTTATCACGTCAGTGGCTACCGCTACTTGTTGATTGATGGTGACCGAGATGTATCGAGGGCTTCTCCACCAGGAAAAGTTACAACTCTGACGAAGGTTGGTAAATCAATATTCAAAGCTCCATTTATAATCTGTTTTTAAAGTCAGTACACTTGGAATTTGGAGATTTGGTGAGCCCACATGCCTCAACATGCATACGGTACATCCAAGGTATGCATCAGGTGGGCCCTACTGTGCAACCAGAAATATGTATCGATTTATCAAGTGGACCACATACGTAAGGAAACAATGGATTTTTTAGTTAAGAAAGGTCAATCATCCACATTTAATATGGAAATGTGGCCTGCCTGATTTGGACTGGTCTGATCTTTGGGGTGGGCCATCTACATGTCAGAACCAAATCTGATTCACAGTCAGGATTTCCAGGTGCGTATGGACTCAGCAAAACTCTGGAGTACAAGCTCGTTTATTCACTAATTTAATCTGCAAATGACTTGCAAATGCTTCCCTAAGACTGGAGCTACATGAAAGTGTCTCTTAGTCATCTTATGCTATTTGTCCTTTTTTAATATGTTCATAACACCCAATATTATATATTCTATGTTATTGAAGGGATTTATTTCCTGTTTCCCTTGATGAGGATTGGGCTTAAAATTTGAAATCAAAGTAGAGAGAATAGAGTAGATTTGAACATACAACAGGATAGTAGCAACCAAAGCAAAAATTCTTCCCCAAAACACCACAGAATAGCAGTAACTTAAGGAAAGATAAATGACTGTTGAAGAAATCGAGAGCCTTTCAAGGCATCACACCACTAGAAAATAGAAGAATTATTCTTCTCAAATATTCCAATCGCTGGAATCAGAAAATTCTTAAAGCCCAAGGGCCTGTTTGTTAGATGCCAAAAAATGCACTCAGCGGAAATGCACTGTTCTCCCAACAAATTATCGGAAAGTCCTGCATTGGCAGCCACTTTATATATTAAGTGCATTTTTTAAACTTGAATAAGGCATAAGTATTGTTGAGATAAAAACAGCAACAGGGCTTTTTTTTAGGGATTTTTTTTGAATCCCCACTCACTGCAAGGTTGGGAGTTTCTTATGGGGAGCCGTGTTACCCAAGGTTTTGTGGGCCCACCTTCATGTCCATGCAACATCCACTTCGTCAATCAGTTTCATCAGCTCATGTTAGGATGTAGGCAAAAAAATGAGTCAGATCTAAAACTCAAGTGGGCCGCACCATAAGAAACAATTGGGATTAAACACCTAACATTTGAACTTTCTTGGGGCGCATAGAAGTTTTGGATCATGCTGATATTTGTGTTTTCCCTTCATCCTGGTAAAACTAACCTTATGAAGGCTGATGGCATATAAACATCAACCTGTGGAAGGTTTCAATGGTGGGCATTTCCATCCCACTGTTTCCTGTAGTGTAGCGCACTTGAGTTTTGGATCTGCCTGATTTTCAGTCTAATGTCCTAACATAATATGGCAAAATTGGATGGAGTGGATGTCACACAGACATAAACGTACAATCGGCATGATTTTTGGGTTATCTTGCATTCATAGTAATGGTCATGCATTGTTCAAAAAGTCAAGATGTGCAGGCCCACCAATATGGTTGTGTGTAATAAAAACTGCTCAAATGCTTTAAAATTTCCACCATACATAACAATTATCTTGATTCAAAATCTAGGTTAGACAAACCAGAGGAAAAAGTTTAGATGGGACACCTGCCATTTGTTTTGCATAAGGCCCACCAAAGTGTTTATATGCTGTTATAGGATATGGGTTTTTCGATGGTCCATCTACATCCCATCTATGTTTGGGACATAATGGTTATTCTTGCTTTTGTTACTAATGGACACCTGTCCTAGTCTGGAGTAGCCATCTGGCTGTTGATGCCAATTGGAGGAGGGTACATGCCACTTGAACCTGATGCCACTTACCCTCCTGCAGATTGAATAGGACCTCTAGCAGCTTGCAACTCCTTACATTTTTTTTTCATCCACACACTCAACACCCCACACACCCATGCACACACATCACAGTGGGATTTCACCACAATGGGTACTCGAACCCATGACCTCGTGTTGAAACTCTTTTGAGTCTACCACCAAGGCATGAGTAAGGACCTTTGTAACTCCTTACATACATAACTTGTCTCCACGTGTCCCAACCCACTGCCTGATAAAGGGACCTCTAGCACATTTGAGGCAAAACTGGTCTCCACGTGTCCCAACCAACACTGCCGGAGAATGGGGTCTTGACAGCTGACTGATCTGTCACTGTTTCCAGATTCAAAAGGGCTACAAATTGGTAGAAATCAATAGGAAGTGAGGATCCACATCATAATAATCTGATGGGCTCACAGGGGAAAGGAGGTGCTAGTGGCCACCTCAACATTGTCAGACAAGACATGAGGTTAGCCCCCGGCTCAGGCATCACCAGCTGGACTAAGTTAAGAGCCACACCATCTACATGTCTCTCCAAGTTTTGCCTTAGCTTCTGCACCTGCTGGTGGCCACCATTGGAGCTATGCGGCCATTGTTGCCGTACAGGGTAAGCTCCTGGCCTGCATCCTATGGTTGGATATTGGAGAGGAAAATGCCCTCCTTACGCGAGTCTGCAATAATGGGTCGATGGTTTGGTGGGAGCTGGAACCTCCAAAACAACAACTATCACAATTCACGAAGGAGAGCCCACCTCATATATTCCCTTCTCTACATACCATATACATTCCAAAATTCCTTATACATTCCAAAATTCCTTACTCCAGCTTTTCTTAGTCCCAAAACATCACAACCCAACCTATCTCTAAGCCATCTGATTCATACTGCAATAAAAAATCACGGACGCCAGTTGAGGGCCTATGCTGTCCTAACTAGTTGCTTTGCTCCACTTAATAGCTTCCTTACTCCACTTGCATACTAGCTTTTTGGCTTGCTGCTTTTCTTACCATGCATTTGCTTGCTTTCTGCTTTCCTTACTGGCTTGCTGGCTTTAGAGCTGTCCCACTGTACTTGCTTCTTCCCATACTTGAAAGCCAACCCATTAACTGTGTAACATTGGCATTGGCAATCCAATTATGAATTCCCTACTTTTGCCCAAGAATTTTCAGTTCCTCTAGGATAAGAATTCTGCCTCTTAGATCCTTGAGAGGGAACCCTATATGAGGACTATTCGTTTTGTTGCAAATCTCAGTACCTACGTGACCCACGCTGGTACGGGTATGAGCGTACATGTTGGACATCCTCGACACCGAATGTCACAATACAAGGACATGCCTATGCATTTCATCATCATCATCTAAGCCTTGTACCAAATAATTGGGGTCTGCTGCATGAATCCTTTTCCCACTCTATCAAGGGTCATAACTTCAATAAGACTATAGCTCATCAAGTCTCCTACCTCCACCCCTTTTGTGCCTTCCCCTTGCCCTTTTTAGAGCCTTTAACTTGTACCAACTCACTCGTAATTGGCGCGGATCTTGGTCCCCATTGCACACGACCAAACCATCTAATTCTACTTTCCCTCATCTTGTTACTTATTGGTACTACTACTAAATTCCCTTGAATGTATTCGTTTCTAATTCTAATTCTATGTATTAAATACATGAAATTAGGTATGTCAACAGGCTGGGCCTAGACTAAGCAAAATCAAAATTTGAAGAGGCTTGGCTCCACTGATAGCTCTAGTAAAATATCTTTCGACATAGCTTTTCTGATGTAGGACGCCCTAATTATGATGCATGCTTATGAACACATATAATCTAGCGGAAATAAAAGACAATAATAATCTAAAAAATCAACATCAACCATCATAAACTAAGAAAACCACAAAGAGACATGTAATGGAGCGGGCCATCATCACAACCACAAAGTAAGAAATTCAAATAATGCATAGGTTGAATCCGGCGAGGGATGGAACCTCCCGATCTTGTATGGTTATAACCCAAGTACCCTATGGGAATCACTAGTCCGAGGGATCAAAGGATTTCTCGGATTAGGGATTTGAAAATCTGAGTAATTGGGGTTTTGGATCAATTCTCAGATTTAGTGTTTGAGATTTGTGAGAGAATAAAAATAGATAATGAAGGAAATATAAGTTTACCTTAGAAGAAGGTTGGAGGGGCACAAGAAGAAAAGAGAAAAAGATCGGAGAAGAGAAGATGAAGATCCACAAGAGAGAGAGAGAGAGAGAGGGAGGAGGCACCAAAAGGTTTTCTTTCATTCAATCAATAACATAATGAAAAATATTTAAGGTAACAGCCTTATAAAATTCGAAATTAACATAATTACCAAAATACCCCTACTAACAAAATTAAAAAAAAAAGACATTTGCATGAAAAAACGTGCACACACTAACCTAAAATTCAAATAAGTAAAAGTGCATATAATAAACGCAAATCTAAGATGCCTGATGGCCTCCGATGATGGCACGATGAAAGTGGGCCACGACGAACCAACGGTCTGATCACGCCATCCTCACGATCCAACGGTCCAATCATCTCCTCCAAGCAACTTACACATGTCCTCCCAATGTGGGGTCTTCTCAAATGTCTCGAATCACATGTGTAAGGTCTTCGATGTTCCTTAAGTCGTCACAAACGATCCAGGCCCATCATCATCGGGCCATAAAGATATAGGTGTCACTCACCTCCTATGCTGATAAACCCTAAAGGGCCTGATGTCCGCATCATTTACTGTTAGTTCTAATGAATTTAATGTAAATTATATTCCTAATATAGTTTTTAAGTTACTCTATTATGTATGGTACTTGACATGGTTGAGCCATAAATGAAATGTATCCCATACCCATGTTTGTGTGTGTTCGACATGGGCACTTTGGGTGTTTGATGAATCTGGGTATCATAGCTCATCCATTCAGCTGTTTTTCACTCGCATCTGTTAGATGCTAACCTTTTGCATGGAAGCTATCAATCTAATAATGATTTATTAATTAAAGATATTCGATCAAGAGGTACTATACAGTGCTCCTTACAAGCTAGCAGAATTTTGGGACAGCATTTCATAGTGGCAGGGCTCACCTTCTAGTTATCCAGAATATTCATCTAGAGGGCCCCAACGTTAGTGGTGAATGAATCAAAATTCTTCATTGAAAAATCTTGGTCATTGATGGTGGACATTTCTTGTTGCATGTGTACCGTTGGTTATATTTACTTTTAATCATCTGATAGGGTTGCTTACTGCAGCAGCGCCTATTGATGGTCAGATCTGCCATATGGGGGACTTAGCTCACTGAACATTGGTCGTAACCTTCTGCTGTCTCGAACTAAAAACTGCTGGTTCGGGTAGACAATTGTATATTTCCTGTTCATTGAGCGGTCATCATGTATGATGCATCTCTTTGTGAAAGCCTATTGTCTCTAAGTTGCCTATTTCTTGATCATCCAAAGATTCCCAGAATAAACTATGGTGTTGTCATTTATATTTAAGCTAGTCATCAAGCACTTTATCTCTATACACGTGGCACACACCCCAAAAACCACACAGATAGGGTAATCCTGGCCGCCGGTTGTAGATATTTGAGGATTGCAAATTTACTGTTAGGTAAACATCCAACCAAAGGTTGGGGGAACTCCAATTGGTTACATAGGATCAACCGACTGCCAGATTATGGCTAAAGCAGATAAAAGGTCCTGATCTTGTACATGCGTACCACTTGTACAAAGAGAGAATGCTTGACAACCAGCTCGTATTTATCCCCTTACCACTTGTCTAGACAGTGATTTTCAACCTTCTTTATGGAGTTGTAATGGTCTTTTTTTTGTGCGACTCTATTTCAGGACTCCTTGCTTGCGCTGAGTAAGCTAAGGCAAGAAGTGGACTTAGAGAAGAGCCGAGCAAAAAGGGATGACCCTGATCATGACAAGGATCTGGAAGTTTGTATTAGAGCGAGAAACAGTGCTTGGATTATCGCTAGGATTACAAGAGGAAAAGAGCTCTATATGGTTTTAGAGAAAGCAAGCGAAACGCTTCTCTATGCATCGGATGCTGTTGAGAAGTTCAGCAACAGGTACATCTATTACTGCCATGTTCCTAGCTTTTTGTTGCTCATTTTCTGCTGTCCGATGACTTTATTGTTAATGACTAGAGAAGGTTTGGATCCTTAAAGGTGGGACATGTATTATGGTCCAGTACATGTATTGACTTTAGCTCAATAGTACAGTGATAGGTCGATTCTGGTTGCCAGATTGGCACAGCTTATTCCCATTGAAATGGAATTTCCATTTGCTGACCACTGGTGCAACAACCATAATAGTCCAATCCTGTGAACATTTGAACTGGTTTATCCACATGGTGGGACATTAAATTACTGGTTTTGATCACCCACATGATAGAATGAAAATGATGGTGGCTTGCAAACCTCAACCAACAAAGAAAAAAAATTCAATCGAATCTTATTGGGTTTCTTTTGCCACATTCATCACAAAAGATGGATCCTTGATTTATCATGATAAAATTATCAGAAATGAATCCTTGATCTAATGCATCATACCCATTCATCATAGCTTTCTACTGGCACTGAAGTGCCAAAGAAAATGATTTGCCACTGCTCAATATGCCCGTTGGAAATGCAGTTGTCCATTTACTGAAGGTTGAGATGCACTCTTTCTGATTACAGATTCAATAGGTCCTGGTAACCTCTTTTTTTTTTTCTTTTTTTTTTTTTGTGAAATGACATCAGTTTGTTCTTGCAGGTATTGCGGTGGAGCTTTTCCTGTGGATTAGGGCAAAGTCTTAAATTTCAGCTGGCCTGACAGTGATGAGAGCCCGTTTGATCTACTGCGGGTTATTGTTATGAGATCTATGAAGTTATCGAGCTGTTAGAAATTGTAATAGTTGGATAGAAGCTAGTTTGATTTTAGAGGAAAGCTACTGCCGAGTCATGTTCTTTATGTTTTTCCATGAAACATGCACCAAAACATCTCCTCCATACCATAGTTCTAAAACTTGCTGGGTCGACTCGAAAACGTGAAACTTGCTTGGCAGACTAACTTGGTGGGTACTCAACAAGACTCCTCTTGTGACTTGCCAGAGTAACTCACCTTGTCAACTGTTTCTTGTTGAAAAGAAAAAGGATAGGCACATGGCATGCTTTCAACTGGGGACCTTGTGCAAGACCTGCTGCACCTGCGAGCAGTACACCTCAAAGAATAATTTTGCTTTATTTGGACATTTTAATTATTTAAAAACTTTCAGCAATTCAAAATTTCTACCCATTGTAGATACTTTAAATTTAATCACTAAAGTATCAAGTCATTATCATCATCCAAGCATTATCCTAATTAGGAAGATAAATCTACTAAGGTACTACAAAGAAGAATGATGAATTGCCTATTGGGGCTTCTTTAGCAACACTGGATGAATTGTTGGGTAGATAGATCAGATCTTGGGGTCAGATGAATCCTGTTCTGCCATTCCCTTCCTTCAAGTGCCAGACTTTCAGTTAAACTATAGGTCATAAGTCTTTTCTTACTACCTACATCCATGTCCTTTTTAGCCTTCCCCTTGCCCTTTAAAAGCCTTAACTTGTACCAACTCACTCCTAACTGGCACAGTTCTTGGTCTCCGTTGCATATAACCATGCAAGTCTACTTTCCCTCATTGTATTATCTATTGGTGCTACTCTTAAGTTCCCTCAAATGCATTAATATTTCTCATTCTATCAGTCCACATCCTGCCATTCTTTGGGCTGTCAATGGGCTGTACAAAATTTTGAATAGGTCTGACCTATTAGGTCTGCTCGAACAGTTCAGAATCTGGGTCGAAGCCAACCCTAGGCCTGGCCCATTGACAGCCCTACCACTCGTCCATTTCACCATCCTCATTTCAGGTAAACTCATCCTATGAACATGTTCCTTAACTGCCCAACATTTTGTCTTGTAAAGCATGGTTAGTCTTATAGCTATCCTGTAAAATTTCCTTTCAATTTGAGTGGTACACAACAATCACATAAAACTTCGGAGGCACATCTTCATTTCTTCCACCCTATATGAATACTGTGGGCAACATACCTTCTCATTGTCTCCACTCTCTAAAATTATTAACCATAGGGATTGAAAGTTGTCATTTTGGAAAATTTCCTGGTCACCAATCTTAATTAATTCCTCATTTCTCATTTCTATTGTTATTAAAATTGCACTCTATATGCTCTATCTTATTCCTACTAATTTTAAATCCTTTAGATTCTAATGCATCCCTTATAAATCTAGCTTTTTGTTTATGCCTGTTGATTTAAACTATGTCATTTGCAGAGAACCTATTACATGTTTATGCCTGTGGATTTAAACCATGTCATTTGCAAATAAACTATTACAGTATCGAGTTAGGTCAATTAAAGACTTGGGCTAGTCTTGAAGTTGACCCAGCCTGGCTAGACACCGAGTCGAACTTTTGAGCTTTTGAACTATGCTTCATCAATGTTGCACTTGTGTAAGGCGATCGAAAGTGCCGGCACAAAAAATTAATTGAAATTCATATTGGTCATCATCCTTATCATTTGGGAGATTTGCTTAGCCAGAAGTAGAGCCATTTTTTGAAGGCCTGCATTTGCAGATTGGAAATGTTATATGTGGGTTATCACCATTGGAACGAATATGACCAAGATTTTGAAAATCTTGTGATATTGTATTGGAATTTTAATTAAATGATAATATCGTCATATTTTCAAAATCTCAGCAGTGTTTAGTTTTTCCACAACTTTTATCTAAAAAATTACCTCAATTTAAGTGGAAAATATTTTAGAAGTTGAAATAATTTAGTTTATACTCTTATACCCATTTTTAAAAATTATTTATTAATTTATAATAATATTTTTGAATATTTAATTTTCAGTGAGATTTTCCTAATGATATTGTGAGAAAAGTGCTGAAATCTGAAAATCTCCCGAGAAATTCCAGCCGAGGATGAGATTGTCACTATGATTGTTTCATGGATGCAGCTGGCCGTTGAAGTTTTGGGTTTCAAAAAGGGTTTTCTTTCATACAGTTGCCCTCAATTGCATAGTTCTAAAACTCACTGACTCCTCTTGGAACTTGGCCAAGTCAACTCGACATCAGCAAGACTTTGAGCCAAGCCTTGGGAAACTCAGAGTTGGGAGTGATTGGGGCTGGACTTGTTGAGTCGACTTGACATGACTCGAACCAAGTTACTCATCTCCCGAAAGCCGGGATTTTAATAAAATGTTAGGGCAGGAGTGAGATTTGAACGCCCACCCTGAACCCAGCAAACTACGCCCTTAATCAGCAAGGTATACCCAGTGTTATTGCTTTGTATTGCATTCTATATCACATGTAAATCTAACTTTTTTTTTTTTTTTTTAAATACTTACTAAAATTCCTAATATTCATAATTTATAATAATTAGATATTGAGTCCAATCGGTTGAGTCTTCGAGTCAACCCAATCAGCAAAACATCGAGTCCAATCAGCTAAACATTGAGTCGAGTCAAATTTCTGGGTTTTCGAACTGTGCTAGATTGCATTCTAGTCAGAATTGAGGTGGTTTCTTGGGTCGAATCTTCAACTGGACTCACGATGGTGTAGTTAAGTTGGAGAATGATCTAGTGGGATCAGTATTCAGAAATAGAGCAGGACATCGAGCTGGACCGAGTTGAACTCTGCCCAACTCGATTTGGCTAGGTTGGACTTCGACCTGGGCTTGAACTCAGTTTGGCTCAGTCCTGAACTCGGTCTGGTCAACTCAAACTCAGTTTGGTCCAAAATCTGACTGATCTGAACTGAGTCGTGTCGAGCTTGCTCCATTTTTTGTTTTTGTTTATATATATTAAATTCATTAAAAAAATTTGCAACCAACTTGCACCCGATCCTTTTGCTAACCCAACACTTTCAAATCCTATTTTCTTCCTCAAATCCAAGAAAAAAAAAATCAACATTAAAAATAAATAAATTAAGAAATATCTCTTTTGGACAGGGCAGGGCTGTTAGAATCAAGTCACTAGTCACATGAGCTCGAATCTCGAATCGGACAAGGAGAGGGTTGTCAGGCAGGGCATGGTTGTGTTGTTGGATAAGGCTTTCAGTCAGAGAGGCGTCGTCGGCCGGGTTCAGTCAAATGAGTAGGGCCGTGGGAGTGGGGGTGGGGGGTGGGTTTGGAAGTGGGGTCTGGTTTGGAGTTGGGGAGGGCAGAGTCGGGCTTGGTGTGCTGGGTAGGTAGGGTAGAAAATAGATTAGGTGCTATTTTTATTTTTTTTATTTTTAATTTATATCATTGATTTGAGCTAGACCGAGCCGGTTTGAGTTTGAGTTGAGTTACGAGTCAAGTTTGGCACAACGCAAACTCAACTCGGGTTTTTTTAGAACCTTTCCTGCCTAGATCGACTCGGTTTGAAATCAGCAACGAGTCGAGTCAAATCGAGTCAAATTAACTGAGTTAGCTCGGCTCCTGTCCAGCTCTAGTCAGAAATCTTCCCATGCACCTGGTTGCATTTTGAGTCATTTGCATGGGAATCACATATCTGGACCGTCCATTAAGTTCAGTAAAACACTTGGTCCACTACTCTGGAAACTCACATCATCAGCATCTGTGATTCGATGTATCTTCTGAGAAAAATCATATCCATCTATTTTTGCATGCCACTGACTTTACAGTTTGGGATCATCTGATCATTAAGAATTTAAACAAGGAAGCCTATGAAATGCGGACTGGATCTAATGAATGGTTCGGGTAGGTTTTTTTTGATACATTTAGTCCATTAGATCATTTCTCTTTAAGTTAGACGGCACTTCTGGCCGAATTCTACTGTAGCAGGTTTGGATGACATTGCTCGGGACTCGAATGGTTCATTTATTTGTGCTTTTCCCACTATCACAGGTTCTTTTTCCTCACTAGAGGGGGTTTATTATTGTGTTCATCTTGGCACCGGTCAGGTTGTGGTTGAAAGGAATTCCAAAATCTTGATTGCTATGATCAATTCAAACTCGATTGTTCGGTATTGACAAATTCGGCTTTGGGTTGGTGCAGTTATAGAGAAGGTAATAAGGTATTTGATGCATAGTTCAAAGACTAAAACTCAATCGACTCAATATTCAACCCGGTCATGTTGACTCAAAGAATCGACTCAGATCGGCTCATTACACACACACACACACACACACACACACACTTGGGAATTGATACCAAGACCTCAATGTTAAAATGACGTTATCTTCACTCAATCTAAGTATGCAAATGTTGGTTAGGAGTTGGCGTCTAGTGGTGTTCCAATCTCACTTGTACTCATTTGTAATTCTTTTGGAGAAATAGTTCCACAACTTGACTCAGTTCAAGTCATGTCAAGTCCCGGCATATCTATTGAGTTGACTCGGCCGAGTTTTGAGTCAAGTCAACGAGTTTAAGAACACTATGGTTTGACGTTCTAGCTAATAGGGGTTGCCATCACAGTTCAAAATTCTGAAAACTCAATGTCTTCAGCCGGGTTGGGTTGACCCGAGGTCTTGATTCGAATCAACTTGATAGTTAATAATTAGATTAAGAAGTTTCTAGGTTAATGATGTAAGCTGGAATAGTACATAGTATGCACAAATGGTTTAATTTCTCTTGAAAACAATGCATGGTGAGGTGGTAATGATGTTCGCACCTCACATTTATGTGTGGCCCGGATTGGATGTCACAAACATCATGGTGGGCTGTACAGAATTTTTTGTTGCATGGGCTCTCTACTTGTAGGAAATTCGAGTCCAGGTTGAAGAGCCGAACAAGATGACTTGACAGTTGACACTGCCCGACAAGCCCTTGGGAAATGCAGTTATCTTGGCCATTTTCCAAAGGTTGAGATGCACTCTTCTGATCACGGATTGATGGCCTTTATAACTGTTTTCCTGTAAAATGACAATGGCTTGTAATTGCAACCATTTGCAGCAATTGCAGTGGAACTTTTACCGTGCATTAGAGCAAGTCTCCAACTCGAATTCACTGGCACAGAATTTTTCATGTTATCGAGCTGTAGAAACCACAACAGTTGGATAGAAGATGGTCATGAAACAGGCACCAAAACATCTCCTCCATGGTTAAGGGCGCGTTTGGTTGCACCAAACATCATGAAATTTCATGATTAATCAGTCCACTTTGGCGCAAATTTTCATGATTTTTCATGAAATTCGGTGCAACCAAAAGCAGCCCAAGTAATGCAGGTAATAGGACTGTGTCTAATCAGTGGTCTGAAAAATGGACGGTTCAGAAACAAAGATAGGATGGCTAGGATAGTCCAATCACTGACATTTTCGGGCGATCATCCATCCATATTGTGCTCGACCATGTCAATGGTTATCTGATCACCTTTACTTGTCACCAGAGCTCAAAATGACAACTTTCTTCATTTCACTATGTTCTTACAAGCTACAAATGCATAGAGCATGGGCCTTTAACTGATTTCTGTGGAAGCATTAGCTGGTGGAGGTGGGCTGCCGGATATAAACAATGAGTTATTTGAGTCACCTTCAGACACCAAGAACAACTTCTGGCCTTCACTAATCATATCTATATCGGTAATTTTCCCCGCATCTTCGGCTAATATAAAAGTACCTGAACATTGTAGCTGTTCTTTGGCAGATTTGATGAGCTCTTCTATGGTGTGTGGGACCCATAAAATAACTCCCTCTTTCCTCTCCTGATTCCATGGATGGAATGGGAATACAGTGCATTTCTTTCGGTACATCTTATCTGTTAAGCAGATGAGATATCAGGCAGCGTTCGGAATTTCCAGGACTAATGATGCAATGGATGGATAGCATTTGGATTTTGTCCGTGTTTTCACATTAAAATGAGGAGTTTCGAAGATGAAATTTGGACCTTTGCGCTAATATGTGTCAAATGAGCAAGTATACAATCAAAGCCCGAGTTGCAATGTGCCAGCTTTCCATACAGATGGGGGCCACCATGAGTGATTGAGGCTTTTCGTCTCATTGTCCCCAAGGCAATCCCAGCAACAAATTCATTGGCCAGCAAATGGACGGTCAAAAGGAAAATATAGTTGACAGTCCATTGCTACTCCAGAGATTCCATGGATTGGATGGCTTGGAGTTCATGGTTGGTGGATGGCCCACCTAAACCTCTAAATGCTGGACCCTCCCTGTATAGAATGTTGACCCCCACAAGGCTTAAATGTACAAGACTATGCATAGGTCTGAATTGCGCATTATTCATATCTTCTCGTGGCCCACAAAGTGCTTTTGACGATGAGGCAGCTGAATTTCATAGTCCATGGGTAGGACGCACGATTGGCCGGGATTGAACAGGCCAGATCCAGGCCAAAGTTCAACAGCTTTTTGCACCGAGGGCCAGGCCTAATGACCATGTTTGAAACTTTCCGATTTCGGCTCCATTTATGGCTTTCATGGACCACCATGGGCCACTTCAGGTACATCGGCTAGACCCTGGACCTGAATGTAAGGCCAAATGGATAAACAGAACAGCCTTGGGCTGTCCCTGGCCCACTGACAGCCCTATCGATGAGCAGTGGAAGGTCCAAGCCCCTCCAAAATACAAAAGTCACAAGTAATGATCTGTATCGCTGATGGTTGGTGGAGAAGGATCCCAGCATTCCTTAGAGGTGGGCCATAAGGAGGTGATCACTCATCACCACTATCTACGTTGGGTGGTTGAGAGAAGAAAACACTAAAATCCATATGCCCTTGCATCAACGATCAAATGGGAGGTAATTAGAAAGATCAATGGTACCTTGGATATGTTGAGATGAACTACAGAGTTCGGACAGTTGGGATGACTTGGTATCTTCAAGTAGCTTGATCACAGGCTTGCTTCCGGACCTGCGGGCCTCATCGAGCGGAGTGTTTCCCCATCTGTAACATTCAATTGGACGAACAAAACAGTGGTTAATCTCATGCCAAAACAAAACAAAACAAAAAAAAAAAAAAGTTATCTTTTTATGAGTGGAACCAACGGAAAAATATGGCACCTAAGATCAATGTACAACAGGTTCATCATCATCTAAGCCTTATCTCAACTAACTGGGCCATCAATCAATATACTCAAGAGATATGTAATATCAGTGTTTTAACTAGTGAATAGTGTGCAGCATAGAGCATAAGCTATGCGCTACTTTCTAGACTGATTAATTATGAAATATCATGAAATTCAATCTCCATCTTCAAAACGTAAGGCGTGCGCTATGTGGCATGTAGCATAGGCTACACATTACTTTCTAGATTTTTAGTTAAGGCTGCATTTGATAGCACTAAACAACATGAAATTTCATGATATTTTGCACCAACTTAGACTGATTAATTATGAAATATCATGAAATTCCATGATATTTGGTTCCACCAAATGCAATTGGTTGGTGTGCTCCAGAGGCGAGGTTCGGGGTTTCCGCCTGGGGATAAGGGATTCTCCTTGTGGAAGGTTGGTAACCTAACAATATCTACTAAGAAGAGAGGAGAGCTAGCGTGTACTTCGTTTGCGTCAGAGTCAAAGTAGAGGGAGACAACCCATTTATGATTCCAGCCGAGAAGACCAGGAAAAGGAAGGATCAAGTGCCATGATTCAAAATCGATTCTCGTCTTTTATTCCAGATAATGTTTCATTGATTTCTTCCAATCTGTATTTCTCATTTTTTTCTATTACGGTCGAGAGTGGCTTTCCCTTTTGGGGAAAGATTGGTTTCTCTCTCATCTAGCTTGTTCGTTAGGTCACACATACACGGATAAGGGGAAAACAAAAATATCAGCTTGATTCAAAACTTCTACGGCTCCAAATTAGTTTTTAACTGTAGACGTTCCATTCCTACTGTTTCGTATGGTGTGTTCCACTTGAGCTTTGGATCAACCTCAGTTTTGGGTTCATGCCCTAAAATCAGCTATAGAAATGGATGGACGGTGGGGATAAGTCACACACATCACAATGGGCCCCACATTTTTTTCAACCCTCGGTTTTAGCGTTGAAAAAACAAGCTGTCACCTTCGGTATTGGGAGTGACACTGGAATTACACAGGTAAGTAATTATTACTTATTTATTCTTAATTACAGGGGTGAATTGAAAAACAAACAGCCCCTTAAGGTCTATCGGGGGTGGGTGGCTTCTTGAGTATTGTAAGAGAAGAAGTTTGATGTCAAGAAAATTCTCTCCCTCTCTACTCAAATATTCTTGTGGGCATACTCTTGTCCATTGCTTTGTGATCTGGGTGTTGAGATCTCATAAGACGATAATCGGGTCGTACCAAGGAGGTTGTGGTGGGTACGGTAATTAAGGTGGTAGAGGCGGGCATAATGATTCTGGCAGAGGTTGTGGGCCTCAGAAGTGTATTCATTGTGGGCTAACTAATCACATAGTGGAGAGGTGTTGGGATATCCATGGGATAGCAGCCTAGGCTAATTAGGCCTCTTATTTTGAAGACAACAATGGATCTCATTCGACTAGTTCCATGACTCATCTCAACCATTGCCTCCAAAGATGTGATCCACTTGCTAAGGATGAGTATGCCAAGTTATTGAATGCTCAACCTTCTTTTAGTGTGTCTTCTTCTCTTACGTCCACATTTATAAACTCAGGTATTACTTGTTTAGCTTCTCAATCTTTGCCTCTATGAGTCATTGATTCTGGAACATTTGATAATTTGACAGGTGCGTCAAGTGTCTCTTCCTTCATTAGTTCATTTGTTACTTTGACAGATGGTACTCTATCCAAAGTATGTGGAGTGGGTATGGTTCATGCTAGTCCCTAACTTTCATTGTGTTCTATTCTTTGTCCCTAAACTCCTCTTTAGTCTTATGTCAGTGAGTAAACTAACTAAATCTCTTAATTGTTCTACCTTTTACCCTTCACATTATGTTTTCTAGGATCTAAAAGATGAAGAAGAGGATTGATAGAGGGTAGGAACGTGGTAGCCTTTACTACCTTGATTGTGACCTAGTTGGAGCAATAACACAAACAAGTATCCATCTTCACTAGTGGCAATGTTGTCTTGGTCACCTATCTTTGAAGAGTCTCAAGATTATTGTTCCGTCACTTCCAGAATACGGAGGCTATAAGGCTATAAGTGTTACATTTTCAGTCTTCATAAACAAATTGTGTGTGCGGATGTTACCTTCATTGAATCAATACCTTTCTTTCAGATGAAGGTAAAGCTCTTGCAATGGAATATCCTTGTCCTCTTCTACAATGCTAGATCTTCTCCCTGTAGAGGTCCATTCTTTCCAGGGTCAGTCTCTTCTAGCAACCGAACTTACTCTCAAGGTTTACTCACAATGAAAGAAGGGAGATACGAAGTTGTCCATGACTTGCCATCCACCACATCTTCTTTTGAGCCCTTGGATCTTGTACCTAATGATTCTTCTAATCTTCCTATTACACAAAAGAAAGGTAGACATATATGCTCGTACCGAACATCCTATTTCTAGATTTGTCTCTTTGCATTGTTTGTTTGCGGGATTTCACAAATTTACATTTTCTCTTTCCTCCCATTTTGTTCCCAAGTCATATCAAGAAGTCTTGTCTCATGAGGGGTGGAAGTAGGCTATGGAATAAGAGATGGTTGATCTTCATTATATTGGTACTAGGGAGTTGACCCATCTTCCAACTAGCAAGCATGTTGTTGGATGCAAGTAGATGTATACTATTAAGTTTTAGCTCGGTGTAATAATTAAGATAGAAAGCTCGATTAGTTGCTAAGGGATACACTCAAACTCTCAGAGTTGATTACACTGAGGCGTTCTCTGTAGTTGTTAAGCTCAATTCCATCCGTGTTATTCTCTCAGTTATGTTAACCATGGCTGGTGCTTATTCCAACTTGACTTGAAAAATTGCCTTTCTTCATGAAGATCTTAGAGAAGAAGTCTATATAGAGTAACCACTTAGGTTTGTTGCTCAGGGGGAGTTAGATCAAGTGCACAAGCCTCATAAGGTGATCTATGGGTTTTTAGCAATTGCCATAAGCATGTATGTAACCTGATCTAATGATTTTTCTTTTTTCTTTTGAATGTATCGCTTGTGTTTCCACAACTGTTGTTACATTTTTAAATTATTTGAATAGACTTTGAATATACTTGCATCAATTCAATTAGACAACTCATAGATTAGGACCCCATACAAAGAAAACCTATTATGTGCACTTGTTTTTTTGTAATGTTTGATTTATAAGTGTGTATTGATGTCTTTTTCAACAATCACTGGACACTGAAGTTTCATTGAAAAATTTGACCAATTTCCCAATGTTTCCCCATGTTTCCAACAACAACAATACCTTACGTGATACAACTGATATATCTCATGTGATAATCGATACGTATCCATATCCCAGCGGTGCAATACATAACGCGATACTGATATTTCAAACACTGGCCTCATGTGAACTTGTTTGGCTTCGAACCCTCTTGAAGGAACTTGGCTACAATCCTTCTGGCCCTATTCCTTTACGTTGTGATAATCATGCCACCATTCACATTGCCAGCAACCCAGTGTTTCATGAGCGCATGAAACACATTGAAATTGATTGTCACTTTATTCGGGAGAAGGTGGCTAACAAAGAGATTGCTACTCCCTTCGTTCTCTCTGGAGAACAACTAGCTGATGTTCCAACCAAGTCTCTTACTCGCGATGCTCTTATTCGTCTTACTGGCAAGTTGGGCATGATTAACATCTATGCTCCAACTTGAGGGGGAGTATGGGAGTGTAATGTAATGTATTTTCTTAGTAGTGAGTGTGCTCTCTTCTTTGTGCTCCTCTAGAGTATGTAGTAGAACTCTTTTCTAATAATACAAGAGGGTGTGTTTGGGCTTTCTAACCTAACAAATGATAGTCCCTCTTTCCTAAAAGCTCTTCTCTCTCTTCTCTCTTCCTTTTTTCTTCTTTCCTTCTCATTTCTTCTTCCTTCCTGTTCCAAACTGAATCAACCTACTGCTCTGTGTGCACTGAAGTTATGTTGAAGAAGAATGTTAAGATATGAAAACACAAGGCCAAAATTTCATGACAACCGCATCCTAGAATTTTCAAAGTTGCTTTAGGGTATGTTTGTATAGGTGGAATCCAAGAGAAAAGAAAGAAAAAGCAATAATTATCTAATGATGATTTCCATGAGTATATTGAAACATAGATTCCAATTGTAGGGTTCATGTTTGTATAGCAAGTGGAATTCTCACAATAGTAACCTAGTTTCTTGTGCCAAAGAATCCAAACAATAGAAGAATCCATCCCTTTCTCTGCTATCCAAACATCCCAAAAGTGTCACTTCAAAGAAAAACCATTTTCCTTTTCCATCGGTATCCAAACATGCCCTTATTAGCATGCAATGAAATGCTACGAGAAACATGATAATCTTCAATGAAGTTCGATTGCGAATTAGTAAACTTTCTTACATTTCAAAGACATTCATAACAAAAATTCCTATTAGCACATACTAGAATATAAGAAATGCCAATAAGGAAATAGAGGAATGGACATAAACACGGATTTTAAATAGGAGAAAGATCTAGTGGGTTAAGTGGATGGAAACCTCACTGTGCACATAGTTGCATTTGAACTTGTTGGCAAATCATATCACCTTTTTGAACTGTTCATTACATCTAGTCCATTCTTCTCCTGCTACTATGCAAAAATTACAACAAAACCCATCCTCTATGCTCGATCTTGTTCTTCCACTTTTGCATGCCACTGACTTGACAGCTTAGGGCATCCAATCAACGTGATTTTTTTTCAAAGTAGCCTGTGAAGCATGGGCTAGACCTTATGGAAATTACAAAAAGAAGAAGAAGAAGAAGAAGAATAAGAAGATGGTTTTCCAAGTAATCCTTATGGAAGTAGGCCCCACATTGTCGTTATGCTTGTTTCGAATCCTACTTAAAGGCAACATAATTGCAATATGGAATTCATGCCCTCAATATGAATGTAAGAAATGATATTACAATTTACAAGTTATATAGTATCACTCATTGTTCGAAATATCCCCGATATTATCTCTATCTCTAACTTTAGCTCAGCGATACCGATAACACCGGTATCAACGACGTATCGCTAAGTATCGCCAATGTGTTGATATCACCAATAGTTTCAATTGTGTAAATTTCAAGTGTCTCTTGTATTACCAATGTATTGATATCTCCAATTTATTGCCAATATTTTGAACCGTGTAAATTCCAGGTATTGGTTGTATCGCCAGTGTATCAACCATATTTCGATAATATCCCCAATGTATCAATATCGCCAAAAATCGGTTTATTAAAAAATTCCATTTGAAATTTCTTTTATGGGTGCGTAGTTGTATGCAATGACCAAATTGTTGACGATATTACCACTAACGCAACATTGATGATATTAAGACCACAATCTTTTGTCTCCTTTTCAGTTGTCAACGATTTCTTAGTGAAACATCATGTTGTCAATATTCTAAAATACTGATGGATGTTTGGATGGAACATATGATGGTTAGATGGATAGATGGGATTGATGGGATGGTTGGACTGATTTCTTACAACAACACATGCTTTTAAGCCCCCCATTAAATGGAAACTTAATATTATGCATTCTTTCTGCAATTTTTTTATTTCTAAATATGCAAATATGTGTATTTTAACATCTCCTAAAGTTTCACTAAAAATTTCCACCGTTTCCTCATGTTTACCCAATGTTTCCCCGCATTTCCAGTTATCGGCGATACTGTCAACAATATCGATATTGTTTCTGTATCCCCGGCCAACGAAACTTGCAACGATACCGATACTTCTAACACTGGTATCACTTAGTTTGACAAACAATGGCAATTCAATTTGATAGTAGATCCAAACCCACATTAAATGATAAAGTGGAATTGAGCCTTTAGATAACATCCAATGTTCCATAGATTTTATATACAATAGAATGGTGTCCATGATTTTTTTTTTCTCAAGGAGTTTTTGTTCACAATCATTGTAATATATAAGTGTGATGGTACAATAAAATGTGTTTCTAGCTGATATATGATTTACTTGTGCCTTCTTGAGGAATAACAAATTTATGAAGTCCAACGTCCTTTTTCCAATGTAGATTAAAGGTCTGAAATTTTCTAAGGATTAAGTTCTTCCTGGAAGAGTTACTAAAAGATCATAAAACACATGCATCAGATTGTAGGGTGCCAACGTATATATGATATCATCATTCACATATCTTTAAGTGGCCCACTTTGATGTTTTACATGAAACAAGGTCCATGAGGATTAGCAAATGAGCTTTGCATGGAAAGATATGTCTGGAATGGAAACAGGTTTAGAGAGAATATAGATACAAATATTTGTACATCAAAGGAAGTGCGCTTACTCTATTAGGGTTTTAATTTGCAAATAGAATATGTAAACTTGTTCAAACAAGAAATAAAGAAAATGCATGGACCCATGCATGCCTAACTGGGGATAGTAGAAATTTTCAAATTGTACCTGTCCTTTTGGAAAACACTTGCCCCAGCATCCAACAGCATTTTCACCATCAAATATATCCCCTCTGCAGCTGCTACGTGAAGCGGGGTCCGATGATCGTAATCTTTCGAGTTAGGATCAATTCCATGGGACAAAACCCTTTTCAAGAAATCAAAATCACGCCTTGCGATAGCCAGACAAAGACGGCATCCAGCATCATCAATACTTATCAATCCTCCTCCTTGGACTAGTAAAGAAGCCACATGATCATGTCCGTGCTTGATGGCTTCCATTAAGGGAGTATTTCCAAACTTATCTGATTGACATGAATACACATGTTTAAACACAAACATGCGGTTTTCATTGCAAAATTTTTGGCGCTATATAAGGATATGTTTGGGAATTGATTAAATTCCCATTGGACAGAGTAACCATTCTCACTAATTAGTACTGCTCTTAGTTGCGCCAGTTTGATTGAAAAAAGAAAAGGCACGAGGTACATGCCCAACGCAATGCGCCTTTTGCATTTCCCAAGTGGAGGCCATTTTAAATATCATATTGATGTCATTAATATTAGGCAGAAACACCATTAGGGTGCATCCCAACATATTACATCAATTTCTTGTAATATTATATAAAAAGACATGCTCTAGTGGTACCAAGAAGAAGTGGAGCCCACGTGATGTATGCAAGCCATCTAACCAGTCCATCAGGCGCATCACCTCATATTACAATGGGTGCCAAAACCAGCCAGATACAACACTCAGGTAGCCCACAACACAGGTAACGGTATGAGAGAGGAAGCCCACCCCTGATTTGCACAGGGGCCTAGCTAAATTGCAAAACAGCCTGATTTTTGGCATGATCTTTTATAGAAGCCAGATGAAGGGTTGAAATGGCCTAGATTCCAAATAAACAACATTGGTGGCCCTTCGCTTAGATCAAGGGGGGGAGATCCCTTCGAACTTGCACACCATGGTCTGGCCCACCTGATTTATGGATCAGTATGATTTCCAAGATTGAGGGGTAAAATGCTCTGATGAATGTGATTGATGGGTTGGATTTTGCTCAATAATCCTGTATGCCTTACATTTTGCCGATACCACTGTACTACGCCCTTGAATTAAAAGAAAAAAAAAAAAAGAAAAAAGAAAAAAAATTGAATATATTAGCGCAAGAATAAAGAACATTACCAGCAAGGTTAATCTCTACCCCTTCTTCTATAAGGAAAGCCGTAATATCTTCATAACCCCTTGATGCTGCAATATGCTGTACAAAAGAAAAATGAAATGCGTTTAGTGGGAGAAATCCTACAACCCTATACCAACTTATAGTCCAAAATCATAGAAGAGATAGACCCATGTTTTCATTCATGAAAAGGTTTACTAGACTAATTGGACGGGACATTCAGAATATCCTGGTAGTCTCATACCAAAGGCGACCGGCCATCATAGTCTGTCTTTTTGGGGTCTGCTCCAGCTCGTATCAGATCCTTTAGATGATACAGATCTCCTTGATGAGCAGCACTGTTCACCCTCAAAGCAAGCTCGTCTTCATGCTTTGAAATATGAAATGAGATGTTGGATTCCAGTTGCTTGACCCTAATATTGGACCGTCTTCCCTGTGACAATGAATCATTTACAGAAGCAACATTCACATTTAACAAAATTTTCTTTAAAAAAAATTCTAAACACAAGAATTTTTCATTGGCAAGAAGATGAAATCTATCAGGCCATGTTTGGAAACCATGATTCCATGCCTAACAATGGAAAAGGAAAAGTGTTTTCCTTTGATGTGATGATTTGTGTTGTTTGGATAGCAAAGAAAAGGGTGGATTCCACTGAGCAATTATTACACTTCTCCATAATTTGGAATCTTGGCACTACAAACTAGGTGAGTATTCATCATCATCATCCAAGCCTTATCCCAATTAATTGGGGCTGGCTACATGAAATATGAAACAAGGTGAGTATTCATCATCATCATCACAATCGGTGAGTATAGTGAGAGGAATATGAGATTTCCACTCTCTAACCAAACAAGAACTCAAAATGGGATTCCATGTTTCAATGTTCCCATAGAAATCATCATTGAATAAAAAAAATATTTGCTTCCCCCCCCCCCCCCCCCCCCCCCCACAAAAAAAAAAAAAAAAATACTATTGCTTTTTTCCCCTTTCTTTTGCCTTGGATTGCACACATCCAAACATGCTCTTCAATATTGTCTGGATGTGTAACTGCAATTGAATCTTTCTTCTTCTTCTTTTTTTCTTTTTCTTTTTTTTTTTTTTTTATAGTTGAATAGATAGCAATTCAGTTTTGCTGTAAATTTTGGGTGGCACAGAAAATGGAAAATGTATTATGCCGGCTGCCCTTTTTCTGTTTTTCCCCTCCCCAAATTGATTTTTGGAATGTTTCAGGTGTGATCTGAAATCATTGCAAAATTAAAATTTCAGAAAAGCATCTCGCACACCCAATTTATTCAGGACATCCAAATGACCCTTACTGTTTGCAAGTTTATAATCTGCATTTGTAAAATGCTACTTGCATGGATGTGGATGCCAAAAATATACAACAAATTCATTTAGCTACAATTCCTGTGAATAAATTACCTTTAGAAGGTTGCTCAAGATCTTCCGCCCATCAGAGAAACATATTTCTAGGATGTGTGAAAAAGATTGTTTATCAATTCTTAGGAGTCTACATAGTTCGCAAACACGAACTGTGTGAGGCTGAGGAATGTTACAAAGAATTCCAATTTCCCCAAAAGAACTGTCAGGCTCCAGATGAAAAACAGTCTCTTCAGATCCATCTTGCCCTATGGTCACCTCCTCCTGCGCACAGATGTTTCCCACATCAGAACCACAGTGCTGAAATTCTGTCCTCTTCATGAACCAAATAATCAGTAGCATTGTATGCAAGTAATGAATCAGTTTTGGAAGGCAAAAGTTCAAAGTAGAAGGCACTAAGGAAACTCAGCAATCTCCAGAGTCGAGACAACTCAGCAAATTTGAACTGGATCTAGTATGACTGAACCAATTCTTTGTGACTTTTCTATCACTTCCTAACAGCATTGGATGAGAATCCAGATCGTACTGATTGGAATCTTTCCTACTCAGATGAAATATGGTGGATTGAGTTAGGGTATGCAAGTATCATACTGGTTGCTTCTGATACCGGAATGACTCAGCCGAGTCAGTACAGAACCAGATCTTAAACTTAGTCTAAGTAGTTCATACACCCAAAGTTCTAATTGATTGGTAATGGATCTAATAATGAGAAATAAAGATACATGATTTCAATCACTACTAAATGGATTGGTTGAGCTTAATAATTTAACCAACTTAAGACATGCATGCATGTCCTCAAGCATCCGCACTTGGATCCAGATGCAGAAAGGCGTAATACATTTTATTTTAAACAAAAAATCAAACAATTCAACAGAATATATAATACAGAGGCCCAGTATTCGAAATATCGGTATCGTTTTACGTATCGCACCCTTGGCATATGAATACGTATCGGTTATCGCATGGGACATATTGGTTGTATCGCGTAATGTATTGTTGTTGTTGGAAACATGGGGAAACAATGGGAAATTGGTCGAATTTTTCAATGTAACTTCAGTGATTGTTAAAAAAAAAAAAGACATCAATACACACTTATAAATAAAAACATTACAAAAAACAAGTACACCTAATAGGTTTTCTTTGTATGAGGTCCTAATCCATGAGTTGTCTAACTGAATTGGTGCAAGTATATTCAAAGTCTATTCATACGATTTATAAATGTAAGAAGACATGTGGAAACTCAAGCAATACATTCAAAAGCAAAAGAAGAATCACTAGATCAGGTTATATACATGTTTGATTTTATGTTTGGAAACAAAGATTGCAACTGATTCGCAAGAAATTGGGAAATTTTGATTTTTTTTTTTTTCAATTTTCCTCAACTTAGTCCATCTCCTCCAAATCTCAAAATCGAGCTCCCAATCCATGATTTTCATGCAAAACATGAAAAATCATGGATTTGTAACAATTTGACATTGATTTAACATGATTTATAGAAAAAATGATAAAAAAAAAATGCTTACTAGATCGAACATGTGGGATACATCCCACTAGTTGTGTGTTTTGTATCACACAGGTGGGATACAAGATATATCGTGGGATATATCGGCTGATATTGTCAATACTTAAAACACTGCAGAGGCCTTGGGGAGGAAGTTAATTTTATTTAAATATATTGAAAGGAACATCTGGAGTATCTTTAAAATGCTATAAAAGAAAGTTAATTTGGTGGCATGGCAAAAGGTTATAGAACCAAAGTGAATGATTTGGATTCAAAACACTGACGGGCATTTAATATATCACTTTTCAGTCTGTTATTGTGGTACACTTTGAAAGGATGTGAAGAATTTTTGCAAGAATTATTGGTGTCAACTGTCAAGTGGGTATGCAAAATGTAGTTATGTCTAGTAGCAACGCATTGCCCAGTTCCTAACCTTGGTAAACTAGGAGTGATATTGGGTTGCCACCTGGTTTTCAAACCTTTGCCAAGAAACTCACTCGAAATCCTATTTGAATCTCAACTAGTGAAGTATTAAATCGTAAAGCCAACCCAATAAATAGAACAAGGTGACAACAACGATGATGATGATCTTGAAAGGAAACATCTTGACCACCCAATAATATAGAAAATGGGTTAGAAGTACTTGTCTCTTGATTTAAAAAGAAATCCTAAAATTTACAACATAAGGATGTACACAAAAAGTGCAATGCGATGATAAGATCAGTTATTACCAACGACCCATGGCAGACAAAATAAAGTTGGTCTACCACAGTGCCCTGTTCCATGATCACTTCACCAGGGAGAAAAAATTCCTCATGTAGTTTAATGACCTGCCAGAACAGAAGGTGTCAGAAAAAAACTCTGCATTGATATAATACTTAAAAAGTTGAATATGGTGTTTGACATTTCCTGTTCAGAAATAGGTGTCAATAGATTATAAAAACCTTAGAGAGTATTGGACTTGGTACGTTAGCAAAAGGATTTATTTGAGAAATGGGTTAGGAAGTGTCCATGAGCTCACTAATTAGTTCCTATGGTACCCAAGTATGGGATCCATATTGAGTATTGCAAGGATCGTGCCAGATGGATCCACTAAAATCTGAAGTATTAAGTACAGAAAGCATTAGAGCATGCAGTCTTCAGTCTATGTATTGCAAAAATTTGTGTTAGAGTGCATATATTTAGTGAACAATATCCATGGAGATAATGGCATATCTTTTAGATTTCATTTGCATTTATTTTAGGACTTACTATTTGTAATCAAGTTCTATTATAAATAAAGGTGTGTGGGATAGAGGAGAGAATTCAGAGAGAAAGAGAACTGTCCTCTTCCTTTCTTCCCTTTTTTACATTTTCTAATTTTTTTTTTTTTTTTTTTTACATTGTATCAGAGTCTGTCTGATACTCTTTTCATTTTGATAGTCCACCATCCATGCCTCTCCTTTGACCCTGTAGGATGATGAAAGAGGAACAAATTTACACTCATCATCATCATACAGGGCCCCTCAATCCCCAATCCCCTTCTTTGCTTGCATAAATCTCTAAGATTTTTTTCTCTTCTACAAGTGCATGTAACCACTGGATTTATCTACCCAGCATCAGATCTAATTAGATCTGTTAGCTGGCATCTTCTAATTCTTGATGACAGGCTCGATGGGCCATTATTCAGATTTGAAACTCATATTTCGAACCCGACTATGAGTCCTTCATTTGTCGCAGCTCGGCTGCAAGTCCATCTAAGGTGAAACCTCGTTGCGATTTCTTCCGTGTTACTGCCTGGCTACAAGAACATCCTAGAGACATTGGTAATGCCGCCAGATCATCCCTAGGCTATCGGAAGAGCTGCCCAAAAATGCTAGAGCTACCAGATGTGTTGTTGCATAAAACAACAGCCATTGTTAGTCTTATAGGTATATCCTTCAGCCAATGGAAGTGTAACCATCCCTTCCCACAGCCACTGAAAGTGCATGTGACTCACATCCCAGCCATCAGAAGTGTTGCTAGTCATTCACCAGCCACCAGAAGCATTATTAGTTGTTTTAGCAGTCACCAGAAGTACTGCAGATTTATCCTCTAGCCACTGAAAATGGTGCAATTCAAATCCCAGCCACTGGAAGTGTTGTTCATCCATTTAGCAGCTAGTGAAAGTGCAACTCCCCTTCTAGTAGTCATCAAAAGTGGAGTCAAACTCTCCTGCAGCCTCCAAAATTATTGGCAATCTGGGCGTGTATGATATACATGCTCTAGCTTGAGGGGAAGCGTTAGAATATACAATCTTCTGTGTAGGTGCATTGCAAGTTATTTGAGTGTGACAGTACACATATTCAGTAGTCATGATGTGCACCATATCCTTGTAGATAATGGCTTATCTCTTATGTTACATTTACATTTATTTTGAAAGTTATGTTTTGCGATAAAGTTCCATTATAAATAAAGGTGTGGAGAGAGAGAGAGAGAGAGAGAGAGAGAGAGAGAGAGAGAGAGAGAGAGAGAGAGAGAGAGAGAGAGAGAGAGAGAGAGAGCAGCTTTCTTATCTTTACACATTCTCTTTTTATACACTAAGGATTTGTTGCAGATCATAATATAGTCATACTAAAAATTTTCCCTAAAAGATTCTCAAACTGGGCATGGAGCCCACCACTATGGTTCCATCTAAATTCTTAATAAAATGATAGATGCATGGTTTAAATTCCGAGTGGATCTAGAATTTGTGTCTCAGGGATCCTTATTCAAATACCAGAGTCGTAGTCAAATTTATAACAGCACAGAGCATCGAGGGAGTATGATTTTCTATGGGTGCAAAATAGAAATGCAACTATCCAAGCAACTCTCTTCACCAAAACTGTGCAAATTGATTGTCCACACAGAAGAACGTACCATCATATTAATGAATTCCTGTGAGCATTCTTTAAAAAGGGGAATATTCCCAATAAAAGGCTTATATAAGTTTTGTGAAATCTGCAAAAACAGTAAGCTCATTAGTATGCAGTATTATACCATAAAGTTCATTTAGAAAAATGGCTTCATTTAGCAGAAATAGTTTGGATTAAAAATTCCATAAACAAAACAGCAGATGTTCTATTGATAATTTGGTAACAGAGTAAAAAGCATGCAAATTGCAAAACCAAGACCAATTTATCATGGGAACATTGATTCATTAGGCATGAATAGTGTTCTCATGCACACATTCCGTACAAAAGGAGCCCATGGTTCGTTGGTCCAGAATGTTAATCTAACGGCAGCCAACTGCAAATGGCAAAAGCCGTGTAGAGTAGAAGATCCTAGCAGTCCAATTTGATTTTTGCTAGATCCTTGCTTTATCTCTCATAACCATCCATTTGTAGGTTAAAAGTCCAACCTGAGAGAGGGGCATCTTCCACCCACATTAGGTCCCATTAGATCAACATTCTAGATTGTTGAACTAGGCACCCAACTTTTACAGACTAGCACATCATGATGCTAGTCACGTCCTCATAAATTATGAACCCAAAATCTCCCATCTTCATTGATATAAGAAGGGATAAGCTCTACAAGGGAAAAAGATGCGCGGTGGATGAGTCGTTTCCAAAATCCGATGAGTAGATGAACCAATTGCAAGCGTATAAAAGAAGAGAAAAACTTATATACTTTAGCAAAATGATGGCTCACACCCTGCACTTGGACATAACAAGTGGCATGTGTAACTCAGTTAAACCACCCAAATTGTGGGCCCCACTATAAAGATTAAAACCTTTGAAAGAATGAATGAAAAGATAAGAAGAAAAAAGTGAAGAGAATGGGGATATGAAAAACATGAATACTCTCTCACGTCTCCCCCTTATTTTATTAGAAAGTCTTATCATAAAAAAATGACAGAAATACCTTCACACATATACACAGACTAACTTAAATACACCAGAAATACCCTTACAGCTCAACACTCCCCCTCTAGTTGGTGTAAAAATATCTATCATGCCCAACTTACGTAAAGTTTCAAGTAATATAGCTTTGCAAACTCCTTTAGTAAGAATGTCCAACTGAAGTTGTGTAGAAATGTAAAGAGTACAAATTAGTCTAGCCTGCAACTTCTCCTTTTGAAATTCGGTCCACCTTAATGTGCTTAGTGCGATCATGCTGGATAAGATTATAAGCAATACTTACGGTAGCCTTATTGTCACAGTACAGATGCATTGGTCCCGAAGTGTTGTATCCAAACTCCGATAACCCCTACCGTACTCTAGCTTGGTAGTTTCCACCGCCTGTCTAGAGATCGAAACCATAATAGTTCACATACACCATGAGTCATGGATCTGAATTATGCTTCTACACTAAATCTTGCCACAACGAACTATTTCTTACTCCTCCAAGTGACTAAGTTCCCCCCAACTAAGGAGAAATACAAAAAAATCGATCGTCTGTCAATAACTAAACAGGTCCAATCTACATCAATATAGGCTTCAACCCTTAGGTGACCATGTCTAACAAACAAAATTCCTCTTCCAAGAGAAGATTCCAGATATCTAAATCCAATGAGCTGCCTCCAAGTGTGTACGCCTTGTATTATGCATGAACTGGCTAATAATACCCATTGCATAAGCAAGATCTGGTCGAGTAAGAGACAAGTAAATTAATTGGCCTACTAACCTTTGAAACCGCCCTGCATCAACTAATTGTTGACCATCCTCATCATTCGATCTATGATTTTGTTCAATTAGAGTATCTATTGTCTTTGCTCCAAGGTTACCTGTCTCTTTCAGAAGGTCTAGGACATACTTTCTTTAGAGATAAAGATGCTCCGCTTTGAACATGCCACCTCTATCCCAAGAAAATACTTTAGTTTGCCCAGATCCTTAATCTCAAACTCCTTTCCAAGGTACCTCTTAAGTTTCAGAATCTCCTCTTCATCATCTCCAGTTACCACTATATCATCTACATAAACAATGAGAGCCACTGTCTTCCTTCGGGATTGTCTGATGAATAAAGTATGATCTTCTTGACTCTGTGTGTAGCCGGCCCTTTTTACTACATTACTTAAGCGCTTAAACCATGCTTTAGGTGACTACTTGAGACCATATAAGGCCGCCTGCAGCTTGCAAACCGTTCCTTGGGTATCAGGATACCTAAAACCTAGAGGTATCTTCATGTATACCTCCTCCAAATCACCGTGAAGAAAGGTATTCTTCACGTCCAACTGATAAAGTGGTCATGTCAAATTTGCAGCCATAGACAAGGAGTACTCATATAGAGTTCATCTTTACTACCAGCTCAAAAGTTTATTGATAGTCAATACTGTATGTCTTCATGTAGCCTTTAGCAACTAAGCGGGCCTTATATCTATCCACATATCCATCTGGTTTGTATTTCACAGTGTATACCCACTTACACTCCACTAGATGCTTCCCTCTAGGAAGGTCTACCAACTCCCACATTCTATTCTTTTCTAAAGCTTTCATCTCCTCATACATAGCATCTTTCCATTGCTGTTTGGACTAAGAATCTGAAACATTAGTAGGAAGAGAAACAGAGGAAATGGAAGATAGGAAAGAACAATAAGATGTTGAAAGAGAATGATAAGAAACAAACTCTGTTATGGGATGTTGAGTACAAGAACGTTTACCTTTTCAAACAACAATAGGAAGATTGAGATCATCAGTACTGTCAACAACACGAATAGGATTAGGAGAAAAGATTTGATAATGGGAGGAGTAGTATCTGCATCCAATGAAGGACTTTCTTAGGGTGATTGTCCTCCTTTGGCTTCCTTCTTGTGTAAACTTGTAACTCTTTAGCAAGCACATTTGTATCCTGTAAGCTAATAGTACCACTTGAGTAAAAAATATGTGGTGGTACAAGAACATGAAGAAACAAGAAGTCGGTCCTCTCTTCGCTAGCACTCTCCCCCGAAGATAGGCACCGCGAGAAGCAAAAAAAGAAATAGATTCATGAAACGTAACATCCTTGGACACAAGACGACACTGAGAAGTAGGACAATAACACTTATATCCAGTGTTTTAAATAGCTACGCTATGTAGCGTGTAGCTTACACTACGTAGCGTAGCTTAGCCTAAACGCTACGTAGCTCATGAAAATAGGTTAAGTTACGTGTAGCCCACACGCTTCCTAGACTACACTACACGCTACATAGCTCACATTACAAGTCATTTTTCACTATAACATTAATATAAATAATGCTTTTAATGATTTGTTACATTTCAATGAAAATTAGTTAGTCTTTTCGATGCTTTTAGTAAAATAATATAAGAAATAGTTTTAAATCAAATGTATTGTTCTTTATTCACTTTTATATTGAATCATTGCCCCTTGCTATCACTTTAGGTTCATTTGGTTGCACCAAATATCATGAAATTTTGTTAAATTTTATTATTAATTGTCTAATTTGGTGCAACCAAGTGCAACCTTGATTAAAAATCTATGTGTCGTGTAGCTTATGCCTCACGCTTCAGAGGGGTGAAGGCTACGCTACATGCTATGTGCTATTTAAAACACTGCTTATATCCCTTTTGAGAGGCAGAGTACCCAAGGAAGACACTTGATAGCCTTTAGATCAAATTTAGTGTGTGATTGTTTATATATATGGATCAAACATGTGCAACCACAACTCTAAGAGGGATTGGAAATAACTAACAACCGGGGATAAGGACCTAAATGGAAGATTTAAAGCCAAGAAGACGAGAAGGCATGCAATTTATGAAGAAAGTTGCAGTGAGCATAACATCAGATCAAGAAGTCTTTGGGACATTCATACCAAATAACAATGCTCTTGTCACTTCTAGGAGGTGATGGTTCTTTCACTTTGCCACTCCATTTTGTTCTAGTACACCAACACAAGTAGTTTGATGTTCAATCCCATGATCAGTCAAATATGATTTAAGTCCATAATAAATATACTCTCCCCCATTATCAGAATAAAGAATTTTGATATGAGAATTAAACCGAGTATAAACCATCTTTATTGCTACTACAAGAACTACCACTAACAATGTGGGATTGATGTGCCATAGTCTAAGCTGACGAAGTCTAGAGAAGGTATAAGTCATTAGATTCAACACTAGCAATCGACCTCCTTGAATGTAGATCTTGAAACACACAATGAGTGGGAAAAAAAGTTACACTACAATTCAAGGATTTTGTCATACTGTTAATAGACAATGAGTCAGAGGCGAGATTTGGGACATGTGACACAGAAGAAAGGGACAAATTAGAATAAATAGAGACATTTCCCTTTCCAGCAATAGAAGAAAGTGAACCATTAGCAACTTCAATTTTTTTCTTTTCCAAAATAAATAGAATAACTACAAAAAAAAACGACATACCTGTTATGAGATCTGAGGTACCATAATCAATGATCTATGATGGAGAAGTAAAGGAAGAAAATGTATCGGTGTGGAATGCAGACGCACGTATTCCTATGTGAGCATAAGCTGAGGTAGATGGATTTTCCAACTGTGATATTTTATGGCACAGGCACTCCAAATCATCTTCTTAGGCATTAGACCCAAGAGGAGTTTCAATAGGAGTAGAATGTGATCTAGGAGTGGTGATGCTAGTGGATGTGGACCCTTCTGTAGTAGACATTGTGTAAACTGCAGATGTACCCCTCTTGCGATTGTATCTAGGTAGCCGACCTACAATTTCCCAACAATGCTCTCTATCATGCTTGGTCTTTCCACAGTGTGTGCACTTCAAATCCTTTTTCTCCTTGATAGGCTTCTTATCACCTCCCTTAACTGCCCTATAGGAACCCATGCTCGATGCCAGTGTTTTTGGTAGCTCTCGTAGCGTAGCGTAAGCTACAAGGCATGTAGAGTAAGCTACAGAGCATGTAGCGTACGTTATATGTAGTGTAGCGTAGGTAGCATATGCTACATGAAATCTCCTTTTTTGTCTTTAGTATTTCTTCTATGCTTCTTCAACACTTATTTTAAAATGGTGGTGACACATCCCCATCACATGTGACACTACATTAGATCAATCTGGACCATCTAAATTGTGGTCCATATCATGGATAGAGCATTTAGATCAGTCCGGACCATCCACGTTGTGGTCTATATTGTGAATTTGTGATGTTTCAATAAATAAAAAAAGAGGTCACACTTTGAGATGTTTGAAGACAAAGAGAGAGATTTTACATGCAAATTTGTGGTTGACGATCCAAATTCACAGTAAAAAAAAACTCATAGGAATTATGCATTTTGTAAATTTTATCCTATTTTCTATTATTTTAATTAAAAAAATATCAAGTATCATGTAGCTTACACTATACGCTATGTGGCTTACACTACACGCTATAGAGGGCCAAACACTACTCGCTATTTAAAACATTGCTCGATGCAAATATTGCTCTCTATAGTCATATTATTATACTGTTGTGTTGAGGCCAACCTACTCTCCTCACTTTGGACGTGTGCATATACCTAACTCAAAGAGGGAAACTGATCTCGTCCAAGTGACGATACTCTCATCAAATTGAATTTAGGATTCAAACAAGCCAGAAAATTGATAATGCGATTCATCTCTACCTTCTTATACATCACAGCATCCTTAGTGCACACTGATTCATATAGATCATAGAAATCCAACTCTTCCCACATACGCCCCAAAGTTGCAAAGTGGATTGCCAAAATTTTCTCACCTTGTCCAAGACGGGCAATGTCATGGCGTAGTCTATAAATATGAGCAAAGTTCTGCGCCTGAGAATAAGTTTAGGCCTGCAACATCCCATATATATTTGGTAGTCTTCAGAAACATAAACCCCATTATTCACATCTGGCTCCATAGAATTGACAAAAAAGGCCATAGTTGACAAATTCTCTGCCATCCCACTTATCATGAGAGGGATCAGTGATTGCTGGTTCCTTTGTTTTTCCTTTCAGATATCCAAGTTTGCCTCTTCCCCCAATAAACATCTTCACAACCTGTGACCATTGCAAATAATTGGGGCCATTTAACTTCACCGTCATCATTTGTATTCCCAAATTATTTAGGGATGAACCTCTAGTGGAATATGAATTAACCTCAATATTGTTTCTTGTTCAACATCCTTGCAAATGAACAATGTCAATTCCATCTTACAAAACATGTTTCTTTATCTAAAATGATGCTTCCGGGCTCTTCTTGAACTTAGGTACGCACCAATGTCCTTCACAAATTACTCCAGAAGACAACTAAGGGATGTTCATATATCCAGATACCACAAAAACAATTGTCAAATTAATGTGGATATAGCAAATATGAATCTCATCTGTTCCATACACCTCCAACCAAAAAGTCCAAAAAACCCTAGATGATGTCACTCCCTCCGGTAGAAAATTGTGTTTACTCTCTCCATAGTGATCCGATCAACATGAGATCACTTCCAATCAACTCCAATAATAAAAAAAAGAACCAAACAATACTAACCTTGAATCTGAAATTCACCTTATAGATCGCAGCCATCCAATTTATTTTAAAACCCATGTTTTTCAATTTTTTGTAGATCACCTTGAAACACCAGTAGATGGCTTAAAAAAAAAAAGGAAAAAATCACCAAAATACATGATAAATCAAAACGATCTGGCAGTCATGGTTTTGTTCCAATCTGACCACCCTGACGATACGGTTGTTGACGTCAACAATACGTTCAGAGGACGTCAACACCTACAGACAATGCTTCAAGTCGCCTTTGATCCTCCCTTGTTAAACCTCTATGATGATCTTGATGCCCTGATACTAAGATAAAAGATTAAAACGTTTGAAAGAATGGATGAAAAGATAAGAAGAAGAACGGGTGAAGAAAATGGTGAAATGAAAAATGTGAATACTCTCTTATGTCTCCCCCTTCTTTTATTAGAAATTTTTATCATAATAAAATGATAGAAATACCCTCACACACATGTACATGTACTAACTTAAACAAATACACCCAAAAGACCCTTTAGCTCAACAGAAGGATCATAAAGTGAAAATTACTCTGAACTGATGTCCTAAAGAACCAATTAATAGAATCCAATTAACAGTTAAAATGAAAAAAAAAAAAAAATCAATGATCCAAATTCAACAACCAATCGTCCCTTAATCAGAGGTTTGTATTGTCCAAGCGATCTGATTTTACAATTATAACCTATGTAAACTGATACCATGATTTAGATCTGAGCTATCAGTGTGCTGAGTATACCGTGTGGGAATAAATGCATATGAACCATCACAATCTGAAAGTATAACAAGTAATTCCCTAGAAAGAAACAATATGCATTTACGAACTTATAACAAACGACTCCAAGTGAACTTTTTGTCTTATACTCGCACCTTAGCACGAAGAGAGACTGGAATATCCTGAAGAACAGCAGTATCCGTATAGCTGCTTTCATATTGTAAGCGCACGTGCCCTTTGATCTGGTCACGTAAATCCTTGTCAAGTTTATTTCTGTTCATGTATTTGATCAGATCTGTCATTTTATCCCTAAACCTCTCTGTCTTTGACCCTTTCACGATTAATGCTGTCATGTTGCCAACCAGATAAGCACCCAGAGTCATGTCGAAAGAAATATAAATCATGACAAATATCATTTCCCTGGTATTGACAGCATGTATATCACCATAACCTGTGGGAAATGAAAGAGAACACAATCACGACTGATAATTGACATTTGTGAAGAATTACCACAAAAATAATTGGCAATAAGAAATATTATCCAATATTAAGAAAATTGTCCTTTGATAAAAAAGTATCCCATCTCATGCACATTGAATAAAGAGAAGTTAGCCAACGGCTGAGTGGACCAAAATGCTGATCTAATGAGCTTCTCTTTGAATGGGGGAATTCTCCAAAAAGCTTCCAGATTGGATGATCTTGGATTCTTCTCAATGGCCTTGTACAGGATCCTTGACATAGTTTTTGTAACTGTCTATTTGATTAAGGATTAGGATATTCCATGTTCATCTGGGAGGTTTTTGAGCATTCTCCATAGTCCATACACAGTGGGGCCCATAAGATCAATAGTCTGCTCTGAATCACCAAAACATGGGTGTTTTACTTTTAGAAATTGGCACATGAGTACACTGTCCACATCCTGATGCATTAGGGCCACATCGTTGATAATTACTCTGATGGCATGTTTGGATACATGAAATCCAAGGGAAAAGAAAGAAAACAGTAACAATTATCCAATGATGATTTCCATGAGTACTATCAAACGTGGATTCCAATTGTAGGGTTCCTGTTTGGAGAAAAAGTGGAATTCTCATATTCCTCTCACAACAGTCACCTAGTTTCTTGTGCCAAAGAATCCAAACAATGGAAAACTGTAATGATTCCTTGTGGAATCCATCCATTTCTTTGCTATCCAAACATCTCAAAAGTGTCACATCAATGGAGAAGGAAACCCTTTTCCTTTTCCATTCCCTTTTCCGTTTTTTCCATTGGTCTCCAAAACATGCCCTAAGAGGAGAGAGAAATTTCTCATTGCAAATGATCTTTGGAGAAACCGACACAATTATTTTAGTAACAGTAAAATATTGAGATTAGGAAGAAATATCTAGAAGCTATATTGTAAAGTTGGAAGTTTTGATTAGTTTCCTTTAATCGCTAGACAAATATAGTCTCAATGATATCTTAGCAATTTCTTTTTTCTTTTTTTATCTCCCTTGAGTGGACTAAAGAAAACAAGACTTTTTTTACAAAAAGAAAAACAAACAATGAAATTAAAAGGTTTTTGGATTGTATTCTAGTAAATTAGCAGGTACTAAAGTAATTACCAACAGTTGCCATGGTGATTATTGCAAAATATAATGATGTAAAGTACCGCCTCCCAAGATCAATTTCTCTGAAGTTTTTGAAATTATGATCACCCATCTTTAAACTTCCTATCCATGTATACCCTTCCTGAGAAGCAGGCACAGTGGTCGCTAGATAGTAAAATATGCAGGCGGCTGAATGCGTGCAATAAAGCTCAACAACAATGAGTTTCACTATTCTCGTAAAGAGATAATTGATGCGTATGTCCTTCTCCATCTTCTGAAAGAACTCCGTGACTCGCAATGCCCGACTTAAACGAATCCATAAAAGGTACCTCACTTCTTCTTTTTTTCCAAACACCTGGTTTGAGCACATTGTTTTAGAATGATTTTAGCAAGTGCAGTTGCATGCTTGGTAAGTAAACATAAGATGAATTTAGAACTATAGAACTCCAAGGATTTCATCAAAACCAAAAATAAGATAGGTTATAGAACAACTTATATTCATAATGAATTGAAAAGTCATTCTAATAACTACTAAAACCTTTCGTACATGCAAGCATGATTGGCATAATGATTTTTTGGTTATGACAAGATTTTAGTCCAGATAGAAGTGAAAGGAATGGTTAACAATATACTTCAAATTTTGACCACTCAGGTAGGAAAGGATACAAATAATTGATTGGAGATATAGTAAGTAGTCAAGTCATTTCAATAGGATTAAATAACAATAACTTTACAAACATCCTTATTCTCCTTACGAAAAGAAAATCCTCACCTTATGTAAAAAGAACTTATATTTGGGTGGATATGCTTCTCCTTGAATGAAAAAAAAAAAACATGGAAAATGATTGAGTGAAAATCATCATCATCATCATCATCTAAACTTTATCACAATTAATTGGGGTCATCTACATGAATCCTGTTTTAGCATTCCCCTCTATCAAGGGTCATAACTTTAGTTAGACCATAGTTCATCGTCTTTTCTTACGACCTCCACCACAACCTTTTGGACCTTACCCTTCCCCTTTTAGAGCCTTCAACTTGCACGAACTCACTCACTCACTCCTAACCAGAGCAGTTCTTGGTCTTCGTTGCACATGACCAAACCATCTAAGTTTACTTTCCCTCATCTTATTACCTATTGGTGCTACTCCCAAGTTCCCTCCAATGCATTCATTTTAAATTCTATCCTTGTCTTTCCACTCATCCATCTCAACATCCTCATTTCAACTACATATATCCTATGAACATGTTGCTCCTTAATTACCCAACATGCTATCACATAAAGCATGGCTGGTCTTATAGCCATCCTATAAAATTTTAGCTTTTGGTTTGAGTGGTACACGACGATCACATAAAACTCTAGAGGTACATCTCCATTTCTTCCACCCGGCTTGAATCCTATGGGAAACATCCTTCTCAATCTGTCCACTCTCATTAATTATTGAGCAGAGATTTCAAATTTGGTCATTTTGGGGAACTTCTTGGTTAGCAATCTTAACTAATTCCTCATTTCCACTCCTATTGTTTCTAAAATTGTAGTCCATATACTCTGTTTTAGTCCAACTAATGTTTAATTTTTTGGACTCTAAAGCATCCTTCCATACATCTAGCTTTGTGCTTGCACCCTCCCTTGTCTTGTCAATCGAAACTATGTCAAGTGCAAATGTTTTCACTATAATAGTGCAAACAACTATGATAGGCCCCACCATGATGTGTTGATAACATCCACTCCGACCATCTTGCACTTCATCCCTCAATTTGCCATGGGCCCAAAAAATGAGGGAAATCCATGACACAGGTACGCCACATGAGCTAGAAGAATTGAGAGGGGACGCCCACCCTTGATTCTCTTAAAGGGCCTACCGTGGTGTGTATATGTCATTGAATCCATTAGTCTAAATGCCCTAGATGATGGCAAACCTAACAAACTGGGCCAAGTGCCTAGATGATGGCGCACCTAACAAACCAGGCCATTCCGAGACTTGGTTGGGGCCCAAAACAAATCAATGGTGGGCATCCCCCTCCCAACTGATCATACTTGTGTGGCCCACCTGAGTCATGGATTGGCCTAATTTTTGGGCCTGTGGCTAAACAAGGGATGGCGTGAATGATGGCAGGAATGGATGTCATGAACACATCACCATGCCACACAATCCATTTGCACTTTAATTATAGTGAAAACATTTGCACTAGATCATGAGACAAACCACCCACACGGAAAGTATTTAATGGGTTGGCCCAAGTTTATGGAGTTTTGCTTGGTGATTGAAAGAAAGAACCATTGTTCATTGCATTTAATAGGTTAGTTCTCAAAGTAGAATCATCAAATATCTATGGGCATCCACAAAGCTGCAATGCAATCGAAGCTTCGTCATGTACTGATACAAATTGTGTGCGCCAACATACAAATTGAGTGGCTTCATCAAGATATGTGATGAAGAAGACAGAGTGATGTAGGATGCCCTAATTATGATGCATGCATATGATTATATATGATTCAACAGAAAAACAGCAATAATAGTTAAATTTTCAGCATTCACCATCATAATCCAAGAAAATTGAAAGGAAACATGCAATAATGTGGGCCATCATCACAACCACATAGTATGGAGGTCATGTATTGTGTGTAATGGATCTAGCGAGGGATGGAACCTCCCGATCTTGCATGGTTATGATCCAAACGTGTAATGAGATTCACTAGCCCGGGGAATCGAAGGATTTCTTGGGTTAGGGGATAAAATTTGAGGATTAGGGTTTTGGGACCAAATATCAAATCTTAGGGTTGTAGAGAATGGAGAAAAGTAGGGATGGAGAAAGAGGGAAGAGAATACCTTAGAAGAATGTTGGAGGATGAAGGAAGAAGAAAAGAGAAGATTGGAGAAGAAGAAGATGAAAATCCACAGAGAGGGGGAGAGGGAGGAGGCAACCAAAGAGGTAATTTATTCAATAATCAAGCAATAATTCATGTTTAGGACTTAACTCCCTTAAATAAATACTAACAAATAAGGAAGAGTCCAAACTACCCCTGAAACTTTAGTAAAAACGAACTAAAAAAAAAAACTTGCGCGGTCCTCGGGCACTTAATGACCAATCGGTCAGGAGCCCGATGGGGGCTCAAATAGTCCAGCAACTAAACTAAAAATCATATGAATTTCGGGCACCTAATCGGGCGCCCGATGACTAGCGGTCAAGCGCCCGAAGATAGTAAAAACTGTCTAGAGAGTATGTCTTCGAAATGGGCGAATTTCGGGCGCCCGACGACCTCCAGCCGGGTCTCCTTTCTTCCTACACATGTGTCTTCCCATTGTGGGGTCTTTTATATGCCAAATCACATGTGTAGGGCCTTCAATGCTCTTCACCATTCGTCATGAATGATCTAGGCCCGTCATCGAGCCAAAGAGATGCAGACATCGCTCACCTCCTATGCTGATAAACCCTAAAGGGTTTGATGTCCGCATCATTCTCCTCGGCTAAGAAGAGCTCGACTCCAGCGAGATAAAGCTTTGGAGCAATTCCAACAAATCTGGACCAAGTCTTTGGAATTCCGCCTCTGTCCACCATGTAGAATCGGACGGTGCCTCCATCTCTCATGGATACTATCTCTTCATCCACAATCCCTTCAATTTCTTCCTTATATTCAATTGGTGAGGGAAGGGGTGGAGTGGGTTGTGAAGCAAACTCGAAATATGTCCACGAAAGAGAAGAGGTATCAATGGGAGGATTAGGGGAATGGACTAAATCTTCCACATTAAACGTTGGATTAATGCCCATTTCAGGTGGAAGGTCTATCCTATATGCATTGGACCCAACTCTTCACAATATTTTGAATGGTCCAGCACTGCTAGTTTATAACTTCTTAGCTGTACCCTGAGAGAACTGCTATGGTCGTATCCTCACCATTACATAGTCTCCTTCCTGAAATTCTTGTAACTTATGATGTGAGTCAGTTGAACGTTTATAACTATCATTGCTTCTATTAATCCGCTGTCTAATATATGTGTGTAACTCATGAATGTGTCATGCAAATGCATCCGCTGACTCTGACGATTTATAAGGGTCAGATATGAATGAAACTAATGGACTCTAGAGCAAAGCAACAAACTTGAAATGAACAACCCTATGGAAATAAACAACCTTATCAAAAGGACTCTTCTCGTGGGTGACACATAATTTCTCATCATACGTGTTATAAACAAGGATGATGTTCATGTATGCCAATACTTGAAAACACATACTTTTGATGCCAAGTTTTGAACAGATCTTGACATTGGCTATTATGCTCAACGTGTCATCAAGATGTGAGATAGGGGCTCTGACCATCACATCCATCATGCTGTGAATACGTCGCACTGAGATTTTGTGGATGGCCAGAATGTGCCCACACGTGCGCCACATGCCATTGTTCTTAGAAGTGAAAAGGGCAGGCATGGCACACAAAACAAAATTCCAACTCAAACTTTCTTGATTGAATTCTTCCCCGAGAAGTTTATCAAATTGACGTTACATTTCTGCATGTTCTGCGAGGTTTACTTGGTATGGAGGAAAGCTTGACAGAATCGACCCAGGGACAAGATCGATTATGTGTTGAGTGTCCCGTTTGGGTGAAAATTCATCCCATAAATCATCTGGTGGGATATCACACGTCATGTGAGTGTACCATCATATCCTCACTAGTCTCTTTTTCAAATTCATTCGTGTTCATTATGGTAAGAGACTTAGATTGGGACTCTACATCACTTAAGTCACACATGACATCTGAAAGTAGTGCGGTCTCAATTTCTTCGATCTTTTCATCACTAGCACACACTTCGTCATGCTCAACGATGGTGAGTAATGCCTCAATTTCTTCTATTTCATCACTATCGATTCCAGGCATGTACTCTTCCACTTCATAAACAACTTGTTTGGACCCTTCCAACTTGCCATTTATCAAGGCATTATATTAATCATCTTTTTCGTAGCTGAGGCTAGCTTAGTTGGATGCCTTTAATTGGTTAATGAGATTTTGAAAGGATTTTCTAGACTGGTTTTCAAAGTTATCTAAACATCGGGATAAGGCAGCCAAAGCCTCACAAATCTGATCCTGATTCATGGTAGTGATGCACAGTATTCGCATTGTTGACGAAATGTCAATAATATCGCCGATAATATTGGTGTCACTAGACTAGCGACACCGAAACCACAAAAATTCATTTTCCTACCAGATATCGGCGAAATTTCGATGATAATTTTGATGTCTCGATAAATTTGGTTATCATAGAATTTCGGCATTGTTTAATGATAGGCATTCAATCACCATTGTTTCCTTTGGTGCGGTCCACCTGAGATTTGGATCTACCTTTTTTTTTTTTTTTTTTTTTTCATTCCCTAAAATGATATACCAAAATGAATGGACGGCGTGGATAAAACATATACATCATGTTGGCCCACCGACCATACCCAAACCCTACTACCTCAGTAAGGGATCCTCGTGCAGATGTTGCCTATGAAAGCCTTTCGCAGGAACTTCACAGGGGAAGCTAAGGTGGGGCCCACTGTCATGCTTGTGAGAAATCCACCCCATCCATCCGTTTTACCAAATAATATAAGGACAAGGGCCAAAAAATGAGGCAGATCCAAAACTCAAGTATGCTGTACGGTAGGAAAAAGTGGGTAGGGAAATGCCTACCATTGAAACCTCCCCGGGTCCACCTTGATGTTTATATGCCATCCATGCCGTTCATAATGTCATTCTTACTGCGATGAACTAAAAACATAAAAATATTAGTCTGAATGTGATCCAAAGCTTTTGTGGGCTCACAAATGTTAACAGTGGATGTTCAATCCTCACTGTTTCCTGTCGTGAGGCCCACTTGAGTTTTGGATCTACCTGTTTTGGATCTACCTCATTTTTGGGCCCATGTCCTGAAATGATATGGAGAAATGGTGGAACAGGTTGGTTTCTCACAAGCATAATGGTGGGCCCTACCTAGCTTCCTGTGACAGGCTTTGGCACGCAATTGGCGTCCTTCGTGTTCGACGCAACTTAGTTGTCTCACCCAATGTGGGTGGGAGTCGAACCCTAACCATAGGGCTCACATTAATATATGTGTTGTATATCTATTCCGTCCATCCATTTTGCCTAACCATTATATGGCATTAACCCAAAGATGAAGTAAATCCAAATCTTAGGTGGACCACACCACAAGAAACAGTGGATATTAAATAAATGGTAAGCGTTAAATGAACACTATTTTTAGTGGTGTGGTCCACCTGAGATTTGGATCCTCTTCATTTTTCAGCCCACGGCATTAAAATGACCTAGAAAAACAGATGAACAGCGTAGATATATAATACATACATTGTTTCCTTGTGGCCTCCAGTAAGTTTTTAATGGTGGGTGTTCAATCACCATTGTTTCATGTGGCGTGGTCCACCTCAGATTTGGATTCACATACATGGCATATTATTAATTCTAGTTCAACTGTCCACATTGTGGGGTTCAGTTTAGATGTCTCATTAAATAAGAATCAGGTATATTTTATTATCTGACCATCTGATTGGTAGGCATTTTATTGAATGGTTAAAAATGAAAGACGTCCAATGGTTCTATTTAATAAGTAAATATCCATATATAAGAGGTTAGGATTATTAACTCATTGGGATTGTAAGCGACCATGGGTTCCACAATCCTTCCAGTGTAATTGAGTTAATCAAGACCACATGTACGAGTTTTAAGTGCCAGAGTATGAACCGTCAACTTTCAGTGAGTATCAAATAACTCCCAATTCAAAATGTACTAGAATGGGACTGAATATGCACGACCCATATTTGCTGGTTGAATGTGGCTGTATTTGTTGGTTGCAAGCTGAAGGGATGGGATTTTTCCATAGAGGGGATTTTTGTTGTATGGGTCACCCATGTGTTGTCCATTGCTTGAGCGGCGTGAGTCAAAAGACCATGCATGGTCTCATGAGAACTGTACTAGTTGTTAGGCCAGTGTATTGTGTAATAGAATTCTTGATTTGTCTTAATTGCTATATGTTAGCTGCATTTGTATTATATAAACTTATTTTGATTACTATTTCGAGTGATTTCTTACAACAGTGCATGCTTTTAGGTCCTCACTAAATGAAAATTTATTATGTGTGCATTCTTTGTACAATTTTTTTATTCATAAATATGTAAATATGTGTATTTAGATATCTCTTGAAGTTTCATAGAAAAATTCCACCATTTTCCCATGTTTCTCCCTAGTTTTCCTGCATTTCCAGTTATTGGCGATAATGATATTATATCTTTATCTCCAGCCAACAAAACTTGTAGCGATACCGACAATGCGAACACTGGTGATACGTAATCCAAAGCCATGACCAAAATGAATGGGCACACAATGGAGGACTTGTCCTAGGTTCTTCCTAAATTCGACTCTATGGACTGAATGACTCACAATTTGAATGATATTACTCTAATCCTATGAAGATGCATGAACTGACGAACTTCCTAACCCTAGACTCACCAAACAAGAATTTTCTAATTCAGGAAATTTTCTAAATTTGGAAAGTTTCCAAAATATAAAATTTTCTAAAAATAGCAAATTTCAAAAATCAGACTTTCTAAGTCTAGGAAACACTAAATATGGACACTACGACCCAAATCTGAATTTTTTTCAAATCTGAAAACTTTCTAAAAATGGAAAATTTCTAAAATTGAAAAGTTTCTAAATCTGGAAATTCCTTAAAAACAGACCTAAAGCGAAACCCTAATTTGATAACTCGATCTAAGGTAACCATGCAAAACTTTAAGCTTTAATACCAAAATTTGATGTAGGATGCCCTAATTATGATGTATGCATATGATCATATATGATTCAGCAGAATAAAACAACAATAACAGTTAAATTTTCAGCATTCACCATCATAATCCAAGAAAATTGAAAGGAAACATGCAATAATGTGGGCCATCATCACAACCACAAAGTATGGAGTTCAAGTATTCCGTGGAATGGATCCGGCGAGGGATGGAACCTCCCGGTCTTGCATGGTTATTATCCAAACGTGCAATGAGATTCACTAGCCCGGGGAATCGAAGGATTTCTCGAGTTAGGGGATCAAAATTTGAGGATTAGGGTTTTGGGACCAAATCTTAAATCTTAGGGTTGTAGAGAATGGAGAAAAGTAGGGTTGGAGAAAGAGAAAAGAAGAGAGAATTACCTTAGAAGAATGTTGGAGGAGGAAGGAAGAAGAAAAAAGAAGATTGGAGAAGAAGAAGATGAAGATACACAGAGAGAGGGAGAGGAAGGAGGCGGCAACAAAAAATGTAGTTTATTCAATAATCAAGCAATAATTCGTGTTTAGGGCTTAACTCCTTTAAATAAACACTAACAAAGAAGGAAAAGTCCAAACTACCCCTGAAACTTAAGTAAAAACGAACTAAAAAAAATAACTTGCGCAGTCCTCAGGCACCCGATGGGGGCTCAAACAGTCCAACGACTAAACTAAAAATCATATGAATTTCGGCTAGTGGTCTGGCACTCAAAGACCAATGGTCGGGCGCCCAAAGACAGTGAAAACTGTTGAGAGAGCATGTCTTCGAAACGGGCGAATTTCGGGCGCCCGACAACCTCCAATGTTGAGCCCTAAATTATGCATGTTCTAACCCCAATTCATAGCACAATTGTATAGTTTAAGTTGTTAAAGTTAAGGACTCATGCTTGTTTTTATGTTTATAGGTAAAAGAGAGAGATATCATGGACTTAATGCTAATTTGAAGGAATTAGGAGACCAAGGTTTGATGAGCCAAAGAAGTGGAGAAAAAGCCTTAAAGGAATCAAGTTGAAGAACTGAAATGGCCAGAAAAACCAAAGTGCAGAGTTGCAGGGCCAGAAAAGAAAAATGCAGAAACTACAGCAAACAACCGTACTGTTTCACGGCTGGCCCTAAGGCCAAACAGGTCAGATTTTTAGGCTTTTTTTGGACTGAACTTGCTAAACTGTTTCTACCAGGTCTGGCCGGTCGGCGGAAGGTGTCTAGTAGCTTCTATTGTTGTTGTGCAAGGTCCGACCGGCCGGCCAAGCGTCCAGACTGCGTAAGGATTCTTCGTTTTCTCGAAGATTCCAAGTCGGTGACGGATTTTTGCTATAAAAGGACACCTCTACATCGTTCCTAAGGCATCATAGAAGGCTGGGAAGTTCGTGGGAGGTGGAGAGGAGCATCGTGGAGCATTTACAACTCCTCCAACTAGGGTTTTTATGGTTTTTCTATGCTTTTAGAGTAGTTTTCTTTTGAGTTTTGGCTCAATCTGTTAATGGTTGGCTAAGCCTCTTAGCTAGGGCTAAGAGGTGAAGCTTTTAGTTATTTACAATGCTTAATTCAAATTAATTCAAGTACTTTTGGGTTTTATGAAGAGCACTTCTAGTTCTAGTTTGAAATAAATTTAGTATTTTTAGTTAATCTTCTATCTCTTGTGATTGCTATTACATGGGATGTTTTGATTACTGAGATTGCTATTACATGGGATGTTTTGATTACTGAGATTGCTTAATGGGGGTGTTGTTTGATAGGATTTTAGGTTGTAGAGATCTTAAATCCATCATGATGTGTTGGATGCTAGGGGATCTTATAAACTAAGTTTCTAAATTGCTTATGTAGAACTAAACTAGAAGAAGTTCTTATCTTTGGGATTAATCTGAGATAAGTGTTTATGTATTGATTTGGTTCAATAGAAGTTCAATTCATGCTCCTAAATCAAGTCTAGTGACAAGGCTTGAGGAAGAATCATGAATTTGATCTTAATAGTTTTTTGAAGGATTGGGTTGTGTGGTTGAATATACCCAATGCCTTAGTTGTTTATGAGAGAACCATATCAGTGGATGATCCATCTATGTTAGATGAATTATGATGATTTGATTGCTCTATATTCCGGTTGGATAGGGATAGAACTCTGATTCCAATTGAGTTATTGGTTTGAATGACTTGAATTGGCATTGTGAATGATTATAAGTGGATCATTGGTGCTCTAGTGCTTATTTCTCTTATTTAAGTCTAAAGTAGATAGTTTTATGTTATTAAATTCCATTCATTGATTCAAATATGAGTTTAGCCCATCCTAGTTATAAAGTTTAGAATCCAGCATTTTGCTAGTCTCGAGCAATATCCAGCCGGGTCTCCTTTCTTCCTACACATGTGTCTTCCCATTGTGGGGTCTTCTATATGCCAAATCACATTACCATTCGTCAAGAATGATCCAGGCCCATCATCGAGCCAAAGAGATGCAAGCGTTGCTCGCCTCTTATGCTGATAAACCCTAAAGGGTTTGATGTCTGCATCACAAGGTATATCATTGATCTATCCAAGAGAATGAGAGAGAGAGAGAGAGAGAGAGAGAGAGAGAGAGAGAGAGAGAGAGAGAGCATTCACATCCAACAGAGAGAAGGGTCAAGTTTCAAAGCTTTGAAGCTAAACCTTAAAGGGCCATTTTAGATACCCGATCTTCTAAAATTAGGATTTCTCCATAAATGCAATAAATGCAGGTCGGTGACACAAAAATCTATTCAAATGCTTTTTTGAAGTTGTATGTCATTTTTTTTTAGAGCATCCACAAAAAAACTATTCAAATGCTACAATTGAAGATTACATTTTTCGAATGAAAATTTCCATTTTGATTAGTTGGGATGTTAATTGCTTTTTCTAGGGAGGATCCAACTAAATGACTCGTCAACTTTATGATGTTTTGCTCATTGGCGGTATTAATCGCAATTATGAAGAAATCCCAGTTTTAGAAAATCATAAGCTTCCCAAAATGTTTCTCTAGAAAGTGATCTGGCACAATTTTGGGCTTTGGATTCCATTATCTAAAACCTAAGATTAGGAAACCCAACCTGTCATCAACCTTTCACCATTTCCATATCTTTTAGTTTTGTATCATTAATAATGAAGCTCATGGTTCATCTTCGCTTGCCTGTAAAAGCTAGCTCATCTGAAACATAGTTGTTAAAATGCGGTTGCCTTGTTATCAAGGGAGCAGTTTCTGACAGAAGCAATGGTGTTATCTGATACTCAACATGGCATACAGGTCAAACATTGTTCTTTTGTAATTTCAGTCTTGCATTCTATCAGCTAGTGGAAGTACACGAACAATGCTCAACCCAGATTAACAACACTTCATTTGGGTCAGCAGCATCCTCAAGGATGGAACCCCAATTTTGATGGGCAAAGGACCCACATATTCCATCGAACAATCCCAGCCATCTGACAACTGGACTTATTCACACTGCATATGGGCCATTGGTTGTATTCTTTTTCTAATCATAAATCTACAGATTGACATGTTGATGCTATACTAGCCCAGTTGAGGTGTTTTATGCAGCGATGCATCCACTGTAGGGTCTGATCACGGAAAGGTGGGCTCCACAGGTAAGAGATGCTGGCCAAAACAAAATGGCTTCTAGTTCAGGCATGATCCTTGAGCAGCCAAAGAGATATGGATGCTGCATTTTAACTTGGTAAACTTCAGAAGGAATAGAAACAGAGCAAATGAAGACTGTCCTCATATCGAAAAAAATAACAACCAAAAAAAGTACGAAAAAGAAAAAAAGAATTTTTTTAAGAGAAATGGTATTTGGGGGAAAGAAAGACTGCGAAAATGCACTGAATATATCAAGGAATAGGAATAGAACCAACTACAGAGTAACCGATATCAGAAAATCAAGAACAACAAGCCAAAAGGAATAGAAAATAGAATAAAAGCAGAAGGGTAACTTGGGGGAAAAAAAAACCTTGTAGAGGGCATCCCAAGGAAGGCACCCAATTAAGTCCAGTGTGAAATTTGATTTCAAGTAGCTGTTGAAAATAAATAACAACATTAGTAAATGTGTATCACATGATGCTTGATCCAAAAGATGACATTTTCTCTGTTGGACCTGGCAATTGTACAGCCGCGGGCCAACTCTGGATGATCCAAGTTGTTCATCTGGAGGGACCCACCATGGAATTGGCCATGCCTTGAAATAGATCTTACCAGATGATCCTAATGATCCAATAGTTGGCTCTTAAATTGTCAATTACAGAAAATAGTCCACATTAAATGTGCAAATGGAGTAAATTTGTGAGATCTCTCTCATCACTCTCATCTGCAAACTGGCCCACTATATGAATGATCTGGATCACCAAAAGACGCCCCTGCATGTACATTTTTTGGGCCAAGCATATTGTTAAAAATATATGAATGAAATAGACCACATCAGTTCCCCTAATGTGTGTCAAGGGAGTGTAGAATACTGACCGGAGGGCAATGAGGTTGCGGTTGCAGACCATACGATAGGTCTGGCTGTCCCGGTAGGCAACGAAGAAGGTGATGACGATATCTACAACAAAGAAGATTTGTGCAGCAATGTCGAGGAAGAAGAGGTTCTTGGGAAGGCCCCGGAAGAAGCCAAACTCCATAGGGGTGAAGAAGGAAGAGTAGATGGCCCACAAAAGTATGAAATTAGTCCAGGCCTGATACCACCTGAGGTCATGCAGAAGCATGGGCAGTCAATAGGAAATTTTAAATTTTGGTTAAATGTTTTTTTTTTTCTAATTTGAAAATTCAGTTATATGTTGGGGACTAGACAAGAGAGGTTTGTTTTGTGGACAAAAGAACATGGATTCATGTAGTCTCAAGGCTGCTATAGGTGAAAATAGTTTAAGATGTAGAGAAAATGTGTGGTGCACAATGAGGAAACTAGGAGTTTTACGTATAATAAAATGTGGGTTCAAATCTTGACTTGAATAGTCAATATTTCAAGACAAATTTGCGACAGTGCAAAAGAAGAGAAATGAAAAATTGTCTTTAGGATACAATTAACTCACAGATCTGAAATCGAACACGGAGAATTGCGCCTTTAAGCACTGAGATGATCTTTAACTAATCTCACTGATATGCCTCACTAAATGTTCTCTTCGTGGACAAATAAAGAGGGTAGAGATGAAAGTAATAAACCGAGGATGCTTTAATTTGGGATTTGTATGTTTTCATGGACTAAAATGTCCAAGATAGATTTTGTAGGGACATTGTGTCTATTCTTGAAAAACAGTCACGTGCCTGTTTAGGACATCTATACATCCTTTCACATGCAACTATTGTCAAATCATTGTACATTGCTTTTTATATGGTAGTTATTTCTATCTCTTTTGGACAGAAACTTGCCATACGACAACACGTATAACTACCATCCAAATCCTAGTCAGCCCAACTGCCACCACATGTGTGAGCGGAGTCACTGATCCCACTTGTTAGGCACCCAACCTACACCACGGTTGGACCCTTGACTCCACCCCAATTCATTAGTAGCTTGAACCACTGGCTAGACCCTCACCATGGCTAGAACGAGGTCAAACCACTTGCCAAAAATATAAGGCTTTTTAGCCTTCTTTACAATGATGCACATGTGTGAAGTGCAAAAGGCGTCCAAGCAGCCTACTTCTCACACCATGCCTTCTTAGGGTTGGCTACATGAATCCTGTTCCCCATTCCACTCCAATCAAGGGCCATAACTTTAGTTAGACCATAAGTCATCAAGTCTTCTCTTACTACCTCCACCCATGTCCTTTTGGGCCCTCCCCTTGCCCTCTTAGAGCTTTCAATTTGCACCAACTCACTCATTCAATTAGCATAGTTCTTGATCTCCATTGCACATGACCAAATCATCTAAGTCAACTTTCTCTCATCCTATTATTTATTGTTACTACTCCTATGTTCCATCATATGCATACATTTCTAATTCAATCCTTCCCCGTGTTGCCATTCATCCATCTCAGCATCCTCATTTTAACTACATTCATCCTATTAACATGTTGTTCCTTAACTTACCCAACATTCCATACCATAAGCATGGATAGCTATCTCCAATCAAGGGCCATAACTTTAATTAGACCATAAGCCATCAAGTCTTCTCTTACTACCTCCACCCATGTCCTTTTGGGCCTTCCCCTTGCCCTCTTAGAGCTTTCGATTTGCACCAACCAGCGTTCGAAGTTTCGGTATCGCTACAAGTTTCAGCTAGCCAGGGATACAGAAACAACTATCAATATCGCCGATAATATCACTGATAGCCGAAAATTCAGGGAAAATGGGAAAACGGTGGATTTTTTTTTTTTTTGTGAAACCTCAGGAGATGTTAAAATACATATATTTGCATATTTAGGAATCAAAAAATTGCAAAAAGAATGCATACATAATAGGTTTCTGTTTAATGGGAGCCTAAAAGCATGTGTTGTTGTAAGTAATCAGTCAAACCATCTCATCCATCCAATCTATCCATCCAACCTCTAACCTTCCATCCAAACATCCATTGATATTTTTGAATATCGGCAACACATGATATTCCCCAAAAAATCATTGACAATTGAAAAAGAAATGAAAGATTGTGGTCTCGGTATCATCATGTTGTGAGAATGATAATATCATGATATTATATCGACAAATTGAATGTTGCATGCAACCATGCGCCCATAAAAAATATGAAATGGGGATTTTTAATATACAATTTTTTTACAATATTGATACATTGGCGATATTATTGAAATATTGCAGATACATTAGCGATACAAGCAACACCTGGAATTTTCACAGTCGAAAATATTGGCGATACACCGGTAGTATCAATGCATCAGCAATACAAGCGACGCCTAGAATTTACACAGTTGAAAATATTGACAATATCAATACATTGGCGATGCATCGCTAATACCTTAGAATTTCTGATACTATCAGTGTTATCAGTATCGCTGAGCTAGAAATAGAGATAATATCGGGGATATTTCGATAATATCGGAGATAATTCAAACACTGGCACCAACTCACTCATTCAATCAGCACAATTCTTAGTCTCCATTGCACATGACCAAATCATCTAAGTCAACTTTCTCTCATCCTATTATTTATTGTTACTACTCCTAAGTTCCATCATATGCATTCATTTCTAATTCAATCCTTCCCCGTTTGCCATTCATTCATCTCAACATCCTCATTTTAACTACATTCATCTTATTAACATGTCGTTCCTTAACTATCCAACATTCCATTCCATAAACATGGTCTTATAGCTATCCTATAAAATTTTCCCTACAGTTTGATTGGTACACAGATCACATAAAACTCTAGAGGCATCTCCATTTCTTCCACCTAGCTTGAATTCTATGGGCAACATCCTTCTCAATCTCTTTGTTCTCATAGATTATTAACCCAAGATATTGAAAGTGGCCATTTGGGTACACTTATTGGTCAACAATCTTAACTAATTCCTCGTTTCCACTCTTATCGGTACTAAAATTGCTCTCCATATGCTCTACTTCCACATATAATATGTTTAATTACTTCTGAAGATAAGAATTTTATTTTTACAAAGAAAATAAAACAATCCCCCACAACTTCAAAACTAAAAACAACGGAAAAACAATTGGCTTATCAATGAAAACAGATGCAAAACTAAAGGTATCTTGTGGATTTGAATTTTTCCTTTGCATATGTATCAAAGTTTTGTCAATTAATTATTGACCCATTACTCTTAAACTAAGGACGTTTATAAAACTAGTTAGATACATAACACACATCTATTTATATATAACTTGAAAATCTAAAAGCTTGCACATTTACAACCTCATATTTATATCGATTTCATGAGCATTTTGTAGAAATTGAGAAAATTAAGGTTAGGGGACTCTCCTATCCCTCTCTCTACAAATAAACATAAAAATTATATGGCAGTCCTTTACACACTAACACATTCTAAAGACAATCCCAAACCTCCTCAAAAGTAGCTTCACTTATCTACTCACATCAGTAGACCTATTAAAGATGATTCTACTTCATCCCAACATGGGATACTGAGGTTGAGTTTGTGTTAAGTCTGTGGTCCTATGAAAGCATGAACTGATCATATGTTTATATAAAAAAGCATATAGTATGGAAAAATAAATGCTTTCGTAAATTCTCTGATACATAGAAACATGGTGTATAGTCATATATGTCATCCATGTGGCACGAGTGGCCATTGATTTGAACCCTCAACTTATGAGAAGATCCATTGATTGGATTTGTTACGACAAATCTGCTCTATAGATTTTGACTACGACCCATCCAAGTGAAAACCAATTGACTCGACGACACAAATCAAAGTGATTAGAAAAGGTACTATACATACAGTTCCAGTGTATACTCCCTCTTCATAAACCCATAAGTCCAGTCTAGTGATTTTCCATAAAATTCTTGATGGATTGCATAAGGATTCTTGTCAATTGATTGGAACTTCACCTTGAAGAGAGACTTTTCTCTTTGGCAAGAAGGGCATACTTGGACACATCTATGGCATCTTGGATGTTCAACAAATGACCCCATTTTGGTTGGGCCATGCCACAACAATCACATTGATCTGAGGACTTCTGATGGTTAAACATAGACGGTGTCCCATTATTATTTAACCATCCACTTATGGCCAATTGTAGGATTTATGATAAACAAAAAATATTAAATAAATAATAAAATTTTAAGACAGGAAGGGCACTTGCCTCAATGTCAATCCTCACAAATTGGAGATCCATTGAAGTTGCTCTCATACCACTTTTGAGAGACCCAAATGGGTGGGCCTACAGGATTTGATGATATCTAAATAATATTAGGGAGCTTCCCACAAAGCTGAAGATAGATGGCCCACGTCCAATGATCTACCTAACTACTACAAGAGTAGAAAGGATCTTATCACCCCTTCTAATACCACAGTTACGATAGCCCCTGGACACAATCAATGTTTTAAATCAACTAGAGGTAGCCTAATAGACAATGGAATCTCTTGTTATACCTCTCCTAATATTCTCTCTAATGAATCTCTCATATGGGATGCATTTACCGAGGGAATGACCTCCTTTAAAAAGGATGGGAATTAAGAGGATTGGGAGTTCATATACGATAGGGATTATCTTTATCACATCCAATTTCTCTCCCTTATTCTAATCCTCTCTCGTTTGAATTTGAATTTTGAGAGCAAGGGGTTCGTAAAAAAAGGGGAAAAAAAGAAGAAGAAGAAGAAAGAAATATCCAACCAGAATGTTCCAAGAGTTAACTATGTGGTACCCACCCACAAGTGGGCCCTACAAACCCATATCCAATATCTCCCACTCAATCACGTTGTGAGAGGGCACAATGTATATTGTCCATCTAGCTCGTCTCATAACAACAAAAATCAAAAGATAGTGATCAAAAGAATCATTGGCATGAGACTTGTTAGAATACTATTGTCTTCTCACATATGTTTGAGTACTAAGCGACCACCTAACAAGCACTTAATTACCCAAACTTTGTTGTGTAGATCCTAGTCCACATGACCACATTGGATCGATTAGACTCCCGATCTAGAGTACTCGGCTAGCATATGCACTTATCCAACTTATCAAGTTTATTTAGAAAACTTAATTTTTCACAAATAACAATTTAGAGTCCCTTTCAAAGTAATAATATATTATATATATTTTTTGAAAGAATATTGTTTGTAGAACTTTATCAAAACTCGATACTATCATGCGGATAAGTCTTCAAGTGTATATTAATAGTTATAGAAACTTGGTGTGGCTGTCACGGGATCTCTCCCAGCAAATGTCTAATTCAAAATTGTTCCACTTTCCTAGCATAACCAAGTCTGACTAACTTAGGAACCTTCGTCATTGTATAGTAAAGTAGCAACACTAAATCTCTGTTTTATACATAAGAGGAGGATAGTTAATGACACAAAGAGTCACCTACGGGACTAATTACTTACATGATGCACTAATTAAATCGAATCAAAGCATTTTGTAGGTAATAGGTCCATGCACCTAGCTACAATCCATGCCGTAAAGTAGGCAATACTAGGCATGTGTCGGGTCTATAATACACAGGTCAACACATGGAGGTATAACTCATCTCATATCCTTACAACCTAACTTTTTAATTAGGTAATAACATTAATCACATAGAAGAGTAATGAAGAGATTACCTTATTTCGACTTTAATTAGTCTTATCTTCAGTTTTTAAGGATCGAAGGTGGATGTGACATCTCATCTATTCTTCTCAATAAAAGGAGGTTTACACCTCAATATATAAACATCACCCCAATTGTACATCTCTTGTACATTTAGGATTAGTATACCCATGCGAATGGGTGACCGGCCTGCCGACAAACATATAGATCTCTCAAGTTCTGAAGGCAAATGCTGATGACTTACACATCTAGTAAAAGAAAATTATACGCGATATGAGACAAAAGGAATGACTATTTATTAATAAGAGAAAAAGATTGCATCATAAAAGATAAAGATATAAAACTACATCACTGAAGCTATTCTCAATCCCATCTACCTAACATGAACCTGAAATAGGTTTCTAACTATAGGTTTCATCATGAGATCCACCAACATCTCTTCGGTAGGAACGTAGCTAAGGAAAATATTTTATCTCTCACTTGATCACGAATGTAATGATACTTAATGTTAATGTGTTTAGACTTCTAGTGGTGTTTGGGGTTATTCGCCAAGTCAATAACAAAGGTGTTTTTTTATCCTCGGTGACATGAGCTCAAGAATTCCTTGTACAACACCTAGACTTTGTAATAATCACTTAACCCATATACACTCTTGGACTGCAACACAACATGCAATGTACCCAGCTTCCATGGATGAAAGGGCTATAGATGTCAGTTTCTTGCTTGGCCATGAGATTGCACCTCATCCGAGAAAGCATACATATGTTTTCTCGGATGGCATCAAAGAACCCCTGTAGTAGACTTTCCCTCATCATGGTCATTTCCCAGGTGTCATCAAAGAATCCCTGAAGCAAGAGATTCGAACCTCCATAACACATCACTAGGTCCTTAATTCCCTTAAGATTGTAGAATATATGTTTGATGACTTACCAATGCGATTGTCCTTAGTTACTCTGGCAATGGATAACTATGCCAACTAAGTAACTAATATCCGGTCTAATGCAAAGCATAACACACATTAAGCTACTTACTGCACTCACATTAAGTAGCCTACTAAGGACTATTGGTGTTAGTGTGTGTTAGTGTGTTAAGTGGCTCTTTTGGCTCTTTTAGTTTAAGTGCATGTGCACCTTTTTTTTCTTCTCCTGCAGTGTACCATATGTTTTATTCTAATAAAACTTTGTGTGTGAGAGCATGTTGCTCCAACACAACATTCCCCCAAATTCTCTTCTTCTTTCTCACTTCTCACCTCTTTTCTCCTTATCTCAATCACCAAATCATCTGCTACTTATTATCGGAGACAAGATCAGGCCATTCCGCACCAGGAAAGTTGAAAGGCCACACCTGAGCTTGCTGACGTCAGCAGATGTACGGCTAACGTCAGCAGCTGTATGGCTGACGTCAGCGTTGTACAGACGCATGGACCCCGTTTGAACTGAAAGTTTAGGGGTTTGATAGATCTTATTTTAGAGGATTTGTCATAATTTTTTGGAAAATTTTGAGAGCTTCTTTGATGGTGTTTTAGTCGAAATAGGAAGATTTAGAAGTTGGGCCACCAATAAGATTTTCTTCAATTTTTCTCAAATCGGTAAGTTTTTCTCTAGATTATTTCCTCATGGTGGACCCATATCTTCCTCCCAAGCTATTCCTAAAGAGTTTTGAGCTATAATTGCTTTTTTTTTAGGTTTTTACACAAAATAGACCTACGGCCCTACCATTTTTGGGGTTCCTTGCGTCAAATCTGACAGATTTTGTGATATTTCGAAAGATTGGTGGTTGTTTTTCCTTACCTTGAAGGATTGAGTGAAAAAGAGTTGCTTGTAGTGCATTTTATTTAGAACCCCTCTCTCTTATGGAAGACAAATGACCCTCTTCTCTTGGTATGGGTTCTCTTGAATCCAACTCCCTTCAAATTATCTTCGATATTATTGAAATATCTCTGATATTATCATTATCTCCAGCTTGGCGATACCGATAATACTGGTAGCGATACCAATAACACTGGTAGTATTAGAAATTCCAAGTATCAACAATGTATTGCTAAGTATCGCCAACATATCAATATCGCCAATATTTTCAATTGTGTAAATTCCAAGCATCGCTTGTGTTGCCAATGTATCAATATTGCCAATGCATCGCTAATATTTTCAACTATGTAAATTCTAAGTGACACTTATATTACAAGTGTATGAATGATATTTCAATAATATCGCCAACGTAGAGATATCACAAAAATTGTTTATTAAAAAAAAATATTTCAATTTTTTTTGTGAGCATATGGTTGTATGTGGTGTTCAATTTGTCATTGCTAATATTGATGGTATCTCAATATTATCGTTATCGCAACATGTGCGATATCAAGACCACTATCTTTTGTTTCCTTTCCAGTTGTTGATGATTACTTGGCAAAATACCATGAGTTGTCGATATTCTGCAATATCGATGGATGTTTGGATGGTTAGATGGGATAGATTGGAGGTTAGATTGTTTCTTACGATAACACATGCTTTTAAGCCACCATTAAATTGAAACTTATTGTGTATACATTCCTTTTGCCATTTTTTATTCCTAAATATGCAAATGTGTGTATTTTAGCATCTCCTAAAGTGTCACTAAAAATTCTACCATTTTCCCCATGTTTTCCTCGCATTTTCAGGTTATCAGCGATACAGATATTATTTTTGTATCCTCAGCTAGGGAAACCTGTAGCGATACCGATACTTCGAACACTAGTGACAACTACCTCCAATGGGTGCAATCTGTCAAAGTGTTCTTGGGGCCCATGAGAAGTTGTCGTATATTTTGGATGATCTTCCAAACTCTACAGATGCCTCCTTACAAGTCTTGGACAAAGGAGAACTATCAAGTCATTGCATGATTGTTGAATGGTATGGACTAATCGGTTAGCCACTCAATGATGTTTTTATCCTCGGCTAAAGGCATTTGAGATACTCTTCATGATATGTTCTCTGAGTCTCAAAATTTCTCCCAGGTATTTCAGCTTATTTAAGACATTGGCCTGTTCCAGCAAGACTCAAGATCCTTAAAAGATTACTATTCGACACTTCGAGGCATGTGGGATGAGCTAGATCTATATCAGCCTCTTCCTTCCAAATGTAAAGACGATCATAAACATGCTCGTAAGCAGCGGGATGACACTCGCATCATGTAATTCCTAGCTGGGTTGAACTTTGATTATCTCCATGTTCGGGATCAGGTTGTTGTACAGGATCCACTTCCTCCGTTGATGACAGTTTATGCCATGTGCCAACGCGTTACGGTCTCCGCTCGTCCTTCACCTTCATTTGTGTCACCCAAGAGTTCGGCACACCTTACTGCAGATCGGTCTTCTCTTCTTTCTGGTTTTCAGGCACCATTCTTGAGTTTAGGATGCACTTTTAGTTATGGTGGTCGTAGTAGGGGCTGTGAGGGAGATCGCAATAGAGGCGGTCGTAATCTTCATGGTTGTGGTGGATGTAAACAAGGACGTGATGGTTCTCACATTTGTTCACATTCACGGTGGAACCAATCACACTATTGATTATTGTTAATAGCTTCATGGTCATCCTACATGTACAACCGCCTCCGTTACTACCACATCTAGTCCTAAGGGACAGCCTTCCACAGCCACCTATATTGCAGTTGAGCAACCTTCTTCAAGGGAGTCTCTTATTGTTTTTCAAGCTGCATATGATGCCCTGATGCCACTTCATGTTCGTGATGTTCCTAAGCCTTCTCATGCAACTTTGGCCCAATCAAGTACCCGCTCTTCTTGCGTCTTCCTCTCCTACCTCCTTGGTCATAGACTTTGGGGTTTCCTCCCACATGACTGGTAAGTCACAACTTTTCTCCTCTTATTCGCCTTCCTCTCACTCTCAGTATGTCACCATCGCAGATGGAACCCAAACACCCATTGTTTGAATTGGTTCCATCTCTCTTTCCCCTTCCTTGCCATTATACTCAGTCTTGCATGTGCCTTGTTTTCCATTAAACTTATTGTCTGTTAGCTCTCTTACTAAATCGTTGAATTGTTCCATTACCTTCTGTCCTTCTCATTGTCTTTTTCAGGACCTCCAGATAAAGAGAGTAATTGGTGGGGAGGCATGAGCGAAGAAGGCGTTCATCTTCTCAATGATACATCCGTTGCTACTTCCAAGTAAACTTTCTCTTGATCAAGACTCCATGACACAGTGGCATTGTCATTTACGACGTCCTTAGCTTGATTGAGACTTTTGTTTCCATCCTTATCTATTACTAGACCCTTACGTTATGATATTTGTGAATTGTCTAAACATAATCGTACTACGTTCCCTTTGAGTACTTCCAGGAGGAAATCTCACCCGTTTGAGCTGGTTCACTCGAATGTCTGAGGGCCAACCCTAATTACCTCCACTTTTGGATTTAAATATTTTGTCACCTACATTAATGATTATTCCCTCATTACTTAGGTTCATCTTTTGAAATCTAAAGGTGAAGTGTTTGATGTGTTTAAAGTGTTTTATTGTGAAATGTGCACTCAGTTTCAATGTACAATCAAAACCCTCCATTCTGATTGGGGGGGGAGTACGTATCCATTGTTTTTCTGTCCTTCTTACAGGAACATGGTATTTTGTCTCGGACATCATGTGTTCGCACACCTCAACAAAATGGTATTGTAAAACGAAAGAATCGTCATCTTCTTAAAGTTGCTAGTACCCTTCTCCTTGGTATGCACCTACCTAAACATTTTTGGGGTGATGCTCTTCTAACTGTTACTTTACTTATTAATCGTATTCACTCTCGTATCTTGTCTTATAAATCTTCATTTACTATGTTGTATCCTCGTGACAATCCTTTTCCCTTACCTCCTAAAGTTTTTTGTTGTACATACTTGTTCAAATTTTGGATGGTAGTAATGATAAAGTTAGCCCTCGGGCAGCTAAATGTGCCTTCTTAGAGTACACTCGAAGCCAGAAAGGGTATAAGTGTTATAACCCCTCGACTCACAAGAAATATATCTCTACTGATGTAACCTTTTCTAAGGATGTTTCATTTTTCTCGGCTCACGGTCGATCCCTCTGTGATCCTCTTGAGAGTTAGGGGGAGCATAATGCTTCTCCTCTTCCTCTTGTCACTAATAATCACGGGGAGACTCTTCTCTCCCCTGTTCCTGATTCTGTTGGTGATTTGAGTGACCCTAAGCCTCTACGAGTGTATCATCGTCGAGGGGATAGCCCGCTAGCCTAGCTAGTAGACGCCTGGGTGTTTCAACTGCTGGTCTCGGGTTCGAAACCCACTAACCCCACCAGTGGGTGGGAACATCTTGTGACTAACCGGGTGGGTGCAGTGCACATCTAACAAGGTCTGTGTGTTGCATGACTAACATTGGAAAAAAAAAGAGTGTATCATCGTCGAGATAAATCTTCACACACTCAGCCGTCCACCCTTCCGCTCACTTTGGATGTTGGCTCAGGTGATTCTCATACCTCAAGTCTAGATCTTCCCATTGCCTTGCGCAAAGGGTCACGATCATGTACTCTACATCTCATTAGAAACTTCGTTTCATATTATCATCTGTCACCATCCTTTCGGTCGTTTGCAACTTCCATTTCATCACAAGTTATTTCTCAATCTCTCTCACATGCTCTTCAAAGTCCTGACTGGACAAAGGCGATGATGGAAGAAATGTCTGCTCTTGAGAAGAATCATACATGGGAGCTAGTCCCTCTTCCTCCAGGGCACAAACACGTTGGATGTCAATGGGTGTACACAATCAAGTTCCTTCCAGATGGCTTCATTAATCGTTACAAACCCGGCTTGTTGCTAGCGGATACACGCAAACTCATGGCGTGGATTACTTTAAGACATTTTCACCGGTGGCTAAGCTTAACTCTATTCGAGTGGTGATCTCCTTGGTCGTCAATTTATCATAGCCATTGTTCCAACTTGATGTCAAGAATGCATTTCTTCATGGGGATCTTGCAGAGGAGGTCTACATGCATCAATCTACTGGCTTTGTCGCTTCCCGCCATCCTACTCTTGCATATCGGTTAAAGAAGGCTCTTTATGGAGTCAAACAGTCCCCGTGTGCTTGGTTCAACAAATTTAGTCAGGCTCTTATAGAGTTTGGCTTTGTTCGTAGCCATGCTGATCATTCCCTTTTGATATGCGCCATCAATCGACAGGCATCATGATTCTTATTGTGTATGTTGATGATATTGTTCTGTTAGGCAGTGATACGGTTGGAATGGAGGACGTTAAAGAATTTTTAAAGAACAAGTTTGAGATCAAGGATCTTGGTCCTCTTTGCTACTTCATAGGCATTGAGGTTGCTCGCTCCAAAATCAGGGTGGTCTTGTCCCAACGCAAATATGCTTTTGACATTCTCACTGAGACTAGCATGTTAGGTTGCAAACTTGCTACCACCCCGATGGATACTTCGCAGAAGCTTTAGACAGATGATAGTACTCTCCTCTCTGATCCTGGAATGTATCGTCGCCTTGTAGGTCGGCTCATTTACTTGACTATTACTTGACCAAATCTCTCTTTTGCGGTCGGTGTTGTTAGCCAATTCATGCAAGCTCCCTGTTCCTCATATCTTACAGCTATCTACCGCATTCTCCGGTATCTTAAATTGACCTCAAGCTTTGGCCTCCACTTTCAGTCTCATGGTCATCTTCATCTTTCGGGTTATTCCGATGCCGATTGTGTGGGTAGTATTTATGATTATTGATCCACGTCTGGCTTTTGTACCTTCCTAGGTGGCAATCTTGTCACATGGAAAAGCAAGAAGCAACCGGTTGTTGCTCAATCCTCAGCTGAAGCAGAATATCGTGCTATGGCTCATCCAACTTGTAGCTCGTGTGGCTTCGCACCCTTCTTGCCGAACTTGGCTATGCTCCTTCAGGTCCTATTCCTCTGCATTGCGACAACTAGGCAGCCATACATATTACTCGTAACCATGTTTTCCATGAGCGAACCAAGTATATTGAAGTGGACTGTCACTTCATACGGGAGAAAGTTGCCTCTAAGGAAACCATCACTCCTTTTGTTCACTCTGGGGAGCAACTTACTGATGTCCTTACAAAGTCTTTAAGTAGAGATGGTCTTCATCGTGTTCGTAACAAGTTGGGCATGATCAACATCTATGCTCCAACTTGAGTGGGAGTATTGGTGTTAGTGTGTTAAGTGGCTCTTTTAGCTCTTTTAGTGTAAGTGCATGTGCACCTTTTCTTCTTCTCTTGGAGTGTACTATATGTTTATTCTAATAAAGCTTTGTATGTGAGAGCATGTTGCTCCAACACAACATTCCTCCAAACTCTCTTCTTCTCTCTCACTTCTCACCTCTTTTCTCCTTATCCCAATCACCAAATCATCTCCTAATAGGACATCTGATTTCTTAACACTAATTTAAAACATGATTTCATGTCTAACTTCATAATATTCTCTATAGGGGTTTTGATAGGTTTCATGCTTGTCACCTTAAATTGCTCAAAGATATTTTATATATAGGTGGCTTAAGTCAAGCCCAAGAACCTTTTAGGGCAGTCTTTGGTGATCTTCACCCCGAGAATAAAGTTGACTTCACCAAGATTTTTCTTCTCAAAATTCAAGAAAAAAATAACATTTAGTCATCATTAACAATCGTATATTGTTACCAGCTAATGGGATATCGTCTACATAAATAAATAGTATCATAAAAGATCTTTTAAATTGTTTCACATATACAAAATAAATAAATAATCAACTTACTGATTGTCAACCTAAAGGTGGTCATGGCTAAGTGAAACCTCATGTACTAATGTCTTGAAAATTGCTTCATCACATAGATTAACAACATGCAAACTGTCGTTGGGTTCTTTTATTCCACATGTTCCATGGGCTATTGTATGTATATTTCATCATCTAGATCACCATTTAAGAATTTAGTCTTTACATCCATTTGATATAACTGTAAGTCCAAACTTGTGATAAGTTACAAAATCATGCGGATCATGAGAAACTTTGCAACAAGTGAAAAGTTCTCCCAGTAATCAACACCTTTAATCAATGTAAACCCTTTAGCAACCAATCGTGCTTTGTATTTTTCTACTGTACCATTTGCTTTTCTATTGATTTTAAGTACTCATCTATTCCTTATTGCTTCACGATTCAATTGCAAATCTACTAGTTCTCAGACTTCATTTCTCTTCATGAAGGCAATCACCTCATTTATGGCACCTGCCTGGTCAGTAAAATTTAGAGATAATAATGCAACCTAATAAGAATCAAGTTCTTCATCATTAATCACAATGCAAGAGTATACTTCAACCCAATTTAAAAGTATCTTTGGAGAATTAATCCTCCTTCACTTCAACCTAGTTCAAAAGCCTGTTGAGATGTACTCTCACTCTTCTAATTAACTATGGAAGCATCTCCATTGTAAGTAGTGGAGCTTTAACTCTCCTGAGATACATTAGGAATTTCAAAAAGTTTTACCTAAACTCTTTACTTCTTTCGCCTGGGGTATGTCTTTAACGAATGTGGTATCCCGAAATTCTATGTCGGTCCATCCCATACCGTCCACATGAACTAAAATATATTCATTTAAGTGTATAGGGTACCCGATGAACACGAACTCAATGGTTTTACTTTCAAGTTTACCTTTGTGGGGAGCAAGTAGCAAAACATATTTCAAAGATCCCTAAGGGCGTATGTTGGCTATAGAAGGAATTTTCCTAGTCCACATCTCATATGGGGTCTTGGAACCAGATTTAGACGGGACTCTGTTAAGAGCATAAATGACCGTGAGCAGCGCGTTTCCCAAAATATGGTAGAAAGATTAGCATGTCCTGTCATCGATTTAATCATGTTCATAAGTACCCTATTCCTTCTCTTTGCAACTCAATTTTGTTGTGGAGAATAAGTCATTGTTTATTATTGGACGATGCCAACACTTTCATAGTAGGATTTAAACATATCAAATGCAAACCCACCACCTCTATCAGATCTAAAGATCTTGATCTTTTTCTCTAGTTGATTTATACTTACTTTGTATTTGAGAAAATAGTCAAAGGTCTCATATTTATTTGAGACAAGATACGCATATCCATGGCGTGAGTAATCATTAATGAAAGTGATAAAGTATTAGCATCTATTTCAAGTGCATACGTCTAGAGACCATAGATATCAGAATGGACTATATTTGGTAGTCCCTCAAGCACAATTAATGCTTTAGATCGACTAAAGGAAGCCCAATGGATAATGGAATCTGTTATTGCACCTTTCTCAATATTCTCTCTAATGAATCTCTTAGATGGGATGCAGATATCAACAGAATGACTCCATTTTTATAAAGAGAGGAATCAAGAGGATTAGGAGCAGCTCGTACATGATAGGGATCCGATTTCTCTCCCTTAATTCCAAACTCTCTCATTTGAATTTGAATTTCGAAAGAAGGAGAATGTTCCAAGAATTTGAATTTCGATAGATGAGGAATGCTCCAAGGGTTGACTGCATAGGACCCACCCACTAGTGGTTGACCATAAGTAGCCCCATAAGTCCATATCCCATAATTCATAGGTGGTATGTGTTTACTCAAGCGATCTATACTCATTTTATATTTTGTCTTTTTTCATGCTATATCGTTTCTTTCGAGGTTAGACGCAGATTGCATGTTGACACTGCTAGTAGCCACGTCATCAAGACCAGATGGGACTCAGCACTCCACCATGATGTATGTGTTTTATCCACTGCATTCATCCCATTTTGGATTATTATTTTAGGGCATGAGCCAAAAAGCATGCCCAAAAATAAGGCAGATCCAAACATAAGGTAGACAACACCAAAAAATGGTGATTGAACGCCCACCATTAAAAACTTCCTAGGGTGCACTGTAATGTTTATTTGCAATCCAACCTGATGATTAGGTCATACAAACCCGGATGAAGGGTGAACACAAATATTAGCTTGATCCAAAGTTTTGTGCCCCCAAGAAGTTTTTAATGGTGAGTGTTCAGTCACCAATGACTCTAGTGGTGTGGTCCACATGAGATTCGGATCTGCTTCATTTTTGGGCTCATGCCCTAGAATTAGAGCTAAGCACAAGCCAAGCTAGCTTGGTTAGCTCGCTCAACTCGGCTCGAACCGGCTAAGGCTAGATTCGAACCAAGGCGAGCCATTTTTCCAAGCTCGAAATGATTTTCAAGCCGAGCTCAAGCTAACCCAAGCTTGATTCAGCTTGGCTCAAAGTTTAGCTCGATTGAAGCTCGATCCAGCTCGGCTCGGCTCGGCTCGACTCGGCTACCTCACTTGTAAAAAACTAAAAATGTATATTTTTTAGTCCCACATCGGAAGTGAACAAAGAAATGAGAGATAAAACTCTCTATAAAAATAAGTGGGGAGTGTCAATGGGCTTTGGGCTGCCTTTGGGCCCAATTTTAAACAGTTTTAAGCCCGGCTTTTGGATTGGACCTATTTAAAATTTTGTTTTCTACAGGCTCAAACTCAGAAGCTCGGTCGAGCCAGCTCGAAGGCCGAGCCAAGCCCAACACGAGCTAGGGTGGTTCATTGAGCGAGCCTAGCTCGAACAGGGCTCAGCTCGGCTAGTGCTCACTTCTACCTAGAATGAGCTGGAAAAATGCATGGACGGTATGGATAAAACACATAAATCATGGTGGGGCCCACAAGCACCGTCCATTAGCAAGTCGCTACTGACAGTATTAGCGTGCAATCGGCGTCCCTATTCTCTCAACATTTATAGCAAGTTCAGATATCCAAGTATCATCTATGGAACGAATTGCTATGCCTCCATATTGTGTACCACACACATGGCATATTTGGATGATGATCTGAACCATCTGAACCATCTAATAAATGGGCCTTTTTCTCTTTTACCAGGAGCTGTTGCATGTTTTTGACTTTTACTGTTCATTTGTATGTTACCAAGTAAATGGCTGAACTGTCTCATCACTGATTTTTGGAACATTACTCGGTCACCATTGGAAGCACGAAATGGATGGCTTTAAAATCCATATGTTTAAAAACTTGAAGACGGAAAGCGGTTTGAAGAGGAGAATTAGGAGGTTTTTGGGTGCTTGTCCATTTTTCTACGGTGTATCGTCAATTATAGGACAAGTACCCAAACACAATTCATCAATCATATGATTGCCGTACAACTGTGCCAAGCGTACTTTTTGAGTACCCACCATATTTTAAATGGTGCAAAACTACCATTCTAGTCTTAGCCACAGCCACCTACGCCCCGGCTCACTTAGCAAGAACGAAAACGCCAAGTATACCGACACGAGTTACACGTGGGGCCCACCAATTGTCGATCAGGATACGCACAATATTCCATACACATGTGGGGCCCACGAATTGGTGATCACCAATCCAAAACGTTGATCCGATGGGCACACAGTGGATGGAGGAAACCTGGGAAGTCTTCTCTGATGGAAGATCCTACCTCTCTGATATTCACCTCCGGCCTTTTCTCTAGTGATGTGGACCGTCGATGTTTTCATTTTCCAAGGGTTGGGATCTTCCAGCCCGCGAGATTTCCTAGGAATTGGATAACTAAACCTTGGACCCTACATGCACGAAAACCTCTGCTTGGGTCCCGAAACTTAACCCGGAGGGCGAGCTTGGGTTAGAGACTAGGCACTATGTTTGGGCCTGTGGGCCGAGCTAGGGCAGGTGGTGAACGGCTGTTTAATAAAAATTATTGGATCCAAGGATATTTAAAAATAACGACTCTTGCCCATTGAATTTTGCCTTTGGTGCACTCTTTTCCTAACCCTCCATTAGCCTCAAATTCTCCCGTTGGATGGTTAAGGTCTCGGTGGACCAGTGTATTTTTGGGGTGATGGTCCATCCTCGGTGAGGCCCACTGGATGAACATTGTACATCTAGATCTACAAAAAACAGAACGTTCTCAGTCTTGTGTGGAGAGTTACCACACATATGCCATCGCCATGCACTGCTGGGTGGGACCTGCATGGGGCCACAAATGGATGATCGGAGCCGGTGCATTTGCTGAGCTATAACTGTGAAAGCGACGTGATCCGAATATCACACACAACAAAAATTTGACCATCCGTGTCGAACACTTCGGAAACATGGAAGCGGATTGCGTCCTGCCCCTGCCTGGACGGACTAGGTCCAGGCAGAGGCTCTGTGGGGCCCACCGTTATGTATGGATTTTATCCACGCTGTCCATCCATTTTTTTCAGATCATTTCAAGTAATGAGCCCAAAAAGTCAGTCAGATCCAAGGCTCAAGTGGACCACGCAGTGAGGATTGAACACCCACCATTAACAATTTCTTGCGAGCTGCAGAAGTTTTGATCAAGCTGATATTTCGTTCTTCTTTTTTTCTCTTCATCCAGATCTATGTGACCTTATGAACAGGTTGGATGGAAAATAAACATCACGGAAGATTTCAACGGTGGGTGCCATACCCTAAACATCACCTGGTGCTTCCGGTGGTGTGGTCCGCATGAGCCTTGGATCTGCTCATTCCCTAACATAATCTGGAAAAATGGTTGGACGGCGTGGATAAAACTCATACTGAGCCACTGCCTGGACCGAGGTCTGTACAGCCGCGGGCAGGATTCCGCTTCTCTCAAACATACTGTCAAAACAAAACAGCGGACCAACCATATTCAACGGTTTAAGGAAATCGATTGCCAGGATCATCCATCCATCCATCCATCGTGATCGGTGCGTGACCCATCAATTATAGTAATGAGTAGATGAACATCCTGATTCCTGGCTGCATGTGGGCCCATCCAGCGAGGCGTGCTAGACCAGCATAAGTGGCCACTCGTAAAGGAACAAACTCAAGAGGAGTTTCAACACTAGACCAGGGACCATGCGGTGTGAGTGGGTGTGTGAGTGTGTTGGGGTGTGGGTGTGGGAATAAAAAAAAAAACTCGTGCCTCAGTGTCTCCTTACCATGCAAGATAATTGCGGACAAAGAGGCACCAAAGTAGTTAATTTTGGGCATGAAAGATTTGTTGGATATGGGCCCGTGGGGTCCACAGCAAACACTGATAGGTGGGACGAACACAGTTAATTCACATAATATTACTCATTGGATATCCATTTTCCAAATCTTTTCTTTCGAAATTCAAAATTAAAGAGAGGAGATTTGAATGAGAGAGACAATGTACAATAGAATAAGTCCTATGATATCTGAACTCCTCTCAATTCTCTCAATTCCTCTCTTATATAGAGGCATTCCCTCACTAAATGCATCACATTCGAGAGATTCTTCAAAAATAAAATTGAGAGAGAAACGACAGAGGAATACCCATTGTCCATAAGTTTGTTTCTCTATTATACAAACCGCTAATCATGCCTGGTGGTCATTAGGAACTGTTACGAAAGTATCTAAAATCATGTAGATACTGTTAGATCCAATGAGTTCACCCATCTGTGCTTATCTAAGTTTTACCAAAGCTATATCTTGACAGATCTCTGATCTGTGTGGATTGAACCGCAATGAGGTAAGTTCCCCTTTCTCATTTTTTATGTAAAATTTTATTGTTTCTTATGCTTTTTCTTTTTTCATTAAATATATCCCTTGTCATTATTAGATATTGCCTCCCTGAGTTTCTGATCAAAACTAAAAGATTAATCTTCCTGGTTTCCGCCGCGATTGAGGTAGTTCTGGATATTGAGAAAAAGGAAAAATGTTCCATCGTCAGATAATCCCCCGTCTCTCTCTCTCTCTCTCTCTCTCTCTCTCTCTCTCATTTGCCAGTCGACAGCATAGCTATTCTTCTCTTCCTTGTTATCCTCCCTTGCTCATCCCACTTTTCTCCTTTGCATATAGCTATCACAATGGCAGGCATGGCCACTGCCACCTACAACTATGGCAGCAAGAGACATGGACAGGTGCCGGGTTTCATTATACCCTAAGGGAAATTAGACATAAGGAAAGGGAAGGTGAAGGAGAAAATGAGATTGGGCTTTGGGCTTGGGTAGGAGGTCAAGTGGGCCTGCGCATTAAGGGCCAAATTTTGAAACTTTTTCTCCTATCCTTGGCCATAATGTAATGTAAGACATTGGAGCCTACCTTTGAAGCCTATGAACACCCGCAATTTTAGTTTAATGGTTGCCCATGGTCTTAATAACTGTGTGGGCCCAAAATAGGGATCAGTCCCATTTGCACTAAATGTAGCTTTTTAATGATTTTTTTTGTTAGCTGCGCAACACGCCCACATGGTTAGTCACATGATGCACCCACCCACCGGTGGGGTTAGTGTGTCTCCTTAGCACTCAAACCTGAGACGTGCTGATGAAACGCCTAGGCATCTTCTAGCAAGGCTAGCAGGCAAGACACTAGCTTTTTAATAATTGTTGTGATACCATTAAATCATTATTTTTGTGCCATAATGTGGGGCCAGAATTACTTATCCATGGGCACATGAAAAGTGTTAGTGGGTTCACCATTTATGCATGAAATTAAGTGGACAATTGCAAGCCCAAGTCCTTAAGTAGAGATCAAACTAATCTAGCGAAGGGCCTTTAATCAGCCATTTGTATACTGATTTAAGCCAAACTTCAAGGGCATCCGGATGACTCAGGATGACCCTTGAGTCATCCACCTCCTCACATGATAAACTATTCCAACTCCCAACTTCAACCAGAGAAATGAAGTCTTCAGCTTGGGACAATGATAGCCTGCAACACCTTTTCTATTCTATGTGGTGAGTAAAACACTAAGGCTCTGTGGGGTCCACCATGTTTTATATGTAAATTTGCTCTGGCCATCATCAGGTGACAGCCATAATGAAAGAACGAATACATGGAAGATGAGCCTAATTAAAAACTCATTTGAGCTACACCAATGGGAACAGCCTAAAATGGTGGCTATCATGAGCTTTGTATCAGGCTGATTTGTGTATCTTCGTCCCGGTGAGTCACACCTAATTAACGGTTTGTTGGAAGATAAACGCCATGGTGGCCCCACTCATGTGGTGTGGCCCATCTGAGTCGTGGGTCTACCTGATTTTTGGTCTTAGGGCCTAACATTGAGGATAGAACCTGATAGATGGAGTGGATTTTACATATAAAACAGGATTGACCATACAGTCCTCCAGTTTCTACAAGTGTGTCTCATGTCCGGTGAACGATTCCATTGCTATGTTGAGCCTACCGTGGATGGCCCATGCCCTAAACTTTTGGGGCCTGAAGATAGATGGCCAATAAGAGAAATAAAACAACGGTCTACGTTCAATTGAAAATGGCCCAAGCCTGGAATTTGTGATCTCCACTGTGGGTTCCAGTCATGCCCACCAAAGTGGCGTGCAACAGACCAATTGCACGGATCATTGAACCGTGGGGCCCCGCTTGAAGAAAAAAATCCGTCCTTATCAAGAGAGATGATAAAGCAAATTCCGGCGACGAGAGATTGAAGATATGAACCACGGTGCACGTGCCTAATTTGAACACGTGGACAATATCTGAGCCATGTACCAGGTGGCCTCAAAGTGAACGTTCCCTGTCCCATATCCAGCTGGCCCACTTAAAAAATGGGCCACGTGTCCATACGAGTGAATTCGGCCTGATGAGTGGACCGTCCGGCCCACCCAACTTTGGTCTGTATCTCTCACTTGTGTGCCGCGATTCCACTCTTCAATCTCTCGTCCATGGAGTCGCTTTAGCATAATAGCATTCCTCTTCATGTAACAGAGTGCGGAACACCACTGTTTCGGGTAGTCGCGCGGACTACCAAGCTATAGTCACGCCCGAACAAAAACCGATGGAGCAAAATTAAAGAATCGCCGAGGATATTGGAAGAAAAGCTACCATACGCCGAGCGCGACGTGTCTCCCCAAACGACATCAGAGGGAGTGAGAGAGAGAGAGAGAGAGTCTCACCTGTTATCGGGATCGATAATGAGGCCTGAAGAACACCCCTTTAACCCTTCCAAAACGCTCTCCCGACTCAGTAGCCTCCGATTCGCATCGAGTCGGAACTCGTTCAATATCAGATTGAGTCGACTCCCTCGAGACGACTGCATCCGCTCCCTCAACTCCTCCACACTGAATTCGTCCCCCGCCTTATCCTTCCTGATCCTCATCTGGTTGAATCAAAATCCACCTTAGGTCGATGCCCACCGTCCGGTCCGATCCCGATCCGGCTCTGCATTGAAAACCGAGATCCTTTAGAATCGCAAACTAACAGATGAAATGCAAGAAGATCGAGCTTCTAAAGATCAAGATCTTTGAATTCAGGACAAAAATTCTAGAAATCGAAGGTCGAGATATGCAGATCTTACGCGCGCAGAGAATCACGTGCCGTTCGGATTGGGATCACGTGACGTTTTTTTTTCCTTTGTGCTTTTTATTTCATCTGTCTTCAGACAGCAGCGGAGGAGAAGGATTAAGAACAAATGAAGCGAGTGATTTGTTATATATAGGGTTTGCTTAGCGTGCGCCGGGTTTTAAGATGGGCCGCGGTGCGTAGCTTAAGGAGTGGTGGAGGATTAGAATATACGGAGCGGGAAGACTCAAGAACCGTACTGTGATAAACATATGGCGCCTCCACCGTTGGATTAAAAGATTAGTTTTCGTTTCTTTTTTCTTTCTTTTTTTCTTTTCTTTTTTTTAGTTTTAGGTATTCCGTATTGTAGTGGGAGAGAAGATGGTAATTGGGACCCACGCAAGCAAAGCGTGAGAGATCCGAGCTGTCAAACAGGTGGGCCAGACCGTTTAGATCAACGGCTAAAAATCAGGCTTTTCCATTGGTCAGGTGGGCCATTGTACAAAACTAGATGGCTAGAGAAATAGTTTTAGCTGTCCATTTGATCTTTACAGTGTAAGACATCGGAGTGAAGTAGGCTGAGTTTTGAGCCATGTGTTCTACTCGGTGTGGCCCAGCCTGATTGAAAGATCGGATCTCGCACACATATCTCAAATTGGCACGTGCGCTTACGTGTGAATGGAGAGGGCTCGAGGCACGTGTGGGCCTGAGCGTGTCTCTGGAGCTGGAGGACTCGGATTCGGTGCTGACCCCTCCTGTACCAACGTAGGTGCTGGAAAAGCTACGTAGGGCCACCATTACGTATGTGTTTTATCCAGGCCGTTCATTCATTTCTTCAGCTAATTTTAGGAATGGCCACGTTCAAATTTCAGGTGAAATAATGGCGAGTCAATGCCCACCGTTAAAAGCTTCCTAAGGCCCACTGTAATGTTGGTTTTCCTATTCAACATATTGATTAGGTCATACAACAGACAAATAAATATCGAAACGTTCTGGGTTACTCAATATGCTCTTATCGTAATGAGGAAACTCAGTTGGCCATGTAGTTTATCTAGAATCCGCTTTTCCATATTATCTAATGGGTTGAAGCCAAAATTAAAGCATATCCCGAACTCACTTGGATAATAACACAAGAAACAGTGGGTATAATGACTTCCACCGTTGAAACCTTTATAGGGCCCGCAGTGATGTTTACTTGTCATCCAACCTATTCACAAGGTCACACAAACATTTATGAAGGGGAAAAACAAATATCAGCTTGATCCAAAGCTTTCAACCCTTGAGAATTTTTCAACAGTACAAGGTTCAATTCACATTGTTTCCTATAGTGTGGTCCACTTAAGATTTTATATGCTTTATTTTCTTTCTCAAGCCATAAAATTACCTATTAAAATGGATGAACGGATTAGATGAAATACAGTATATCACGGTGGATCCGGCAGAGTCTACTCAAATACTATACTTAGTTAGTCACTATGCAATCCGCTTCCATAAATATCTGCCTGATCCAAAACTTTCGTGGACACAATAAATTTTTAATGGTGGGTGTTCAACCTGGTGTGGTTCACCTGACATTTGTATCTACCTTATTTTCAGGCTCACGCTCTAAAATGAGCTGTAAATTTTGATGGACGGCCTGAATAAAACACATAAATCATGGTGGGGCCTACAGATCTCTTCCAGCACCCAAGTCGGCACTGAATGGGTGACTACGTACCGAGCCACACATTTTAAAGCAGAGATGGGTGGTTCTAAAATCGACAAAAAACAGTCTACATCCCAAATGCATACGTTGTCTACATGATCAGTGGGCCAGCCGTATGTTAAAGATAGGACAAATCTACAGGGGGAAGCATCCAAACACGTGTCGAGTTGGTACCGTATGCTAATCGCGTGCGTAAAAGAGCCAAGCGCTGTGGGGCCCACCCTGTGGTATATGTAAAATCCACTCCGTCCATCAGGTGATAACCCTTGTTTTAACCGCACAGAAAAAATTACGCAGAAAAAACAAAAAGTAATGTGGACCAAATAAACGAGAAAAATATAAAATTGCACCTAAAACCTATGAGCTGACGTGGTGTGACTTCCAGGGAGCGAGACTAAGTGAGACCCTGGGTCCACCAAGGTGGCTGGGATCCCTAACTATGGGGGCCCACTGTGATGTATGTGACTAAATCTATGCCGTCCATCAGTATTGAAAGCTCATTTTAGGGTATGATCCAAAAAATGAACCAGTTGCAAATCTCAGATGAACCATATAGTACATGAAACAGTGGTGATTGATCATTAAAAACTTCTTGTGGGCCACGAAAGCTTTGCATCGATATGATATTTGTCTGGTCTCTTCATCTAGATATTCTATCTCCATTGCTCCTTGTGGTGTGGCCGACCTGAGTGGTGAATCTGTCTCTTTTTTTGTTTCGGTGCTCAGCATCGAGGACCACGCGTGATGGGTGGTGTGGATGTCACTCAGACAACATGGTGGAACCACATAACTTTATGGTTGTCCGCAGCGTAACACAGTTGTTGTAGAGGATGCCGGTCGGCAGGCACCTATGTTGCGTTTACGTGTGACGCGGATCAGCTACTGACAAGTTAGTAGCTATCTCGCTACTGAAGTGAAGTCACCAACCATGGGATCCACCATGATGTATGTGTGTTATCCACACCGTCTATCCATTTAGAGAGATCATTTTAGGGCATGAGCTAAAGAATGAGATAGATCCAAATTTCAAGTGGACCCACCAAAGAAAACAGTGGAGACAGTGTCGCGGGCTGTTAAAACTTTCCTAAGGCTCACCATGATGTTTATTTGAGATCCAACCTGTTCATAAGTTCACACAGACATGGAAGAAGTGAAAACACAAATATCAGCTGGATCGAAAACTTCTGTGACCCTAAGAAGTTTTTAATGGTAGGAGATCAATCCTCACTGTTTTCTTTGGTGAGGTCCACTTAAGCTTTCAATCTGTCTCATTCTTTAGCTCATTCCTTAACATGATCTCTCCAAATGGATGGACGGTGTGGATGCAACACATACATCATGGTGGGGTCCAGAGAAAATGGTAACGTCACTTCAGTAGCGAGACAGCTACTCAACCTGTCAGTATCTAATCCGCGTGGCGCATGATTAACGTCCGTAATGAGGTTTCCTCCAGATAAAATGGGGTTTAGACTCGTTCAGTGCCATTTAAAAAATGGTGGTGACTCCTCTGCCTTACTCATGGCATAGTTGTACGGCAAATTAGACCATTTAAACAGCTGACCCAACTATGGATAGGGAATAAATAAAACATTTACACTGAGAAGATGGTATTAACCATCTGATTTTTTCCTCCCAATTTGGACCACTCACTGTTTTACTTTCAACCATCCATTTGATAGCAATCTATTGGATGGTTAATTTTGGTTGATCAATGTGATTTTATAAATATACTCCATTGACAATGTGACCCACAAGTTAGATGGTCTGGATAGATCTACATGAGTGCCAAATGTGAGGAAGATGAGTCTTCACCATTTTCATGTTGGTGGTGAACTATTACAAGATTCTGGACCCTGGAGATGGAGTTGTTTCAGACCGCGGGATGAAGATAGAGTGAATTAGGTCAGACACCGGATTCTCCAATGACGGTGCGGCCCTTACATGGGTCCCACTCAGATGTATTTATTCCGTATACAGCATTGTCCATCCGTTTTTTTTTTTTTTTCTGTTGGGGTTAATAGCCTGCAGCGGAAGCAATCAAAGTAAGTGAGGAACACACCACAATAGCAATTAACAAGCAAAACATCCCACACAAGAAGGCAATTCGATTTTTACGTGGAAAAACCCCTCAATGGTCAAAAAACCAAGGTACAAAACGACATCAATCTACTATGAATCAGAAGTTACAGAAGATTACAGAAGAAAACCTTGGATCACAGCCCATAAGAGAAATCTCAAGCTATCCGAAGCTAATTCTCACATGAGGAGGACAAACCCATCCCTTTCCCTCAACCCAGAGAACTCCAAGCTTCATCCCTAGCTCTTTCTCTCACCCTAGAACCCTCTCATTCCCTTGGCTCATCGGCGGCAACCCTAATCTCGGATTACATCCCCTTAAATAGGGAAAACCGAAAGTAGAAACTCCTTGTGCAACAAACCTGCGCAACAAACCCAGACCAAAAAGGAAACTGCCGACTGGTCGGCCAGCCGGCCGGATGGCCTAAAAAAGTTCCAGCTACCCTGTTGTCTTACTCCATCGTGACCAACAGGTCGGTGGTCTTCATGCGTTAAAAGTAGAGGCGTCCAATCCCAACAACTCCACCAGGACCCTAATCTTCATGCAACACCTTACCACGCACCATCTCCATATCTACTTCGTCGTCGTCATCATAGCTCCACCACTTCTCGTGCATCATCGACTTCATCCTTACACCTTCATCACCCCGCTCGCTCACGTGTAGGGCTGTCAATGGCACGGATCAAGATCCGTATCCGATCCGTATCCGGTCCGATTTAATCGGATTCGGATCAATAATCGGATAATCGGGTCGGATACGGATATCCAAATATGATCCGTTTAATATTCGGGTCGGATTCGGATCAACCTTGATCCGGCCCGTTAACGATCCGACCCGATAAAAAAATAAATAAATAAAATAAAATAAAATAAAATAAAATAAAAACATATGAGAATCTCTCTTTCTCTCTCTCTCTCTTTCTCTCTCTCCTCTCTCGGATATCCAGTCGGATATCGGGTCGGATCATAATCGGATCGGAAACGGATTTCGAAAAATTTAATCGGGTCGGGTTCGGATCATATACTTGTGATCCGAATCGGATTCGGGTCGGATTCGGGTCGGATATATTCTTAATCGGGTCGGATTCGGATCATCACTGATCCGGCCCGTATCCGACCCGTTGACAGCCCTACTCACGTGGCCCTTGCGCATACCACACACGAGCAACCGTGGATCCCGCTGCCAATCCGCATCTCCACCATGAATAGTGCTCTCGATCAAAACCCGATCGCAGTCAACAAACTTGATTGAAATATTAGCGTACCGATCCACCTTCTTCAACTTTACTTCTTTCATAGATATCGATTGCTTTCCATGTTTTTCTTTCACGTAATCCTTCTCCACAACGAATCTCATGCTAGAAGACATCATTGATGCCTAGCCTCATTTTCCCTCTTCCTCCTTCCAACTTTTAGTTTTGATACCACTTGTTGGAATTAAGAGCCCCACAGCGGAAGCAATCAAAACAGGCGAGGAACACACCACAATAGCAATCAACAAGCAAATCATCACACACAAGAAGGCAATCCAATTTTCACGTGGAAAAACCCCTCAAGGGTAAAAAACCACGGCACAAAGCGACACCAATCCATTATAAATCAGAAGTTATAAGAGATTACAGAAGAAAACTTTGGATCACAAGCCCATAAGAGAAATCCCAAGCTACCCTAAGCTAATTCTCACATGAGGAGGACAAACCCATTCCTTTCCATCAACCTAGAGAACTCCGAGCTTCCTCCCTAGCTCTTTCTCTCACCCTAGAACCCTCTCAATCCCTTGGCCCATAGGCGCCAACCCTAATCTCGGATTACACCCCCTTAAATAGGGAAAACCGAAATTAGAAACTACTTGTGCAACAAACCCGCGCAACAAACCCAAACTAAAAAGGAAACTGCCGACTTGGTTGGCCGGCCGGCCGGATGGCCCAAAAAAGTTCCAGAAAGCCTCTTGTCTTGCTCCTTCATGACCGACAGGTAGGTGGTCTTCATGCGTGAAGAGTAGAGGCAGTCCAATCCCAACAATCCCTAAAATGAAGAAGATCGACAGATCAGGTGGACCATACCATAAGAAACAGTGGTGATTACCAACAATGGGCCACAAAAGTTCTTTATAAGGATGATATTTGTTTTTTTTTCCCTTCTTCGAGGCTTATGTGATCATATCAACCGATTGTTTTTAAGGTGCGCCCTTAGAAGTTTTTAATTCACTAAAATGATATAAAAAAATGGATGGACAGCGTGGATACATAAAATATACAACAAGGTGGGCCTACAGTAAGGGCCGCACCATCTTGGGTGAAGCCGGGTCTCACCCAATTCCCTACCGAAGATAATCACGGAAACACCGACTGAGATTTGAAAAGGGAGGAAGCCGATTGGCTGGTGTTCGAGCCTTTGCTGGTGTGGGTCTACGTCTGTCGCAGAAAGAGCACGTTGGGCCTCGAGCTTCGTGAGCATATAAACGATTCAAAGACAGTCAAGGTTCTGCGGGCCCACAATGATATATCTGATATATCTACACCATTCATCCACCTTATGAGATCATTTTAGGACGTAATTCAAAAAATGATTCATATCCAAATTACAAATGGACCACAATACGAAAGGCATTGAGACAATGACTCCCATCGTTAAAACATTCCTAAGGCCCACCATGATGTTTATTTTCCATTCAAACTGTTCATAAGGTCACACTGACCTGGATGAAGGGTAGAAACAAATATCAAATTGATCCAAAACTTCTGTGACCACTAAGAAGGTTTCAATAGTAGACATTCAATCTGCCACTATGGTGTGGTCCACTTGATTTTTGGATCTGTCTTATATTTTAGATTCAACCTTATAATGATGTCTCCAAATGAACGAACGGTTTGGATATAACAAGACCTTCACGGTAGGGCCCACAAAACTTGGTAACGTCAATTTACCAGCGAGCTCCCTCATGTCAGGGTGCGCGGTACACCAGCCAATCCGCTGATTGCGTGCGAAAGCAGGCATTTCCTGCGCTCGGAATCTAGGTGGGCCCAACGTGATGTTTGTGAGAAATCTACGCCGTACAACCGTTTTGTTAGATCATTTTAGACGTTGCGACAAAAAATGAAAAGAGTCCAAGAGTCAAGTAGGCCACAATAAAGCAAAAGGTGGGTAGGGAAATTCCTACCATTGAAACCTCTATGGGGTCCACAGTGATGTTTATATGCCATCAATACCGTTCATAATTTTATTACGATGGGCCCCACCTGCGAAAGGCTGCGCTCGGAATCTAGGTGGGGCCCAACGTGATGTTTGTGAGAAATCTACGCACTCCAACCCTTCTGTGAGATCATTCTTGACGTTGCTACAAACACTGAACACGGGACCCAAGACTCAAGTGGACCGTAATAAAGCAAAGGGTGGGTAGGGAAATTCCTACCGTTGAAACCTCTATGGGGTCCACAGTTATGTTTATATGCCATCTACTGTTTATAATTTCATTATTACTTAGATGAACTGAAAACACAAATATTATCCTGATTGGAAACTTTTGTGGCCCCACAAATATTTCAACTGTAGAAGTTCAATCGGCCCACTTGAGTCTTGGATCCTGCACATTTTTTGTTGCAATGCCTAAAATGATCTCATAAAATGGTTGGACGGCATAGATTTCTCACAAACATCACAGTGAGCCCCACCTAGATTCTGAGCAAGAAATGCCTGGGAAAGGCTTTTGCAGGCAATCCGCGTCCAATGGATTTCAATCCAAATTCCAAAAGCGTACTAACTTGGAGGGGAGCGGATTAGGTGTTACCCTTACGATGGGCCCACCTTGATGATGTGTTGTCTATACACGCTGTACATCCATTTCTCCAGCCAATTTTAGCACATGGTCCCAATAATTAAGCAGATCCAAAGCTCAGGAGGGTGATTGAGAGACTAAAAATTCCAAATGGGCCCATAATTAGGTCTTATTAATGTTTATTTGCCATCCAACATGTTGATAATGTCAAGAAGACCGCCATGAAGGAAAAATATACAAATATCAGCTTGATCCAAAACTTTTGCCACCTCCGAAAAAAGATTTATGGTCATTTATCACTGTTTTTAGTGGCATGGTTCACCTAATATTTGCATCTTCTTAATTTTTTATCATGATGTCATAAAATGAGATAGTAAAAATAAATAAATGGTATGGATATATAAAAAATACATCAGGGTATGCTGTCCACTTCTTTTCTGTGATATTTTAGAGAGCGGCATTAAGTAATACCCCGGGCTCACGCGTGACGTTGCGGCCCTTATTGTGGGGTTACCATGGGCCCACATTGATGTATGTATCATGTATACACGACTGTCCATCCGTTTTTACAGATCATTTTAAGGTAATATACCAAAAATGAAGTAGATCCAATTATCAGGTGGACCATATCATAAGAAACAGTAGTGATTGACCTGTCCTACCATTAAAAACTTCTTAGGGTTCACTTTAAAGTTTATGTAGTGTTTATTTACCATCTAATCCATTGATAAGGTCAAATAATTATGGATGAATGGAAAAAACAAATATCAGCTTAATCCAAAACTTTTGTGACCCATTAATGGTCAATCATCATGTTTTCTTAAGTTATGGTCTACCTGATTATTGGATATAGTTTATTATTAGGATGGTGCACTAAAATGATCTTGAAAAATGGATGGACAGCATGGATACATAATACATATATCAAGGTGGGCCCCATGATAACCCATGGTAAGGGTTATAATGTTTTTAGCATTTACAACACGGTAGGCCCCTCCACAGCTAAGGTTAACATGTCTTCTTAACACTCAAACCTGAGAGCTGCTGTTGAAAGCTTAAGCATCTTCCAACGGGACTAGCAGCAGGCCAAACCCCCCCTCCCCTAATAGGTGTTTCCCTTATTGTGAGTTTGTTATCTATAAATCCTTCCATTTATGGTTTTAGCTGATTTTAGATGTTATCTCCAAATTTAAGTAGATCTAAATCTTCGGTGGACCACACCACTAAAAAAAGTGAAGAATGATTGTTAAAAACATTTTATAGGTAATAAAAGTTTTGAATCAATCAGATCTTTGTATTTTTTTTTTCCTCATTCAGGTCTATTTGACCTTATCAACGGGTTGGATGGCCAATAAATATTACCAATTGGCTTAAGATGGTTTTTAATAGTGGGCGCTCAATCACCACTCTTTCCTAAGGTGTGGTCCATCTGAGATTTGGATCTGCTTAATTTTTCGGTGCACATCCTAAAATGGGCTGAAAAAATGGATGGATGGCATGGATATAAAAAAAAATCATCAAGGTAGGCCCCACACAATGGTAACACCTCAATCGCTCATGAATAAATGGACCTAGGCTCGTCCAATGGCCTGTGAGGGTTTGATATAGGGATATTATGCGTGAGGGTTTGAACTTTGATGTAGGGATATTATGATAGGTAACGCCCATTGGAGACTATCCAAGATGGTGTGGCCCTTACCGTGGGGCCATGGGAAGGTTTCTAAGGACCCGAATTCCTTGTTACCAGCAACAGGAAGTTGTGGGGCCCACAGAAATGCTTGTGACAAATCCACTCCGTCCATAAGTTTCTTAAGATCAAAATAAGTTGGGAGTCAAAATATTAGGCAGATAAAAAACTTATCAGTTCCACACCACACGAAACTGCTGGGATAGAATGCCCACTTTTGGAAACTCCGGTGGAGCCAACAGTAACTTGCTGTGGCCGGGGGCACAGGCAAGTCGTATATAATGAATTGCCAATCTATGACAGGTGTGTTGTACAATTGAACTCCTACATTAGGCCCCTGATTGAAAGACGTTTCGGACATGACGCCCCTCGTTGAAAGATGACCCTTTTGATGGCTATATTTGTGGGGGTACAACACCTGTCGCACCTGCGGACCCACATCCACTCCTGGCACTATGTGTGTCCGTTGATTTTAGGCTCTGAGGCCAAAATGCAGCCTGATCTACAATTGAGGTGTTGCTGTCAATTCAATCAAAACTTGGGCACTAGTTTGAACGTGGGCCTGAATTAGGTTTTTGTGTGAGTAAGTAGGATGCGTGGGCTATGTTAGAGAGACGCCTAATTCAAGGGTTGCTTGAAGTATTGGTGTCCTCTACACCAAGGCAGGCAGATTAAGACAGGACATAGGATCCAAAGCTTTCTCAGCCACCTGTATTACACTCCGCTGAGGCGATTTGTGAAAGGGTAGATGGTAAACATTTTGAATGAGTTCTGTTTATCTTGTGACAATATATATGTCTATAACTTAAATGACTTATTGTTTTACCAACACTCTTTGTTCAACATTTTTCAAAGGGAAAAGCATACATAAACAAATTAAAAAATGCAATATATTGCGGATTTCATTAATGTATAGAACCGAAGCTCATTATAATCGACAAGTCATAAGACAATCAGATAATATAAATGACAAAATGAAAAATAATTGATAAATACATGATGCGACTATCAGAACAAACGATTAAGGTGGGTGTAATCAATTAAATCATAACTTAGGTGATTGCGCGCGGTATTACTGTTGGGGTTAGGAGCCCCGCAACGAAAGCAATCAAAGCAGGCGAGGAACACACCACAATGGCAATCAACAAGTGGTATCAGAGATAAAAGTTGAGAATGAGGTAGAGAAAATCTGAAGCGAGATATCAATGACGTCTTTTAACATGAAATTTGTTGTGGAGAATGATTCCGTGAAAGAAAAACATAGAAAGCGATCGGTATCTATGAAAGAAGTAGAGTTGAAAAAGTGGATCGATACTGCCAATATCTCAATCAGGTTTGTCGACTGCGATCGGGTTTGATCAGGAGCACTATTCATGGTGGAGCTGCGGGATCCACGGTTGCTCGTGTGTGGCGTGCTCAAGGGCCACATGAGCGAGCGAGTGGTGAAAGTGTAAGTTTGAAGTCGATGAAGCATGAGGAGCGGTGGAGCTATGATGATGACAAAGTAGAGATTGAAGATGGTACGTGGTAAGGTGTTGCGTGAAGATTAGAGTCGTGATGGAGTTTGTTGGGATTGGACGCCTCTACTCTTCATGCATGAAGACCACCTACTAGTCGATCACAATGGAGTAAGACAGCAAGTTTCTTGATCGTTTTTTAGGCCATCCAGCCGGCCAGTGGTCTTCATGCGTGAAGAGTAGAGGCGTCCAATCCCAACAATTATAACTTAAGGTTGTAGAAAACTAATAGTGGGAGCCGCTAGACGGTAGCTATGTAAAACTAAGCTAAGATAGGAAAAATAAAAGATAATGTAAAAGATAGACTGATGTGTTAGCTTTTCTTCAATTGCTTGTTTTATAAGCTAGATCATTCTCTCTTACGCTGGCTTTTTTTTAATTAAAAGACTCTCATTGGCGGATTCAAAATTTCTGAATTAGGAAGATCTCCGAAAAGTCTAAAGATGGCAAATCTCAGATTTTCACTCCTATCCGTAAATGTGCTCATATAGGACTCTTCTAACTTGATCATGGGAGTATCTTTCATTGATCATAGCCATTCATCTGAACGACATTGTCTAAATCACTCAGTTCCTAACTAGAGGGGTAGGATTTGACACTAAATACCGATCTATTATCGACAGTTGGCTGAATTCGTCATATCCAGATCTCCCAATTCTTTTGATTGCAATGGCACAACGGCCATCGAATCATCAAGTGAGACAATTAGGCGATCTCTTTCTCTTCTCATCTCCTTGATAGGTGGCCTGGATCTGCCCAATATTAATCCGTTACTGGGTCGATCATATCCATCTTCAAGCCCTCTCCTCGTTCTTAGTTTTGTCCTAATAAGGGCACGATTGCGGACCCAACTTGGATAATGCATCTATTTCTCCCGATATGGGTATAAGTTATGACTGTGTTTGCTTAGACACTAGTTCGATGTGTAGATTTTCGGAATCTTCTTGAACACTACAACCACTCCAAACTTATTTAGGAAAATCTCTCATTTTGAAAGGACCGTTGGAGATGGCCTCACCAAAAAGATCATAGCTAGATTTGTGGTAAGATACATTTTCTTGATGGGTCTCTTCTTATTAATGGGTACAATAAACATCACCACGTGACAAGTGCTAATTAGCTATCTGAAAAGCAAATGTAAGGATGAGGAAGAATAAATGATGATACTCTTGGGTGAAAATAGGTTTACGCCAGTTATGTAGTGTTGTGGAGGCACCAAAAACTGAGTGTAAACATGAGGTTCACCGCACCATATGGACAATGGAGAGAGCATGCCAGCCATACGATGTTTGTGGGGCCCACAACGGTTTACGTATTCCATCTCCTTCATGTGCCTCGCTGGGATGGATAAACACTCACGAGATGTTTCACGTGAACCTACCTTAGGCACTCAAGTGGGTGAAACAATAAAGTTTTTGTGCTCACATGTGTTATGTGTTAGATCATACCGTTCATCATCTGATGGACCCTATGTTTACTGTACATTCAAAAGATCAGCCTAATAAAAAAACTTAGATGGACCTGATTTTTGTAAAATGTGCCTAAAAGCATTCGTTGTGGCTCACCTGAGTTTTGGATAAACCTGATTTTTGTATGGTTCGTTCATCCTGATGATTCAAACGTGATGAACGGTTTTGATGAAAGAAAAAAAACCAAGGTGGCCAACAAAACAAACGTACGGTTAGCATCCCATCCCCATCGTTCCCCGTGGTGTGGCCCACATGAATTGCAGATCTGGATGAGTTTTGGTACCAGTCCATAGAAGAAATCCATGCACCTGATTACAGAGTGGATTATTCATATACGACATGGTGGGCCCCACAGAGCTTGGGTCTTTTACGCTCTGACTAAAACAGCTGTCGTCGACGGTTCAGATCCGTTTCACGTCGCGAGTATGAAGAGGTTGTTTTCGGTAGAATACACGTGTCAACATGGCCTGTCTAGAAAAACCAGAAGCACCTGATCTTTCATTTTCAGGGTACACGTGGCCCACCTGATTTGGGGTTAGGGCATCTTAACTGTCTCCGTGTGCCACTTTTGGGACTTTGCTAAAGCAAGGATGGATTGGATCATCTGGTCTGTTCCTTTTTTGCTTCATATTCCATAAACGGAAGGTTCAGATTGATCGATCGGATTGAAGACTTTATGTCAGTTTACCACTGTCTGGAAGCTGTACAGCAATCCAGACAGTCCAAATTATGGGTCCCATTGTGGATGGAGCAAATACCATAAATCAGACAGATCGTGCAATCCTAACCATCCAATTAATGGCTATCAAATGGATGGTCAAAAGTAAAATACTGGTGGTACACATTCTAAGAGAAAAATAAGATGTTTAATATCATCTTCTTAGTGCACTGTTAGGTTATGCTTCATCCGCAGTTCGATCAGCTATTTGGACGGTCAGATTTTTCGTACAGCTATGCCATGTATACAGATGATGAGTCACCACCATTTTCTAAATGGTGTAGAACGAGGTTTGCTGGAAACTGGAATACGTACGGACGCAATGCTGATATTTTAGGACTGTAGCCGTCGGATCGGGGGTCATATTTCATTGATGTAGACCGTTCATATGGTGGGCCTCACCTTTGGTGGAGGAGAATCAAAAGCAAAAATTATTGCTTTGGAATATTTTAACATTCGTCATTTATCTATTTTCTTTTGACCGTTGGATAATCAAAAGATTCAAATTTTCAATCAAAGGGATATTTTTGGGAGCAAATTATCAGGTAAATCTACATAAAAGATGCCACGTCAGAATGAGGTTAGCAAGACATCAGGTACGAATTTAGTAAGAGAAATGGGATTTTTACTATATTAGCCCCGAGGTGTGGCCATTTTAACTAAAAATTTAATTTCTCATACCATCTTGCTAAAGTGGCCTTTTTACGAGAATTTGAAATATTTGTGGTCGGTTTTGCCCCTCTGACCATCTATTGACGTACGGAGCTGCTTTTCGCACGGGGCTTTTTCTCAAGGGGATTGTGGGGCCCACAAAATCATCGATTTTGGCCATCGGATGGCCAATCTGATCCGCTCATATGAAATAGGGCATTTTCAAACCCACGCGAGAGGTTTTTGCAAATCCGACAGAGGCTGTATGTGACCCAGAATAGCGTTAAGGATTCTCATTAGTACAAATTATTATTTGCACCGGCGTGGCCCACCGGTATTGACACTTTCCTTGAAATTTTTGACAATGACTCGTAATTAAAAAACTTTTTATATGAATAAATTCGATTTGTCTTCTCATATCCAAATTGCCCCACATAAGATCACGTTTGTAAATGGTGGGGCCATTGATGCAATGCATGGTGAAATGGATCCATAAACCTTCCAGTGAAACACGTTGTATGGGATCCACCACATTCTTCGTACGAAGAAAGTGAAAAAGTTGGGTTTGGAGGTCCCACCAAGGCAATGCATGCTATCCGTTCATCAACGACGTCGATGGACTGTTCTCCTTCCCTCTTCGTCTGACTTTGGTGGTTATCATCCGATTTTTCATGATGCACGTCCAAGATAATGGCTGTAGTAGATCGTAACAGAGAAGAAAGGTTGGGCCCACAAAAATAGTCCGCTAAATGAAAATAGGTAAACCATCTCTTTAATTGATTCTCTATGTAAATGTTAATGTGGATGGTAATGTGCATGGTGAAATGGAAAAGTGTAATGCGTGGAGGCTCAAATGTGGGTTGGATTTCCACTGAGTACTCAAAACTCCATGTGCTAACTGGATTCCCACTGAGTATTGTGGAATCCCCCCTGGAACTGGGGATTCCCACTGGGCATAGTGGATTCCCACTGAACACTGTGGATTTTTTCTGGCACTGCGGATTCCCACTGGCCACTGTGGATTCCCGCTGAACACCGTTGATTCCCCTGGGCATAGTGGATTCCCACCGAACAACGTGGAATCCCCCATGGCACTGCGATTCCTATTGGCCCCTGTGGATTCTCACTAGGCATTGGGGATTCCCACTGGGCATAGTGATTCCCATTGAACACTTTGTATTTAACCTGGCACCGCTGATTCCCACTGGCCACTCAGGATTCCCGCTGAGCATTGTAGATTCCCCTGGGCATAGTGGATTTCCACCGAACAATGTGGTTTCCCACGTGGCACTGCGGATTCCTACTGGCCACTGTGGATTCCCACTGAGCACTATGGAATCGTACTGGGCATTGTGGATTCCCCCTGGGCATTAGGGATTCCCACTGGGCATCCTGGTTTCCCCCTGGGCTTAGGGGATTCCCACCGAGCAATGTGGATTCCCACTGAGAAAGGTAAATCCAAACGCACAAGGTCCACCGCCATTTGACTTTATGACATGCTCTTTTAGTTATGACATGCTCTTTTCTTAGCTGTCAAAACAAGGCCCTAATGGGTGCTATAACAAGAATGATACTCTACATTGGGCATCCACATTGGCATTGGGAATCCATTGTTTCAATTGTATAGTTCTTAGTTCGACCACGGAATGCATCTCAACATCTTCATCTCTACAACACTCAATTCATAAAAGTATCTTTTAAGGCTTACAACCAAGCTTTTCTCGTATCAGGCACAAGAATCGTTGAATATGACAGTTACGCAGCCCATATGCTGTCATTATGATGGTGAGCTAGTAAACGAATGAGGAAGGTGGAGATACAACGGTGGCGATTCTCAGTTTATCATGGTGAGCAATGAAATAAGATATGAGGATCTTGTATCTAAAATTCACAATGTTATCGGCACGACACATTCGGAATATGAGCTTAGAATCAAGTTCGTCTACCCATCGCCTAACTCCATATTACTTCGTCCACAACCGATTAGATATGATGACGATGTGGCGGCATATATGTTTATCTCCGCTCAGAACCCGAAAATTCATATACCTATGTTTGTGGAGAAAGTCAGACATAAACGTGTATTTCATGATCCTGTGGCGGTGCATTTAAATGAGCCTATACCAACAGTTGATACGGCCGTATATAGAGAAGACTGCACTGACATCCATTCAACAGTCCGTGAAGACGTCATTAGTTCATTACGTGGGGCACGTTCAGAACTTCCGCGTACGGGCAGTTTCGAGACACCAGAGCCAAAAGCATGTGCAGTTATACGTACTTCACCGAGTGGGGCATATCACGAAGATCCGAGTTTGGACAGTTTCGATGCGCCATCGTTCCGAATCATTCATACCGAAGACAACGCGCACATTCCTTCACCAGCTACTACAGATATTCGTCATCGACCATCGACTTATGCAATTCAAGAAGATCCAAGGTTGGACAGTTTCGAAGCGTCATCGTTCCGACTCATTCATAGCCAAGACTACGCGCACATTCCTTCAGCGGCTAGTGCAGATGTCCATACTCTATTGAGTGATGCTGTGGACCCTCGCCGATTTTTCCGCGCTCCCACACGACGTTCTTCTCCCTTCCCCTTTCCTTTCGGAAAAGCAGGAGATGAGGATGCGTGAGTGCGAAATCACCGTTTGTGCCACTGGCTTGCCTCGTTCTCGAGGGCTTCGTTTGGTTGTAGTGTTAAGCTGGATATGTTTAAATGAGTTTATATAAGACCAGAGTCGCCACTAGCCAATTACTTCGAATCTACAGTCGGCTAGACCCTGTAGAAACGTTAGAGAAGGGAATCCGAAGATTCCTTCCTCTAAAATGACTCCTATTGATCTGCGGTCAGAGATTCAAGGTAAGGGATCACGGTTACAGGGTGGGAAGAGGTTAAGCACCCCACACACTGCCCGTACCGAAGTACGGTCTCTACTTCACAGAATCGATCGAATACTTGAAAGTCTAGTTTAATCCTCGTATATTCTCATGGATGACATGATGCATGAATGCGGGTCCGAACAGTAAGAGTTTCTGATGGGCAGGTTCCAACAACGGGCAAGCCCAGAGCGTACGCTCGAACTGACAGGTGCTTAATGTAAGACGTATGCAGTGTGCTTGAATGATCAAGGTGTTTTATGGTGAAGCATGAATTGAACAGTAAGAGTTTCTGATGGGCAGGTTCCAACAACGGGCAAGCCCAGAGCATACGCTCGAACTGACAGGTGCTTAATATAAAGACATATGCATGTGTACTTGACGGATCAAGGTGCTAGTAGTGAAGCAGGGGGGTTGGAAGAAAAGTAAATGTTGCACTTATGCTAGATGCAAATGAGATGATGCTGGAAAAAGAGTAGCTGGATGGACGGAGGTGTCGCAAGGGTTGGCTTCGAGTGGCTGGATCAGGACTTGAATGGCTTGGGAGGCTTGGACCAGTGGTCAGGCAAAGCTGGACCAGGGTTAGGCTCTCCTCACTCGGGCTCTCCTTGGTGGAAAGATGGGCTAAAGGGGCGGAGAAGGGCTTGGAACGGACCCGGGCTGGATTGGAATGGATTGTGTGTTAAAATGGGAAGAGGCTAGGGGTATTTATAGCAGCGGGCAGTGGCAGAACCCGTAATTTATTTTGGGCGGCCTGCCTGCTATGGGCCGCCCGTACGGCCGTTTCTTGGGATTCAGCGGCGGTTCGGGCGGCCTGCTATGGGCCGCCCGTACGGCCGTTTCTTGGGATTCAGCGGCGTTTTGGGAGGCCTGCTATGGGCCGCTGTTTGGCTCGGTGGGTTGACTCAGTGAGTTGACTCAGCGGGTCGACTCGGTGATTTGACTCGGCGGGTTGACTCGACGGGTTGACTCGGTGTTTTGACTCGACGAGTTGACTCAGCGGGTTGACTCAGTGGGTTGACTCAGTGGGTTGACTCAGCGAGTTTGACTTTTTTGGGATTTTTTGACTGGCTTTTCTTATGGGGGGTTTTTCAGGGTGGTGTTTAGGACTGGGTTGACTGGGTTCAGGCTTGAACTGGGCTATGGAATGGGGCTTACAAGGGAGAGTTTGGCTGAGTTTGGACTTGGGATTTGGGGGTATGGTCCTCCATTCATCCAGCTATCTCTACCAACAGCGTAGCCGAAGGTGGGGTGTCTACAGATGCCCCTCTTTGGCAGAGGTTGCGTGCAACCGAATGCCAAAGCGAGTGGACACCCCACTTCTGACCCGGTCATTCATGGATCATGGTCTGAAATCATTGCTTGCCTTTGCATCTGTGCCAGTTGACCGTTTGGAAATCGATCACTCGCACATACCGCGGGAGTTTGGAGAAAACGTTGCGATTGTCCCTGCATGCGCTGCAACCTGGGTACCCAATCGCAACCCTTCCATTCCCGATCGGTACTAACATCGGAAAGGTACAGCAGAGCCTCTGCGTCGACAGTCTTACGAGGTTACTGACCCTGAGACTGATTGTATGATGTTTGATGTTTTCCCAGATCACTCCAGGAGTACTTGTTTCGCTTGACTGTCAAAGTGGTTAGACGCCCTGCGTCAGATAGTCTTACGGGATTCTACTACGCCGACTTGGACTCAGTCAAGGTACTTCAGGCATCCACGCCTAGGTATGTGCGGGTGGGCTTTTCCACCCGATCTGCTGGTTTCGATGCTTAGTTTGCAATTCGTTCTTTCCTTGATTGTGGTCTGGAATCTTTGTTGTCCTTTGTATCTGAGTCAGTTGATTGTCTGGAAATTGATAACTCGCACATACTGCGAGAGTTTGGAGAAAACGTTGCGATTGTCCCTGCATGCGCTGCAACCTGGGTACCCAATCGCAACCCTTCCATTCCTGATCGGTACTAACATCGGAAAGGTACAGCAGAGCCTCTGCGTCGACAGTCTTACGAGGATGCTGACCCTGAGACTGATTGTGTGATGTTTGATGTTTTCCCAAATCACTCCAGGAGTACTTGTTTCGCTTGACTGTCAAAGTGGTTAGACGCCCTGCGTCCGATAGTCTTACGGGATTCTACTACGCTGACTTGGACTCAGTCAAGGTACTTCAGGCATCCACGCCTAGGTATGTGCGGGTGAACTCTTTCCACCCAATCTGCTGATTTTGATACTTGGGTTACAATTCATCGTTTCCACCTGTTCAAATGGTTTCTGTGACCGACCCTTTTGGCTTTCATCTTTTTGTATCTTGGCATGTGGTACGACCGCACTGACACTGGAGTTCAGTTCGATCATAGTTTGAGTGCATTGGATCCGATGGTCTCCGGGGAAACCGCGAGACATCGGATCTTATTTGATTTTTGCGTCGGCTCCTACCCAGAGATATGGAAGATCTCCCAGCGTGTTGGAGGCAGAACGCTCTACTGGAAAACATTTTTGGATTTTTGAAAAGACACCCACTCTGGGGAGTGATACTCCGTGGGGTTTTTATTTGCAAATAGAAATATTTTTTGTCTTTTTGAAATGAAAATCTGGTTTGCATGTGCCTCCACTAGGGATGCCTGTGGGGTCTTTAGCTAACCGACTTTTATTTTGAAAGCAGGTAAACATGATGATTGGTGTGATGGATGTTGATGCATGGAGATGCATGATAAATGCATGGTTTGGCTCATTCTCTTTCAGTTTGACGATTTTGCTTTTGCTATGGGTGCAGAGAACTTTGAGCTTATTGCTTGTAGGGTTGTGCTTCCCTGGGGATTTTCTTTTTGATATGGAGGTTTGGACAGCGGGTTGGTCAAGATCCCGACCCGTGGTCGATCAGGTCCATCGTCCCAAGATGCTGTTTCTTTGCTAATGAGAATGTACGAGGATATCATTCGACTTCAAGATGTTCTTCTGGGCATACATGTGATTGAGATGGTGTTTGGTTGCCCGTTTTGGTCAAGATTCCAATTTGCGGGCGATTGGATCCGTCATCCCATACTGTGAAGTGAGCGGAGTTCAAGACTCCTGAAGTGTAGTGCTGGGGATACTGACAATTTTTATGATTTTTGTAAATATGTGGGTCCGAATCTTTACCTGAGAGGTCAGGATAGAGATCGGTTTATTGAAAACACAGGAAATATTTTTTGTGATTTTTGAAATATTTTCTTTGAAAGCAAGAGAAATATTTTTTTTGTGATTTTTGCAAATATTTAATTTGAAGGCAAGGGACATATATTTTTTTGTGATTTTTGAAGAGGTGATTTTACAATGTTTTTGTATTTTGTGATTTTTCTGAAATGCAGGGAAAAGTGTGGAATTTTCATCCACTTCCAGCTTCTACTGCTGGTAAGGCACCCGATCCATTTTACGTCAGCGAGCAAGACGAGTCTCACACAGTTAAGTGCCGTAGTTTTACATCTTCGGATGAGGAGATTTTGAGGGTTTTCAGTCAACACACCCACAAAGTTGCCTGTTCCTCATGTGCAATGCACATAAACCACGTATCGTCCGACGGACTCCTTCGGCCACAAAATGAGCCACATCCTCACATTTCCCTTAGTCAATCCAGTTTGGGGTCTTACGTTGCTCACAATTCCGTGAGGGTGAGCTTCACCTCCCAACAGCATTAATCCCCTTCATGAGTTCTAGGAACAGGGAACATCCGTCAGCTTCAACAGCGACTCCCAAATCAAGGTTGTCTATCACGGTGCGTTCAACACGAACAGGATTGCGGAGTTCTGCCCGCTACAGCCCTTACCTGTTTAAGAGATTCCAGACACCCGTACGATCAAGTGTCAGCCATGCCTGGAACAGGTTAGGAAAGAAAGCCCCCGAGAATTTAATCCCAGTGTAGTTTAAGGTCTTCGGACCGCTGGGGATAAATTGGTGCGTTTGAAACTAGTGGTGAAAACTTTTTGTTTTATATTGTATCTATATTTTTTTTGTTTTGAAAAGGTTCCAGATTTCAACTCGGGTGATCAAGATTGATACTGGTTTTTATGGAAAGCTTTAAAATATTTTTGGTATTTTTGAAATGATCCGGGTTATTGAACCATGATCCCAACGGTCGAGGCCGATGCCGGTTTTTAGTTGAAAGCGAGAAAGGTCCCCCGAAAAATTAATCCCAGTGTAGTTTAAGGTCTTCGGACCATGAAACTGTACAAAAGAGGGGCAAACATGTTTTTTTTTTTTTTTTTTTTGAAAAAATGTCCGGTGTCAGCGGATGGACAATCCAGACTGATGCCGGTTTTTATTGAAAATCTCTCGGGATGTCGATCCCGACGTAGTTTAAGGTCTTCGGACCAAAACTTTAAAAGCGGGGCTGGTAATATATTTTTATGATTTTTTGAAAATGTCCGGAGTCATTGATCTTGATGTGAGCAAACAAGACCGATGCCGGCTTTTATTGCAAATCTCTCGGGATGTTTGATCCCGACGTAGTTTAAGGTCTTCGGACCCAAAACATGTACAAGAGGGGGTAAACATATTTTTTTGTTTTTCGAAATGATCCAGATCATCAGATCTTGGCCCGAAAGGCTGGGATCGATGCTGGTTTTTATTAAAAATCTCTCGGGACGTTGATCCCGACGTAGTTTAAGGTCTTCGGACCCAAAATTGTGTACAAATAAGTGTTGGAAATGCATAAATATATTTTTTGTGGTTTTCGAAAGTACCCGGTGTCGTCGGATCTTGATTCGAGCAATCAAGACCAATACCGGCTTTTATTGAAAATCTCTCGGGATGTGAATCCCGACGTAGTTTAAGGTCTTCGGACCCAGTTTTTGGGGTTGGGCATACTTACCTTGCTTTGTTTGTCTTCTGACAGGGCTGATTGTGATTTGAGTGGTCCGAATTGCTTGATTTGGCCCTGTGGGCCCTTTTCAGACTTCAGCTTTTCTTTGGAGCACATTTTCTTGATGTTTTGTGAGGCTAAGAAGGCTTTTCATGGTGCGGATGATGACTTGAACGGTTCAGATTGCTCTTTTCAACCACGTGGGCCCACTTGATGATCGGATCTTGGATTCTGGTTTTCTTTCTTGACAATCAAACCCTTGATGTTGCTACTTGATGGCTTATGCAAGCCTTTTTATGGTTTAGATCGTGATGATCTAGTCTTTGAATGGCTCAGATTGCTTGTGGGTCCCTCTTGATCAGTTTTTCTTCTCTTTGACTAGATCAGGCCCATGTTGGCTGTAATACTTCGTGATTAGACAGGTGGGGTACATTCCAGATTATTCTGATCATCCTCAAATGAAATCCGGAGCTGATTGGAGCTTTGGGCGGCCCTCAGGATGCCATCTGCTGACGTGGACTGTCAGCCTCACCTACCAACAACTGTGGAGCGAATCCCGTGGAGAGAGAGGGAGTGCGTCCGTACGGGCGGCCCACAGCGAGCCGCCCAAGACTCATCTTTTGTGCGGCCTGGGCTGGTTCGTGCTCGGACATTCCCCTCTGTTCACTGCTCTTGTCCTCACATTCTCTGTACTAGAGAATTCGATTCAGCCATGAATCTCATTTTCTCTTTGTCTTTTCTCCTCATCCTGTCCTCTTCTTGCTTTGTCCTTTCTTGGGCAGCCATTGATGATGGCTTGGGGGCCATTGTGGGAGATGTTAGTGGGTCCCACACTTCAACAATTGGTGAGGGCTTAATAATGGTGAGATGCTTTTGATTGATGGTAGAGATGGAGCTTTGAATGAGGGTAATGATGGGGGTTTAAGGATGGTGGTTGGTGGAGCTTTGAATAGCCCCATTAATGGTGGGATGGCTGTAAATTTGGATTTGAATGGAGCATTAGATGATGGGGTTTTGATGGACATTGATGGGCTGATCTTGGATTGCCTTCTGGTACCTGCGAGGAGAGAAAGCACTTTAGTAAAAGGATTGAGGCATCAAAGCAGGAAGAGAGATACTTACCTTCTGGGAGGAATGACCGGGAGAAAGACGCTCGTACGAGGCACTCCATAAGTTGGCTGGGGGATGTTTATTTTGAAAGCCCTGTAAGTTTTTTTTTTTTTGCATATATATGAATAAGGAAAAATGATATATATATATATATATTTTTAAATATATGTACGCAAATCATGCACGAAATGGAAATTTGTGCCAATTGCTTGTCTGTCTATGCGTGATCTGGATTTGTGCTTTTAGATGTAGGAATCAGAATATTTGACTCAGCCTGATGTCATACTCAATTTTCTTAATTATTCACCAAGGGTCCTGGTCCCCTTAAGATAGTGCGCAATGGTATCCTGCCCCTAGAATTTGGGCAGATCTTGAAAGAATTCTCGACTCATAGCCGCCATCCTTGCTTTCATTGAATCTTCATGTCGCCTGGATCTCTCATGTACCTGCTTTTTTTTTCTTTTTTCTTAGCCATTATTACCCGCAACGCCCTTTCGGGTTTTCGCTGCGTCCGGCTTGCCCGTCATTTTTGCCCGTGGCGCCCTTTCGGATTTTCACCACGTCCCAGGTATTTGATCTTGCCTGCCCCTTGGCAACTATGCTGTTTTTACCCTTGGCGCCCTTTCGAGTTTTCACCAAGTCCGCTGTGTGCCCACTGTTTTTACTCGGAGCGCCCTTTCGGGTTTTCACTCCGCCCTCTTTGTTTAGGCACACATCTGTTTTTTTTTCCTTTTTTTTTTTTTTTTTTGGATAACTGCGGCGCCCAGAGGTCAGGAATCCGTCGTTGCCGGCCGATAGTAACCTTTCGGCCCTTATCTTAAGTTACAATGGCAGAGCTGTCGGCCTTAGCTACAGACCCTTCTGAGATGATGGATGGATAGATGTGTTTCTTTTGGGTCGATTTTTTTTTTTCTCTTTCTTTCTTTCTTTCTTCTTCTTCTTCTTCTTTTTTTTTTGGTGGGTTGTGTGCCTCCTTTTTTCTTTTTCTTTTTTTAACACCCCCCATTTTTTTTTGCAACATTCTTTTTTTCTTCTTCTTCTTCTTTTTTTTTGTGGCTTTTGAACCCTTTATTTGGAACACTTATTGGTGGACGGGAAGGGATTCTCAGAGGTCTAAGCCTTGACCTCTTGACTTCAGCTCTACTAATGTAACTCTTGATAAGGTTGGATTGGCTTACCTGTGAGAGATTTTCACGTTGTCGGCGTTGATTGGCTCTGGAAGATCCTTACCCCTCAGGTTGGTAAGTCGAACGATGCCTCCCAGAAGAACTTCTTTGATTCTTGGGGCTTGCCCCTTGAGTCTGATAGATGCAGCAGTGCTTGTTGTAAACCCGATATGACTTGTCTTTCTTCGGCCTCATTCTTCATCAGCACTCACATTGACGGGATTTTAAGTTGAACTCTTAGGCTTGTCTTCTGATTTTAAGATTCTCGAGGAACTCCTTCGTCCTTAGATTCCGAAGGATGTCCCATTGCCAATGTTGATAGCATGTGGGAACCCTTAACAATTGATGATGTCATTCTCCATGGGAATTATCGTGCGAGAGCAGAACGTTACCTTCATCCACTTTGTGCTGTAATCGACTGCCCCAAGTATATGCGTATGACCGCTAGATGATGCCGAGTCGATCCTTCTGCTGATGTAGATACCTCGTACAGGGAATAGCTGGAGCATTGTCAGGTTGAAGCACACATATGGATTCGATGTGCATGCTGCTGACACTTGAAGTATTTGCTGACATATTGGCCACAATCTTGTCTTCATTGAGCTGCGAGATTTCTCTGATCATTCGTCTGGTCGCATAATCCAGCATGGAATGCAAGCATAATCTTGGCAGCATCTTCTTGATAGGCTTGATGAGTTTTTGATCGATAAGTCTTCATAGGACGCAAGATTGGGAAGTCATGACTTCAAAAATTCGATCATTCTCTGCTTATTTTCGGGGACAAGGATTCTTAATGCACACTTCCTTATGGGTCTCAGGAGATCCTAGGTTTATAATTTTGAAAATTTTTTGAGATGACATCAGCTTTTGGTTCGAACTTTCGAGGAGACCCTCTAAGTTTGGGAGTCAGCTCATCATTTTCCACATCATTTGGCTTTGTCCAAACCCTTGAGTTTGAAATCTAACTCTAGATTGAAATCATATGAGTCAACTTCATACTCAAGTGCTTTGACAGACAGACTTGATACTTTATTGAAAAAGAGATTTCTATTTTTTTTTTTTTTTTGCTTTCAAAGATTTTCTGGTTTTTTTGGAATTTTGTGAATATCTGGATTTTTTTTTGAACTTTTGGATTGTGAAAATTTGATTTTTTTTTTTGAAATTTTGAAATATTTGGTGTTTTTGGGTTTTTGAATCTTCTGATTTTTTTTTAAATTTTTTTGTAAAAGACCCGAGCAAGACGGCGATATGAACCAGGTCTTGCCTGATTCGGCTCAGGGAGCCGAGCACTGTCGGCTTTTATTATGCCGTCATGGGGCTAAAAACCTGTTACTGCCCTGCACTCCTTCCCCTCAGGAGGCAGGGCCATAGGGATCAGTAGGCCAACCCTCTTCGTTGCGCCCAAACATCAGGATAGATCTGGAATTGGGCTCCGAGTCGGTGTCGGATGCGGTTTCTCCTGGTTTGTCCCTGATGAATTGCAGCTCTTCGGGTTCATCTGGCTGATGTGGGACCAGGACGGCAGTCAAGTCGATCGGGGGAAATTTCTGCCCCTTGCTTGAGTCTTCTTTGGGCACCTCTATCAGACTCAATCTGCTCGCTTGATCATCGAAGGTGGAATCCAGCCCATCATCAGGATAGATAATCCTTGCATTGATGAACTGGATTGGTGTGCCGATGCAGAGGTTCCCTTCTTCTTGATGACCCCATCTTCTTCTGATACTTCTGTGCCTAATCCGAGTAGGCTGATATCGCAGTCTTTCTCTATCCACATTCTCTTGAACTCCCATGATTCGGGTCGAGTCTTGATATTCGAGCTGATAGTAGAAGGTTTGACGCTCGACAGGAAGGAAGACGTAGTTCGATCCGATGGGACATGCGCGAGGGAAGTAATTTGCATTGTGATGGTATGAGACCTCCCCATTGGAGCGTTGTACGTCCATGGCTGGGATGGTAGGCTCTCGGAGGTTGGATGCTTCTACCATGGGAAATTGTCCGGGATCGGTAATGATGGTGATCACCCTTTCTCCGAAGATGTGCTTGACCCTTTGGTGAAGATTTGAAGAGATGGCACCGATTCTGTGAAACCAGGTCCGATCGGAAAGGAGATGGAATGAAGCTGAGATGTCTAAGACCTGAAGAGTGATGGTTGATGTTTTTGGATCGATCCGAACCTGGACATCAATCTCCCCTTCGACCTCCTCGATAGTGGCCACATAATCGAAGCTGGGCCCCAATTCTGCTAGGTCATGTGGCATGCTGTCCAAGGAAGGGTCTTCTTCTTGGAGGACGATGGCTGAAGTAGAAGCCGAATAGACAGGCGCGGTGGGCAAGTTGTGCCCCTGGTTGTTTGCTGGAGAAATGGGCAGGTTGTGCCCCTGGCTGACTATTGCTGAGACGGGCAGGTTGTGCCCCTGGTTTGCTGATGCTGCGTTAGGGAGATTGTCCCCTTGGTTAACTGAGATGGGCGAAATGTGCCCATGGTTAGAAATGGGTGCGAAGAATGAATCAACTGAAGGTGCCCCTTGCATGATGATGGGCTCTGGGATCGAAATAGTTGAGGGTGCCCCTTGCAGGATGAGAGGTTCGAACTCTGAACTACAGTCGATGGCCCGGATAAACTGGAGAGGAAGCTCTTCTTGGTTGATGAAAGCTGGATAGACAGGAGGTGCCCCTTGCATTGCAGAGACTGGATCAACTGGAGATGCCCCTTGCAGGATGAGGGGTTCTAAAACTGGACTAGTTAGGGGTGCCCCTTGCCAACCTTGATTAGGGAACTGTGAGTTCCATCTTGACTGTTGCTGTTGCTGCGGTTGTCCATGCTGAGGGAGGAATGGTGCACCTTCGGTAGAGGCGACAAGATCATCCTCTTCCATTGGATGGGAGATGGGAACACTACCATTATCGCTCTCGTATCCGGTAGGCTCACCTTCCACTATCGGTTGTACTGGAGAGGCCTGCTGAGGCCACCAAGGGGAGATCATCCCAGCCCTTATTCCGGCTTCGACTTGTTCCCCGGCGCAGATGAGTTGGTTGAAGTTCGCATATGGATGTGAGACAAGGTATCCAGAGATACTTGGATTTGCCGAGTGGACGATCATGGAGATTTGCTCCTCGTCGTCGATGGGAGTCTTCATTCTAGCGGCCATGGCCCGCCACCGTCCAACGTAAGCTGACAATGTTTCATCGCTTCTTTGCCTGAGAGCTGCGAGGTCTGCTCTCCTGGGTGCCATGTTAAGATTGTATGCGAACCTGTTGACGAAAGCCTGGGAGAGCTGCTCCCAAGTCCTGATGCGATGACAGTCCAATGATGTGTACCAGTCTAGGGCATCGTCTTTCAGAGATTTTTGAAACAAGCGGATGAGTGCTCCATCATTGCCCGCCACAGCATTAAGCTCTCCACAGAAAGCTCGTAAGTGGTCTACAGGACACCCCGTCCCATCATATCTTTTAAATTTTGGTACCTGGAAGCCTTGAGGTACCATTGCATCGGGAAATGGACAAAGGTCCCTGAACTTAGTGGATGGAAGATCCACCCCTTGCTGCTTCTGCAACTTTCTCTTCATCTCTCGCATCTGCTCTCGGAGTTGCTCTATTTCGGAGGGACCAGATGAAGGAGATCTTGTCCCTTGCTAGGATTGAGATGGCCCCCTTTCATAATAATTGGTGTCATTGATGCTCCTAAAATTCCTGCTTGAAGAAGGTTGGGCCTGGTAATTACTCCCATTGTAGGGACTTTGTTGGACTAGAGCTGAGAAGAGAGACTGCGAAGAAATCCCAGTCACAGGAGAATATTGAAATTGGTTGGAATTCCTATTGGGGAGAGATTGTTGGAATTGACTGGGATTCTGGGTTGTGGGATGTGACTGAAAATGGCTCTTGTTTGCAGGAGGATGCTGGAAGAAATGCCCTGAGGTCGAGAGTTGTCCTGATTGAGGACCTTCATTAGGAGGGTATTGAAAGTCCTGCGCCACCCCTGATAGTTGTGGTTGAGATGAACTGGAGGCTGGAAGAGATGCTTGTTGTGGTTGTTGAACTGGACCAGCTTGATTGCAGGCTGCTGAAGCCTGGGCTTGTGTGAATCGGAGAAGCATTTCCTGCATGGCCTTCATGCTTTGTTGTAGCTCTTGGATGCCAGGAATTGACATGGATTCACTCGAGTTTAACAGTGGAGAGGAAGCCTCAGGTATAGGGAATGGGAGAGCCATGTCGATTTTGTATTGGATGTGGCAGGGTGATTTAGTTTGGAGGAGTAATGGTGGGAAGTATGCACTACTTTTTTTTGGGTTTTGGGATTTTCTATTTTTTTGTTTTGGGTAGAATGCTATGCAGATGAGATCATATGAGGATTAGTGACTTTCAAGTATATGAAGGATTCTGTTTTTCAAGTCGGATCACGACTAGTGGGACTAGCTTTTCCCCAGCAGAGTTGCCATTCTGTGGACCCTCGCCGATTTTTCCGCGCTCCCACACGACGTTCTTCTCCCTTCCCCTTTCCTTTCGGAAAAGCAGGAGATGAGGATGCGTGAGTGCGAAATCGCCGTTTGTGCCACTGGCTTGCCTCGTTCTCGAGGGCTTCGTTTGGTTGTAGTGTTAAGCTGGATATGTTTAAATGAGTTTATATAAGACCAGAGTCGCCAATAGCCAATTACTTCGAATCTACAGTCGGCTAGACCCTGTAGAAACGTTAGAGAAGGGAATCCGAAGATTCCTTCCTCTAAAATGACTCCTATTGATCTGCGGTCAGAGATTCAAGGTAAGGGATCACGGTTACAGGGTGGGAAGAGGTTAAGCACCCCACACACTGCCCGTACCGAAGTACGGTCTCTACTTCACAGAATCGATCAAATACTTGAAAGTCTAGTTTAATCCTCGTATATTCTCATGGATGACATGATGCATGAATGCGGGTCCGAACAGTAAGAGTTTCTGATGGGCAGATTCCAACAACGGGCAAGCCCAGAGCGTACGCTCGAACTGACAGGTGCTTAATGTAAGACGTATGCAGTGTGCTTGAATGATCAAGGTGTTTTATGGTGAAGCATGAATTGAACAGTAAGAGTTTCTGATGGGCAGGTTCCAACAACGGGCAAGCCCAGAGCATACGCTCGAACTGACAGGTGCTTAATATAAAGACATATGCATGTGTACTTGACGGATCAAGGTGCTAGTAGTGAAGCAGGGGGGTTGGAAGAAAAGTAAATGTTGCACTTATGCTAGATGCAAATGAGATGATGCTGGAAAAAGAGTAGCTGGATGGACGGAGGTGTCGCAAGGGTTGGCTTCGAGTGGCTGGATCAGGACTTGAATGGCTTGGGAGGCTTGGACCAGTGGTCAGGCAAAGCTGGACCAGGGTTAGGCTCTCCTCACTCGGGCTCTCCTTGGTGGAAAGATGGGCTAAAGGGGCGGAGAAGGGCTTGGAACGGACCCGGGCTGGATTGGAATGGATTGTGTGTTGAAATGGGAAGAGGCTAGGGGTATTTATAGCAGCGGGCAGTGGCAGAACCCGTAATTTATTTTGGGCGGCCTGCCTGCTATGGGCCGCCCGTACGGCCGTTTCTTGGGATTCAGCGGCGGTTTGGGCGGCCTGCTATGGGCCGCCCGTACGGCCGTTTCTTGGGATTCAGCGGCGGTTTGGGCGGCCTGCTATGGGCCGCCCGTACGGCCGTTTCTTGGGATTCAGCGGCGTTTTGGGCGGCCTGCTATGGGCCGCTGTTTGGCTCGGTGGGTTGACTCAGTGAGTTGACTCAGCGGGTCGACTCGGTGATTTGACTCGGCGGGTTGACTCGACGGGTTGACTCGGTGTTTTGACTCGACGAGTTGACTCAGCGGGTTAACTCAGTGGGTTGACTCAGCGAGTTTGACTTTTTTGGGATTTTTTGACTGGCTTTTCTTATGGGGGGTTTTTCAGGGTGGTGTTTAGGACTGGGTTGACTGGGTTCAGGCTTGAACTGGGCTATGGAATGGGGCTTACAAGGGAGAGTTTGGCTGAGTTTGGACTTGGGATTTGGGGGTATGGTCCTCCATTCATCCAGCTATCTCTACCAACAGCGTAGCCGAAGGTGGGGTGTCTACAGATGCACATCAAGATGATCCTCCTTTCAGCAGTTTCGATGCGACATTGTTCCAACATATTCATAGCCAAGATTACGCGCACGTTCCTTCATCGGCTAGTGCAGATATCCCGAGTCCATCGACTGATGCACTTCGGGAAGATCCGAGTTTGAACAATTTTGATGCGCCATCGTTCCGACTCATTAATAGCGAAGACTATGCGCACGTTCCTTCCAGGGCTCATGCTGACATCCCATGTCCAACCACCAGTGACCGTAATCACCTTTTAGAGGTTCTTGAGACTCCAATGGATGTCATATTTGAGCGAGATGAAATAACTCCACAGGAGATACTTGACCTCGATGCGGCATCAATGTACGTGAATTGTCCGGTATATCATGATTTTGTTGATGACCCAAGTGAGTTAGCCGTTGAACAAATGTACAGAGACAAGGCTCGGCTACAGTTCACGCTTTGTAAGTTTGCGATGCGAAATCATTTCCAATATAAGGTATTGAAATCAAACAAATAGAGGTACATGATTAAATGTCTAATTGATAGTTGTGGTTGGAGGTTGCATGCATCGTTGTTGGACAATGGTGGTGCTTTTAAAATAAAGACATATCGATCAGAACACACATGTAGCCAATCCTCCGATGCAATCAGTTATCTCCATGCAAGTTTTGCGGATGGTAGTCGTGGTAAACGTAATGCAGCTTATGAAGGTACAGGAAGACATCATCGTCAAGCAACGATTAAGATATGTACGAAGATTGCTGCAGAGCGTATGAGGAAGGGCATAACATGTAGGCCACAAGATGTACAATTTGGAATGGAGAAAGAATTCAATGTTGAGGTCAGTTATATGAAAGCGTATAAAGGTATCGTAGCTGCAAGTAGTGTGATTATGGGGTCATTTGAAGATTCATACAAAGTACTCCCTGCCTATCTCCATGAATTGATGAAGGCAAATCAGGGTACGGTAACGGACTTACAACTAGACATCGAAACGAATTGCTTCGAGAGATGCTTCATTGCGCTAGGACAATGTATTCGAAGCTTTCGGCTGTATTTTCGAAAAGTTTTATGCTTGGATGGGGCTCACTTGAAAGGGAGGTATAAAGGTGTACTGTTCACCGCAACAGCGTTGGACGGAAATAATCGCATTCTCACGGTAGCATATGGGGTTGGTGAGTCAGAGAATAACAGTAGTTGGCTTTGGTTCCTTCAAAACTTGAAGCGGGCAATTGAGCCTCTCCCAGAGGAGATAGTTATTATATCGGATCGTCATGCAGGTATAATCAACGGGGTGAAATTAGTATTCCCTAACGCAGCTCATGGTTATTGTGCACACCATCTCCTCTCAAATATGATGCATCACCACAAGGATGAGTCTTTGAAGAAGTACTTTTGGGCGGCTGCTAAAACGTGCCGAAAAAGCAGTTTTAATGATCTGATGCACATCATATCAAAGGCCAACCCTGTCGCATTTGAATGGCTCAATAGTGTAGATAAAGAAAGATGGGCTTCTGTATTTTTCCCGGGCAAGAGATACAACATGATAATGACAAACATTGCTGAGAGCGGAAATGCACTATGGAAAAAACTAAGAGAATACCCGATCGTGAAAGTTCTCGATAGTGTCAGGAGTAAGATTCAAAAATTCTTCTTGAAAAGGCGAGAAGATGCGAAAGTGTTTTTAGGAAAAGCAACACCCTGGGCGGAAACACATATGAGAGAGTTATCAGACCAGGCGAGGATGACAAGCTGTACAGCGATATCTGTGGATGAATATGAAGTTAATGGGGGTGAGTATACCGACGTAGTGAAACTAAGTGAAGCGAGGTGTGGATGTGGCGAGTTCAGCGTGCTAATGTTACCTTGTCTACATGCAATCGCCGCATGTGACAAGTATGAGCTCGATCGTTACAATTATTGTTCCCCCTTCTACTCAACAGCAGTTTACAAAGTGATGTATCGCGATTCCATATACCCAGTCCCTGATGTGAGTTAATGGGACACACCTGAAGATGTAAGGGTGATATGCGATAAAATTCGTCACCCGAATGAAAGAAAAATTCTAGGAAGACGAAAGAAAATGAGAATTACAAGCCTAGGTGAGGAGAGACCAACCGTCAAGTGTTCCAGGTGTAGACGAACGGGTCACAATCGGATGACATGCACCTACCTTCCAGCCATTAGCTAGAATTTATTACTACGTGTTGCGCTGGTTACTTTTTGCATACGTAAAGCCTCACTTTGTATTTAATTTTGTACGTATCTTTTTGTAAATCCACACTATGTCATATAAACATTTTGTCTACGTAATTTACTACTTGAATGGAGAAAGGCATGTGGTTGTGTATGTGTATGTATATTTAATGCTTGTCGCTATCATAGTTTCCTGTGCCAAAACACATAGGGCCTGTTTGATTTTTTGGCTCAGCTCTAATTATCTTGTAAATGGATAATGATTATTTACCTAGGTAATTACTGCATCTTTCCCAATGAAGACAGTGACACTTACTTTTCTTAACGTTAAAATTGAAAATTTTGTGCAATAAATATGGGGCCCACCGTGATTTATGTGGCTTATCCACACCACCCATTTCTTTATGCCCGTCGAATTTAGGGCGTGAGCCAAAAATTGAAGCAAATCCAAAGCTCAAGTGGACCACACCACATGAAACAGTGGGAATTGAGCGCCAACCATTAAAAACTTCTTGGGGTCCCTAAAAGATTTGGATTAAGCTGATATTTATGTTTTCCCTTTATACATGTCTGTCTGACCCTATGAACCGGTTAGATGATGACGAAACCTCAATACGGGCCCAATGAAAGAAACAACTTTCAACGGTGGACGAATTAAGGCCACTGTTTCCTTTCGTGCGGGCCATTTGAGTGTTAGATTTGCCTCATTTTTCGGCTCATGCCCCAAAATGTGCTAATAAAACATATGAACGGCGCTGATATATCATATACATTACGATGGGCCCCACGGATTTAAGTCAACACTTTTGGACCGATTCTCGAGGTGGAATTACTCACCTATATTCAATCAAGGTGAAAAAGTAATAATTACCCATTTACCAAGTATTTACCTGGATCATGAAAAATCAAACAGGCCCATAATGAAACAAATGTATTTACTTGCGTTGAAAGATAAAATTTGTGGGGTCGGATCACGGGATTCACAGAATACATCCGACTGCAGTGACATGTGAAGATGAGATGTGACTGGTGAAAATTAGATTAGTAGGGTACAGGTAAGTACAGTCACGGGTGAAGAAGATGTATGATCACGTGGGATTCCATGACCCCCTTATCCAGTCCCTACCATTTTCGAATCCTCCAATTGTTTAAAAAATGTCACGAAATGGTCATGGTCGGCATCATCCCAACCTACGTCCACCTCCTGGAGACTCCTACCGTATGCAGGAAAGGAGGGCCGAGTGGGATCGTGAAATATGCAAGCTAGAACAATGGACGACTATTTGTAGGAGATACAATCTTCCAGTGCCTAGACGACAGTCAGTGAACATGAGGCGTGATACGTTGGCAGAAATTGATACGGCATTGGGAAGGCTGAGAAGGGAGATCAGAATGATGGTAAGTCGTGTGTCGAGAGTGTGGATGGATGGTATGATGACGGATCTCCAGAATGCATCCGAATCGGATATTTCAAATGAAAGTGACGGGGATTTATCGGATTTTGAAGATAAATAGTCATCGTTTTCCTTTAGATAGCTTTTTAAACTCGTGCTTGTTCTTCGGTAAGTTGCTATCATATGTGTATTTGGACAATCATCTGTTCTTGAGTATTTATTGTATCTGGGCTTCTTCTTTTTTTTTTTCCAGAATTTTTTTAAAGTTCGGAGGAAAAACCGCTCCACCAACTTTGACTAACGATTGATGACGCCGTTAGCATGTAGAAAAGGTCCAAATTGCCCCTCTTTCATTGTAATTTCACAATCATACCCCATTCAAAGGGGTTGGACGTGCGTAAGATGTGATGGGGCCCACGGACACTACCTATGAGATCGATGCTGTCCATATATTTTGCCATTTCGTTTTAGGTCACAAGCAAAAACAAAAGGGGAAGATTTGAATACCAGGTGTACCACAGCAGAAGAAATAATGGTGATTGAACGGCTACCATTGAAGACATGTGATGGGGCTACGGACGTTTCTGATCAAGCTGATATTTGTGTTTTCCACAGGGCACTTCGAATTCCCACAGGGCACTTTGGATTCCCACAGGGCACTATGGATTCCCACAGAGCACTATGGATTCCCACAGGGCACTTCGGATTCCCACAGGGCACTATGGATTCCCACTGGGCACTTTGGATTCCCACAGATCACTATGATTCCCACAGGGCACTATGGATTCCCACAGGGCACTTGGATTCCCACAGGGCACTATGGATTCCCACAGAGCACTATGAATCCCATAGGGCACTATGGATTCCCACAGGGCACTATGGATTCCCACAGATCACTATGATTCCCACCGGGCACTATGGATTCCCACAGGGCACTTGGATTCCCGCAGGGCATTATGGATTCCCACAGGGCACTTTGGATTCCCACAGGGCATTATGGATTCCCACAGCGCACTATGGATTCCCACAGGGCACTATGAATCCCAAAGGGCAGTATGGATTCCCACAGGGCACTTTGGATTCCCACAAGGCACTATGGATTCCCACAGAGCACTATGGATTCCATAGGGCACTATAGATTCCCACAGGACACTTCGGTTTCACACAGGGCACTATGGATTCCCACAGGGCACTATGAACCCCATAGGGCACTATGGATTCCCACAGGGCACTTTGGATTCCCACAGAGCAATATGGATTCCCACAGACCGCTTTGGATTCCCACAGGGCACTATGGATTCCCACAGGGCACTTTGGATTCCCACAGAGCACTATGGATTCCCACAGATCACTATGATTCCCACAGGGCACTATGGATTCCCACAAGGCACTATGGATTCCCACAAGGCACTATGGATTCCCACAGAGCAGTATGAATCCCATAGGGCACTATGGATTCCCACAGGGCACTTCGGTTTCCCACAGGGCACTATGGATTCCCACAGGGCACTATGAATTCCCACAGGGCACTATGAACCCCATAGGGCACTATGGATTCCCACAGGGCACTTTGGATTCCCACAGAGCAATATGGATTCCTACAGACCGCTTTGGATTCCCACAGGGCACTATGGATTCCCACAGGGCACTTTGGATTCCCACAGGGCACTATGGATTCCCACAGAGCACTATGGATTCCCACAGATCACTATGATTCCCACAGGGCACTATGAATCCCATAGGGCACTATGGATTCCCACAGAGCACTTTGGATTCCCACAAGGCACTATGGATTCCCACAGGGCACTATGAATCCCATAGGGCACTATGGATTCCCACAGGGCACTTTGGATTCCACAGGGCACTTGGATTCCCACAGGGCACTTCGGATTCCCACAGGGCACTATGAATCCCATAGAGTACTATGGATTCCCACAAGGCACTTTGGATTCCCACAGAGCACTATGGATTCCCACAGGGCACTATGGTCATCAATATCCCCACTGTTTCATCTACTACGGTCCACGTACGCCATTGATCTGCCCCATTTCTTGGATCATGGCCAATATTCCCACTTTTTCATTTGATGTGGTCCACCTACACCTTCGATCTGCCTCATTTCCCGGCTCGTCGCCTAAAATGAGATGGCATATTCAATGAACGCGATCAAATCCATGTCATGTAAAAGGAGCTTGGTAGATGAAAGCATGGCATCTACTCCGACCTTCGCCAACAGCAAAAAGTCAGGCCTTCGCAAAAATCCGCTGTTGTAGCCCACACATGCACTCATTCGTCATTACATAAATCAATATACGAAGATCCCAAAATGGGAACAATTCATTTAAACATTCCATCCCATATCGTTAAATTGTTCCCCCAGCTAAAACACATCAGAAAACAAAAGCATTTATCTAACACTTAGAATATAACAAACCAAGCAAAAAAAGGAAAACTGAACTAGGATCCTAATGATCCAAAGAAGCCGGGGATGGAGGTGGCGCGTTCTCCTTCTAGATGCAGCAAAGGATCTGCTGCATCTTCCTGTAGAGTCGCTTATTCCAACGCTCCTGACGCTCTGCCCCAGCCGCCACCGCTCGCTCTAAGGCTACAATACGTTCTTCTAAGCCGGCAGTGGGCCGGTAGTCTTCATCTTCATCTTCTGCCACATCCTCTCCCTCCTCTGATTCATGTTCTTCTTCGCTCTCTAACTCATCTAAAAGTCTGGCATTCGAAGGTCCTGCCCTAGGACCTTGTGGGACATTATCCTTCAACCGTCCCACATTCTTGGTATTGATCTCATTAAAGTCAACTAGGCGCGAAGTAGCAGTAGCAAGTCCAAACTGCTTCGCCAGCTGACATGCCAAGCGCCCAAATGGCAAATTCAGGGTCGTGATGTGGAAATGGGCTTCAGCATTTGGGTCAGAACAATAGAGGGTAGGCATACCATCTCCTGCTTACCCACTCTATACAACACCTCAACCATGTAAGGTGTCAACTCAGTGTGGTTCCCCGCTCGCGGATAAACATTGTGGACAAAAATGTGATGCAGCCTACGGAACACTGGCAACAGATTGGACGACCTCAAACAATTTCCTTTCTCCCACTCCACGTAATTGCCACATAGAAACTTCGTATGTGTGCCTCTCATATTCCGACGGTCCGCGTCACCCTCCTTCACCACGACTCGACCACATGACACCCCGATGGCTTTAGCAATGACATTAACGTCAACTCGGCGTAATATCCCGTTAACCTCTACATCAAACATCGGAGGATCTGATCGTGGATTCCTACAAGCGGAATAGAATTCCTCCACCGTTATGTCGTTGGCGACTGAGGTGAGATGGAATATGGGGGCCCATCCCAGGGTTGTAAGCCATTCCCCATTGTTGAATCCTCAAAAATGCCCGGAATGTCAACCCTAGCCTCAAATGTTATCTTCCTGCGTGAATACTTATTCCAACCTTTTGTACGAGGGCCACGCTCGGAAGTTGCCTCACCTCTTCGAGGCCCATGAGAGGACGACGCACCAGCGTCATCGTTCTTCTTCTTGCGTACGGGGCGGCTAGGGCCTGCCCCTCTCGAAGAAGCCTTTCGTTTGGCCATCATAGCAACGAAAAAAGGAAGAAGAACAAAAGATGCAACTGAAGAAAGGAAACCGGCCATAGTAGCTTCTTCTCTTCTTTGCAACTCACCAATCTTAATGGGGAACCCAAAACGAGATCTGATTTTACCTAAAATCCGTGCAGAGCTTCAAGAGTTGTAGCCGTCAAGTGCTGTTCAGAGCCACTCTAGTGGAGAAGAACGGTTGGAAGAGGTGTACGTCGTCTAGGGGAGATAGGTACTTTGAGAGGGAGAACAAAAAATCGTTAGAATGTGGGGTCGGATCCTTTCTTAACCTTTTTTAAAAAGGTACTTCGTGTCCGTCGGTGGACCGAAGTCGTGATCGACGAGCCGAAGGAAAGTATATCTTGAACTATGCTACATACCGAAGACCTTCGGCCGGAACCGAAGTACGCTGGACAATCACTCGGTGGACCGAACAATTCATCGGCGTGCCGAAAATAAAAGCACTGAACTTATGAAAAAACCGAAGACCTTCGGTCAGAACCGATGTTCACTGGACGAATTGTCGGCGGACCGACTATCTTCTTCAATTAGCCGACGAAGTACATGTAATTAATCTTCGGCGCGATCTCGTCTTGTCGGTTGGAACCGATGGCCTACTTCGGCTGGTCGAAGGTGTCCGTCGGTTGACCGACGACTGCTCCCCTCATTGTGCAAAACGATTTTGGTTGTCATGCATTTTAACACATGTCAAACCCAAAAGGCAGCTCTGTGGAAATCCATAGTGCCCTATGGGAAGCAATATTGCTCTGTGGGAATCCATATTGCTCTGTGGGAATCGAAAATGCTCAGTGAGAATCCAAAGTGGCCTGTGGGAATCCACACTGGCCTGTGGGAATCCATTGTGCTCTGTGGGAATCTACAGAGGCCTGTAGGAATCTATAGTGCCCCGTGGGAATCCGAGTTTGGTTTGCTCCAGTAAAATGTGGTTCGAACTGGGATCGGTTTCGTTGGAAATTGCGAAACAGGCCGGGCCAAGTTCAAATTGAGTGAAGATAACCTCATGTGTTCACTTGTCTAACAACTCCACCAACCAGCCAGTTTGAAGACCAACTCATTGTGACCATTGGTTTTTGACTCATCTGAAGTGGGTCCCATCAAATAAACGGTTTCAAAACGGATTAGGCACTGAGTAACTTAGTAAACTTTTATTATACTGAGTAAAATACATTGGGCCCACTGTGAATGCACGTCATATATCACGTGTCTACCACGGGGAACAATGGGTGTAATGTACTAATGCTTATTTGTCATCCAACTTCTCCATAGGACCACAAAGACATGGATGAAGGGAAAACACAAATATTAGATGGGCAGATAGGAAAAAATACCTAAATCACGGTGGGTTTAATAGAGTTTACTCAGTAAGCAATCTGCTTCCACACGTACGGTTTGTTATAATTTAGATGCACGCACGTTTACAAATTTGGAATGCATACGTATGGACCATCACAATCCGTGCGAGGAAATTGGACATAGGTCAAGACCTGGCTTTAGAATATGTCCCATCTCACGTCAATGCGCACGTTTATGCTTGCCAATGGAGTCTCCACATGTGTGCAATCATATACGCGTGCCTCAGTCCTATGAGATAAGGTGGGGAACAGAGTACTGACTGCAGTCCACATGCAATTGTCTGTAGAATAACTGACGGTGAAGGGTACGAAGATCTGTGGGAATCCCAAGTGTCCTATGGGATTCATAGTGATATGTGGGAATCCCAAGTGCTCTGTGGGAATTGATAGTGCCCTGTGGGAATCCATAGTGCCCTGTGGGAATCCTAAGTGCCCTATGGGAATCCAAAGTGCCCTGTGGGAATCCAGAGTGCCCTGTGGGAATCCGAAGTGCCCTGTGGGAATCGAAGTGCCCTGTAGGAATCCATAGTGCCCTGTAGGGAATCATAGTGATCTGTGGGAATCCCAAGTGTCCTATGGGATTCATAGTGATCTGTGGGAATCCCAAGTGCTCTGTGGGAATTGATAGTGCCCTGTGGGAATCCAAAGTGCCCTGTGGGAATCCATAGTGCCCTGTGGGAATCCCAAGTGCCCTATGGGAATCCAAAGTGCCCTGTGGGAATCCAGAGTGCCCTGTGGGAATCGAAGTGCCCTGTGGGAATCCATAGTGCCCTGTGGGAATCATAGTGATCTGTGGGAATCCATAGTGCCCTGTGGGAATCCAAAGCGGTCTGTGAGAATCCATAGTGCCTTATGGGAATCCAAAGTGCCCTGTGGGAATCCAAAGCGGTCTGTGGGAATCCATATTGCTCTGTGGGAATCATAGTGATCTGTGGGAATCCATAGTGCCCTGTGGGAATCCAAAGTGCCCTGTGGGAATCCAAAGCAGTCTGAGAAAATGGATGAATAGCATGGATGAATCACATACATCACGGTGGAGCTCACACAGCACCGATCAGCAGCTACTTTCCCCCCAACATGTGCCGTAGATAGATGTCTCTATCATATTCGCTTCCAACCCAATTTCCAATGCAAAACCTACCTACCCACTAAATCATCTCCGTCTCTCTTGTTAACTTGGTGGATGACACATGGACCATTGATAAGTAATTGGTTCATATCCAATGGTCGTAATCATTCGAATCGTCTAATAACCGTAACTCTTAATCTATTGATCCTTCATGGTAAGGCCCAAAAAATGAATAGTATAGATCTCATTTACATATGACACGTGTGCAAGGACCTTCTGTGTCCGTCAATGACAATTTGGGAAAACTCCACGATCCATATGTTGGGAAAAGCCGGCAGCGTAAGCGGAACGCCGAAACCGTGAAGCAATGCAAAATCAAATGAGTAACAAGATGCAATCAATCACACAAAAGCATTCAACACAATAGACTTCAAATTTTACGTGGGAATCCATAGTGCCCTGTGGGAATCCAAGTGGTCTGTGGGAATCCATAGTGCCCTGTGGGAATCCAAAGCGGTTTGTGTGAATCCATAGTGCCCTGTGGGAATCCATAGCGCCTTGTGGGAATCATAGTGATCTGTGGGAATCCATAGTGCCTTGTGGGAATCTAAAGCGATCTGTGGGAATCCATAGTGCCTTGTGGGAATCCAAAGTGCCCTGTGGGAATCCATACTGCCCTTTGGGAATCCATAGTGCCCTGTGGGAATCAATAGTGCCCTGTGGGAATCATAGTGATCTGTGGGAATCCATAGTGCTCTGTGGGAATCCATAGTGCCCTATGGGATTCATAGTGCCCTGTGGGAATCCATAGTGCTCTGTGGGAATCCATAGTACCCTGTGGGAATCCAATGTGCCCTGTGGGAATCCAAAGCGGTCTGTGGGAATCCATAGTGCTCTGTGGGAATCCATAGTGCCCTGTGGGAATCCAATGTGCCCTGTGGGAATCCAAAGCGGTCTGTGGGAATCCATAGTGCCCTGTGGGAATCCAATGTGCCCTGTGGGAATCCATAGTGCTCTGTGGGAATCCAATGTGCCCTGTGGGAATCCAAAGCGGTCTGTGGGAATCCAAAGCGGTCTGTGGGAATCCATAGTGCCCCTGTGGGAATCCAAGTGGTCTGTGGGAATCCATAGTGCTCTGTGGGAATCCATAGTGCCCTGTGGGATTCCATATTGTTTTGTGGGATTCAATATTGGTCTGTGGGATTCCACAGTGCTCTATGGGATTCCATATTGGTCTGTGGGATTCCATAGTGCCCTATGGGATTCATAGTGCTCTGTGGGAATCCATAGTGCTCTGTGGGAATCCATAGCGCTCTAAGGGATTCCATAATGCCCTGTGGGAATCCAAGTGCTATGTGGGAATCCATAGTGCTCTGTGGGATTCCTAGTGCTCTGTGAGAATCCATAGTGCCCTGTGGGAATCCATAGTGCCCTGTGGGATTCTATATTGTTTTGTGGGATTCAATATCGGTCTATGGGATTCCACAGTGCTCTACGGAATTCCATATTGGTCTGTGGGATTCCATAGTGCTCTGTGGGAATTCATATTCTTCTGTGGGGATCGATAATAGATGTTATACGGGAAAAAAATGCATGTGCAGATTACAAGTAATCGAGTCTTCAGTATGTATTTATTCAAAGTACAAAGTGAATTACTTTTCTCCTGAAAAAATAAAAATAATTGAATATTTAATAGTGCTGTACAAATTGAATTACAGTGCTGTACAAATTGAATTACATATGTACTAGTTGAATATTTAATCCTACGCACGCTCTCTTACATGGTAAGATGTTTTTGTTCGCGGCTTCCTTGGAATATCTTTCGCTGCAGGTATACCATTCTTCGTTGTTGATGGACCGCTTTCGATGACTTCTACAATATCTTCATCTAAAGATAATTGTACCGGTCTTGTCATTCCTTTCAACTTGAACTGAAGCAAGTCGAAGGCTATTGTTTGCCTGAAATTAGGGACTTCTTCCTGTGATTGAAAATACAACGTAATGAGTTAATAGCGGTTGAAGGACATGATGATTAGACTTCCGGACAATGTAACCTTACCGGAGTAAACTGTACATCCAACCCGCTGCATAGGAAGTCCATAGCTTTCATGATGTATACCCCACATTCATCACTATTTGTTTGTTTTGGGGTCCCATCGACTATATCAAAATGCCATTCAACTTCTCAGAAAGGATTTCCGTCATCACATATATGAAATAACCATCGAAGCCCATATGTGAATCCACGTGCATACGATTTGAAAATTTTCTTTCAAGTGGTGGCTATACTGTCGATCAACCAAACTTGTCTCTTCATTGGATAAACTACTATTAAAGTCCAGTGCGATTCGTGAACGTGGACAGGAAAGTAGACTTACAAAGTACATAAGAACTATTATAAGCACATATGTCTACCGTACGCATTCCGTGAAAAGCACATACATAATTGTAGACAAACCGTCTCGTATTGCCACATGGGCTTTACCGACCGAGCAACGAGGGCCACAACCGATGGATTAAGTCCATTCAGCATCGTCTCCCTAGTACTGTGGTCACCTGCAGCATATTTACATATGCTGTTGACATCTTTCTGGAACAATACCTGTTTAAGTACGATAAGAGAAAACTAAAAATTTCAGGCAGAGTTATTACTACATATGATCATATCATTCTTCTTCGTATTAGGAATATTTACCCAGAACCAAGTGGACACAAATAAGCAATCCTGGGGGTACGCAGCAGGATAATGTGCTCTGCGATCCGTCAGAAAATTCATGTACGCGTTGATGCACTGTGTAAAGAATTATTCATCAGTAAAAATCGACAGTCAATGAAAGAGTTATCGACAATGAAACCTACAATGAACTGCGGCTAACCCATCATCAACCCATACATTATCCCATATATAATGCAACCAATAATGGTCACCGGAATCGTAAGCGGCTTTGACAATACTGTATTCACCAGGCGATAGCTATCTCAAAGGGTTCATAAATCCTGGTACGTCTGTGAAGCCGAAGTCGGACTCGGTGCCAGGTTCCGTGAATGGGCTGCGTTGGAACCTTGAAGGTTGTCGGGCACGAACGGGCTTCAAATTATCGTCTCCCGCTACCCCGCACGTGAAATCAGGAGGTGTCACAAATTTTGAATGACCCCCAGAATACAGGACAAGGGAAGTGCAAACCTTTACATCATCCAAGTTATGATAACCATATGCCTCCGGAGTACGCTGAATTGTATGAGGCTGTACTTCCTCTCCATCCCGTTCATCGGCGGCGCGTTTTCCCTGAAGACACACGATATATACTTGGTTAGTATCTAAATCGCATTGTAAATTACCAGTGTGGCACAATTAGAATTGAAAATACCTTCACCGCCTCTAATTCGGCCTCAAGACAAGAAACTTTTTCACCTAATTTCTGATTTTCCTCCTTCACTTCGGCCACTTCGTTCTCATATTTACTTACCTTATTCAATAATATCTTATACAATTTATTCCATCTAGACTTTTCATCTGATTTAATCTCAATAGCTTCTTGTCGTCTATCCATGTTCTTCTTTGACCTCTTCTCACTTATTAACGTCGTGTTTCGAAGAAGTCTTTGAACATCTATAACAGCATCACGTTCCTCTTCATCTACTGTGGGAATGAGGGGCCCGGTGCTCACAAACTACACGATGAACATGAATGCAATTATTAGAACATAAAAGTAATGTTCAAAAGGACAAAATTCACCGTCACACTACGTTCTATGCATATTACCGAATCTTTTTCAAAGGTTTTAGAAACGCTCGCAGACCACGTTATCATGTTCATTTTCCAATTGAGAAATCGCGGAATATGTATAACACTCCTTCTCGAAGCCCAGCGATTTGAGCCGGTTAGAGGTGGGAATGACTCGTATGCCCAAACCTGTCGAGTCAAGAATACAAAAGGAAATGAATAATATAAGGTAATATATCGTGTATTTAGAATGTATAAATTCATAGAATACAATACTAAAGTTACCTGAAGGGCAAATGTGTTTCCACAAAAAACGTACGTATCTAGATAGTGGGCCTTTATTGCCGTGTTGGCATGGTACTTCAAGATTTCGTAGCCAACTCGACCCCAAGGATAGTTATTAAAATCATCGATACTATTTGCTAAACTAATATGTTCCTCCACACATTTATTCTTTCCCGGCAATCCAACGATTAAATTCTCCACGCATAATAGTAGGGCTAATTTCACGACATGCGAATGTCTTTTCGACCCTACAAGACTTTCAAAAGTTTCCATTAAGTCTTTCTTTGTAATATGATCGTAATTCTGAAAGTACCGGTCTCGTAACTCGTTCTTCTCTTCTTTTGGCTCGTACGGTGCCCACTTCAATCCCATAATTAATGTGTAATCCATCTCACCAAAACGGATGATGGAATCATGGATTTTGAACCGTAGGTCACCGAGATGTCTCTGCATCAACGCATGGATGATTGGTCCATGAAATATGAATTCGCTTTCGTTAAAGTCTAGCAAATATCCAAAGCAAGTCGATCGGAATAAATCTCTGCAATTTTTACACCCATCAAATGCAGCCTTCAGTGGAGTTAAAAATTCAACTGAACATTTTGCTGCCACCTTCTTAGCAAAATAATCTGGGCAAGGACCCGGCTTCCTCTCATTCATGCCACCTGTGGATATGTGTTGAAACAATTAGTACAATGAATAATGTATAATAAGTTGAAATACGTGAATTAACCATAAACATATAATAAATACACATTCGAGGATAATTGGTGCATAGAAGTGGGAAACGATCCGAGCCGGGCGGTGTTAGCCCTACTTTGCTTTGGCTTGTTTTTATGCCTCCTCGGTTTGTGGAATGGCTTGGTTTGTGTATGTGTATTATATGTATTATGTATTATGTATTATTCATGTTATCCATGTAAGAGGCTGTTCGAAACAAAAGTTCAGGAGCATAATTTTACAACTGCATGGGAACATCAAGTGGCCTTCTATATGTATTATGTATTATGTATTATTCATGTCATCATGTATATGTATTATCCATGCCATCCATCTTTACATATCATTTTAGGACATGATCTTGAAATCATAAACAAAGTTCAAGTGGATCACACCACAGGAAACAATGAACTTATGATCTACGAGCAGAATTAAGCCGAATCAAACCAAGCTGATTTGAACCAAGGTGGATTGAACCGAGCTTCCAGCCATATGGACCCGGTATTACCCTAGTTTGAGCTTGCTTTTTTTTTTTTTTTTTTTTTTTAAGGAGCTTCACTATGAGGCTTGGTTTAGTTTTCGAGCTGGCTTGGTTTGTGCCCACCTCTATTGGCGCCATTGAAATGTTTATTTTAGAATCCAACCAAAGGTTATCGGGGCCCTTCAAATGGTGCACCTTGATGGATGTAACACATACTGCTTAGGGGGAATCCACAATGCAAGCCGAATTCCACAATGCTCATTGGGAATCCACTATGCCTGGGGGACTCCACATTGCTCAGTGGGAATCCACAATGCCTAAGGATTCCACAGTGCTTAGTGGGAATCCACAGTGCTCACGGGGGATTCCACAGTGCCAGGAGGATTCCACAGTGATCAGTACGAATCCAGAGTTATCAGGGGGATTCCATAGTGCCAGGGGGATTCTACAGTGCTCAATACGAATCCACAGAACTCATGGGGATTCCACAATGCTCAGTGGGAATCCACAGTGCTCACGGGGGTTTCACAGTACCTGGGGGATTCCATGGTGATCAGTGGGAATCCACAGAACTCATGGGGATTCCACACTGCTCTGTGGGAATCCACAGTGCTCAGGGGGGTTCCACAGTACCTGGGGGATTCCACGGTGGTCAGTGGGAATCCGCAGAACTCATGGGGATTCCACACTGCTCATGTGGGAATCCACAGTGCTCAGGGGGATTCCACAGTGCTCAGGGGGATTACACAGTACCTGAGGGTTTCAAGACTGCTCAGTGGGAATCCACAGTGCTTGGGGGATTCCACACTGCTCAGTGGGAAACCATAGTGCTCAGGGGGATTCCACAGTGATCAGTAAGAATCCACAGTTACAAAGGGAATTCCACAGTGCTCGAGGGATCCAAGGAAGACTTTCGAATAATACGCATGAGAAATAATTAAAATAATACGCATTGTTACCTCTACACGCCATATCAGTCGCAGTGAGAGAAGATTTGAGGTGTCGGTGTGGGTCCCACGGAAGAAGGAGCAACGGCCGGAGGTCGTTTTCTTAGAAGGAAAAGGTGGTGGTCCCCTACGTCGTGACTAGTGGTGTTCCCTACCAAAGGCTTGGAGAAGCTTTCTTGTTTCTGAGCAAATGGCTACGAGCCAACGGCCCCACCATTTACAAACAAAAAATCGTTCGTATGTGGGGCCCATTGGATGGTGGCAGAAGAAATCCAATCCGTTCAGTACAAGAAGGATTTTAAACTACTATATCATCTGAAAATATGAAGATAAAATTTAGTATGGGTGGACCACACCATTAGAAAAGAATTTAGAAAGAAGGAGAAACGTCAAGACTTTTGTTGACCACACATCACCTAAAAATGAATGCAAAAACCTCTCGCGTGGGTTTGAAAATGCCCCATTTCATATGAGCGGATCAGATTGGCCATCCGATGGCCAAAATCGATGATTTTGTGGGCCCCACAATCCCCTTGAGAAAAAGCCCCGTGCGAAAAGCAGCTCCGTACGTCAACAGATGGTCAGAGGGGCAAAACCGACCACAAATATTTCAAATTCTCGTGAAAAGGCCACTTTGGCAAGATGGTATGAGAAATTAAATTTTTAGTTAAAATGGCCACACCTCGGGGCTAATATAGTAAAAATCCCAAGAGAAACTGGTCGATGGTCCGACGCGGATTGGTACCACCCCCATCCCTAGCCAGGAAGGGACAGGGCCTCTGAGGGGGCCACCGTGATGTTTGGGTTCATCCACACCGTTCGTCTATTTTTCTATATCGTTTTATGATAAAATCCCAAAACTAAGACCGTCCTAATGCTCATGTGGACCACACTGGGGAATTAAACACTTACCATTCAAAACTTTCTAATGGCCACGTAAGTTTTGGATCATGCTGGTATTTATGTATTCCCTTCATCCAGGTATACGTGATCTTATGAACAGGTTGGATGGAAGTTAACCTTCACGTCGGACCCTAGGAATGTTTCAACTGTGGGGGTTATTATCATCACTGCTTCCTATGGTGTGGTCCACTTGAGCCTTGGATCTGCCTAATTTTTTTAGATTGTACCCTAAAATGATATGAAAAAATGGATGGATGGTGTGGATAAAATCCATACATCATGGTGGCTCCTTAAAACCTCTATCCATTCGTATGGTTCAAAATCGGCATAACATACATAATTACCTACTTACGAAGGAATCATGCTGCTCGTGTTGTTGCAAATTCAGTTATCTTGGGAGTTTTTATTCGAGTCATGTAAAAGAGTGTGAGAGAAAGGAACGGACAGGGATCCGTCGGTCCACCGGGATGTACGGCTTTTATCCAAGTTGTTCATAACGTCAGACAGACCTGGATGAAGGGACAATACAAATATAAGTTTGATCGGCCCCAAAAATGTTCTCAATGGTAAGCGTTTAATCTCCACTGTGTGGTCGACTTGAGGCGTGGAATTACCTCATTTTTTGGATTGAATCCTAAAATGATATGGAAAAATGGATGGACGGTGTGGATTAAACCCATACATCACGGAGGCCCCTCAGAGGCCGTGTCCGTTCCGGGGGTGGATATCAAGTCCGCGTCCATCAGCTTGATTTTTAAAAAGGGTATGTAGAGGAACCAGATGAGCGGTTCCTATCATTTCAATCTGTGGGAGTTGGGGAACAGATCACGTGGTGTGGTCGGATGTAGATCAGGTGGTGTTTTCAACACGACCCCAGCCGTGTGGGGGTGTGTTGGCGCTAGCTATGGAGCCATATCGATGCATGTGCTTTATATCCACGCCGTCCATCCGTTTTTCCAGCTTATTTTGGGATACAAACAAAAAATGAACCAGATCCGAAGCTTAAGTGGACCACCACAAGAAACCACGGTGATTGAACGCCCACCATTAAAAACTTCTTAGGGGCCACGAAAGTTTTGGATCAAGCTGATATTTATGTTTTCTAGGGCTCTTTATGGATCAGATCTAGGATCGGATCCAGTTAGATCCGGCTCCAAGTCTGTATATTTGTAAACGGATTCGGATTGGATTCGTATCCAAAAGCTGTTATCCATGTCCGATCCATTTATAAATTATTAGGATCCATTACTGAACCAAAATCCATATAACCTATCGGATTCAGGTCGGATCTAGGTCCAAATCCACCCCATTACCTATCTAAAAAATATATGATATAAAATATATAATATAATATATTTAATTTAGTAGAAAAATTATGCAAATCCCACCATTTATTATGGTATGGTCAACATGGCCTAAAATAATTTGTAAAAGAATGGACAGCATGAATATAACATATACAGTAAGGTGACAATGAGTCAGATCTTAATTGGATTCGGATCGAGCTCGGATATGCTCTTGTGAATCCATATCCGGTCCATTTAAGTCATCGGACCTATTTTAATATTCAAATCCAGTACATTTAACTAATCGGACCTATTTAATATCCAAAACCACATTATATGGATTCGGAGCGAATCGGATCTCCGATCTGACCTGTTCCATTGAGAGCCCTAATGTTCTCCCCTCATCTATTGACTGTGTGACCTTGTCAACCTGTTGGATGGAAAATAAACATTACGGTGGACCTTAGGAAGGTTTCAACGGTGGGGTGTGATTTTCCCCACTGTTTCCAGGGGTGTGGTCCACTTGAGCTTTGTATCTGCTTCATTTTTGTCTTCATGCCCTAAAATGAGCTAGCAAAACGGATGGACGGCGTAGATATAGAACACATACATCACGGTGGGCCCCACAGCACCCCACATCACACAACCACCGTTGGGTACTGTCGGCAAGTGGCAACACCTCCGAATCCATGTGCGGTGTGGTCACCGCCTGTTGATTCATAATCAACCAAAGAATAAAGGATAAAGACTCTCAATTTGGGTCGAGAGAATCTGAGCCGTTCAATTCTCTGCCAACTACCCACCCATAGAAGACAGAGTTTTGCTAGAATACATCCCGATGTACTGAAATATGACATCAGGGGCTTTTAGCCGTTGGAGCGGGGTCCTTCTCAATGACCCAAAACTTTTACGCAGTGGGCCTCACTGTCCATGAGCGTGCTTTAAAAAAAAAAAAAAAAAAAAAAAAAAAAAAAACTCTCGGATTGAAATATTTCAACCCTTTGATCTTTCAAATGTTAAAAGAAACCGTCCATATTCAAAGGAAAAGAGTTGAAACATTCCAATCCAAGGGTTTTTTTTTTTTTTTTTAATATCTCCCATCCAAGTCGAGGCCCATGATATAAACGGTCTGGATCATGGATAGATGACCCCGGATCTAAAGAATAAAAGTCTCACGGTATCCTTCATACAATCCAACGGTACCAAGTTCACGATAAGTATTCTGCAAATCAGAATCACTCTTTCTTCTCCATCTGTGTGTGGTTGCTTGTTTTGGACGGAGGTTAGTGTGGCTTGGGAGAATATGTCTCTGAGGAGGAATTCTACGGTCCGGATTGCATCAATAAATGTACAATTTGGTGCCGCAGGATTCCACATTTCTGGAGTCCATGGCTCAGTGATCAAGACCATTGATCTGATGGTTCCAATAATTGATTGGTTATTCCCCAACCGTCGATTTGGATGTCAATGATCATAGGGATGGAATCTTCCAATCCAGGATATTTCCAAGGAACCCTTCATCCAAAGCATGATCAATCATATCAACAGTTTGGATCCCCAGAACGCGGGCCCCACATGTACTGAATCCAGTGCCTGGTCACACAATGCATTTCCTGCTGCACAACACCCTGAAATTCATCCTCCCTTGAGTCGTGATAGAGCATTGTTAGTGGAGTTTTAGGTATTTTACGTGAAGTTATTAAACCGCATTAAGATTAGACGACCGATGTTTTATTCCTCAAATCTACATTTGTAAAGTTTGTTAAGACCTTTGAATTTTATTTATAGTGGACCACTAATACATGAATATACTCAAATATACTTTGTTAAGGTTTGTTTAATACCTTAGGGTTTCATTTCTAGTGGACCACTAATACAAATATAGTGTGTTGCTAATGGGAGTAGTGCACATTAGTTTAGCAGTGCCAACTAGGCCCTTTATTTTATGGCCTCAATCCTTCATTTATTTATTTATTTATTTTATTTTATTTTTGTAGATTTTTGGACCACTGCCTCATTAGAAATGGAACTTGATTTAATAGGCTTTTTGGGGTGTCATCAATTTTCCAAACTTTAAAAAAAAAATCCGGAAGGCAACTATTTCCATGCTTCTTTTTTTAATCTTTTTTAAAATGGTGGAAAGGAGTATTCCTTGGAAATCAGTTTAAATGGCAACTCCAAGCGCACTCTTTTCCTTGCGCTTGGTTGTGGATTGCCTTTTCTTTTCTTTGTTTTCTTTTTGAGCTTTGCTATGGGTTAATAATAATAGTAACGGAGTTCGCCTCACTTGCTTTTCAATTAAAAAAATAAATAATAAAAAAAATTCCAGACACTCTGATGTGATAGATTAAGATTTTAGCCTTTGAATTTAGGTAGCTTTTGAATGATCTAGACACATGATGGGTCACACTTTATTATGTAGGAAGACAACAAATAAAAGCTCTTAATTGAATTATTTCAATTCTTTGATAATATTTTAGCTCCATCACTTTGAAAACGATAAGTTACTGTGCTGTTTATATAATTAATGGGTTGAATATTCAATACAAGAGCTATTTGGCAACCCCAATTCAAGAAAGCCCTCTCAAATAAACCATTTAGGTCAAGAAAGAAAACCCAAATCCAACAGCTAGATTCCTGATGCACTATACGGAAGAAAAACTCAAATCCAACCGCTGGAGTGCTAAGGCAGTATACCAAAAATTAAAAAATTCCAAATCCAACAGCTAGAGTCCCGAGGCATCATATTACAATACTTCATGACAGAATATGCCATTACACATAAGCCTAATAGATTACAAATACTGATAAGGAATTGATTGATAAATAGATGCCTTAAACACTGATAAATAGATGCAATAAGCATGTGACGTACAAGGGCCACAAATCAAAGAACATATTCTTCTAATAAAGTATGGTATAAAGCTATCTCAGCTTTTTATGGTTTTGACTAATACCATGCCCACCATACCACAACTACAGTGCAGGGGTGGGTTTCACCCCTCAGATTTCATCTTCGATGATGATCTTAACCGTTTGTATTTTGAATTTATACTATAGGAACCATCTTAACAAAGATTTAGATGAATGTGGAACATCGAAAAGCAACCTTTCTAATGGCTCCTATTCAAATCCAAAAGTTAAAGGTGAAGATCATCAATATAAGATCATAACTATTGAAAATTGTGGAAAAGTGGAAGAATATCTAGACAAATCAAATCAAAGAGAATCCTAAGACGAAAAAATAATGCCATGCATGTTGTCCTTAGAGGAATTGATACCCCGTTTTGATTGATATCGCACCGTTTTGTTTTTCCTTTGAATAATAATTTAATGGCAATAGAGGTGGAAAAAAAAATATTCAATTACTGTAGGAGCCTATTTGAAATGCTGTAATTCATCTGAAATTGCTATGTATTTGAACTTTTGCAACATTAATTACTCACCATAGAGATTTTCATGATATGAAGGAGTGCATCCTTACTAAAAAAAAATGAGGCAAACTCTGTGGCGCACCATAATATATGTGTTTTATCCACACCATCCATTCATTGTGTTGGATTATTCTAGGTCATGAACCCAAACATGAGTCAGATCCAAAGCCTGAGCACCATAATATATGTGTTTTATCCACACCATCCATTCATTTTGTTGGATTATTCTAGGTCATGAACCCAAACATGAGTCAGATCCAAAGCCTGAGCGGACCACACCACAAGAGGAACTTTTCAATGGTTATCTTTAAATTCCCACTGTTATCTCCGGTGTGTTCCACTTGAATGTTGGATGTCAAAATGGCCCATGCCCTAAAATGATCTAGACAAACAAATGGATAGCATGGATATAACACATGCATCATCATGGGACTAGCAGAGTTTTGTCTTGTTATTGAAATAGGTTTGATTTTCGAGACGGAACTACTCTCTTTCAAACACTTTCAAAATAATAATAATAATAATAATTACCATTTTACGTTTAATTTACATTATTTACAACATTTCGAAACAAGACCTCGATGTAAACAGTAGCTTTTACTTTCTAAGTTTATTAAAAAGGCTTTTGAATTTTTGTTAACAAAAAAGGAAGCACAACTTTTAGTCAGAAGATCAACGGTCAAATAATAAGAATTATCTCTTATAATTTAGAAAACGTCTATTTAAAAAGCTATTTAGAAAACTCATTTGCTACACTTATTGTAACTATATTTATTTTTACTATAATTTTCAAATGGGCCGAACAAAGTCTAACACCGAAATGGACTAAGATAATCCCAATTGGTGTGCTTTCCTAGTCATGCCCCACCCATTTACAAAGGCCTTATGATTTGGAGAACAGATTAAGTGAGCAGCCTAACCCAAGACGGTGCAACCCTTATCGTGGTGTAACATCCAAAAAATTCACCTACCTAAGGCGACGTCACAAGGGTTATACGTATAACTTTATGTCAATTCGAACTTGTCCGTTCCCAGATTCCATTGTCCCACAGTGGGACCCTGAATATTCCAATTGTCTATGGGACTCTTGATGAATCACCGAATGACCTAAGATTTAATGTGGTCCTCTGTCTTCGTGGGCTTGATAACCCACGCGGATGTTATGCCAAATTGAGGGACTGGACCCACTCAACTTGGGTTCCGAATGGAGGGCACATGAGATGTGTAAGTTACCTAAAATAGGTAACTTATATATGTCATTTTAAACATTATCCACATGGTCGAATATGAACCATTGAAACGCAGTGAGATTTAGGCCCCCCTATCGCAAATAAATCCGTAAGTTATTCCCTATTATCACTCCTCCGATCGTGACACGATGACCGCTAATCGCAGTATCATACTGTGGCGGTTGATCGCCGCATCTGATCTACGAGATATGTCGGCCCATAGTAGATCTCAACTAGACCAATCTTATGACCGGTTAGGCTTAGTTTGTGTGGGACCCAATGGGCCCTATCAAACAAATCAGCCCTTCAAAGGGCCATAATCTTGATGTTGTAAATCATAGGGTCATTGTAACGTCCTAAAAAAATTCACCTACTGAGGGTAACGTCATAAGTGTTGTACGTATAATTGTACTTCGTTCGGACCCCTTCGTTACCAGACTCCGTGGTCTCATGGTGGGACCCTGAATATTCCAATCGTCCGTAGGACCCATGATGGGTCACTGAATTACTCAAGAATCGATGTGGCCCTTCGTCTTAGTGGGCTTGCCAACCCACGTGGACGCTAAGCCAAACCGAAGGGTTGGACCCCTTCAACTTGGGTTCCAAATAAAGGGCACATGAGTTGTATAAGTTACCTAAAGTAGGTGACTTATGTATGTTCTTTTGAACATTGTCCACGTGGTCGAATCTGAACCGTTGAACCGCTATGAGATCTTGGCCCTCTAATATAATTAAATCTATAGCTAATCCCCATGACCGCATCCTTGATCGTGACACAATGACCGTTGGATCGTATGTCTTACTGTGGCGTGTGATCGCCACGCCTGATCTGCGATATAGGTCAACCCATGATAGATCTCAACTTGATCGATCTTATGACCAGTTAGCTTTGGTCGGTGTGGGACCCAATGGTCCCTAATAAACGAATCAGCTACCTTATTGGCTATATTTTAAACCATGCCAAAAGCTAGGGCCATCCAGGTCATGTTAGATCCATAAATAGTATGTGTTGGAGCATTTGCCTTCAACACACATTCCTCCTTGTTGCTTGGAGAGAAGAACTCAAGGATTAGGGCATCTTAAGGATTCGAAATTCGGAGTGTTTGGGTTGAGCTAGGGTTTGGGATTCGGGACCTCACCTCCTACTCACCTTCGCTATTGTGTTGAGCCGCCAACGATTACTTCAAACCGCGATCGAGTGTCGGTAAGTGACAATATTCGTCTCTCATGTCCCAATAGAGGTGGGCAACGATCCGGGCCAAGCCGAGTTAGCCCTAGTTTGGTTTGGTTTGTTTTTGCACCACCGCAGTTTGTGGATCGGTTTGGTTTGGGTTTCAGGCCGACCCATGCGGCCCGAGTTTGGTTTACTCCAGAAAAATCTGGTTCGAGCCGGGATCGGCTTGGTTGAAAATTTCGAACCGGGCCGGCCGAGTTCAAACAGACAGTGGCTCTTTTTTTCCTTATTCACTTAAATAAAAAAGAATTTAAAATTTTAGAAAAAAAAAGTACAAACATATCTTACGATGTTTAACATCCTCCAAAAGAGTGCACCTTCAAAATAGACATGTAAGAGTATTTTCCAAACAAAAGTACTCAAGCATAATTTTACAAGTGCAAGGAAACAGTGTGCATTCATGTATATGTATGATGTATTAACCATGTCATCATGTATATGTATTATGTATTATGTATTATCTATGTCATCATGTATATATATTATGTATTATCCATGTCATCCATCTGTTTTACATATCATTTTAGGACATGTTCCCAAAATGGAATCATATCCAAAGCTCAAGTGGATCACACCATAGGAAACAGTGTGCTTATAATCTACGAGCCAAATCAAACCGAGCTGAATCAAATCGAGCTTCGAGCCGAGCCGAGCCGGAATTGCCCTAGTTTGAGTTTGGTTTGTTTTTTCAAACGAGCTTGACTCGGAGGCTTGGTTTGGTTTGAACTTCCATTCGAACCAATCCAAGCCGAGCTTTTTCGAACCAATCCAAGTCGAGCTTTCGAGCTGGCTTGGTTTGTGCCCACCTCTATGTCCCAATAATGGTAAATGGTGGCTATCAACCCTAACCTGGCCATATTCGTGCTCACAGGATTGTGTTCCGTCGTCCCGAACCTAGTGTTGCGAAGTCGTGCAACAACCCTAAACCCTAAGGTGCGGGATTATGTTTCTAAGTTTGCGTTTATCAAATGTTGTCGGTTTAGGATTGATGTGGCTGCTAGGTTTAGGACGAATCGTCGTTGATCGATTTGGGATACGATTTATTACAAATTTCTGCATATCATGTGTTTGACAAAATGCTTGAGTGAATTGAATTGCCTCCTAATTGCTTTTCATGACTTCCGTGGTGGATTATGTTCACATATGATTAGAAATAAACTGATTCTGCATATTTAAATTACTAGAATTTTTTCCCAAGTTTCATTATTGTGAGATTTCAATCAAGTATCAGACAAGATGTGATATGAAATCTTAGGCCAGACCATCTGAGACGGGTAACCCGAGTTGTTGGTTACCCGAGGCGTGCCCGATTGGATTGGAAAACTGGAAGGTTGACGGTAGTTCGCTACACTGGTCTCGACCGCCCACGTCAAGCCAAACGGAAGCCCAGGTACCAATTGGTTCTGCCTAAATATGGCAACGTGGATGACTGATGGTTGTTGTATCACAGTCCTTTAAAGTCAAGGTACCCAGGGCCCTCAAATGTATTGAGTCCACTAGTAACCGAATGTGCGATATGATTCCATCAAGCCTCTTGGGTCGGTCACGGCGGTATGGGACACCGTGATCGAGTCGTCGGCCTATGCTAGGGTGGCTCACCTCCCCATAGTGTCCTTGGAGCATACTGAAAATTTTCCACCATATTGGTATGATCGAGACAGGTGGGGGAATTCCATTCTTATCAGTATGAAGGGAACCATAATATGTGTTGTAGAAGGAAAAGGAAATCCTCGGGTCACTAGCGATGATTGATGATGCACCATCGATCATACCGATTTGGACCTGTGATTGGACCCGGAACTTTGAATTCCACAAAATGCTGTTTGAAATGGAAATAATAATATAAGGCCTAATCATGCATCCATAAGTTCATTCCATTTTTTTTTAGGTTCTGGGATGCCTGGTTGCTTGATGTGGCGCCAGTGCTATCTCGTGTTCCTCATTATATCCGGAAGGACCGGAACATTCATGTTATGTGAACTCATGTCATTCATGCATTAACTCACTAAACTAGGAATCTTTGTTTTGCTTGTGGTCAATGCCTAACTCTGCTTCGTTTAATAGCATGTTAAACTTCGAACTATAGTCCTCACTGAATTGATCACTCACACCCGTACTTGGGTCGGTGTTATGACACACCCCCAGATGAGATTATAATAGATGCAGGTTAAGTGGAGGAGGAGGCGTTGCAGGCCGAATTCGAGGACTTTGTCGAGTCCTCTTACTTTCAGCTAGCTGACGATCAAATCTAGATGAGGGATCAGGCCTGGTCGGCCTCATTTTGGGAGCAGTGGCTTTGGATTGTAAAAGAAATTGCTATACATTGTAACTTTTCCTTTTGGGCTGGGTAAGGCCACCTGTGATGTGGGTGCCTCACATTTTGGATGATGATGTTTTATAGTTGGAATAGCACCCTCTTATTATTTACTTGTTTATATGCATTGCCTATGGTTGGGTCTACATTAGCATAGGGATGCCAAGAATGTTTTACGAACATCACGCTTCCGCAAAGCAACCGTAATACCCAAAATACCGAGGCCTGACGTCGTAATCAGGGTCTCGAGATTTGGGGCGTTATAGTCATCCAAGTCCTTCTGGACCTGTAAATAGGAAATGTTAAGGCAATTGTCTCTAACATAAGTTCACCCCTTTGCTTGGAGAGAAAATTGAGAATTTAGTTACCTTTGGGATTTCAGATTTTAAGTGCTTGGGTTGAGGCAAGGTTTAGGACTTGTGACCCTACTTGTTGCTCCATCTTCATCATAGTCTTGAGCCGCTGACGATCGTATCGAACCGTTGTCGGAATCGTTGGTAAGCTAATCATCATATTTTCTTTACCCAATAATTACAATTAGTACTACAAACCCTAGCTTAATTAAGTTCGTGATTACAGGATTGTGATCCATTGACCCTAGATTGATCTTGCGAAATCACACGAAACCTTAAACCCTGGGTTTGCGTTTATCAAATGATGTCGGTTTAGGGTTGATGTGGATGCTAGTTTAGGACAAATCATTGTTGATCATTTTAAGATGGGAATTATTGCAATTTATACTGCTTATTGATTTTTCTAGTCAAGGTGTTTGATAAAATGTTTGAGTGAAATTGATTGTCTCATAATTGCACCTTCGTGAATTCTTATTGTAAGGCATGCTCACTTATGATTAGAATTAAAGCAATTATGCATGTTGATGATTAGGATTTTTCCTAAGTTTAATTGTTGTGAGATTTTAATTAAGCATAAGATGAGATGTGATGTGAACTGATTGGCCATAACCTCTGAGACGGGTAGCTGATTTATTGGCCGCCCGAGACGTATCCGATTGGACGGGGAAAATGGATGGTTAGCGGTAGTTTACTATGCGGGTCTTAACTGTCCACGTCAAGCCAAACGGAAGTTTATGTATCAATCGGTTCTGTCTCAAATATGGCAACTTGGATGACTTGTAGTTGTTGTCGCATAGTCCTTTGAATTCAGGGTACCCACGGGCCTCAAATGTGTTATGTCCATTAATAGCCGAAAGTGTGATGTGATCCTGACAAGCCTCTTGGGCCAGTTATGGCGGTATGGGACACCGTGATCGAGCCGTCAGCTTATGTTGGGGTGATTCACCTTCCCATAATGTCTTTGGAGCACATTTAGAAGGCACCAACCTTATCGGTATGATCGAGACGGTTGGGAGGATTCTATATCTATCAGTGTGGAGGGAACCATATTATGACTACAGAAGAAAAGGGAATTTATAAGTTACTGGCGATGATTAATGATTCACCGTCGGAGCCAAGTGACTCAGATTTAGACTTATGATTGGACCCAGTGCTTTGAATTCCACAAGATGCTGTTTGAAAACGAACCAATAATTAAAAACCTAATCATGCATGCAAGGCATGGATCACTTAGGTAACTGTCCAACTGTTAAAGGCCAGGATACCAACGGATGATCCAAACTCATCTTCATATTAGAGGTTCTGGGGTGCCTGGTTGCTTGATGTGGTGCCAGCACTATCGCGTGTTCCTCATTATTATCCGGAACATTCATGGTATGTGAACTCATATCATTCATGCATTAGTCCACTAGATTAGGAACCTGGTTGTTTTGCTTGAGGTCAATGCCTAAGCCTGCTTTGTTTGATAATATGATAAACTTTCAAAATATAATTCTCACTGAATTGATCACTCACACTCATGCCTAGGTCGTTGTTATAACACACCCCCAGATGAAACTATGATGGATACAGGTGAACTATAAGAGGAGGTACTGCAGGGTGAGTTTGAGGACTTCGTCGAGTCCTCTTATTTTCAGTTTGCCGAAGATCAAATCTCGTAGAGAGAGTTGGCCTTGTTATCCTTATTGAGAGTCGTGACTCTAGTTCGTAAAGGATAATGATTTTTAATATTTTTCCTTTGGGTTAGGTGAGGCCACCCATGGTGTGTGTGCCTCACATTTTGGATGGATTTGTTTTGTTAATAGGGACAAGTTTTATTTCTAGTCGTTCCTACTCAATGATTGATTTTAGTTATATGCTTATACAATGATGCCAAAGGGTTAATCAAACGTAAATCATGCTTCTGCAAAGCATTGATAATATCCGAAATACCGAGGCCTGACGTCACGTTCGGGTCTTGAGATTTGGGGCATTACACGTGGGTTTACCATGGAGCCCATCTTAATTTATGTATTATGCATGCATATATTGTTTATCCAATTTTTTCATATCATTTTAGGACATTATCCCAAAAATGAAGCAGATCAAATTTAAGAAACAAGTGATTGACCATCCTACCATTAAAAACTTCTTACGACGCATCTTAATATTTCCGTAGTGTTTATTTACCAACCAATCTATTGATAAGGTCACATGAGCCTTAATGAAGGGAAAGAAACAAATATCAGCTTGATCCAAAACTTTTGTAGCTCATTAATGGTAAATCAACATTGTTTCCAATGGTATGGTCCACCTGATAATTGGATCTGTTTTATTTTTTGGATAATGCCATAAAATGATATGGAAAAATGGATGGACTTCATAGATACATAATACATACATCAAGGTGGGTCCCACGGTATGGGCCACACCGTCTTGGGTGAAGCCAACGTCTCACCTAATCCGCTCTCCATGATTTGGGTAACATCCATGCACATTCCATACATATACGGTGGATTGTGATTTATGGCAAACGCAAGAAAATAAATTCGTCAGCAGCCGCTCGTTTCATTTTCAAGTAAGGACGACACGTCCAATATTGCTAATATACAATGAGATGCTGCTCCAGTGCTCTCGAGGAGCATAAGTTATAGTGCTCCTAGTTGCATTGGGACACTCAGACAGCCCAATCCATCAATCTAGACTTACATTTCATGGGCTAACATGCAAATATCACACTGACCGTTAGATCAATGTTATAATATTGGACGGTTAAGATCACTTACAAAAAATAGGGTCAATCAATAATTTGATCCATCTATTTGTTAAGCCCATCTAGATTGCATATGATTCTAAAGAATTACTTTTTTTTTTGTAGATAATTGTAGCTATCTAATCCAGTTTGTAGTAGAAAATAGGACCCAATCAAAGGTGGATTGGATCATCCCATCAGGAGTATTTCATCTGATAGCCTATGAAATGTATTATGAACTTAATGGATGGTTCAGATCAAAAGATTGGACTGTCTAAATAGACTGCTGCAACTAAGAGCACTACAGGTACTATAGTGCTTCGAGAGCAACGTGTCTACGGTATGATCATTTGAATAGGCTATCGTGAGTTATTTAATACACCGGCGGCAGATGATGCTTGATACGCTGGCCCACAAGGATCGTACACATGTCACACATTAACTCAGATGAAAACGACTAAATTGGCTGCGGATTGGGTACTACCCCCGCCAGGACGTAGCTAGAGACGGACGGTCTGTGGGTCCCACCATATTTTCTGTGTTTTATCTATGCCGTCCATCCATTTTTACAGATAATTTTATGGCATTATGCAAAAAAAAAATGAGACAGATGAAGGCTCAATTGGACCACACCTAAGGAAGCACAGGAGACATTTATGACCACCATTGAACCATTCCTAGGGCCCACATTGATGTTTATTCACCTTCCAACTCGTTAAAACGCTCACATAGAATAAATATCAGCTTGACCCAAAACTTCTATGGCCACTAGAAAGTTTCAACCAGTTAATATCCACTATTTCTTGTGGTGTGGTCTACTTTAGCCTTCGATCAACCTCCATTTTATCCTCATGCACTAAAGTGTGCTTTTAAAATGGACAGACAGATTAGATGAAATGCATATATCATTATGGGCCCCACAGAGCTCCTGACTTAGACGTCCAGATTCGGTGAGACCTTGGATCCACTGAGGTGGGTGGGACCCTGACTGTGGGGCCACTGTGATGTATGTGACTACATCCACATGCTTGATGTGGCGTCAGTGCTATCTTGAGCACCTCATGTCATTTCTTTGTGTCATCCGGGCTGTGTACTCAGTCACGACTTACGACCTGCTAGACAGGTGGACTGTGGATCTGATACCAGTTGGTCGGGCCAGGGCTTGCCCGGGACATGCATTGTATGCGGAATCATGACATCCATGCATTTAATCAACTAGCCTAGGATGATGTATGATTTGTATGTGGACATTACCTAAACTTGATTGATTTGACAACACGCTTAAGAATAATATACTTATATAAACCTGTTTATAATTTAAATATCTCGCGTCTAACCTTGGGGTTATTTCTTCACTATGTTGGCATTTTGACGCCTTCTATTTAACATATGCAGATGTCTCAAGAATAGGACCAGTTGGTGGCGCGCACGGGCGCCTTAGTAGTTTTCTAGCTTCGTCCCTCTTGGTAGTTGTATTTTTCATTCCTATTACATCTATTGTGATTCGTATAATTCTCATATGGGCTTACACTGCGATTGAATTGTACATCTAGGATGTAAATAACATTTTATTTAGTTAACACTTGGGATCAGAGTCTCCGTACTCGGGTGTCGAAATTTCGGGTTGTTACACATTATTATCCGGAACATTCATGATATGTGAACTCATATCATTCATGCATTAATCCACTAGATTAGGAACCTGGTTGTTTTGCTTGAGGTCAATGCCTAAGCCTGCTTTGTTTGATAATATGATAAACTTCAAAATATAATTCTCTCTTAATTGATCACTCACACTCGCGCCTAGGTCATTGTTATAACACACCCCCAGATGAAACTATGATGGATACAGGTGAACTATAAGAGGAGGTACTACAGGGTGAGTTTGAGGACTTCGTCGAGTCCTCTTATTTTTAGTTTGCCGAAGATCAGATCTCGTAGAGAGAGTTGGCCTTGTTATCCTTATTGAGAGTCGTGACTCTAGTTCGTAAAGGATAATGATTTTTAATATTTTTCCTTTGGGTTAGGTGAGGCCACCCATGGTGTGTGTGCCTCACATTTTGGATGGATTTGTTTTGTTAATAGGGATAAGTTTTATTTCTAGTCGTTCCTACTCAATGATTGATTTTAGTTATATGCTTATACAATGATGCCAAAGGGTTAATCAAACGTAAATCATGCTTCTGCAAAGCATCGATAATATCCGAAATACCGAGGCCTGACGTCACGTTCGGGTCTTGAGATTTGGAGCATTACACGTGGGGTTACCATGGAGCCCATCTTAATTTATGTATTATGCATGCATATTATTTATCCAATTATTTCATATCATTTTAGGCATTATCCCAAAAATGAAGCAAATCAAATTTAAGAAACAAGTGATTGACCATCCTACCATTAAAAACTTCTTAGGACGCAATCTTAATATTTCCGTAGTGTTTATGTACCAACCAATCTATTGATAAGGTCACATGAGCCTTAATGAAGGGAAAGAAACAAATATCAGCTTGATCCAAAACTTTTGTAGCTCATTAATGGTCAATCAATATTGTTTCCAATGGTATGGTCCACTGATAATTGGATCTGTTTTATTTTTTGGATAATGCCATAAAATGATATGGAAAAATGGATGGACTTCATAGATACATAATACATACATCAAGGTGGGTCCCACGGTAAGGGCCACACCGTCTTGGGTGAAGCCAACGTCTCACCTATTCCGCTCTCCATGATTTGGGTAACATCCATGCACATTCAATACATATATGGTGGATTGTGATTTATGGCAAACGCAAGAAAATAAATTCGTCAGCAGCCGCTCGTTTCATTTTCAAGTAAGGACGACACGTCCAATATTGCTAATATACAATGAGATGCTGCTCCAGTGCTCTCGAGGAGCATAAGTTATAGTGCTCCTAGTTGCATTGGGACACACAGACAGCCCAATCCATCAATCTAGACTGTCCATTAGGTTCGCTTTACATTTCATGGGCTAACATGCAAATATCACACTGACCGTTAGATCAATGTTATAATATTGGACGGTTAAGATCACTTACAAAAAATAGGGTCAATCAATAATTTGATCCATCTATTTGTTAAGCCCATCTAGATTGCATATGATTCTAAAGAATTACTTTTTTTTGTAGATAATTGTAGCTATCTAATCCAGTTTGTAGTAGAAAATAGGACCCAATCAAAGATGGATTGGATCATCCCATCAGGAGTATTTCATCTGATAGCCTATGAAATGTATTATGAACTTAATGGATGGTTCAGATCAAAAGATTGGACTGTCTAAATAGACTGCTGCAACTAAGAGCACTACAGGTACTATAGTGCTTCGAGAGCAACGTGTCTACTGTATGATCATTTGAATAGGCTATCGTGAGTTATTTAATACACCGGCGGCGGATGATGCTTGATACGCTGGCCCACAAGGATCGTACACATGTCACACATTAACTCAGATGAAAGCGACTAAATTGGCTACGGACTGGGGGGGAGCCGATTACCTGTGACGCCGGGCACAGAGATATCTCTGTGCCCGGAGCTGTGTGGGGCCCATAAAGATGTCCATTACAAATCCACTCCGTCCATCTGTTTTGAAAGACCACAATAATACAGGATTATAAAAATAACACAGATCCAATACTCAGGTGGGCCATACCACACTAATACATGGGTATTCAACACTTAGCGGCGACAAAAGTTTTGAATCACGATGATATTTTTTCCTACAGTTCATCTGAGTGTTAATAATTCTTTTAACCGTTTGGATGGCATATAAACATCATGGTCAGTTCCAGGAAGGTTTCAATGGTGGATGTTGGTGTTCCCACTGTTTTGTTGGTGTGACCCACCTGAGTTTTGGATCTGCGTGATTTTTAGAATCCCGTCTATCGTGGTCTTTCAAAACAGATGGACGGAGTGGATTTGTAATGGACATCTCTATGGCCCCACACAGCTCCGGGCACAGAGATATCTCTGTGCCCGGGTCACAGGCAATCCGCACCCCGGATTGGGTACTACCCCCGCCAGGACGTAGGTAGAGACGGACGGCCTGTGGGTCCCACCATATTTTATGTGTTTTATCTATGCCGTCCATCCATTTTTACAGATAATTTTATGGCATTATCCAAAAAAATGAGACAGATGAAGGCTCAATTGGACCACACCTAAGGAAGCACATGAGACAATTATGACCACCATTGAACCATTCCTAGGCCCACATTGATGTTTATTCACCTTCCAACTCGTTAAAACGCTCACGAATAAATATCAGCTTGACCCAAAACTTCTATGGCCACTAGAAAGTTTCAACAAGTGAATATCCACTATTCTTGTGGTGTGGTCTACTTTAGCCTTCGATCAACCTCCATTTTATCCTCATGCACTAAAGTGTGCTTTTAAAATGGACAGACAGATTAGATAAAATGCATATATCATTGTGGGCCCCACAGAGCTCCTGACAAGACGTCCAGATTCGGTGAGACCTCGGATCCACCGAGATGGGTGGGACCCTGACTGTGGGGCCACTGTGATGTATGTGACTACATCCACACCGTCCATCCGTATTGAAAGTTCATTTTAGTGTATGATCCAAAAGCTGAAGCAGTTTCAAATCCAATATGGGCCATAATACAGGAAACAGTGGTGATCGACCATTAAAAACTTCCTGTGCGCCACAAAAGCTTTGGATTAAGATGATATTTATTTGGTCTCTTCATCTAGGTGTTTGTGACCTTATCAACATATTGGATGGAAAATAAACATTAGATAAACATTCCAGTGGAATCCATGAAGTTTTCAATGGTAGAGATTCAATCAATACTGTTTCTGTGGTGTGGCCCACCTAAGATTTGAGTCAGCTTCATTTTTGGTTTAATAGCTTAAAATGATCTTTCAAAATGTTTGGACTGTGTGGATTTAAGACACATGCATCAGTGTGAACCCACACTCAAAGGTTCCACCCACCTCGGTGGATCCCGGGTCTCACCTAATCCGCTCCCGACTAAATTGTCTCGATTCACAGTATCAAAATGAGATTAGTTGAATAATCCTGATCACCAAGGACACTAGTTTTTTGAAATAGGACCATTTTGATATATTTGATTTTTAGCTGTCCAATTAATGTCCAACAAATCCCAATAAATAATTAAATAACGATGATTTTTGGTTGATGATACATCTAAATTGTGACCCATCACTGCTTAATTTCAAGTGCATATATGCCTGTAAGAATTTCTAACTGCATGTGTATCGTCCATAACTCCCTCACAGAGTATCAAAGTAAAGATCGAGAGGGCCACTAACATAATATGAACAAGTGGGCCACAATGAAAAGACCATATTGATTGGAGGATGCTGACTTTCGGAACATTGACCTCTCTTTTTCTAGCCGTGGGTTTGCCAAACTACGAGTGAAATGGTAGTAGAATCTACTAAGTGGTGGTCTAGCAAGATGTGAAGCACCAAACAGCCATGCACATCTTCCATCATAATTCAACTCGGGTAGGTGAAAGGTTTCTTTATCTAAAGGCTTTTTTCTATCAATGCTCAGTTGTTGGATAGTTTTCTATTAATAGTAGAACTTTCTTTAAGGCTTGTTTGGACGCTTCACCACTCTTTCATGGGTCACAATAAAAAGGGCCCCACTTTGGTGGATGGGTGGGACCCCTAATTGTGGGGCCTACTATGATTTATGTGACTACATCCACACCGTCCATCCTTATTACAATCTCATTTTAGGGCATTATCCCAAAAACGAAGCAGATCCAATTCTCAGATGGACCAAAGTACGGGAAACAGTGATAATTCATTAGTAAAAACTTCTTCCTGGCCACAAAAGCTTCGGATCAAGATGATATTTTGTGGTCTCTTCATCTGGGTCTTTGTGGACGCGGATTAGCTACTGACAGGTTGAGTAGCCATCTCCTGTGATGTATGTGTTGTATACACACTGCCGATCCAGTAGAAGAGATCATTTTAGGGCATCAAACAAAGAATGAGGCAGATCCAAAGCTCAAGTGGATCTCACCAAAGAAAACAGTGGGGATTGATCTCCTACCATTAAAAACTTCTTGGGACTAAAGAAGTTTTCGATCAAGCTAATATTTGTGTTTTCCTTTCTTCCATGTCTGTGTGAACTTATAAACAGGTTGGATCTCAAATAAACATCATGGTGGGCCCTAAGAAGGTTTTAACGGTTGTGTCACTGTCCCCACTGTTTTCTTTGGTGGGGTCCACTTGAGATTTGGATCTTCCTCAATCTTTGGCTCATACCCTAAAATGATCTCTCCAAATGGATGGACGGTGTAGATACGGCACATACATCACGGTGGGGCCTACGGAAGTTGGTGACGTCACTTCAGTAGTGAGATGGCTACTCAACCTGTCAGTAGCTAATCCGCGTCCGGTCTTTGTGACCTCGTCAACAGGTTGGATGGCAAATAAACATTATGGGGGAATCCAAGAAGTTTTTAATGGTGGAGATTCAATCACGACTGTTTCCTATGGTGTGGTCCACCTAAGATATGGGTAAGCTGCGTTTTTGGGATCATGCCCTAAAATGAGCTGTCAAAATGGTTGGACGGTGACCCCCAAATTCAGGCGTCCCACCCACCTGGTGGATTCCGGGGAGAGCGGATTAGGATTTAGGTGAGACGCCGGCCTCACCCAAGACCAAGCGGCCCTTACCGCGGGGTTACGGTGGGGCCACCTCAATGTATTTATTACGTATCTATTCCGTACATTTATTTTTCCAAGACCAGTTTAGGAGATTATCCAAAAAAAAAAAAAGAAAAAGAAAAAAGAAAAAAATGAATCAGATCCAATTATAAGGTGGACTATAACACAGGAAACAGTGGTAATTGACCAGTAATGGGCCACAAAAGTTTTGGATCAAGCTGATATTTGTTTTTTTTCCATTCATTTGAGCTCATGTGACCTTATCAACAGATTGGACGCTAAATAAACACTATGTAAACATTAAGATGCGTCCTAGGAAGTTTTTAATAGTAAGATGGTCAATCACCACTGTTTCTTATGGTATGATCCATCTGATAATTTTCACTGCTTCAATTTTTGGTTAATGCACTAAAATGATCTGGAAATACCGATGGACAGCATGGATATATAATACATACATCAAGGTGGGCCCTGTTAACGTCAGATTTTGTAACTGGATCCTCCGGACGTTCACCTTCTCTCCGACAGATACCTTCCTCCGCCGAACCTGAAAGAAGACAGAAAGCAACCAAGGGTGGCTGGTGTCCAGCAGTTAGCCCTCCGATGCTTAAATCAGGCCGAAGCAAGAAGAAGAATAACCAGGCAAAAACAGGCCCGGGATTGAATATTGTGTGTACCCTTCTCTTTAATGGAATCATCCCTTTATATAGATCTGAAGCGATCCAATCTGTTACGTAAGATATCGAAATCCCGCTGATTTCGTGTACGATACTGAGATCCCGCTGATTTCCTAGGTTAAGATCCTTATCCTTAAAGGCGAGATCTAACCGAATGACTTATTTTAGCAATCACGTTTCTTGATGGCAATCCCTTGAGATTCGGAACCACCAGAGAAGATTCCAAAATCGACCTATCCGGGCTGCTGGTAGGCGTAGTAGTAACGCTGATTGCTCATGTAGAGCTGGAGACCGTAGTTGGAGTCATAGCCAGCGAAAAGGAAGGAGACGCCGACGGGGCGGAAACCACCGAACTAGGTGTAGCCCTGCTTGGTGTCGCAGAGGGATTGGACAAGCTGCTTGACCGGAATCGGATGCTGGTACTGAAGGCTTAAGGGGTGTCGCCACAGAAAAAACTGTTCGTATGTTGGAATATGGTCGCGAGTCCTAGTGCTCGCTCATTCGGATGTAATCCTTTTCACTGACTCGTGAGAAGGTCTGCTCGCAGATCAAGAAGAGAATCTCTGCTTTGCTTTATCTGACTATCGGCTATGGGAGCTCGATGCCTTGCGAATAGATGCTCCGTATTTGTCCATCTGCAACTCTCGATCAGCTCATCTCGAGAGTCGAATGGGCGTCCCGCACTTACTCATTCTGCGACTCTCGAGCATATGATCTCGAGAGTCCAATGGATACTTCCGTATTTACCCGATCTGCGACTCTCGATCAGATGATCTCGAGAGTCGAATGGGCGTCCGTGTACAATCTTAATAGCTGAGTTGATCTCCATTATTTTGCCTATAACAGATGCCCCCCAAGTCCTTGCCGCCAAGAATTTTTAAGGGAAGGACTTAGCTCACTACTACACGTAACCGCCCACTGCCTTCATCGAGAACGGAACCTCACATGATGGGCTGGAATTAATGAGCGCCAGCTTTCCGCAGCCTTTCCACAGACAGAAAATGAAGGGGCGCTCGCCACGTGTTTGAGGAGTTAATGGGCGTGCCTGCTCGAGTGCTGCGCCGAAGGAGGGACTGCCACGTGCCATCAGATGCGGCGGAATGATTGCCTATAAATATACGGAGTCCGCCATTTCTCTGGTTTTCTACAGAAGCTCTTCGAAAGGAATTTTTTGCAGTCTTTTCTCAGTCTCCTTCCTCCGGCGCTCCTTCTCTTCCTTTCTTTCTTTTCTGAGTATAGGCCTTGGTTCTTTTCTTTTTCTTAATCTTCTTAAAAAACCCCTTCATGGCTGGGAACTCTGACGAGACCACCGTTCCTCTAGGCGATGCCACCTCGGAATCCTCTGCTTCTAGCAATGCGAGGGTTCCGGCAGGGAGATATACAGCAGCCGAATATCCTTCTATTCTATCGGAGGACCGGCTGGCTGAGTTACGGGAGAGATACCTGATCCCCGACTCAGTCGTTCTCCGATTGCCGGAGACGGAGAGACACCAGACTCCCCCCCCCCCCCCCCCCCCCCCCCCCCCCCCCCCCCCCCCCAGGATGTGTAGCTTTCTATGAGTACCAGCTCATCCTGGGGGTACGCCTCCCACTCCATCCTTTCATACGCGATGTTCTCCGGTGTTACAAGATTGCCCCCAGGCAACTCATCGTGAATGGATGGAGGGTAGTTCTAGGCTCCTTTGCCCTCTGGGCTCAGGCCGGCAATGGGGAGCTTACGGCGGAGGAGTTCCTCCGCATGTTCCGTCTGAAGAAAGCACCTTCCAGCGAAGGCTGGTATTACCTGTGCTACTGGCACCGGGATAACTTCGTGTTGGGGAAACCCTCCTCGAACTATCCCGGCTGGAGAAAACGTTGGTTTTATGCATCCTGGAACTGGGAGTCTGCTTCTTCCAGGGGCCCAGGAGTAAACCGTTTTTTCTGTGAAGGTAGGCACAATCCCACATTGTGCAGTTTTCTCCAGTTTAAGTTTTTAGGGTTTTACTTCATTCTTTGACCCTTGTTTGTGCTCGCAGGTATCCCGGCCTTGAGAAAACCAAGTTTGAAGGGAGGGATGAACGAGAAGATAGTCAAGGTGTACAAGGTGCCTGTAGGTGATAGGCACATCGAGGCTTGCCTGTCTCCCTCGCGACTTGCAGCAGCGGGCCTAATATCCAGAGGAGAAGCCGAGATGACAAAGGCAGGGGAGAAGAGGGGTCTGCTGCCCCGACTGAAGGGCACGAACTCCAAAAGGCAGAAGAGAACACCTGCCGAACCATCTCAGCCACCCGTCCGTAAGGGTAGTGATCAACCTGCCCCTCTCGCGAGCACGGCGGGGGCTCCGGCTGGGCCCAGTATTCCCTCATTGGTGGTCGCACCTGGACCGCGAGTGATTAACATTGCTGATAATTTCCCGGATGGGGCGGGGTCCGGGTGCCCCCCAGCTGATGAGGCTCGAGAGCAAATAGAGCCTCGAGAGCCGGCTCCTACTCGCGAGCCGATCCCTGCTGCCGAGCAGGGACCTGCTCGCGAGTCGATGCCCCCACCTCGCGAGCCGGCTGGGTTGGTCGTTGCCCAACCGTCCGAGAGTGGGACATATTCTATCCCCCGCCACCTCCATCCAATATGTAAGTTCTTGTTCGAGAACGTTCCCCCCCAAGCCTTCGGCTCTCTTCCCGAGCCAAGCCTTGAGAACCTTTTCCTCGAAGTGGGGGTAAGGATGGTTGAGGTAAGACCTTGTCAAGGCCCTGCTTTTATCTGTTGTTACGTTCCAGAATACTTTCTCACATTCTCTGTTACTTTTGCAGGGCTTAGATCTTATCCTGCGAACGAGGCGTGATATCGTTGCCGCCTGTCGCGTGATAGATGAAGCTGAGGGGAAGAGAACTGCCTTGGAGAAGGCAGTTCAAGGAAGGGATCAACTCCTCAAGTCCCGTGAGGCAGTGATCTCCAAGAGAGATGAGGAGATCAAGATCCTCATAGAGAAAGTCCAAGTTTTGACCGAGAGGTATCAAGCTTTGGACTCGAAGTTTGCGAAGCTCGCTGATTTGAAGGAGAAGGCGGAGAGAGAGAAGGAGATCTTCCGCCAAGACAAGATCTCGTTGGAGGAGCGGCTTATGGAGGCCAGGTCGCAGCTCAAAGAAGCCAATGAGAACCTGGAGAAAGAGCGCTCCGCTCTCGCACAGCTCAAGGACGACTCGATCCACTGGGACGAGGAGAAAGTCGCCCTTGTAAAAATGCTCTCGGAAGAAGGTCCTCGGGCAATTTTCGAGTTCCGGAATTCGCAGATATATGACGATGAAAGATATAAGTCATATGATGCTGGTCGTAACTTTGCATTACGAGTAGTGCAACGAATGATCCCATCCTTCGATATGGGGGAATTTGGTCGAGTCGCGACCATCATAGCTGCAGAAGAGCAAGCTGCTGCTGAGAACGAGGCGACCGTTGCCACGCAAGCTGGAGGGGTTCCAGAAATGGGCCCTGAAGTCGAGAGCACGGCTCCTCCGAGGGATTGACTTTCCTTTTTGTTTTCTCCTCTTGTACTTGCGAGCATATATATTTGTAATCATTTGACATTAATGAAAATATATTTTTGGAAGTGTTCTTGTTTACTGTCTTTTCCTTTATGCACTGAATGCCTTCCTGTTTCAATGAGTTATGCTCAACCCGGGGGGTCGTAGTGACCATTCCCTCGTGAAGATAGATTGATCTATCGATTGAGAAATGAATTGTGTTTAATCCGGGGGGTCGTGATGATCATACCCTCGTGGAGATAGACTGATCTATCGATTGAGAAATGAATTGTGCTCAATCCGGGGGGTCGTGATGACCATTCCCTCGTGGAGATAGACTGATCTATCGATTGAGGCTAAGTCTACCAGGGGTAGAAGGATGGTCATCCATAAAATGGAAATGCGACCATCCTAGGTGAATTCGACCCTACAAAAGGTAGGCAATTGGCCAAGGGATTGTATGCATCCTCTTCAGGGCTATTCAGGTCCAAGTAAATGGAGTAGCGACCAAAAGATATCTTCCACTTTATTCATAAAATGTTGTTATGAACTACATCGAATCTAGGGATAGTATCGTAGCGCAAGTGTTCCACATGCCAAGGGCGACGTACGGGCTTTCCCTGCATGTCTTCAAGGTAGTAGGTACCGGGTCGCACAATCCTGATAACCCGATACGGGCCTTCCCAATTTGGATCCGGCGAACGAGCGGGAACTCCGAGTCGCTGCCTCAGGACCAAATCTCCAGGCTGGAAGGATCTAGGTCGGATCTTAGCATTTCGATAACGAGCAATACGTTGTCGATATGCTGCTACTCGTACTTGGGAGGCATTTCTTCGCTCTTCCAAGAAATCGAGATGAAGTCGGAGGTTTTCCTGATTACTCGCGGGGTCATACTGCTCGATCCGATATGAGGGTACTTGAATTTCCATTGGTACCACTGCGTCGACACCAAATGCTAAGGAAAAAGGGGTTTCACCTGTTGATGTACAAGCCGTGGTTCTATATGCCCATAATACTTCTGGCAGAAGTTCTGGCCACACACCTTTACATTCACCTAGCTTGGTTTTTAAATGGTGCTTGATGATCTTATTCACTGCCTCGACCTGGCCATTCGCCTGAGGATGATATAGAGAAGTGCGGAGATTACTTATCTTCCATTTGTCTCAAAATTCATCAAAGGCCGTGTTGTCGAACTGCGTTCCGTTGTCGGTAATTATGGTGTGAGGGAGTCCGAAACGGCATATGATATTTCTCCATATGAACTTGGTAGTCTGATTCTCAGTAATCTTGGCTAATGGTTCTGCCTCGGCCCATTTGGTGAAGTAATCAACCGCCACAATTGCAAATTTATTTTGTCCCTTTCCCATGGGCAAGGGTCCAATGATATCAACCCCCCACTGAGCGAAAGGCCAGGGGCTATCAACTGGAGTCATCCATTCGGATGGTACATGAGGTATAGGTGAATAACGTTGGCACTTGTCACATTTTTTAGAAAGTTCGATTGCATCTGCTTTCATAGTGGGCCAATAATATCCTTGCCGCATCGCCTTATATGCTAGGGATCGCCCCCTGGGGTGATTACCACATGCCCCCTGGTGTACTTCGTCTAGAACACGAAGGGCTTCTTCTGGATGAAGACACCTTAAATAGGGCAAGGAAAAACTCTTGCGCAACAATATTCCGTCTTGCAAGGTATACCTGGCAGCCCGAAGGCGAATTTGTCTTGCAGCTTTCTTGTCCTCTGGTAGGTATCCGTCTCTGAGATGCAGGATGATGGGATCCATCCAGCATGGGGATGATTGTACCGATATTACTTGCTCGAGAGTTGCGTGGTCGATACTTAGGTTCTGACGATGCTCGATGGGGGCCGAATGTGATAACTCGGATTCTGGTGCGGAGGCAAGCTTTGTCAGGGAATCGGCAAGTTGGTTCTTCTCGCGAGGAATATGAATTATTTCATAAGTCTTTAGTTTTGCGAGCAGGATGAGGACACGAGACTTGTAGAAGGCCATCCTTTCTTCTTTGGCCTCGAATTCGCCAAGGACTTGGTTGACAATGAGCTGAGAGTCGCTATGAATTGACAGATTCTGAATTGCAAGGACAATGGCCAATTCGAGGCCGACGATCAGGGCTTCATATTCTGCTTCATTATTCGAGATACGAGAATCGAAACGCAGAGCATATTGGAAATGCGACCCATCGGGAGCCACTAAAATCAGGCCCGTTCCACTGCCACTGGCCCGCGACGACCCGTCTACGAAGAGGGACCAAGGAGGCTGGTCGCTGGTCATGGTATTATTATCAGGAGAGTATGTGAATTCAGCGATGAAGTCAGCCACGGCCTGGCCCTTTACCGCGGTCCTACGGCAGAATGAGATATCGTGCTCGCTGATCTCGACTGCCCATTTAGTTAGGCGTCCCGAAGCCTCAGGCTTTTGAAGGACTTGCCGCAGTGGATGATTCGTTGGTACTAAAATGGCGTGGGCTTGAAAGTATGGTCGCAGTTTTCGAGCTGCCGTAACTAACGCTAGGGCCAGCTTCTCCATATCAGAATACCTAGTTTCTGCATCAACCATTGCTCGACTAATATAATAAACGGGCCTTTGTACCCCGGAATCTTCTCTTATTAAAGCAGCGCTAATGGCCATGGTGGACACAGAGAGATAAAGAATGAGTTGCTCATGTGCTACAGGCTTAGACAAAATGGGGGGTGTGCTCATGTATAGCTTCAATTGTTGAAAAGCCTCCTCACACTGTGGTGTCCATTTCCAATCAGACTTAGCAGTTGCACGAAGGAGTTTGAAGAATGATAAGCACTTGTCAGATGCTCGCGAGATGAACCTGTTCAATGATGCGATGCGACCAGCCAGACGCTGGACGTCCTTAAGAGTGGTGGGGGATTTCATCTCTATCAATGCTTTTATCTTTTCAGGATTTGCCTCAATTCCGCGCTGGCCGACCATGAACCCGAGAAACTTTCCTGCAGACACTCCAAACGCACATTTTTCTGGGTTCAATTTCATTTGATACTTCCTCATTAGATCGAAGGCTTCTCGAAGATCAGAAATATGATCATCTTCTTCGGTGCTTTTCACGAGCATGTCATCAACATAAACTTCCATATTCCTACCAATTTGAGCAGCGAATATTTTGTTGACGAGACGTTGATAAGTTGCCCCTGCATTTTTAAGGCCGAACGACATTACCTGGTAGCAATATAATCCCCGATCTGTGATGAAAGCGGTATGCTGGCTATCGGGTGGATGCATCATGATCTGGTTGTAACCAAAATAAGCATCCATAAAACTGAGCAGAGCGTGTCCAGCTGTTGAATCGACCAACTGGTCAATCCGCGGGGTCGGGAAGCTATCTTTGGGGCATGCTTCATTTAAATCTGAATAGTCGACGCACATTCTCCATTTGCCATTAGCTTTCCGGACGAGGACCATGTTCGCGACCCACTCTGGGTAGTCTACTTCTTTTATGAAATTGACCGTGAGTAGCTTCTCGACTTCAGCTTTGATCGCCATTTGTCTTTCTGCAATGAAGGCACGTCGACGTTGGTGTACGGGCTTATGTTTCGGGTCGATATTGAGGCATGTACAATGACATTGGGGTCGATGCCTGGCATATCTTTATGAGACCAAGCGAACACGTCCTGGTATTCGGTGAGGAAACAGACCAGATCTTCATGATGGACACTGGTTAAAGAGGATCCAATGTATACGACCCTGGATGGGTCACCTTTGGTTAAGTGAATCGCCACTGTTTCTTCCCCAGGAGTTCCTGATTTAAGAGCATTTTCTCTCGGATCCAACGAGGTGTTGGTGGGAAAGTTGGGTGAACCTTGTGCTATCTCCATAACGGGTGTTGCTTGAGCCTTCTTCCGATCCTGTAGGGCTATCTGATAGCAAGACCGTGCCTCCTGTTGACTTCCTCGCATGACCCCGATACCATTTGGGGTAGAAAATTTGACACACAGATATGAAGGGTGCAAGGCTGCCCCGACCTTAGTAAGAGACGGCCGCCCCAAAATGGCGTTATACGCTGATTTTCGGTCCACCACGAGGAAGTTTATGAAGACGGTGGTCTTCGCTGGACTTTCTCCAAAAGTAACTGGGAGATCGATGCTTCCTTCAGGCGTTACTACCTCACCTCCGAAGCCGACGAGGGGGGTCGATACTGGCTTGAGAAGGCTTCTGGCAAGTGCCATTTTGTTGAAAGCCTCCAAGTATAGAATATCGGCTGAGCTACCTGTATCCACCATAATTCGATGTGTCAGATAATTTGATACCTTCAATGTGACTATGATGGAGTCTTCGTGAGGAAAGTGAATTCCTTTTGCATCTTCGAGAGTGAAGGAAATTGGAGGATGGCTGGTTTTTGACGAGATAGACGTCTGTTCCAGCCAGTAGATTTGCTGGGGTTCTTTGGACGCCTTTCGAGCGCATGCTTTTCTTGAAGCTTGAGAATCGCCCCCGCAAGCTGGTCCTCCGATGATGGTGCGGATTTCTCCAGTAGGCTCAGCGTCCTCTTGGTCAGTTTGATGATGAGGTTGTTCCTTTTGGCGAGACGTGTTCGCCCTTTCTGGTGATCGATTTTTACGAGCAACATAATCTTGGAGATGGCCTTTTCGAATAAGGGCTTCAATATGATCTCGTAGAGAGATGCAGTCTTGGGTTCTATGCCCGTGATCTTTGTGGAAGTAGCAGAATTTGCTCTTGTCTCTCTTCTCGGGATCGGATTTGATCTTTGCAGGCCACTTCACATATGGCTTGTGTTTAATCTCCATTAAAACCTTTTCATGAGATCGATTGAGAGGAGTGTAGTTATGATATTTACCAGAATAAGGCTTCTTGGGAGAACGGTCGCGCTGATCACGACGATTCTTTTTATCTGCAGTAGAGGTTCCCTCTGGCTTGCGTTTCTTACCTTGTATTCCATGACGCGTCAATGCGACTTCTTCTGCATTGATATATTTCTGGGCTTTGGCTTGGAATTCTGCCATAGTTTTCGGCGGGCTTTTATCCAAGGCAAACCTGAATTTCTCGCTCGTTATTCCTGCTATAAGGGCTGCGAGCCCTTTTTCTTCAGTATAACCTTCAGTTTGAACGGCTTCAGCGGTGAACCGTACTGTGAACTCCTTTATTGTCTCCCCATGCTGCTGTTTTAAATTCATTAGATGGGAGGCTGGCTTCTTAATGCGAATGCTTCCCATGAATTGAGAAAGGAATATCTCCGATAACTGGGAAAAGGAGCTGATGGAATGGGGCTTTAATCCCCGGAACCACGTACGAGCTGCCTCCTTCAATGTTAGGGAAAAAGCCCTACACATGATTTCTGAGCCATGTCCCTCCAACTCCATGAGAGACCTGTATGTTTCTAGGTGTTCAAGAGGATCACCAATACCTGTATACGGAGTGATAATGGGCGTTCGATACTTTTTAGGTAACGGTGCCTCCATAACCTCGCTAGTAAAGGGAGACTCGGATTGATGTATCGCCGCCATGATGATAGATGGCCGATTTGCCTGGTATCGCTGTTCCATGACATCAAAACGATCATGGATTCTTTTGAGATCTCCTTCTCATGGTAGTGTATAGCTTGACGTTTCGGCAGTGGAGCCCTGAGGTTGAGGTTGTCGAGACGAACTAGAATGTATAGAATGTGGAGACGGTACAGGGAGATGGCTGCCAAGTGGTGGGACCTGTGGTTCGTCCATAGAATGTCTGGATGCCACTGGTATGGGCTGCAGTGGTAACCCTTCGGAGGCTTGTCTCTGCGGTTCGGGGAAATGCTGATCAAGCCGATTCGACAGGGCCTGAACTCCGGCATTTAGAGTTAGGAGAGTGTTTCCGAGGAAACGCAGGACATCGTCTTGATTTCCAGAAGCTTCCAATAATGGGTTTGCTGATGGCATATTTGGTGCTCCTCGAGGGATGTTCGTCGAGGCAGGTGAAAGGGTAGGTACGGATTCCGTCTCATCGGGCGGAGGTGGTGCCTGCCTTGAAGTCGAAGGATGAACAGCCTTTTTAGGAGGCATCGCCGAAGGATTTTTTATCGGTGGTTAGAACGGTTGATTTTGACGATCAAGTCGTTCCCACAGACGACGCCAAACTGTTAACGTCAGATTTTGTAACTGGATCCTCCGGACGTTCACCTTCTCTCCAACAGATACCTTCATCCGCCGGACCTGAAAGAAGACAGAAAGCAACCAAGGGTGGCTGGTGTCCAGCCGTTAGCCCTCCGATGCTTAAGTCAGGCCGAAGCAAGAAGAAGAATAACCAGGCAAAAACAGGCCCGAGATTGAATATTGTGTGTACCCTTCTCTTTAATGGAATCATCCCTTTATATAGATCTGAAGCGATCCAATCTGTTACGTAAGATATCGAAATCCCGCTGATTTCGTGTACGATACTGAGATCCCGCTGATTTCCTAGGTTAAGATCCTTATCCTTAAAGGCGAGATCTAACCGAATGACTTATTTTAGCAATCACGTTTCTTGATGGCAATCCCTTGAGATTCGGAACCACCAGAGAAGATCCCAAAATCGACCTATCCGGGCTGCTGGTAGGCGTAGTAGTAACGCTGATTGCTCATGTAGAGCTGGAGACCGTAGTTGGAGTCATAGCCAGCGAAAAGGAAGGAGACGCCGACGGGGCAGAAACCACCGAACTAGGTGTAGCCCTGCTTGGTGTCGCAGAGGGATTGGACAAGCTGCTTGACGGGAATCGGATGCTGGTACTGAAGGCTTGAGGGGTGTCGCCACAGAAAAAACTGTTCGTATGTTGGAATATGGTCGCGAGTCCTAGTGCTCGCTCATTCGGATGTAATCCTTTTCACTGACTCGTGAGAAGGTCTGCTCGCAGATCGAGAAGAGAATCTCTGCTTTGCTTTATCTGACTATCGGCTATGGGAGCTCGATGCCTTGCGAATAGATGCTCCGTATTTGTCCATCTGCGACTCTCGATCAGCTTATCTCGAGAGTCGAATGGGCGTCCCGCACTTACTCATTCTGCGACTCTCGAGCATATGATCTCGAGAGTCTAATGGATACTTCCGTATTTACCCGATCTGCAACTCTCGATCAGATGATCTCGAGAGTCGAATAGGCGTCCGTGTACAATCTTAATAGCTGAGTTGATCTCCATTATTTTGCCTGTAACAGGCCCCACGGTAAAGGCCGCACTGTTCCAGCCAAAAACTATTTTCTACATTGGCCCACGCGAGTCGTGAAACTTCCTGATATTTTAGACAAAAGATCAAATTAGTGTCACCAACCTGATGGGAAGTTCTGATCTTTCACGTGTGTCACGTTGGCATGTAAGCTCTCGTGTAGATGGACGCTCTATACGCGAGCAGAGCATACTTCTCAAGTGATGTATCTTTCGTTATAGCCCTTGGATCTTGGTCATGTTTGGTGATCCAAACCGTTTACGAGATGGCCCATGGTGGGCGGAGGATACCTAATCCGTACGTGGGTTGCATACTGTAGCGGGCAGAGTAAAGTCTGTGGGGCCCATCGTAATGTATCTTTCATTATCCATGCTGTCCATCCGTTTTAACAGCTCATTTTAGGGCATGAGCCCAAAGTAGAAGAAAATTCTAAACTCAAGTGGACCACACCATAAGCGACAACCGAGATAATGATTTCCACCGTTGAAACCTTCCTAGGGAAAACTATGATGTATTTTAGAAGTCCAACCTGATCATGAAGGGAAAACACAGATATCAGCTTGATTCAAAACTTTTATAGAATTTTCAAAGGTAGGCCTTCAATCCCCACTGTTTCCTGCAGTGTGGTCCACTTGAGAGTTAGATATGCTTCAGAAACTTGCACTAAAATAAGCTGAAAAAACGGACGGATAGTGCGGATAATTCACATACATCACGGTGGGGCCCACATAGTTTACATGTTTGTTTTTTGAAATTTTTTTGAGGGATCTACCTAAATCGTAAATCGTTGTATTTGGTCAGATCAACGGTTTGGATCACTGAATATGACCACAGATCCAACGGTTATAGAGCCGACCTACTATGCTAAGGCATCAATAGGAGGGTAGGTGTAAAGTAATTTGAAGTAGACGTGCCAATGTGACATTTGTTTACGAGTGGGCCATCAACAAGTGGGACGCACCATGAATACGCTGTGGCCTAAGAATTATTTACGTCTACTCATCGGATGGGGCATGAATTTGTTTACCGTCATTTTAGGCGCCCAGATGTGGGCCAATCAAAAGCTGCCATGTGTTAATACCACGTGACCGCAATTTACATGAAACATGTGTCTCGCCTGCTTGCCCAGCTGGAAGACTCTTGCGTATTTCAACAGTGAGTCTAAGGTTCCAGTGCTCAGGAGACACACTAACCCCATTGGTGGGTGAGTGCATCGTGTGACTAACCGTGTGGGTGTCTTGCCCCGCTAATAAGGTGGGTGTGTTGCATGACAAAATTAAAAATAAAAAAATGGCATGAAATATACTCTAATATGAGAGTATCATCGTTTGTGTTTCCCTGGATGTTGCGTATTTTGTTACAAATATAAAGTTATGAGCGCTCATATCTATCTTCAGAAGAACAAATCAACGCATGCAATATAGCCATTTTCATCGTGTCCATTAATGAGGCAATGTGCATGCCCACCACGTCCATATTGTTGGGTTTGTTTCACATCGGCTAGAAGCTGGAGAGATTACTGGACTATATATTGGGAAGAGGCCCCTCAACAATGACTAGTCATTTTGAGGTGGAACCGGCCCAACAAGTGGTATCAGAGCTAGCCCAGCCAAGCCAGTATGTGGTGGCGCCCACGCTCAAGCCTGTGAGCGAGGGGGGCAGTGCCTGAGAGCCTAGGAAGGGCAGTGCTTGGGAGCCCTTATCCGCTCACACCCAGAGCCCACGAGCGAGGGGGGGCAGTGCCTGACAACCCCGGAAGGGCAGTGCTCCGGAGCCCCTATCCGCTGTGGAGGGGGGGATTGTTGGGTTTGTTCCACATCGGCTAGAGGCTGGGGAGATTACTGGGCTATATATTTGGAAGAGGGCCCTCAACAATGACTAGCCATTTTGAGGTGGAACCGGCCCAACATATATGAGACCGGTCAATAGAACTTATCTATCACAAATCTAGCTATCATATTCTTAGTGAAGCCATATTTCGCAGTCCTTCCAACATGGGAGATCTTTCTAACGATATTCGGAGTGGTTGTAATACTTAAGAAGATTATGACAAGCGAACCTAGCCCGAGTCAGAAGAAACAGACGCAACAACCTGGTAGGGTCCAGAGCCATGCTCCGATCAAATTAGGGAGAGCATGAAGGGAGCCCGAAGAAGGATATTGTCTAACCGATGATGAATTAATATCGGACAGATCCAAGCCACTCATCAAGGAGATTGGAAGTGACAAAGAGATCACCCAAATGGCTAGCAGGGCAATCTAATCTCGTGGTTGTTGTCCCATTGGAATGAAAAGAATGGGAGATCTCGACCTAATGGATCTACCTCATCTTCAATAACAGATTCGTATCATGTGTCAAATCCCACTCCTAAGGTCAAGAACTAAGTAATCTAGACCAAGTCACTCAAATGAATGGTCGTGATGGATCTCAAGGTTGGATGCCCCCTTGGGTAGTGCGGATTCTATATGGGACTATCTACGTATATGAGTGAAAATTTGAGATCTATCAGCATTAGACTTTTCGGAGATCTTCCTAGTTATGAGGTTACAGATCTTTCGATGAGATTTTCTTATATAAAAAGCTAGCGACGTGAGCATGAACGATCCAAAAGCAATAAGGAAGTCTTAGTAAGGTTCCACCGCTTCAACAATCTATACAAGAAGTAATTGAATAAGAGCTCAAGGCTCTATGCCCAAAACATCAACCTATTTTTTATTTACATTTCCTTTAATTTTCTTAGCATAACGTAGCCTAGTTTTATACCGTTAGTGTCCTAGCGATGCTAAGAAAAAATCTTTTGCAATCCTTAAGTTGTAGGATCATGATCATTTAAGTTTCGATTTAGTTGATCAGTCCCACCTCGATTGTCTGTTCTGATAGACACATCAGGTATCTATCATTTTTCCTTTTGCTTATTTATTTGGTTGTCTTGCAATTTGTCAATTGTAATGACAATCATTTTCAAATATTAATGAAATCAGCAACATTTTGCTTTCTTTAATTTGAATGTGTATCCTTATTACTTTGAGAAGTATTCTGAACTTAAAGTGTTGGTGAAAGAATAAGTTTCTAAATTTATAGACTCACATCTATTGCCATAAAGTAAAAAAATCTCATCTAAAAGAGCTAATCCCTTTCACAATTCACCTAAAATGGAAGTACAAATATTGATAGTTGAGAGTATCTTTAATCTTTGATCCAAGACTCCAATTTGTTCAAGTCAAGGTGGTGGAGTACAACGGTTAAATCAAACTTTGAGCCAATGACAATAAGAGAGAAGCTCATTATCTATATTCTATTGCTAGCGTGCGGTGCATCAGTTCATGTTTATGGAAGGTCACTTTGAATATCACGTCTCACACGTGTGCTCCTTTGGCACATGTGCCGCGAATCACCTATCCAATCTATCATGCGCGGATCGCCTCTCTCTGCGTCCGTCCTATATTTGTTTTTTGCTTTTGTATTTTTTTTAATGCAGAGTCACCATTCTGTATTTCTTACGCAAGAACGGAGGCGCCGTCAGTCGCATTTAAATTTTGGTTTGGGTATAATATACACCAAAATACCGTGTGATGTCCCACTTTGTTTTGTTCAATTTGTGCCAGTGGCCATTGACCTGGACCGTCCAATCTATTGTCCACCTCTTGTATGGGAGCGGATTAGCTGTTACCCCAACCGTATGGAGCCCACCTTGATGTATTTTTTGTATATCCACACCGTCCATCTGTTTTTTTTTATCTCATTTTAGGGCTGCGATCCCAAACCTTAAGAAGATCCAAATCTCAGGTGGGCCACACCACTAAAAATAGTGACTAATGATCCTTAAAAACCTTTTCTTGGGCGACGAAAGTTTTAGATCAAGCTGATATTTTTACTTTCCCTTCGTCCAGGGCTTCTTGGCATTATCAACAGGTCGGATGGCAAATAAACATTTTGAAAACCTTACGATGCGCCCTTTAGAATTTTTAACGGTGAAGAACTCAAACACCACTGTTTATTGTGGTGTGGTCCACCTGATATCTGGATCTTCTTAATTCTTGGGGCCAGACCCTAAAATGGGCTGGAGAAACAGATGGACGGCGTGGATATACACTAAATCATTAAGGTGGGCCCCACGGTAAGGGTAACACCTAATATGCTCCCCTCTTGTACGGGTCAGAAAACTCAGAACCCACCATCCAATCAATCAACGGCCAGCAACTGGACTGACCGTGCATTGTTCTTGTAATTATGTGGCGTACTTGACAAGTTGATCAACCTCCTCTTGGGTGCGGATTAGGTACTTCCCCCGCCTAGGGCTCTGAGGGCAATGTGACGTATGGATTTTATCCACACCGTCCCTTCACTTTTCCATTGTTATTTTAGGACATAAGCCCAAAAATGGGGCAGATCCGAGATCAAGTGGACCATGAAATGGAGATTAAACTCTGACCGTTGAAAACTTCTTGGGTGCCACAGGAAGTTTTGGATCAAGCTGATATATGGTTTTTTACCTTCATCCACGTCTCTATGATTTTATGAACAGGAGGGATGGCAAAAAACCATCACGGTGGTTCCTAGGAAGGTTTCAACGGTAGGCATCATTAACACCACTGCTTCCTGTGGTGTGGCCCACTTGAACCGTAGATCTACCCGTTTTTTGGGCCCATGACCTAAAATGATATGGAAAAGTGAATAGACGGTGTGGATAAAGTCCATACATCACGGTGGCCCTCAGAGCCCTAGAAGTACCTAATTCGAGCCCCCTCCTCTTTGGCCAGCTCATCTACATGATATAGCCCACTTGATACGTGGCCCTGATATCCTACACACATTGCACGTGTGACTGCGAGTATAGCGTATGCAGAGAGCGCGTGTAAGCAAACCTCTGTGCGTATATCACCCTTGCTATAGCTGTTGGAGAAATGGTCGTTTGTATGTTAACTTAACATACAACGTTTTTATTTTCTACTGACGTGTCATATTATGGAAAATCTGAACGGTAAAAATGGTTTAACGTACAACAAATATCATTTGGGTAGAAAATTCGGAAAATTCGAACAGTTCATGTATCACGTTGGCCAACAGATAAAATGAGATTTACTATCTACTCTAAATTGATTTCAAGGTTTTACCGTGCGTAGTGAACGGACCATCCAGATCTTCTTTTCAACTGATCTTTATGATGCGGGCCATATTTTTGACGGCTAGGATTTTTCACAAAACTGACACAATCGTCGGAAAATAGAAATGTTGTATTAAGCAAACGTAGACGACGTACGTGTATGATCATTTCCCATTTATGCCCTTTGATCCCACAGACGGCTCTCCACACGCACTTCCGATACACTTGTAGGAAATTAAAGCCATGAATAAGGTGGGACCCACCTGATAGATCGTTTGTTTGTGATATATCCACTCCGTCCGCCACCTCATTTTAGCATGTGAATTCAAGCATGAGGTAGATTAAACCGGCCCATTTTCTATTCCGGTCACATGATACATACAGTGTGTCCTGTTTTCTGCTCTCAATTCAATCAGACTAGGCTCCATGTGTGTGCTGAAGGCCTGGGTATTCCTTACCCAGTGGTTGATTGAATTGTTGGTGTCCTTTCATCGAGTTCAATGGATTGGAGATTGGGATCAAAGATCCAGAGTTTTCTTAGCCACCCAATGCACTACATTCATGTGATTTGTAACAAAAAAATGAGGCTAATCCTTCATAACAAATTCCTTTTATCTTGTGATAATAGACGTTAGTCTATGGACTCAAGGACTTATTCTTTTCGCGTGATTCATTGCTAAAGTTTAACGATAAAAGTGATAAAAGTAAGGAAGAAGATATAAGTCGAAAGTATTCTTCTATTAATAATTTTTATAATAATGGCACTCATGATCTATTTAATGGACAACGATCCATTTGTTGTCCAATTGAGACTGAGCTTTGCAGTGGGACTATTATGATATGTGGGATGGACGGACGTTTGTTTGTTGTTCGATCGAAATCGGACGCCGCGACGAAACAACCAATGGATGACATATCTTCACAATCTGTTTGTTGCTTGATTAGAACCAAACTTCGTGGCGAGATGGTTGGTGATGTGACAGTCTGTTCATGGACTTAGAGGAACCAAGCACATGGCAAGACAGTCGTAAATCGATTATTCGTTCATCTTTTGGTGTGAACCATACTTCATTGTGAGATGGTCAACGAAATCACCTAGCATGTAATAGAAAAAACTCTGCAACTTTCGTTTAAAATTGAGTAAACTAAGATTAACGAAACCAAGCGAAACTAAGGATTAAAAACTTGGAGCTTCATGCTATGTGCAATCCATTGGGACGAAAATAAAATAAAATAAAATAAAATAATAAATATCCATAGTGAATAAAAAAGTAAAAACATATTTAATTGTAATGGCGTCAGGGCTCAACTTTTTTTCCGTTGTTGTTTTCATACGTTGGTCCAGTCCTTGTATCTTCGGACTCCTATAATATGATATCAAGTGGGCTCAGGTATTAAATCTCATAATGATATGGTCCACTGATAATTGGATCAACTTAATTTTTGGAACAATGCTCAGGTATCAAATCTAATAATGATATGGTCCACGGATAATTGGATCTACTTAATTTTTGGAACAATGCCCAAATATGATCTGGAAAAACGGATGGACGACATGGATATGCCAGGGTCTCACCTAATTGTCTCCCGCTGTTTGGGTGGAAACAGATTGTATGTGCCTCACACCACCGACTTGCATGAATAGTTTACATCACCAAGCTCTATGGGCCCATCATGATGTATTTGTCATATCCACACCGTTCATCAATTTCACAAGATCATTTTAGGGCATTTTCCAAAAAATGAGATAGATCCGAAACTTAAATGGACCACACCACAAAAAGAAGTTTGGGTTGAATGTGTGCCATTGAAAACTTCTTAGGGCCAAATAAGGTTTGGATCAATGTGATATTTGTTTTTTCCCATCATCTTGGTCTGTGTGACCTCATGAATATGTTGGATGACAAGTAAACATCATGGTGAGCCCTAGGTAGGTTTCAGTGGTGGGAATCATTGTCCCGGCTGCTTTTCATAGTGTGGTCCACTTGAGCTTCCCATCTGTCTAATATTTTAGTACCTAATTCGCGCCCCCTCCTCTTTGGGAAGCTCATCTACATGATAGAGCCCACTTGATACGTGGCCCTGATATCCTACACACATTGCACGTGTGACTGCGAGTATAGCGTATGCAGAGGGCGCGTGTAAGCAAACCTGTGTGCGTACATCACCCTTGTTGTAGCTGTTGGAGAAATGGTCGTTTGTATGTTAACTTAACATACAACGTTTTTATTTTCTACTGACGTGTAATATATGGAAAATCTGAACGGTAAAACTGGTTTAACTTACAACAAATATCAGTTGGGTAGAAAATTCGAACAGTTTGTATATCACGTGGGCCAACAGATAAAATGAGGCATACTATCGACTCTAAATTGATTTCAAGGTTTTAGCATGCGTAGTGAACGGACCATCCAGATCTTCTTTTCAGATGATCTTTATGATGTCGGCCATATTTTTGACGGCTAGGATTTTCCACAAAACTGGCGCAATCGTCGGAAAATAGAAATGTGGTATGTTAAGCAAAAACGTAGACGGCGTACGTGTATGATCATTTCTCATTTATGCCCTTTGATCCCACAGACGGCTCTCCACACGCACTTCGGATACACGTGTAGGAAATTAAAACCATGAATAAGGTGGGACCCACTTGATAGATCGTTTGTTTGTTATATATCCACTCCGTCCGCGATCTCATTTTAGCATGTGAATTCAGGCATGAGGTAGATTAAACCGGCCCATTTTCCATTCCGGTCACATGATAAATACAGTGTCCTGTTTTCTGCTCTCAATTCAGTCAAACTGGGCTCCACGTGTGTGCCAAGGCCTGGGTTTTCCTTACCCAATGGTTGATTGAATTGTTGATGTCCTTTCATCAAGATGAATGATTTGGAGATTGGGATCAAAGATCGAGAGTCTTCTTAGCCACCCATGCATTATGTTTATGTGATTTGTGAAAAGAAATGAGACTAATTCTTTCGCACAAATTCTTTTTGTCGTGTGATTATAGGCGTTAGTCTACGGATTTAAGGACTTATTTTTTTAGCGTGATTCGTTATCAAAGTTTAACGATAAAAGTAAAGAAAGAACATATAAGCTGAAAGTGTTTTTCTATTAATGATTTTTATAATAATGGCACTCACGATCTATGTAAATGGACGACGATCAGTTTGTTGTCCGATTGAGACTGAGCTTTATAGTGGGATTATTGTGGCATGTGGGATGGACGTTTGTTCGTTGTTAGATCGAAACCGGTCGCGGCGATGAGATGACCAATGGATGACATGTCTTCACAATCTGTTTATTGCTTGAATGGAACCAGACTTCGTGGCGAGATGGTTGGTGATGTGACAGTCTGTTTATGGACTTAGAGGAACCAAGCACATGGCAAGACAGTCGTGAATTGATTATTCGTTCATCATTTGGTGTGGACCATACTTCATTGTGAGATGGCCAATAAAATCACTTAGCATGTAACAGAAAAAAACTTTGCAACCTTCCGTTCAAAATTGAGTTAAACTAAGGATTAATGAAACCAAGCTAAACTAAGGATTAAAAACTTGAAGCTCCATGCTATGGGCAACCATCATGGGACTAAAATAAAATAAAATAAAATAAAATAATAAATATCCATGATGAATGAAAAAGTAAAAACATATTTAATATTAATAGGCATTAGGGCTCAACTTTTTTTCCATTGTTATTTCCATACGTTGTTCCAATCCTTGTATATTCAGGCTCGTATAATATCATAGGTTATTAGATTTCTTGTATCACTTCTCTTCACAATTTACCGTGGGTTGCTTTTTGAAAAGGCTTTAGCATTTAATGCTAAATACACATTTAGTGCTGCTCTCACGTGCATGTTTCTTTGAAGTCATTTACACCCTGAAATCATTTGATATGTCTCGACACATGTCCACATCTCATTAGCCCATCTAAATGTGCCGAGTGTAAACAGGGCGTGGATTTCCTGCGAAAGCCTTGCGCAGGAATTTCCTGCACTGGAACTATGGTGGGGCCCACAGTGACGTTTTATGATAAATCCATACTGTCCATCTGTTTTGGGAGCTCATTTTAGGCTATGAAAACAAAAATGAACCGGATCCAATACTCAAGTGGACCTCACTAAAGGAAAACGTGGGTAGGTAAATTACTACCGTTGAAACCTCCCTGGGGTCCACAGTGATGTTTGTATGACATCCATACCGTTCATAACGTCACTACTACTGGGATGAATTGGAAAAATAAATATTATCCTGATTCGAAACCCCTGTGTTTCAACTGTAGACGTTCAAATCTCACGTTTTCGGCCCACTTGAGTATTGGATCCGGTTCATTTTTGTTTTCATAGCCTAAAATGAGCTCCCAAAACGGATGGACGGTGTGGATTTATCATAAAACATCACTGTGGGCCCACCTTGGTTCCCAGCGCAGGAAATTCCTGCGCAAGGCTTTCGCAGGAAATCCACGCCCAAACAGGTCCCACTTTATTTACAGCTGGATGTCCTGGCACGTGGGTCCGACCATATAGATGCGTGTGGACTTTGGAAAATCTGTGACAACACGGCAACACCCAATCTTATCCTTTTCTTTGTGCACACTTGTAATCTACTGTTTTTTTATGATAGTCCTGCCCACCACAAAGGTCCTCGACATCGACTCCATCTAGCCGCACAATCCAATCGATGGTGATCCGAACCATCCATCTGTTAGCCCACCACAGTTTTTAGTGTACATTGTAAAGATCATGCGGTTGAAACACATCACATTGCAATCGGAACCGTACAAATGATTTTGAAGCAAACTATGAGTACGCATATTCGGAAACAGACACTCATCTGACCGGACACGTGCTCTGCGGGATCAGTGAAGTTTTCACATCATACACCGTGTGACAGTTCAGACCAAGCCGTTTTTCCGGATCCAAATCTAAGGTGAGCCACATTGCAGGAAACAGGGATGATTGACCATTAAAAGCTTCTCGTGGGCCACAGAAGTTTTGGATCAAGCTGAAATTTGTTTCTTTCGCTTCATCCTGTCCTGTGCGACCTTATCAACAGTTTGGATAGCAAATAAACATTACGGTGGGCCCTAGAAAGTTTTTAACGACGGCCGTTCAGTCACCTACTATTTAACTGGCAAAAAGAATGGACGGCATGGATATACCACATATACACAGGGCCGTCTCATGTCAAGTTGAGTCCTTACGCAAGTATCCAAATGAAGCCTTTCTTATTTAAAATATTAATAAAAATAATAATTATATATATGGGACGCGTATTTCCTACGCAAGGCAAGTTCCTGCGCTGGAAACCTAGGTGGGGCCCACAATGATGTTTTTGATAAATCCACCCTGTCCATCCGTTTTGGAAGCTCATTTTAGGACATGAGACCAAAAATGAACCAGATCAAGAATCAAGTGGGCCGAAAACATGAAGCTTGAACGTCCACAGTTGACATATTTGTGGGGGCCACAGGAGTTTCGAATTAGGCTAATATTTGTTTTTTCAGTTCATCCATGTAGTAATGATGCTATGAACGGTATGGATGTCATATAAACATCACTGTGGACTCAGGGAGGTTTCAACGGTAGTAATTTCCCTACCCACCTTTTCCTTTAGTGAGGCCCAATTGAGTCTTGGATCCGGCTCATTCTTCGTCTCATGTGCTAAAATGAGCTTGAAAAACAGATGGACGGAGTCGATTTATCAAAAACAGTGCAGGAACTTCTTGCACGAGCCCCAGGTTCTCAACACAGGAACTTCTTGCGCGAGGTTAAGTAGCGAGACTCGCTACTGAAGTCACATCACCATGTTTTGTGAGCCCCACCATGATGTATGTAGTGTATCAACACCGTCCATCCATTTGGAGGAATCATTTTAGGGAATGATCCAAAGAATGAGGCAGATCCCGAGCTCGAGTAGACCCAACAACAGAAAACAGTGGAGAGAGTGACGCCCACCATTGGAACCTTCCTAGGGTCCACCATGATGTTTATTTGAGATCCAACCTGTTCATAAGTTAACACGGACATGAAAGAATGGAAAACACAAATATCAGCTTGATCTAAAACTTCTGTGGCCCCTAGAAGTTTTTAATGGTAAGATTTCAATCTCCACTGTTTTCTGTGGTGGGATCCACTCAAGCTTTGGACCTGCCTCGTTCTATGGATCATGCCCTAAAATGATCTCTCCAAATGGATGGATACACCACATACATCATGGTGGGCCCACATAACATGGTGACGTTACTTCAGCAGCGAGTCTGGCTACTCACTCTGTCAGTAGCTAATCGGCGTGAAAATTTGTATAAAAATCTAAAATTTCTCACAAACACCACAGTGGGGCACCTAACTTCCCATAGCAGGAAATTCCTCGAAAGGCTTTTGCAGGCAATCACAGCCGTTGGAAGTGACTTGTGTGGGTGCGGTTTGGGAAAGCGGGAGTGAGACCCCAGCTTCACCCAAGAGGGTGCGACCCTTACCGTGGGGTTATTATAGGTCCCACCTGGATGTATGTATCATGTATCCATGTTGTCCATCCATTTTTCCATATTATATTATGACATTATTCAAAAACAAATTTAATTATAAGGTGGACCATACCATGGGAAAAGAGTGTTGATTGACTGCTAATGTGCCAAAAAAAGTTTTAGATCAAGCTTATATTTGTTTTTTCTCTTTCATAGTGGCTTACATGACCTTATCAACAGATTGGATGGTAAAGAAACACTATGGAAACATTTAAGTGGAGCCCTAAAAGATTTTTTTTTTTCTTTTCTTTTCTTTGAGTTAGTACACATACCCACATCTTTGAGACAGTAGATTGAGTGAAGAAAACCTCGTGTCAACACCGAGATCCAGGTATTAAATCTCATAATGATATGGTCCACTGATAATTGGATCTACTTAATTTTTGGAACAATGCCCAGGTATCAAATCTCATAATGATATGGTCCACTGGATCTACTTAATTTTTGGAACAATGCCATGATCTGGAAAAACTGGATGGACGACATGGATACGCCGGGTCTCACCTAATTGTCTCTCGCTGTTTGGGTGGAAACAGATTGTATGTGCCTTACACCACCGACTTGCATGATGTCTTTACATCACCAAGCTCTATGGGCCCATCATGATGTATTTGTACGGATCCACACCGTCATCAATTTCACAAGATCATTTTAGGGCATTGTCCAAAAAATGAGATAGATCCGAAACTTAAATGTACCACACCATAAAAAGAAGTTTGGGTTGAATGTGTACCATTGAAAACTTCTTAGGGCCACATAAGGTTAATTTGATATTTGTTTTTTCCCATCATCTAGGTCTGTGTGACCTCATGAACATGTTGGATGACAAGTAAACATCATGGTGGGCCTTTCAATGATGGGAATCATTGTCCCGGCTGCTTTTCATAGTGTGGTCCACTTGAGCTTCCATCTGTCTCATATTTTGAGATATGCCCTGAAATCATCTCATAAAATTGATGAACGGTGTGGATATAAAAAATACATATAAGGCCTCACTAAACCTGAGGCCTTAGGCGACTGCCTAGCGGTCGAGCCGGGCCTGCATATACATCAAGGTGGGGCCTCACGGTCAGAGCAGGCACTGTGTTGCGTGAGGCCTCCCTATTAAGGATTGCTTATATTTAAACTATCATACCTGTCAAGACTATCTTATCATCACTCTTCTTTTGACCTAATATAATGACATTTCGTGATTAGTAAGTCTAGTTAGATTCAAACATCACCTTATTTGGTGCAGCCTAATGCACCTTTAATCACCACCTATAATATAAATAAAAATAGGTCAACATGTGTAATTTTTAATACATATACCATCCATGCTAGGGCCCATTAAATGGACTGATCCGATTGGTCTATAATACAATGGATACGAAAAAATCATTTTCCTTTAAAATGGATGGCCTAATCTAAACAATTTTTTTTTTTTTAATTTATCTTTTACTGGGGTGTGACTGTTCACACGTTTTTCCTTTGTACACGTCTGTGTCACCTAATCAATAGGTTGGATGACAAATAAACATTACAGTGGGTCCTTGGAAGTTTTTGATGGTGCGCATTTAATCACCACTGCTTCCAACCAAAGGTGGACAGATTTTTATCTGCCTCATTTTTGGGCTCATGTCCTAAAATCATATGAAAAAATAGATGAATGGTATGGATAAACAAGAAAAGTTAGCTGTGACCGCTCAACAGGGCTCGAGTCGAGCTAGCCAATCGAGTCGAGGCGAGCTTACCTTGAGTCGAGTCAAGTTTGCTCCCACCTCAATTTATTATATTTTTTACTACAAAATACAAATTAAAAGTCAACAACATTAAGTTCAAGAAGTCACACATATATTAGGGGAGAATAATATTAAATGGCTAGCTCCGATAAATTTTTTCTTTGGCCAAGCCACACACGCATTGAATGCAGACCTCTAGTAACATTTTCTGACACATAGGTTAACACAGTACATGCATAGCTCACCATATGAATGGACTGCCCTGATTATTGTGTGGACCATCTTTATGACGAAGCCCAGCTGATTTATGGATCAGATGCACCACCTCCCTTGTAAAATTGCAATCAATAGCCACATATGGTGTTTGGTCTTACCATAGCCCCTGTTTTGTAGATGTGTATGGTGTGTGATCTCACTGTAGCACTTGTTTTATGCAGCATGTAAAACACATAACCATTGTGTGCTCACCATGGTAACTTTTCTGTCCATCGTGAGAGACGTTAACATTCGTCTGTTCCATTTTAGTTCTACGTGGGGCGCGGATCAGCTAGTCCCAATGGGACTAGCATAAGAGGTGGTTTCAAATCTCCGTGGGCCCCACCATAATGTTTGTGTTTTATCCACGCCGTCCATCCATTTTTTCCATCTTATTATAGTCACGAGTCAAAACATGAGACAGATACAAGTCTCAGGTGGACCACACCACAGGAAAACAATGGGGATCGACTGCTTAATGTTTAAAACTTTTTGGAGGCCACATAAGTTTGGTATCAAGCTGATATTTGTATTTTTTTTCCCTTCATCTAGATCTATGTGGCCTGATCAAGAGGTTGGATGGAAAATAAACATTACGGTGGGCCGTAGGAAGATTTTAATGGTGGAAGTTCAATCGCCACTATTTTCCTGTGGTGTGATCCTACTTGAGATTTGGATCTGTCTCACTTTTGGGCTCGTGCCTTAAAATAAGATGAAAAAATGGATGGACAGCGAGGATAAAACACATACATCATGGTGGGGCCCACGGAGATTTGAAACCACCTCTTATGCCAGTCCCAGTGGGACTAGCTGATCCGCGCCCATCTACGTGGGCCTTTGCTCGCGTCTCATGCGCTACTAAGATATGGGTTTCGAGAAATTTAATATAAACCCATTAAATATTCTTATCTAAAAAATATTAAAATTTTATTAAAACACCTGAAACTCCTGAAAATGTATGCCAAAAGACACCATGGTCACAAGGTAGTGGGTGTTTCCTTGACTGTGGAGCCCATACTAATGTATGTGTTGTATATCCACGCCGTCCATCAGTTTTTATAGATTATTTTATATCATTTTCCCATAGATGAAGAAGATCAAAATCTCAAGTGGACCACACCACAGGAAACAGTAGTTATTGAATGCCCAGTATTAAAAACCTCCTAGGGTCCACCATAATTTTTATTTTCCAGCCAACCGGTTGATAAGTTCACACAGACATGGATGAAGTTAAAACACAAATATCGGCTTGATCAAAACCTTTCATGGTTCAAGCTAAGTTTTTAATGGTCAATCATCACTGTTTCCTATGGTGTGGTCCTAGGAAGGTTTTTGTGATCTTATGAACAGGTTAGATGGAAAATAAACATTAGATGGTGGGCCCTAGGAAGGTTTCAACGGTAGGAGTCATTACCACGGCTGCTTCCTATGGCGTGGTCCACCTGAGCCTTACATCTACCTCATTTTTTGGATTATACCCTAAAATAATCTGGAAAAATGGATGAACGCTTGTGGATAAAACCCATACATTGCAATGGGTCCCACAGAGCCGTTGCCTGGACCGATTCCTGTCTAGGCGGGGCAGGACGCAATCCCCTTACCTATTTATGATGACACCAGATGGACGGTGGATGCGTCTTCAATTTTAATGGGGATAAGATCTTCCATATGAATTGGATGCCAACCGTTGAATTTGACAATTTAGAGAAATTTATCATCATGGTAGGAATCCAACGGTTATGAGAAGCAGGCTGGATTGCTTCGACTCTTTTAGGAGGTTTAATTAAGTGGGGCCCACTTTCTATCACAATTCCACAGCAGAATTAAACCTGGGAGTTAAAAAATCAGGCCCAATCTAGCCCACAGCCAAGTATCAAAGCTCGTGTAGGCTAATAAATGGGCCCGGCTGGCCCATACAGCCCAAATCCAGGTATCTTTAGACCAGGTTTGGGGTAAGCCTCAAGGGTCGTGGGTTGGATCTGGGCCTGAATTTTCTGCAAGAGTAGCCCACCTGATGAGTGGACCTACCTGATCTTGGCAATCTGTAGCTAAAACTCTTAACTGTGGATTGGATGGATGAAAAGGTTCGTTGAATTTTTTAGCCAGGTATTTGTGATCATTGATGGTCCCCCAACAGGTGGCTAGGATCACTTGTGCTGGTGGAAATGGGCCGGGTCTGGGCCTCATCAGGTGAGGCCCATTCCGGTTCATGTTTGTCCTGGCCCAATAGGCAATGGGGGAAAAATCTCCTCCACTAAACAATCTAGTCCATTTAGTTGGTTGTATTTGAATCATCCATTCTCATAGTAACAATCAGATTGGTAAGAATGTATACGGAGATTGCGATTTGAAGCATCTCTTATCCACAGGCAAGGCCCACCAGATGAACGGCCTGGATCAATGAAAGGAAGGACCCATCTGGAAGAATGCGGACATGAATTTAAAAGCCCGACAGTTCTTCAGACCAAGCTCACGTACCCGGCGAATCCAAACTAACGGCAATTAAAAGAGCAAACAGCCTTCTCGTCCTGCACGAAAGAAAACGTATATTGATTATTGGAAGATCTAGCCGTCCAAGATGGTCATTTTTTGGTTGAATATATACCGTTGCAGTATTTATCTTTATTAAATGTCGTTTTTTCTTATGTGGAATTTTATTTTGTACATCTATAGGGTTTCCCCATAATATCAACGGCTAGGATCACTGAAACGCCCACATGTACGGTGGATCCCTGACTGTGGGGCCCACGTGATGTATATGTCTTATATCCACGCCATCCATCCGTTTTCGCCAGATCATTTTAGGGCATAAGCCCAACAATGAGCAGATTCAAATCTCAGGTGGACCCCACCCCAGGAAACAGTGGTGATTGAATGCCCACCATTAAAAACTTCTTGGAAACCACCAGAATGTTTATATGTTTATTGCCATCCAACCTATTGATGAGGTCACAAAGACGTGGATGAAAGGACCACACAAATAACAGCTTGATCCAAAACATTTGTGGCCCCCAAGAAGTTTTTAATGGTCAATCACCAACGTTTCCTATGGTGTGGTCCACTTGAGATTTGGATCTTATGCATTTTTGGGCTCATGCCCTAAAATAATCTGGAAAAATGCATGGATGGCATGGATATAAGACACACACATCACGGCGGCCCTACAGTAAGGGATCCACGGGCCAATAAGAATCCACTTTAGTTGAACGATCCAAACCGTCCAATCAGTGGCCATCAAACTTGATGGTTCCAATTATTTATAAACAGAGAAAGTATAAGTAAGGATTAACAACAAACTAAAAGAAAGCAGAGAGTGAGAGAGGGAAATGCTATGGCGACGGGTGTGGCCACTTGCAATCACATTACTTTTAATTTGACATCAAAAGATTATAATTACAATACAAGGCTACTTTCTTCATAATAAGTATTAATGAAATATCTTAACAATTTAGTCACTTATTCTTGCTTTAGTAGAACATATTTTAGTGAATGTGCGATGAAAAGAGGAAGAAGAGATCACTGTCTTTTTCCTCTAAGATAATCATTTCACAAGGTTAAAAAAAATCTAAAAACAAGAATAATAAAAAAAAAGTATTAAATCAACTGTTGTCGACGGTGTACTTGATATGCTTATAAAAGCTGATAATCACAACTCCTAATTCAACTAAAAAAAAACTTTTTGGAAATAGAAAAATTGCTAAACTAGTACTCAAAATGATTGTTTGTAGTATTGTGATCAACCACTCATAAGATCTAAGATCATAGAGTGAGAAGGATATTGCCCATGGAAATAGAGGTGGGTGGATGAAGTGTGGATGTGCCTCTAGAGATTTATATAATCCCCATATGCCAATCAAACTAAAGAGAGATTTTATATGATAGCGTTGAGACCAACCATGCTTCATGGGACAAATATGGAGGAATCAAGGAACATGTTCTTGGGACAAGTGTAGTTGAAATGAGGATGTTGAGGGGAGCAGATTGGGTACTACCCCCACCAAAACCTAGCTAGAGACAAACAGTCCTTTAGGGGCTATGTGGGGCCCACCATGATGTATATGTTTTATCCATGCTGTTCATCTATTTTGACAGAATATTTTTGGGCATGAGCCCAAAAAGGAGGAAGATTGGAGGCTCAAGTGGACCACACCACAGGAATCAATGGGGATCGAAAGCTTGTGGGGGGGTGGGTGGTTTGGATTGAGCTGATATTTATGTTTTCCCTTCGTACAGCTCTATGTGACCTTGTAAACAGGTGGGATGGCAAATAAACATCACAGTGGACCCTTGGAAGTTTTTAATGGTAGGAATTCAATCCCCATGCTTTGTGTGGTGTGGTCCACTTAAGTCTTCAATTTGCCTCATTTTCGGGCTAAAGCTCTAAATTGATCTTCCAAAATGGATGGACGGCGTGGATAAAATATATACATCACAATGGGCCCCACATATCCCTTGACAGGATCAGCCATCTCCTAGTCGGGGTAGTACCCAATCCATGCCTGATGTTGAGATAGATAAGTGGCAAATGAGGAAGGACAAAATTAGAAATGAATACAATTGAAAGAACTAAGGAATGGAACCAATAGATAACTAGTCAAGGAAAGTAAACTTCGATGGTTTGGCCACATGCAATGGATACGGACCAAGAGTAAGTTGATTCAAGTTGAAGGTTTTAAAAAGAAAAGGGACAGCCGACAAGGATATGGTTAGAGGTACTAAGAAAAGACTTAATGACCTATGATCTAACTAAAGATAGTGATTGAATAAAATAGGTATAACCAACCCCAATTAGTTATGATGAGGACTGGATGATGCTAACGATGTTAATGATAATCTTCACAACAGGGATCACTTGATTAGCATAAGTGTCATACTAATGGAAATAATAGAAATATTAATAAGGATATGTGCGTTAGATTTTTAGTTCGTACAAGTGGGTCCCAAGGTTCATTGATCTAGACCAACTGTCTATTAGCCCCTACCGTTGATGGCCCTATGCCCCAGCAATTTCCTTGAAAGAAAATTTCCTGGCATGTAAATAGACTGCTGAACTATTTCTTTCCATCCAATTTAAGAGTATGGTCCACCCTGAATGTGAAACAGCTTGATATATGAGCTGAAAGATTTAAACAGTGTGGACCACCTGATAGGCAGTTTGGACCCTGTGCTGTGCATGTGGGCTTAGAAAACAATTGTTGTAATGATGGGACATCAGAGATGTTTGTACACCATCTGATACACAAGTAGGAGATCACATTCGGCAGGATCCTTTGAATCCTTAAACGTGACCGGATAGAAAATTCTAACCGTTCAATAGGTGGCCTCCAATTGAACAGCTAGAAATAAACATGGGCAAAGTTCCACAAACTGTTCGCAGCATTCGAGACCCGTCTTTTATTTGTCGTCTCCTTTATTCTCTTGTTGCTCTTTTATTGATAAACTTTAGTTTGGATTTGTGCATCTAGGTCATTAAGTGGTACCAGAGAACAGGTGAGGAAGCTCTTTTTTTCTTTTCTTTTCTTTTGGTCCAATCAATTCCAAAAGTGTTACATGTCGTCAATGCAAATTATAGCCATGAACAGGATGATTCAACCACGACTCCCAAGATTTTGTGGGAGGAACTATGATCGCTGCAGTATCTAGTCTTCCGATCCCAAGAATCACGGGATTAGGCGGAAGGTGGCTACAACGATATAGCTGACATGCAGGTGTTTGAAGCCCTTCCACAACTAAGAAAATATGCACTTTGAGATGCCCAAAAGAATGACCAAAAGACGGTGTATTTTATCTTTTAGGCAGTAGATGAAATGATATTCAATAGAATCTTAAGAGCTACAATAGTGAAAGGGGCATGGAATCTTGTGCAAGTCTAGTTGTTTAGTTAAAAAGAATGCTTGAGGAGATGCATCATCTTCAACATGGTCCCACAACAATTTGTTATTGTGCTAGTAGTTCGATGATCTCTCTTATAAAAAAATCAAGTGTTTCTTGGACGCAGCAAACACATCAATATTCATTATCACTTCATTTATTGAACTCATGAAGAACAAGGACAACAAACTCAAGTATCAGGTTGTCGGTATTTTCTTAAAACCATCAAAATCCAACACATTCAACAAGTTAAAGAAGATAAGAGAAGATGTTAGGATGCTTCCATAAATAGAACTTCTCAAGTCCTTCACTCAAATATGCAACATGTGTGCACTGCACACATTAAACTACACAAGTAGTCACAAATAATGGATGTCTTGCTATTTACGATATTAAGATAATAACAATACTAGGTGTCTTGGTTAAAAACCTTCTATTATGAGCCTGGAATTCTCTCGTTGGTTTTGAGTCTATGTATGCATACATGGTTATCATCTTCATAAGCATGATCTAACAGGGGTGGGTGGGTGTACTAACAATGGGGTGTGTGAACTAACCAAAAAAAAAAATCTTCATAAGCATGATATAATATGCGCAAATTTTGAGAAAGCTTATTGAGTTGGTTTTTTTCCCCCCTCCCCTTCATTGATTAGTAAGGATTGAACCCTAGATCACTTAAATACACTACACTATCTCTACCAGCTCATTTAACAAGATTGGATTTGTGCATCTAGGCCATCAAAATGATCACACAACACTCAAAAATGTTAGAAAACACCCGTCCATTCGTTCATAAATAAGGTCGGATGGTAATCTAAATGTCTATTCCCATCATACAGTGAGCCACCATTCTGATCTCTATTAGTGTGATCTTTAAATTTGAAGACCGCCCATTTAGCAGTCCTTACTAGCCGACTAGCCATTGGCAGTTGACACAGAAGCCCAGGCACAAAACGTAGGGCCCATCATTTCCAGACTTCTTGTCGGGTTCTCATGTGCATCATGATCCATCTTTGACATGTGTCGCCTACAGGAACCTGCCATCATCACACAGTGGACAAGTTCCATCAGTCCCTAGAAATTGATGGTGGGCCATGCTATTTCTGCAAGAAAATGAGAATGCTCTGTTCAGACATGCATTCTAATTTGCTTTTACAAGGACTCCTTCCCTATTTCAAATCAGGACAGTGTGGACTGAAATAAATGGCAGCTTGCAGTCTAAGAGTGGGAAGAATTTGGGAATACGTGTATAGTAACTTTAAGAGGAATTATATGATACGGTTGTCCAGGTATTACAGTTATGACAAGTTGGGCTCATGGTTCAGTAATCCAGACCATTGGTCTGTTCTGCCTCACCGTCGATGGACTACACTGCAAAAATCTCCTCGATAAGATAATGTTAACCCTTCAATTTGCATACAAAGATGGTTTTGAAAAATACAACAATCATCCACAATCAACAGAAAACTCTCTCTCTCTCTCTCTCTCTCTCTCTCTCTCTCTCTCTCTCTCTCTCTCTCTCTCTCTCTCTATATATATATATATATATATATATATATATATAAAATGTATTAATTCATAAAAAAAATTAATATCATTTCAGCCAGATTTTCCAGATAATAATGTCAAAATATGAAAATCTTCCCAGAATTGCACAGAACAAGATTTGTCACTATGATCACAACTAACAAGGGTTGGCCAAACATTTTGTTTCGCCATTCCATTGCACTGTATCAAGGATCATAGGTCATCACATTACGAAAACAATGGACAGTTAAAAGCATCTGACCAACAATCCATGAGCAACATACTCCTGTGGACCACCCTGCTTTGGGGCCAGGTCATCTCAGAGGGACCCACCTTATGCACAGACTAGATGCCCAACATGTGCCATGCTGAAAAGTGTGACCACGTGGAGCAGTGCGTGAGGGCTGAAAATTTGCTATTGTAGTGGGTGAGGGCGTGATTGGGTGCTACTTGAAAACACAAACTCCGTCTCCCCATATCACTACAATGTAAGGACTTTCTGTTTTATCTACATAACCTTTACACTTCCTCAAGACCCAGTTTATATTTTGCAAGATCAATGACCCGGTAAGAACACTTCTTACTGTATCGTGGCACAAATTCCTGCAGGGCCCAGGAAGGCCTATCTGCATCACGGTAGACTATGGGATAGGAGGGGCCACCCCGGATTGCATAAGGCACCAGATCACGCTAATTGGATTATCACCACCATCTGATTTTGCAGCCCCATGATCAGATGGCTGTGCTCATCCGATCACAGTAACTTCAAGAACAGGCAATATGGCGTTGGCCCTCCCATCATCATGATGATAACAGGTAGGCCCACCTAGGCCCCACAGAAATTTGCAACTTAACTACAGTATGAAAATCCTTACTGGATGCCTTCCAGCCCCAAAAAAAGTTAATTGTTTGAACTTATGGTAATCATCTCTTTTAGAATCTTATAATGGGAAAGGGTCCAGTGTTAGACAGTTCTCAGATATTGAAAAACAATCATTGTACACGTGGCATGACTGAGCTTGGTACTATTCCTCTGGTGGGACCAACTATGGATGGACCTTCCCAAGCATTCACACCAATCAATGATCCTAACAGTCCAAACAGAAGACTTTTCAAGATTACAATGGCCAGTAAAAAAAAACAAAAGTTCAACCAACATTCCACATTCACTCCTTGTTTGTTGGTGACTCTATCCATTGCCTACTGGATAGTACATTCTTTTTTTATTTTGTTTTCAATTAATAGTTGTTGCTTATTAAAAAACAACAGCTCACATGAATAATCTGAAATATGGCCCATCCATGGTAGGGCTACCAATGTACAGTGTTCTACTCAGCGATATGATACCATCCTAGAATACAAAAAATCCAGTGTTCACAATAATATCCTCAATACATGCCGGTGTATCACAATATCTGTGACATTTAGTGATATCTGTAATATCTTCCCACGACATCTGCAATATCTTCCCATGACATCTGCAATATCTTCCACTTAAAGAACTTAATGAAACTGTTTTTCTGCAGATTAATAATCTTGTCTACTTCGCTTCCCATCTTTTTTGTATCTTTCAATCATGGAAGTGACTTTTAATCACTCTACTGTAACTCCTTTGTCATGTCTTCTTCCTTAGAGGATGTTCTAACAGCGGGATGTGTGCACTAACCCCCCAAAAAAAAAAGTCTTCTTCCTTAAGAGGATGTTCTTTTTCTTACCTACTGATACCGCTCTTAATACTTTCTCCCAAATTGACCATCTGAAATTATCACATTCTATCCCTTTCATCTGTAGGCCATTCGCTCTCTAAGATCCTACTATTTCTAATACCTGGCAGACTATCCTGTTACACTAGTACGCAAACGAAGATATCACACAAAATAAATCAGTACAAAAGCACTCTTCTTTGTGCTTACTTAGTGTTTTTGTCTTTTATTGCTCGTATTGAATTCCATTTGAATCATATAAACTCAGTTTGGAAATAATTGCATCGCTTGTGGCGAAAGCGCAGAGTATTTTCCCCATGTAACGCCCCGTAAAATTGCCTTTTCTAAGATCTGAACACACACTTGCATTCGTCCTGCATACATCACCTTAAGTTGAATAATTAACCACTCTTAGCCTAGTAGAACCATAGCCAAGGTGTTCCATAACGGTAATGGTGGCCGTAACGGCCACCACCGTTACCGTTACTGATACGGGCTGTAATGGCCGTTACGGACCCCGTATCGGCCGATACGGCCCCTTTTTATTTTCTGAAAAAAAACAGTTACATGACCATTACAGGACTGTTATGGAGCTGTAACGGTCCGTTACAGGGCCGTAACGGTCCCGTAACGGTCGTTACCGCCTGTTTTTTCTGTAACGGCCGTTACGACCCTGTAACGCGTAACGGCCACCACTGTTTCCTTTACGTATCGGCCGATACGGCCGTATCGTAACCGTTTTGGGATACCTTGCATTGAAATAGAACGTGGACGCACTCATAGGAGACCGTTTCACCGCCCGTCCAAGACTGATGAACCCGGAACTAAATAGGACAACCCCCGGGCCGAGCTTGATACTCTTGGATGGGCATCATGCCGGAATCAGCGCCCGAAACCGCGAAGCTGCGATGTCCTACAGGTGCACTCACAAGCGCAAGTGCACTCACACCAACACTAACTAGAGTAATCATTACTAGAATCATCTTTTCTAGGTTGCACCACTAGGACTCTTGCATGTTGATGAAACTTAAAGCCTAGGGTCTAAATATAACATCTAACTCGTCCCCAAAGCCGTGGCCTTGATCAATGATCGGTGACTGTCAAACAGACTTCTCCCCGTATTCTATAAACGCCGCATCCGAATTGCACCAAATCGCAATAGTAGGTAGATCTCACCATGAGGAAGTCGTCCAATGGATTAGATTGGGCCGGATGGGCCCCACATGATCAAAACAGGCCCAAAAAGGCTATTTTAATGTGACTAAAAGTACAAGGGCCATTTTTCCCAATTGACCCAATCCATATAAGCCCTTTTTCCAGCCCTCTTTCTCATTTCTCCAGCAAAAATCTGAGAGAGAGAGAGAGAGAGAGAGAGAGAAGCTGGGAGAGAGGTTGGGAGAAGTGGAGAGGAGAGTGTTGGAGGTAGAATCTAACCTTGCATGTCTCCCCACCGGTCTCCTATCGCCCCTACGACTCCCTTGACGTCAATCTCTACTACTAGCTCGTTCCACCAAGCCTTAGAGATAAGTAGGAAGTGATTTCTCCAAGATCTAGCAACCCTCTTAGATCCTCTCCTCAATTCTCTAACATGCAACCCTTATTTTTGTAGGATTTCTCGAAATTCTCCAAGATCAAAGGTGCAGACCATTTACCTCTAGGTTGCCTAGCATCAAATGCGATTAGATGTAGTAAATGCTTGATTTGCGTGGTTGCAAATGCTTAGAATTAATTCCTAGTTATTGAATCAAGTGTTTGCATTGTCTGTATCGCTACAAGTTTCGCTGGCTGGAGACAAAGATATAATATCGTTATCGCCGATAATATCGCCGATAACCGGAAATTCGAGGAAACATGAGGAAAACAGTGGATTTTTTCAGTGAAACTCCAGGAAATACTTAAATACACACATTTGCTTATTCAAGAATATAAAAAAATTTGCAAAAAGAATGCATTAAATAATAAGTTTTCATTTAAATGATGGTAGAAACCAGCTATGTGGATGGGACCCTGACAGTAGGGCCCACCTCGATGTATGCATTGTACGTCTACACTTTTCATATGCTTTTCTAGATTATTTTAGGACACTGGTCCCAAAATCGAAGCCAACACATGCTTCAGGTGGACAACACTACAGGACACCGTGGTCATTGAACTTCAACCATTTAAAGCTTCTTGGCGTCCACCGTAATGTTTATTGACCATCCAACCTATTGATAAGGACATACAGATCTAGATGAAAGGCAAAAACAAATATCACCTTGATGTAAAACTTTTGTGGCCGTTTTCAGCGGTCATTAATCACTTTTCCTATAGTGTGGTCTACCTGAAACTTTTATCTTATTCATTTCTGAGACTATGGCCTAAAAAAAGCTGAAAAAACATATGAACGACGTGGATATAAAATTCATACATCGAGCTGGGCTCCTACAGTCAGGGGTCCCACCCACACTGGGGCGCGGATTGCTTGCAAAAGCCTTTGGCAGGCATCTCCTACGCAAGGAATCTGGGTGGGGCCCACCGTGAGGTTTGTGAGAATCTACGCCGTCCAAACGTTTTGTGAGATCATTTTAGGCATTGCGACCGAAAATTAACGGCATCCAAAACTCAGCAAAAGGTGTGTAGGGAAATTCTTACCGTTGAAACCTCTATGGGGTCCACAGTGATGTTTATATGCCATCCATACCGTTCATAATGTCATTCCTACTGAGATGAACTTAAGACACAAATATTATCCTGATTCGAAACTTCTGTGGCCCCACGAATATTTTAACTATGGAAGTTCAATCGTCATGTTTTCGGCCCACTTAAGTCTTGGATCCCGTTCAATTTTGGTCGCAACGCTTAAAATGATATCACAAAATGGTTGGACGGCGTAGATTTCTCACAAACCTTACAGTGGGCAATCCGCGCCCCCCACATTGCTAGTTCCAGGGGTTTCACTTGCGCACCGCTTGTACCGAGTAAGATACAGACGGAGATACGAGGGGCTGTATGGGGCCTACCATGTGATATATGATTTATCCATGCCGTCCATCCATTCTGATAGGTCATTTTAGGACCATATCCTAAAAAAGAGGCAAAGTGAAGCTCAAGTGGACCACACTACAAGTGAATGAGTTATTTGCCATCCAACCTGTTCAAAACTTTGTAGGGCCCATCATGATGTTTATTTGGCCATCCAACCTGTTCATAAGGTCACATAGACCTGAATGAAGGTTAAAAATAAATATCAGCTTGATCTAAAACCTCTGCCCCTATCGAAAAGTTATCAATGGTAAGCGTTCAATCTCCACTGCGGTGTGGTCCACTTTAGCTTAAAAATGTCTCGTTTTTGGACTCATACCTTAAAATGATCTTCCAGAATGAATGGACGAATTGGATAAAACATATACTTCAAGGTGGACCCCACAAAGCCCATGACAGGACCGTCCGTCTCGAGTTAATGCGACGCAACCCGCATTCATAAAAGGCTTTCAAAGCCATTTTCGAAACAAAAAAGGGTTCCATTCTCTCAACAAATCCCTAAATTCCCTCAATCAAACCCAAATCTCCCGAGGTTTTTGCCGATTTCTTGCCGAAATCTCCTTTGCAATTTGAATCTAGCATCCATTCGAAGAAAAAAAAAATAGGGAAATCAGATTTTGTGGAACTTATAGCGCGCCGCTGTGAATCAATCGAGTGGCCCACCAAATTACACTTCCGATCACGCAACAGGTACCGAAATCCCCTCTGGATTGAAATCTTTTCCTTGCTTTTTTCCTTTATTTCGATTTTTTTAGTAATTACGCAAGCCCGACATTGTCTGCCCTTTTATTGTTGAAACTTGAAATTATCGTTGTGATTTCGCAAAAAATCGTGCGATATCGTGCAATATATCGCATGATACATATAAATCTGTTTTTTTTTTTTTTTTTTTTTTTTTGAGGGATTTCCAACGGGTTTCGTCAGCCATTTCTCGCCAAGATGCTCATTTTCAGTGAAAAATCGATAAAATCGCCTAAATATCGGCGATATCAGGAAAAGAAACGAAGAAAGGGAGTTTCGGTGTCGCAACTCCAACGACACCGATAATATCGGCGATATTATCGACATTTCGTCGATAATGAAAACACTGGTTGAATCTATGATTGGCTGCATTAATGTTCGCATGCATGTCGTAGAATCGTAAGTAGGTTGCATGCTGAAATTTGGGTGTTTGTTCTTGTTTGTGTGATTAAAATGAGTTGATCATATGCTAGTGATCTTACTCTGTTGAAAGATTGCTTAATTTGGCTCATGGTTGTTAAAACCTCATTAGACGAGGCCTTGCCTCCTTGTTATGCTGACCTGCAATAGGTTGTTCATGATATATGTCTATCGGTCGATCCGAACACTCTTATTCATGAAGTTCCTGTGGGAGTGGACTTGTATGATGATTCAGCCTGACACTTAAATGTTAATTGGGGTGACCACACGTGGTCGATCACCCCTAGGTTAAAATCTTCGAGTGGCGTAGAGTGCGGGTGACCAACTGTGGCTAGAGGACCACGCGGGCCACGTGTGCCTAAGGCTGGCGTCCCCGTACTACTCCTTCGTCGAAGGCCCAACCCGACTCCGAGTTGAATGTGTTGTATGACTTGTCACTTCTATTCGAATTCACGTACCAATGTTACCTCTGGATCGGCCCACTTAAAATCGTATGGCGATCGAACCCCAAGACTCATGAGCCGGGGATGGTGGTATGGGACCTATGCCCGAGCTGTCGGCCTACGCTAGGGTGATTCCTCCCGTAGTGACCATTGAGCACAGGGTTGTTCGAGCGGCCCCATGAAATACCGGGCCGATTGTTTCATGCCAAAGCATCGCTTGAATGACTCGGGCATTATTGTTTTAATTTGAATAACAAGCACACACCTCTGAATTAATTATTTATATTAGTAGTTGGGTGACGACCCTTCTGCTTTAGCTTGAGCGTAGTTGACGGGCCACTGCCTAACCATACTTGGATCGAGCGGTTACTGGTGATGAGATGCATTCACCACGCAGGACGCCAGATGATCCCAGATTGGCCTGGTGATAGAACAATGGTACGGTGGTTTCGCCAACCAGCTGGATGTTAAACCGGAATAACTAATAACTCGGTCAATCATGCATGGTTTGTCATGGCATGCATTGTCTGTGCGGGTGAGGTGGTGGTGCCACTCACTGGCGGCTGTGACAAAAAACCGGTGTTCGGGCATGCATTTGCACTTCATGCATTCATGCATTAAGATTATAAGATGTGGTTGTGCGAGTGATGGGGTGGTGCCCCATTCACTGGCGGCTTGAGTCTGTGCGGATGAAGTGGTGATGCCACTCACTGTCGGCTGTAACTAGAACGGTTCTATGTTTATGTTTTTTACTGCTATGTATGTATGTTTGTTTTATTACCTACTACGCTTATGACTGCTATGTATGTATGTTTGTTTTATTACCTACTACGCTTATGACTGCTATGTATGTATGTTTGTTTCATTACCTACATTTGATTACATTTGTGCTTTAAGTAACTTAGGAAATAGAACCACTGAGTTGATGACTCACTCCCACTCTCGGACGGTGTTTTAAAACACCAACTAGGCGCCTTCATTGATGCAGGTACCCCATGTGCAAGCGGGCTAGATGAGGCCCAATCAGACCGGTTGAGGGGACCCATTTTTACGCGATGTGGTGCCGCATATGTTTGTTTAATTTACTTAATTGCTGGTATGTCCCTATTTCATTTCTTGGCTTGACCTATCACTATGATTTGATGCCATGTTGACCAAACACTCACATGACACGCATCGCATACGCGTTAGTAACTTCCGGGGTATCGGGGATCGAGTTTGTACTCGACTCCTGAGATTTCGGAGCATTACAAAGATTGGGCCTTCGACGGAGTAGTACAGGGAGGTCGGCCTTAGGCACACGTAGCCCACATGGTCCTCTAACCACAGCCGGTCACCCACACTCTATGTCACTCGAATATTCCAACCCAGGGGCGATCGACCATGTGCGGTCACCCCAATTAACATCTAAGTGCCGGGCTGAACCATCACACAAGTCCACTCCCATAAGAACATCATGAATAAGAGAGTTCAGATCGATCGATAAGCATATATCATGAACAACCCATTGCAAGTCAGCATAACAAGAAGGCAAGGCCTCGTCTAATGAAGTTTTAACAACCATGAGCCAAATCAAGTAATCTTTCTACGGGGTAAGATCACTAACATATGATCAGCTCATTTTAATCATACAAACAAGAACAAACACCCAAATTAGCATGCAAACTAAGACTTAAGATTCTACAACATGCATGCGAACATTAATGCAGCCAATCATAGATTCAGCAACTAGGAATTATTTTAAGCATTCGCAACCACACAAATCAAGCATTAACTACATCTAATCGCATTTTATGCTAAGCAACCTAGAGGTAAATGGTCTACACCTTTGATCTTAGAGAATTTTGGAAAATCCTATAAAATAAGGGTTGCATGTTAAAAAATTGAGGAGATGATCTAAGAGGGTTGCTAGATCTTGGAGAAATCACTTCCTACTCACCTCTAGGGCCTGGTGGAACGAACTAGCAGTGGAGATTGGCATCAACGGAGTCGTAGGGGCAATAGGAGACCGGTGAGAAGACATGCAAGGTTAGATTCCTACTCCAACACTCTCTTCCCTCTTCTCTCCACTTCTCCCAACCTCTCCCAGCTTCTCTCTCAGATTTTTGTTGGAGAAATGAGAAAGAGGGCTGGAAAAGGGCTTATATGGGTTGTGTCAATTGGGGAAAAATGGCCCTAGTACTTTTAGTCACATTAAAATGACCTTTTTGGACCTGTTTTGATCATATGGGGCCCACCTGGCCCATCCAGCCCAATCTAATCCATTGGACGGCTTCCCCATGGTGAGATCTACCTACGGCTTGCGATTTGGTGCAATTCGGATGCAGCATTTATCAGATATGGGGAGAAGTCTGTTTGACGGTCACCGATCATCGATCAGGGCCACTGATTTGGGAACTGGTTAGATGTTATATTTAGACCGTAAGCTCTAAGTCTCATCAACATGCAAGGGTCCTAGTATCCCACCCTAGAAAAGGTGATTCTAGTAATTATTGCTCTAGCTAGTATTAGTGTAAGTGTGCTTGCGCCTGTGTGTGCACCTAAAGGACATCACAGCTTCGTGGTTTCGGATGCCGATTCTGGCACGATGCCCATCCAATAGCGTCAAGCCTGACCTAGGGGTTATCCTATTCGAGTTCCGGGTTCATCGGTCTCGGAACGGGCGATGAAACGGCCTCCTAGGAGTGCGTCCAAGTTCTATTTCAATGCAGCTATGGTTCTACTAGGCCAAGAGTGGTCAATTATTCAACTTAAGGTGACGTATGCAGGACAAATCCAAGTGTGTGTTCAAATCTTAGAAAATGCGATTTTATAGTGTGTTACACCCCAAAACAATGAAAACTATTATGCATGTTTTTATTTCCTTTTTCTTTTTAGTAATGATTTGAGTTCTAAGTGTGTAATATTGTGTCTTTAACATCTCCTTAAGTCTGAATGAAAAATACCACCATTTTCCTTTTAAAAAAAAAAAAATTAAACCCTCATACTGTGATACACGCAACATATCCCAAGGCTCCTCATGATATTTCCGTATCCTAAGTGTGCAAGACAGAGCAATACCAATACTTTGAACACTGCAAATGAATAATCTAGAGTCTGGACTCCATATTTTGCTCATATGTGCATGCATATGGGGGATCTCGTGCTAAATATCTAAGAAATAAAGTGTCTAACACCAGATCCTTGTCTTTCTCATATGGGAGAAATGGGATGATCAAAATATAAATTTTGAATTCTGAAGGCATCTCGTGCTAAATATCTAAGAAATAAAGTGTCTAACACCAGATCCTTATCTTTCTCATATGGGAGAAATGGGATGATCAAAATATAAATTTTTCAATTTTGAAGAAACCTCTTAAGAAACAATTCATTTAAATTTCAAGGGCAATGAAGAGAAGAATATCTCAATTAAATAAAATCTGGAAAAAAAACTCATTTTAAAATAGAGAAAGAATAGCAAAACAGTTAAATAAATTATAAAGAAAAAAATCCAAAGCAAGATGCATGAACCTATCAAGAAGGCTGCTAAGAACAGTTTCACCATGCACATAAATTATTACAACTAAGGGAAAAATGCACAAACCTATAAACCAAAGTCCAATTCAGCTCGCTTCAGAATGTCTGTCACCCTGGCAAAAAAATCTGGTTCCCTGTCCCTTATGTCATCAAGAGTCATTGACTCGTGTTCTTCGGCCTGGATAAATGAAATAACCATCTCACAAATCTAAAGATATCCAGAGGAAGGAAGGAAAAAAAAAAGTGTTTTGGATGTAGAAGCAAAAGGTACATCTTGGTAACTATCATTTTTCATCTCTTTTTTCCCTCAAAAGAAATGGGAACCTGTATATCTCAAGGAATTTTATTTTTATTTTTATTTTTTTTGTTCTTGAAACGGGTTATTTTCACAATGGATTGAAATATCTGTATTGTATCAGCCAATTCGGGCATATTTTATCTGTATTGGCTCGATACATTACACGATACTGGCTTGTATTGGCCGCAACTAAAAAAATAAAAGGGGTGTATCGGCTCTCATCGGACTATATCCAACAACATGGGCCATAAAGGCCTAAATTTGAATTTTTCTTCAAAATTTTCTTTTCTATTAAACCATTAAGGAAGCTTAAAAAGTCATTTTAGACTAGATCTAGGCATATTTTGCAGATCATAAGAAAAGATTTTAGTGGGATTAAGGTATTCAAAAATGGTTATGTAACATACGGTAACTGTGGAACCGTTATGCCTTACAGGGCCATAACAGCCGTTACGGAAAGATGGCCCATAATGGTTGCTATGGACCAGTAACGGTCCTTTACTGGGCCGACACAGTTTCTTTTTCTTTTCTTTTCTTTTTTTCAAATGGGCCATAACAGCCATTACAGCCCATATCATAACAGTAATTATGGTGGCAGTTACGGTCACTGTTGTGATTATTGAATACCTTGAGTGGGATTTGACAAATCAAAACGGAATGGACCACTATGGGAAAAATTAGAAAAAAAGGGTAAACCATACATCTTTGTGTGTGTGTGTGTGTGTGTGTGTGTGTGTGTGTGTGTTAATAATCTTTTTGTTGAATTCAGTGTAACTCACCAAATCATGTTTGATTTGTGTTCAATTATAGCTCACTTGGTTGCTTTCAACAAGTCAAGTCAACATACAGCATTCTTATCAAAGAAAGGTCAGAGACACTATTATAGAACGGTTTCACCCAACTAATGATCTCTTAATAAAAATTTAACCCAGTAGAGGAGGAACCGTTGGCATGTTAGTTTTCCCTTTAAGGATAATGCTTAAAGGGTTTAACCTCCCTTTCCTGTTGGGCATGTTAGTGTTCCCTTTAAGGATCCCGTTGGGCATGTTAGTGTCCCCTTTCAGAATAATTAACCTAGTACAAGAGGAACCATGGGTCCCTGCTATTCCCTGCCGCAAACTTCTTTAGCCTGTCTTCCCCTTTTGGTCTGATGGTGGTAAACATATATTAGTGACTCTGTGTTCCTCAGTACCATCTGCAAGCTCAATGGGCTCGTTTAACACTGTATGCTCTAGGCTTCAACTATTCGCAAGTGCCCTCCATAGGTAGCACATGATAGTCGTGAATGTTTGAAGTATCGGTATCGCTACAGGTTTCACTGGCCGGAGATAAGCCAAAAATATCAATATCACTGATAACTGGAAATGCAAGGAAACATGGGGAAAACGATGGAATTTTCAGTGAAACTTCAGGAGATGCAAAAATACACATATTTGCATATTTAGGATTAAAAAGTTGCAAAAAGAATACATATACATAATAAGTTTCCATTTAGTGGGGGCCTAAAAGCATGTGCCATCGTAAGAAATCCGTCCAACCATCCCATCCATCCCATTTAAACATCCAACCTTCCATCCAAACATTCATCGATATTTCAAAATTTCAACAGCACCCGATATTTCGCCAAGAAATAATCAACAACTAGAAAGGAAACAAAAGATAGTGGTCTCGATATTGCACATGTTGTGATAACGATAATATCGAGATATTATCAAGATTATCCATGACAAATTGAACACTGCATACCTGATACAACCATGTGCCCATAAAAAAAATGAAATGGAAATTTTTTTTAATAAACAGATTTTTGGTGATGTCAATACACTAGCGATATTATCGAAATATCGCCGATACACTTGTAATACAAGCAACACCTGGAATTTATACAGTCGAAAATATTAGCGATATCGATACATTGGCAATACAAGAGACACCTGGAATTTACACAGTTGAAAATATCGGCATACTTAGCGATACATTGCTGATACCAGGAATTTCTAATAATATCGCCGATACACTTGTGATACAAGCAACACCTAGAATTTATACAATCGAACATATTGGTGATATTGATACATTGGCAATACAAGAGACACCTGCAATTTACACAGTTGAAAATATTGGCACACTTAGCAATACATTGCTAATACCTGGAATTTCTAATACTACCAGTGTTATCAATATTGCTGAGCTGGAGATAAAGATACTATCAGGGATATTTCGATAATATCGGGGATACTTCAAACTTGTGATAAGGTGGGTGTAGGGTCTGACTGTGTTGACATGTGAGTATTGTTGGTGTCATGTATTAGTTGGTTCCTTGCTATCTTGTGCAGCTAATTACTAGAGCACGACCTTTAATGGGTGCGGGCGGTTCGTGCTTAGCTATTTGCCTGGCAATTGACCCTCCACGACCCTACTTTGCATGCTCGTCCTTTTAGGTTTTGTGTAATAGTTGAGCTGAAGGTCAATGTAGGGTGAGACCATGTGTGTCAACTCAACAGCCAAGCTATTCAAGCAAAAGTTGAGTCACAAATTTGCGAGCTATGCTTACAGCTATATTAGCTAGTGTGATGCAAAATAACTAGTATATGAGTGCTATGCTTAAGACTAAATTAGTATGTGATTAGCAATGCAGCTCCTGAAGTGCTTGATTGATGCAGGAGGATTTGTGTTATTCAATTTGGAGTTTCAGAATGTTATTTTAACATGAATTTGGGTCAGAATGTTTAGGAATTGAAACCAATAATATAGATTGAGATTATGAGAAAGAATACGGAGTATTGTTCATCTACAGAGCATAGGGACTTGACAGGATTGACTGATGCAATAGGATTTGTAAAGCCAACCCCAAATAGTTGGGACAATGCTATGATGATGATTGGACTTGTAAATTCTTTGCCACTAGCAGTCACTCGAAAAAATAACTACATTTTACCTCTTTAAATCTTAGAAGAATCAAATTTGATACCGATGCAGTCTTTCCTTGGTCCCACCTACAATAGAATAAAGAAGGTTAACAGCAATATATAGTAATGGACTCTCTCCACCATAACTAAAATGCCAAAACTATTGAGTTGGATGATCTTCCATTGGATTATAAGTGCACTGCTAGATGCATGAAGGCATGGAATGTGCCTGAAATCAAGGTTATCTTGATTGCGGGTCACTCCAATACATTACACATGGCAAATTACTTGCTCAAATCCGTGGTATGCTGGGGGTAGGTAATGCAGGGGCATTTTCACACCGGGCTCAAGTGGGGCAGCCTGTGTGAGGCAGGGGAACACTCGGGGTGGGGTAGACCGTGCGAAGCGGCTACACCGTGTGAAGCGGGACCCATGCGAGGTGGGACGGCTCACGAAGGAGGGTTCGACCAGGGGCATGGCCTGGCCTGGGCTATGAGATAAAAGGATATTCCATGCCTCCCCCATAAGCTCTGGAGCTTTTGGTGAGTTGGTCGGATGTCCGACGTCCTACGTCAAATTGGTATCAGAGCGGGAGGTCTCGTGTTCGAGACTCCTCACCAGGGGTGATTAATGCAGGGGCATTTTCACACCGAGCTCGAGTGGGGCAACCTGTGTGAGGCGAGGGCACACTCGGGGTGGGGTAGACCGTGCAAAGCGGCTACACCGTGCGAAGTGGGACCCATGAGAGGTGGGGCGGCTCACGAAGGAGGGTTCGACCAGTGTTTGCATTATCTCCGATATTATCGAAATATCCTCGATATTATCTCTATTTCTAGCTCAGCGACATCGATAACACCGGTAGCGATACCGATAACACTGATAGTATAAAAAATTCTTGATATCGGTGATGTATCACTAAATATTGCCAATGTATCAATATCGTCAGTATTTTCAATTGTGTAAATTCCAGGCGTCATTTGTATTGTCAATTCATTGATCCCATCGGTGTATTGCCAATATTTTTTACTGTGTAAATTCCAAGTGTCACTTGTATCATCAATGTATCTGCGTTATTTCGATAATATCGCCAATGTATCGATATGCCAAAAAATCTATATATTTAAAAAATTCCCATTTCAGATTTTTTATGGGTGCGTGGTTGTATGCAGCGTTCAATTTGTTGACGATAACATTGATAATATTACGATATTATCATTATCACAACATGGCAATAACGAGACCACAATCTTTAGTTTCTTTTTCAGTTGTTAACGATTTGTTTGGAAATTTCATATGCTGCCGATATTCTGAAATATCAATGAATGTTTGGATGGAAGTTCAGATTCTGGATAGATGAGATGATTGGACTGAGTTCTTGCAGCAACACATGCTTTTAGGCTCCCATTAAATAGAAGCCTATTATGCATGCATTCTTTATGCAATTTTTTTATTCATAAATATGCAGCTATGTGTATTTTATCAGCTCCTGAGGTTTCATTGAAAAATTCCACTGTTTTTCCCATTTTCCCTGCATTTCCGGTTATCAGCGATATCGATATTATTTCCATATCCCCGGCTAGCGAAACTTGTAGCTATACCGAAACTTCGAACACTGGGTTCGACCAGGGGCCTGCCGGCCTGGCCTGGCCTAGGCTATGAGATAAAAGGATATTCCGTCTCCCCATCAGCTATGGAGCTTTTGGTGAGTTGGTCGGATGTCCTACATTAATAGGATTAGGTTTGCAACTCAGGTGGGTTGGGTTGGGTTGAGGATCAACGCAAGCCCAACCTGTCGGAAAGAGGACCCAACCCAACTGATGTCCAACCCGAAACCCTCTATACTGAACTCTAAACTGACCAAACCCGACCCAAATACATGCGATTATTGTATTTGCCAACATGACTTAATCCGACATGAATTTGCTCAACCTGAACCCAATCTGATTTCACATCAGGTTAAGAGTTTTCCAACCACAACCCAACCTGAGGACCCAGCCATCCCGACATGAACTCGGGTTGAGTCAGTTCGGTCTTAAGCATAGCGCTCAAATACTAGTTATTTGGGTTGCTCCAAAGCATACATAAGTATATGCAATAAAAATTTATACATGACTTAAAATTGAAATTTATATAGGAAATGATATTATTATTATAGATCCTGCATACATATTATGATATTGATGCATATTAGTCAGTACGAATCTGTACATCCTAAATACAAATTTTCATTTTATCTTAATTAACACCAAGAGTATAGAACCACAAATTTTGGGTCTGTAAAAGTGAGGATCCCGGTCGCAAATGACCCATATCCAGATCGCATGATTCAGAATAGAAAATGTAGGGGTTGGCAATTTAGGTACGTTGGTTTGAATAAATGCTAAGAAGAAATGTATCTGATTAAAAGATATTACTGAAGAGGAATTACAGGGTCCTGCTCATCAGCAGACGTACAGTTTGCTGACTCACATGATCCCCTAGATGTGGGTCCATGGTTCAATGACCCCGAGTCCCAAACAGTTGATACAGTGGGCCCTAGTGTGGATGGGGGATGCCCAGAAATCCCTCAGATTGGAAGATCATTACACTTTGATATTGCACTTTATTTCCATTGAATGTAGATGTTGCCGTCCTTTTCCTGTTAAACATCTGCTAATCAGCCACCAAGATAAGGGATCGGACTGTCTATTCTAGGAATTTCTGGGCATCCATCAGGCGGAGTTTAGGCCATTAGATCAATGATTTGGATCTCTGAAACACAGGCCCCACTGGCAGCATATACTGTGCGACAGAAAACTGTATGTTTGTTGTTGAGCATGACCCTATAATTACACAACTGAAACTGCACATAATTTGTGTCTGTATCTCTATGCATGTGGGCACAGCATCAATTCAACAGAAATCTATCACACCTCTATTTTGGTAATTTAAATCCCGACCCAATCATCAGATGATCACACACATAGGTTGAATGTGGACTATGGCGTGCTTTATCCCTTTTTTGTTTTTTTGTGTGTGTGTGTAGTGTGGTCCACTTGATAACTAGACCAACATGATTTTTTGGCAAGTGCATCTACATGCCAGGACCCACCAGATCAGTACTTGGATCTTACACAAAAGGCCATGCTAGCACATGGCATCCATATACGTGTTGGACCTTTCTAAAAGAAGAATAGAAAGTTCTACTGTTGACGTTTTTAGTTTTTTGAAGCCAAGAGATGTCTTGTCACAAACCAAAGATACTTGAACAAACCGATCTTTACCTCAAAAGCATCAAATCATTAACGGATCGCCACATTCCCCGTCCAACATCCCTTGCAGACGCATCTCTTGCACTTCGCCCACGCCACAGTTCTTTTACGACATACATTACTTCTTCAACATCTACCTTAGAATGTGGATGAAAGCAATGATGAGAAATTACAATAAGACTGGATGAAAGAAAATTTGTGGTACCAGAGGCTGTTTTTCGACAGCAAATCCCTGAATTTCAGTATTGCCATCTAATCTAGGTTATCGTGGGACAGGCACCTGCCACGTCAGACTCCAGCTCTTGCAACATTTCAACTTCCCTACATGTCACGATTCTGGGCTCTCCCCGCAAAATGACAGGGCGAAGTTTGATGTGGAAGGCATAGACCCACTATAATTATAATTATATGGAAATCTTGGTATTTGGGGTATTTGCTGTCCAAACAGAACCTAAAACACAAATACTAGCATCAACTTTTGATATCTTGGCATCTTAGAAAGGAAAGTGAATCAATAAAACAAGAAAAGACACTATAAGCGATCTTTGTTTTCAAAAGAATCACCAAGCATACCAGTTTTTTAAATAAATAAATAAAAGAATCATTAAGCATACCATTCGAAGAAAAAAAAAGAATCATCAAGTATAGTGGCTAGAGAATTTTGTTGCTAGGACTGTCGAAGGCTGGGGCTAGGTTCGCTTGGGCCTGGAATTTGAACTGGTCAGACTGGAGTCACTGGACCTATTCTGAATTGTGTGTTTGCTCCACCCAGGCTCAGCCACTGACAGCTCTGTTTGTTGCCATTCACGGAATCTGGTGTTTGAGTTATTCGGAACATGGGCATCAGGCTTACTGAATTCGTGACTACACCCCACTCCCACAGGAAAAAGGTAAAGACAGTTATCTTTAAATATAGCCCCGCACTTGCAAAAATAAAAACTGGAACAACATTGAGAGACTTGAAATGTACGAGAATCATACAAAATTGGTTCAAGCGTAATCATCTATGGAATGTCCAGTTCAAAAATAGAAGGGCATGAGCTGCATATGTGTCAAGACAACCATACACAACTACGTGCATGAGATTTGGACCATCAGTCAGGTGCATCTCACCATGGAGGATCCACAGATATAGTCATCATCCAAAAGCCTCATCCCAACTAATTGGGGTCAGCTACACGAATCCTGTTATGCCATTCCACTATTGCGGACCACATCCTCAACTAAACCATATGCCCTCAAATCTTTTCTTACTACCTCCACCCATGTCCTTTTGGGCCTTCCAAAGGTCCACAGATACAAACTTTAAAAATTTAGAAGAAAAAAAAAGGTTCCGAGAATCCCATCCATACAAAAAACTCTAGTAAGAAACGGTTCACATTCAATGGGCAATACGCCTCTCTTTAGAAGGTTAGGATTAAACGTCGGTGACTTCTGAGCCGTGGTCCATGGACCATCCACCGTAATGCCCATCTAACTAATTATCAATACTTGATCATGTTCTTTTGATATGCCTTTTCAATCAATGCTTTATCAGACATAAATTGCATAAATTGGTCAGGAGACACATTTAGCTCAATAGGTTCACTCCTTGTTTCAGATTATTTGATCCTTCACAATACAAAAAAATACCAAGTGACATAAGACAGTATTGAACAAAGAACTTTAATACCTGAACATGCATGGCAGTGCCGTACAATATTTCCTCATGCTCAATAAGGCGTTGATGGAGAGTCCGGTAGTGATCCAGATCCAAATTCACTACTGGTTCTGTTTGGACAGGCAGATCAGCAAGCTGCGTCACGACATAGGAAGCCATCACCTGTCCAAAAATGGCGGGGATAGTTCCCAAAACAGGTATGATGCGGACCCTGAAACCCGGTACTATCTGATATGAGGATTATCACAGGTTAGAATATCAATGCTCACAGCTTTTAAAATTAAGGGAAATCATAGGATCTTGAGCCTCAACAAATGTATATTTTGCTGAGAATCAGGATTTTTGTACATGTGGACGTTTCACAATCCTGACACTTGATCTGACATGCCCAACCGTGGATGGGGATGTTCCAAATAATCCTAGAATGGAATGTCCTAGATCCTTTCATCCTTGGCCTATTTTCCTTTCATTTGGAGTGTTGTTTTATCATTTTGTTTACCTTCTGTTTCTAGGCCACAGTTGGAGGGCTAGGATCTTCCAATTTGGGAGATTTTCAAGGCATCCCCAATCCAATGGTTCAGGTACAATTAGGAACTAAGTTCAAACCTTTTTCTCCACAATATTTCTGATAAATTTCGTTATTACGATTAGAGATAATGTACAATCCTCAACCCAAGGATATGCATAGTCCTCAAGTCCTCAGTCCACGCAGGTCCCATGGTTACATGATCTACGATCACCAGTCCAAGTGGGGGCCATGTTTACATGATCCAAATGTTAAATGGACCACCTTTCAGATGTACCATGCCATGAAATTCTCCATAAAGGAACAATTCTAATCTTTTGATTGGTGGCAAATAGAAAGTTAAGAGAAAATACAGCAACCATCCAAATTGATTAGAGAAGGGCCAATAATTCAATGGCTAGGAGCTTCCAATCACAGAAATGTCTGGAACACGGTTTATAGACAGTGAGGACAATCAGATTATTGACAGTGAAGACAATCAGATAGTCTGGACCACCACATTATGCACCTACTTGAACAGAAAAAGGCAAGAGGATACTACATATATCCTCTGGTTGATGATCATATAACTCTTAACAATTAAGTATATGGAGTTACAGCGATGAACAAAGAGAAATCAATTTCTTAGAATGGAGATAGAAGGAATTCAATTAATCATCCACACCTGATAATCTGAAGGATTTTCTTCTTCTGCAGTTGATCCTTTAAAGGGTAGCAGCTTTGCCTTGGGTTTCTCTAGAGAAAAAACTACAGGAATTCCACCTTCAATACCATAGTCCTTTTTCAAACGGTGTCTCACCTGAAAACAAAATTGTTTCCAAGATGATGAATTAACACAAGAAAAGAAGTCCAGAAACAATCTCGCATGCTTCAGGACAGCGTAGAGAATGCAGAATATGAGATTGTGAAGTTAGTATATTGTATTCATGCAGTGTAACCAGTGTTTTAAGTATCGACGATATCAGCCGATACATCCCACGATATATCTTGTATCCCACATGTGCAATACGAAAAGCACAAGTAGTGGGACATCCCACATGTTCGATCTGGTGAGCATTTTTTATTTTCGAGCCTTTTTTTACTATAAATCATGTTAAATCTTTCTTCTTCTTCTTCTTTTTTTGAAGAGTAACGGAAATTTATTAAAGGCGTGCTAGCCGAAGCAACACAGGAAAAGAATACAAGAAAGCCAAAAAAAGAAAAAGAAAAAAGCCACGGAAGAAACCTCCCGGCCAGCCCCCAAATCTATCAATTACCACAATAGACACTCCATTCCGACACTAACAGAAAAATGGAGCTGACAACAACCATGATGGTCCGAGATAAATTTTGGAATAGCCTTCAATGATTATGTTACAAATCATGTTAAATCAGTGTCAAATCAGCTAGGAATAGCCTCCTAGCTGACACTTATTTAAATCATGTTAAATCAGTGTCAAATTGTTACAAATCAAAACATGAAAAATCATGGATTGGGAGCTTCGATTTTGAGATTTGGAGGAGATGGACTAAGTTGCAGAAAATTGAAAAAAATAAAAAAAAATTCTCAATTTCTCGCAAATCGGTTGCAATCTTTGTGTCCAAACATAAAATCAAACATGCATGTAACCTGATCTAGTGATTCTTCTTTTGCTTTTGAATGTATTGCTTGTATTTCCACACGTCTTGTTACATTTATAAATTCTATGAATACTCTGAAAATATTTGTATCAATTCAGTTAGACAGCGCATAGATTAGGACCTCGTACAAAGAAAACGTATTAGGTGCACTTGTTTTTTGTAATGTTTTGATTTAGATGTGTGTATTGATGTCATTTTTTAACAATCACCGAAGTTTCATCGAAAAATTCGACCAATTTCCCATTGTTTCCCCATGTTTCCAACAGCAGCAATACATTACACGATACAACTGATATACCCATGCGATAACCGATACGTAATGCGATACCGATATTTCGAACACTGAGTGTACCATACCTTCTGTCATTTTGCCTATTACAAAAATAGGGCTCTAGCATTATAAATGATAAGAATGAGAGAGAGAGAGAGAGAGAGAGGATGTCCAGACTCTCTTCTCTTTCATATTTTCTTCCCGCTTTACTTTTTATGTCTCTAATTCTCCTCTTAGGATGTTTCTTGTTCGTCCAAGCCTACCATGTAATGGAACATGGTAACAGAGCAATGCTGAACATCTCCATGCCATCATTTCCATCAGGCATCAACAATTCATCACTGACTGCCTTAATTTTTGCCAAACACCATCACCATCCCTTCTTCATCATTACTATCATCAACCCATCACAATGACCTAGTGCCATCTCCACAACTTCACCATCATCATCTCCACTGATTCAAATCTGCTCATCAGTGGCCATTCATCAAATCTGCCCATCAGTGGCTGAGATTCAGTCCCATCTTCCCCACATTTGTGCTGCTCCATCATTACCAGATTACACAAATGCCTGCTCCAACTAAGCAAGTGGGATGATCAACCAATGAAGTTGTTAAAAACTGATGTGGTGATCCTATGATCAATCTATCATAGCATGATCAGGACATGATCAGCCAATGGTCAGGCCACACACCAGGCCAGACCTTCATCCAGTTGAAGGGGTAAAAAATTGATCAATTCACAATCAACTAAATATCAGTCCACGATCAACCCATTATGAGTCCAATGATTGGTTTGTTTTTTATTTGAATTGTTCCTCCTGATCTGTTTTTATTTATGATGGAAGGTGGTCTAAGTGAAGACCACAGGTCCAAATTCCCATGAGAAACAGTCAAAATCATCCTGGGTTGATGATCACCATTGTCAAACTAGACGGAAAAAATTACTTGGAAAGGTCTAGAAACCAAGAGAAACTTGGATATATTACCAGTAACAAAAAAGAGCCCGCTGTAGATGATCCATCCCATGATGACTGGGAAAGTGACAATCTAACAGTGATATCATGGCTTCCTCATTTGATGCAGCCCAGTATCAGTTCCGGACCATTGTTTTAAGAAGAGCACGAGATATGGGATGCAGTTACCAGGACGTACTCACAGCAAGATGACTTGGCTTGAACTTACCAACTGCATCATAAGATGACAAATCTGCATCAAGGAGATCTATCGGCCTGAATGGTACTTTTTAGTGATGAAACTAAAGTGGGAAGTAGATCAACATCAACACACTGCTCCTATACTTGATGATATCAAGAAGCAAACAAAATCAAAATGAAATTTTGAATTCTGTTGATGATATCAAGAAGCAAACAAAATCAAAATGAAATTTTGAATTCTTGGCTGGCATTCATCCTTGCTTTGAGCTGCAGAGAGTGCAGTATCGTGTGAAGAACTTCCTTCCTGAGAATTTGTCTATAATTATATTAGAGAAGCAAGTTGAAGAGTTACCACAGTGGAGCAGAACAAGAATGTTCTCCCTGAGAGATGTTCTTGTGACTGATTTGAGATCATCTAGAGTGGGACCTGGAAGGAGACAGAATTGTGTTCCACTCTTATACGGAAAAGGATAAATTAAAGTGTACTCCTTGTGGGAAGCGACGGCACACCATGAATTAGGTTTTTCGAGTGAAAAATAAAAGTTACACAAAAACCCAGATCATGTCATTAATCCCTATGGATCCCCATTTAGATATATCCAATTTTCTAAAAAAGAAAAACTTATGTTTTTGTCGATTCCCCTCTCTATGCCGATCTACAAAGTGACGCCCACTCTCTCTCTCGATGCCTGATCTTCTGATCTACAAAGTGACGCCCAAAGGGGAGGGCGTCCAAGGCTCTCTCTATGCTATATCCTCTCCCTCAGGTATAGAATCTATTTATAAGGAGCTAGGGTTTCAGCGAGACAATAGTTATGGTACTCTACCACCTTAAAGTCTTCCATATGCCCTATTGCTTTGGAATTTTGTGATCCCGCCTTATCCCATGCACCTATATCTTATCCAACCCTTCCACTATCATGGCCACCGTCACTGTTATGTAATGATTATTACTGGTGTGTAGCGACCATTACGGCACACCTTGCTTGTGGTCTACCATCAGTGTTTAAAGTATCGGTATCACTACAAGTTTCACTGGCTGGGGATATGGAAACAATATTGATATTGCCAAAAACCGGAAATGTAGGGAAATGTGGGGAAGACGGTGGAATTTTTCATTGAAACTTCAAGAGATGCTAAAATATACATATTTGCATATTTAGGAATCCAAAAATTGAAAAAAGAATACATACATAATAATTTTCATTTAACGGGGGCCTAAAAGCATGTGTTGTCGTAAGAAACTAGTCCCACCATCCCACACATCCAATTCATCCATCCAACCATCCCATCTATGCATCCAACCATCCATGCAACCTTCCATTCAAACATCCATCAATATTTCAGAATATCAACAAGACACGATATTTCGCCAAGAAATCATCAACAACTAAAAAGGAAACGAAAGATTGTGGTCTAGATATCACCCATGTTGTGATAACAATAATATTACAATATGATCAATATTATCGTCGATAATTTGAACACTGCATACAACCATGCACCCATAAAAATTTTTGAAATGGATTTTTTCTAATAAACAGACTTTTAGCAATATCGATACATTGGTGATATTATCAAAATATCACTGATACACTGGTGATACAAGCGACAACTAGAATTTAAACGGTATATATTGGCGATACAAGCGAGACCTGGAATTTACACAATCGAAAATATTGGCGATACATCAACGATATCGATACGTTGGCAATACTTAGCAATACATCGTCAATGCCCGGAATTTTTAAGACTACCAGAGTTATCGGTATCATTAAGCTAGAGATGTTGATAATATCGGGGATATTTAGATAATATCGGGGATACTCCAAACAATGTTTACCATACATTTCGTTATTTTAACTATTATGACATTATAGCATTATAAACAATAAGATTAAGAGAGATAAAGGTAGGATGTCGATTCTCTTTTCTTTCATATTTCCACCTTTCTTTCATATTCTTTATCTTTTTCTCCTTATGCGATATTTCTTCTTCATCCAAGTTTTTCATGTAATGGAGCAAACGGGAAATTATTAACTATTCAAGCATGAACATTGATATACTATGATACGAAGCATCCACAATATGTATTACACTAGAAGTTAATCTTTCCTCATAAGCAAGGATATGAGAAAAATTATATGATCCTAAAATCTGAGAAAATACATGGGGAGTGGGCCCACCTGTTAGTGATCCCCATTGAACTGAATGGGCCCACCATGGATGGACTATGCCCCGAAAATCTTGTAGACAAGTACCTATTGATATGACCTTTGTCATTGTTTCCATTGAATAAGAACCATTGCAGTATTTTTTTATTTTTTTTCTGAACCATTTCTTGGCAGGCCACTGATCGAAAGGTTAGGATTGTCACATTGCGGAGTTTTTGGACATGGTCTTATCTATGGTGGAGCAGTGGAGCCAATCAGAACAACTGAAATGGATCACTACACCATGGCCCCACTAGTAAAGGTAGAAGGCCCGAGAGTACCACTTATATCCTCAGGTCAAGAGTAGTATAATTCCTCAGGACATGAACCAATCCTTAGGACACCATAGATCGTCAACTCAAGTGGGAAAAGGGCACCACACTCGGATGTGTTGGGGTCGACATCATGAACCAATCACAAGACGAGTAGACCATATTTCTCTACTCGCATGCATAGGCTTCATATGGCTCAAAATATAGTAAACATAATTTTATGAGAAGGGCATCCAACAAATAAATGCCAGGACAAACTGACAGATCATCCAAAGGAGAGCAAGTACATTACAGCTCGAGAGAGTGGATCATTTATCGATTCTCTTAAATCAGCAACACGAATTCGAGTTGGGTCAGCTCTAGCACCGGCACCTGTCGCAGAAAGCACCCTTAAACCCCTACGTACACATGCAGCAAGTAGAGCCACCTGTCGAAGATAAAAGGTGAAAGTTAGCAATTTAAATGGTCATGACATCTTGTTAACAGCTAACAGTTAAATTCAACATTTCTGGGAAATTTTAAGAGAATGTAACCAAGCTGCTGCAAGAAGGCATCACTCCCTTAGTCTCAGAACCCATAAAGTCTAAGAAACTCTCAAGTAGATGTTGCAAGAAAACTTTCGGGCAGATGGTGCAAGCATATTAAAAGAAACAAGATTAGAATACCCACACTCTCAACAAGAATTCCAGTAATCACTTCACGAGCAATTATAGGATCTTCGACCTGAGGATACACACAACAAATTCATATTTTCCAGTTTAGACAAGTAGGTCCATGGTTGGTAGATCCAGACCATTGGTCTGTTGGGCCTCACCATGATGCCCCATACCCCAATAATATCATCAAGTAAATAACCCGAACCTTTCAAGTTATGACCTGCAAATAGACGGTTAAGAAAAAGAGAAACAACAACAGTCCACAAGGCATAGATTGGTGGCTAGGATCATCCAATCTGGGAGATTTGGGGGAACAGTTCATTCATTGCGAAGCTCACCAGAGCAACTGTCTTGATCACCGAACCATGCGCCCTACTTCGCCAAACTGAAAACCAAGTATATTGTGCATAGCTTAAGTAATATTCTTCTACTTCGTACCATAAAGCTTACAAGCATAAATAATCGTTTCGCTTCATATATAGACAGTAGTTATATACAAGTTGTTTTGAGTTTTTAGCCAAAACAATCGAATTCATCCAAAAGAAATCAAACATCACCTAAAACCGAAATCTGAATTGGAAATATGCCTGAAACATGGGTATAGAAGAATTCAAATTTCCCTTGAGAACAAGCAGAATATGGATTTAGACTAAACCATATTCCTAGAAGATTTTATCATCACGTATGCTGATTATGCACGGTAGCTCTCAAACTTTCCATGGTTAATTCAAGCTAATGTAAGGCCTGAGGCATGCAACACATGTTTCTGTGAAACAATTCTCATTTCAAAAACTGGGTGAAACATATTGTGAAATGCTTGCAAAATGTTGGTCAAACATAAGTGAAACGCTTGTAAAGCATGGTGAAATGTACATTTAATTTGTAACCTTAAACTGGTAAATGTCAAATTTGTTTTTTTTTCTTAATTTTCTATAAAAATCATTAGCCTAAAACATTTCTCTTTCTTACCTGCTTTATGTTTCGCTTTCAGTTGCAGCTCAGGTTTATTTTTTTTCCAATTTGGGAGATTCCTGGTCATCCCCAAGCCATGGTAGGGCCAATCAGATCATGATATGGACCCACTTGTATGGACTTCGTGCACAAGGACACTACATCTCGATGCATCAGAACCCTATAATTCCTCTGCTAGAGACAAGGTTCCTGTTCTAGTAAGTTTACTCCTATTCTACAGTGTATCTTACTGACTTCATGTTTAGGCCTTGGGGTTAAGTAAATAAGAGTTTTAGAGGATGAGAAAGATAACTCACAAGATCTCTTTCCCACTCCATCTCTTTTATTTTATTCTCCTTTTTTCTTCTCTTTTTACTCGAAACATGAAAATAAACATGGTGCCAGAGCAGGAAATGGGTTAGATCTAGATCCTCTTCCTCTCTTGTTTCTTCTACTCTTCTTTTTCTTCTCCTCCACTGCCTCCCATCACTGCAGCACATCCAGACCACCAACAGCCATTGGTTTCCATGTTAGGGTCACCAACATTCGCTTCCAGACCACCAACAGCACCTCTAGGCCACCAACAACCACCACAGCTCGTTCCAACCCACCAGCAACCCCATCTGGGCCACCACCTGCTCCTTCAAGGACACATGTAGTACCCAATGACCCTGTTAAGGCCAGTCATGGTCACCTTTTTTAACATCTGAACCACCTGTTGTTCTCCGTGCCATATATGGATTGTCTGTAAGCCATCAGTAACTTTCTACAACATTCAGTGATGCCTGATTCTTCAATTTCTTGTTAGATGGCAGAAAATATAACTAGTGGTATCTTTCAAAAAAAAGTATAACGAGTGGTTATCAAAAATCCAAGTGTCAATGGGTAATATTCAAAATGATCATCTCAAACTAATGATCGTCATGATCAAACTTGATGGAAAAATTACTTGGAGTGGTCCCAATCATGAAGATGTTAATTGGAAGCAGTGTTCGTAGTATCAGTATCGGTACATGTATCGTTGGCTGGGGATACGGAAACATCTATCGGTATTGTCAATAACATCGCCGATACCTCGAAATGTATTGTTGAACCTCGAAATGTATTGTTGACTGAGGAAACATTGGGGAAATGGTGGAATTTCTCAATGAAACTTCAAAAGATGCTAAAATACACATGTTTGCATATTTAGGAATCAAACAATTGCAAAAAAGAATAATAAGTCTCTCTTTAATGGGGGTCTAAAAGCATGTAACATTGACTCAGGGAAATATTGGAGAAACATGGGGAAAATGGTGGAATTTTTCAATGATACTTCAGGAAATTCTAAAATACACAAATTTGCATATTTAAGAATCAAATAATAGCGAAAAAGACACATATTTGCATATTTAGGAATCAAATAATAAGTTTCCCTTCAATGGGAGCCTCAAAGCATGTATTATTAACTAAGAGGAGCTTTTTTTTTTTTCTGGTTGAGAGAGAGAGAGAGAGAGAGAGAGAGAGAACAGATATTTTATTTGAAAGGCAAAAACAGCCAACAAATTTCAAGAACTATAAACAGAAAGAGGAAAACAAGAAAACTATATACATCTCTCTACAAATCAACCCAAATATGTTTACAATTACAATTTTTCCAAACCTTCTAAAGCAAGAGGGATGTCCTCCAATGCGAGACAAATCATAGCCCATTCGATGACCAAGTATTTCGCCTTAGTGAAGACTCCCGCTACAGAATCCAACTTGTTGTTGAAGCATTGATTGTTCCTCGCTTACCATAATGACCACAGTCCCACTAGCATTGATAGTCTCCACACTTTCCTCCCAACTTTCCCAACTCCTACTTGCCATACTCGGAAGAAGTTGGAAATGGATTTTGGCATCACCCATGAAACCCCAAATAACGGGGTAAAATTATCCCAAAATCCCCTCGCAAAAGAACAGTGCATAAATAAGTGACCCACTCATTATCCTTCCAACAAGGAGGGCATGCGTTGACTAGAATTAAACCTTGCTTGCAGAGATTATAAATGGTGAGGATCTTGTTCCACCCCACCAACTAAGCAAAAGCTGCAACTTTCCTTGGGGCACCATAGGTCCATAAGGAATAGGAGTGTGCTGGATCTTCGATCAGTTGGGATCCCGACAACCTGGTGTGGAAGGATCTCACTGTGAAGGATCCCGATTTATCTGAGGCTCAAGTCATCACATCCCGTTCTGCACTTAAATCTACTCTCGAGAGTGTTTTTAGCAAAGCAAGTACTTGACCTTTTCTTTCGTCTTCAAGTGCCTTCCACAAGGTGGTTTTCACACGCCAAACGGTTCTGGCCATGAAAAGCACTTTACAACCGAAATGTCCATGATCGGAGAGACCAAGGCTATTCTCGGGAACTCATCCTTCAATGAACGAGTTCCCGACCAAATGTCTTCCCAAAACTTTACATGTTCCCCATTTCCTACTGAAAAGTTCACACCACTCTTAAAGCTCTCCTCTACCTCTACGATAGCCTTCCAAAGTCCCGTAGCCTTATACAAGGAATATTTTCGAGGCCATCATCATGTTTTTTCTGACCTCTACTTTTTATAATAATCTCCTTCCATAAACTATCATTTCCTATTCCGAACCTCCATGGCCATTTGCCTAACAATGCTTTATTCATTGGGGCCAACTTTCTAATCCCTGCTCCACCTCTTTCTTTCAAGCAACAGACATCATCCCACTGCATTACGTGGAATTTCCTCTTATCCTCTACTCCTTGCCAAAGAAAGTCTCTTCTAAGTTTCTCCAACTTCTTCAACACGCCTGTTGGGCATTTAAAGGGGGAGAAAAAATAAAGTGGAAGGTTTGCAAGCGCAACGTAAACCAACAACAACCTACCACCCAACGATAGGTGGTGTCGCCTCCAGGATGTCAACTTCCTCTTGAACCTTTCAATTACCTGATCCCGAGGGTGTTTAGGGGGCTTCCCAATGCATAATGGAAGCCCAAGGTAAGTGGATGGGAAGGACCCCATTCGACACCCGAAAATTGCTACCAACTTTTCCAGTTCTTCCTTTGGTACGCCATTACCCAATATCTCGTACTTTATTGGATTTACCTTCAATCCCGATGCCACTTCAAAACAGCAAATGATCTTCCGTAGATTGCCAAAATGGGTTTCATTAGCATCGCACATCAATAGGGAATCGTTCGCAAATTGGAGATGTGAAACTTGAATACCACTTTTGTCCACCCTAAAGCCACTAATAACATCTAGAGATACACCATTCTCCAACATTCTACTCAAGGCCTCCGTAACAATAACAAATATAAGCGGCAAATAAGGGGTCATCTTGTCTCAACCCTCTTGTTGACTTAAAGAAACCTTTCGGGGAGCCATTTACTAGTACTGAGAATTTAGGCAAAGTAACACAAGTGGACATCCATCTTCACCATTTTTCCCAAAACCCAAGTCTCCAGAGTATGTAGTCCAAGAATTCCCATTTGACATGATCATATGGCTTTTCCAAATCTAGTTTGCATACAATGCCTCCACATCCTTCCTTGAACCTCAAATCCAAGCATTCATGGGCTATCAAGGCACCATCCAAGACCTGCCTACCTTCTACAAACGCACCTTGAAATTTAGAGATTCGCGAGTACAGATTTAAGTCTTGATGCTAAGATCTTGGCTAGAATCTTGTACAAGGCCCCAATCAAGCTTATCGGCCTGAAGTCCTTCAAACTTTTCGCTCCCTCTTTCTTTGGGATCAATGCTATGAAAGAAGCACCAAGTTCCATCTCTAACTTACCTTCATCGAAAATTGCACAAATGAACGCCACCTCTCAAGGAAACATTGGGGAAACATGGGGAAAATGGTGGATCCATCCAACCATCTATCCATGCATGCATATACTACAAAAACACATGCATGATCTATCCATCCATCCATCAAACCATCCATGGATGCATACTTACATACATACAATGAAAAATACACTTATACACACATACATGATCCATCCATCCATCCATGCACGCATGCATGCGCGCGCGCGCACACACGTCAATCAAAAAAAATAAATTGAAATGGAATTTTTTTTTTAATAAACAGATTTTTTTACTATGTCGATACATTGGCAATATTATCAAAATATTGCCTTTACATTGGCGATCCCAGTAGGGCTGTAAATGGGTCAGTGGACCCGATGGGGCACCCGGACCCAACCCATTTAGACCCGACCCAGACCCAACCCATTTGTTAAATGGTACGGGTCTAGGTCCAAGATCAGACCCAATTGCTAAACGGGTCTGGGTCTGGTTTCCTTTATATTAGCCCCGATCCGACCCGAACCCATTTAGTAAGTGGGCGGGTTTGGTCTATGTTTCAAGGGACCCGTCTAGCCCAGACCCGTCCAGACCCGGTTTTAAGCCTTGCAAAATGCTTGCATACTTGATCCAGAGCCGAACCCATTAGACCCGACCCATTTATAAATGGGTCTGCGTGGATCTCCCTCTACTAGACCCGGACCCATTTATAAATGGGTCTGATGGATTGACTCAAACCCGACCCGGAACCGCCCATTTAGTAAAAGGGTCTGGGTCTAAAATTTGGACCCAGACCCGTTTAGTAAATGGGCGGGTCTGGTTTTGGCTAAACCCGGCCCGAACCCGACCATTTACAACCCTAGATCCCAGTGACATCTGGAATTTACACAGTCGAAAATATTGGCAATACATTGCCGATATTGATCTATTGACAATACTTAGTGATATATCGCTGATACCTGGAATTTATGATATTACCAATGTTATCAGCATCGCCAAGCTCGAGATACCGATAGTTTCGGGGATATTATCAATAAAATCGCCGAAACTCAAAACAATGATTGGAAGTGGGAAGAAATTGGGTTTTACAACCAAGAACATAAAGCCACCCATAGAGGATCCATCCCATGACAATTGGGGAAGCAACAATCTAATAGTTATGCCATCGCTCCTTCACTAGATGGAACCAAGCATCAGTCGTGGATTATTAATCCTAAGGATTGAGAGCAAATAAGGGACACTTAAGTGTGAAAAATATTCTTAACGGGAACATATGGTTAATGCATATTAGTCACACCAGTGAAATAATGAACATGCAATAAGCTACGATGGCGGTTGAAGAATTCTTTGCGGTGATGAGATAAAGGTGGGAAGACTGATTAAACTTATGAGCCATACTATGAAATTTTGGAATAGAGTACTTGAGCAAAGACTAAGGCATGAGACAAATGTATCAGAAAATCAGTTTGGTTTCATGCCAGGGAGGTCTACCATCGTTCTCCTACTTAGGCAATTGATGGAGAAACAAAGGGAAAGGTGGAAGGATCTCCACATGGTCTTTATTTACTTGTATATAGATTACAATAGGGTCCCTAGAGAGTTAATCTAGTGGGTGTTGAGAAAGAAAGGAGTTTCAAGAGGATACATTGACATGATTAAGGATATGTATGATGGAGTAGTAACAAACATGAGGACCACTACTGGAAAGACAAGTGAGTTCCCAATTACTATAAGATTGCACCAGGGGTCAACGCTCAGGCATTGAGCCCACCTTTTTGCATTGGTTATGGACGAGTTAATGAGGCATTTGCATGAAGAGATCCCATGGTGTATGTTGTTTGCAAATGACATGGTTTTGATTGACAAAATGAGGGAGGGCGTAAACACATAGCTAGAATTATGGAAGGGTGCTTTAAAATCTAAAGGATTTAAAACTACACAGAGTGAAATTTTAGTAACAATGGGAGTGAGAATAGGGAATTAATTAAGATTGCTAGCCAAGAAGTTTCCCAAAGACCACTTCCAGTATCTAGGGTCAATAATTCATCGGTGGGGAGATTGAGAAGGATGTTGCCCATAGAATTCAAGCGGGGTGGAAGAAATGGAGATGTGCCTCTAGAATTTTATGTGATCATCATATACCACTCAAAATGAAAGGGAAATTTTATAGTATGGTTCGTGCTTTATGGGATAGAATGTTAGGCAGTTAAGGAACAACATGTTTATAGGATTAGTGTAACTAAAATGAGGATGTTGAGATGGATGAGTGGCAAGACAAGGATATAGAAACGAATGCTTTCTAGGGAATTTAGAAGTAGCACTAATAAGTAATGAGATGAGCGAAAGTAGACTTAGATGGTTTGGCCATGTGCAATGGAGACCAAGAATTGCACCGGTTAGGAGTAAGTTGGTACAAGTTGAAGGAATTAAAAGGGCAAGGGGAATGCCTAAAAGGACGTGAGTGGAGGTATTAAGAAAAGATTTGATGACCTATGGTCCTACTAAAGTTATGGCCCTTCATAGAGTGGAATGGCAGAAAAGGATTCATATAGCCAACCCCAATTAGTTGCGATAAAACTTTGATGATGATGATAAGGTGGGAATAATCTGACCACTAGCAACGCATTGCTCGTACCTTTGAGGATATTAAGAAGAAGACAGAACAACGAAGGATTTTAGAATTGTTGGTGGGACTGCATATCGATTTTAAGTCACAAAGAATGCAAGAACTTGGAAGGGATTCTCTACCTTCACTTGAATCCATTTATATTTATATCGGAGGAGAGGCTAGTGGTGAGCTACTAGTATGGACCATAATTCTTCTGTTTACCTTGCAGTCAATTCCAAATCATCTAGAGCAGGTGTTTATGGAAAGGGATAAGAGTCATGCTCCTTTTTCATCTACAGACGAAAACAAACTATGTACTCTTAGAAAACACAAACATCTTAGAAGCAATGTTGGGGTCCAAATCCTCATCTTCATTGAAAGCCAAGGAATGCTATGGCCAACTCTGCTAAGGTATAGGTTGAGCCAGCCTCCACTACTCTATCTTCAAGCTATTCTACAACAGACCCAAGAGATCAAGTCATCAATGATCTTCATCAACAAATGGCTGCCCTTAACCCTTGTCATCACTTCACAACTCCAAATAGGCAGCCAATCATCTCTGCACCTGCTAATCATGTCTCTCAGACTGTCTCATTTCATCCATGTGCTTTATCATTGGTGCCTTTGATCACATGACTGGAAAGAAGGATGGTTCCGTTTTATTTCCCCATCTCTAGTGGCATTAAACTTGTTGATGGGTCTTTTTCCAGTACACTGGAAAAGAGCCCTGTCAATTTTCTCAGTCATTATGATTACCATCCATTGTGAATGCTCCCATATATGCGCGGGTCACGAATATTATGTACTCTTGCCACCCCTTACTAAATGACTTTACTTTTAGGGTTAAACGAATATAAGTTTTAGTGAGTGAGAAAGATAAAGTAACAAAACCTCTTTTCCTTTCCATCTCTTCTTCATTTCTTCTCCCTTTTTTCCTTATCTTTGAATCTCCATGGACATAAACAATACAAAACCCACAACTCTAAAATTCAGGTCATATACGAAATTGTAATCATTTTGACAATCATTCCTAAAGCCCTATCCTCATATCAGACAAAATCATCAGCCTCAGATCAAATACAAAATGCATTGTAATAACTGTGACGACCATGTCACGCCAAATCCTGCATGTTGAAACAAAACATTAAAAGATGCGTGTGCAATTCAATATGAAACAAAAAGAATCAAAGGAATGCTACAAAGAAGCACCCACTGCATGGAGTTTTATGCAATGTGGGAAACATTTTTATTATACATGCTGCACTTATGCACGCTGCACAGTGAACGGGACCGTTGATTTGATAAGGCCGTCACATGGATGGGCCAAATCCCAAAACCAAGCAATCAGGTTGTGGTAGGCATTCAGTTACTCAGCTGAGAAAGAGATGGTTGGCTCAAAAAAATTGAGCAACGGTACATATCCAATAGGCAAAATTCACAATTATTAGATAGGCAGAGCTGTCCAACCACTTTCATCGTTGGCCTATGCCCTAAACATAGGGTGGCCCACCATATCAACAGTCCCGATCCCATACATGCTTTTATGGAGTGCCTGTCATGATAGCTTCTCAAAATATCATCATAATCACCATAGCCTTTTCCCAGCTATTTCAGATCAACTTAACAAGTCTTATTTCACCCCTTCATTCCAATCTAAGGTGATGTTTTCAATAAACATATACACTTTCATATCCCTTCTCACCACCTCGATCACAATAACCGTGATTTATGCGCAGACCGAAATATAAAGTTACATGGTATAAGATCCAGTTTGTCACTTAAAATTTACAAACATGACAGCCTGGCTATGACACATACAATAATGACAGTGCATAGACCAGGAGGGTCATCAATCAAGAAAAGGCAGATAAATATGCATATCTGCTCATAACTCTATTTGGAAATTATCATTTGAAGTTAACCAAACTTCCGAGCAAGGGATTACCTTTGTATCTATATTATCAATGCAATCAAGAACAAAATCAGGCCGGCCGGACAGAATCTCCTCCTCGGATGATGCGTCATATAACTGCACTCTTGCATCTATTTGGCACTCTGGGAAAATCGATGCAAAATGCTTTTGAAGGCACACCGCTTTTGGGGTTCCGACATCTTCTCTAGTAGCCACAGCGTGTCGATTCAGCGATGAAACCGATACCTTTTCACACAAGTAAATGAGTTTGTCAAATTCTTTCCACGGAGAGAATTTAGAAATCCCTTACAACTTAAAGTAATAATTAGTTATTTTAGCAAGAAACTACAAGATCTACCATCGCTGTTCAATATCGTAAAACCGTAGCTTTAATTATTTTGGGGACTTCAGTTCTCTCGTTGGCAGTGAGAACGCAGGTAACTTCCAAAGAAATTCATAGTGACAAGAACTATTGAGACCTGATGCATCTGAACATGAGTGGGGCCCAATGCACCCAGTCTGTGCGAGTAGTGCCCCATTGTTTGGAAATTCAGAATTTTGTTACTTTTCTATCAATGATTTGGTAGCCCACTGTGGATGGGGATTGCCCTAGGCATCTTCCAGATTAAAAGTTCATAGTCATCCAATATTTGACCTTTTACTGGACCATTGCTGTTATGCTGTATTTTCTTTCTTCACTGCCAATTTGCAAGCCACTGGTCGAACAGCTAGATTTTTCAATCCAGAGGTTTTTTTACCATACCCTATCTGTGAAGCTCATTAGATCAATGACCTGGATCACCAAAACCATGGGGCCTAACTATACGGACAGTGCATCAGAGCTAATTCTCTATATAACCAACTGGCCAATCATGATGATTAAAAAAAGAAGTAAAGCAATTCAAAGAAAACATCAGAGAACCAAGAGGCCTAAGAGGACAGCTCTTTTTAAAAGTTAGAGAAAAATATAGGACTCTTGAAACTACTAAAACAAGGGGGGAAACATCTTAAAGAGACTTTTCCCTTAATATAATAGCCAAAAGACAACGTGCAGGTGGCCGGGATGCTGTATGTACGGCCATGTGGTTGTGTATACAAGTGTACATTGTGTATATAGCTGTATACAACAACCAGAGGGTGTATTTTGGGCATTTTCTTGGCATATACACATAAACAGGGTATTGTTGGCATGCACACACTGATTTTGTGAACAGATCAGGCACACATGTGACCCAGTAGGGCCCAATTTGGGCCTCCTAACATGTCTGGACTGGAGATTCAGCTGCATAATGGAGAAAAAAAAATCCAAAGAAAACAGCAACGAGAAGTAGAAATAATCTGTACAAAGAAACTATTGCAATATACGTGTGCTCTTTAAACACTTGCCACTTCCAAAAAATCAAAGATACCTGATCGAAATCCACAAGGAGGAGCCTACCAACCCCTGATCTCAAAAGCATCGAAGCAGCATGACTCCCAACTCCTCCAAGACCAATGACTACAACAAACGATTCAGTCACTTGACGTTGGGACTCCATGCCAAAGAATTGAATGTTCCTAGCAATAAGAGAAGAAACCATGTAACCCTAACATCCACCAAACATACAAAAGCCACAACCAACTTCAAGTTCAAAGCTGCCTTTCAAAAACCAAAAAAAAAAACAAAAAACTTCGAGTTCAAAGCTAAAAATAGACTTTTAACACCTTATCTAATGAAATTATGAAAGGGGGCATAGCATGGCTCATGAGTGGCATTGTTCACTTCAACATGAAGAACAACATTCAATGTCCAGAAGATGAAGTTCACAGGTTTTCCCATTCTAGAGGCATTATAAGATAACACGAGGATAGTTGCAGTACACAAGGCTTTCTAGTTTTTACAAATGGGTACCATTGTTCAGTGGGCAAGGTCATTGGTCTAACGGGACCCACCATGAATAGAAGGTGCCCAGACTCTCCTCCATTTGAAGATCCTATCCACCAACAACACTAGGACTTTTTTCAGTTGAATGTGAACTCTTGTTGTGTTTCCTTTTTTTTCTTTTTCTTTTTCTTTTTTTAAAGAATGAACTAAAATATATTAAGGGAGCAAACTCCAAAAACAAAAACAAAGCAAAGCACAACAAACAAAACAAACAAAGGAAGCTAAAACCTAGACCATACAACTCAAGACCCACGGAAAACATCAAAAGACGGCTGCAGACAAATCAGCCAAAGATGAAGGGAATGCAATCTAAAAGGTTTTAGACTGAAAGACAAATCGCGGAGATCTCTGACGATGAGATTCCCCACAGCAGAAGGGGAGGACGAGAGATCTTGGAAGCATTGTTGGTTTCTTTCGCGCCAAATAGCTCAAAGGGAGGCCATCATCACCAATCTCCAAAGAGATTTGGAATCGTCCTCGAGACATACAAAAGCCATTGGATCGAGTTTGGCATCACCCAGGGGATTCAGAAGTTGCTCCAAAGAGAGCATCAAACTTCCACAGCGAAGGGGAAGTGGAGGAATAAATGGGGGATGGATTCCACATAACAAAGACAAAGACGGCACACATTTGGAAGCACCAGACCACGGTGTTGCAAGTTGTCTCCCGTCAATACCCTTCCTTTGGCGAGAAACCAGACAAAGGCAAAGACCTGCAGGGGAGCTTTGTAGTTACCAGAAGAAGGACGGGAAGGCAACTCCTTAATTAGCAGGGGGAGCACAAATGATCTCGTACAAGGATTTGGTTGAGAAACTGCCTGTAGGAGATCGTGACCAAGAAGCAATCAGTTTTCCTGTGAACTAGACAGACCCCACGCAACAAATGAAGCAGATCCAAGAAGACCTCGATCTCGGGCTCAATTAGAGCCCAATGGCAAGGTGAGCACCAGATTCTTGAGCCAATAGGAGAAAAACAATTAGAGACGATAATGGATAGCTTCGAAGAAATTCTGGCTTAAGATATGAAAGAATATAGGAGAGAGGTCTATCTAAGTTCTAGTTGTCTAGCCAAAATCTAATCCAGGTGCCTTCTCCTAAACTAAAAGAGATGCCAACCAAGAAAGAATTCTTAAAACCCGTTATGACTTTTTCAAGTCATGAAGGCTCTGTAGAGAGAGGAGGGTTTGGTAAACAAGCCTCCTTCCTCTAGCCCATACTTATCTACGATGGTAACCCTCCACTTGGTTCCCATTTCGGTTCCAAAGTGCCAAAGCCACTTTCCAAGGAGGGTAGAGTTGACATCTACCAGTGTCCTAAGACAGGCACCTCCCTTAGTGGTAGGGCTTGCAAACCTCAGACAAGCTGAGTAAATGGAATTTGTGCTGAGAAGAGCAACCTCTCCAAAGAAAATCTCTTCTCAAATTTTCACTTTTGTGGATAATAGATTTGGGACAACGGAAGAGGTAGAGAAAGTAAGACGAAAGATTAGACACAGCCAATTTGATTAAGGTAAGGCATCCCCTGAGGGACAGGTAGCGACTCTTCCAAGGAGCAAGCTTTCTTTCCATCCTTTCAATGATAACATCCCAAAAGTGCTTGGCGGGTTTATTAATGCAAAAGGGAAGGCCATGTGGAGGGGAAAGATCCTACTTTACATTCGAAAGTTGCAGCAAGAGAAGGGAGGAGATCATCAGGAATATTAATGCCTAAAAGCTCACTTTTGAACAGATTAATCTTGAGGCCAGAGATAGCAGCAAGTAGTGGATAACTTTCCTCAAGTTGAAAACAACCATAACTATGGCCTCGCAGAACAACATGGTGCCATCTACAAATTGAAGATGAGAGATAACCTGACTGGAAGAGGATACTTTGAATCCACTGAAAAGGCCAATGGATTCACCTTTGCACAGCATGCGACTGAGACCGTCAGTAGCTAGGACAAAAAGGAAAGGAGATGGAGGATCTCCTTGCCTGAGACCCCTCGATGAAGGAAAGAATCATTTGGGGTATCCATTGATCAACACAGAGAAAGAGAAGCAGAGGAAAGGCAATTGCGGATCCAGCCACGTCATTTATGACCAAAACTGAGTCTGATTCGCAAGTAATCTAAGTACCCCCAATCAAAGTAATCTAAGTACCCCCAATCAATATGATCAAAAGCCTTCTCTATATCCAATTTGCAGACCAGGCCTCTCTCAATAGATTTGTGCCTCAAATCAATACATTCGTGAGCCAACAGGGCACGATCCAAGATTTATCCATCAGCCAAAAAGGCTCCATGAGCTTCACAAATGACTTTGGACAAAACGGGTCATAAGTCTGGAAGCCAACAACTTAGCTAGGATCTTATAAGGAGCCCCCAGCAGGCTAATAGGACAGAAATCCTTAAGCTTTGAGGCCCCTTTGACCTTATGAACGAGAGCAATGAAAGAGGCTCCAAGGCGCGAGAGATCGAACTATTAGAATGAAAGTCAAACATAAAGGAAATAATATCAGACTTAATTACTTCTCAGAAGAGATGAAAGAAAGCAAGAGGGAAACCATCAGGGCCTAGAGACTTGCTCTTTGCCAAGACTAAAAACAGTCGATTTAATCTTCTTTAAGGAAAGGTGCTTCCAGAGATCTCTAAAAAAATAAGCTTCCAGAGCATCCGCATCCTCGGCAGAGATCTACGGATCTCCAGGTCTTGACCAGCTCCCAGAGGAAAGAAGAGAAGAATAAGAGAAAACGATATGTTAAATACCTGCTAGTGATCCACTACCTTGGAACCATTAATTGTAAGTCTGTAATGCTACTTATCTTGTTAGAATGTGCTCTTGCACTGGCAATAGCATGGAAGTAGCTAGTGTTTTTGGCCCCAGTCTTCAGCAAGAGAACTTTGGAGCATTGTCTCCATTTAATCTCTTGTTGACATATCGTGTTAGCATAGTTAGACTTGAGGGATTCTCTGAGAGTTCTATTGTCATCCGAGAGGGGACCTGCCTCCATTTAATCTCTTGCAATGTTTCGTTCTTGGTCATCTCTTTGAAGTCTACAAAGGGAGATGTTAAAATGCTCGTATTAAGGAGATTTTTGGGACATGGTACATCAATGGCAATGCCCTGATTTACCAATGGTTTGTAAACTTGATTGACAAGGAGAGAGAAAAGTGTGTGTGTGTGTGTGTTTGGGGGGGGGGGGGGGGGGGGATTAGGGTTTGGTTACATCCTCATGCCCCACCCCTCTTTTTTATATTTAAATATAAAAGTAATAATGACAAGTGCATCCCATAATAACAAAAGCAAAAGTGTCAAGCCAACTACGCCCTTTTATAATAAAAGCAATAACACCCACCACGTCCTAAATACTAATAATGACATATAAGGGATAGAATATAGAGATAAGCAGGCCGTACATTGGTACGGCTCACATCCATTAACACTCCCCCTCAAGTTGGAGCAATCTAAATGAGTATGATCCAGAGCATTAGTGAACATATCTACCAACTAATCTTGGAACTTGAGGAAGGGCATGCAAATTTCCTTGCTGGCCACTTTCTCCTAGATGAAGTGGCAATCTACTTCAATGCAGTCTGATTCTCTCACGATAGACAGGGTTGTTAGCAGTGTGAGAAGTTGTAGGCAGCTTGATTGCCACATTACAATCCCATGGGAATATCAACCGTAAACCCAAGCTTGCAAATTAACATCATTAGCCAAATGAGTACACATGACATCAGCCACTGCCTTGTGTTTTGCCTCCACACTTGAATGAGCTCTTATATTTTGCTTCTTACTCTTCTATGTAACAAGATTGCCACCTACAAAGGGAGGTCGCCAGTAGAAGATCGCCTATTAGATAAAGAACTAGCCCCATCTACATCAGAATACCCTTCTACTTGGAGATGGCCATTTCGCTTATAGAGGATACCACGACCAGGAGCTCCTTTAAATACCTAAGAACACGAAGCACGGCCTCCATATGAGGAACTCATGAGCCTGCATGAACTAACTAAGCACACTAACAGGATATGTGATATCAAGCCAAGTAATTGTTAAATGGATTAGTTTTCTAATAAGTCAATAATATCTCCCTAAATCATCAAATAATTCTCCTTGATCCATATTGAGTTTCTTCTTAGTATCCACTGGGAGTTTCAATGGACTTGGCTCCTGGAAGGCTTGTCTCATCCAATAAATCCAGCGCATATTTTTTTCATGACAAATTGATGCCCATCTTAGACCTTGCCACCTCAATGCTCAAGAAGTGTCGAGGAGGACAACCTAAGTCCTTGGTATAAAACTATTGTTGTAAAAACTCCTTTAACTTCTCTATACATGTATTGTTGCTGCCTATGATGACTGACAATGATATCATCCACACACACAACCAACACAATGGTACATGCCTCGCTTTGTCTTACAAAGACAGAGTGGTCAACCTGGCTACATTTCATTCTGAATTCAAACATCAATATAGTGAACTTATCGAAGCAAGCTCTTGCAGATTGCTTTAAACCATAAATTGACTTCTTAAGGAAGCATACCTTATCTGACTCTCCCTGAGCAACAAAACCAAGTGGGTGCTCCATATAAACTTCTTCAATAAGATCTTAATAAAGAAAAGTATTCTTCACATCAAGTTAATACAAAGGTTAATCCAGATTTGCGGCAATAAAAACAACCACATGTACAGAATGAAGCTTTGCCACATTTAAGAAGGTCTATAAATAGTTGACTCCCAGAGTCTGAGAGTACCCTTAGTAACCAATCAAGCTTTACTTCACTGTATACACCCATCTACACCCCACTTCACGCTTTCCGGCAAGTGGTTCAATTAATGTTCAAGTTAAATTTTTATAAAGAGCAGCCATCTCGCTTTCCATAACTTATTTGCATCCATCACCAGTGAGAGCCCCTTGGAAAGAATGAGAAATAGACACAGATGACAAGGACACAGAAAATTCTCAAAATTAAGGAGATAAACCAGCAATAGATACAAAGAAATAGGATGTTGAGTGTAAGTATGTGTACCCTTACAAAGAACGATGGGCACATTACCTTCATTTGACGATATCGGTGACGATTAAGAGGGACTACGATCTTCTGACAGGTTAAGAAGATTCAAAAAAGGCATGTTTGTATGCACTCCATCTCCACGCTTTAAACTTCTAGAATAGACTTGCAAAGGCAATTTACGTGTTGTATAGGCATCTCCCTCACTGCGGTAGATGTGTTCAACACGTAGATCTTTCTTCAAGCTACAAAGAATGCTCAGTGGGTATGGTAGCACTTTCTTCAAATTGCAAAGGCTTTCCTCCCCTAGAGTGTGGAGTATGTTCAAAGAATGTGACAACAGCTAACACATAATGTTTACAGGAGACGAGATTATAACACTTGTATCCACATTGAGTATGAGAATATCCAAGAAAAATACTGCGGTAGATGTGTTCAACACGTAGATCTTTCTTCAAGCTACAAAGAATGCTCAGTGGGTATGGTAGCACTTTCTTCAAATTGCAAAGGCTTTCCTACCCTAGAGTGTGGAGTATGTTCAAAGAATGTGACAACAGCTAACACATAATGTTTACAGGAGACGAGATTATAACACTTGTATCCACATTGAGTATGAGAATATCCAAGAAAAATATACATGGTAGCTTTTGGTTTAAACTTGTCATGGACATGATTAAGCTAATGTATGGAACACACAAAACTGAGTACTTTATAAGGAATGGAAAAGATGGGAATCTAAGGACACAAAACCAAGAAAAAAAAGACAATTTTCCATCTAAGACAGATGACGACATCCCATTTATTAGGTAGCATGAAGTTAAAACTGCATCACTCAATTCGAAACATTTATTCTCAAAACCAATGCCCTAGCAACTTCTAGTAAATGATGATTCTTACATTCACCTACCACTTTTTATTATGGCATCTAAGCATATGAAGTTTGTAAATAATGCCATGAGATGAGAGATACAAATTAAAATAAGATACACATTCTCTAGCATTGTCAGAACAAAAAATACACACCTTAGCTTTGAATTGTATTTATACTTTTATATAAAATTCCTTAAAGCAAGAAAACACTTCCGAACGGTCTTCATTAAGTATAACCATGTCATTCGAGAATAATCATCCATAGAAATAATGAAATACTAGATGTCAAATAGACTAGCAATATGAATTGGACCCCAAACATCAAAATGTGCCAAATAAAATGGTTTTTCATTTCTTTCATATACGCGAGGTAGAAATGACACTCTGTGATGCTTGTTTAACTCACAAGCCTTACACTCTTAACTTAGATACATATGACAACAACGGAATAAGACTCTTTAAATTGCTTAAGAAGAGGTAACCAAGCCTGGAATGCCACTAATGTGGAAAGATATATGTCCATAATATAGCTCCAGTTATTCCACTATCGAGATACTACTGTCAATTTACTTCATGTCCTCCACCAATAATCATCCCCATCTTTAGATCCTAAAATTCACAATAGGAGGGGAAAAAATTATGACAAAACAGTTTAAGATTCAGTTAGCTTCTAACAACAGACTCAAAAGGAAATTTAGGAACATAAAGTACTAACGATGAGGACAGTGATCGAGTAGGGCAAGCAACACCCAACCTAGACACATGGATTGAAGTATCATCCACTAATGTCACAAAGGAAGTAGAGGTAGACTTAACTAAGACAACATATTGTGCTTATAGTCATATGATCAGAAGCTTCAGAGTCAACGGTCCAAGGTATGCTTTCAGAAGAAGCAAGACAAATCATACATGACCAGGAAAGAGTAATCGCGGCAATGATCTTTTAGAAGCTTGGCATACACTTCCTTGGACAAGGTAACTGAATCACCTGCAATACTGGACTCGGAATGAGAGGAAATGGTTTTGGAGACATAACCCTCAATACCATCATCTGAAGAGCGAGCCTGATTTGCCCAAGCTGGTTAATCGATAAGATCCCAGCATGTATCAGCAATATGGTTATTAATACCACGATCGGAGCACTTCCTATTACCACGGCCACAACTTCAGGAACCGCCAAAATCTACCTCCCCAATTATGTATACCTCTAAAAAAGACCTCCCCCTGACTCTCTACCACCAAAACGTCGACCACGACCACCACAACTTCCCCCATCTCCTCTATCAAATGTAGAAACTATTAGTGCACTTTTTTGTGGCATACTAGTGCACCTTATTTGTCAATTACATAAGTCAGTGAGTCTAGTATCGGTTGAGCTTAAAAAAGACGAAGACCGAAGACTCAAGCGGACCTGCTGCATCAAGGAAGAAGAAACAAGTAAAAGAGATGCCTTAGTGAGCCTTGAACCTTAACCAAAACCCGAACCTCTAGATGACCTTAACCCTTTAGGCATACTTGTAGTCATCTTAGATTGGCCCTAGGTGTCCCAAAAGACCACCCAAGAATGGCCAAAGAGGTTGCCTCTGCTACTGTAAAATAGAACTTGAGACGGCATACAGAACAGGGCTGCCGACCGGTCTGGACCCCTGGCCAACCAGTCGTCAAACCCCATCTTAGGACGGCAAGCAATGCTGGTTACCTAGCCTAATTCAACCGGTCGGACGATCGGTCAGCTGGGCTGTCCAACCGTTCGTGACCAACCCAAAGAGGACAGCAAGAAAACCCTCTGTCCAAGCCATGCTCGAACGATCGGTCCTCTAAATTCGACAGGTCGGCAACCCCTGGCCGACCAGTCCCGACCGGTCGGCTACTGACCGTTTGGAGCCGTTTTCTATCCGTTTGGAGTTTTTCTATAAAACAGTTTGGCTCGATTTTTGGGGTAATGAGAGAGATATTAGTGCATTAGAAGCCACCTTGATTGCTCATACCATTAGGCTCTAATCCTAAGCATTCTAAGCATTCTTCCTAGTGTTTAATCACAAGATGGAGCATTCAAAGCTCATGTGAAGATGTTTTTGCTCTCTCTTGATCTTTAGATGCTTTAGGCACCTCAACCATAGGTACATCCTTTGTCTAAACCTTTCTAAAGATCCTATTAGATGAAATTCCTCTAGGCAACCAACTCCTATCACATTGGGCATCTCAAGAGAATTCACACAATCTCCTATCACATTAGGCATCTCAAGAGCATCACATGCGAGGTGATTGATCGGTAGAGCTGAAGCATTTGCAACACTAGCGGCAACAGATCAGGGAGAGCAAAGGGGAGCTAATTGAAGCACGGGAGAGCGGAGATCAAGCAACCCAAGAAGGCGCTGAACAAGGGGCTCATCTGACAAGTTGTCAATTTAAGAGTCTGGTTGCTCTCCTTCCTCGTGGAGGATTGAGTGTGAGAGTTTGGATCTACAAACTCGAACAAGTCTCCAAGTGGAGCCTCCGGCGGGAGCGTACGCTAAGTTCTTGGATTGGAACCGAAGGATAGGGAGGATCCTTGTCAAACTCCTGGGTTGAATGGAACTCGTAAACATCTTAGTTGAGAGATGAACCAGTAAAATCTCCATCATAGGTTGAGAGGAACCTTGTCAAACTCCCCGGTAGGGTGGAACCGATTTGAAACACCTAGGTTGGGAGGAACCTGATTTAAAATCCCTAGTGAATGTCGGTCTGCTCATAGGGATAAGTACTTGAATCAGGAGTGGAGTAGACCCAAAGTCGAACCACTATACATGCTTGTGTTTATGATTGATTTGAGCACATTGTTATCTTAGCATTGTATGTTTAATTGTTTAATTATGAATGTTTGATAGGAATGTATGCTAGGCACTAGTTAGGCACATTCACACACAAGATGTACTTTCACTAAGTAGTGTAGACTTGAGCTCATATGATCCATTCTCATATAGTCTACATAGGTTGCATAGATTAGGTTCTTTGATCATTTGATTATCTAAGCATACTTAGGCTAGGTTGTTTAATTGCTTATGATATGCTAGCCTTGTGATTGGACCCACTTAAGCTTGGAAGCTAAGTGTTCTTGCTTAATTAGTTTATAATTGTTAATTAGTTTAATTACCCAAGAGGTTTTTAAAATGTGTTTTTAAACGGTCCTAATCACCCCCCCAGGACTTAGCCATAGTTCTACAAGCTCCGTCAAGCTTCAGCGTATATGCGTAGGGTGTCGTGTTAGACTACCGATGCAATTTCAAAGACGAATGTAGAGTGGTCTGATGAAGTCAAATTGTATGAATTTATACTAACTGCATATTGAATACAGGCAAATGCCTTAGTGGTGGAAGGGATCTCACTACCTCCAGGAATTCGAGTTCAAAAAGGCTCGAACACATGACGAAAACCAGAGAGAAATTTAGCAACACGGAATTCCTCTCTTTGTCGTCTCATGGTCTCATAATGGTAGAGAGGGGTTGCTAAATGTTCAACTCTTCCCACATGCCTCACAAGACTGAACAGTATTCCCCAACACTCTTATCTCCTTGTTAAAGTAAAAATATATTCTGAAGCAGCTCGTAGATACAAGTTAAATTCTTCTCACTTGAATACATCTCTCTCAAGTTTTCTCACACTTCCCCCGCTGTCTTCCAAAAGTTAACGTTTGCACTAATCTAAGGCTCCTACTATTCCATAACAAGGCTCTAATTTAAGCATCTTCCACCACCCGGTCTTCATATTTTGATGAACTTTCTCCAGATTGGGGGGAAGTCAAATACTTTAATTTTCTTTTACGAGTAAGAGATACATCTATGGATGTGGCCCATTGTAAGTAATTTACTCCGTTAAGTTCAGTCGATGTAGTCTGAAGATTTACCGACTTAGATGTAGTCCAAAGGCTAATCTTGCCTTCATTCTTGGCATCCATATTTGAAGGCAAAATCAAACACGAAATGGAAGAATTTTTAACTTACCCAACACGTATCTCAAAAACAAAGCATAACAACGAACAAGATCAATTGACAGCTACTTGCTTACACTCGCTGTTTAATGCTTGCCACAAATAACTTCCACATGTACCTTCATCTTCAAATCTGATCGTAGATCTGACCATAGATGCACTATGGCCCACTTTTATCCATCATAATTGTTATATATGAAAGTAGGCCACGCACGTATTCATGGGGCACGATTACACAACCCACCATATGGTGGTTGAGCAACGATGAGAGAAGATTCGTGTAGATTAGCCTCTAAACTCTTTAAAAATCCACCTTAAAGAAATAGAAGAAGAAAAGAAGAAATGTGAAAATAAGAGGAAACAAAGCCCAGATTAGTCAAGTTTAATTTAATGATCCGATACCATGCAACTTGATTGATAAGAAGAGAGAAGACAGAGATGAGAAGAAGTTAAGAGAGAGGGATTAGGGTTTGGTTACATCGACACACCCCCACCCCACCTCTTTTTGTGTTAAGATAAAGGAAGTAATGATCACAAGTGCATCCTTTAGTAATAAAATCTAGATTGATAAGAAGAGAAAACAAAGCCCAGATTAGTCAAGTTTAATTTAATGATCTGATACCATGCAACTTGATTGATAAGAAGAGAGAAGACAAAGATGAGAAGAAGTTAAGAGAGAGGGATTAGGGTTTGGTTACATCGACACACCCCCACCCTGCCTCTTTTTGTGTTAAAATATAGGAAGTAATGATCACAAGTGCATCCTTTAGTAATAAAATCCAAAATACAAATTATGTCTTTTAATAACAAAAACAATAATACCCACTACGTCATAAACACAAATAATGACATATAAGGTCTAGAGATAGGTGGACCGCGCAGTGGTATGGCCCACGTCTGTTAACAACCCGAGTATATTATATAAAACCTCAGGTCAAGGATTTTTTTACCTTTCTTCCCAGTTCTAAACAAGATTTCATATTCACTAGTGACAATGAGAGAGTTTCCGATCCTAAACAAGAACACGCAGGTCGCTAAATCTTAACTGGTCATATATGATGTGATGTGAACTCCCCCACGCCAATTGGGCCCACTTTTTTTAACCCCTCCTAGGCATTTAGGGAAGTCGAGGAGTGACTTATGTTAGACAACAGAGGAAGGTAAAGCAAAATTGAAATTGGATATGTCTAATTGTAAAGCTCGATAAATTAGCGACTGGAATAAAACAGATCCAGTAAACAATGTTTTATCCTAAAGTAATTTGGAAAATCTTATTACGATACCTCGTGAGTTGTTCGGAAACTATTTCATCTTTTAAAAGGTCCCCACCAACTGACACATCCTTGACACCATTGTAAGACATTCCCTCTTTTTCTCTTGTGGATATACAGCCATTACCTGCCGCATAACCATTTTGAGAAGCATAATTAACATCTTCAGTCAAAAAAAAAAAGAAAACAAAGAATAGCGTATAATAATTAGTATAAGATCAGATTAACAAATAGTCATTCACAGAACATAGGATTCGAAGAATACCACTAGCAGATTTTACAAAAACATTTAAAATGTGCCATGCACCCACGATCAACACTTTTATAATTTAAACAAGTTCAAAGAAAAACAACAATACTTTTATCTTTTCCTAGCACAAAAATGGTCACTTCAATTCCTTGAGCAATTCCCTCCCTGAAGGCTATACATAAAATTGCACTGTGAAGATTTTTTTTCTTTTTCTTTTTTTTAACAGCGATGAGATAGTTTGGTATGGAGGCACCACAAAGCAGGTACATTTACGGTTAAATCTTTTTACGACTTGCTTAAAAAACGTGGTCATTCGACAGCAGAAAGTATGACGAAGCATGTCTGGCGTTATCATGCTCCGCCTGAGATTGTTGCGTTTGGATGGCTGGTGGGCAATAAGAAAGTCCTAACGGTTGACAATTTGAGAAAGAGGGGTATGATTATCCCTAACATCTGCTTGTGTTGCATGGCGGATGAGGAGTCGGTGGATCACCTTTTTGTCCATTGTAGTTTTATTGGTGAGATTTGGACCGATATCCTCTCTCGCTTTCAAGTGGCTTGGGCTTTCTCTTCTTCTACGGGTGATCTTCTGAGGGCTTGGCACAGCGTTAAGTTGGACAAGCAGAAGTCTATTGTTCGGAGAATGAGCATTCTAGCTGTGTGGTGGGCTGTGTGGGAGAAAAGGAACGGAAGATGTTTCCGAGGCGAAAATAAAGGGGCTGATGCGGTTTCTCATCGGGCGAGGATGCTAGTTATAGAATGGGCTGCTGTTAATGAAAAGCTCTAGGCCTGTAACCTTTTGTTTCTCACTTTGTAGTTGGATCGCTTCCTCAGCAATCCTTTTTTTTATTTTGTAGCCTTTTGGCCTTTTCTTTTGCTATAAAAGCCATTGCCTTTCAAAAAAAAACGGCAATGAATTTTGTTGATAAAATCAAAAGAGAACCAAATACAAGAAACTGCCAAATCTAAGTGATCTGCTCATCGGTTGGTCAAGCACTGAAGCTCGAGGCCACCAATACATCCACAGCATCCAAAAGATACAAAAGCCCTCACAATGCAACAGTTAGACCACATGCCCCATTAGGTACTCTGATCACAGTCCCCTCTCCAGACGTGCATAATATCCTCAGAAGAGCAACCCCTAAAATCCAGTCTTCAGAGCACTCAGTCCGCAATGATAGTGGTGATTATGTCAATCAGTTCTGATTTGCTTTCAAAACTTCTGTTACTTCTCTTCGACCACATCCCACACAGCAAACCAAAAGGAAGAATAAACCTTCTCTGCTACAATGAATCTGCTTTCCACACTCTAATCAGCTTTGGGGCTTCTAAAAAAAGGCGAAAGAAATAAACCCACACATCCCTAGCCACTTTGCAATAAAGAAACAAGTGGTCCAACTTTCTTCGCAGTTTTTGGCACATTAAACACATATTAGGCATGCCATTTCTTCGTATCATCCACACTGAGAATCCTGTTAGCCGTAGCTAAATACACAAATGTTTGCACTCCAACTGGGACAGGCGTCTTCCACACTGATTCAATCAGCACTTGATCCCCATCTTTAGATGAAAGAATCTGGAACATGGATTAGTGGAAAGGTTCCCATTTGACGAATACTTCCAAGTTCCAAAAAAATTTACAGTCCTCAGCTAGAGAATCAATACTACGCTTCCATAGCAAACTCGTGAGGTTTTCAAAAAGTCTCTTCGATGATAAGGAAAAAAGGCCTTGATACAAGTCAACCAAGGGTCTATAATATTTAAATGAGAAAAAAATAATTAGTTGGCTAAAGGATCATCATCAATCCAAAAGTTCCCAAAAGCATATTCAATTACCTTCGCCGATAAGGAAACGAATACCTTTCTTGAGTTCAAAACTGACTTTCCAACAAGAGTCATGCTGGAGTATCCATACCGCCTTCTGACTTCACTAATCTCTTTACAAAGTCCAAATGTCTAACCTCCCCAAGCATTGAGGGTAACCTGGGGAACTAACCACCATGGGACTCTCTGTACTGACTCAAAATGACCTCCCTCCATAGGGCCATAGCATCCTCAGATCTCCACCACCACTTGCTCAAGAGGACCCAATTTTCTCTTTGATTCCCACTCCTACTCCATCCTTCATCAGCCTTTGGCTTCCTTCCAAATTCCAATTCATCATATGGAACTTAAAACCTGGGTCATTCCCTTCGCACAAGAAGATCCTTCAAGTCCACCTTAGATGCAACTACCGCTGCCATATAAAATATAGAAAGGAAATAAACGGGGAGCTCCAATTTGATAAGAGTGACCCCCACCCCAATAAGAGAATTTTAGCTTTCCAATTAGATAACTTCTTTTTCCATCCTTTTAACGATTAGGTCTGAAAACAAGACTGTTTGGTATTGCCCCTAAACAGGAGACCAAGATAAGAGCAAGGGAGTGTAACTCTTTTACACCCCATCCGCTCTGCCAAGCTACAGCCTACAGATTAACTCCTCAGTCCAATTCCCGACATTGCACTGTTTCCCAGGTTGACTCAAGGCCCGAAGCTATTCCAAAACACCAAAAAATACTTCTCAAATTGTCTATTCACATCACGGACACCCATAAACAATAAGTGTCATCTGCAAATTGGAGATGAGAAACCACAAATTTAGTGACTTCTTGGAAGTTGAATGTTTTATCCCTAGGGGGTAGAATTAATCTGATTAAGGCTTCCCTGTCAAGTATGCCCATTTATTTATTATCTCTGTTTCTTTGTCCCAAGTCAGTGGTGACCAAGATTGATAAGCTTCGCAAGAAATTCTTATGGCAAGGGACTTATGATTCCTCTAAATTCCCTCTCCTTCAATGGAAGGAGGTTTGTACCCCTTACAGTGAAGGAGGTGTGGATATCAAAAACCTGGAATTAATGAATAAAGCTCTTCTAGGTAAATGGATATGAAGTTTTGGGGTGGAGACTAACAGCCAGTGGAGGAATATTATAGCAGCTAAATATGGAACTTCTCCTTCTTGTTGGTGGATGAAGGAGTCAGCCTTGTACCGGACTTCTTCTATTTGGAGAGTGATCGCTAAGATGACCCCTGCGGTTCGAGACAAAGTGTCATTTTCTCTTAGTAACGGTCTTAGAATCAAATTTTGGCTAGATCCTTGGATTGGTGATTTTACGCTGGCAGATGCTTTCCCTGCTCTTTTTGCTTTTAGTCCTAACCAAGACATTGTCGTCAATGATTGTTTTTTTTTATATTGAGTCTAGAGGAATTTGGATTCCTCCCCTTAAAAGGGATCTTACGGATGGTCGTCCATCTCCGGATTTGGAGGATTCCTTTTGTTGCAGGTTGTCCAGATAAGGTTCCTTCATGGTTAAATCTTTCTACAACCATCTACTGTCTTGGGTGAATCCTTCTTCCTGCTATCGTACTGGGGTGCAGTGGTTCTATGGTCTTCCTCCGAAGGTAGCGGCCTTCGATTGGTTAGCTAGAAGAAACAGAATTCTTACCATCGACAATCTGAAAAGGACAGGAATGGTGCTGCCTAATGTCTGTATCCTTTGCTTCCAAGCTTAAGAAATTGTGGACCACCTCTTCATTCATTGTCCTTTCACCTCAAATCTTTGGTGGAGTTTTCTTCGCTTGGCAGGTGTCTCCTGGTCCATGTCTTCTTTGTTGGATAATCTTTTCTGCTCTTGGCATGCGGACCTGGGAGGAACGTTAGGAAAAGAAAATGCGTGTCCTCCTCTTCGCAATCCTTTGGGCGGTTTGGGCCGAAAGAAAAAACCGATGTTTCAGGAGTCTTTTTGTCAACGACAGTGTTCTCTAGGACCCAACCCTTGTCTTGTTTAGGGATTGGGCACCTTGATCTTTGGGGCTACCTTGGGTTTGGGCCTTTGTATTTTCTTTTCTTTTCTCTTTTTGTTTTTTTTTTCTCTGTAGTGTTGCCATTTTTTGCTTTCTAATAAATATTCCCATCTTGCAAAAAAAAAAAATGTGTCACAGCACCAAATAGTCTAATGAGGCCAATAATGACGGCCATGTTCATCAACATACTAAAAATCTCCACCACCAAAGAGGAGAAAGGGAGACAGTGGATTTCCATAACAAAGACCTAGAGAGCTCGAGAAGTAACCCACCAGGGACCCATTGATCAATATAGAGAAAAACTAGTGCAACACATTTCCTTCCTCCACCAAAGCCATTTTGAGAGAAAAGCATATCCTTCTAAGAGAGAATAGCAAGAAATCCCAGTCAACATAGTCTAGGCTTTTTCCATATCAACTTCACAGAGGACCCCACTTCAACTACATTTCATTCTTGAATCAATACATTAGTTTGCCACCAATATATCATTAAAAGTTGCCTCTCCTTCCCAAACACCCCTTGGAATGGGTCTATAACGCATTAAATGACCTCTCAAAGCCACACTGAAAGGACCTTTGCAAGAATATTATACACTTCACTCACCAGACTAAGCAATCTAAAGTCCTTGATTATGGACGCCTATCAATTTTTGGAATGAGAGTGATCAACATGCGTTTAACCCTTACTCATTCTCAATCTCTCATGAATTACATAAGGTCTTTCGAAACATCCTATCAAGCTCGGAAAAAGGCCATAGAGGAGCCATCAGTCCTCGTGCTTTGTCTCTATCCATATAATTCTACTAGTGAGATGTTTATGGCCTGGCATGGTGTGGACATATCAAAGGACAGGAGAGATCTATGGAGGTCCTGTTTGCTGGCCACTCATTGGGCAATCTGGGAAGGAAGGAACAGAAGATGCTTCCATAATTCTAGCCACAATGCCGACTGGACTGCTACAAAAGTTCGGACCTACTCTTAAGGATTGGGGTTGATGCTTCTTTGGCTGTGTGGGATGTGGGTCTTTTATGAGATCGTTGTTCCTTTGGGGTTTGGTTTCATTGGGGATCTTCTGTTGCGGGTTGTTCCTTTGGGCTCTTTTTGTTGTTTGGATTCTTTATCGCCTGATGGCACTTTTCAATAAAAAAATTTGTCGACTTTCAAAAAAATAATGAAACTTCATCTGAGCATTTTGAAGTATACTCCATTACAAAATCCTCTTGTTGGGACCGTTGAACAATTTAAAGCGATGATGTGGCCACCCCTTATATTGGCAAATGCAAGAAAATCAAAACCTTCCAACACAACAGAAATGTACACTACAAACTGGACGAGCCATCATACGATTGAATTATTATTCTCCAAGAAAATATTACACTTCCATTTAAATTCCTAATAGCAAAATAATTGCAAGTAACATTGCTTCAGGGGATAGGTAAATCCACGATGAGCCCACTTATATGAACTCAAATAGGTTGGTTGGAAAAATAACGTACCAGTTGTGTTTTCAGCTAAAAGCCCACTTCTCTTGCTAATGTAGCCGTTTCCAATCTGTCTGCAACCACGACTTATGTGTGGGAGTTTCATCAAAATGTTCAAAAGCTGATACATGAACGAAGAGGAATTACCGGGTTTTCAGTTCTAACAAGTAGGGCTCATGGTTCAGTAATCCAGACCATATCATTCCCCACAAGTGATGTACCAAGCCCCAATATTTTTCCCAAATTGGAACACCCTAGTCACCATCTTGGGTCTTTTTTCAGTTGAATGTGAATTGTCATTGCATTTCTCTTCTTAACCGTCTCTTTTTGCTGCAGGCTCACCTGTGGGGATCATTAACTAATACTCCTTATAATAGAAAAGAACCATCTTTTATGTATATCTCTCTAGCGGACCTTACACAATTTGAAAGGTGAAGATTATCCTATCGAGAGATTTTCAAGGCATGGTTCTTCCACCTTTTTTTTTTCTAATTTCCCATGGTAATGCCCCACAGGGTAATCGCCTCGATCATTAAATGAACCATGGGCCCCACTTGTACAAACTGAAAACACATGTACAACCTAGGAGATGATGCAATAGAGACTGACAGGCTGTAGAAGTAGAACCAAGATATGGTAGAGCCATCTCACCACATTGCACACAGAAGGGTGATGTATCAATCAGGACTGTCCATCTAGCTGACCCTACTGTAATGGAAACCGGTTCAACATCAACATCAACATCAATCACATTATTGTATCTAACCATTCACCTTCAGAGCAGCGGTAGAAACAACAGTAATTAATGGTTGGCATTCAATGTTGGGAACTGAATAAAAATGATGGCTAAAATTGTTCTGATGGGTGTAATTTTTTGGGAAAATGGGCTATCCATGATAGGAGCTGCTAGATGAAGGATCAGGATCGATACATTACCACCAGCCATGTGTACTGCAGAGATACGGTTCTACCTGCATTCCACCGACTACCAGCTTGCTCTACTGTATCATCTCGCTGTGATCTCTCAGTTATCCAAACCATTGATCTTTAGGCCCCAAACAATGGATGCACCATGCCCCAGGAAGCAGATTGGGTGGTGACCCCAACACCACCCAGCTAGATTGTGTTCAGCGCTGTGAGGCCCACCGTGATGTATGTGTTTTATATCCACACCATCCATCCTTTTTGCTAGATCATTTTAAAGCATGAGCTCAAAAATGAAGCAATTCCAAAGCTCAAGCGGACCACACCACTTGAAACAGTAGGGCTAATGACACCCACCGTTGAAACCTTTCTAGGGCCCACTGTAATGTTTATTTGCCATCCAACCTGTTGATAAGGTCACAGACCTGGATGAAGGGAAAACACAAATATCAGCTTGATCCAAACTTCTGTGGCCCACAAGAAGTTTTTAACAGTAGGCGTTCAATCACCACAGTTTCCTGTGGTGTGACCCACTTGTGCTTTTGATCTGCTTCATTTTTTGTCTCATGCCCCAAAATGAGCTTTCAGAACAGATAGACGGCGTGGATAAAACACATACATCATGGTGGGCCCCACAGCGTCCAACACCAGCTAGCTGGGTGGTGTTTGAGGCCACCACCCAATCTGCTTCCCATGCCCCAACCGTAATCCAATCTGGGGCCTTCTCTCAGTTAAATCTGGGAACGTCTCTGCACTTCTCTTCTTGACCATCTATTTACAGGCTAAAAATTGGACGGTTAGAATGACCCTATTGAGGATTTTTTTCAGGTCATGGTTCATCCATGGTGATGCACAACAGACAAATGCCCTCGATCACTGAACGAACCATGATAGAATGAGTATACTCTGCATTCCTTCATTGATAGGTGATGAATCTGATGGCCCATCACTTTGGACGGTTTAAACTGGCCTACGAGTAGTTAGTACCTGGATAGGAGTTTGAGGAGAGTGATGGTAGCAACGGAACCCAAAATTGCCCCTGTTCCCATCATTATTAACGATTTTGACCTTTCCACCATTTTCTTCTCTTTTGTAGAGAGATGCTTCGCCGTCGGCCTGCTTTTGGTACTTCCAGTGGTGGTGGCGCTCTATGAGTCCGAGGAAGAGAAAGGGAGAAAGGGAGAAAGGGAGAGGAATGATACGTAGATTCGCGCGATTGAGATGGTGAATCTAAAAGAGGAATGGTGAGTAGATTCGCGCGATTGAAAAGGTGAATCTGGAGGCATGTCCGGATGTAACACACGTGTGCGAGATCCGGCCGATGGTTGGGTTGTTTGGAAGTGGATTGCCTGTGGCCCGGCACAGAGATGTCCGTGACAAATCCACTCCGTCCATCTGTTTTGAAAGACCACAATAGGGTAGGATGCTAGAAATCAGGCATTTACGAAACTCATGTGGGCCATACCACACGAAAGAGTGGGGATTGAACGCATGGAATTACAGAAGTTTTGTATCAGGATGATATTTTTTTCTTACAGTTTATCTGACTGGCAATAACCCTATGAATGGCTTGGATGGCATGTAGACATCCTGGTCAGCTCCCGAAAGGTTTCAACGGTGGTGGACGTTTCTATTCCCACTGTTTTGTTAGTGTGGCCCACCTGAGTTTTGGATCTGCCTGATTTTTAGAATCCGCCTATTGGGATCTTTCAAAACGAATGGACGGAGTGGACTTGCCACGGACATCTCTATGGGCCCACGTAGCCCCGGCCACAGGCATAACTGTGTGTGCCAAGGGTGAGGAGCAAGTAGGGGCGTCAATGCGCCAGAAACGGCTGACAAATCAGAATCTTGAATAGGGCTGGCCCACCGGCCCAGCCCGAAACAGTTTAAAATTCGGGCCAAGGCCTATCCAGGGACCCGGCTCTTTGACAGCCCTACAAGCAATCTGCTTCCATGTTTAGCCCTGTTGACTGAGTGCGTCCCAGAACGAGCTATGTGGGTGCGACCCTGACCATAGGGCCTACCTCGATGTATGTATTGTCTATTTTCATTGTCCATCCATTTTGAAGAATCATTTTATATAGTATGGTCCAAAAATTAAAACAATGAAAAGTTCAAGTGGACTACACCACAAGAAACTTTGATTGTTGGCCTGTTAAAAACTTTTTGTGGGCCACGTGACTTTTGAATCATTTGATATTTGTTTTTAACTTTCATAGAGGTGTGTTTGACCTTACCAATAGGTTGAATGGTCAACAAACACTAAAACAAACCCTTGCGAGTTTTTAACAGTGGGCGACCACTATTTCTTTTGGTGTGGTTCACTGAAATTTTTATTTACTTCAGTTTTTGACAATGCGCTGAAATAAGTCATAAAAATAGATGGATAATGTGGATATACTACAATGCATGCATTTAAGTAGGCCCTGCGGTCAGGGTCGCACCCACATCACGGTTCAAGGATTGCAGCCAAGTGACACTCCCACTGATGGGCGCTTGCCTGAAGAGGCCGCCACGGATATCTTGCTGGTGACCTGACTCTTTAGCGCCCACTGTGATGTATGTGCTTTATCTACCTGGTTTTAGTGTGTGGAACCAAAAATCATATACAAAGCTCAAGTAGACAACACCACAAGAAATAGTGAGGATTATGATGCCCACAATTGAAAACATCCTAAGGCCCACCACGATGCTTCTTTACTAACCAGACCATTTATGAGGTCGCACAGACATTTTTCTTTCTTACGCGCATACCCTTGTTGTATATATTTCATCCACACCATCCATCTGTTTTATCATTTCATTTTAAGGCATGAAGCATATCCAAAGCTCGAGTGGACAGACTGCAATGAAACAAATGGACCCATGGCATATAGAGTTACTCTATGTGCAATTTGGGTTCGCAAATCAAATGGACGGCATGGTAAAAGGCATAAATTATGGTGGGCCCCAAAGAATCAGGTCACTAAGGATATCCCTGTGTACGGGTCTCCAGGCAATTCGAACCCACCATTGACATGCCCTGAACCGGATAATCCACACATGAGGTGGTCCACGACCGTTTGATGTGCATGTTTGGACCATTGATGAGTCAACCAGCCTGGATTTTGTGGTAAGCTGGCGTATGTGTTCATGTACAGGTGGTCATCTACGTAAACACACGTTGAACCATAAGCCCTGGGGTCCACTCATTCTGTGGGCCATTGAATTAGGAGTGGTGACAAGCGCTTGAACAGTAAGGCACCAACTTTGGCCTATTAGCTTTGACCGTGTATGTGGGTCAATCTTGGGGAGTGGGCCTATCAAGGGATGCCGATTGGCTACAGCCTGAGTAGTAAGCTCTTCGTGGGACCCACCATGTTATATGTCTTATATCACCTTTGTCCATGTGTTTCTCTACTAAAGTTCAAGCGGACCACAACACAAGAAATGATGGGGATAAAGGCACTCGTTGTTGAAACCTTCCTGGCAGCCACTAGTATGAGCTTGATCCAAGGCTTTTATTGTGTTCAGGACGTTTTCAACCAGTGGCTATTCTATCCTTGTCATTTCCTGTGCTGGGGTCTGCTTAAGCCTTGGATGTCCACTATTTCTAAGCTAGTGACCTAAGATGAAGTGGTGAGGTGGATGAATGAAGCCCATATAAAACATACATGGCGGATCCTACCAAACTTAGGCCTATAGGAATCCCCTCCACTCAAGATTATTCCCTATCAGGCATGATCTGATCGACTTTTTAGGCCTAAGTTGAGCTTGAGGTCATTTTAGCTTCAACTATGTCTGTCCAACTCCATGTGTACATGTGTTCTATCTTAGTTGCATGTCGTTTAATTCATTAACTAGTAATGCATACATCTATGGTGTGTTTGGGTTCAAGGAAACGGTGGGAAAGAAAAGAAGATTTCTCAAGAAACCATCTTTCCCTTATTTGTAAACACTAAAATCATAAGAAAGAAAAGGAAATTTGATTTCTCACATTCTTCAAAATTATCCGTTTATTTTCTCACCTACTACGGTAAGAAATCACATTTCCTTTCCCATGTCTTCTCGAGAGTAGATTGGGCGTGGCCGGGTGTTACTCGAGACGTTGTCGCACTTACCATGGGCCCACCTTGATGTATGTATCCTATATCCATGCCATCCATCCATTTTTTCAGATCATTTTAGTACACGAAACCCAAAAATGAAGCAGATCCAAATCTCAGGTGGACCATACTATAAGTATAAGAAACAGTGATGATTGAACGCACAAGCATTAAAAACTTCATGGGGCCAACACTAACTGTTTATTTTCCATTCAAACTATTGACAAGGTCACATAATGTTAGACAAAAATAAAAACCAAATATCACCGTGATCCAAAACTTTTGTGGCCCACAATAAGATTTTAATAATAAGTTACTATTTTTTCCTATTATATGGTCCACCTAAGATTTGGATTTGTTTCTTGTTTGGGGTAATGCCCTAAAATGATATGAAAAAAAACATATGGACGGTATGGATATAGAATAACATCAAAGTGGGCCCCATGGAAAAGGCCACACGGTCTAGGGTGAGGCTAGGGCATAGCTAACCCGCTTCCCTGCTCAGAGTGCTGGAAAAGCTTTTGTGGTCCCACCATGATGTATGTATTTTATCCATGCAGCCCATACATTTTTCCAACTCATTTTAGGGCATAAGCCTCAAAATGAGGCAGATCGAAATCTCAGGTGGACCACACCATAGGAAACAGATGGTGATTAAATGCCCACCATTAAAAACTTCTTCAGGGCTACAAAAGTTTTGGACCTAAAACATGGGAGACGTGGTGATTGAATGCCCATCATGTATGTATGATATGTGACTTAATGAACAAGTTGGATGGCAAGTTAACCTTACCCTGCCTTATAAAGCTTTTAATGGTGGGCAATCAACGACCATTGTTTCCCACAGTATGGTCCATTTGAGATCTGGATATACTTCATTTTTGTGCTAAAGCCTTAAAATGAGAGGGCAAAATAGATGGACGGCGTGGATGAAACACGTACATAGTGGTGGGACTCACAAATCTTTTCCAACACAGACCATTAAAGCGTAGAACAATAGGAAGGATCACTGTGTATCCTATTGAACTCATGAATGGATTAGGTGCGGCTCCTGCCTAACCTAAGAGTCCAAGACCATGTGGCCCTTACTATTTGGCCCACCTTGATGTATGTATTCTACATTCATGCCGTTTTCCCATATCATTTTAGGGCATGTGCACAAAAATGAAGCATGTCTAAATCTCATGTGGACCACATGGGAAACAATGGTAATTGAATGCCCCGTTATTAAAATTTTCTTACAGCCCACTGTAATGTTTCCCTAAGGATTATTGCCATCCAACCTGTTGATAAGGTCAAACAAACCTTGATGAAGAGAAAAACATATATCAACTTAATCCAAAACTATTATGGCCCACAAAAAGATTTTAATAGTCATTCACCATTGTTTCTTATGGTATGGTCCACTTTAGATTTAGATCTATTTCATTTTTACAATCATGCCCTAAAATGATATGGCCAAATGGATGGATGGCATGGATATAGAATACATACATTAAGTCAGGGCCGCGCTCACATTGAAATAAAGTACTCAGTAATTATTTTATTTTGCAAAATAAAATTCTCAAATTTTTTATTTTATTTTGCTAAACATATGATTTGAAAATAGATCATAACTTTCTCAAAAAAATGTTGCTGACAAACAAACATAAAAAATAGTATTTCTTTTTCCATGCTTTCATGGAAATTAGTTTTATCGGGAAATATAATTTCCTTTCCCATCCCTTTCGCAAATCCAAACAGGCCTCTTAGGACTTGCTTGGTTGTTGGAGATTTTTATTTCATAGTGTTCAAATCTTTTAAAATATAAAAGCTTTGTGAATGTCTCTTCGTCTACAATATTGCTCATCTAACCAACAATCAATATTAATCAATGATGGCCGTCATTTGCATTAATGAGCACATCAAGACATTATTCTTGAAACACAACAGTTTCTCTAAGAGAATGAGTTCATGGCAACAACCCCAAGTACCTGATGATACAAACAACAACTATTATTACATCATAATGAAAACGGTTAACGCAGTTCTTAAAGAAATAAGATGGCTTACTAGCTTTTTAAGATCCTTAAAAAATGAATGCATAAAAAAATTTATAATGTAAAAATATTTAAAAAAATCGTTGCGTAACTTATTCATTTTTAAATAAGATTTATATAATATTTAGTTATATTCAGGCAATTTATGATATTTAAATGCAATAATTATATATTTTTTCTTGACTCATTTATAAAATTTATAAATGTTGTGGGGATAAATAATAATAGAAAAAAAAATATTTAGAGAGATAGATTATATACTAGCATCTGTCTCTAAACAATGGTTAAGATTCTTTTAATCTTAGTTGAAGTGGGTAAGGAAAACAGTATTAGGTGAAGTATTAAATATGTGTGATTATTTTTTTAAGTGAATGTTATTTTTATTATTTATATAAGGTCTAATTAAATGTTTAAAATGAATCAAAAAAATCTTATAGAAGTTACATTGACATTTGCACATAAACAAACTTTTAATAATTAATAAATAAATGGCTATTAATAAATTTTTAACAATTAAGTAAGCACCTCAGTAGAGGCAAGGTCATAGGTTTAAATCAATTTACATGTGATAACCATAATTTCATTTAATACATAAATTAATAGTCCTCTAATAACAATATAATTGTTGGTCATGAAGTTGCTAATAATATTATTTTTTTTTTTATCAATGATCCTAATTTAATGAGAGGTGATATAAGAAATGACAACTTTCAATATAATCTCAAACAAACTCTTGATATTATTGGTAATACAAAAAAAAAAAAAAATCTTTATTGAAGTGTTTATCCTTGAATTAAGGCACCACCTATAGTGAACATGCGGTGTTAAAAATAAAAATGAATGAAAAAGTCTAATTGCTTTTTGAAAAATATTTGATGGTTACAACTAGATAATTTCAATAGAAGTCAAGCCATAATCGACATTACATGGACAAAAATTAAGATGGCCTCAATATTCACTTTTTTTCTAAGACTATTCATTCCACAATGAAAAATCTACGTTTGCAACCAGGTTATTAACAATTTGTACCCATGATATAGTGAAACCCATAATCATCATCATCGATTTTTTAACTACGATGTTAGTTGATCAAGACCAACGATCTATTAAAAATTAATATAGTAAATAATTGTGATTATTTTATATCTATGTGAATTAAAATGATAGTCCTGAAAATTACGACAATGCTAATAAAAAACCACAAAAGAAAATACATATTAATTAATATCAATTAATGAAGAAATTTTTGTACCGAAAAATAAGTTAGTGGATCTAAATCTTTAAAAAAAAAAAAAAGACTAATAAGATTATCATGGTAGATGATGATGCCATCAACATGAACAAATAAAATGATAATACCATGTGAATTGTGACGTATGAAAACTGAATAATCATCAAAGTTTTACTTAAAACCAAAAAACATAATGACATTTCAGAACTCATCAAACTGAACTCATATGTTTTCTACCTAGTTTAGTCTATAAAAGATTTCTTGAGTTGGTATGCAAGCTAAAGATTAACATGTAGCTTAAATTTAGTAGTAATAGCCTTAAACACCACATCCTCTCAATCACCATGAAGAAATATATTTTTCACATGTATTTAATATAATGGTCATTTACAAACTAAAGATACATCTAACAATATGTGAAGCAATATCATCTTTGCAATAAGAGCAAAGAAGATTTCATCATTAATTTGTTGTTGAGTGATCCTTATCATATATACAGTTCACCATACACTACTTTATATGGCATGTTTCAAGAGGATAAATAAAGATGACAGTGGATTAGAAGATAATGTAACTATATTCAAAGAGGATAAACTGAGACTAGCTTACACTTGACCTGACTCAATCCACACTGCCCAATGAAATACCACAAAGTGTCAGCATTGTCATATGAATTATATGGGGTAAATCATACCCGTGTTTAAATAAATCTCCGATTCACATCCTTCAATAACACATAACCTACCAAAAGCAACATGGATTAAAGTCGTATACACGTCTATGTTCGAGAAAAGAGGGATAATGCGTGAAGGGCACGTGACCGTTGCACAAGTGGCATGTTTAACCCGCAGCATATGCGGAAGCTACTTAAAGCCCCATTGATGCCGAATATCTTATAATTCATGATACATACGGTAAAGCCATATCACATAATTATGTTAGAATGAAAAACTTCATATAAATGATTGATGCTTTCCCAAAGACTACGAAAGATCATAAGACAAATCCATTCTAAATTAAAAAGATATCAAATTACGATGGTATAAATAATCAAAATCTTGTTAAGACACGACCGAGCCACCTTTGAGAACCAGTAAGGAAATTTTAACTCGGCCATCACCATTTTAACTCTATTAAAGTAGCATTCGATGAAAAGCTACAAGTCATCGGCAAACCATCAGTAAACATCCACAATGCAACGGTACCCAGCATAATTTTAGATTCTTAATTTAAATATTTCACTTCTGTCCCGTCACGTGCCAGTAAGTTTATAATCCATAGTTTAGCTTAAAGTCGCTACTATCAAGTGTCATTACTGCAGTATGCCTCAGTAGCTGATTAAATATCCACAACCTCCATCGTCAGATCCTACCAATCACCGAGTTCTTACTTAGCACATCAACCAATTACATTTTGCCGACTATATACATTGATTGTTCTGTCCACATATGCAGTCATATGTAATTATCTTTGTTTTCTTCGATTAATTTACTTTTCCTTCACAGATTGTATTTTTCTTCTTTTATTAATGAAATCAATGATTTAACATTAATTTTTAATCACATTGATCTATCGTTGCATTATTGATAAAGTTAAAAACGCTATCACCATTGAAATAAAAAGTCATTAGAATAAGGCAAAAAAGATCCCATTTTGAATGACTAACCCTCCCATTCTAAATCATTTGCCCAACTATTGTAACACCAATCGCTGAATAGTCAGATTAACCTTCACAGATGTAGTCCTAATCCGACTGGTTTAGCTCCTAGGTAACATGCGTTCAATTAATTCGAGCTGAATGCGACTCTAACACACCCAACATTATTTTTATTGCACGCGTTTGTTTGAATTTGGGCCATTCATAACACGTATAGCCATGCGATCGGATTGAACAACTGGAGTGTGAGAGGGTCGTGTCAAGTTAAGTTGAGGGTGGTCCTTAATCAAATCCATTTAATAATGCGTCATTTCCCCCCACCACCCAGCCCATTAAAATACAGGTGATCAGGTTGAAGTCTGGGTATTGGACGATCTAAGTTTGGCGATAAGATTTTTAGGTTAGGTTTGGTGAGGGATGGACAGAGTTTAGGTTAAGACAAAGCCTTCCCGTAGTGATCTATGCATAATGGATAGTCTAACTTTCAACAAGTGTGCATTAACGGCGTGTATGCTCACTTTGCTCGAGCAAGTAATAAACCTACCAATAGCATTCACTGAGACATTTTTTTATTCATCTTGCATCATGCCCAAATTCCTTCCCAATAACGTGTCACATGTGACAACATCTAATTTCTCGAACTTCCACACCCACCAACCAATTAAGTAATTATAATTTTTTAGTTCCACATTTTCTACACAAACACAACAATATAATTGATGACAGTAATTGCATAAAATTAATAACCTCTTTTTTTAAATATAAGAAAATTTTATTAAAGAATAGAGGCCATAGCCAAATTACAAACTTAAAAAAAAAAAAAAACCCGCACGAACTCCCTCGCTCGCGAACAACCCAAGGAGCCCAATATCTAAACAGCAAAAGCACCATCGCGAACACCACTGCTTTGGAAGAACTCCTACTTCTGAACACCCTATTGTTGCGTTCGGCCCGCACTGCCCACATAACCGCAAGAAGAATCAAACGCCATCTCTTAGTTCTCAACTGACCTCCATGCTCCGCATTCCAGGAGCAGAAAAGGTTGTCGATAGAAGAGGGCATGACCCACGAATACCCTGCTAGGCGAAGGACGCTCCACCAGATGTCCGACACAAAATCGTAGTGGATGAATAGGTAATCCACCAATTCTTCATTTCGCAAGCATAAGGGGCAAGCGTTGGGAAGAGATATCCCTCTCTTCTTCAGATTATCAGTAGTAAGGATTATGTTCCTCCCTGCTAACCACATGAAAGCTGCCACCTTATGAGGCATCCCGTATAACCAGACCGCATCGAAATGATAGCAGGACGGGGCTTTGGAGAAGGAAGACAGGGTCTTGTATAGCAATTTTACCGAGTACGATCCTGTCTTAGAGATATTCCACACCAAAGATCTGACTTCAGAGGGAATCAAGCTATAAGCCTGCAAAAGATGAAGAAGGGAAATAAGGTCCTGAGTCTTGTGATTGTCGAAATTCTTTATAAACAGAGGAATCCAAACGCCTCATTGGTCATTGTGGAAGAAACATTCTTTTACAGTGACAAAAGCATTAGAACACAGAGCGAATAGAGAAGGGAAAGCCACAGCCACCGTAGCATCACCGCACCAACGATCAAGCCAAAATCTTATCCTGTTGCCATCCCCTAAATTGAAATTGACGAAATTAAAAATCAACGGAGCCAGCTTGGCAATATTTTTCCATAAGAAGGAGGATCTGTACAGAGAAGAATATTTCGGCCACCATTCAAGAGGAGTTGTATCATACTTGGCAGCTATCACCTGCCACCACAAAGAATTTTGTTCAACTCTACACCTCCAAATCCATTTAGCTAGGAGAGCTTTGTTTATCAAGGCCAGATTTTTAATGTCAGCACCGCCTATTTCAAATGGGGTGCAGCCTCCTATTTCAGCAGCGAAAACTCGAAGGATTTAGAATTTCCTTGCCATAAGAACTTTATGCGCTTTTGATCTAACCTGACAATCATAGACTTGGGGCACATGAATAGATATAGGAAAAAAACAGGCATATTGGACAGGGCAGCATTAATAAGGTTGATTCTTCCCCCTAAGCTTAAGAAGTTGCAATTCCAATAACACATTTTTCTATCCATCTTTTCCAAAATATTATTCCACATAGATATGGGAGGCTTGCTTACACACAGGGGTAAGCCCGAGTAAAGAGTAAGAAGGGAGCCTACCTTGCATACTAGACAATCCGCAAAAGAATGACAGATTTCAGAGGACAGGTTGATACAAAAAAGTTCTGATTTCAAAGCGTTAATCTTTAAACCAGAAACAACTTAAAACCAGCAAATTGACATACTCAGAAATGAGAGCATACCTTCCTCTGCTTTACGAAAGAGCAGAGTGTCGTTAGCGAACTGCAAATGATTGATCGTAAAGGGGAGGTTAAGGATAAAAAAGCCTTTATACAGTCCCATTTCCTACCCTCTAGATAGCATGCTACTAAGAGCTTTTGCAGCCAAGATAAAATTATTAACTTATATAACTATGTAGATAAAAAAATTGTACAACTAAAGGCAGCGAATGCCAATTTCAAGTACAAATTGGGTGGTGAAGAGTTCCTCATCACCCACCTTAGGGGTATAATATCTTGGTGAGATTTGATTGGTGGGGCCATATGCTGTTGAAGATGGGCCTATGCCCTTTTCAAGGTTCTTTGGCTAAATATGTACTTGGATCATCTCTGATAGTATACGCTCCATTGATTAAATCTCGTCGGTGGGTGGTGAGCTACTCACCACCCATTCGCCAATTTCCTACACCAGTTATTGTAGAGAACTTGGCAAAAGAAAAATATTGTGTGGTCCATTACATTTATATTTAACCACTTGATACATTATCATTAGCTCATTATAGGACGTGAGTAAAAAAATTAGATTGATCCAAAACAGAGACGGGCCACACAAAAGGAAACTAGTGGAGATGAGGGCATCCTGCCAATGAAATCTTCCTAGGCTACCCGCAATGTTAATATGCCATTCAACCAATTCAAATGGTGACTTTTGTTGTTGCCAATTTGGTCAATTAACTAGGCCACATGTGCAAACGAGGGCTTGTATTCGATTTTCATGTGTGGGTAGCATATGCGGGTGTGTCAGAGTCTACTCGACTCAAAGTTTAATTGAACGCCAGTGTTCCCCTGCGTTGAGATTGACAAATTGGAAACCGGACAAATGATCCATTTATCCTCTTAACCACCAATTGCGCTTAACGTTCAAGCGTTACATGAAAAGGGCAGAGGTTAGCCCTTCCGAATAGATTTTTTTTTACCTTGTGACAATATATGTGATTAGTCTACGAACTTAAAGACTTGTTCTTTCATTGGTACTCTAGTTCAATATCTCTCAAGGGATAAGAATGCACAAATAAATTAAAGAAGACTAAACAATGTTCATTTTATTAATATCTAAATGTATGGCTTATTACAATAGATAGCGAATTAAAAAAATAAAGAAGAAAGAAAATAAAAAACCTGATGCGTCTATTGGAACAGAAGATGGTGGCGAATAGTCAACATGATGTGATTAAATGGGTATGGCCAGTTAAATTGAAATTTAGCTGATCATGATCTTACAACTTAAGGTTGCATGTATATACTTATACTCATAAGACACTGTAGCGGAAGCTATTAAGCAATAATGATGTAAGTTGGAGTTAAGCTAGGCTATTCTAAGAAAGAAAAACTGGAAAGATAAGTTGTAAAGTAGATGGGTGTGTTTGGCATAGGGCATGGAGCTCTTATTCATGTACTCTTTTTCATAGCTTGTTAAGACAACAAAACCCTTGTTAGGTTTTCTTGTTGATCTTAGATCCTCCGCGTATTTGGCTTGCGTTGGAAATGAATAAATCTAGTTAGATCTGGAACTGCTGGCTCCTCGAATCTTCTTCTCATAGTTGATCCTGCCATGGATCAGATCTTCACGGATCATTAATCAGATTTGAGATCAGTTCGAGAACCTCAAGGTATGATCTCGGACCTCGAATTAATCATGGGCAGTTAATGTCTTTTTTGCTTCGAGGTATTGGATGGTCCAGATTGAACCACCTCCTAAATGGGGGAATTTAGGAGGCGGTTCGATCATACCTTGAGGTGGACAGTTAAAAAATTTCACAATCCGATAGATCTTGGAGGGATAGATGAGCAAGATCTATCACATCAAGATCTCTTAAACCCTTGATTCAAATCAAACGACTCCAAGCTCAGATTATCAAATGGGATTCTTGGACCCCCTGAGGCGTTAGACGATCCAAACCTTTATGATCCTGATATGTTATTGGATGTATTAAATATTTAATTGAGGACTCTCATTCTCTTAATTTCGGCTGGTAAACGGCTTAAGACCCCATTCGAGTTGACGTGTCAGTCTCTCCTGATTTGAGTCTGAACCATGGATGAGTTTGCTTGGGTATCAATCTGATATTCAGATATTCGAAATTTTCTTGAACGTTGTAGCTTTTATAAACATCTCTGGTAAGATCTTCCATTTTGGAATAATATGGGAGATGGTTTTATCAAGTGTATCATAGCTAGATACACAATAAGATCTATTCTTTCTGTGGGTACGTCGCTTCATTAATTAACACAACAAACATATCCATGTAACATACGTTGATTAATTCTCTGAAAAGTGGGCGTAAGAGTCTTTCCTCTACATTAATAATAGAATACGTAACGTTGAAAGAAGATTGAGTCATGATAGTATAGGGTAAGAGTAGGATTTTTGCCAATAATAACAGGGTAATGTCGGTAAATGGCAACCTGTGACTAGTCAACGCAAGGTCATAAAAATGGGTGTAAATAACTCTTACCTGATGAAGAAAAAAAAACTAATTATAAACCTGATGCAAAGCTTAGCTGAGCCTAAGAATTTCAACGGCGGGCCTCTACGTACCCAATTTAACTATTGGGTTTGCCCACTTGAGTTTGGTATCGGCCTTGTTTTTGGGCTCACGTACCATGAGCTGACCACCCCTACTGTGGACACTGCGAAGTTTTTGTTGCAAGGAGCTAGGAAACTTGCATATAAAGTCAGGTATCCTACCGTCCCATGGGCACGATCTGGGCCGTTCATCAGGTGCGACCAGTATGTGTGCCATGGCAAAAATTAGAGGGGTCTGATCATGAGCGTGGCACACTTGTATGAGCGGACAGTTGAAAATTTTCACCATCCATACATGTTTGGCCTACTCAATGACCAGATTGGCCTCTGGCTCTCGGGCCCCAGTGCATATATCGTGAATCCCATGTGGTGGACGGCCCAGATCTCACACACATGTACTGGTACAATATTTGAGCGAAATCCTACTCCGTCAACTACACGTAGCGATCTGCCAGACTACTGCCGGGACACGTGCACTGTGCACGCCTTCAATGCACGCGTATGAACTACCGTACTCCGCCGGTCACAGAGCCAGCCCGAAGGCCCGGACCGAAACAGTTCAAAAACCGGGCCGAGACCTATCTAGGTCCGGCCCATTGACAGCCCTACTCAAATGGACGCTGACTTGCCTGTGGCCCTAGCCACACGAAGTTCATGTGGGGCCCAAGAGATTCTAGTGATGAATCCACTCGGTCCATTGGTTTATCAAGATCACAATAGACACAAAATTAAAAATCAGGCAGATCCAAAACTCAAGTGGGCCACACCACACGAAACAGTGAGAACGGCGTCCACCGTTAAAAACTTCCTGCAGCCGACCGACCATGATTCTTATTTTACATCCAAACTGTTCACAGGGTTACTACAATTCATTTAAACTACATGCAAAATATCATCTTGATCCAAAACTTCTGTGGCCCCCACAAAGTTTCCAATGGCGGACACTCAATCCCGCTCTTCGTGTGGTGTGGCTCACCTGAGTTTTATATGTTACTGATTTTTGCATAACTATCCTGTTCTGATCTTAAGAAACTGATGGACGTATTTGATCTGTCACGGGCATCTATGTGGGCCCCACATAGCTTCCGACCACAGAAACTCCCCGTGGCCAAGGGGCACAGGCAAGTCGCGTCCCTCTCAAATGAGTATAGTCCGTCAACGAGCTGCACAGGAGAAAGGGGAGAGCTCCTATTCTCCGTCTTTCTCCTTCCTCTGCTGGAAAGACAGTAATGGTCTAGGGTTAGGGTAGGGGTTTCTGCTCGTTTCTTCACAGCCTCATCTCTCCTTCATCTCTACGCCATGGAAATTAATCACCTCCTCATCCTCGCCATCATCGCCTCCTCTCTAATTTCCATCATGGCCGGTGAGTTCTCTAACATCTCTTTACATTTCGCCTCAACCACTGTTGTACTTGCCATTTTCCTCATGAATTGATCGATCGGTGTTGAAAAAAGCGTTGGTCTTACCGCGTTCTGAAATTTCTGCGTGTTTGGATGCACTTTTGAATTGAACTGTAATAATTAGAGATGGTATGACCAAAAGGTAATCTACTGCATGCGTTTCCCTGCCATTCCATAAATTGTGGCATGAAGGCATGTCAGGCAAAGCCGCACAAAGAGCAGAGCAGCATCCTGAAAATTGCACTGATCGGATGATTGTAACTTTCCGATTGCTGGAAGTTAAATGGATGGTTAGACAAGAAAATATAGCGGTCCAAATTAGTCGCCGGTGTTAGATGGTTTGGATCATCTGATCAGTGTGATTATTGGGCTGTGATCCATCCATAGTGGGGTCCACAAGTTGCCCACTGCGGCTTGACGTGTGTATACCACATGCATGGTGGATGAGTCACCAGCAAGTAAGAGATGGTGGAATACACTTGTTTTTATGACAATTCCTTAAGAGTTCATTGGTGTAGTCGTCAAATTGCAGTTACATTCCTTTCAAGTCTATCTTGAAAGTAACGTAATTGCAATTGGGGGGGGGGGTGGTGAAAGGTGAGTTTCTGACATTTATCCTACCCTCTCGGTTCGGACACCCTCCAAGGCACAGCCAGTACAGGGGAGGTCTTCCTCCTGCCTGCCCCCCAACCCTTGAGAGCACTGGTCAGGTCTCCACCTTCAGCACACCTTGACCACTAGTGGAGTTCACCCGGGAGCAAACCGGCAGCCCCAATCTAGCGAGCCATCCAAGGCAGCCAAGGGGCTACCTCAGCCGGTGGCCCGACCGATTCCCAAGTACCCCCGGGGCATCCCAAGTAATTGCAATTGGTAAATGTAGAATGTTTGTCGAGCATTTGCTACGCCTAATGAACTACACAGGTGGGGCCTGCATTCTTGCATTCCAACTCATCTGTATATTGTGCCGCATGGTGGATGGAATATACCCTAAAAATCTCCTCTGTTGGAATATCGAGCTGGGACTTGTTGTACACACAATTGGTTGCAATTTTTCATTTTCATTGGATGTCTAGGACCATCCGTTCAGGTATATAATCGGGCATGGCCCATCCCATGACGAGACACTAGATCATTGGCTGATGTTGTTGAAAGGTTCCCCACTTGTTCCATTGCTGGATTGAGCTAGAAATGTTGTTCTTTTTTATTGAGCATTATATATTCATATAATTCCTGATCATAATTTAGAGTCATCCCTCAATATGACTACTAACGCAATTGTAATCTGGTTATTTCCACTTTATTAACTACTTACTGCAATTCAGGCCAGTGGTGCATCCAAACTCTTAGATTTGTGGCCTGATCATTAATGAAGAGTTGTTTCTATCTCCACATTTTCATTTCTCGTTCCTATTTGTGTGTAGTGTACACATAGAAAAGCTATTTGTTACTTGTTCATACATTTTTTGGGAAATGATATTTCGACCCCCAAAGTCGACAGTTCTGCCCCACAAGGGTAATTTGGTTGTTTACAGGATGTTAAAACACTCGTAGAAAATAAAACTTCTGGCTAACGAATTTCCCCTGCAGGGTGGAAATATAAGTTATAAAGGGTAGAAATAAGAAAATATAATTCCCATTTTTGATTGCATATTTCTAGGCGTAACTCATATTATCCACAATTTCAGGAAAGGTTGATTCTCTGGAGTCGGTTCCTGATCTTGAGAAGGCAATGTACTTGACTATTGATGGATATCCTTGTGTGAGGCTATTGAATCTTTCTGGTGAAATAGGTTGTGCAAGTAAGTCTACTTAGTGATGTCCTCCTTTCCACATCATTTATTTTAGATATCAAATGCCATGCTTTCTGGTCTAGCTTCTGCTAGTTTGTTATGCAATGTAAAAATAAGAAGGATACTTGTGAGAATAATATTCTTAATCAACATGTGTCAGTTTGTTGCTATTTGCCACATCCAGTCATTCACCAGGTGGTCCCCGCTGTGTATATGTTGTGGTCTGAGAGTCAGGATGGTCTGATCATCATGTGGACCACAGATGTAGAAAAATGCATGACTAGAAAAATAATCAATCAGTCCAGATTCTATGTACATGCGTGGCCCACTGCCCACCTGATGACTAGAGCAGCCTGATTGTTGTGCCATCGCATGTATGGTCCATGTGATGAAAAGACTAGATCTCATACACATGCCATATCAGCACCGTGGTGAGGACCGAGGACTAACAATCCTACTCTAGTGAGTATCCTTAGCAGTGTTCTTAGACAACAGAGTCTTGATTGGGTCATCATCAACCAAATTGTCCATTTCTTAAGTCCTGCATGGAATGCCATGTTCCTTCACAAAGCTGCATCATCACATGCAAAAGATTTTCATCAAATCAGGGAAAGAAAACAGCTTCTTTGTCATCTTGCTGCTTTATTAATCCTATTGTAATTTTCAGATCCTGGCCGTGGAAAGGTTGTTGCTCCCATCGTGAGATTCAAAAACGCTGATGAGAAGTTGGCACGTTCTTCTGCAGTTTTGGTATCATTAGATGAAATGAAGAATTTCTTTCTCAGGCATGAAAGATCTCTTGATTTATTGCTTAATCTTTACTTTCTTGCTATTTGAGGCATGGATTGTGTAGGATATTCTAAGGTATTGGTGCATTATTATTATTATTATTATTATTTTTCATTTTTTATGATCCTTGCATCTTCCAATGCTTTATATGAAGTCCATTGTTGGGTATGTCATTCTGTTTACCATACAAGTGCCAGCTACATCTGCAGCCAGATAGCATAACATGATGAAGTTTGTGGTTGAACCAGTGCATGATCATCTCCAAGGCACCTAGGTCACCCAGTCATCTAATCGAGGCCCAGTAGCCAGATAGCATAGCATGATGAAGTTTGTGGTTGAATTTATGCATGATCATCTCCTAATGCACCTAGGCACCCTCATCTAATCGAGGCCTAGATATTGTCAATTGCGTGTTCAGGCCCAGATCACATGACCTTAACATTCATGGGCACTTTCATGCGTGTGGACCGTGGGCCCCACAAGTCCACTCAGCTATGCACACAATAATATGCAAGATATTTTGGCTATTTTGAGAAGATCTTTTAAGACATAGAATATTTTTTAGTTGGTTTTACTGTTTCATTTTTGGATTGGAAATTTATATGTTAATCTCTATTCATTAGGATATGATTTAGACCTAAAATTAGTGAAGTCCATATTTATAAGATTTCTTTGGATCTCTCTATATTTTGTAGCGTGGTCTATATGAAACCTCTACAGCCATTTTATGAAAACAGTTTATGAACAATATCCAGAAAAAAGTGTGAGTTTAGGGAGACCATCCTCTTGAAGAGAGTCCTATAAAATTGACCTCTACGAGTTGTGTGGTTTGTGCTAATTTGATTCTTTTCCTTTTCTTCTTTCTCATATGCTGCAATGTTTGGTATCTAGCAAGTTTTGATTCTCGAGAACTTGTTTCTACTCTTAGTTTATCTGTTTTCTGCTTCTGGAGCATAATCAGTCTATAAAAATCCTTTGTTCCACAATTTAGAAAAGCGTCTCTTGCATGTTGCCAAATGCCCCAGCTGATTATACCCAAACTGTCCTTGATCTTCCAATTACGTGTCCTTGATAGAGTAGAATGGCAGAACATGATTTGTGTAGCTGACTCCAATTAGTTGGGAACTTAGGATAATGCTTAGATGATGATGTTGTTGTTATTAAGATGTCTTTTAGAGGTGGATGCCCCTCCGTGTACAGTTACTGCTATCCCGACTCCCGCACATGCTGTGATCGTTCTTATCCATCTTTCAATTGCTATCAGGCATACCCTAACTATCAATGTCATCCATCTCATTGCCCTTATACATACCCTATCTTCCCATGATTATTACGATGAGCCATATCGATATCTTTCTCCTTGCTGTGAGAGTATTCAACAATGTTTTGGTTATTTAGAAACACCTAATAATAAGCGACCAAGTGAGGAGTTAAAGAAGGAGAGGAGATGCGAACTTGCGGGAGACAAAGCATTTGACAAGATAATGCAAATAAGATTTAATGCATGAAATGCTCCAAAGCTTGCTTAGATAACTTGCAGAGACAAGAACTACAAAATGGATATATTCCTCAGCGTCTAAAGATCTGATGGATGGCTCACATGGTAAAAGTGCCACAACCTGGGAGATACACAAGAAGAGTCCATCACTAGACTGATCTATCAATGGATTAGCTTATGGAATAGACAACAGATCAACAGTTTGATGAAAAGGGAGGAGATTGTAGAGTTGAGATGGAGAGATTAATTCCACGGTCCACCCCTACAACAATCGGATTATGCAGATAGGAAGTTTGCAGCGAGAGGGATAATGCAACTAAATCAGGAAGCCCATCGATAGCAAGGTTTAAAGTATTGTAATTGCATCTATGAGATCTGTCTAATAATCTTCCCGACTCTTTTGAGTTGGGTATCATTGTTCTGACTGTTACTGTAAGTGAGTTTTAAGGAGAGTGTTGTGAGTGCTTCATTTTTGAAGCAAGAGTGAAATGCCGGTAGCAAATGACAGCAAGCTTAAATGTGCTCCCTGCAGGGTTGGAGTCTCTCTATAGCGGGAGGCTCTTATCTGCGTAACCGAACGATGACGCTATAAAAAACGGTAAGCTGTTTCACTTGGTAATTCGAAAGCTACCGCGCCACAAGCAGAGGGATCCTGCGCGCGGATTCAAAAGTCAAAATCGTCGTGGATGGGAACGCAACTTGATGTCTGAAATCGGTATTTATCACCTGATACGTACTGGTATCCTCCATAATGATACGGCCATATTGGCCTGTATCGGCCCGAAACAGCTCAATACATGGCAACAGTGTGATACGGGGCCATATTGGCGGTGAATGATATTATACACGATACGTTGATTTTAAACCGTGATCAAGAGTTGGGGAGGAAAGCATAAACATCGATCCAGTATCTTAGACAAGCAATTCTATTATCAACAAAAGATGCAGGTCATATCCTGAAGGATACAAACTGATCCACCAATGAAAGAAGTTTATGGCAGACATGGTGGCTTCCATCACTAGCTCCTATTAAAGCCCATGCAGCAGTGAAGTTAAAACAAAGGTGGACCGTGATGATGGATCAATGCCCACTCCAAACTTGAGGACAAGTTTTCTCCAAGCCTGTGGGAATTGGTGCAACTAGGGCACCCAACCATCAAATAAACCTCAACATGGCCAATTGTGTGATTAGGCCCAAATCACAAGACTTTTGACACCCTTGGTAGGCCACACAAGTGTACCTGGCTATGCATACTATCACAAACAGGACATTTTGGATAGTTTGGAAGATCTTTCAAGATCTAGAATCTTTTTAGTAGTTATTATTCCCCTTTTGGATTTGAATGATTAGGATATGATTTATACCTAAAGATAGTAAAGTCTAGATTTGTGAGATTTCTTTGGATCTCTATCTTTTGTAGTTTGGCCTTCATAAAACCTCTAAGGCCATATGTATGGAAATAATTGATGAACACTGAATATAAGTAATTTGAGTTTATGGAGAAAATATTCAGAGGGAGAAAACCCTTAATAAATCAACCTGTTGAATCTTGTGGTTTGTGCAAAATTTGTTCTTCTCCTCTTCCTTTTATTCTCACAAATGTTGCATCATTCCTCAAAGATACTTGTAAAATCTCTCTGCTTGATTACCTCAAAAAAATCTGTGTGATTCTAAAGGATCTCCTTCGATACTAATTGTAGGCCAAGCAGATGGGTTGTGCTTAGGTCGGATATTGGTGTTCCTAGGGGAATTGGGTTAAGGTCCTATCAGGTTCGGACATGGCAACTTGATACGAATCCGATGGAATCTGGGTATGCCTACCAGGATGATGGGGTTTGTTTTGGGTATGAATAGGATTCATAATGCAGTTTTTGATTGGAAAATAGATGGGAAATTAAGTTGCAAGTGTAGGGTTATTGATCGCATTATTTGGAGTATCCCCGATATTATCTCTATCTCCAGCTCATCGATATTCGATACCGATAACACTGGTAGTGATACTGATAACGCCGGTGGTATAAAAAATTCTAGGTATCCGCAGTGTATCACTAAGCATCGCCAATGTATTGATATCACCAATATTTTCGATTGTGTAAATTTTAGGCGTCGCTTGTATCACCAATGTATCAATATTGCTAATATTTTTTATTATGTAAACTCCAGGTGTTGCTTATATCACCAGTGTATCGGTGATATTTTGATAAAATCGCCAATGTATCAATATCGCCAAAAATCTGTTTATTAAAAAAAATTCATTTCAAATTTTTTTATGGGTGCATGGTTGTTGCAACGATCAAATTATCGACGATATTATCATTAATGCAACATGGGCGATATCAAGACCATATTCTTTCGTCTCCTTTTCAGTTGTCGATGATTTCGTGGTGAAGTATCGCGTGTTTTCGATACTCTTGGATGTTTGGATGGAAGGTAGGATGGTTGGATAGACAATTGGATGGATAGATGGGATTGATGGGATGGTTGGACTGATTTCTTACAACAACACATGCTTTTAAGCCCCCCCATTAAATGAAAACTTATTATGTATGCATTTTTGCAATTTTTTGATTCCTAAATATGCAAATATTTGTATTTTAGCATCTCCTGAAGTTTCACTGAATTTTTCCACCGTTTTCCCCATGTTTTCCCAACGTTTCCCCGCATTTCCGGTTACCAGCAATATCAATATTGTTTCCATATCCCCCCAGCGAAACTTGTAGCGATATCAATACTCCGAACACTTGATCGTACTGATTAGGGCTTAGTTTCCTTACCTTTAGTTGCTTTTGAAGTTTGAACTTGAAAATCACCTCTTGCAGCAGAAAACATGGAGAAAATATAGAAGAAGATAGAAGAAAGGATAGAGTCGTCTAGTCACCTCTAAGATAACCTAAGGTTCTATTTGATAAGTAGGAATCCTAAGGAAAAGAAAGGAAAATTTAATAATGATTTCAATCACCAGGTGATTTCATAGCAAATGAGAGGATTCCACCTTTTGGGGTTTGTTTTACAAGTGGAAATCTCAAATACTTGAAACAATAGTTACCTTGTTTCTCGTACCTGAGAAACGCGAGTATGGAAAAGGCTAATGATCATTACTTGTTGGAATCCATGGTTTTATTTGCAAATCAAATGGGTGAAAATGTCTTGTCAAACAGATTTCCTTTTCTTCTGTTTAGGATTCCTGCTTATCAAATAGGCTGTAAGGATGTCTCACCTATAGAATTTTAAGAAGAGACTTCTAAAGGCATCTCCAATCTCATGAAACAAAAGAAAGGGATTTTCATTCAATCGAATTGTTAATTGTCTATTCTATGCATATGGCTATGTATATAAAGTATTTTCTTCAAGAAACCCAATTAAAATAAACCCTCAATTTATGTCCTGTTGGTCCAATGTTTTTGACTTTTATTTTTTTCCCAAGTATTGTAATAGGAGTAAACCAAACGAACAAATAAACAATTAAATGAGTTCTGCTACGACTAAACTATTCATGTACATGCAACCAGATGGCTGTAGGGCCTCTACAGTTTCTACGAGACCCCCCTTTACTTCCATGGTTCGATATAAATCCTTCGAGAAGAACTCTCAAATATTTCGATCTTCAAAAGAAAAAGAAAATACGTCCTTCAAAAGAACTCTCCAATGGGCCCGTGGGCTCCAAAAACCTACACACACACACACACACACATTGAGCGATAAGAACCAATTTTATCAAGAGAAAAGGCCAAAGCGAGAAAAAACAAAACAAGGATGACTATATAAACACCCTGTAGCTACTTACAACTTTGCCCCATTGGCTGGAGACTGAACTGAACCTTCGCGACCACTACCCATTCTATTACATGGAATTTTACTGCATTAAACACTTCCTTAACTCGACCCAAATGATTTATGAAGGTTCTATTATTCCTTTTTAACAATAAAAACCATAAGCCCGCGAGCAACACTGAGCTGCCACATTCTCCAACTCAATTCCCCTTCCCGCCTTCATGCCACATGAGGAAGAATTGGCCAATAGATTTTGGCGAAACCCACATAGTTCCAAAGAGATTAAAGAACTTGTGCCACATCTGCCTTGCAAAACCGCAATGCATGAAAAGATGATCCACCGATTCCTCATCCTGAAAGCACATCATGCAAACGTTCAGGAGAATCATTTTTCTTTTTCTAAGGTAAATCAGCCGTCAACACCTTATTACGCCTTACTAACTAAGCAAAAGCCGCCACCTTTGAGGGCGCTCCATAACTCCAAACTGAAGTAGACGGACTTATCCCGCTATTAAATAAGAAGATGCTCGCTCACAAATGGTTGGATCACAATGTCATGATGGGGTTTTTCCTCCTTAGTAGCTGAGGAGAGATAGTGCAGCCTGGGGGTTATCGGGCGCCCAACTAATCAGGGTCAGGCGCCCGAAATTCACCCGAAAGAAGCAGTTGGTCCTTGGACAATTTTGAAGATTGTTGGGCGCCCGATGATCATCGGGCGCACGACCATGCTGGGTCGGGTGATCGAAATTCGGATGTTTTTTTCTAAAACTCATTGGACCGTCTTGCCCATTATCGGGCACCCGATAGTGTCTGATCGGGCACCCGATGGCACGCGGATTGCGATTTCGTAGTTTTCTAATTTGGGTCTAACTCTTACATGAGGCTATATATTGGCTTCCAATTCGAGACCTAAGCATCCTAATAGGAGGTTTACACGTCCAAGGTGAGAGAGAGAGAAAAAGAGGAAGAGAGGAAGAGAAAGAGAGAGAGAGAGGAAGCTTGTAGGAAGAAGAGATTTCTGCTTGTGAAGGTGATCACAGCACAGTCGACATCTCAAGATCTTCTACGTCCTCATGCTCGGTGAGATCTCTCAGTTTTTAGTTCCTTTTATTGTTATCCATCCCTGCGTGGATGAAGAAGGTTTTATTCAAGCGGATTGTGCTTGGGATCAAGGTTGTAAACAGTTCTCTGCATAGTGGATTGTTTCTCTGGACGAGGTCTCGTGGTTTTTTCCTCTTTGAGGGTTTTCCACGTAAAAATCTATTGTGTTCGTGTGGTTGATGATCTGATCTTGTATCATATCACGTAATTCACGTAGTTGGGGTGTGAGATCCTAAAGTTTGTGCAATGCACTCAACATGTCATTCTGTGGGTAGTGGCTAAATGTTAATGTATCAAATATGTGTAGGATCCAACCCGGCCTACAGGTTAGGCCCATTATGAAGGTCACCTTTTGCAAAATATGGGCCAAACCTCCCATTAGGTGCATGAGGTTGTTTTCATGGTGGGGCAACATTTTGGATGTGTTGGACATGGTACACACACTTTACATGTTGACATTTAGGTGCCAATTGGACAATAACACTATCATCAGTTAGTTGAGTGTGCGGCCTTAAATGATAACTATAATTGGATAAGGATAAAACCAAAATAATCATATATTAGGCACCTGACCTGACCTGATTTGTTATTGGATAGGAATCATTGGAACACTTGTCCCAAATCTGATTAAATTGGATTGGATAAATCGGGTATCAACATGTCAGGGGACCCATAGACAGCTCCATGAGCAAGGCGGGATTGCGAGCTTGAACTCTTCTATATTATGTGAAGCAATCCTCCTTGATTGCCATCATTATACTATGCTGTCAGGCATAAGAAAATGATGTAGCCCTCATCATTATATGGTTGTCACAAGTCATTTTCATGCATTTTCTTGAAACAAATCATAGTCATTGCTAGAGCTAACCTTTATCTGATGTTGTTTTGCTTAGATGCATCTTGGTATGTCATAAAGAGTGATGCCTGTTGATGTATTTTTTATTCTGAGATATGATATACATTTGCAAAATTTCTAGCATATAATCATTAATTTAAGAGTGGTCTGTTTACTCATTCTTTTGTCCAGGGTATCGAAAGATCTGAATTTTGCGCAAAAAGTAGCTGGAGTTTTAGTTGAATCAAAGGCTGTATTTCGAAATGATTTACCCGGTTTGCAAAGTACTTTCTTGCTCATCATTTATGACTGCACTCTGACCCAAGGAGATAAGGTCATTTAACATAAAAAATCAATAACCATGGGAAAGCTTTTGTTCCTTGCAGGATTTTCACCAGTTGAAAAATTTCCAGAAGCTGAATTTGCACCATACCAGAAACCCAGTTATGAATGGAATCCTGCTGTAAGTCACTAAGTGGTACAACATGGAAGGTGTATTTCTGAATGAGACCACCCAATTGATGAATTAAGTAATGAACTGACTTGCATTTATAGTTTTGCAACTACTGTTAAAGAAACAAAACCAACAATACCTGTCAATATGTGCAGGGATCTGGTATTATGTGGGATCGCTATGATTTCCCTGTATTTTTACTCTCAAAGAATAGTACTCTAATCCTTCAAGAGGTAATCCATTGTTCTTTACTTTTGCTTTCTATTGTAGAATTCTAATCCTGCAGGAGTTAATCCATTGTTCTTCGAATGGTTCTTAGTTGCAGGGTCCTTCTAACTTAGCTTTGGCTCCCTTTTTGAATCCCCACTTCGGACTCTTGCTCCCGCTTCCCACCTATATATACTTGTTAACATTTTAAATGAGATGCTTCTCCACTCCTGCACGGCTGCACCCGAATTTGTTGCCGCTTTGCTTCATGCTTTGTGCAACTATATAATGGTTTCAATGTTTACTTGACAGTGCCGGTACTGCTGTTTGCATTGGTCATTTAGGGGCCATTTGGATGGTGGGAAACTGGGAATTGGTAGTTCTGGGGGTATTTTGAATCCAGGGAGTAGTCAATGGTGGATTTGTTACTCCTGTAATTGACAGTTTGGCTGTTTGATTGATATCTTGGACTTGAAATCATAAATCTTGTGTTTTTGTAAATTTGTTATTTTGTTGATACTGTAGAACGAAGAGTACAAAAAAAGGGTAACAAACCACAACTGTCAAACAAAATGGAGTACTTTCAATTTGGTTTGGGCCTTGTTATTTTATTGACAGACTATAAAAGGAAGAGTACTAAAAGAAAGGGAAAAGACACCGAAACTACCAAACATAGGGGTACTTCTGATTTTGGTTGGGGGGTCAGTTCCTATATTTTGCAATAACACTGCTCTTGGGCATTCTACATCGACTCATAAATCCTGAGATATGCCAGACCCTATTGCAGTCCCCAAACATTGGATTCGACGGAAATCCATTTCCAAACACAAGGATGCAAACGGCCCCTTAAGTCTTGCAAGTTGCAAATGCTGTGGTATATTTTGCTGAATAAATTAATTAGAAATTCTTGCTTACCAATGCATTTCTTGTTGTGTTGGAGACACCGTTATGGAGGCATTTGATTGTATATTTTACCATTTGTAGTCATTGGCTGCTTCATTGTTGTACATGCAGATTGCCAATAAGAATGAGAAGAGCAATAACGCGTATCCTGTAGATGTTGCAGAGTTTGATCTGGTCATGCAGGTACAGGCTTTGCCATGGCCCATGAGTTCCTCCTAAGATGTATTTGTTTGTGTTGAGAAAGTAACATTCTTTGCATGGTTTATTTTATTTCCTCTGGCCAATGGTTTCTAATAAAGGCAACCTTGATTTCAGACAACCAAAATTGGAACTCATGATTCAGAAACCTGTCTAAAGGAACAGTCTTGTCTGCCCTTAGGTGGATACAGGTGAGGTTCCATGGTGTTAATTTTTCTGCATTAAGTTGTTTCCTTATAACACTGGATAAATGGTTTCTTTATGATCAGTGACATGTCACTGATAAGCAGTGCCACTAGTCTGTCCTATTCTCTTCAAGACAAGTGCTAAATGGCATTTACCTTTCTTTCATATGCAGAAACCTAGACAACTAGATTACTCTAACCAATCATCTGTTTTTTCCAATACATGCTGTTGGTGGGACCACCTATTGTGGAGTTGATACTAGAACATAGGTATATTTCACATAACTTATTTGTAGAGACTAGAGAGGTGTACGTTATAGCCGATCATCCTGTAAAAGGAGTGTGTCTTGGAGGGGGAACTTCGTATTGGGGATCCTTTGCTCCTTGATTTTTTAATTTTTTGGTTTTTTTATTATAATATTTTTTAATTGTAAAAAATGGCCCAAAAATGGCAAAAACTACCAAAAAGTTAATAAATAAAATAAAATAAAATAAATTTTTTTTTTCAAAACAACTGATTGAATGCATGGAACTGAGATCTAGGCTACCCTCATTTTATGCATGTGTGATTATAAAAAACATTTAAAAAAAATATAAAAAGAAAATTATTGGAAATTATGATAAAACAATAAAAATCAGAAAAATATCAGAAAAATTAACAAAACATGCTAAAATTGAACACAAATCAAGCATGAGTTGGTCTTATTATGTTGAAATCACACAAAAGCAGCAAGAAAGGAAAAAAACTAATATTTTACCTATTTTTTGGTTTTCCACAAAATGGTCACCGGAACTTCGATTCGTTGGATCTATGAGTTTTTCTCGTTTTCATCTTAAAACATGGGTAGGATTTGGTCAAAACTTGGTTAGAAATCCTCCATAGGACCACAAGTCTCCAAAAGTCAAATGCATAAGAGAAGTGGAAAAATAAAAAAACAGCGACTTAAATGGGGCTTTATATTCACATATGGGTCTAGAACTGATACGTGACCCCGCTATGTTGCCGATACAACCCGTATTGGCTGATTCAGGTGGCATTACACAAATTTTACAGATTGGACCAATTCACCGATGAGGACATTCGAGCACCATATCAGAGGAGGGCTGAGCTAGTATCCTTATGGCTAGACGACCATTACATGGGGCCCACTTGGCCCAATTCACATTCCTAGCCACGTTGAAGACCCTAAATGCATGTTCATGTTTTTTGAAGACCCCACACTGGGAAGATGCACGTGGGCTGCATATGGGAGCTTGATGGACACATTGGACTGTTGGATTTAGTGGACACGAAGATTAGACCGTTGGATAATCATCATCGGACATCTTGATCGTAGACCGCATGGGCCACGATATAATTTAATTGCTTAGTTTGTTTACATGTTTCGTTATTTTCGGTATAACTTATATTTATGTTGAAATTAGGGAGAGTTAGAAACAACTTTTAATAGATCATCTTTTCATCCATTGTTTCTTCGCTAGAAAAGTGTGTTCTCATTTCTTGTCGTTGTTTCATATGGCTTGGGTTATGCCAACCTCAGTGGGCGTTCTATGGGTGTGGCACGGTGGAGGTGTGGGTGAAGTTGGTAAGGTGAGGTGGAGGCTAATCATGTTAGTAGTGTTTTGGGCCATTTGGAGTGCCAGAAAGGAGTGTTGCTTTTGGAATATTCGGGTGGGGGTGGATGTGGTTATTAGGAAGGTTCAAGCCTTGTAGAGGACTGGGCGCTTCATTGTGTTGCCGCACCTTCTGTTTCTTTGGCTTGATTTTTTTTTTTTCCTATTGGCATTGTATTCTTTGCTTGTCTTTCACGAGCTTTTTTAATAAACTTTGTCATCTTTCAAAAAAAAAAAGGAACAACTTTTAATTTATTAAGTGTCTTTATGTTGAAAATCTTATCTAAGAGCGCCTTTTTGTAAAATGTCTTTTTTTCTAGACTATAAAGGGTTGGACATCCCCACCCTAGACATAATGCATGTAATGAATGAAAAAGACTTCTCTCCTTCTGCTTTGAGATTGAGCAAAAATTTCATCTTGTGATTGGATTGGTGGTGCAAAGCCACGGGGAGTGATTCCCTAGTTATCTTTTCTACTGTTTTCTCTTCCTCAAGGTATTATCTTCCCTCTTTTCTTGTCTTTTCTCATTCTCTTCCATAAAAAAGGTATTTCTTCACTTTTCTTTTTCTCTTTCTCTTTCTATCTATTTTTCTTTTCTTCTTTCTCTATCAATAACGAATCCCTTGTACCCTTCTTTCTTCTTCCTCTTCCCTCTTGTCTTTTGATTCCCCTACTCAAAACCCTAATTCCTCAAAATCCTAATTCTCAAAACCCTAATTCCTCAAAACCCTAGTTCTCAAAACGCTAATTCTCCATAACCCTAATTCCAAATCCCGGCATTTGGAATTTACACAATCGAAAATATTGGCAATACATTGGAGATATCGATACATTGGCAAAACAGGTGACAATTGGAATTTACACGGTCGAAAATATTGGTGATAAATTGGCGATATCGATACATTAGCGATACATTGCCGATACCTAGGATTTTCGATACTACCGATATTATTGGTATCGCTACTAGTGTTATCGTTATCGTTGAGCTAGAGATAGAGATAATATCGGAGATATTTCGATAGTATTGGAGATACTTTGAGCAATGCTGCATATAACCATGCGCCCATAAAAAAAAATTGAAATGGGATTTTTTTAATAAACAGATTTTTGGTGATATTATCAAAATATCGCCGATACACTAGTGATACAAGCGACATCTAGATTTACACAATCGAAAATATTGGTGATACATTGGAAATATCGATACATTGGTGATACAAGCGATGCTCGGAATTTACACGGTCGAAAATATTGGTGATATATTGGCGATATCGATACATTAGTGATACATCGCCAATACTTAGGATTTCTGATACTACTGGTATTATTGGTATTGCTACCAATGTTATCGTTATCGTTGAGGTGGAGATAGAGATAATATCGGAGATACTTTGAACAATGGTTGTATGTTGGTATGGCTCATTGAAAGTCAGCCAAACAGGTCCAATTGAACACGAATCAAGCTACTATTCGGCGAATTAGGGTCCATTACATTGAGATAAAAAAAAAAGATGAGAACACACAAAAAAGAGATGGTTTACCATTTTTTCTACTTTTCCTTTAATGCTCCATTCTGCTTTGATTCTTTGAATCGCACTTAAATCTTTTGTTTAGATCCCAAAGATAGCCTAGATCTAGTCTAGAATATGACTTTTTAAACTTCCTTTACAGTTGAAATGAAAAAAAGAAGAAGAGGAAAAGTGAAAGAAAAATTGACCCCCCCCCAAAAGAAAGAAAAAAAAAAGAAAAAAGAAGAAGAAGCCTTTGTGGCTGTCATCCATGTTGGCCCTGTATCGGTGCGGTTACCTCCCATTTCAGCCTATATGACCCATTTCTTTTAGCTTGGGCCAATTTGACCCTGCATTGTGTATCATTGCGGACCAATATGTATACGATATGGCTGTATCAGTTGATACAAACTGATATTCAAAACTATTCTTAAAATAGCTTTATAGTATGCCAAGGTTTGAGAATGTAGTAATCATCGTGTACTAAATTTTCTAGCTTAATCATATCCTTGTATGCCATGTTAAGTAGTGGAGGAAGGTTGAAGTATGTTTTTATGCTTTATGAGGTTGCATTTTCAACAAGGCAATAGCTTTTCTTGCATTAAAAAGATGAGTTTACGAAAAGCTTTGTCACTGTCTTATGATAACTACTACTATTACCGCTGCTGCTGCTGCTATGTGCCTACGTCCACCACCACCACCACCACCACTTTAAGCCATCATGTGCATAATTCTATTCCTATCCACAAGAAAAGGGACATTTTTATTCACAAGAAAAGGGGCATTTAAAAAAAAAAAAAACACAGGGTTTGACAGAATTTTATTTTCTGCTGGGCCAATGGTTTGCCGATGTAACGTGGCAAATGCTTCCTGTATTTTCAAAGATACGAAATGACTGCTAGTCTATCTTTGCCATGCAATTTTATGACAACAATGCATGTGGTTTCTTCACTTTAATCTTCAATTGCATATTTCTGACATCTGAAGGGCAGTGTTTGGTCGTCGCTACCACCAATTAATGTTTCATCACTCAAACCACCCAAGCCTATCATATTAGTAGTAACATCTCTGGATTCTGCATCATTTTTTCGCGACAAAAGTCTTGGTGCAGATTCTCCTTTATCTGTAAGTTCAAGTCTTTTTTATTTTTTGAGGGGCAACTGTAATTTCAAGTGGCCAAATCAAAATTTTCTAATCTTTTTTTTTGTTCTTTTAAATAATAATTTAGTTTTTTCCCTTGAGGTTCTTCAATAACAAATCAGTGTTGAATATTTGGAAAATTTTCAGGGAATGATTTCATTGCTGGCTGCAGTTGATGCTCTTTCTCATATTGATGGTGTAAATGAGCTTAGGAAACAGGTACTATTTGCCAACTTTCTGACAGATGCAGTTCGTTCTATCTTGATGGTAGCTTCTCTAAAAGATATGAAATAAACCATCGAATGAAGACCTGCTATCATCTCAGGTTGGATCACTTAACCAACGTTCAATATAGGGAGGATGGTTTATGGAGTGGAGGGAAACCCATGATTTGGATCTCTACTAAATCTGCTCCGTTATTGTGGACTACTGACTTATTACGCAGTAATATATGTAGAAATCTTCAAAAAAATATCTATCAAGAAAAAAGGGGAATGAAACATCTTTAAAAAGAAAAAAAAAATGTTGCTCTTTCAACGTTTAAGTTAATTGCTTTTTTAGACGTTTTCTATGATGATAATATGCCATAAGGTGATGAAATATAAAAACTCGCAACTGTGCTTAGTATAAACATTGGTCAGTTCACCGGTTTAGTCAAGAAATTTGGAGTTGTCATAGAGACCCACACAATCTTTGATGTTATCTTGGGACTTGTGCTCATGAACTTATTTTTTTATTTCAGTTTAATCTCTACTGTAAGTTTTAATTGGCTAGACAGTTGCAGCATTGAAAAAACATTGTACTATTAAAGACACTAAGCACTTGAGTGTATTTCTAATTTTATGTTAGAGAAAATGGAGATTGCTAGGTTTGAGCATACAGTCATAGAGCAGTGGTATTCTTTTGAGGTCGCAGGCTTCGCTGGATTTAGATTAAGGCGGCTGAAATCTCAAGTTGTTGAAAGAGAAGCTAAAAACCTGGAAGAAAGAGGTTCTAGGGGCTCGGAGGTAGAGTTCGATGCATTATTGAAGGAGATTCACGAGCTAGATGTTAAAGAGGAAGTTGGGCAGTTGTCGGTTGAAGAGTGGGAGAAAAGAGATGACTTAAACTTGAAATACTCTAACTGTGTTAAAGAGGAGGAAATCAGATGAAGGCAAAGATTAAGAGCTTTGTGGTTAAAAAATGGAGATAAGAATACTCACTTCTTCCATAGAATTGCTAGCGTAGGGGCTCAAGGCAATAGGAGTAACTACTTAGTTTTGAAGGGAAAAGATTGTCTGAAAAGGGATGATATTTGTGGATCAGTAGTAAATTGTTACAAGAATTTGTTAACTTGCGAGAAGTGGAAGAGACCCCGATTAGATAATGTGGAGTTCTCCCATCTTTCAGCGGAATAACGGCGCATCTTGATTGTCCGATATCTGCAAAAGTTAAGGAGGCTCAAGGCAATAGGAGTAACTACTTAGTTTTGAAGGGAAAAGATTGTCTGAAAAGGGATGATATTTGTGGATCAGTAGTAAATTGTTACAAGAATTTGTTAACTTGCGAGAAGTGGAAGAGACCCCGATTAGATAATGTGGAGTTCTCCCATCTTTCAGCGGAAGAAGCGGCGCATCTTGATTGTCCGATATCTGCAAAAGTTAAGGAGGCTCTTAATTCGATGGATGGAGATAATTCCCTAGGTCCAGATGGTTTTCCATTGATGTTTTTTCTAAAGTTTTGGCAGTTGGTTAAAGGGGATAAGATGGCGTTCGTCTCCGAGTTCTTTGATTGAAGTCGGTTATCCACTGATTTTGGGGCTTCATTTATAGCTTTAATCTCCAAAATTGAAGGAGCGAAAGTGCTAAAAGACTTTAGGCATGTAAGTTTTGTAGCTAGTTCGTACGAAATATTAGCCAAGGTTCTTGCTTTGATATTTTGTGGGGATACTTTTGAAGGTTATTGCGGAGAATTATGTGGCTTTGTGATGGGCAAACAAATATTGGATAGTGTTTTTATCGTGCATGAATGTATTGACTCCAGACACAAGAAAGGGAAGAAAGGGCTAGTTTGTAAGCTCAACATTGAAAAGGCTTACGATTATGTAGATTGGGAGTTTCTGGACTGTATGGTTGGCTATTGGGCTGCAGTTAGAAATGGAGGGGGTGGATGAGTTCCTGTGTTCAATCCAATGTTTTTAGTATCGACGATTTCGGCTGATGTATCCCACAATATATCTTATATCCCACCTGTGTGATATGAAACGCACAGGTAGTGGCGATATATCCCACCTGTTTGGTTTGGTGAGCATTTTTTATTTTCAATCCATTTTTTGTTGTCAATCATGTTAATTCAGTGTCAAATGGTTACAAATCCACAATTCTTCATGTTTTGCATAAAAAAATATGGATTTGGAGTTTTGATTTCGAGATTTGGGTGAGATGGACTAAAGTTGCAGAAAATTGGAAAAAATCGAAAATTTTCAATTTCTCGCAAATCAGTTGCAATCTTTGTATCCAAACACAAAATTAAACATGTATGTAACCTGATCTTGTAATTCTTGGTAATTTGTGGATTTTTCGAAAAAATATTTTTAATTAAAAATGTTAAAAAAGCATTTTTCCTCGAAATTCTACTTCGATCAGCATTCAATTGGCCTCCATTTCAGAGTATTTAGGAGCGTTTGATGAAATCATCAGCACATGCACTCTAATTTTAGAATTTGGGAGGATGGGTCGATTTGCGAAAAATTAGGGAAAATTCAAAAATTTTCCAAAATTTTCCAAATTGGAGAGGATGATTACTAGCGTTATGTTAGAGAGTATCTTCACCAATATCATTCTACTATGACTTGGGCATAGTATTGTTGGTTTGTGGAGTAATACTATGCCCAACCTCGTTGAGATGGAGATGATGATTTTGAGTCACCGAGTGCGGGTCTAAGCCATAGCCATACATAATTCATAGGTATATTTCTTATTTCTGTCTTCTTTTTTTTTTTTTGAATGTATTGCTTGTGTTTCGCCACATGTCTTCTTACATTCACGAATTATATGAATAGACTTTGTATATACTTGTATCAGTTCAGTTAGACAACACGCATAGATTAGAACCCCATACAAAGGAAACCTATTATGAGCACTTCTTTTTTGTGACGTTTTGATTTCTAAGCGTGTATTGATGCCCTTTTCTAACAATCCCGGAAGTTTCATTTGAAAATTCAACCAATTTCCCAATGTTTCCCCCATGTTTCCCAACAACATTGATACATTACACGATACAACCAATATATCCCATGCGATAACTGATATGTATCCGTACCCTAAGGGTGTGATACATTATTCGATAACGATACAGAAAACATTGGTTCAATCTACCATGTTCTCTTTTTGGGTAAATGGTTCACCGAAAGGTTTTTCTAAGGCATCCAGAGGTATCAGACAGGGGGACCTGTTATCGCCTTATCTCTTCTTCTTCTTCGTCTTCTTTTTTCTGTTTTTTTTTTTTTTTGAAGGGTAACAAAGGATCTTACCTCTTCATCGTTGTTGGGGAGGCTTTTATAAGATGATGCGTAAAGGAGACTGGTTTAATTAGCAGCTTTAGAGTGTCAGAGGCGGGAATGCAAATTAGCCACCTTCAATACGTTGTTGACACTCTTGTGTTTTGTGACTCCAGGTTATATCTGCTGAGTTGCTTGTGATCTTAAAAGCTCGGTCCACTTTCTCATTGCAATGCACATAACCGCAGTTGCTTGTTTTAAAAAAGATAGTCATTTCTAGGGAAGTTGACCAATGAGCCTAAAATGTTCTGTTTGATGGTAGTGACTCCAAGCTTATGTCAGCTGAGTTGCTTATGATCATAAAAGATTTCATCCAGTTACTCATTCTTGCAGTTTGTTTCATCTTATGAGCTTTTTTAGTGACTATTCCTTTTCTTTTGATAGCTGCTATTATCCTCTTAAATTCATGTTTGATGGGTGCATTGATATATCATATATGTTTGACTATGTTCCTTGCTCTTTACAATGGGCATGATAGAGGCTCATCCGTTCCTAGGTTTCTTTATTCATTTATTGTATTTTGATGTTTTGCTGATGTTTCCATTGTATTGTTGTGCAGCTTGTTTTTGTAGTTTTCACTGGAGAAGCATGGGGATATCTTGGGAGCAGGAGGTTTCTGGCTGAACTGGAAATGGGTTCAGATGTTGTTAGTGGCCTTAACAGCACACTAATTGAACAGGTATTTCTCTCTGTTTAGTAAAATTTCATCCTCAGAGATGGTGTTTCTAAATTGGAGTGGTTTGGCTTTTATCCATGTCTTCCTCATGTAATTCTTGGTTGTCTTACTTGAAACCAGTTGTCTACTGCATGCAATTTTGGTTTGTGCGCTGTATGTGGAAATAATAACTTAACATAAAAACTTAACATAAATCCGAGGCCCAATGCCCACCATGGGTGCCCCATTCATGCATAGGCCCAACTCAGCATAAAAAATTAACATGAATTTGAGACTCAATGCCACCCCCATTCATGTACAGGTCCAAGGCATACCATGGAGCGCAACTTGTTGTGAAATTTGGGTTGTTTTCTGCTAGTTTTGGGGCTAAATTTCAGAAACCACCAGTTTATTATTTTCGGAAGATTGGAGGTACTAATTTTGAAGATATGGTTGTTGTATTTGAAAAATTCTAAAGATTTTGTAGATATAGTTTGACAATTTTTTAGATCATTACAAAGTGGCCAAATCTTTTTTAGATTGAATTGCAGGTAACTTAGATTTGATTGATTTGAAGTCAATTTAAGAATTGGACAATTTTAATTAAAGATCCATATGGAGCTGCACTAATCATCTTGAGATTAAACGTATGAGTCATACTATGAAACTTTGGGAGAATGATAGAGCAAAGATTAAGGCATGGGACGAATGTATTGGAAAATCAATCTATTTATGTTGGAAAGGTCAAACATTGAGGCTATCTTCTTACCTAGACAACTGATGGAGAAATATAGGGAGAGGAGGAAGGATCTCCATAGGTCCTTGTGGATTTTTTTTTTTTCACCCACACCCACCCATACCACATGGGCTCTTGATCCCTGGTCTCAGTGTTGAAACAAAGTCTGTCTACCGCTAAGCCAGGGTCTTAGAGAAGCATGATTAAGATATAAAGAACATTGACATGATTAAGGATATGTATGAGGGAGTGGTGGCAAGTGTAAAGACCACTAGTGGAGAGACAAGTGGGCTTCCAATTACTGTAGGCTTCCAGCAAGTGCTGGCATTGATACCATATCTAAAAGTAAGGTTTGTTATGATCTTTACAATAGATTGGGGATGAGAAGGTAAGAAAGATGTCTTCAAACTTGCAAAAATGAGAGAGAAGAAGGGTAAGGACTTAGATCATGTTAGATGCCTTAAGAGCGATGACTAGATGGTACTAGTAAAAGACAATTAGATCAATGAAAGGTGGAGAAGCTATTTTCAGAACTTGTTAAATGCCAACCACTCTACGAGCAACCACTCTGAGAGCATAGGGATTGAGGGAACCATAAAATCAAATCAAATGATTAGATACCATAGTTACTTTTGTAGGATTAGGATATCTGAAATGAAAGAAGCATTGAGAAGATGAAAACAAGAAAAGCCTTTGGACTAGATGGTATACCAATGGATGTTTGGATGTGTATGGGAGATACCATATTATTTTGGTTGATGAAGCTGTTCCACAAGATTGTAAGATAAAGAAAATGCCGGGACAAATGGGGGGAAAGTACCGTGGTTCCTATTTATAAGAACAAAGGAGACATATGGAGCAACACTAACTATTGTGAGATTGAACTTATGAACCATACCATGAAACTTTAGGAGAGAGTGATTGAGCAAAGACTAAGGCATGAGATGAATGTATCAGAAAATCATTTTGTGTTCATGGTTGGGAGGTCTACATTTGAAGTTATCTTTCCACTTAGACAATTGATGGAGAAATATAGCGAGAGGAGGAAGGATCTCCATAGTCTTTATTGACTTAGAGAAAGCATATGATAGGGTCCCTAGAGAGTTAATCTGATGGGTGTTGGGAAATAATTGAGTCTCTAGAGGATAAATTGACATTGTTACGGATATGCACGTGGGAGTGGTAACAAATGTGAGGACCACTAGTGGCGAGATAAGTGGGTTCCTAGTTACTGTAGGCCACCAGGGGTCAGCATTGAGTCTGTACCTTTTCGCATTGGTTATGGATGAGTTAACGAGGCATTTGTAGGAAGAGATCCCTTGGTCTATGTTGTTTCAAATAACATAGTTTTGATTGACAAGATGACGGGGGGCGTAGACTTTTTTTTTTTTTTTGAGAGGCAACAAAGATTTTATTAAGGTGCAAAAGTGCAAAAGAATACAGACTTGCACCGCCGCCTAAGTTAAAACGGGAATATGATTTTAAAGTTAGTAGGACTAAAACGTAGTATACATAGTGCAATTTTAGTAATAATAAGAGTGAAAACAAGGAATTAATTAAGATTTTAGTAATAATAGGAGGTTTGCAACCTTGCGGTTGCCTTGGTTCAGGATTGGGTGGTTGACCCCTTAGCTTTGTCCTAGTTCCTTTTTGCTTGGGCTTTGTATATGGCTTTTCTTTCCTTTTATTTTTTTGTGGCTTTGGCCTTTTGAATAAAATTACCGCTTCTCATAAAAAAGAAAGAAAGAGTAATTAAGATCGCTCGCAAGAAGTTCCCAAAATGACCACTTTCGATACGTTGGGTCAATAATTCATGGGAGTGTAGAGATTGAAAAGGATGTTTCCCATGGAATTCAAGCTGGGTGGAAGAAATGGTGATGACTAATGTGCCTCTGTAGTTTTATGTGGTTGCCGTGTACCACTCAAACTGAAAGGGAAAATTCATAGGATAGCTATAAGTCCAGCCATGCTTTATGAGACAAAATGTTGTGCAGTTAAAGAACAACATGTTCATTGGATGAGCATAGCTGAAATGCGGATGAGTGGCAAGACGAGGAAGGCTAGTATTAGAAATGAATGCATTCGAGGGAATCTAGTAGTACTAATAGGTAATAAGATGAGGGTTAATAGACTTGGATGGTTTGGTCATGCGCAATGGAGACCAAGAACCGCGCCAGTTAAGAGGAGTGAGTTGGTACAATTTGAAGGCTCTAAAAGGGCAAGGGGAAGGCCCAAAAGGACGTGTATGGAGGTAATAAGAAAAGACTCGATACGTATGGTCTAACTAATGCCCAGCCCTTGATAAAGTGGAATAGAGGAACAAGATTGACGTAGTTGCCCCATTTAATTAGGATAAGGCTTAGATGATGATGATAATACTAGTTACGGATGTGTTAACAAGGCATTTGCAGGAAGAGATTTGGTGGTGTATTTTGATAGATGAGACCAGGAAGGGAGTGAACACAAAACTAGAACCATGAAGGGATGCTTTAGAATGTAAAGGTTTTAAATAAGTTGGACTGAAATAGAGTTTATGAAATGCAATTTTAGTAACAATAGGAGTGGAAATGATGAATTAGTTAAGAGCGTTGACGAAGAAGTATCCTAATATGGTCATTTTTGATATCTTGGATCAATAACTGATGAGAGCGGAGAGATTGAGAAGGATGTTGTTCATCAAATTAGAGTTGGGTGGATCGAGTGGAGATGTGCCTATGGAGTTTATTGTGATCACCTCACACTAGAAGGGGAGATTTTATGGAATAGATTTAAAACTAGCCATGCTTTATAGGAGATAATGTTGTGCAGTCAAGGAATAGTTCATAGGATGAGTGTAGCTGAATTGAGGATGTTGAGATGGATGAGTGGCAATACGAGGAATGATAGAATTAGAAATGAACGTAGTTGAAGGAATTTAGGCATGGTAATAATAGGTAATAAGATGAACGAAAGTAGACTTAAATGGTTTGGCTGTGTGCAACGGAGGCCAAGAACTGCACCGGCTAGGAGTGAGTTGGTTCAAGTTGAAGGCTCTAAAAGGGTAATGGGAAGGTCCAAAAGAGACATGGTGGTGGTAGTACGAAAAGATTTGATGACCTATGGTTTACCTGAAGATTTGTTCCTTGATAGAGAGTGGAATGGTGGAGCAAGATTTGTGTGGCCAAGTGATAGATCGATTAAGACTCATGAATGTATCAAATTAAACGCTTGCAATCTCATTTTAAGGGGTAATAATGGGGGAAATTAGGATTTTCCCAGGGTATTCCAAATGGTTGTGTAATGGCCATAACGGTCGTTATGTAATGGTAACGGCAGTCATCGTTAAACGTTATGGTTGTTATAAAAAAAAAGACCCATAATGAACCTTATGCCCCTGTAACAGACCTTTACGCCCCTATAACAGACTATAACAGACCTTTACGCCCCTGCAACGATATAAATTTTTTTAAAGGGCTGTAACAGCTGTCATGGGGCCATAATAGCCGTTACAGCCCGTATGATAATGGTAACAGTGGTGACCATAATGGCCTCCGTTACCGTTATTAAATACCTTGATTTCCCCAACTACCCAAAATATGCTCTTTTTTTTTTTTTGGTATGAAATCCATGTTAATGTGTTAATAAATTGCATTTTCCTCATCTTTTCCTCAACTCGGAGTGACACCTTTGAGTTGCAATTTCTTCCCCAAAACTGGGATTTGTTTTCAAACAACTCGAGAGTAGTCAAAATAGCCCTAGGAAGAGGACCCACCCCCACCAAAAAAAAAAAAAAAAAAAAACAACTCCTTAAATTTCAAATTTCATACGTATTTATGCATGTAGTATCAATATCAATACTCTACACATATGGCGAAGGAATGTGTGCTGATATCTCATGATCGTGATATATCGGTGATGTTATCTATAATATTGACTGACACCGTTTATTTTTATTAATACCCCTATATCTGTATTGTTGACCTATGATACGGATAATATTGGCGATACAAAGAACACTGAACAAAACCATCATAAGCATTAAATCCTGAACTTGTGATAGCACCCAAAATGGGAGCGGATTAGCTGTTACCCGGGTAACAGCTTAGTGGGTGTTACCCTTACTCTGTGGGGCCCACCTTAATGAATGTGTTTCATATGCACGCTGCCCATCTGTTTTTTCAGCTCATTTAAGGATGCTATACCAAAAATTAAGAATATCCAAATCTCGGGTGGAGCACACCACCGAAAGAAATGGTGAATGACCATTAAAAGCATTTTGTAGGCTACAAAAGTCTTGGATCAAGCTAACCTTTGTATTTTCCCTCCATCCAGTTCTGTTTGACCTGATCAATGGGTTGGATGACAAATAAACATTACGAATCTGCTTACAGTGGGCCTTGGGAAGTTTTTAATGGTGAGAATTCAATATTAATGTTTCTTGTGGTGTGGTCCACCTGCGATTTGGATGTACTTAATTTTTGGGACCACATCCTAAAATGGGCTGGAAAAATGAATGGACCAAGTGGATATATAATGTATAATCAAGGTGGGCCCTACCGTAAGGGTAACACCCACTAAGTTGTTACCTGGGTAACACCTAATCCACACCCACCCAAAACACACACACACGCGCACACACACACACGCACACACAATAACTAACATGTAAAGAGTTATGAGTAATCCAAGATATTATACTAATGATGATTGTCATTGGTGTTGGAAGATACAAGGTGAGGAGGTGTTTTGAGTGGGGCTGTCAATGGCTGGGCCTGGGGTTGGCTTCTGCCCAGATTTTGAACTGTTTGGGCCGGGCCTTTTCAAAATTTTGATTTTTCCTTGCCCTAGCGCGGCCCATTGACAGCCCTATTTTTTGAGGGTTTAAAGGGGTGTGGACTGTTAAAATGGGTGAATGTCAACTCTTTTCTTCCTATGACAAGGGGTGGCATTTTGAGAGGAATAAACAACTTTTAGACACCCTATCAGCCATCTCGGATTATGGGTCTAGGCCCCAGGAAATGCCAAAGTGAACCTGCGATTGCTTTTAAAACCCTAGCCAACCACCTAGGTCTATAAAATCCTAGGACACTATATCTGAGGTGATACTCATAGGTCTGGCTGCCGGGGTGGTGGGTACTGTGCTTTGCATACATAGTAATCCATTTGGAGCAGTTTCATTCTGATTATGCTGTTGGATGTTCTTGTTTAGGTCTTGGAGATTGGTTCTGTTGGAAAAGGTTCAAGAGAAGGGACCACTAATTTTTTCGCTCATGTAGAAGGGGTGAGTAACTGTAATTACTTATTCCATATCATGGTTTCTGCATAATTTCCTGCTTGAGTATGTTTATTAAATTCATATGAGTTGTCATTGTGAAGTTTGTGTCTCATCTCACATTGGTGAGTATTATCCTGCTTCTGCCTCGAAGAGAATTTTTCTTTATTCTCCTACACAAGTGATCCTATTTTGTTGAATACTTATCCCAAGCTCATTTCTGCGCTTTGGAGTGCCAAATTTCATGACAGCGCAGCAAAGGGTCCACTTACATGAACTTCTAATGTGTTTGGAAATGTGAAGAACTGTCAGACCTGGTTCTTCTCCAATCTCCTTCATGTAACAAACAATGTCAACCTAATTGGAAGTTAGTGAAGCCTGCAGACTTCAGCCTCACATAGCTATTTTCATGTAGCACAATTGAAAAATCAAACTATAATTGAATTGATCGAATATGTACCGCTTGTAGGTGATCCAATCCTTTGCCCCAAAATTGATGGTCTGTCTTCTTGCAGCAGAATAGAAAATAAAATACAGGGAGGAGAGGGGGGATATATGTGTGGAGTCACACCCCAAGGAAAACCCAAGGAGTCCCACTAAAGGGATCTATAGGCATTACTGCACTACATTCTAGAAGAATCACTCTCCTAGGCTAGAATCCATTGCAGGAAGCTAAACAATAACTTATCCACTCAGTCATGTAACACGTAATATTTTTCATACGTATGGATCCCTTGCCTCTAAAATGCTACAAATACAATCTAGAATAATCTAGAAAGAAGTCTCTAGAATACTCTAACCCCACTCAAGTTGCAATAACAAAGAATACTTAAAGGGGAACTAATGTAAATGTTCCAATCCAACTGAGAAACGAGACAGAATGCAATCCAGGCCTCTATACACATGAACCGTATGACTGTTTGGGATATATAGTTTGGCCAAACCCTCCAAAGGTGCCTGCAACTTGTACATGGGCCTTGTAAAAGTGTGTGATTAGACTAGTGGGCCCTGCAATTCAACTGGTTATCAAGCAAACGGTTGGTCCCACAGTTCTAGGCGCATGCCCTGAGACTCTAGGAATATTCTTTTTAATGTATTTTATATCATGCATGATATATATATATATATATATATATATATATATATATATATATATATATATATATATATATATATATATATATATATATATATATTGATTTTTAATAATTTTAGCTCTAGAACTAATTATAACACAAGGAATTAACACTCACTTTAAAATTATTGTATGTATTATATACTTGGATTGATAGACACGAATCCTTGAAACTCACATCCACTCAAAGATTCCAGAAAATCAAGTAATTATTCCAATAAAAACCATTCAAATTCTATTTGCAGAAATGATTGGATGAGAAGTAAAAAATCCGCCATTGCAGGGGGGGTTTGGGTGTTAAAGATTTAAGTTCCATGAACAGGGCGCTTCTTGGAAAATGGCTCTGGTGATACGGGCTGGAGATGTAAGCATTTGGAAGATGTTATGGTCTGCAAGTAGGGATTTGGAGGGTAAAATACATGAATATGAGGAGTTCATTAAAGCGATTGCATGTGGTGGGGGACGAGACTTGTATCAAATTTCTGGAGGACCTGTAGTGTGTCAATACCCCAGTTCGAGATGTTTATCTGGACCTTTTCAGTGTCTCCTCAGGGGGAGTTCATTTCATATTACTTCTTCAGCAAAGGGGAACTCAGTTGCGTGGTCTCCTCAATTTCGTAGGAACCTTCTGGATGAGCTAATTGATGAATTACTAGTTTGCAGGATCACATCCATCTCATTACTCTTGACTCATCAAAACAAATTCTTGGTGCTGGAAATTCGAATCGGCAGGAACATTTCAGTGCAATCATTCTATCGTGTTCTCAAATGCAACAGTGCCTAAAGTGATTTATTGATGTTGGCTTTATATGGCATTATCCAGCCCCACCAAGGGTGGCGGCGTTCACTTGGTTTGTGGTGAAAGATAAAACCTTAACCATTGACCACCTCCACAATAGAAATGTTATGATCATGAATGTGTTCAATGTGCTTCAAGGATGCAAAATTCTTAAGTTATCTCTTCATACATCGTGAATTCATCCTGGTTAGATGGAGCGAGCTTCTTGGCCTATTTGAAATGGTGTGGCTCTCTCTAGGGGCCCTTGATACTTTTATCCAAGCATGGAATTATGGAATGAGGGTTAAAAAGATGTCTAGTCTTTGGCATATTTCCCCTGTTCATGTGCTTTGGTTAGTGTGAAAGAGTGCAACAACAGGACTCTTAACAACAAATCGGAATCTCCTGAGGTAGTCTTCTCGAGAATTAAAGACTAGCTGATATATATATATATATATATATATATATATATATATATATATATATATATATATATATATATATATATTGGCTTTGGGATGTAAAAGGGAAGATTTTTCAATATCCTAGAATGCCTTTTTCTTTCTTTCTTTCTTCTTCTTCTTCTTTTAATTTCCTTGTAGTTCTTGGATGACTCCCTACCATCCTCTTTTTTTTTTTTCTTTTTTCTTTTTTGCCTCATTTTGCGTTGCCATCCAAAAAAAAAAAAAAAACCATTAGAAGGATTCTACTCATTATTCAGGTCATTCAAATGAATCATACCATGATTATAAGCTTCCTACTATTCAAATGGATAAATCATTTTTCATAAACATTGAAAATATAGTACAAAACCATAAGTAAAAGCTAAGCAATGAGAAAGTAGTTACACACACACACACACACACACACACAGAGAGAGAGAGAGAGAGAGAGAGAGAGAGAGAGAGAGAGAGAGAGAGAGAGAGAGATTTTTCTCCATGCTCTTGATCGCGAGGTAGATCGGGAATGAAAGGAGCTTGGGCTGCCAGATGAATGCTGAAGGAAAAAGGGAGGAGCTACACTCTGTGCGAGATGCAGGAGATGCCCAGCCTTCTCTTGCTGGAGACTCGGAGGGGAGAGTTTCTCTGAAGGGTGGAGACCCTTCCCGAAGTAGTAGATCTGGCTATTGCTCTCTTAGCTGGGGAGCTCACCCTAGAGTTATCAACCATGGGAAGGAATCTTTGGTGGTCTGCCAGATTAATGTTGAAGGAAAAAGGGAGGAGCTACACTCTCCGTGCGAGATGCAAGAGATGCCCAACCTTCTCTTGTTGGAGACTCGGAGAGGAGAGTTTCTCTGAAAGGTAGAGACCCTTCCCGAAGTAGGAGATCCGGCTATGGCTCTCTTAGCTGGGGAGCTCTCCCTGGAGTTATCAACCATGGGAAGGAGCCTTTGGTGGTCGGCCCTGTCCTTGAACCCATCGCCGGAGGTGGCTGGATTAGGGTCTCTGGGCAGTGACCTCCAACGAAGAAGAAGAAATCCCAGTTGCTCCCCTTCTGGAATACCCTACTCTCCTCGTCACCAACTTCTTGGAAGACTGGAATGAGTACCAGTTTACTAGAGTCTTTAGGAAGTCAAGGGTGGTGAAGGTATTCATCCTAAAGAAGAAAGGGTTTCCTTCCAATTGTGACTTTGACGTCCCACATTCCAACCGTATCACTGCCTAATAGAACAATATCATCAACATACATAATGAGAATCATGATGCTCGTGAAGTGGCGACATATAAAAAGGGAATGATCGGTATGGCTACGAACAAAGCCAAACTCTATGAGAGCCTGACTAAATTTGTCAAACTAAGCACGTGGGGATTGCTTGAGTCCATAAAGAGCCTTCTTCAATCAACATACAAGAGGAGGATGGCGGGAAGTGATAAAGCCAGGAGATTGATGCATGTAGACCTCCTCTGCAAGATCCTCATGAAGAAATGCATTATTGACATCAAGTTGGAATAAGGGTTAGGATAAATTGACGGCCAAGTAGATCACCACTCGGATAGAGTTAAGCTTAGCCACCGGTGAGAATGTCTCGAAGTAATCCACGCCATGAGTCTGCATTTACGCCCTAGCAACAAGCCGGGCTTTGCAACTATCAATGGAGTCATCTGGAAGGAACTTGATTGTGTTCACCCATCGACATCCAACAGGTTTGTGCCCTGAAGGAAGAGGGACTAGCTCCCATGTAGGATTCTTCTCAATAGCAGACATTTCTTCCATCATCGCCTTCGTCCAGTCAGGACTTTGAAGAGCATGTGAGAGAGACCGAGGAATAGCCTGTGATGAAATGGAGGCTGCAAACGACTGAAAGGATGGTGAAAGATGATCATATGAAACGAAGTTGCTAATGGGATATTGAGTACATGAACGTGACCCTTTGCGCAGGGCAATGGGAAGATCTAGACTTGAGGTAGGAGAATCACCTGAGCCAACATCCAAAGTGAGCGGAAGGGTGGATGGCTGAGCATGTGAAGATTTATCTCGACAACGATACACTCGCAGAGGCTTAGGGTCACTCAAATCACCAACAGAATAAGGGACGGGAGAGAAGAGTCTCCCCGTGATCATTAGTGACAAGAGGAAGAGGAGAAGCATCATGCTCCTCCTGACTCTCAAGAGGATTACAGAGGGATCGACTACGAGCCGAGAAAAAATGGAACATCCTCGAAAAAGGTTACATCAGCAGAGATATATTTCTTGTGAGTTGAGGGGTCATAACACTTGCACCCGTTCTGGCTTCGATTGTACTCTAAGAAGACACATTTAGCTGCCCGAGGGCTAAGTTTATCATTACTACCATTCGGAATTTGAACATAGCATGTACAACAAAAAACTTTAGGAGGTAACGGAAAATGATTGTCATGAGGATACAACATAGTAAATGAAGATTTGTAAGACAAGATATGAGAGGGAATACGATTAATCAGGAAAATAACAGTTAGAAGAGCATTACCCCAAAAATGTGTAGGTAGGTGCATACCAAGGAGAAGGGTACGAGTAACTTAAAAAAATGACGATTCTTTCATTTTGCAATACCATTTTGTTGAGGTGTGCGAACACAGGATGTCCGATACAAAATACCATGTTTCTACAAGAAGGACACAAAAGCAGTGGACATGTACTCCCCTCCATTAGGGTTTTGATTGAACATTGAAACTGAGTGCACATTTCATGATAAAATACTTTAAAGAAATTAAACACTTCACTCATAGATTTCAAAAGATAAACCCAAGTCATGCGAGAGTAATCATCAATGAAGGTGACTAAATATTTAAATCCAAAAGTGGAGGTAACTGGGGCTGGCCCCTAGATATCCGAGTGAACCAGTTTAAAAGGGTAAGATTTCCTCCTGGAAGTACTCGGAGGGAATGTAGTATGATGATGTTTAGACAATTCACAAATATCACAACGTAAGGGTTTAGTAACAGATAAGGATGGAGACAAAAGTCTCAATCGAGCTAAGGAAGGATGGCTTAAACGACAATGCCACCGTGTCTTGGATTCTCGATCAAGAGAAAGTGTACTTGAAGTAGCAACGGATGTATCATTGAGAAGATAAACGCCTCCACGCTCATGCCCTCCACTAATCACTCTCTTCGTCTGGAGGTCCTGAAAAAGACAATGGGAAGGAAAGAAGGTTATGAAACAATTCAATGATTTAGTAAGAGAGCTAACATGCAATAAGTTTAATGAAAAACGAGGCACATGCAAAACTGAGGACAATGGCAAGGAAGAAGAGAGATGGAACCAATTCCAGAAATGGGTGTTTGTGATCCATCTGCGACAGTGACATACTGAGAGTGAGAGGAAGGCGAATAAGAGGAGAAGAGTTGTGACTTACCAGTCATGTGGGAGGAAGCTCCAGAGTCTATGACCCAGGAGGTAGGAGAGGAAGACGCAAGAAGCGTGGTACCTAACTGGGCCGAAGCTGCATGAGAAGGCTCAGGAATATCACGAACAGAGGTGATTGTGGAAGGCTGCCCCTCAGGATTAGATGTGGTAATGACGGTGGCGGCTGCACACGTAGGACGACCATGTAGTTGCTAGCAATAATTAATAGTGTGATTGGTTCCACCGTAATGCGAATAAATGGGAGAGCCATCATGTCCACGCCCGCGTCCACCACGACCACGAAGATTACGACCGCCTCTATTGCGATCTCCCTCACGGCCCCTACCACGACCACCATTACTAAAATTGCGTTCCGAACTCAATGAGGGTGCCCGAAAGCCAGAAAGAAGAGAAGACTGATCTACAACAAGGTGTGTCGAACTCTCAAGCGACACAAATGAAGGTGAAAGAAGAGCGGAGACCGTAGCGTGCTGGCACATGGCAAAGACTGTCGTCAACGGGGGAAGTGGATCCTGTACAATAACTTGATCCCGAATACGGAGATAATCAGAGCTCAACCCGGCTAGGAACTGCATGATGCGAGTGTCATCCCATTGCTTACGAGTATGTTCATGATCGTCTTTACATCTGGAAGGAAGAGGCTGATATAGATCTAGCTCATCCCACATGCCTCGAAGTGTCGCATAGTAATCTTTTAAGGATCTTGAATCTTGTTGGAACTGGCCAATGTCTCGAATAAGCTGAAATACCCGGGAGAAATTTTGAGACTCAGAGAACATATCATAAAGAGTATCCTAAATGCCTTTAGTTGAGGATAAAAACATCACTGAGTGGCGAACCGATGGGTCCATACTATTCAATAGCCATGCAATGACTTGATAGCTCTTCTTTGTCCAAGACTTGTAAGAGGCATCTGTAGAGCTTGAAGGATCATCCAAAATATACGACAACTTCTCACAGGCCCTCAAGAACACTTTGACAGATTACGCCCATTGGAGGTAGTTCTCACCATTCAACTTTATGGAGGTGATTTGAATGGGGGTGGATTCAAGATAACCCATACCAAGAGAAGAGGGTCCTTTGTCTTCCATAAGAAAGGAGGGTTCTAAGTAAAAGGCACTACAAGCAACTCTTTTTCACTCCTTCAAGATAAAGAAAAACAACCACCAATCTTTCGAAAATATCACAAAATTTGTCAGATTTGACGCAAGAAACCCCAAAAACGGTAGGACCGCAAGTCTATTTTGGGTTAAAAGTTAAAACCCAATCAAAAATCAATCATAGCTCAAAAATCTTTTAGGAATAGCTTGGAAGAAAGATTTGGGTCTACCTTGAGGAAATAATCTGGAGAAAAACTTATCGATTTGAGAAAAATCGAAGAAAATCTTATTGATGGCCCGACTTTCAAATCTTTGTATTTCGACTAAAACACCATCAAAGAAGCTCTAAAAAATTCCCAAAAAATCATGACAAATCCTCTAAAATCAAGATCTACCAAACTCTTAAACTTTCAGCTCAAACGGGGTCCATGCGTCTGTACTACGCTGACGTCAGCAAGCTCACGTGTCGCCTTTCAACTTTCTTGGTGCGGAATGATTTGATATTGGCTCTGATACCAAGTAGAAGATGATTTGGTGATTGGAATAAGGAGAAAAGAGGTGAGAAGTGAGAAAGAAGAAGAGGGTTTGGGGGATGTTGTGTTGGAGAAACATGCTCTCATACACAAAGCTTTATTAGAATAAAACATATAGTACATTGCCAGAGAAGGTGAAAAAGGTGCACATGCACTTAGGTGTCGTTTGGTAAATTGAAAAATGAGGTCTGAAAATTAATTTCGTTTGGTAAATTGAAAAATGAGGTCTGAAAATTAATTTAAGTGCTGAAAACTTAAAAGTGCTGGATTTTTGTATTTATATGCACTGCAATATCTGTTTGGTAATTTGTTTGAAAAAAGTCCTTATATCTGAAAACAGACACTTTTTTCACGGGAACTTGTTTGGTAAACACAAACCACAAATGTCTGAAAATTAGTAATTTGTCATATTTGCCCCCTACTCTCTCCGTTCCTACCTTTTGTAGAGTATGAAACGAAATTTGTTATCACCATACCACAAAATTTAGCACATTTATGCCCAATCCACATACATCTTTTAAGCATATCCTTGTGATTGATGGACCATGTACTATATTCTTTTTTTTATAAAATAATCATAACCCTTTGATTGGTGTCTGTGGATTGGATAACTAATAGTTTTTACTTGTGAGTGTTCAATCACCACTTTTCCAATATTGTGGTCCACCTGAGATTTGGACTGGCCTCTTTTTTGGGTTCATGCCTAAATAATATGGAAAAAAATGAATGGACGGTGAGGATAAAACACATACATCATGATGGGGCCTATAGTATGTGTGTACGCAATCCACGTCTTGATGCAATAACCCTGCCAACATTTGCACGGGCAGGCTATCCAAGGAAAAAAAAAAATTGAGGTGGCCCAACCTGATATACGTGTGAAATTCAAGCTGTCCCACCATTTTGCCAACTTCTTTTCAAGGCATGAGCCAAAAAATGAGGCAAACCCAAAACTCAGGCTGACCACACCATAGGAAACTATGATAATTGAATACCCACCATTAAAATCTTCCTGGGGCCACAAAAGTTTTAGACCAAGATGATATTTGTGTTTTCCTTCATCCATGTCCATGTGATCCAATCAAGAGTTTGGATGGAAAATAAACATTACAGTGGGCTGTATGAAGTTTTTAATGGTAGGCGTTTAATCACCACTGTTTTCCTGTGATGTGGTCCACCTGAGATTTGGATCTACTTCATTTTTAGTACTATATCCAAGAATGATTTGGAGAAACCAATGGACGGCTTAGATATAAAAGATATAAATCAAGGTGGGCCTTATAGTTAGGACAACACCCACCAACATGTTACCGGGCGCGGATTTCCTGTGAAGCCTTGCGCAGGAAGTTCCTGCGCTAGGAACCTAGGTGGGGCCCATAGTGATGTTTTCTGATAAATCCACCTCGTCCATCCATTTTGGGAGTTCGTTTTAGGATATGAGAACAAAAATGAACTGGATCCAAGACTCAAGTGGGCTGAAAACGTGAGGATTGAACATCCACAGTTGAAATATTTGTGGGGCCACATGAGTTTCAAATCAGGCTAATATGTGTTTTCAGTTCATCCCAGTAGTAGTGACGTTATGAACGGTATGGATGTCATATAAATGTCACTGTGGACCCCAGGGAGGATTCAATGGCAGTAATTCCCTACCCACCTTTTCCTTTAGTGAGGCCCACTTGAGTCTTGGATTCGGTTCATTTTTGTTCTCATGTCTTAAAATGAGCTCCCAAAACGGATGGACGGGGTGGATTTATCAGAAAACATCACTGTGGGCCCCACCTAAGTTCCCAGCTAGGAACTTCCTGCGCAAGGCTTTCGCAGGAAATCCGCCTCCCATGTTACCCGGTGAAACGTAATCTGATCTAATGCGTAATGGATTTCTAGCATAGATCACGGCACCAGAGGCGGTTAACGTGTTGACGTGCTGCAGTTTTGTAAGCCCCGTCATGATGTATGTATCAGATCAACACCGTTTATATATTTTTTCATATTATTTTAGGTCGTGGTCCAAAAAATGAGGCACATCCAAAGCTCAAGTGGGCCACACCACAGAAAACAATGGGGATTGAATGCTTACAATTGAAAATTTCTTTGGGCTCATAAGTTTTGGATACATCATGATATTTGCCTTTTCCCTTCATCCATGTGTGACCTTATAAACAGATTGGGTGGGAAATAAACATCATGGTGGGCCCTAGGAAGGTTTCAAATATTGGCGTCACCCCTCCACAACTTTCTATGGTGTGGTCCACTTGAGCTCTAGGCTGTCTCATACTTTGACCCGTGCCCCAAATTGGTCTAGCAAAATGGATGGACGGTGTGGATAGAACACATACTTTAGAATGAGGTCCAAAAAACTTTGCCACGTCAAGACATCAACTACGCAAATAGAAAGCTTGGATCGAAAGTAATTTCAAAGAGGGTAAAGTCATCATTTAAAAAAGATTTTAAATCCAAATCACTTACCGCATTCAGTGTTCAACGTTAAGTCAAAAGATGGAAACTTAAAAAATACCTTGTTTTTCAGTGAAAATTTTCATTAAGCACTTAAATTCTTGGATTTACGAATCGAGCTGAATTAGAAAAAATCACTTAAAATAGCTTGTTTCAGTGGTAAGCACTGAAATTAAGTTTTACCAAACATGCCCTTACTCGAAAAGAGCTAAAAGAGCCGCTAACACACACTAACACTAATAGAGCTCTCCCTGGAGTAATCAACCATGGGAAGGAGCCTTTGGTGGTTGGCCCTGTCCTTGAGCCCACCGCCGGAGGTGACTGGATTGTGGTCTCTTGGCAGCAACCTCCAGCAAGGAAGAAGAAATCCCAGTTGCCCTCCTTCTGGAATACCCTACTCTCCTCGTCACCAACTTCTTGGAAGACTGGAATGAGTACCAGTTTACTAGAGTCTTTAGGAAGTCAGGGGTGCTGAAGGAGGTGTTCATCCTGAAGAAGAAAGGGTCTCATTCCAATTGTGGCTTTGCCTTTGTGCGAATTGAGTTTGCTGAGGAGGCTGCTCAAGCCATCACCACCCACCATCAATCCGGCTTTGGTGGTAGTAAGCTCTTCATTCAAATTGTTCTGGAATGCATCAAAAAACCCTTGAGAGGGAGGGAAGTGGAGGTCAGCGGCTTTAGATCCTCAACCCTTAAGGCAGTTAACCTCCCAAAGAACACAAGTGGGGGCATGGCAGTTTCTGGTCGATCGTTGAACTCACATGTGCCACATTTATGATTTTGGATCATATAAAAATGTAAATTTGTAATATAAATTGTTCCCTTAGCCTGTCTTTAACTTCTATCATGCAGAATGGTTCATTTTCTGTAAATTTCTCGTAATAGTAAGTTTATTAATTTTACTTAATATTTCAGTTGTTTATTGTAGGAGTCATCTGGTGCAAAAGAAATGTTGAGTGCCTTACAAGGTGCCTGTGACTCTCTTGGCTTGGAGAGCATACAGATCAAAATGGCAAACAATTCAAATCCTGGCATACCTCCATCATCATTGATGACATTTATAAGAAAGGTTAGGGGAAGTATATGGTTCTTTATGTTGATTTTTCAGGAAATAACCAAATGCTCATGATAGTTTTGAAATGGCTAGACTATCCTTTATCCTCAATATTACCTAAATTGAGCCCGATTTTCACAAAGTGATTCAGCATTCGTTGTAGTCATGGCCATTTCCATTTTGAATCTCAGAAAATTGTGTACTGATATTTGATACTGAGTTATTCAAAAGTAATTACTTAGTGGTATTATGAATATGTTATGTGCTTGATGCCATTTATTCTGAAAGTTCTGGACACTGGTTTGAGACTTTGATTTTCACACAAGTGGGCTGTGTAATCATTCCAAATGTATGACCATTTACAACCAAACTTTTGCTTGGTTTGGTGTGTGTGCCCTATGATAGGAGGTGGAAACTCAAGGTTTGGTTTCAGCCCTCCCTTTCTCTTTTGTTTGTGCCTATGCATGCACACGGATGTGCCTGCAGGTCTTGATTGTGTGGGCTCTGGTGCACATGCATGTGCACATTGTGTGCATGCGCGCGGGTGTGTGGGTGTTAAGTTGAAATATTGTACTCATTAATGCCACTTTTGGTTTGGTACTACAAAATTATTGGCTTTATTGTCTTCCAATCCTGGTATGTGCTAACTTCATGTCCTGCTGTTAGTTGGTGTTTCTCACTATTGGCTTTATTGTCTTCCAATCCTGGTATGTACTAACTTCATGTCCTGATGTTAGTCAGTGTTTCTCATGTGAGTTTTTTTTTTTCCTCCACCCCCCCCTTCTAGAACTTGTCAGCATCTGGGGTTGTTTTGGAAGAATTTGACTCAGCCTTCATGAACAATTTCTACCACAGCCATCTTGATGATTCATGTAAGCCAAGGTTTCTTGAACAGATCTATTACTACTGCCAAATAATTTAATTTGAGGAAATGTGCAATGTTCAATTCAGCATTTGCTTGGTTCAATGAACTGTACATGTGGGCCAAGTTCTGGTTATCCAAATCGTTCATATGGTGGGCCCCATGGTGGCTGGGAGTTACACTCAAAAGTCTCCTCATTGAGTGATCCTAACCATCCAATTGGGCCTTGTTAAATGTCAACTAATGGTTGAACCATCAATTTTCAAGGATGGCTGGGATCATTCAATAACAAGATGTTGGGGCCATGCCTATCTCATCCTGCTACCCACTGGATCAAGAGCTTAGGTTACCAAAAGGTGGGCCCCACCTATGCCATTGTCAGGTTGGACAAAGAAAAAGAGAGTTTCATATGCCTATGTCGCGGCTTAGGATCACTACATGTGTTAGAGATGGTTGGATGCAAAACTTTTGGCACTCCTCTAGATTAGTCACCATGAGAAACTGTTGCTGATTGGAAGATTCTTACAATTGACATGTATAGATAAATACAGACAATTGAAAAGAGAACTCCCAGTGATTCAGATTCCACTCCCCAAATCAACGATCGAGATAATCTTTTTGGCAGATCATTGGAATATATGACATTCAAAATATGCCTAGAAGATGGATGGTTCTGATTATCCAACCATTTTGCAAGTAGGCCTGATGGGTCAACACATGCTGCTTATCCCAATTTGCAATATAGGCAAAACTAACTAAAAGAAAGTACTTTTTTCTCAGCTCGAGCATCATATTATTCCTCGTTTATTTGTTTATATATTTCTTTATTACAATACAGTGAATGTTAATTCTACGTCAATAGTTGCGGCCGCATCTCTTGTTGCTCGCACCCTCCTTATTCTTGCGGCCGGTGACTCAGAATCAAGCACGCCAGTTCTTAACTCTATCAAAATTAATGTCTCTTTGGTTGAAGAATTGCTGGGATGCCTGTTGAGTTGTGAACCTGGGCTTTCTTGTGGCCTCGTGAAGGATTTCATTACACCGAGTAGCGTCTGCCCAAACCATTATGTTGGAGTTTTCCTTGGATCGCCTTCAGCCTCACTATATCCTGCATATGTGGATGACACATCTCGGTTTGTTTGGAATTTTCTGGCTGATAGGACCTCTGTCCCGACCGATAATTCGAGCTCTTGCACAGGAGAGTGCAGCAATGCAGGTGAAGTATGCATAAGGCCAGAAAGGGATGGGAAAGGCATTTGTGTGATCTCGACAACCAGGTACAAGTCTTATTTTGATTTTCACTGCTGCTTATCTTATGGCCCTTCTTACATGTGATGTGAAAAACGCTGAGGAGATTCTCGTGAAGGCAAACTTCGAAAGGAGATTTGCAGGTAGCCAGGTACACATGGCAGCATGCATGAGGTAGGGCCATCCATGGGATGGGGCCCACTGAACATGCTGTGGCCTCAAAAGTCAGGGTGGTCCCTTCATCGGTGTGTTGACACTGTATGATAAAAATTGACAGATGGAAAAAAGAACAACACTTTATGCAACTTTAACAGATGGGCCGATGTGGGCCACCTGATGAGTTTATCAACCTGATTCATTGGCCAGGGCATGTTCATGGTAGGTCTTATCTTTTGAATGGGCTGGATCCCTCACATGCTGCTGCAAATCTCCTCCTGTCTGCCTTCTCAAGAACCTCAGCATTCTTATTTTACATACCGCTTTCATGAAGTGGATGTCTGATTCTAATAATGCACATGAAGCATTTGTTGTTTGTTCTCCAAAATGGGGTTAATTACGATGTTCTTGTATTAGAAATTTAAAACTTTCTATTTTTATTTTTTTGCCATAGTTTAGAAAGTGAGACCTGATTCATTGGGATATGGAATGGATACAACACATGGGTTCCACTTAGTATTGAAGTACCTGACCTGCGTAAACATGGATACCTTGCCTATTTTGAATTATCTGAGCATTGTGGGTATCATAGTCAAGGCTTTTGGACTTGGTACTGGTGGCTGACTCAGTCATGGTCGAACTGCTTCGACTCTCCCTGTCAAGTGCAAAAAGTGTTTAGGATGGATACAACAGATTTGAGAGCATTGATTTTGATCATGATGATTGACATGGTATACCCACATATGGGACAGATAGTGTGACTGAACTCATCAAGTCAGGTGTTTAAAATGTTTGCGTTCATAAAAATCCTAATTACGTGCAATGAAGAGGAATTATATGATCCTCCACCCAAGGATAAATACTGTACTGTATACACGAAATTTCAGTTTTTGCTAGTGGGGTCCAGTGTGCAATTTCAGACAATTGGTATTTAGCACCATGCCATGGATATGGGACCATCCTAACCTTCTGATTTGTGGCCCACAAATAGACAGTTGAGAAAAGATTTCCACATTCAATTAAAAAGCAGGCACTCCATTTCCAATCTGGGAGGGGATGGTCCATTCGTGTCAAACCAATGGTCCAAATTGCTGACTATGGGTCTTGCTACTTTTTTTTGAAACGATGATCTACACTTTTGCCCATTCTTCTACATTGAGAAATGCCATTTTGATAACTTTTGATGCTCATCTGTTTTTGTTTATGAAGCATTGCTCATTTCTTTCCCACCATAAGGCCCATAGAATTGCTAATAGGCTCAATCTCCCTCTCTTTTTCCCCGGATTCACCACCCCCCCCCCCCCCCCCCCCCCCCGGTCTGTGCGCGCGCACCAAGACATGAGAAATTCCTCTATTGAACTCAGAAACACCCATAAGGTACAATCCACCCAGTGGATAACTTCCATCATTTTAAGTGAATGTGAAATCCAAACCCACCATGAGGATCATCTGTTGCAAAAATCAATCCTGTCCACTCATCAGGTGGGCCACACCATGTAAACAATGTGTAGCCATTCATAACTAGAAAAATACAATGTGGTCCTCTCTATGAGAGAATATGGCACATCTTCGCATAAGGTTGTCAATGATAGGGGCAACCAATTGGACCGGTTAGATGTCATGCACACATCAAAGGCTGTTATCCACTTGGTGGACCGTAACTTACAGTCCAACTGGTTGGACTAGAGACCTCTTATTAATGACCAGACAACCAAGAACTAACCCTTTTGACCTTCCAAAAATAAAAATAAAAATAAAAAACAACATGCCCTTTTGGTTGTCTGGGCTTCTTTGAGGCCCTACCTCATCACATGGACTCAATCCTAGGTCATGCTCAGTAAGAGTAGGCATTGTAACTAGCTGTACCATCTGGAGATAAGAAATAAACCTCTACATGCAATGCTATAGAATACTATGGAAGATCTGTGGAATCCAAAAGTAGTTGGAAAGTAAAACATCACATTTGAGGAAATTTATGGAAATAGAATTCTGTGAAAAAGAATCCTAAATAACCTGTTTGTTTTAGCATACACGATTTCCATGGAAATATGGAAAGGTCAATGGTCAGAAAGTGAGAGGTGTCTTTCAAAAAATGTGGAAATCAGTCTTTAGGTTTTCTTGAGAAAATGGAAATGGCCCTTTCTTGAAGAAAACCATGGAAAGGAAAACCGATTCAGCTGTTCTTGCTTTCACAGACGGTCGAAAACATCAAGTCTAAGGAAACCAATTTCCTTTCCACAGTTGAATCTAATTTTTCATCAATCTAAACAGCCCTTGATATTAAATAATTGCATTGAATTGACTATGGTTATACGTTTGATGACATGAGTACATAGTAATATCAATGTCCAATTATTGCTATTGCTTCGGATACCCTCCACATCTAGGGTTTATGTCTGTCTTCAAGATCCTGAAAGAGGCACCTGTTGTTGTATAGTCAACAACTAGTATGGCACTGGCGACTTGGACGAGCCTTAATGGTTGTGAAGTCATAAAAACCTTGATCACAGCACTCAAGCCCCAGCAGTTCTAATGGAAATGTTTTGATCCTTGCAGGTATGTTCCGGCATATTCGACACGGTTGAAGTACGAAGCTGAGTCTTGGCATGTATTGCCTGCCAATGCTTCTGATCCTATGGGGATGGTTGACCCCGTTTGGACAGAAAGCTTTTGGGATACCATCAGCCTACGGGTTTACACCGTGCAGAGCTCGGCTTACGATCGTTTTATCCTTCTTGGGGGAGTCGCCGTCACCATTGCTGCTTACATTGCGGTAATAGCTGCTAGAGCATTTTTTATGAAGGCCCTCAAGCGCGACTGAATATCCGTCTATTCTTTGGGTAAGTCACCAGAACGATTCTCTTGATGGGCAATATATTGAAAGGATGTTGACGGCCAACTTGCCCCTCAAATGCCAAATTGATTTGCCTTTCTTGAACTGGATTGAGCTGATGTAGTTGGGATGGTTTCGGCATTTGAGTGGTATCTTTGGACATTCATGGCATGAGTAATTTTTGTACAATGCTTTGCAATGCAATGCAATGTTACTTCAAGAAAGTGCTAAAGATGATTCATGGAAATTTGTACCTGCTTAGAAAAAAAAAAAATCCACTAATATCAATATGAGATGTATTTTGTCGTTTTTTTATTTCTATAGATTGATGGTGATTAAGAAAAGTGTGCCTAGGCCTGATTGTGCATCATGATCCAAATCTGCCATCTAGATGGGCCCCACAATAGGTTACGGTCCTGGATTAGCTCAGAACCGTAATTTTTATTTGAAGGTAGGTAGTTTGTATTGTCCTAAGATCAAGGGTGAGGAAATATATGATCTACAATCCTGCGGTAGTATGCACAACAGGTACTCAGTTTTTCAGTTTATACAAGTGGTCAATACAATAGTTCACTAGTCCAAACCGTTGATCTGCTGATCTCCAACGGATGGACCATGGCGAAACATACCTGACAGTCCTGATCTACAATAGATCCACGCCGTCCATAATGTGCACTGCTTTATGTTCACTTTGGAAGTGAAAAATTGGGTTGTTCCAGAACTCAGGTAGGCCACACTATTGAGGAAGGGTTGAGATTAAACGAGTTGCACTCGATGGAATGCTGATGGTTAGTTCTATATTGGCCCACTTTGGTAATTACATGCTATCCAATCCAATCACATGACTCTCTCACCGAGGTACAGGTACTTTCCAAAAATCACGCGTTCAAACCTCAGGTGGACCATACCATGCAGATTTTACACTGTTTCCTTCAGAGAAGCCTACCTGAGTTCTCGATCAATGTCATTTTGGGGATTTAAGGCCTAACATAGAGCCGCGAAAAGTCACGCTGCTGGTCGCCTTTTGACATCATACTCTGCAATGTAATAGCAACAGTCGTTATGTTGTGTATGTGAAATCCACTCTGTCAATTCGGTGCGCTCCTCAATGCTAGGCGCTAGAGCCAAAAATCTGCCAGATCCACAACTCAGATGGGCCACACAGGGAGCAATGCGGATCGGACGCCCTCTATAGATTTGTTCTTCGTTCCGCCTACACCATGGTGTGTATCTTTCATCAAATCCGTTTATCAGGTGTGACTCACAAGAATGAAGGGAACATGGAAAAATCAGCCTGATCCAAAATTCAGGCGGGTCATATGGAGCCATTTCTTTGTGTGTTCGTTGGATTCATGGGTTAGCACCTGATGGACGGATCGGATTTCACATATGCAAGATGGTAGCCCCCAAGAACTTGGGTGTTTTACCGGTGCTGAAGATTCTTCTGTAGAGATCTGAGATCAGTGCAACGTCTCTCTCTCTCTCTCTTCCTCTCTCTCTCTCTCTCTCTCAATCTGGGCCATTAATTGTGGGGTCCAAGATCAGCCCAAATCGGGCTAAATACAGCTAGGCCTAGGGTAGCACATCCATATTGCATCCCTATATCAGCTCCCATGCTGACGTGTCACTTCATTGGACATCTGAATTATGAGTGGTGGACCCCAAAAATCAGCTGGTCCACTCATCGGCCAGGTCTTTGTACACAAAATTATGGATGGTTTAAATCAGGCCCACTTTTGAGGACCTGATGAATGGACTTGTCTGCTTTGCACCAGGTGACCTTCAATGGACGGTCCTAACAAATTCGCTGCATTCAAAGGGTTAGGATCATCCTATGCGTAATTCTTGAAACTCTCTCTCTCTCTCTCTCTCTCTCTCGCAAGATTATCGATGATGAGACAATCTTCGCCCTTTGTCTATGGCCGGATGGGGTCTTTCATACGAGGATATCTTGGCTCTTGGGGCATGTTCCACCCATTTGGGGCTGTCACGTCAATGGTCTGGATCTCTTTCCAATGGGCCCCACATTTGATGGGTCACAAATCAAGATTTACAAAGCGACTAACATCTGAGTAGTCGCCAAGATAGAAAATAGTATAAATGGCCTGAATTCAAGAAACACCGGATGTATGGGATTCGGACGGTTTGGTTTGAGTCACAGGTAAACTACACGATGCACAAGCCATCAATATACCAATTACCAAAGAACTATCCAAATCAAACTACTGCTACCTATTACCTCAATCAAGACCGTCCAAACCCTACTACATTTAAAGTTTATGATCCTGCCTATCTATGTATCCAAATTAACCTATCCTTCTTTTAATTATGGCCACCTACCCTTGGTCCAATACTCTTCAACCTAAGTAGAAGATTACAATATCTCGACCATCAAGTGTTCATCGATTGCGACTAAAATACTTTTAACGGTTACAATAGAATATCAACGGTTAAAATATTTAAAATAATCTATGTTCTAGGCCCAAGTAGAAACCAACTTGGCCGATGTTCTAATCAAAATGATCCTAAGCTGTAACCGTTTTTTAGGTAACCATTGGATCCTATATTAGATCATATGAACCTTGACTGTATCCTATTCTATGCACCCAGCCACACTCAATATGAGCTACTGCAATTGACCTTGTAAAGCGAACTAAAACATACTATATATTAGGAATTTGAACTCCGTGCATGTCCTTAGGTCTAAAAATTAATCAAAGCTGGTAAATGTATAAGTTGATATAGTCCGCGTACAATAGGTCTCTTAGTCTAAGGATTTGAAGTGATCATCCAATGTAAGTTTTCAATAAGTTCAATGACAAATTCTCACATACATGAACACTTACACTTCTATATAGGTCGAGGCAAAGTCACCAACTCATCATTAAGTCCGATGGTGGAGTCCTTCTATCCTGATTCATTATCATTTCCTTTATTCGATAATTATAAGCTTGTATTAAAACCTGCTGGGTAGTTATAAAATAATAGGGTACAGAGAACTCAAATTCCCAACGACACTAGAAACAGCCCCTCATTTAACCCTGTGTATATATATAATTAAGGTAAAAGCACTCATTAATTATGGCATTAATAACATTTCCACACAGGACCTATGTTATCAAGATCGTCAATATTAACAAAATCAATGATTAAGATTAGCACCGTCGATGGACAAGATCGATACTGGCTTTTCAGGGCATCCAATACTAAAAATGTGGCCATCATTTAGGGTCATTTATCAAGTAAGCTGATGAAATTACTTACAATTTTTATTTTTTATTTTTGAAGTTGAGCTGGCGCAAAAGTTCGATGGTCCAACACATGAGCTTTAAAGCTCAGTCCAATCCAGTTGAGGCATCCGTACATTTTGTAAGAGTGGGATATAGATTGTGTGGTGGCCCTACACCAAATAGCTTCTTAGTGTTGGGACGTTGTGGGATTTGATGGACCATGTGCTGCCACAACAGATGGGGCCATGCAAAGTATGTTTGGAAGTTGTTATATCATGTAGCTATTGAATTGCACTTGCCCCATCAAATCCCCAATGTTAAGGTTACCAAGCAATTTGTGTTCAAATGAGTGGCGTATTCAATTGATCTAGACCGTTGATTTGAACGGATTGACCATGGATAGTAGGCTCCTGAAATTCGTTGTGGTCTTGAGATCCTACGTGTCATGCTCTGCCCTTTTCTGAAACGTTCTTGTATTTTTTTTATCAACCGTCCATGTGTGTAACACTGTTCGAAGGATTCAATCATCCAGCCCACCTGCAGTATGGTCCATCAGATCAACGATCCACATCAACCAATCACAACTGCCATTTGTGTGGCAATACGTCCATCAAGACATGATTCTTGAAAAAGCCACAAGCTTTCTATAAAGAATAGAGTTCACAGTAGCAACCTCAGGTACAGATGACACAAACAATAACAACCGTCGCATCAGAACAGAAATAGCCCACGTAATGCTGAAACGGACAAGAAACAGACGGTCACCAGCCTTACAAGATCCAGAACGTTCATCAATGGCCGTGATCTGCAAAATCCAGATTCTACACTTACCGAAGGAGGCACATGTCTGCTGAAAGATGAGATGGATGGTTGAGAGAAAGGAAACCAACGGTCCAGATTTGAGATACATATGTGACCCACCTAAAGAACGGGACAGCCCAAGCAAGGACACATTTACGGAGATGCCAAACAGAGGATTGAAAGTGATCTACAGAAATTCACCTAAATCAAAGGCCAGATTGAAGACACACGTGTGCTGTTTTTGCTTCTGCTGCTTCCGTTGGTTGTTGTAGTACGTGCATCGGCACGTGTGGTTGCTGCTGTAACTCTATTCTTCTGATGGAAAATGAAAATGGGCTGAAAATTAAGGCCCAGTGGGCCAACACCTGCACAAATGGACGGTTGGAATTGATTAATGGTTCATGTTAGATGTAAGAGTGGGACCCATCAGAGGTATGGATACATCCCATGCTTCCCAACCCATGGGTTTGATCAGTTTTTATTTTTTATTTTATTTTTATTTTTTAAATAGGCCAGGCGTGAATATATCCCAACACGAAATCAAAACCTACCCCAATCCATTTATATAAATGAAATAATAGATAATATATATTTCATTTATTAAAATAGTGTACGTTTTAAATCATACCTACAAATTATATAGTTTGACGTAGACATGCGGCACACGTAAGGTGTAAAATGACCCGTGTAGAATTTTTATTCCAAATCAAAAGTCTTCATGTAGAATTTTGAGAACGTATCAAGAGTCGAAAGAAAATAGAGAGTTGTTTGATATTCAGGTTGTATATGATGCTTGATACGCAAGAGCTTAGGAATTGCACACGTGGCAAGCAATATCCCTAATTATAAATTGTGGATATCATTATCATTAAGTAATTGTCCAAAAATAAATTGGTTGAACAATCCTAGCCATTGATTTCTGGACACTTGTTGAAATGGGATTATCGTATATTTTTCATTTTTAATTGTTTGAAAAATAATCAGATAAACTTAATCTTTGGTTCATTCTACATCTAAACTTGGGGTCCACAATTTTAATAGTTTATATTTAAATTACCTGTACCTGTAGAGTTGTACTTGAGTTGAACTAGCTTAGTTGACTCGCTCAACCCGAATCGAATTAGCTTAGTTTGGACGTTGGGTATGAACTTAGTTGAGCCAAATTTTTTTCAGCTCAAAGATTTTCAAGCTACCTTAGCTTGATTCGGCTCAACTCGAAGCTCAGTGTGTGTTAACACGGTTCAAGTTTGACTTGACTTAGTTACTTGGAAATGAAGTCTCACATAAGAACAGAGCAAATAAAAAAAAAAAAAAAATTCTATATAAGCAAGTGGAATAGCAGGTAAAGGTATTAATGGGCCTAGGATTGCCTTCGGGTTCGGATTTTAAATTATTTTATGTTCAGCTTTTGAGTTGGGCCTATTCAAATTTTTTCTTTTTTCAGGCTCAAGTTGGCTCGAACTTAGCTCGAAAGCTCAATTGAACCAAGCCGAGCATACTATGCCTTGCCCAGCTCAATTCAGTTCAGCTCGATGTACATCTCTATATATCCATACATGCAATTGCATGGCGGTGCAACCCTTACCATGGGACCCAAAATGTATTCTATATCCAAGTTGTATATCTGTTGTTTCGAAGCCTTTTTCTCATGTAGACCATACTAAAGGGAAAAATGGTGATTGAACACCATGCCATTAAAAACTTCCCAGGACCTACTAATGTTTACATAATGTGTAGTTGTCATCTAACCTGTTGGTAAGGTTTACTAAAGAAAAAAGAAAAAAGAAAAAAACCTCAACTTGATTCAAAACTTTTTGTGGCCCATAATAAGTTTTTAATAATCATTCACTACTATTTCCTAATGTATGGTCTACCTGAGATTTCGACCTGATTTTTTTTTTTTTTTGTTGAGCTCATGCTCTAAATTAATCTAAAAAATGGATGAATGGTGTGGATAAGTACATACATTAAGGTGGGCCCAACGATAAGGGCCGCACAATCTTCGGTGAGGCCGATGTCGAACTTAATCTGCTCCCTCTTTTCTACTATATATAAAGTTTGAAATTATAAAAATTTTATTTTTTAAGTTAATGGCGCATGCCTATTTTTTAAAATCACAAGTGGATATCTGATATCCTAATAAGTATTCCAATATCCCAAAGGACACGAGTATGGATGCCCATTTAAAACGCCTACCTCATACTCATTCATAAGAAGTGATCTTCTCTAAGTTTATAATTTCCTAACTCATTTCATGGACTTTCAGGTCACTGATCAGACAATCCTATTCGTCCTTGATTTGGCCTTATTTTCTCTCGCGGTCCTTTTTTCAAAGCGATGGATTGTATGGGTGTGATTGCCTAACAAAAGTGACTCTTTAGAATCATAAGCAATCCATGATGGGCCCAACAAATAGATGATTTAGATTGTCGGTAAAAACTATTTTTGTTTAAATAATCTTGACCATCTATAGTAAATATATACCTTAAATTAAATGGTTAATATTTTTCAGATTGGTGTTTGCATTGCAGCCAATGAAACGTGGACTAATCTAATGAACGGTCTGGATCGATGAGGGTCCCAATGCAACTTGGAGCTTTTATAACTTACAGTGCTATGAGAGCACTGGAGCATTTCTCCTCATTCATAATTCATAATCCAAAAGTGTTAATAAAAGAGTGGAATCCCACTCACAGCACAAGTGGATTTCCATGATGAAAACTTTTGAAAACTGCTCCCTTTTTGCTGTTGTAGGCCGTTATGATGGTAACGGCTATTATAGCGGCCAGTTTTTCTATTATTTTAGGGCCTGTTTGGTTGACACACTTGAAAAATGATTTTGTGAAGTATATTTTTATAGGAAGCAAATTATGAAATGTAAGATCGGGTCCGTTGATCATTCACTTTTTTTTTTTTTTAGTCAGTCATGCAACGCACCCACCGGTGCTGTTAGCAGCGGGAATTCACCCTGATGGGTTTCGAGACCTAGACCTCTTGTTGAAACTCCGCAGAGTCTACCAACAAGGTAAGGCCCCGAACCCGTTGATCATTCACTTGTTGGATAGAACATGCGACTGGCCTTCAATCAGGTCTCTATTCTCATCCACAGGTTAAGTGGGCCTCTAGTTCAGTCATCAATATTGCTGTTAAAATGGGTCTCACTGTAAATGATCCATGTTGTAAAGATTCCGGGTAATCCTAACCATTACTTTGATTTAACAACTGTTGAGAGGAAGATTTGTTGAGGCTCCCTCCTCATGTGGAGGTGAAACCTATGTGCGTGGGCTTAAAGAGGCATATATGTGAGGCCCTAGTGAGGGCATTTTGGTCTTTTAGCCTTGTGATTTTTTTCAAAATAAATGAGATAATTTTTTTTTTTTTGCCTAAAGAGTGTTCTTCTACCATTTCGAAAGAGAAAAAAAAAAATATAATAAAAAAGGAAAAAAAGGGGAGAAAGAAGAAGAGGATGGCTTATGTAGAAGAAGCAGATCAAGTGTTTTCTACTATCAAAATTTTCTGTCTTCAGATTCATAAGGCTCCATGCACAACATCGGTTTTCTTAATTTTCTTCTCCAAGAATTGTGTTGGGTTTTGTATAATTTCTCATTGGTGAGAAAATCTCTTTATTTCATTATTGTTTGAAATCAACCTTTTGGGTAATGTATTTGGGTATTCAAGAGAGATTGTTCTTTTGATAATTTTACTTTTATTATCTCTAACATAGTGGATTTGTGCCAGGCTAAGTCTGTAGTTTTTACCTTCATGTTAGAGAGTTTTTTTTTTTTTTTTTTTTTTCTTATAAAAAAATTGTCTTTTGCACTCTACATGTTTGATGATTTGATTGCTTGCGTTGGAAGTGATTATAACATCGAAAAAAGTAGCGATTCCTAATCATTAAAACTTCCTAGGGCCCACCTTAATGCCTGCCATAATGTTTATTTTTCATCCAACCTGTTGATAAGGTCATGCAACCCCGAATGAAGGGAAAAAACAAATATCAGCTTGATCCAAAACTTTTTTAGCACACACGAAGTTTTTAATGGTCAATCATCATTGTTTCATGTGGTGTAGTCCACCTAAGAGTTAGATCTGCTTTATTTTTTTGGCTCATGCACTAAAATAACATGGCAAAATGTATATATATAATACATACATCAAGGTGGGCCCCACGGTCAGGGCGCACCATGTTGGGTGAGACCGGGCCCACACCTAATCCGCTCCCCACCAAGGTGAAGGGAAAACACAAATATCAGCCTATCCAAAACTTCAGTGGGTCCAAAGAAGGTTTAAATGGTGGATGTTCAATCACCCCTTTTTCTTGTGATTTGCGCACTTGAGTTTTGGATCTGCCTTACTTTTCGGTTCACGTCTTAATATATACGGTACAGACGTATTGAATGTCACACGTACATCACATGGGCCCTATGTAATTGTGTTTACACGTACAATGCATGTAAGGTGACGAGAAACTCGTGGCCCCCATGAGTGGCTGTGCTACCAAAGTAGGAAATTTTCTAAAAAAAATAGCCCTTTTTTAAAGGTTTGGAAAAATACATTTAATAAAAAAAAAAAAGGCAACCAAACATACCATTTTGAGAAAATTTGTTTGGAAAAGCCAACATAAATGAGTGAAACTCAATTTCAGGGGGCATACCAAACAGTCTTTATTTATTTTATAAGCTATTGTGACTCGTGAGATTTGCTGGGTGCTGGGTGCACACGCTCATGCCTTAAACATCTACACCCTATCAGCATGACACATATGCAAGATTTAATCTGTTGTTGCTTAGATTTGGACAATAAATAAGGTCGGTTAAGCTCAGATTTGTGGTCTTTTTCACCCTCATCTTTTCAAGACAAAGTAAACTTGTGACACCCTGGGGTCGTCGGACTTGTGAAGGATGAACAGAAACATGCAGTTGGGGAGGTGCCGGTGGCCAGCTGCTAACTTTCCGATGCCTAAGTCAGGCGAGTAGGAATTAGATGTAGGATAGGAAGTGCGTAGGTTTTCGTACCTTATTCTACAAAGGGAGAGTCTTACTTATAGGACTCGGATGAAGTTTGAGCATTAGAGTCTTTCACGGATACGTTAGGAAAGTCATAAATGAATGGAAGTCCTGTCTCGTACCGGTAGGAGAGATTCACGGCTAAGATAGACTCATTACCCTTATCTCATATGTGTTTAGTGGAACTGCACCGGACTTGTCGTGCCGCCTCTTTGGCGGTGGTTGTCTTGGTCTTCTCGAGATGTGGAGTTCGGTGCTCGAGATCCTTCCCTTCGGGTTTCTCACCCGCGCTGTAGATCTTAGGGAATGAGGCCGATCTCTACCTTTGTTAGTCTAGCTCGGGACATTACTCGCCGCCGCTCCTCAGCCTGGTAGGCGGAGCGCATGTAGATAGCTGCTCAGCCCTCTGCTTGACAGAGAATCAAGGTTACGGCCTTTGCTCAGCTTTGGCTTTTTGCAGATGTTGATAGGAGCTTGGTAATTGCTGCCTCTCACTTGGAAGGGTTGTCGATCTATCTGCTCGTTCCCTTTGCTCCTCAGCTCAGACGAAGGACCAATGACTTATTCTTGGGCCTATAGGCTTTCTTCATTATGTGGGACCAGTTCGGAATCCCACACAACACAATCCATCCACCTAGTTGGGCTAACCTTGTACATGTTTCCCAAAAATAAATCTGATCCATTCAGCATGCGGGCCTAATATTGAAAACAAATGGATAGATTAGAAAACTTCAGCCAAATTTTTTAGAGCCGTTTATTGATTATTTATTTATTTATTACAAACTGGGTCCTATTCGCTTAGAGTGTGAGTCCAGCCGGTGCCTGCCCAAGCAATTATCCAGCCAGTCTTAGGCTTAAGCCATGCTAGCTCGACCTAACCAGCCCAACATGGCCCAACCCAACTTCATGTGTACATGCGTTCTATCCTACGAATATTCATTCCAGGCATTAGTTAAACAACACATGCATCTTGCATGGGACCCATGGTCTTTATTTTTCTAAATGTCTATCTTTTTATTCCTGCATTCAAACCCCACCCAATCAACGGCCAGATTAGGAACGTTTTGGAGTGTTATTTGATACTCGGGCACCATGCTTGATACCAGGTGCTCGTGCATTGGTATGCATTAATATAAAAAAATAGATTTAAGAGAATTTTACAAAAAAGCTATCTACTTAATATAGAATTTACTGTCCCAGTAATTTAAGTACTTATCACTAGAGTACCTTCACAGAAGTTGGGATGGGCCTTGCAAGAAAAGGGGTGCATGGGTCGGGTGGGCCCCACCATGATGTTTATGTGAAATTCACCGTGACCACAAGGCATGTCACCCATACTTGGTCTAGGTCCCAAAACTCGGCCCCATCCGGGGGGGGGGGGGGGGGGGGGGGGGGGGGATCCAATGGTTGGATTGGCTTTCATATAAAAATCACGGTGAGCCATATAAAATTCAAAGGTGGATATCTCTCTCCCAACTAATTCTTTTGGTATCGCCTACTTAATCCACAAGTCAGCCTGAACTTTTGCTCTGGACCTAATGTGGGATTGCATATAATGGTTGGGGAAGATCTCAGGGGCCCCTAAAACATCAAGGCGTTGGTCCCAAAAACTTTCTTACATATTTGTTTTTGTTTTTTTTTTTTTTTTTTTCTAAGCATCAGGGACGCTCACTCTTGATTTTTACACAGGGCGGTCACCTTAATGTATATGTAAAATTCACCCATAATTTAGATGAGCCACACTAAAGGAAATAGTTGGGACAGAGACATCCACCTTTGATTTTTTACATAGCCCACCTTAATGAATATATAAAATCCACTCCAACCATTAGATGCCATACAAAAGTAATTTATGTCTGGGCCCAAAACTTAGGCTAATCAGTAATTCAGATGAGCCACACCAAGGAAAATTGTACGACGTTGCCCTGCATATTGTTTCAAATCATGTGGTTCACCTAAATCACAAACGGAACTAATTTTTGGGCCTTTAGCCTAACATGGGGTGTGACACATATGCTAGTTGAGGTACATTTCACATAATTATCATGATGGGAGTCAATCGAGCCAATGCTTAAAAGGGAATTTATTAAAAAAATAAAAAGAAAAAAAAACTACCTAAGTAATATATAATTTATATTCCTATACCATTTTCAAAATAGGTTTAAAAGCAGGTATTCATTAATCAAAATAGGTTTAAAAGCAGGTATTCATTAATCGTTATAATTATCATTTCACTGTCTTCTCTTACATTTCTTTAATGGATGGTTGGGAGGGCATGAGATCTTCTCTTACATTTCTTTAATGGATAGTTGGGAGGGCATGAGAGCAAATGGGAGGATAGTTGGGTGGTCATATAAAATTCACTTCAATCATCAAGTTCGTCATCTCATACTATGCCAACGGCCCAAAAATCACCCCCATTTGTGATTTAGATAAACCACATGATTCCAATAGTGTAAAGGGAAACGATCACCCTCCAATTTGTTTCCCTTGGTATGGCCCACCTGAATCACTAATTGGCGTAATTTTTATGTCCCCACCTAAATTTAGGTGTGGCATCTAATAATTGGAGTGAATTTAGCCCCATGGCCTAAAAATCATACCTATCCATAGTTCACATGAGCCATACTAATGGAAACAATTTAGAGAGTCGGTGTTGCTCTGTACACTGCTTACAATAATTCGGTCCATCCGAATCACAAATGGAGAAGATTTTTGGGCCCTTGGCCTAACATGACATGACGGACCCAGTGGTTAGGGTTGACCAACGTGGCTGACAAAAGGCTGTGGAATGATAATTATAGTAATTATTAAGATAGTCTTTTAAAAACTTTTTCGGAAAGGCACCAAAATGTAAATTCTATATTAATTAGTTATTTTCTTTCTAATTTTTTCTATAAAAAAAATATATCCTAACAATGATTACTCAAATTAATGGGATAGTTTGTTGAAACTCTTTTTTAAAAAGGTACTGAATTGTAAATTTTATATTAAGTAGATAGTATGTTTGTGGAATTTCTTAGAATTAATGGTGGAATACAACCTAGCTAAGCCACAATCCCAATATCAGATTGGTTGGATAATCATAACCTTTGATTGGCCAGCACTTATTCATTGAATTGGACCATTGTTTTTTAATTATTACTTTTAACCGTCCAATAAAAGTCCATGAATCCGATAGCCGAACAATTAAATAACTATAATCTCACTTCATGATACATCTAAAGTTGAGATATACAATGTGGACAGCTTATTTTTAATTACTTGTATGCCACATATGCAGTTTTTAAGTATTTTTAGGCGGCAGCTTCCTTGCATGTCATCCATCCACCAGCCAGAGTATGAAAGATTATCTTCTTTGGAGTATTATATATTGAGGTAAGTCCATTGACTATTTGCACACGTGTATTGATTTCTGATAAGTGGGCCCTTTTTTTTTTTTTTTATTATTATTTTTATTTTTTTTTATAATCCAGACCATTGGTCTGCTGCATTCCACCATGGATGGACTTTTAAGTGTTCTTGGTAATACGATCTTAACCTCTTGATTTTTGTAATTTTTTTCTTGGTGTGGTCCATCCATGGTGGGCCTTAATAGATCAATAGTCTAGATTGACGAACCATGGCCCCACTTGCTGAACCAAAAGCCAGTGTGGTGTGTGCAAAAATGTCAAAAGATGGTTCATGTATGTGCATAAACCGTTATAACGCCGTTGTAGAGAGCCTTTTGACAGTGTCTTCGAGGCCGTGGGATCTGAGTAATGAACCACGTGCGAAGACATGGTGCTGACATTTGGATGACATAAGGTTCAGTAAGAAAGTCTTGGACACGTGGATGATTGCCATTGGATGTTTCTGAAGCCGCCCACTGAAGGGGGGGCGCGGATTTCCTGCGAAAGCCTTGCGCAGGAATTTCCTGCGCTGGGAACCAAGGTGGGGCTACAGTGATGTTTTTTGATAAATCCACCCCGTCCATCCGTTTTGGGAACTCATTTTAGGTCTTGAAAACAAAAATGAACCGAATCCAAGACTCAAGTGGCCGAACTAAAGGAAAAGGTGGGTAGGTAAACTACTAGCGTTGAAACCTTCCTGGGGCCCACAGTGATGTTTATATGACATCCATACCGTTCATAACGTCACTACTACTGGGATGAACTGGAAACACAAATATTATACTGATTCAAAACTCCTGTGGCTCCACAAATATTTCAACTGTGGACGTTCAATCCTCACGTTTTCGGCCCACTTGAGTTTTGGATCCGGTTCATTTTTGTTTTCAAGACCTAAAATGAGTTCCCAAAATGGATGGACGGGGTGGATTTATCAAAAAAACATCACTGTGGCCCCACCTTGGTTCCCAGCGCAGGAAATTCCTGCGCAAGGCTTTCGCAGGAAATCCGCGCCCCACCATGGGGTATGTGTTTTATCTACACCGTCCATCTATTTTTACATATCATTCTAGGGTTTGATCCAAAAAATGAAGCATATCTAAATCTCAGTTGTACCGCACTATGGGAAAACAGCAGTGATTGAATGTCCACCATTAAAACCCTCCTAAGACTTATTTCACATCCAACCCGTTGATTAGGTCATACAGACCTGGATGAAGGGAAAAAACAAATATCATCTTGATTCAAAACTGAAGTGGACCACGTGATGGAAAACAGCGTTCACTGAACAGTACTCACCGTTGAAACATTCATGGGGTCGTAGAAATTTTAGATCATGTTTTTTTTCTGTTATTTTCAGTTCATCCAATAAGGAATGACCTTATGAATAGTTTAGATGGCATAAAAACATCATGGTAGGCCATTGAAGGTTTCAACTGCATGCATTTGCCTCCTTTTTTTTTTTTTTTTTTTTTGAAGTGTTGTGTGGCCACTTGAATTTTATATGTACCTTGTTTTTATAGCTCATATCCTGATATGAGTGGGTAAAATTGATAGAGGCATAAACAGCACAACTCGCATCATATCAATGCAAGCAATTCATCAAGTCAATATGACTGAGCCATAGGGATTCTTGTATCAGTTAGCTTTGTATGTCTCACTATGATATGTGTACATGGGCTTAAGTGAAATTAGATGGGATGGAATTGCATTGGGTCGCGTGCAAATTCCACATGGGGTTTGGAGGCTACAGGAGGGCTTCGGATCGAGTGAAATGGAATTGTATTTGATCCTGTACAGGATTTTTAGAATCCACTACATTTGTGAGCCCCACATTGATGCATGTGTTTTTATCCATGTTGCTCATCCATATTCATCATTTATGTGTGACATTTGAGTTGTATACATATGCAGGTGATTGACATCAGTTGTGAATCTAGTCCATTGATTACAATTCTATGGTCCACCAAACATGAGTTTAACTAAATATGGTGTTTTTCAAATGAGATAAATCTTATCCTAAATGTGGGATTAGATAGTCAAAATACCATGGTATTCCGAACATGCCATCGTTGTACAATAATGGTGTTAATCCCATCTAATGTAATTCAATCTCATTTAATCCCGCCAACCAAACAACCCTTATATTTACTTCATTCATCTGTTTCACCAGCTCATGTTAAGACATAAGCCCAAGCAGTTATAATCAAATCTCAAGTGAACCACAAAACAGAAAACAATGAGACCCCAAAAGGTGCATGAAAGGTTTCAACAGAGGTCCCACTGTTTCCTATGTGTAGTCCATTTGAGCTTTGGATATATTTTGTTTGGGCTCATGTTCTAAATTGAGCTAATGAAAGAGGGGTCAAGCTCCATGGCTCAGTGCCAAAAGGGCTCCGTTTCAACATTGAGACAAGGAATCGAATGCCCATGTGGTGTGGGTGGATATATGAGTGTGCAGGGGTGTATCTAAAAATAAAAAATAAAAAGCCAATGAAAGAGAGACTGAATGAATGTAACACATACATCATGATCATGATGGGGCCCATAAAACTTGGGGATGCAGGACTCCTATAGCCGTTAGCTGGAGGAAAGGTAGAGGGTCGTTTTTCCATATTTAGGTTGATTGCTACTCCCAAAAGTCGTTTTTCTTCTAATGACGACCTGTGGAAGGCAAATGAGCTTTGAAGCTAATTCAATGTCATTTTAATGGAAACTAGTGGGACCCACGGGATGTACGGATTCATCCTCAGTTTGTGTCAATCTAATCCGTCCAAATAGTGGGCCCGTTGTGGATGGGGCATGGCCCAAGAATTAGGCTGATGCTATGATGTTAGTCGTTTGATTTTGCCTTTTGGATTTTGGACGGCTGGAGATTTTCTCTTTAACCAGCCATTCGATGCCTCTAATTGGACAGTTATTATTTCCCGATTGCTACAGGTTTTGATCGGTTCAGAGTATTTGGACGGTCTGGATTGATGTACTCGTGCACCGTATTTATGATGGACGAGTAGCACACAGTACATTGTGGGGAACGCACACAGGAGTCTAGAATAGTAAATACTCCTCCCTTTCATTCCTCTATCAAACCCAAGTGGGACCCCCCTCCAGCGATCATTGTGGACCATTGGATCTCATGGATGCATTACGGATCGCTCGTGCCTCCAAAATCAACCTGTTTGAAAGATCATATCCATCTGATTAAATTGGATCAGATCCATTGACTGCCCTACCCTCAATTGGATGGTTGTGATCACACGATCACGGTCGTTTTAGTGCAACGGTCAATCCTCATCCAACGGTCACTGGTGATCATAGGTGGGGCTCACTTGGGCCCCACACATGAACTTGAACTGTGCAATAAGAATTCTCACCAGATCATCCAAATCCAAGATGGCCTTACAAGCCCATCACCATCACATGCATCTCACGTGCACAATAATGCCAGCCCTATGACAGCAAGAGGATGCTGAAATGGTGGGGCCCACCTCTTTATCTAGTCCTATCTATTGTCTGATTGAAGAGTTTCAATTGAATTCAAATTGCGACTTTATCCCTTTTTAGCGGTCGGGGATGAGGCATCGTTTCTCCTACATAGCTATTTGGTTATTGGCTACACCTACGTGTCTCTCCTACTTTAGCAGGAGGTTTGATGCAATACATCCTCACGTATTGCTATACACCCATCGGACTTTTTCCTTTGGATTTGGGACCATCTATCAATGATCTACACCGTTTATATGATGGGCCTCACATTAATTGGGAACATACAAAATATCACAGCTTTTAAATTGGACATTCTGACCCTTTTATCATATGACATTGTTCCATTGAAAACAGATGGTTTAACTCAATTGATGAAATATTCAAAGCTGAAGGTTGTTATTTCGAGTTACCACCGTCGATGGTGAGACCTGTCTTTTGAACGGTTTGGATCATTGAAAAGGACCTGATTTACCCTATTGCAGTACATAGGAAGTATCATAGCAAATTTTTTTTCTTTTCTTTTCTTTTTTTTAAAGCTGACCTCTTTTAACTATTCTACAACTATTATTTAATGTCCTTGATTGGAGAATCTCAATCTTTTGATTTGTGACTTACAAAATAGATGGTTAAGAAGAGAAATACCACAATGGATTTTATTTGACTGAACTAGGCTTTCTATCATGTACAATACTTTTTAATGCATATGAGATGACATCTCAACCATCAATTGACACTTTACTAACCATCTAATCCAATATTTGTGGACCCAAGTCGTGAAGTGGTCATACAAGCAATGTCAAATGCCAAGCCCAAGCTTGGATGAACTGAAAGGGAAAAACTGACAATTGATAATCTCCTCCACCTACATGAACTAGACATTGTAGTCGACTGTTGTAATTTAGAAGTTCAAAACATTAAATAGGTTACTCATATAAGGGTTCTGAATAAATTCAATTCAATAGAACTCAGTATACAAGTAAATGAACATGGTGTTGGGATTGTGTTCTAAAAAATCAATTTGCGCTCTAAATACATTGGCCATATGGATGTGATAGAGTCGATCTCAATCGTTAATGCTAATGATCATGTGTCCTATTAGATAATGTGGTATGCCGTAGTTAATATTTGATTTTACCGTAAACTTATATAATTTGGGTTTTGTGAGGCGTTATTCTTCTGGTTCTTGGGAACTTATGATTGAACATAGAAGTTACTCATTGAAGATAGCTATGTTTTTAGATCTCAGTGCTGGAATGAGACATGACCATCATGTTTAGAATACATTTGTGAATATCATTTTAGAAAGCATACGATCATTTGTGTAGAGGAATTGACTTACGTTAGGATAGACAATCTCCACCATCGAAAGTCAACTTAATGTTAGTTATACCCTTACCCTTACCCTTACCCTACATAGACTGTGAGCTTGTCATAAACATAAAATCTCAGTATAGCTAACAACTAACTCTTAAGTGTGTTTGCTTCTAATTAGACCTCTAAACACTTGCATAGAAAGATTAAGTACAAGTTAACAGTGTAGGAGCTCATTAACTTAAATGTTTAAATCTATTATATTATGTCTTGAATGGCTCAGATCAATCGGAATAAAAAGGGTGTAAATGTTTACATTTATGATGACTATTTTCACATGGTAGGATGAGAACCTTCACATTTATTAATAAAATGAGAAAAGAAGAAGGGGGAATCAAAAGTTTTCTAACTCGAAGAACATAATGGACGGTGTGTATTTGGTGCCACATGCCTGTAGTGGGCCCCACCGTATGGTTAAAGACCATACAAATCGTCTAGGGTGTTGTAGCGTGAGTCACCTTCTTTCCTCTCTCCACTTTACTCTAAATTAGTTTTCTACTCTCTACTTTCTTTTTAGGCTCCTTAAATCCTTCACGACTCTAATTCTGAAAATGGATCACCACCCCTAACCATGGTGTGGTGATGTGTTGGGCGATGTGGGCCCTGTTGATGCTGAAAATTCGTCAACAGATGAGGATGAAGGTGCTGATCTTCTTCCTCAAGATAGGTTAGATCCTGTAGAACAAAGAGGAAAGCTAAGAGAGGTGGCTGGGGTCCAGCCGTTAGCCCTCCGATGATTAAGTCAGTGAGATCTTGAAAGATTGAATATCTATCTATAGATCAGTTTTTGTATCATACCTTAATAACGGAGAGAATGCTCCAATTTATAGACCTAGGTCGTGGAGTTGCGTTCATTGATTGTTACCGCGATGTTTATGGAGGAAATCTCGGATCTCTGAGATTTCCGGAGTTGTTTCGTGATCTTCGAGGATTTTTCGGCGGGTTGGTTATAGATCTCCCGGATTTCTTTCCCCTTATTACGCACAAACTTAGAAAATTACGGTAACAGATTCAGGTCGCAAAGCGATTGGCCTGGCGAGGTCGTTCACGAGGACTAACTTTCTCCCTTAGATCGGGTCGGTTAGACCTGGCGACCTGTATTTGGGTCGTTTCGTCTGTCATCAGATCGGCTCCGAGCTGAGCGAGCTGAACCGGATCCATCCTCAAGTCAGCTCGTATTCTTTTCGTGAGGGTGCCGAGGTCAGCTCGTATTCTTCTCACAACAGAAGTCCCCCCACTCCCGAGTCTAGCTCGTCTGTTTCGGGAGTAGCTTGATAAAGAAGATACGTCGATCTGATTTCCCTTAGTGTTTTACAGTTGTCGCGCTGTCGCGCCGTCATCTCGACGGGCGAGAAAGCGGCATTTAATGCGTCGTTCAAAAAATCGAGGCGTCATCATTCGTTCGTACGACGTATCAGCGCTCAACAGAGTATTATCGAACGGGGTGGCGCCACGTGTCTGGAGTGGTGCGTTACTTTTCGTACACTTCAACCGAGAGCTGCCACGCGGAATCATTGCATTAAATGCCAAAGAATCCTTCGGGTATAAAACTCGAGAGTTAGCGGATTTCGGAAAAATTCTTCTCTTCTCCGATTCTATTTTCCTCTCTCTTTTTCCTTTTGAGTTCTCCTCCTCCATTCTCTGTCATCTCTCATCCGGCCGGCGTACCAATCACTTAGGGTACGCTCTTCTCATCCTTTAGAAGACCTTCTTCCTTTTCTGTATTTTTCAAAATGTCGGAGACTTCCTACTCTGATGCCATTCCGATGGTGAGGTTTGGGGATTCCGAATCGGACCCACCTCTATCAGAGCATCAGGAGATGGACCCCAGAGAATCCCATTCTAGGACAGCCGATCCTGTGAATGAAGAGGAATCTGACGTTCCTGAGCCAGGAGTTGGGGATGGGACGGTTCAGAGAGATTCCTTCGAACTGGACGGCGTAGTCTCGTAAATTACCCAGAGAGAACTGGATAATGCGAGGAGGACGTACGGGATCCCGGAATCTGTTGATCTTAGGATTCCGGATCGGACTGATAGACCGAGCAGACCGAGCCGGGGAGAAACCGTTATCTCCCTGATGCATCTAGAGGCCGGGCTCAGGTTACCCCTACACCCCTTCGTGCGAGAGGTCCTTAACACCCTAGGCCTCGCATCGAGCCAGCTCCAACCTAATGGCTGGAGGTGTATGGTGGGATGCTACATCTTGTGGCAGAGAGTAGGAAATAAAGACCTGACCTCGAACGAGCTGTTCTCCATGTACAGTCTCAAGTCTCTGGGAGGTCATGGTCTTTATTACCTCTCTTCTCAACCGGAATAAAAATGGTGTAAATGTTTAGATTTATGATGGCTATTTTCACATCGCGGATGAGAACCTTCACACTCATTAATGACATGAGAAAAGAAGAAGGGGGATTCAAAACTTTTCTAACTCGAAGAACATAATGGACGGTGTGTATTTGGTGCCACATGCCTGTAGTGGGGCCCACCGTATAGTTAAAGACCATACAAATCGTCTAGGGTGTTGGAGCGTGAGTCACCTTCTTTCCTCTCTCCACTTTACTCTAAATTAGTTTTCTACTCTCTACTTTCTTTTTAGGCTCCTTAAATCCTTCACCACTCTAATTTTGAAAATGGATTAGGTGGTGTTGCCCACACCACCCCCAACCATGGTGTGGTGATGTGTTGGGCGATGTGGACCCCATGTGATGTATGTATTCTATATCCACACCATTCATTAGCTTTTTCGACAGATTTTAGGGCATGAACCCAAAAAAAGTGAAGCGTGGACCACGCTTAAAGAAATAGTGGAGATAATAACACCCATTGTAAAACCTTCCGAGGGTCCACCATAATATTTATTTGCCAAATTTGGATCCTCTGCCCGGCGAAATCAAGAAAGCCCTGATTCTGCCGGTCCTAATTGGTCGAGTTCAGCATATGGCAACATTGACTGCATTTAATGTAGCAGTGCTGACCTCGTCAATGCTGAGCTGGACCAGGTAAGGCGAATCAAGATTTTCGCAGAGGATTCAAATTCTTATTTGCCATCCAACCTGTTGATGAGGTCCCACTAACTTGGGTGAAGGGAGAGCACAAGTATCATCTTGATCCAAAACTTTTGTGTTCTCAAAGAAGTTTTTAACGATGGGCATTCAATCACCAATATTTCCTCTGGTGTGGTCCACTTGATCTTCATATCTACTTCATTTTTAGGTTCCTACCCTAAAATGAGTTGGCAAAATAGATAAATGATGTGAATATAGAACACATTTTCTAATTTATATTTTATGGTGACTCCATATTCCATTAAATATGAAAGATTCATGAATTTGAAGTTTTTAAAAATCTAGAAGCGGGATGGCCCACATATACACTTAATCATGATTATTAATTGCACATTGTGCATGCATGTGCATTGTCCAAACCACATGTTCGGGCCCTAAATCTGACCGCACGACAATTGAAGATCATGGGGCGACGTGGATGGATGTCTGGACTAATGGATCAGCATGTCAGGCCCATAAAATGTGTGACATCAGGCCCACATGTATAAATATGTTGCGTTAGTCACTTATAGACCGATTTTCAGCCTAGTTAAAGCTTCCCTTTGGGAGATTTGATCCACTCATCTATTTAGTGGGATTGATGTAGAGCGGGTTTAGACATTTTCTTGATTAAGATGGACTAGAGGAAGTCCGATCGGAGCCGGAAGTGATTCAGGCCGATAGAATAGTAAAGTAGTCGTATCTTCCAATCCAAGATGAGTTTTGGGATATATAATATATAATTTTGTGGTAGCTCGAGCTAGTTAAGACAATCAATTGGGTTGTCCATGCCGAATTTACAAGATTCAATGTTATCGACCATCATTAGCCTAGTTTAACTTTGTTCTTATTATAAATTATAAGTTTTAATTTGATTATAACTTTTTATCCATCAAGTTAGAAAACTTTGCTTATGAATAGCAAGTAACTATTTATAGTAAGTCACGTCGTTTACGTGTTTGAGTTAGAGTAGGACTCTGCTACTTAGTCATAAGGTTAGTTTTTCAAATGCATTATAAATTCGATTTTATTTACTAAATCAATTATTGCGATTTTTTTAAAATTATTTATGTCATCTTAATCTTCTCTCATGCGTTCAAAAAGGTCTGGTTGAGGAGTCGGGAGGCCTGCATCAGGGATGGTGGATGATTTCAATCATAACATAGTCACAGAATCCAGATCATTCAATGGTGACCATCATGACATTTGTTTTAGACCGTCTAAATGGTAGATCAAAACCATCTAAATGCCATAAATAACCTTTTCATGTATGCAGATGCAAGGTTCTCCAAGGTATAAAGTCTTAAAATAAAATAAAATAAAATAATCTAGGTGGACCACCAAAGTGCAATACCTAGGACTAGGCATAAACCCTAAGTTCAAATCCTAGAGGATTGACTTTATTTGATATTCTCAAGTGGTTGGATTCCACCTTACCAAAAGGGGGGATAAATATAAACAATAATATATAAAAAAAAAAAAGACTGATAACCTACAAGCAATGTACCATAGCTTATGGTCCACACCATTATTCTGTCAACATGGTAGTTTGTATAAGACATCAGTACCATCGAAACGGTAGGCCCCACCGTTGAAGATCACCTGAAACAAAAATTACACTATTTAGTTTATCAAGTGGGCCACATTATTGGAATAAATGGACAGTTGATGATCTGATTCAATATACAGATACTGCCGATCGGATCGTTCTTTTAGAAGGATGATCTTCATGGTGGGGCCTACCATTTTCATGGTACTGATGTACACCAAAGGTGGCATGTTGGCGAGACAGATGGTCCGGTACCACAAGTTGTGGTACAGTTGTCTGTAGACCATCAGTTCCTGAGAATAAATAGAAATGAATGGCTGGGGTTTGAAGACATAAGCAATGGCTAATAATAAATTGGAAAAATGCCAGTGTTATAAAAGCACTTATTCTTTTTTCTTACAATACATAGTACGCGTCCCCTGTACACGTGGCATTACAATATTAGAACTGCACCATTCGTTTGGTGGGCCCCACCATGGATGGGCTGTACACAGAAAAGGACACTACTTAGACAGCTGTAAACGAACAAATATAGGGTTCTTTTTTTTTGCATTGGATTTTAGATGACTGGTCTCCGTTTCTTTTAACCGTCAATCCTTAAAAGTACCAGAATCTAAGGTTCGGATCGTTTGGATGGCGTGATTTTTAGGCTACAGCCCATCCATGTTTAGGGATTCCGAATAAATGGTCCAGATCTCATACACATGGACTGAATACATTGAGGTGCCATTTGACTAAGGTGGAACGTCCACATCCATGTCCATGGACCACTAAGTTACTTTCTACTCATCAAATACATCCAATGTTCCCGGTTTATATCACATCCAGGCCACTTAAAGACAGGCCCCACATTGAAGATCAGTGGACTCAAAAAGCCATTCTGATCTATTCATCAGGTGGGCCACACTTGTAGATAGAAGTATACCGAAGTGGATTGTATCCACGCTGTCCATCTGTTTTTTCAGATCATTTTAGGGCATGAGCCCAAAATTGAAGCATACCCAAAGCTCAAGTGGACCACACCACAGGAAAATGGGCAATAATGATATCCACCGTTGGAAGCTTCCTAAGGCCCACAGTGATGTTTATTTGTCATCCAACCCGTTCATAAGATCACAAAGACATGGATGAAGGAAAAAAAAAAGCAAATATCAGCTTGATGCAGAACTTGTGTGTCCCAGAGAAGTTTTCAACGGTGAGTGTTCAATTCACGCTGTGTCCTATTGTGTGGTCCACTTGAGATTTGGATATGCTTCAATTTTGGGTTTATGCCCTAAAATTATCCTATAAAATTGATGGACGGTGTGGATAAAAGACATAATCACGGTGGGCCCCACAGAGTTTACTCTGCTGAGTTAGTAGGCAATCCGCTTCCCGAAGTACACATTAGCCGTCCAATATTTTTAACAGTGAGGCCCACCTGAAGAATAGATACGTGCAGTATCTTAGCCCAGCAATCTTCAAGGTGGGGCCTACCATCTCAGCGGTTTGGATGTCGTCTACACATGACACATTGGCTCGTTTGAGCCCAATGGACTGTAAAGTTATGGTGCATTGAGATGGATGTGAACTTTCCTCTTTTGACAGTCAGTACATAGCATCTCTGATGGGGTAGATAAAATGACATGTACGTCGGAGATTCCTCTCTGGCAAAGGGACAAAGAAAAAGATGGTTCACCACGATTCATCCCATTATATTGTAATAGGGTAAGCTTTACTCTCTAGATTTGTGGCCTTCTTTCAATGATCCAGACCGTTTGTTTGATGGGCCTCACAGGATATATCCATCCAATAGATTAAAAAAAAACTCTTAAATTTGAAATATTTTAACCCCTTTATCATTGGAATCTGGAAAATGGACAATCTTTGAGTAATCAAAGGGTTGAAATCTAAGATTTTTTTTTTTTTTTTTGTGGGTATTACTCACTAACTAAGGCCCACCATCAGAACGGTTTGGATCATTGAAAAAACTCCTGATGGAACGCTAAAGTACATCGGGATGTATTCTAGCAAACCTCTAAAACTAGAAGCTTGCTACTTACGCTTGCAAGAGCCTTGCCAAATCACATGCATTCACACGTGTCACTACATAATTCGTCAGCTCAATACGAATTTCTGGCCTAAAGATCAGGCCATTATAGACCTCAGGTGGGCCACCGCATACATAACAAATGGACGGCCAGAAATATATTTTTTTAAAAGTGGGTTTACTTTCTGATCTTTGATAGGCGTTCACGCGTGTGCAATAAAGATCAGTCACACGCCAGACATGTGCCAGCGTGGCACATAGATGAGAGATCCAATCCATCCATCAGGTTGGCCCGACCTTCCACAACTTTTCCGAATAATAAATCTAATCCACTTGGCGTGTGGACCCCATATTAGAAGTGGATGTGTTAGATTTTTTCAGAACCGTACATTTATTTTGCTAATTGTGGCCCACCCAACTAGTGGATTAACCTGATTCTTGGGCTAGAGCATCAATATAGTGGTGTCTTTTCTGATGGATGGATTTGATCTCCACGCTGGCACATGTGTAGCATGTTCATGAGCTTAAGGTAGAAGATCCGACCATTGATTACCAGATGGATCAGATCTCACCCACACATATTCAAAATTGGCACATGTGGAGGGTGGGCTTCTGAGATTCCCACACGCGTGAATTAGCAAAGCTCCAATGACACTGTTTGGATGTTGATAACAACGAATCTAGTCTTCAATTCAGGCTTTGGTGTTATCCTTTTTAATCTCACGGCATCCAATGCTGCTGGGAATATTATATACATATGCTTTTTTTCTATTTTTCAATTCCAAGAAAGCCCAACCTCCTAATGCCCACATTCACAATGTTTTTCTAACATCCTCTTACCCATGAAGGGGCAAAATGGTCATTTCAATCTTGCTCGAGAAATGATTGTTTAATCCTTATCCTTATCCTCTTAGCTAAGGGCATGTGTTGGACACACTCCCTAATAGTAAATGCAAGGCCTCCTAGGGTTTGTGTTTGCCACCATTTATTTAAATGGGTGGCCCACCCATCACCCAAATGTGAAATGTGTGAGTTGATCAAGACCGTCCAAATCGTGGGTCCCAATGTATGTGGATCATGGCCACAAGAAATCGTCTAGCCCTTGATGGTTGCACTTGTGCTCAAGCGGGCCATGAAATTTCAACAGTTGATGGAGACATGAAATTGGTTTTTTGGGATTGAGGGAGTGGAAGACTTTCTTTGGAAGATGGTCATACCTACTAATCATATTGAGATGTTTTGGTTTATTAGTTATAAAATGTGATATGGATGTCTGTTTCTTTAATATAAATATATTTTTATATCCTAACAACTTTTTTTAAGTTATTTATTCTTGAAGGGAGGATTTAGGGTTTTGTTTAAAATTGTCGTCTATTTGTAATTTTGAGCGTTTGGGTCGATACGTAAGTCAAACTTATATTCTTGAATTGAGCGTTTGGTTCAATATGTAAGTCAAACTTATATTACATGGGAAAATGATATAATTCCTAACCATGTTAGGGCATGGTTAGGGCAAAACCAAGGATTGTACCGAAGTTTACAATGGTTTTTTTTTAAAGAGTAATGACTTTTATTAGTCATTGTCCCAAACTAGGGGAACCAAACAATTGATTAGGGATTTATCAATTCAGAAACAAAAACAATAGCATAACTCTTATTAGATGGGGTTCATTTGAGTTAACAAGGGCAATTTTTTTGTCCATAAGATCCATCTTTTCTATTAGGTGCACCACCTCATGTTTGGCCATGAACCTAAAAAATCAGCATATGATCCAAAAATTTGGTGGGAGACTAGGAGGAATAGTTGGAATGGGAGATGTCCTCCAATTAAAACCTTGCACATTGTTTGTTGGGCACATTGTGGGTATATGTGCCATTCAATCCATTCATACAATGTACCAAACTAGGACAAAGGGATGGCCCAAATGTTAGGCTATTTTATGTCCCAGACAGGCTACACCACATGAATTTAAAAGTTTTAAGCGTGATTTTATATCATTCGTATGGTGTGGCCTCACTTAGTTCTAGACCATATGATATGTGGGCTCTAGGCCTATTTGGTTTACAAATTACATTATATGTGTATAGTAGCATATTGTAAAACTGCAATCATTATAAATTGCAACCCCTCTCCTTGAAAGCAATTAATTTGATTGATGATTTTTGTGTTCGGATAGATGTGATAAAACATAATGATAATACTTTTATATTATTGAAATGTTAAATCAACAAAGAAAATACATTGATTTTCATGTTTGGATAGGAGATTTCTACTACAATATTGTAGACACTCCACCCGAAATGAGAGAAAACTACTCTTCGACTTCACTATGACTTTGGCAAAAGTATTTCAAGCAGGTCTTGCGAATAACTAATGGACCAGATTGACAAATCAGGGGGCCTGATCAATTCAAACTTAACCAAATCGTTTGGACCTTCAAAGACTCGAAAACAGACCGCTTCAAGAAAGTCGTCTCCAGCCAATCTGAAAGACCTTAAAAATCCAGATAAATCGGACAAAAGGGGTCAGTGCGACTTGGAAGTTACTAATGGGTCAAATTGGCATAATCGCATCCCACTTAAATTGGATATTAGCCAATTGTTTAGGTTATCCAGAAACTTTGCCCTCGCATGACTCCAATTAAACCACATTTATCAGACTTTATTAAAATCTCATGGAAGTCTAGATGAAAGGGTCTTTGATACCTTCCAAAAACAATCTGGGACCTAATCAAATGATACCCAAGATATAAACACCTAGAGACCTTGAAACCACATGTACAGAACAACTGCAATGCAAAAAGATAATACCAGTAGCAGGTACTTGAAGTACCCAAAAGAGACCATGTGACATAAAGAATAGCTATAGGCCTAAAACCAATACCTGAGATACCGATTGAAGGTTTATTTAAACCACGCAAAAGTGAACCATCTGGGAGGTGAAGGGAGGTAGAGGTGAGAATCGAGAGGTTAAGAGACTAATTGAGAATGAGTCGGTGTGCATCTTAGTGAGAGTTTGTTCACACACGCCAAATTCACCTAGGTCTCAGGAAATTTGGAACTATAGCTATCCACACAGCCATTATGTCCAAACTTAAAGAAACAAATGAAGAAAGCATTTAAGTAGAAAACATTATTGAAGTCAAAGAGTAAAGTTGGAGTTAGGGACATTTAATTATAGATTTTACAAAGAAAAAAGGAGGTTAGGTTTCTCATTTTCCTTCTCACATTTAAAATCAACCTATATTTTACTCGACGCATCTCAAGAATGTATGTAATATTCACACACATTGTTTTTGCATTCCTCTCCTTTACATTTTCTTTTTTATTTTTTATTTTGCTTATACCTGGAGTCGTGAAACTCTGTAAAATATGGCCTAATGTAGTAACACTGAATTCCCTCAAAATAATAAAATTCTGTAAAGTAGAGATCAAATGCAATGCATGCAATAAATAGTGTCTAACCCCTTTATTTTCTGTCATTGAAGCTCTTAACCAAAAATCCATAATCATAGACTAATCGCTAAAGTCAGTTGAATTAAGAAATCTAATAATTCCACTACCAGGAAATGATTTTACGATTTGTAATACTTCATTTAGCTTAGTAGCAACTTCAGTCTAAGCATACTTTTAATCCAAGTTAATCCCACAACACCAACCAAGGAAAATTAGAAGTAATGCCAAAGAATTGAAATTATAATGATTATAAATATAATGTAAAATTGTAATGGTCATACATTTCTTTACCTATATCTTATTTACATTTGCATGATTGGTGTATACCACGCCTATGTATACTATGGTTCACTTAAGTATGGCCCACAAATTTCATGGTACATGAGTGTGAAATCCAATCCATCCAGCAACAGGGCACGACAATGTAGATTACTCTGCCAAAAAATCAGGTCGGCCCACTAGTTGGAGGGCCATAATTTACTGAACAAAATTTTCCAACCGGTCCACATATTTCTAATATCATGGCCCACCTGCTGAATAGACCACCTTTGTTTTCAGAAAAAAAACATCTAAAAGACAAGGCCCACCTAATGGATGGTTTGGATTTTTCACATCTGCCATGCTGGCACATATAAAGGGCTATAATACTATGTACTACACCAAAGCAGTTTTTTGATAGGATGGAATGGACTTTCTCAGCCAGACTGGCCCAAAACCCCCCAACAAAGGCCATATGAGCCAAAAGTCGCACTGCAGAATAAAGAGAAGAATATCTTTAATAGTATCCGGATAACACCATACGTTTACTTTTGGAGGGATGGCCCACCTTGTTTGGCATGTCATTTTCGTACATACATTCGTTGGTCATGAGCCAAAAGTTACTTTAAGAATACCATCTTAGCCATCCATTAAATAAACTTTTTTTCAACGGACGTGGTTGCAGCTGATGCTTGTCTTGTAGTCCTTTTCTGGGACGCGGTTTGGCTAATGACCCCAGCTAGCTGGTGTCAAAGCTCTGTGTGGCCCATCATGATGTATGTGTTTTATCTGCGCCGTCCATCCATTTTTCCATCTTATTTTAGGGCATGATCCGAAAAATGAGGCAGATCTAAATCACAGGTGGACCACACCACATGAAAACAGTAATGATTGAAAATTCACCATTAAAAACTTCTTATGGCCCACTGTAATGTTTACTTTCCATCCACCCTGTTGATAAGGTCACACAGAGCTGGATAAAGGGAAAGCACAAATATCAGTTTGATACAAAACTTCTGTGGTCCCCAAAAAAAGCTTTCAACGGTAAGCATTCAATCTCTATTGTTTCCTGTGGTGTGGTCCACTTGAGATTTGAATCTGCCTAATTTTTTAGTTCATGCCCTAAAATGAGCTGCAAAAATGGATGAATGGTGTGGATAAATCACATACATCATGGTGGGCCCACAAAGCTTTCACACTAGCTTGCTGGCTAGCGTCGGCTCACAGTTCAAACCGCGTCCCATTTTCTGTGGGCAGTAATGCCAAGGTGATTTTACTTGGAAGCGGATTGTGTACTTACTGAGTAAACTATGTGGGGTCCACCATGATTTAAGTATTTCATCCACTCCGTCCATCCATTTTAACAAATAATTTTAGGGCCTGAGCCTAAAAATGAAGCACATCCAAAGCTCAAGTGCAACACACCAAAAGAAACAGTGTAAATTGAATATATACCGTTGACAAATTCTTGGGGACCACAGAAGTTTTGGATCAAGCTGATTTTTTTTTTTCCCTTCATACATGTCTTTGTGATCTTATGAACAGTTTGGATGACAAATAAACATCACTGTGGAATGTTTCAACAGTGGAAATCATTATTCCCATTGTTCCCTATGGTATGGTTCACTTGAGCTTTGGAAATGCTTTAATTTTAGTATTAACCGTTCAAATTATCTGGAAAAACCGATGGACGGCATGGATAAATCAAAAACATTCACGGTGGGCCCAACAGAGTTTACTCAGTACGATAATCATACTGAGTAGCTCAGTATGCAATCCTATTTCATTTTACTTGGGCCATTGGCCAAGCGATTCCCGGTGTTAAAGCAAATCAGCAATAAGTACCTTTTCCTCCCAACTCAGCAACATCTCTGTGGGGCCCACCATGACGTGCATGTGACATTTAATACGTTCATCACTAGAGCCATCCATTTTAGAAGGTAAGCTCAAGAATCCAACCTAATCCAAAACTCAAGTGGGCAACACCAAGGCAAAGATGGGAATGAAATGTCCACCGTTGAAATCTTTCAGGGGCCCACTGTGATATTTATATGATCTTTGATCCGTTGATACTGAGGGATGAAAGGGAAAACCGAATATATGCTTTATTCAAGACTTCAGTAGATCATAGGAAGATTTCAAAGGTGTTCATCTATCATTCAGTTCCTGTGGTGTGGCCCACTTGAGTTTTGGATAGATCGTGTTAAAATGATGTATCACAGATGATGAAATCATCTGAGTGGATTCCACGCAAACATCACATTGGGTGGAAGCGGATTGGGTCTTGCCATTAATGTGTTCAGGTGGGGCTCTGTAGGGCCCACCGTGATATATGGATTTCATCCATGCCGTCCATCTATTTTCTCATATCATTTTAGATGTGGGTCTAAAAATTAGGCTCATAAGGTTATATAGACATGGATGAAGGTGATAAAACACAAATATCAAATTGATCCAAAATTTTGCAGATCACAGGAATTTTTAATGGTGGGAGTTCAATACTCACTATGTGGTCCACTTAAGCCTTGGATCTGCCTCATTTTTGGCTTAATAACTTAAAATGATCTGAAAAAGTGAATGAAGGCCTAAATAAAACCCATACATCACGGTGGTCCCACATAGCCCTGCCTAGATGGTTTATCGTCCTGGCAGGGGCAGGACGCAATCCGTTTCCACAATGGGCCAACATGGGTATTTATGTGGAGTGCGGATTGCGCACTGCGTAAGCTTTGTGGGGCCCACTGTGTTGTATGTGTTCTATCCATTATGTCCATTCATTTTATAAGCTCATTTTAGGGCATCAGCTCAAAATGAAGCATATCCAAAGCTCAAGTGGACCACACCATGGTAAAAAAGCAGGGATAATGCTGCCCACTGCTGAAACATTCCTAGGGTCCACAGTGATGTTTATTTGTTATCCAACCTGTTTATAAGGTCACGAAGCCGGGGATGAAGGGACAATACAAATATCAGCTTGATCCAGAACTTCTGTGGCCACCAAGAAGTTTTCAACCGTAGTTGTTTAATTCCCATATTATATCTTGTGGTGGTGTCCATTTAATTTCTGGATATACTTAGATTTTGGGCTCATTCCCTAAATGAGCTGTAAAATCGCTTGATGATGGTTTGGGTGATTCTGTCATCCAAGATCTTGGTTTAGGAACTAACTTCTGGATTAGTCTCTTAATCTAAGTATTAAGTGGCAGTTTCCTTACCCTAAACATTGTTGCTCTGGCTAACCATTTTAGGAGATTAAGACTCATGAAATTGTTCCCATGGATGATGAAATTGTTTGGATTCTATCTCAAAATGGTACCCTAACTTTTTAGTCTGCTCTAGCTGCTTATAGATATGTTAGCCAAGCCTCATTGAGGAGTGATCATATTTGGTTCTGACGGTTATATCCTTAGACATTCTATTGTAGCTTAGATGACTTTTCTTGAAAAACTAAAGACTAAGAACATGCTTTATTCCATAGGCATTTTCAGTGATAATGTATACGTATTTTGTCAACATGATGTTGAACATATTAACCAACTTTTCCTTTTTTGTAGGTTCATAGAGTAGTATGGAGAAACCTGCACTCCAAACTCTATATATCCCTTATCCACCATCATACCATTACCCAGGCTGTTGCTTATCTTGTGGCCAATGCTACTGACCTATATCTATTTTTCTTTGCGAGCTTTCTTTCTCGGTCTTGGTGTGGCATATTTGGAGAGAAAGGAATGACGCATATTTAATAGGAAAAATTCCCCAAAAGAAATGATTTTTAGGAATATCATTTAGGAGTTGAGAGTTAGGACGCTTTATTATTATTATTTTTAGCCCTTCTATTGCAGCTAAGGCCCCCAACAATGTCTCTGCTGCTTGAAACCTCCCTACAGGCTATTCTGTTTTGCAGCCTCCCGCTCAGCAACCTATATAATGGCTTAGACCTGGCCTTGCCTGGACCTTAACTTGTGCTGAGATTTCGAATTCGAGGATTAGGTTCATATTGTTCTCTCCTAATGTTATTCCTTCTTGGGGAATTCTCTCCGAGTTTACCCATGGGGCGGGTGACAAGTGCTTGCAAACCTTACCCTATGCCTTACCTTTCTTTTGTTTTGATCACTCTACAGGGACTAGCATTTTGGTGTGCAATCAACAAAGTCCGGCAACTATTAGAGACCTGCTTTCCTCCTCTTGGGAGATACGTTTGTTTGCTAGGAGGCTCTGTATAAGTTATGCGGAATAATCGGATCGTCTATGCATCAATAATGGAGATTCCATACTGTAATCTTAAAGCCATACCTGATTGGGAAGACATTCCCGATGCCGTCGTGTTGTCGAGAAGAACGCTTGGTCTTCCGCACCTAACACCTTTAGGAGAACCTCTTAATGGGGACTAGGGTTTTCTCTTGTATGTTGGTGAGGGGACCAAGACATATATTTATAGGAAAGAGGGCCAGAGAAGCTTACCCATCACACTTCTCTCCTCTAGGGTCTCCACACCGTAGGTTTCCATATCTGGCTTAATAACCGCGTATAGGGAACACGGTTCAAGCGTCCCGCCCCAAACCTATTTGCAATAATCACAACTGTAGTGGGGCCCACTGAATCGCTCAATCTGAATAATCCAACGGTCATGATCTAAACTGATGATCATGTGTGGCCCACCTAATGGAGTCTTACATTCTCCCACTTGGGCTACACTGATCTCTGAAAGAAAATAAAACATTTTATTTTATTTTGTGAAAAACATTTCATAAAACATGTTTGTTTCAAAAAGTTCCTAATGGGCGCCCTACTGATTTCAAAACAATACCGTTGGATAATTATGAGCAACGCTTGTCAGATCCGGTCCATCAAGACCACTGATATTGAATCATGGTAGTCAACACAACATTTCATATTTTCGAAGTGTGACGAATCACGATCACAAATACCAATAGCCTTAACGGCATGGATCAATGATATGGGGTGTGGTATGAAGATTACACGTCTCATGTGATCATACGTGTTTATCTTCAAGTGATCCTACTGAACGTGTCTCCAAGACACAAACCAAAGTCTTGCTTACTCAAAACTGAATGTGCACACTGAAGGAGAAGCAAGATATAAACTGAAAAACAGAATCATCAATGCATAATAGATATCTCAAAAAATGTCTGGACATAATCGGATCATACATGAAAAAACTCCCACTACTGAAATACATCCTTGGAATCAACAACTCCCATAGATGTCACATGCTCCTTAAAGAGCGTGATAGGAAGGCCTTTAGTGAGAGGATCCGCTATCATCTGCCTTGTGCCGATGAGTTCCACAGACACTTGACGATTCTGAACTCTCTCCTTCACAACAAGATATTTGATGTCAATGTGCTTTGACCTCGATGAATGCTTGTTGTTGTTGGAGAAGTTAACTGCAGTTGAACTATCACAATAGATTTTCAATGGTTTCGGGATCATCTGCACAACCCGTAAACCAGAGAAAAAGCTCTGAAGCCAGACCGCCTGATTCGTGGCTTCATGACAAGCTACATACTCTGCTTCCATGGTAGATGATGCCGTAATTGACTGTTTCACGCTTTTTCATGATACGGCTCCACCAACCATCATGAATACATAGCCCGAGGTGGACTTCTTGCTGTCGAGACAACCAGCAAAATCTGCATTTGTATATCCTACCAACTCCAAATGGTCGGATCTCCTGTATGTGAGTTCGAAGTCCTTTGTCCTTTGCAGGTAGCGCAACACTTTCTTTACAGCTATCCAATGATTCATTCCTGGATTGCTAAGGTACTCAAGTGGGGTGCTTAACCTCTTCCCCAGCGGAGTCGCCATTCTGTGGACCCTCGCCGATTTTCCCCGCGCTCCCACACGACGTCGTTCTCCCTTTCCTTTCGGAAGAAGAAGAAGAAGAGGTGCGTGAGTGCGAAATCGCCGTTTGTGCCACTGGTTTGCCTCGTTCTCGAGGGCTTCGTTTGGTTGTCGTATTGAGCTGGATGTGTTTAAATGTGTTTATATAAGACCAGAGTCGCCACTAGCCAGTTACTTCGAATCTACAGTCGGCTAGACCCCGTAGAAACGTTAGAGAAGAGAATCCGAAGATTCCTTCCTCTAAAATGACTCCTGTTGATCTGCGGCCAGAGATTCAAGGTAAGGGATCACGGTTACAGGGTGGGAAGAGGTTAAGCACCCCACACACTGCCCGTACCGAAGTACGGTCTCTACTTCACAGAATCGATCGAATACTTGAAAGTCTAATTTAATCCTCGTATATTCTCATAAATGACATGATGCATGAATGCGGGTCTGAACAGTAAGAGTTTCTGATGGGCAGGTTCCAACAACGGGCAAGCCCAGAGCGTACGCTCGAACTGACAGGTGCTTAATATAAGACGTATGCAGTGTGCTTGAATGATCAAGGTGTTTTATGGTGAAGCGTGAATGCAGGTCTGAACAGTAAGAGTTTCTGATGGGCAGGTTCCAACAACGGGCAAGCCCAGAGCATACGCTCGAACTGACAGGTGCTTAATATAAAGACATATGCATGTGTACTTGACGGATCAAGGTGCTAGTAGTGAAGCAGGGGGGTTGGAAGAAAAGTAAATGTTGCACTTATGTTAGATGCAAATGAGATGATGCTGGAAAAAGAGTAGCTGGATGGACGGAGGTGTCGCAAGGGTTTGCTTCGAGTGGCTGGATCAAGACTTGGATGGCTTGAGAGGCTTGGACCAGTGGTCAGGCTGGGCTGGACCAGGGCTAGGCTCTCCTCACTCGGGCTCTCCCTGGTGGAAAGATGGGCTAAAGGGGCGGAGAAGGGCTTGGAACGGACCCGGGCTGGATTGGAATGGATTGTGTGTTGAAATGGGAAGAGGCTAGGGGTATTTATAGCAGCGGGCAGTGGCAGAACCCGTAATTTATTTTGGGCGGCCTGCTATGGGCCGCCCGTACGGCCGTTTCTTGGGATTCAGCGGCGGTTTGGGCGGCCTGCTATGGGCCGCCCGTACGGCCGTTTCTTGGGATTCAGCGGCGGTTTGGGCGGCCTGCTATGGGCCGCCCGTACGGCCGTTTCTTGGGATTCAGCGGCGGTTTGGGCGGCCTGCTATGGGCCGCCCGTACGGACGTTCTCGGGATTGTTGTTTTGACTCAGTGGGTTGACTCAGTGAGTTGACTCAGCGGGTTGACTGGGTGATTTGACTCAGCGGGTTGACTCGACGGGTTGACTCAGCGGGTTAACTCAGCGAGTTGACTCAGTGAGTTTGACTTTTTTTGGGTCTTTTCGACTGGACTTTTTTATGGGGGGTTTTTCAGGGTGGTGTTTAGGACTGGGTTGACTGGGTTCAGGCTTGAACTGGGCTATGGAATGGGGCTTACAAGGGTGAGTTTGGCTGAGTTTGGACTTGGGATTTGGGGGTATGGTCCTCCGTTCAACCAGCTATCTCTACCAACAGTGTAGCCGAAGGTGGGGTGTCTACAGATGCCCCTCTTTGGCAGAGGTTGCATGCAACCGAATGCCAAAGCGAGTGGACACCCCACTTCTGACCCGGTCATTCATAGATCATGTTCTGAAATCTTTGCATGCCTTTGCATCTGTGCCAGTTGATCGTTTGGAGATCGCTCGCTTGCACATACCGCGAGAGTTTGGAGAAAACGTTGCGATTGTCCCTGCAGTTTGCTGCAACCTGGGTACCCAATCGCAACCCTTCCATTCCCGATCGGTACTAACATCGGAAAGGTACAGCAGAGCCTCTGCGTCCGTTAGTCTTACGAGGATGCTGACCCTGAGACTGATTGTGTGATGTTTGATGTTTTCCCAGATCACTCCAGGAGTACTTGTTTCGCTTGACTGTCAAAGTGGTTAGACGCCCTGCGTCCGATAGTCTTACGGGATTCTACTACGCCGACTTGGACTCAGTCAAGGTACTTCAGGCATCCACGCCTAGGTATGTGCGGGTGAACTCTTTCCACCCAATCTGCTGATTTTGATACTTGGGTTACAATTCATCGTTTCCACCTGTTCAAATGGTTTCTGTGACCGAGTCTTTTGGCTTTCATCTTTTTTGTATCTTGGCATGTGGTACGACCGCACTGACACTGGAGTTCAGTTCGACCGCACTTTGAGTGCATTGGATCCGATGATCTCCGGGGAAACCGCAAGACATTGGATCTTATTTGATTTTTGCGTTGGCTCCTACCCAGAGATATGGAAGATCTCCTGGTGTGTTGGAGGCAGAACGCTCTACTGAGAAAATATTTTTGGATTTTTGAAAAGATACCCACTCTGGGGAGTGATACTCCGTGGGGTTTTTATTTGCAAATAGAAATATTTTTTGTCTTTTTGAAATGAAAATCTGGTTCGCATGTGCCTCCACTAGGGATGCCTGTGGGGTCTTTAGCTAACCGACTTTTATTTTGAAAGCAGGTAAACATGATGATTGATGCGATGGATGCTGATGCATGGAGATGTATGATGAATGCATGGCTTTGGCTCATTCTCTTTCAGTTTGATGATTTTGCTTTTGCTATGGGTGTAGAGAACTTTGAGCTTATTGCTTGTAGGGTTGTATTCCCTTGGGGATTTTTCTTTTTGATACGGAGATTTGGACAGCGGATTGGTCAAGATCCCGACCCGTGGTCGATCTGGTCCATCGTCCCAAGATGCTGTTTCTTTGCTAATGAGAATGTACGAGGATATCATTCGACTTCAAGATGTTCTTCTGGGCATACATGTGATTGAGATGGTGTTTGGTTGCCCGTTTTGGTCAAGATTCCAATTTGCGGGCGATTGGATCCGTCATCCCATACTGTGAAGTGAGCGGAGTTCAAGACTCCTGAATTGTAGTGCTGGGGATGCTAATTTTTGTGATTTTTTTTGTAGATATGTGGTCCGAATCTTTACCTGAGGGATCAGGATAGAGATTGGTTATTGAAAGCACATGAAATATTTTTTGTCATTTTTGAAATATTCGATTTGAAAGCAAGGGAAATATTTTTTGTGATTTTTGACAAATATTTGATGGAAATATTTTTGTGATTTTTGAAGAGATGATTTTGCAATGTTTTTGTATTTTGTGATTTTTCTGAAATGCAGGGAAAAGATATGGAATTTCCATCCACTTCCAGCTTCTACTGCTGGTAAGGCACCCGATCTATTTTACGTCAGCGAGCAAGACGAGTCTCACACAGTTAAGTGCCGTAGTTTTACATCTTCGGATGAGGGGATTTTGAGGGTTTTCAGTCAACACACCCACAAAGTTGCCTGTTCCTCATGTGCAATGCACATAGACCACGTATCGTCCGACGGACTCCTTCGGCCACAAGATGAGCCACATCCTCACATTTCCCTTAGTCAATCCAGTTTGGGGTCTTACGTTGCTCACAATTCCGTGAGGGTGAGCTTCACCTCCCAACAGCCTTAATCCCCTTCATGAGTTCTAGGAACAGGGAACATCCGTCAGCTTCAACAGCGACTTCCAACTCAAGGTTGTCTATCACGGTGCGTTCAACACGAACAGGATTGCGGAGTTCTGCCCGCCACAGCCCTTACCTGTTTAAGAGATTCCAGACACCCGTACGATCAAGTGTCAGCCATGCCTGGAACAGGTTAGGAAGGAAAGCCCCCGAGAAGTTAATCCCAGTGTAGTTTAAGGTCTTCGGACCGCTGGGGATAAATTGGTGGATCAAAACTGGTGATGAAAACTTTTTTTGTTTTATATTGTATATATATTTTTTTTGTTTTGAAAAAGTTCCAGACTTCAACTCGAGTAATCGAGATTGACACTGGTTTTTATGGAAAGCTTTAAAATATTTTTGGTATTTTTGAAATGATCCGGGTTATCGAACCATGATCCCAACGGTCGAGGCCGATGCCGGTTTTTAGTTGAAAGCGAGAAAGGTCCCCCGAGAAATTAATCCCAGTGTAGTTTAAGGTCTTTGGACCATGAAACTGTACAAAAGAGGGGCAAACATGTTTTTTTTTTGTTTTTGGAAAAATGTCCGCTGTCAGCGGATGGACAATCCAGACTGATGCCGGTTTTTATTGAAAATCTCTCGGGATGTCGATCCCGACGTAGTTTAAGGTCTTCGGACCAAAATTTTAAAAGCGGGGCTGGTAATATATTTCTATGATTTTTGAAAATGTCCGGAGTCATTGATCTTGAGCAAACAAGACCGACGCCGGCTTTTATTGAAAATCTCTCGGGATGTTGATCCCGACGTAGTTTAAGGTCTTCGGACCCAGACTTAGTAAAAGGGGGGGCAAACACATTTTTTTGTTTTTTTTTTCGAAATGATCCAGATCATCAGATCTTGGCCTGAAAGGCTGGGATCGATGTTGGTTTTTATTAAAAATCTCTCGGGACGTTGATCCCGACGTAGTTTAAGGTCTTCGGACCCAAAACATGTACAAATAAGTGTTGGAAATGCATAAATATATTTTTATGGTTTTCGAAAATACCCGGTGTCGTCGGATCTTGATTCGAGCCATCAAGACCAATACCGGCTTTTATTGAAAATCTCTCGGGATGTTGATCCCGACGTAGTTTAAGGTCTTCGGACCAAAACTTTAAGAGCGGGACTGGTAATATATTTTTATGATTTTTGAAAATGTCCGGAGTCATTGATCTTGATGTGAGCAAACAAGACCGATGCCGGCTTTTATTGAAAATCTCTCGGGATGTTGATCCCGACGTAGTTTAAGGTCTTCGGACCAGAAGCTGTACAAGTGATGTATATATTTTTTTTGGTTTTCTGAAAATATCCGGAGCCACCAGATCTTGAAGAAGACTGATGCCGGTTTTATTGACAATCCCTCGGGATCTTGGTCCCGACGTAGTTTAAGGTCTTCGGACCATGAAATTGTACATGTGAACAGTAATCAAGGGCGGAGATTCTTGGGATTCTTCTTGGAATGGTTTGGATCATCTGGTCATGCCTTTGGATGGTTGAGATCATTGTTTGACCAAGTCAAATTCTTCTTTCTTTTTCTTGGAAATTCCATGGAACTTTTCCACATCATCCACCCAATTTCTCACCCATTTCTCATGAGATGAGATTTTGGTGAAATTTTCTCTTTTTTCTCACCATTCTCTTCCATCACTTCATTCTTACATGAAGGTACAAGATTCACTTGCAACCACCCTTCCCAAGGAGGAATTCTTCCCAAGGAGAGGGAGAGGGAGGTCGTTTCACCTAGGTAGAGGCTAGGACGGCCTCCCATGGGCCGCCCGCCCGGTCTCTGCCTCCTGGTCTCTTCAGGGGGCTGGGTAAAAGGGTGCCTTCCCCTTTTCTATATAACATGGGGCACCCTCCCCCCCTCAAACGTGCAATCTCTCTCTTCTCTCTCTCATACTCTTTTTTTCTTCAAGTTTCCTCTCTCTTCTTTGGTGATCCTTTGCTCTTTCCAAGTGGTGGGCCTTAGAGAAATCTTAGGACAGCAAGGTGGTCCTTCTTTGGTGAGTGGTAAAGGTATGGACCACTTCCTTTCTCTTTCTTGTCCTTTTCCATCTTCATTGTCTCTTCTCATGATCCTTTTTCTTTTTCATGTAGCTATTCAAAGGGGTGTGAAGGTGGGCCCAAGCATTCTTGATCTTTTCTTAGATCTCAAGTCTTTCAAAGGTGGTGCATGGAGAAGGACATTGCAAGCTCTCCACTTCATCATTTTTTTTACTTTTTCACACTCCCTCCATGTGCATGTAAGGAGTAATTTTGCCATGTCATTAAGTGTGCATGGCAAAATACTCTATCTTTTTCATGGGAGTTGGGCCTCTTTTCATGTGTATCAAATGGACTCAAAGTGAAGTCATGGCCCTTGGTGTATTTGATGGGCCCAATGCTTCATTTTGGGCTCCCTCATGCTTTCTTGCCTTTGTCATTTTTTCTTTGGAACTATCCTTTCTTTTCCCTCTTCTTTTCAAGATTTGGGCCCATGGGCATGGTAGGGCCCATCTCAAGTTTTGAGCTCATGGGGCTCACTTTGGGTGACCCCGTCTTTCTTCACATGTGTGTGGATCAAGGTGGCTAGCCCATTCTTCATTTTGGATCTCAAGTGGGCTAGTTTTCCTAGGTGGGCTTATATGGACAAGTAGCCCAAGTCTTCCACTATTTCTTTGATTATGATGTACATCTTTGCACAAAGTGTGGTGGGCTCTTTGGAGTTTTTCATGTGGATGGGCTTTTGGGCCTTCATTGAAACTTGGGCACTTCTTTGAACCATGTGTGCCACACTACACTTTGTTCATGTAGGCTTTTTCTTTTCATGCTTTCTCTCTTGATGGATGGAGGACTTGAGTTACTTGACCATCTACAAGTCCCATGAGTGAGTTGTTCCCACAATCTCACTAAGTTCAAATGGCTTCCTTTGTGGTAGGAATGTGATTCTCAAGAGTTTCCCTTAGATGTTATCAACCTCAAATGGATGATTCTCAAGTGAGCTATCCATACAACCGTGGCTCCTTGATCTTTTCTTTGGGGGCTTGGTGGGTCATCCACCATCATTCTCAAGTATGAGTGGTTTTTCTTTTCATTTGTAGGAAAGAATGATACCCATAAGTTGCCCATTTTTGTCCCATGCCTTGGGACATTTTGGATTTTGATATTCAAGTGGGCTATGTGTAACATTCTTATCCATTTTCATGATGGTTGGGTGACTCATCAAGCCATGCTCTTTTGTGCTCAAATGGTCTCCCTTTTTGGTGAACAAGTTGGTGCACATAAGTGGCCCAAATTTGCCTTTTCATGGGCATTTTCAACCTTGATTCTTCATGTGGGCTATGTGCATCAACTTTCTACCCTTAGCTTCTTTGATTCATATGTTTATGGGTAGACCTCCTTGTTGTATTCTCATGGTCAAAACTTTCATCAAGATGAGGCACATAAGGTTGCCCATGGTTAACCCATGAATGGGTCCTCATGTTCTTCAAGTGGGCTATGTGCTCTCTCCAATCCATTGAGATGAGGCATTTGGGTTGCTCTTGGGGGCCCGTTTCCTTTCTATTCCCCACTTGTCCATGCATATGTGTAAAAAGATGGAGACATCCTAAGTGAGAATCATGACCTTGGCATAAAAGTGAGTCAATCCTTGGCCACATGTGGACTTTGAAGAGGAACTTCTCATGTGCAGTAGGACTCTCATCCTTAGTTGATTTCATGGCACTTGAGTGCATTTGTTGTCCAAAATGTGTCCTTGGATGATGGACTTTTCTTACCTGAGGCATGCCATGCCACCTTCTTTAAGGCAGGCCTTACTTTTTCCAATGGGTCCAACACATATCCTAAGTGACACATGGAGTTGGACTTTAGATTTTGCATTTGAATGTGAGTCCAATCCCATGGGTTTCTTGGATGAGAATTTGGATGTTAATGGGTAAAGGATAGGGACTTACCTTGCCAAGCTTGTAGGATTCCATGGCGGATGGTACCAGGGGCCACCAAGTAGTTGACGAGGATGATCCTGCTTTCATTGTCCGCCGGGGGGACCACATGTGTTCCCTAGCTATGGAGCATCAACCTCTTCCTGCTATCAAGGGTCGAGGTACCAGGGATCGCTGGGACAATTGGATGAAGGAGCCACAGCCCTTGCTTGAGCGAGTACTAGATGGTACTCCTTTTGCTGGCCTCCTCACCCTACGCTTCCATAACAACGACGCCAACCGCATGATGCTTGCGGCCCTTTGTGAGAGGTGGCGGGATGAGACCCACACCTTCCAGCTTCCTTGTGGAGAATGGGGGATAACCCCTTTGGACATTTACATTCAGATAGGTTTCCCGTTTCATGGGGCAATTGTCCCTCAAGTCAGCTCTTTAGCTCCCCTCTCTTCCACTGATTGGCTGCGGCTTGTCGGTGACGTCCCTCCTGAGGGTGAATTCTAAGGCCATCAAGTGAAGATGCGATGGTTTTACAACAATTTTGATTCCGTCGTCCCTACCACCGAGCGAGAGGCCCTCCACAAGGCGCGGGCCATGATCACTTATGCTTTTGGATCCTTTCTTTTTTGCCATGCGAATGAGAGAGTTGATCCTAAATTTCTTCGTTTAGTCGAGGATCTTCATCACCCCTATAACTGGAATGGGGCCATCCTGACCCGTCTCTTTCAAGGTCTGGACAAAACCTGTCGGCATAGCCGGTCCTTCACAGGCTTCTGGCCTGTTGTTGAGGTACCTTTTCTTTCATCTTCCTTGAAGTCATTTACCTCCTTTCTCTCTCTGATCATTAAATGTACTTTCATCCAGACCTGCTTTTATGACCATTTTCCGCATCTTGCGCCGAGGATGCGAGATGACATTGAACCCGCTCCGTATCGCCACATGTACTGGCATCAACAGAATCGTCAGCGGAACTCCCGAGTTCCCGGGGACAATTGGCGTGCTGATATAGACGGGCTGACCGTTGAGGACTTAAGTATCTTGCTTGTCTTTGTCCTTGTGCTGTACTTGTAACTGATCGTGGTAACCTCTTCTGCTGTAGTTTGCCCGGATGCCATACGCTAGTTTCCCTCTCTACTACACACCCCAGCGCGTGGAGGCATACGATGCTTCATGTCTTCGTATTATGCTTTCTGACGCTGAGTCCTTCCAATGGTACTTGGGAGAGAGATTGCTTCGGCAAGTCACTGGGGTGGCTCGGGTCCCCTGTTCTGCACCTCCTCCAGCTGCTCGGATGCCAGCTGATGAGAGAGTTGAGGCTCTGGTGGGCCAGCCTGGCTTCCGTTTCACGATCCCGGATCGTGATTATGACGAGTGGTATCTGCTATTTGGCCAGGGGCCTTTGCTTCCTTCGCTTTACGTTCCAGGTGGCCGTCGCAGGTATGCTGGAGGTTCAGTGACTGCTCCTTTGATGGATCTTTATCGTCGGGAGCGGGATGCGAGGAGGGGCGATGATGATTATGTTGGTGACTTGTAGCTGGCTCTGCTTTATATGGCCTTGTACTTTTATTTTTGTCCCCTTTTGTATCAAGCCCTTTTGGATGAATATACAGGCTTTGATTTCTCCCAAATTCCTTGGTGATGTCTGTATGCTTTGACTCTTGACTCATTCCTTCATGATTTGAGACTGCTTAGCTGCATGGGTGATGACTTGAATGGTTCAGATTGCTTGATTAGGCCTTGTGGGCCCACTTGATGTTTAGATCTTGGATTCTAGCCCTTCTTTTGATGATTGGACTTTTGATCTTGCCACTCCATGACTGGTGTAAGCTTTCCAATGGTTTGGATCTTGATGATTTGGCCCTTGAATGGTTCAGATTGATGGATTTGGCCCTGTGGGCCCACTCGAGACCTTAGCTTTACTTTGGGGCACTTCTTTTGATGATTTGTGAGGTTAGGAATGCTTCTCATGGCGTGGATGATGGCTTGAACGTCTCTGATCGCTTGATTTGGCTTTGTGGGCCCACTTGATGATTAGATCTTGGATTTTGGCCCTTCTTTTGATGATCGAACCTTTGATCTTGCTGTTTCATGGCTCATGTAGGTTCTTCAATGGTTTAGATCGTGATGATCTAGTCTTTGAATGGCTTGGATTGCTTGTGGCCCCCACTTGATCACCTTTCCTTCTCTTTGGCTTGATCAGCCCTATTCCGGTCACATTGCTTCATGATTGGACCAGTGGGGCACGTTTTATATGATCTTGATTCACCTCAATCAAAATCTGGAGTGGACCGGAGCCTTGGGCGGCCCATGGAGTGCCATCTGCTGACGTGGACTATCAGCCTCACCTACCAAGAACCCTGGAGCCAATCCCGCCGAGAGAGGGGAACCGCGTCCGTACGGGCGGCCCAGGGCAGGCCGCCCAGGGCTCGTCTCTTGAGCGGCCTGGGCTGGCTCGTGCTCGGACATTCTCTGGTCCCTGTTGCTGCTGTCCCCACCTGCTGTGTACGTTCAGGTTCGATTCCAACAATGAATCTTCTCTTTGTCTCCTCTTTCATCATCATCTTGTCCTCATCTTGCTTTGTGCTTTCCTGGGCAATGGATGGTGGGGATTTATGGGCTGTGGGGGCTGTCCAAGGTGGGTCCCACACTTCAGATTTTCAATTGAGCTTTGATAATGGGGAAATGCCTTTAATGGATGGGGTAGATGGGGCATTGAATGGAAGCATTGATGAGGGGCTTGGGATGGTGGTTGATGGAGCTTTGAATAGCTCCATTAATGGTGGGATGGCTGGATTTTCTGATTTGAATGGGGCCCTCATTATGGGAGAAATGGATGGTATGGATGAGATGATGGGATGGGACATAGGTGAGGCTATGCATCCCTTGAATGTGGGTCCCATGGATGATGTGATGGACGGTGATGATGGGACTATGAGGGACATAGATGGGCTGATCCTGGACTTCCTTCTGGTACCTGTGAGGAGAGAAAGCACTTTAGCAAAAATGTTGAAGCATCAAAGTAGGAAGAGAGATACTTACCTTCTAGGAGGAATGATCGGGAGACGTTTGTACGAGGCACTCCGTGAACTGGCTGGGGGATGTTTATTTTGAAAGCCCTGTGAGATTTTTTTTTTTTTTTTTTTTTTTTTTTTTGCATATATACAAATAAGAATTTTTTTTTTTTTTTTTAAAAATATATACAAATCATGAAGTAAAAATTTGTGTCAAGTGCTTATCTGTTTATGCGTGATTCGGATTTGTGCCTTTAGATGTAGGAATCAGAATATTTGACTCAGCCTGATGTCATACTTGATTTTCTTAATTATTCACCAAGGGTCCTGGTCCCCTTAAGATAATGCGCAATGGTATCCTGCCCCTAGAATTTGGGCAGATCTTGAAAGAATTCTCGACTCATAGCCGCCATCCTTGCTTCCATTGAATCTTCATGTCGCTTGGATCTCTCATGTACCTGCTTTTTTTTTTCTTTTTTTTCTTTTCTTTTCTTAGCCATTATTACCCGCAACGCCCTTTTGGGTTTTCGCTGCGTCCGGCTTACCCGTCATTTTTGCCCGTGGCGCCCTTTCGGGTTTTCACCACGTCCCGGGTATTTGATCTTGCCTGCCCCTTGGCAGCTATGCTGTTTTTACCCTTGGCGCCCTTTCGGGTTTTCACCAAGTCCGCTATGTGCCCACTGTTTTTACTCGGAGCGCCCTTTCGGGTTTTCACTCCGCCCTCTTTGTTTAGGCACACATCTCTTTTTCTTTTTTTCTTTTTTCTTTTTTTGGATAACTGCGGCGACCAGAGGTCAGGAATCCGTCGTTGCCGGCCGATGGTAACCTTTCGGCCCTTATCCTAAGTTACAATGGCAGAGCTGTCGGCCTTAGCTACAGACCCTTCTGAGGTGGATGGATGGATAACTGTGTTTCTCCTTGGGTTGATTTTTTCTTGGGTACCTTGCTTTGGCTTCCCTTTTTCTTTCTCTTTTCCTCTTCTTTTTTTTTTCTTTTTCTTTTGTATTCTTTTCTCTCTCTTTTTTTTTTTGTCTGTCTTTTCCTTTTGAATCCCTTTTTTTTGTATTTTTCTCTTTTTGAATCCCCTTATTTGAAACACTTGTTGGTGGACGGAATGGATTCTCAGAGGTCTAAGCCTTGACCTCTTGACTTCAGCTCTACTAATGTAACTCTTGATAAGGTTAGATTGGCTTACCTGTGAGAGATTTTCACGTTATCGGCGTTGATTAGCTCAGGAAGATCTACCCCTCTCATGTTGGTAAGCCTGAGGGCGCTTCTTGGAAGAACTTTTCTGATCCTTGGGCCTTGTCCCTTTGAGTTTGATAGATGTAACGGTGCTTGTTGTAAACCTGATATGACTTTTCTTTCTTCGACTTCATTCTTCATCAGCACTCACGGTGACATGATTTTGACTCGAACTCGTAGGTTTGTCTTCTGATTTTAAGCTTCTCGAGGAACTCCTTCGTCCTTAGATTCCGAAGGATGTCCCATTGCCAATGTTGATAGCATGTGGGAACCCTTAACAATTGATGATGTCATTCTTCATGAGAATTATCGTGCGAGATCAGAATGTTACCTCCATCCACTTTGTGCTGTAATCGACTGCCACGAGTATATGCGTATGACTGTTAGATGATGCCGAGTCGATCTTTCTGCTGATGTAGATACCTCGTACAGGGAATAGCTGGAGCGTTATCAGGTTGAAGAATTTTGAAGCACACACATGGATCCGATGTGCATGTTGCTGACACTTGAAGTGCTTTCTGACATGTTGGCAACAATCCGTCTTCATCGAGCCGTGAGGTTTCTTCGATCATTCGTCAAGTCGCACACTCCAGCATGGAATGCAAGCATAGTCTTCGCAGCATCTTCTTGATAGGCTTGATGAGTTTTTGATCGATAAGTCTTCATAGGACGCAAAGATTGAGAAGTCATGACTTCAAAAATTCGATCATTCTCTGCTTATTTTTCAGGGACAAGGATTCTCAATGCACACTTCCTTATGGGTCTCAGGAGATCCTAGGTTTATAATTTTGAACATTTTTTAGATGACATCGGCTTTTGGTTCGAACTTTCGAGGAGACCCTCTAAGTTTGGGAGTCAGCTCATCATTTTCCACATCATTGGCTCTATCCAGACCCTTGAGTTTGAAGTCCAACTCTAGATCAAAATCTTATGAGTTAACTTCATACTCAAGTGCTTTGACAGACAGACTTGACACTTTTATTGAAAAAGATTTTTTTTTACTTTCAAAGATTTTCTGGTTTTTTGGAATTTTGTGAATATCTGGATTTTTTTGAACTTTTGGACTGTGAAAATTTGATTTTTTTTTTTTTGAAATTTTGAAATATTTGATGTTTTTGGGTTTTTGAATCTTCTGATTTTTTTTTTTTTGAAATTTTTTGTAAAAGACCCGAGCAAGACGGCGATGTGAACCAGGTGTTGCTTGATTCGGCTCGGGGAGCCGAGCACTGTCGACTTTTATTGGCCGTCATGGGGACTACAAACCTGTTACTGCCCTGCACTCCTTCCCCTCAAGAGGCAGGGCCAGAGGGATCAGTAGGCCAACCCTCATCGTTGCGCCCAAACATCAGGATAGATCTGGAATTGGGCTCCGAGTCGGTGTCGGATGCGATTTCTCCTGGTTCGTCCCCGATGAATTGCAGCTCTTCAGGTTCATCCGGCTGAGGTGGGACCAGGACGGTAGTCCAGTCGATCGGGGGAAATTTCTGCCCCTTGCTTGAGTCTTCTTTGGGCAACTCTATCAGACTCAATCTGCTCGCTTGATCATCGAAGGGGGAATCCAACCCATCATCAGGATAGATAATCCCTGCATTGATAGACTGGATTGGTGTGCAAATGCAGAGATTGCCCTCTTCTTGATGACCCCGTCTTCTTCGGATACTTCTGTGCTTTGGTTTCCTAATCCGAGTAGGCCGATATCGCAATCTTTCTCTATCCACATTCTCTTGAACTCCCGTGATTCGGGTCGAGTCTTGATATTCGAGCTGATAGTAGAAGGTTTGATGCTCGACAGGAAGGAAGACGTAGTTCGATCCGATGGGACATGCGCGAGGGAAGTAATTTACATTGTGATGGTATGAGACCTCCCCATTAGAGCGTTGTACATCCATGGCTGGGATGGTAGGCTCTCGAATGTTGGATGCTTCTACCATGAAAAATTGTTCGGGATCAGTAATGATGGTGATCGCCCTATCTCCGAAGATGTGCTTGACCCTTTGGTGAAGATTTGAAGAGATGACACCGATTCTGTGAAACCAGGTCCGATCGGGAAGGAGATGGAATGAAGCTGAGATGTCGAAGACCTGAAGAGTGATGGTTGATGTTTTTGGACCGATCAGAACCTGGACATCAATCTCCCCTTCGACCTCTTCGATAGTGGCCACATAATTGAAGCTGGGGCCCAATTCTGCTAGGGCATGTGGCCTGTTGTCTAAGGAAGGGTCTTCTTCTCGGAGGATGATGGTTGAAGTAGAAGCCGAATAGACAGGTGCGACGGGCAAGTTGTGCCCCTGATTGCTTGATGGAGAGATGGGCAAGTTGTGCCCCTGGCTGACTATTGCTGAGACGGGCAGGTTGTGCCCCTGGTTTGCTGATGCTGTGTTAGGGAGATTGTCCCCTTGGTTGACTGAGATGGGCTGAATGTGCCCATGGTTAGAAATAGGTGCGAAGATTGAATCGACTAAAGGTGCCCCTTGCATGATGATGGGCTCTGGGATCGAAATAGTTGAGGATGCCCCTTGCAGGATGAGAGGATCGAACTCTGTACTAGAGTTGATGGCACGAATAAACTGGAGAGGAGGCTCTTTTTGGCTGATGACAACTGGACAGGCAGGAAGTGCCCCTCGCATTGCGGAGACTGGATCAACTGGAGATGCCCCTTGCAGGATGAGGGGTTCTGAAACTGGACTGGTAAGGGGTGCCCCTTGCCAACCTTGATTAGGGAACTGTGAGTTCCATCTTGACTGTTGCTGTTGCTGCGGTTGTCCATGCTGAGGGAGGAATAGTGCACCTTCGGTAGAGGCGACAAGATCATCCTCTTCCATTGGATGGGAGATGAGGACACTTCCGTTATCATTCTCGTATTCAGTAGTAGGCTCTTCTTCCACTATCGGTTGAATTGGAGAAGCCTGATGAGGCCACCAAGGGGAGATCATCCTAGCCCTTATTCCGGCTTCGACTTGTTCCCCGGCGCGGATGAGTTGGTTGAAGTTCGCATATGGATGTGAGACAAGGTATCCAGAGATACTTGGATTTGCCGAGTGGACGATCATGGAGATTTGCTCCTCGTCGTCGATGGGAGTCTTCATTCTAGCGGCCATGGCCCGCCACCGTCCAACGTAAGCTGACAATGTTTCATTGCTTCTTTGCCTGAGAGCTGCGAGGTCTGCTCTCCTGGGTGCCATGTTAAGATTGTATGCGAACCTGTTGACGAAAACATGGGAGAGCTGCTCCCAAGTCCTGATGCGATGATAGTCCAATGATGTGTACCAATCCAGGGCATCGTCTTTCAGAGATTTTTGAAACAAGCGGATGAGTGCTCCATCATTGCCCGCCACAGCATTAAGCTCTCCACAGAAAGCTCGTAAGTGGTCTACAGGACACCCTGTCCCATCATATCTTTTAAATTTTGGTACCTGGAAGCCTTGAGGTACCATTGCATCGGGAAATGGACAAAGGTCCCTGAACTTAGTGGATGGAAGATCCACCCCTTGCTGCTTCTGCAACTTTCTCTTCATCTCTAGCATCTGCTCTCGGAGTTGCTCTATTTCGGAGGGACCAGATGAAGGAGATCTTGTCCCTTGCCAGGATTGAGATGGCCCCCTTTCATAATAATTGGTGTCATTGATGCTCCTAAAATTCCTGCTTGAAGAAGGTTGGGCCTGGTAATTACTCCCATTGTAGGGACTTTGTTGGACTAGAGCTGAGAAGAGAGACTGCGAAGAAATCCCAGTCACAAGAGAATATTGAAATTGGTTGGAATTCCCATTGGGGAGAGATTGTTGGAATTGACTGGGATTCTGGGTTGTGGGATGTGACTGAAAATGGCTCTTGTTTGCAGGAGGATGCTGGAAGAAATGCCCTGAGGTCGAGAGTTGTCCTGATTGAGGACCTTCATTAGGAGGGTATCGGAAGTCCTGCGCCACCCCTGATAGTTGTGGTTGAGATGAACTGGAAGCTGGAAGAGATGCTTGTTGTGGTTGTTGAACTGGACCAGCTTGATTGCTGGCTGCTGAAGCTTGGGCTTGTGTGAATCGGAGAAGCATTTCCCGCATGGCCTTCATGCTTTGTTGTAGCTCTTGGATGCCAGGAATTGGCATAGATTCTGTTGGGCTTAACTGTGGAGAGCGAGCCTCAGGTATAGGGAATGGGAGAGCCATGTTGATTTTGTACTGGACGTGGAAGGGTGATTTGGTTTGGAGGAGTAATGGTTAGAGGTATGCACTACTTTTTTTTTTGGGGTTTTGGGATTTTTCTATTTTTTTTGTTTTGGGTAGAATGCTATGCAGATGAGATTGTATGAGGATTAATGACTTTCAAGTACGAGAAGGATTCTGTTTTTCAAGTTGGATCACGACTAGTGGGACTAGCTAATCCCCAGTGGAGTCGCCATTCTGTGGACCCTCGCCGATTTTCCCCGCGCTCCCACACGACGTCGTTCTCCCTTTCCTTTCGGAAGAAGAAGAAGAAGAAGAAGTGTGTGAGTGCGAAATCGCCGTTTGTGCCACTGGCTTGCCTCGTTCTCGAGGGCTTCGTTTGGTTGTCGTATTGAGCTGGATGTGTTTAAGTGAATTTATATAAGACCAGAGTCGCCACTAGCCAGTTACTTCGAATCTACAGTCGGCTAGACCCCGTAGAAACGTTAGAGAAGGGAATCCGAAGATTCCTTCCTCTAAAATGACTCCTGTTGATCTGCGGTCAGAGATTCAAGGTAAGGGATCACGGTTACAGGGTAGGAAGAGGTTAAGCACCCCACACACTGCCCGTACCGAAGTACGGTCTCTACTTCACAGAATCGATCGAATACTTGAAAGTCTAGTTTAATCCTCGAATATTCTCATGGATGACATGATGCATGAATGCGGGTCTGAACAGTAAGAGTTTCTGATGGGCAGGTTCCAACAACGGGCAAGCCCAGAGCATACGCTCGAACTGACAGGTGCTTAATATAAAGACATATGCATGTGTGCTTAAGTAATCAAGGTGTTTTATGGTGAAGCATGAATGCAGGTCTGAACAGTAAGAGTTTCTGATGGGCAGGTTCCAACAACGGGCAAGCCCAGAGCATACGCTCGAACTGACAGGTGCTTTATGCGAGATGCATGCGGTGTGTTTGAATAATCAAAGTGTTTGCAGTGAAGCAGGGGGGTTGGAAGAAAAGTAAATGTTGCACTTATGCTAGATGCAAATGAGATGATGCTGGAAAATGAGTAGCTGGGTGGACGGAGGTGTCGCAAGGGTTGGCTTCGAGTGGCTGGATCAAGACTTGGATGGCTTGGGAGGCTTGGACCAATGGTCAGGCTGGGCTGGACCAGGGTTAGACTCTCCTCACTCGGGCTCTCCTTGGTGGAAAAATGGGCTAAAGGGTGGAGAGATGGACTCAGAGCTCTCGGACCGACTGGACTTCGAATGGCTTGTGTGTTGAAATGGGAAGAGGCTAGGGGTATTTATAGCAGCGGGCAGTGGCAGAACCCGTAATTTATTTTGGCCGCCCGTACGGCCGTTTCTTGGGATTCAGCGGCGGTTTGGGCGGCCTGCTATGGGCCGCCCGTACGGCCGTTTCTTGGGATTCAGCGGCGGTTTGGGCGGCCTGCTATGGGCCGCCCGTACGGCCGTTTCTTGGGATTCAGCGGCGGTTTGGGCGGCCTGCTATGGGCCGCCCGTACGGACGTTCTCGGGATTGTTGTTTTGACTCAGTGGGTTGACTCAGTGAGTTGACTCAGCGGGTTGACTGGGTGATTTGACTCAGCGGGTTGACTCGACGGGTTGACTCAGCGGGTTAACTCAGCGAGTTGACTCAGTGAGTTTGACTTTTTTTGGGTCTTTTCGACTGGACTTTTTTATGGGGGGTTTTTCAGGGTGGTGTTTAGGACTGGGTTGACTGGGTTCAGGCTTGAACTGGGCTATGGAATGGGGCTTACAAGGGTGAGTTTGGCTGAGTTTGGACTTGGGATTTGGGGGTATGGTCCTCCGTTCAACCAGCTATCTCTACCAACAGTGTAGCCGAAGGTGGGGTGTCTACAGATGCCCCTCTTTGGCAGAGGTTGCGTGCAAGCGAATGCCAAAGCGAGTGGACACCCCACTTCTGACCCGGTCATTCATAGATCATGTTCTGAAATCTTTGCATGCCTTTGCATCTGTGCCAGTTGATCGTTTGGAGATCGCTCGCTTGCACATACCGCGAGAGTTTGGAGAAAACGTTGCGATTGTCCCTGCAGTTTGCTGCAACCTGGGTACCCAATCGCAACCCTTCCATTCCCGACCGGTACTAACATCGGAAAGGTACAGCAGAGCCTCTGCGTCGACAGTCTTACGAGGTTACTGACCCTGTGATTGATTGTATGTTTGAAGTTTTCCCAGATCACTCCAGGAGTACTTGTTTCGCTTGACTGTCAAAGTGGTTAGACGCCCTGCGTCCGATAGTCTTACGGGATTCTACTACGCCGACTTGGACTCAGTCAAGGTACTTCAGGCATCCACGCCTAGGTATGTGCAGGTGGGCTTTTCCACCCGGTCTGCTGGTTTTGATGCTTGGTTTGCAATTCATTCTTTCCTTGATTGTGGTCTAGAATCTTTGTTGTCCTTTGTATCTGAGTCAGTTGATTGTCTGGAAGTTGATAACTCGCACATACCGCGAGAGTTTGGAGAAAACGTTGCGATTGTCCCTGCAGTTTGCTGCAACCTGGGTACCCAATCGCAACCCTTCCATTCCCGATCGGTACTAACATCGGAAAGGTACAGCAGAGCCTCTGCGTCCGTTAGTCTTACGAGGATGCTGACCCTGAGACTGATTGTGTGATGTTTGATGTTTTCCCAGATCACTCCAGGAGTACTTGTTTCGCTTGACTGTCAAAGTGGTTAGACGCCCTGCGTCCGATAGTCTTACGGGATTCTACTACGCCGACTTGGACTCAGTCAAGGTACTTCAGGCATCCACGCCTAGGTATGTGCGGGTGAACTCTTTCCACCCAATCTGCTGATTTTGATACTTGGGTTACAATTCATCGTTTCCACCTGTTCAAATGGTTTCTGTGACCGAGTCTTTTGGCTTTCATCTTTTTTGTATCTTGGCATGTGGTACGACCGCACTGACACTGGAGTTCAGTTCGACCGCACTTTGAGTGCATTGGATCCGATGATCTCCGGGGAAACCGCAAGACATTGGATCTTATTTGATTTTTGCGTTGGCTCCTACCCAGAGATATGGAAGATCTCCTGGTGTGTTGGAGGTAGAACGCTCTACTGAGAAAATATTTTTGGATTTTTGAAAAGATACCCACTCTGGGGAGTGATACTCTGTGGGGTTTTTATTTGCAAATAGAAATATTTTTTGTCTTTTTGAAATGAAAATCTGGTTCGCATGTGCCTCCACTAGGGATGCCTGTGGGGTCTTTAGCTAACCGACTTTTATTTTGAAAGCAGGTAAACATGATGATTGATGCGATGGATGCTGATGCATGGAAATGCATGATGAATGCATGGCTTTGGCTCATTCTCTTTCAGTTTGATGATTTTGCTTTTGCTATGGGTGTAGAGAACTTTGAGCTTATTGCTTGTAGGGTTGTATTCCCTTGGGGATTTTTCTTTTTGATACGGAGATTTGGACAGCGGATTGGTCAAGATCCCGACCCGTGGTCGATCTGGTCCATCGTCCCAAGATGCTGTTTCTTTGCTAATGAGAATGTACGAGGATATCATTCGACTTCAAGATGTTCTTCTGGGCATACATGTGATTGAGATGGTGTTTGGTTGCCCGTTTTGGTCAAGATTCCAATTTGCGGGCGATTGGATCCGTCATCCCATACTGTGAAGTGAGCGGAGTTCAAGACTCCTGAATTGTAGTGCTGGGGATGCTAATTTTTGTGATTTTTTTTGTAGATATGTGGTCCGAATCTTTACCTGAGCGATCAGGATAGAGATTGGTTATTGAAAGCACATGAAATATTTTTTGTCATTTTTGAAATATTCGATTTGAAAGCAAGGGAAATATTTTTTGTGATTTTTGACAATATTTTGATTGAAAGCAAGGAAAATATTTTTGTGATTTTTGCAGATATTTGATGGAAATATTTTTGTGATTTTTGAAGAGATGATTTTGCAATGTTTTTGTATTTTGTGATTTTTCTGAAATGCAGGGAAAAGATATGGAATTTCCATCCACTTCCAGCTTCTACTGCTGGTAAGGCACCCGATCCATTTTACGTCAGCGAGCAAGACGAGTCTCACACAGTTAAGTGCCGTAGTTTTACATCTTCGGATGAGGGGATTTTGAGGGTTTTCAGTCAACACACCCACAAAGTTGCCTGTTCCTCATGTGCAATGCACATAGACCACGTATCGTCCGACGGACTCCTTCGGCCACAAAATGAGCCACATCCTCACATTTCCCTTAGTCAATCCAGTTTGGGGTCTTACGTTGCTCACAATTCCGTGAGGGTGAGCTTCACCTCCCAACAGCCTTAATCCCCTTCATGAGTTCTAGGAACAGGGAACATCCGTCAGCTTCAACAGCGACTTCCAACTCAAGGTTGTCTATCACGGTGCGTTCAACACGAACAGGATTGCGGAGTTCTGCCCGCCTCAGCCTTTACCTGTTTAAAAGATTCCAGACACCCGTACGATCAAGTGTCAGCCATGTCTGAGACAGGTTAGGAAAGAAAGCCCCCGAGAAGTTAATCCCAGTGTAGTTTTAGGTCTTCGGACCACTGGGGATAAATTGATGGATCAAAACTGGTGATGAAAACTTTTTTTGTTTTATATTGTATATATATTTTTTGTTTTGAAAAAGTTTCAGACTTCAACTCGAGTAATCGAGATTGACACTGGTTTTTATGGAAAGCTTTAAGATATTTTTGGTATTTTTGAGATGATCCGGGTTATCGAACCATGATCCCAACGGTCGAGGCCGATGCCGGTTTTTAGTTGAAAGCGAGAAAGGTCCCCCGAGAAATTAATCCCAGTGTAGTTTAAGGTCTTCGGACCATGAAACTGTACAAAAGAGGGGCAAACATGTTTTTTTTTTGTTTTTGGAAAAATGTCCGGTGTCAGCGGATGGACAATCCAGACTGATGCCGGTTTTTATTGAAAATCTCTCGGGATGTCAATCCCGACGTAGTTTAAGGTCTTCGGACCAAAACTTTAAGAGCGGGGCTGGTAATATATTTTTATGATTTTTTTTTGAAAATGTCTGGAGTCATTGATCTTGATGTGAGCAAACAAGACCGACGCCGGCTTTTATTGAAAATCTCTCGGGATGTTGATCCCGACGTAGTTTAAGGTCTTCGGACCCGAAACATGTACAAGAGGGGGCAAACACATTTTTTTTTCCGAAATGATCCAGATCATCAGATCTTGGCCTGAAAGGCTGGGATCGATGTTGGTTTTTATTAAGAATCTCTCGGGACGTTGATCCCGACGTAGTTTAAGGTCTTCGGACCCAAAACTTTAAAAGAGGAAAGACATTTTTTTTTGTTTTCTTTTTTTGGAAAAAATCTGGGTCATCGATTCTGATTTTGATGGTCGAGATCGATACCCATTTTTATTAAAAATCCATCGGGATCTTGATCCCGACGTAGTTTAAGGTCTTCGGACCAGAAACTGTACAAGTGATGTATATATTTTTTTGATTTTCTGAAAATATCCGGAGCCACCAGATCTTGAAGAAGACTGATGCCGGTTTTATTGACAATCCCTCGGGACCTTGGTCCCGACGTAGTTTAAGGTCTTCGGACCAATAACTGTACAAGTGATGTATATATTTTTTTGATTTTCTGAAAATATCCGGAGCCACCAGATCTTGAAGAAGACTGATGCCGGTTTTATTGACAATCCCTCGGGATCTTGATCCCGACGTAGTTTAAGGTCTTCGGACCAACTTTTGGGGTTGGGCATACTTACCTTGCTTTATTTGGCTTCTGACGGGGCTGACTGTGATTTGAGTGGTCCGAATTACTTGATTTGGCCCTGCGGGCCATTTGATGATCGGATCTTGGATTCCGGCCTTCTCTCTTGATGATCATGCCTTTGATCTTGCTGCTTCCTGACTTGTGTAAGCCTTCCAATGGTTTGGATCCTGATGATTTAGCCCTTGAATGGTTCAGATTGATAGATTCGGCCCTGTGGGCCCACTTGAAACCTCGGCTTTACTTTGGGGCACCTCTTTTGATGATTTGTGAGGCTAAGAAGGCTTCTCATGGTGTGGACGATGGCTTGTACGGCTCAGATTGCTTGTCTTGGCTTTGTGGGCCCACTTGATGGTTAGATCTTGGATTCTGGCCCTTCTTTTGACGATCAATCCTTCGATCTTGTTGTTTGATGGCTCATGTAGGTTCTTCAATGGTTTAGATCATGATGATCTAGTCTTTGAATGACTTGGATTGCTTGTGGCCCCCACTTGATCACCTTTCCTTCTCTTTGACTTGATCAGCCATGTTCTGGCTGCATTGCTTCGTGATTGGACCGGTGGGGCACCTTTTATATGATCTTGATCAGCCTCAATCGAAATCTGGAGTGGACCGGAGCCTTGGGCGGCCCACGGGGTGCCATCTGCTGACGTAGACTGTCAGCCTCACCTACCAAGAACCCTGGAGCCAATCCCGCGGAGAGAGAGGAACCGCGTCCGTACGGGCGGCCCAGAGTAGGCCGCCCAAGACTCGCCTCTTGAGCGGCCTGGGCTGACTCTGGTTCGGACATTCCCTGCTGTCCCCTTCTCCTGTCCCCCACATTCTCCGTACCGAGCTATTCGATTCAGCCATGAATCTTCTTTTCTCCTTGTCTTTTCTCTTCATTTTGTCCTCTTCCCATTTTGTCCTTTCTTGGGCAGCTTTGGATGATGATTTATGGGCCATAGTGGGAGAGGTTGGTGGGTCCCACACTCCAGCACTTGGTGAGGGCTTTAATGATGGAGAGCTTCCTTTAATGGATGGTGGAGATGGAGCATTAAATGGGGGTATTGGTGATGAATTAAGCTTGGTGGTTGGTGGAGCTTTGAATGGCTCCATTAATGGTGGGATGGCTGGAATTTCAGATTTGAATGGGCCCTTCATTATGGGAGAAATGGATGGCATGGATGAGATGGGAGGATGGGACATAGGTGAGGCTATATGTCCCTTGAGTGGGAGCCATATGGATGATGTGATTGATGGTGATGATGGGTTCATGATGGACGTTGATGGGCTGATCTTGGATTGCCTTCTGGTACCTGTGAGGAGAGAAAATACTTGAGTAAAAGGATTGAAGCATCAAAGCAGGAAGAGAGATACTTACCTTCTGGGAGGAATGACCGGGAGAAATGCACTCACGGAAGGTACCCCATTAGTTGACTGGACGTTTACTTTGAAAGCCCTGTAAGATTTTTTTTTTTTTTTTTTTTTTTGCATATATATGAATAAGGAAAAATGATTTTTTTTTCTTTTTTGGAAAATATATGCAAATCATGAAGTAAAAATTTGTGTCAAGTGCTTATCTGTCTGTGCGTGATTTGGACTTGTGCTTTTAGATGTAGGAATCAGAATTTTTGACTCAGCCTGATGTCATACTCGATTTTCTTAATTATTTACCAAGGGTCCTGGTCCCCTTAAGATAGTGCGCAATGGTATCCTTCCCCTAGAATTGGGGCAGATCCTAAAAGAATTCTCGACTCATAGCCGCCATCCTTGCTTTCATTGAATCTTCATGTCGCTTGGATCTCTCATGTACCTACTTTTTTCTTTTTTTTTTCTTTTCTTTTCTTAGCCATTATTACCCGCAACGCCCTTTCGAGTTTTCGCTGCGTCCGGCTTGCCCGTCATTTTTGCCCGTGGCGCCCTTTCGGGTTTTTACCACGTCCCGGGTATTTGATCTTGCCTGCCCCTTGGCAGCTATGCTGTTTTTACCCTCAGCGCCCTTTCGGGTTTTCACTAAGTCCGCTGTGTGCCCACTGTTTTTACTCGGAGCGCCCTTTCGGGTTTTCACTCCGCCCTCTTTGTTTAGGCACACATCTTTTTTTTCTTCTTCTTTTTTTTTTTTTTTTTTGGATAACTGCGGCTCCCCGAGGTCAGGAATCCGTCGTTGCCGGCCGATGGTAACCTTTCGGCCCTTATCTTAAATTACAATAGCAGAGCTGTCGGCCTTAGCTACAGACCCTTCTGAGGTGGATGGATGGATAGATGTGTTTCTTTTGGGTCAATTTTTTTTCTCTTTCTTTCTTTCTTTCTTTCTTTCTTCTTCTTCTTCTTCTTCTTCTTCTTCTTTTTTTGTGGGTTGTGTGCCCCTTCTTTTTTTTTCTTTTTTTCTTTTTGTTAAAACCCCCTTTTTTTTTTGCTCTATTTTCTTTCTTTTTTTTTTTCTTTTGAACCCTTTATTTGGAACACTTATTGGTGGACGGGAAGGGGTTCTCAGGGGTTTAAGCCTTAACCTCTTGACTTCAGCTCTACTAATGTAACTCTTGATAAGGTTGGAATGGCTTACCTGTGAGAGATTTTCACGTTGTCGGCGTTGATTGGCTCTGGAAGATCCTTACCCCTCAGGTTGGTGAGTCGAACGGTGCGTCCCAGAAGGAATTCACTGATTCTTGGGGCTTGCCCCTTGAGTATGATAAATGCAGCAGTGCTTGTTGTAAACCCGATATGACTTTTCTTTCTTCGGCTTCATTCTTCATCAGCACTCACGTTGGCGGGATTTTGAGTTGAACTCGTAGGTCTGTCTTCTGATTTTAAGCTTCTTGAGGAACTCCTCCATCCTTAGATTTCGAAGGACATCCCATTGCCAATGTTGATAGCATGTGGGAACCCTTAACAATTGATGATGTCATTCTTCATGAGAATTATCGTGCGAGATCAGAATATTACTTCCATCCACTTTGTGTTGTAATCGACTGCCACAGGTATATGTGTATGACTGCTAGATGATGCCGAGTCGATCTTTCTGCTGATGTAGATACCTCGTACAGGGAATAGCTGGAGCGTTATCATGTTGTAGAATTTCGAAGCACACATATGGATCCGATGTGCATGTTGCTGACACTTGAAGTGCTTTCTGACATGTTGGCAACAATCTGTCTTCATCGAGCCGTGAGGTTTCTTCGATCATTCGTCAAGTCACACACTCCAGCATGGAATGCAAACATTGTCTTGACAGCATCTTCTTGATAGGCTTGATGAGTTTTTGATCAATAAGTCTTCATAGGACGCAAGATTGGGAAGTCATGACTTCAAAAATTCGATCATTCTCTGCTTATTTTTCAGGGACAAGGATTCTCAATGCACACTTCCTTATGGGTCTCAGGAGATCCTAGGTTTATAATTTTGAAAATTTTTGAGATGACATCGGCTTTTGGTTCGAACTTTCGAGGAGACCCTCTAAGTTTGGGAGTCAGCTCATCATTTTCCACATCATTTGGCTTTATCCAGACCTTTGAGTTTGAAGTCCAACCCTAGATCGAAATCTTATGAGTCAGCTTCATACTCAAGTGCTTTGACAGAAAGACGTGACACTTTTATTGAAAAAGATTTCTTAAAAAAAAAATTTTGCTTTCAAAGATTTTCTGGTTTTTTGGAATTTTGTGAATATCTGGATTTTTTGAACTTTTTGGACTTTCTGAAATTTTGAAATTTTTTTTTTTTGAAATATTTGGTGTTTTGGGTTTTTGAATCTTCTGATTTTTTATTTTTTTGAAATTTTTTTTGTAAAAGACCCGAGCAAGACGGCGATGTGAACCAGGTGTTGCCTGATTCAGCTCGGGGAGCCGAGCACTGTCGGCTTTTATTGGCCGTCATGGGGACTATAAACCTGTTACTGCCCTGCACTCCTTCCCCTCAGGAGGCAGGGCCAAAAGGATCAGTAGGCCAAACCTCATTGTTGCACCCAAACATCATGGCAGATATGAAATTGGGCTCCGAGTCAGTGTCGGATGTGATTTCTCCTGGTTCGTCCCTGATGAATTGCAGCTCTTCGGGTTCATCTGGCTGATGTGGGACCAGGACGGCAGTCAAGTCGATCGGGGGAAATTTCTGCCCCTTGCTTGAGTCTTCTTTGGGCACCTCTATCAAACTCAATCTGCTCGCTTGATCATCGAAGGTGGAATCCAGCCCATCATCAGGATAGATAATCCTTGCATTGATGAACTGGATTGGTGTGCCGATGCAGAGGTTCCCTTCTTCTTGATGACCCCATCTTCTTCTGATACTTCTGTGCCTAATCCGAGTAGGCTGATATCGCAGTCTTTCTCTATCCACATTCTCTTGAACTCCCATGATTCGGGTCGAGTCTTGATATTCGAGCTGATAGTAGAAGGTTTGACGCTCGACAGGAAGGAAGACGTAGTTCGATCCGATGGGACATGCGCGAGGGAAGTAATTTGCATTGTGATGGTATGAGACCTCCCCATTGGAGCGTTGTACGTCCATGGCTGGGATGGTAGGCTCTCGGAGGTTGGATGCTTCTACCATGGGAAATTGTCCGGGATCGGTAATGATGGTGATCACCCTTTCTCCGAAGATGTGCTTGACCCTTTGGTGAAGATTTGAAGAGATGGCACCGATTCTGTGAAACCAGGTCCGATCGGAAAGGAGATGGAATGAAGCTGAGATGTCTAAGACCTGAAGAGTGATGGTTGATGTTTTTGGATCGATCCGAACCTGGACATCAATCTCCCCTTCGACCTCCTCGATAGTGGCCACATAATCGAAGCTGGGCCCCAATTCTGCTAGGGCATGTGGCATGCTGTCCAAGGAAGGGTCTTCTTCTCGGAGGATGATGGTTGAAGTAGAAGCCGAATAGACAGGTGCGACGGGCAAGTTGTGCCCCTGATTGCTTGATGGAGAGATGGGCAAGTTGTGCCCCTGGCTGACTATTGCTGAGACGGGCAGGTTGTGCCCCTGGTTTGCTGATGCTGTGTTAGGGAGATTGTCCCCTTGGTTGACTGAGATGGGCTGAATGTGCCCATGGTTAGAAATAGGTGCGAAGATTGAATCGACTAAAGGTGCCCCTTGCATGATGATGGGCTCTGGGATCGAAATAGTTGAGGATGCCCCTTGCAGGATGAGAGGATCGAACTCTGTACTAGAGTTGATGGCACGAATAAACTGGAGAGGAGGCTCTTTTTGGCTGATGACAACTGGACAGGCAGGAAGTGCCCCTCGCATTGCGGAGACTGGATCAACTGGAGATGCCCCTTGCAGGATGAGGGGTTCTGAAACTGGACTGGTAAGGGGTGCCCCTTGCCAACCTTGATTAGGGAACTGTGAGTTCCATCTTGACTGTTGCTGTTGCTGCGGTTGTCCATGCTGAGGGAGGAATAGTGCACCTTCGGTAGAGGCGACAAGATCATCCTCTTCCATTGGATGGGAGATGAGGACACTTCCGTTATCATTCTCGTATTCAGTAGTAGGCTCTTCTTCCACTATCGGTTGAATTGGAGAAGCCTGATGAGGCCACCAAGGGGAGATCATCCTAGCCCTTATTCCGGCTTCGACTTGTTCCCCGGCGCGGATGAGTTGGTTGAAGTTCGCATATGGATGTGAGACAAGGTATCCAGAGATACTTGGATTTGCCGAGTGGACGATCATGGAGATTTGCTCCTCGTCGTCGATGGGAGTCTTCATTCTAGCGGCCATGGCCCGCCACCGTCCAACGTAAGCTGACAATGTTTCATTGCTTCTTTGCCTGAGAGCTGCGAGGTCTGCTCTCCTGGGTGCCATGTTAAGATTGTATGCGAACCTGTTGACGAAAACATGGGAGAGCTGCTCCCAAGTCCTGATGCGATGATAGTCCAATGATGTGTACCAATCCAGGGCATCGTCTTTCAGAGATTTTTGAAACAAGCGGATGAGTGCTCCATCATTGCCCGCCACAGCATTAAGCTCTCCACAGAAAGCTCGTAAGTGGTCTACAGGACACCCTGTCCCATCATATCTTTTAAATTTTGGTACCTGGAAGCCTTGAGGTACCATTGCATCGGGAAATGGACAAAGGTCCCTGAACTTAGTGGATGGAAGATCCACCCCTTGCTGCTTCTGCAACTTTCTCTTCATCTCTAGCATCTGCTCTCGGAGTTGCTCTATTTCGGAGGGACCAGATGAAGGAGATCTTGTCCCTTGCCAGGATTGAGATGGCCCCCTTTCATAATAATTGGTGTCATTGATGCTCCTAAAATTCCTGCTTGAAGAAGGTTGGGCCTGGTAATTACTCCCATTGTAGGGACTTTGTTGGACTAGAGCTGAGAAGAGAGACTGCGAAGAAATCCCAGTCACAAGAGAATATTGAAATTGGTTGGAATTCCCATTGGGGAGAGATTGTTGGAATTGACTGGGATTCTGGGTTGTGGGATGTGACTGAAAATGGCTCTTGTTTGCAGGAGGATGCTGGAAGAAATGCCCTGAGGTCGAGAGTTGTCCTGATTGAGGACCTTCATTAGGAGGGTATCGGAAGTCCTGCGCCACCCCTGATAGTTGTGGTTGAGATGAACTGGAAGCTGGAAGAGATGCTTGTTGTGGTTGTTGAACTGGACCAGCTTGATTGCTGGCTGCTGAAGCTTGGGCTTGTGTGAATCGGAGAAGCATTTCCCGCATGGCCTTCATGCTTTGTTGTAGCTCTTGGATGCCAGGAATTGGCATAGATTCTGTTGGGCTTAACTGTGGAGAGCGAGCCTCAGGTATAGGGAATGGGAGAGCCATGTTGATTTTGTACTGGACGTGGAAGGGTGATTTGGTTTGGAGGAGTAATGGTTAGAGGTATGCACTACTTTTTTTTTTGGGGTTTTGGGATTTTTCTATTTTTTTTGTTTTGGGTAGAATGCTATGCAGATGAGATTGTATGAGGATTAATGACTTTCAAGTACGAGAAGGATTCTGTTTTTCAAGTTGGATCACGACTAGTGGGACTAGCTAATCCCCAGCAGAGTCGCCATTCTGTGGACCCTCGCCGATTTTCCCCGCGCTCCCACACGACGTCGTTCTCCCTTTCCTTTCGGAAGAAGAAGAAGAAGAAGAAGTGTGTGAGTGCGAAATCGCCGTTTGTGCCACTGGCTTGCCTCGTTCTCGAGGGCTTCGTTTGGTTGTCGTATTGAGCTGGATGTGTTTAAGTGAATTTATATAAGACCAGAGTCGCCACTAGCCAGTTACTTCGAATCTACAGTCGGCTAGACCCCGTAGAAACGTTAGAGAAGGGAATCCGAAGATTCCTTCCTCTAAAATGACTCCTGTTGATCTGCGGTCAGAGATTCAAGGTAAGGGATCACGGTTACAGGGTGGGAAGAGGTTAAGCACCCCACACACTGCCCGTACCGAAGTACGGTCTCTACTTCACAGAATCGATCGAATACTTGAAAGTCTAGTTTAATCCTCGAATATTCTCATGGATGACATGATGCATGAATGCGGGTCTGAACAGTAAGAGTTTCTGATGGGCAGGTTCCAACAACGGGCAAGCCCAGAGCATACGCTCGAACTGACAGGTGCTTAATATAAAGACATATGCATGTGTGCTTAAGTAATCAAGGTGTTTTACGGTGAAGCATGAATGCAGGTCTGAACAGTAAGAGTTTCTGATGGGCAGGTTCCAACAACGGGCAAGCCCAGAGCATACGCTCGAACTGACAGGTGCTTTATGCGAGATGCATGCGGTGTGTTTGAATAATCAAAGTGTTTGCAGTGAAGCAGGGGGGTTGGAAGAAAATTAAATGTTGCACTTATGCTAGATGCAAATGAGATGATGCTGGAAAATGAGTAGCTGGGTGGACGGAGGTGTCGCAAGGGTTGGCTTCGAGTGGCTGGATCAAGACTTGGATGGCTTGGGAGGCTTGGACCAATGGTCAGGCTGGGCTGGACCAGGGTTAGACTCTCCTCACTCGGGCTCTCCTTGGTGGAAAAATGGGCTAAAGGGTGGAGAGATGGACTCAGAGCTCTCGGACCGACTGGACTTCGAATGGCTTGTGTGTTGAAATGGGAAGAGGCTAGGGGTATTTATAGCAGTGGGCAGTGGCAGAACCCGTAATTTATTTTGGGCGGCCTGCTATGGGCCGCCCGTACGGCCGTTTCTTGGGATTCAGCGGCGGTTTGGGCGGCCTGCTATGGGCCGCCCGTACGGCCGTTTCTTGGGATTCAGCGGCGGTTTGGGCGGCCTGCTATGGGCCGCCCGTACGGACGTTCTCGGGATTGTTGTTTTGACTCAGTGGGTTGACTCAGTGAGTTGACTCAGCGGGTTGACTGGGTGATTTGACTCAGCGGGTTGACTCGACGGGTTGACTCAGCGGGTTAACTCAGCGAGTTGACTCAGTGAGTTTGACTTTTTTTGGGTCTTTTCGACTGGACTTTTTTATGGGGGGTTTTTCAGGGTGGTGTTTAGGACTGGGTTGACTGGGTTCAGGCTTGAACTGGGCTATGGAATGGGGCTTACAAGGGTGAGTTTGGCTGAGTTTGGACTTGGGATTTGGGGGTATGGTCCTCCGTTCAACCAGCTATCTCTACCAACAGTGTAGCCGAAGGTGGGGTGTCTACAGGTACCTGCCCAACATTCCAACCACAAAAGCAATATCTGGACGCGTACAGACCTGAGCATACATGATGCTCCCTACTGCTGACGCATACGGAATAGCTTTCATCTTGTCCTTCTCTAGGTTATTCTTAGGACACTGAAATTGACCAAACTTGTCACCTTTTACAATAGGTGCTTGGCCAGGAGCACAACCTTGCATGCCAAACCTTTCGAGAACCCTATCAATGTAGGCCCTCTGCGACAGGCCGAGTAATCCACGTGATCTGTCCCGGCTAATCTGAATGCCGATGACAAAGGAAGCATCACCAAGATCTTTCATCTCAAAATTTTGAGATAGAAATTTCTTAGTCTCACGCAACAATCCAATATCACTACTGGCCAATAAAATGTCGTCAACATACAAGACCAAAATGATAAACTTACTTCCACTGATTTTCACATATATGCACTCATCCGCAGTGTTTTCAATGAAACCATATGAGGAAACAACTTCATGAAACTTTAGGTACCACTGTCGTGATGCCTGTTTCAACCCATAAATGGACTTCTTAAGTTTGCAGACCAGATGTTCTGAGCCTTTGGCTTTAAAACCTTCTGGCTGCAACATATATACGTTCTCCATTAGATCTCCATTGAGAAACGCAGTTTTTACGTCCATTTGATGTAGCTCTAAATCCATATGAGCCACAAGAGCCATAATGATCCTAAAGGAGTCTTTCTTAGATACAGGTGAGAAAGTCTCCTTAAAGTCAATGCCCTCACGCTGAGTGAAACCCTTTGCAACTAGTCTGGCTTTATACCTTTCGATATTGCCCTTAGAGTCCCGTTTGGTTTTAAATACCCATTTGCAACCAATCGGCCTAATCCCTTCAGGCAATTCAACAAGGTCCCAAACTTTGTTGTCCTTCATGGATTTCAATTCATCCTTCATGGCATCGAACCAATGAGAAGAATCCGCACTTTGTTCGACCTGTGAAAGGGATACAGGATCCTTTTCAACCCCAATGTCAAACTCATGCTCCTGCAAATAGACGACGTAATCATCTGGTATTGCGGATCTTCTCTCTCTGTGTGATCGTCTTAATGGCTCATTATTCTGAATTGGGTTTTCCATTTCCTCATCAGTGGGTTGTATTTGAGGTTGTACATGGTCGTCCATAGGGATCTCAGGGTCCTCTACTGGACGGACAACCATGCTACTCTGAATGATTGTTGTGGGAATCACAATCCGCTCTTCCTCAAATACAATATCTCTTATATTTGTGCTCCCACTATCTTTAGTGTTCTCAATAAACCTAGCATTCCCAGTCTCGATGACTCTCATGAAATATGATGGACAATAAAATCTGAATCCTTTTGACCTTTCTGGGTATCTAATAAAGAAGCAACTAACAGTTCTAAGGTCAAGTTTTCTTTCATGCGGGTTATACGGTTTGGCTTCTGCAGGACAACCCCATACATGAAAATATCGTAGACTAGGCTTTCGGCCTGTCCACAATTCATATGGAGTTTTCATTACAGCCTTACTTGGGACCCTATTAAGGATATGCACAGCCGTTTTCAACGCATCACCCCACAAAGATTCTGGCAACGTAGAATTACTAATCATAGATCGCACCATGTCCTTTAGGGTGCGATTACGCGTTTCCGCTACACCATTCTGCTCTGGAGTACTAGGCATGATGTACTGGGCGACGATGCCACAATCTTGTAGGTATCTAGCGAATGGACCTGGATTACGCCCAGATTCGTCATACCTTCCGTAGTACTCACCACCACGGTCGGATCTAACGACTTTGATCTTCCTGTCGAGTTGATTCTCGACTTCAGCTTTATAGATCTTAAATGTATCCAGGGCGTCTGATTTTTCGTTAATAAGGTATAAGTACCCATAACGAGAATAGTCATCTATAAAAGTGATAAAATACTTCTGCCCATTCCAAGATGCTGTAGGGAATGGTCCGCAGATGTCTGTATGAATCACTTCTAAGAGTCCTACGCTCCTAGTGGCACCCTTTTTCCTTATTCTAGTCTGTTTACCTTTAATGTAATCAATACAAACCCCAAAGTCTGAGAAGTCCAGGGAGTGAAGAATTCCTTCACGTACAAGCCTTTCCAATCTCTCACGAGAGATATGGCCTAATCGCCTGTGCCATAGCATGGAGGAATTCTCACAATCTAAACTTCGTTTGATGCCTTTAGTGTTTCCATGTGATGAGTTAATGCTGTATACATGTGAAACATCCAAATCTAGCTGATAAAGGTTATTAACTAAAGTGCCAGAACCAATCACAACTGAATCATAGTAAATGCTTAATTTTCCATTTGCAAATTTAAACTCATAACCAAATTTGTCCAAGCGAGAAATGGAAACCAAATTGCGCCTTATAGAAGGCACACAAACAGTATCTACTAGATCAAGAAAGTGTCCTGACGATAACCTAAGCCTACAGACTCCAATTGCTTCCACGTTTGCCCTAATGCCGTTCCCCATATAGACTGATCTCTCTGCATCAGTTGGCGTCCGGCTTTGGAGCATATCCTGCATGGAATTACAAATGTGAATAGTAGCACCAGAATCTATCCACCAGGAGTCTGTGGACATATCAGCTAAATTTGATTCAAAACAGACTAAAATATGGTCTTTACCCTTAGAAACGAGCCATGCTTTAAAATCTTCACAATCCTTCTTCTGATGACCAGGCTTCTTGCAGAAGAAGCAGCCATCATTGGGACCCTTCCTTTTTTTCTTAAATGTCTTTCCAGACTTAGGCTGATTGCCACCCGCAGGACCCGTAGAACCTTTTCCTGAAGTTTGCTTTCTTTTCTTATTTCCTTTTCGCCCCTGACCAGATGTCACTAGGTGCGCACTTTGTGTCTTGCTCGACCTTCTGAGTCTCTCTTCCTCCTGAACGCACTGAGATATCAGTTCGTTCAATGTCCACTTTTCCTTTTGAGTATTATAGCTGATTTGGAATTGACTGAATTGTGGAGGGAGGGAGTTCAGAACCAAGAAAATCAGGAGTTCATCCTCAATCTTAAGGTCTAATGCGCGGATTTTAGCCACCACATCAGACAATCCACCAATGTACTCCCTGATATTTCCTTGACCGTTATAGGTGGCTTGAGTCAATTTATGTAAAAGTGAACTCAGCTCAGCTTTATCCGATTTCTGAAATCGTTTTCCTATTTCAGTCAGGAAATCTTTAGCTTTCTCAGTGTCGGGCATGACACCCTGCATGGTCTCAGAAATCGAGTTCTTTATGATTTTGAGACACATCTTATTTGACTTGGTCCAGGCCTTGTAGTGAGCCTTAACTGAATCCGTACTAGAATCAGTTGGAGTAGGAGGCTCTACTTCCTCCAGGGCCAAGTCCAAGTCCATGCAACCTAGGACTATTTCAACAGACGACTTCCATTTGGAATAGTTGGACCCAGTAAGCAAAGGTATGGAATTGAATTGTGTTGGAATATTAGAAACAGTCATAGCTGGATATTCAAAGCATAAAACTCACATTAATAATCAAGTCCCTTATAACAATGCATAAACATAAACCACAAATATCATGCATGTATGTTCATTCGATTGATTTGGGCCTTCAATCAAATGACCCAGAATGATGATGGGCCATAATCATCAAAATCTGGCAAGAGCCCAGCGTATCATCACGATTCCTCCTTTGGGCGAAATTGTAACATACAGGAGGCTCTACTGAATCATGAAGCTGACCAATGTTGGTGAAATAAATCTAAGACGCCCATCACCTTTGGGTGAAATGAATCTCTCAGACTTATATCACCATCACCAACCACTTCATCCCGCTCACATCCAGCCAAATGATGATACTTCTTTGTTCTGACCACCGCTGTCTGGCTATGAACGCAACTGAATGCAATCCTGTAATGGAGGGTCACTAAATTCCAAATACAGAAGTCTAGAAGTAGAAATCTTTGCCAATTGAGGTCACTTTGGTGGCTAACACAATAAGCTCCAATCCCCACTTCCAGACCCAAGGATTGCTGCATGGTTCTGCCCACAACGAACCACAACGTAAAAGTTCTGATTTGGCCAAAAAACTACATGGGTAATGGCTTTATTTTAGGCCAAATCAGAGCTCAATAGTTATAACCAAGATGATTTGATTACCTAGGCCATCTACAAAGAAAAACCCACTAACCATTAACGTATATTAGGTTTTATTTGAATCTAAAAACGGCCCAGGTAGGCCCAGGTATACAAACACAATGGTTTACTTCATCTTGAACAATGGGCCTAAGTAACCAAAGTGGGCCCCTTAAAGTCCAAAAGAAGTAACAAGACATAATGGGCTGAAATGATTTGGGCTTGGGCTCGGCTTGCGGGCCTGATTCACTGGATTGGGCCTACAGGCCAGGCCAAATGGATTGGGCTGTCGGGCCTGGCCACTGAAGTGGGCTGAATAGATTTGGGCTTGGGCCGGGCTGGCGGGCTTGACCCATTGGATTGGGTCTATTGGATCTGATTTGACTAAATGGGCCGAGTGCTGGACCTGGGCCTATGGATCGAGCCCCATGGTCGTGGGCCAGAGCCTGTAAATGGGCCCACTAGATGAGGACCAGGTGATGGTCTGGTTCAAAACAGGGCCTGAATGCGGCCGCCCGTCATAAAACAGCTACACGCTGTCATGCTCAAATTAGCAACAGCCGCTGTCCAGCTTCTATCATGCCCAAATCACGCTACCCTAGCCGCTGTCCAACTTCCTCTTCCACAGCCCTTGTGCAGCAGCAGCCGCCGACCGGCTTCCTCTTCCACAGCAGCCCCATCAGGAAAACCATTCCCAAATAGAAACCCTACCTGCTCTGTTACAGGGTGGAGACCTTGGCCACTGTCACCACTGCACGCCGTCCATTGTTGCATTCGCCATCAGCCACCGCCGGCCGGAATCAATGGCAGCTCCAACGACAACCATGATCAGGGTCCCGGCGACGGCTGCGGTCGACCATGGCGGCAGGTTTACACAGCGGCGGCAACAGCCGGTGCCGCCTTGATGCTCCCACGGCATCATCAGCCACCAACGCCTGAAACGATGGCTGATTACGAACGGTGTGGATTAAAAATTTCACAGTGGGCCCCACCTTGGTTCCCAGCGCAGAAACTTCCTGCTCAAGGCTTTCGCAGGAAATCCGTGCCCCTCAATAGAAACTTCCTGATCTGGAAATAGATGGCAGCCATTTGCTGCCGGCGGCAGCGCAATAGGATGGTCAGAAACCATGATGGTCACCACTTTTCTGGGAGAATAGCGGAAACAGATCTGGTCTGGTTCCTTTTTTTTTTTTTTTTTTAATCTTAATTACTGAAAATGGCCAGCGGCCCTAACCGATGATAGCTGTAAGCTCTCACGGACATGGCGTTTCTCTGCCACCATTAACGGCTACTAAATTGGTGGAATAGTGGCGATAATCAGCAGAGTCCGCTGCCGCTGATGGATGAGATAGATAACCGACAACAAGACGGGGCCCTCTCAAAACCCTTGAATGGAAAAGACAATCGGCTGACTTACATGCCACGATTTGCCCGGATCGTACACCAAAAAATACGTTTCTTAATGTGTCTGGATTTGGGGTAGCCAAAAAAAAAATTGGAATCCGGCATCCATATTAGGGTTTCGATCGAGCTCGAGATGTGCAAATCTAATCTCTTGGTGCTAAGAGAAATCCCCAAGATTAATGCATAGTTAGCTCTGATACCAATTGTAGAACTTATACATATGCGGAATAATCGGATCGTCTATGCATCAATAATGGAGATTCCATACTGTAATCTTAAAGCCATACCTGATTGAGAAGACATTCCCGATGCCGTCGTGTTGTCGAGAAGAACGCTTGGTCTTCCGCACCTAACACCTTTAGGAGAACCTCTCAATGGGGACTAGGGTTTTCTCTTGTATGTTGGTGAGGGGACCAAGACATATATTTATAGGAAAGAGGGCCAGAGAAGCTTACCCATCACACTTCTCTCCTCTAGGGTCTCCACACCGTAGGTTTCCATATCTGGCTTAATAACCGCGTATAGGGAACACGGTTCAAGCGTCCCGCCCCAAACCTATTTGCAATAATCACAACTGTAGTGGGGCCACTGAATCGCTCAATCTGAATAATCCAACGATCATGATCTAAACTGATGATCATGTGTGGCCCACCTAATGGAGTCTTACAGGCTCCACATTTTTGCTACATCTTCCTCCAGCCATGTTAGGATTATCTCTAATAGCTTGCAGGCCAAGTTAGGATACTGGTTGTATGTCGAGTGCATTCAATCTACTTCTAGATTTGTTATTGAGGCTGAGCTTGCTGATCTTATTTAACGCCTAGCTTTGACTGTGGGTTTTCCATTCCTTTGTGTTCTTTCTTTCCTCTTTCTCCCCTCTTTATTTTCTTCTTGATTTTTTTTTTTTTTTTTTTGGAGGTTAGTACACACATCTGACTGTTAGTATACACACCCACACTGTTAGTCACACTTCAATGTTAGGCACCCCCACGTTGGGATTCAATAGCAAGATCTTAGTGTTGAGAGGTTATCTCCAATCAGTCTACCACTATCCCAAAGGCGTGGGTGTCTTTTCTTCTTGATTCCTCCTCTCCCTTGCCCCAGGGGTGTGGGTGGCAATTTCTTTTTCTTTCTTATGGAGTTCGCCCTACCTATTGTAATAAGTAATAAGAGAGTTTGCTTGCTTGCTTTAAAAAACAATTAGCTGTAAACACATGCGTGGATGAGAGTTACAGTACTCCTAGTTGCATTGGGATGCTTGAAGAGTTTCGATTGATCGATCTAGAACATCCATTAAATCGAAGATGCATCTTATGGGCTACCAAGAAAAATTCAAGATAATAATATATCATCTGATCGATTTGCAAAACGAGCTTATTTGTTATAGTCGTTCATTTCTCAAGCTATGGACACGACGGCTAGAAAGGTTTGAAGCCAAGTGCCACGTGGAGGAAAGAGAAACTAATGATTGTCGGCCCACTACTTGAGTGCTTGAAGATAATTTTTGAAGAAGTGGAGGCCGTAAGCTTGCTGACATCATGCCGAGTGTACACTCGGCATATATCTTGGGCCGACTATCACTATTCGTCCTACCAGTTGGTCAGCATCGCACCTCCTAAACTCTGCCACATACTTGGCCTTCACGTGTGACATGCACGTGCTTACTTATATCAAAAGATAAGTCTGCACTCCGCTTGTCATTTCTCCAAGTAGGCACTCGACATATGACCAGTATCCAAGGACACGACTATGCGGAGCATACACTCGGCATCTGCGCGAGATTAAGTATAATGACTAGTTTCTTGTATTGTCAGCGCGACTATTCCGGACGGCCGTCATCCAAGCATTATGTGGTCGTGATCATCTCACCACCCGTCGGCTTGATCGTGATTATGGCCATATGTGGCCCCAACTTATACCCTGATTATCAGCCCTTAACGACTCTCTAAGCATCTATAAAAAAAACCTTTCACGCTTCAGTCCAAGGTACGCAATCATCCATCATTAGCATACTTATAAGCCTTCCTCTCCATCATCAACTGACTTAAGCATCGGAGAGTCATTAGCCGGCACCCCCGGCGACCATCCTAACCTTTTGTGGTGATTGCAGATCTTTGATCAAATCCATTCTTCATCATCCTTAAATCTGACAGTGAAGATATGAGTTGGTCCCCTGGTCAATATCTGTAGATATTACCGTTTTTAACGATAACACACACACACACACACACACACACACACACACACATATATATATATATATATATATATATATATATATATATATATATATATATATATATATTGAGAATGATAAACAATCCATAGTAAGGCCCAGCAAACATCCGGTTGAAATTGTTAATTATTTGGATTTATTATTTTGTAAATGATCTTTAACTTTATATGCAACCTCTGATCTTTCGCCGCCTTCTTCCCTCGTATCAGTCCTTTCGAGTGTTGCGTGGAGGAATGGAACTTCTATCTCATCCCTCCGAACCACCGTAACCTTTTTATCTCCTCCCCACCTGATCACCATCCCTTGCCGATCGAGCCTGATCCGAGCTTCCCATCCCTTTTCTAGCCTATAGCGAAGAAGGAATAGATGCGTCGAACAGATCGTCTCATTGAATGGATGTTTAGAATTATCTGATTAGTGTTATTTTCACAAGATGGCCCATCAAATGTTTGCTGCATCCAATGGACGGTTCAGATCGACGGGTTGAAGTACAACTAATAACACTGTAAGTTACAGTGCTTTGGAGTATTGGATCATTTCTTGTCTAACTAATATGGTTTTTAGACCATGGCCCATTATTATTTGATCTATGAAATGAACAAGTTCGATCTAAACCAAGTTTGCCACGTGTGCAACAATAAGGTTTTTGTATTGTGGGCCGTTTATTTTTTGACCCATCAGATGAACAGCTCCGATTAGGCCACGTGTACAACGACCGCACCTCCACAAGCGTGTATATGGCAGTTCATGTGGGAGTTGCTGGACAGGAATTGCGTACAGCAAAAAACATCTGTGAGGCCCATATCGATGTCTATCTGAAATCCACTCCGTGCATCATTTTCTTCATCTCATGTTAGGATGAAATTCCAAAAATATGGTAGATCCAAAACCCAGGTGGGCCACACCATAAGAAACAGCGGGTATTGAACACTTGGGATGTCAGAAATCTTGGATCAGACTAATATGTAAGTTTTCCCTTCATCCCAGTGGAAATCACCTTATGAACGGGTTGGATGGCATAAAAAATCATGGTGGGCCCCAATTACGTTTTAATCATGAACGTTCAATCCCACCCGTTTCCCATCATGTGCCCGACCTGAGTCTTGGATCTACCTCATTTTTTAGATAACTTCTTATCATGATCCATAGAAACGGATGTACGGATTGGATTTTAGATTTAAACTGTGGTGGGCCCATAATGTTACGCTGGACGATGTCCCTCTGTCCAGCAGGTTGATGGACGCAATTCACGTCTGGCGTTGCTTTCTTCGTTAGAGACAGAGCACCAGAAACAATTCAGTTTTACTGCTAACAAAACATCATTAGACAGATATACAATAACTAATCTTAATTTATTAAAAGATCCGGTGCACGTAGGTGGATGGAATTTTGTACACTTAGTTTCTCTACATATGTTATAATGTACAATGATCCGGACCGTTCATTCGTTGGGGACACCCACGATTGGGTCTTGTTCCAACCGTCCGATCATTGTAAATTTGGTATATGGTCCACTTATGGAGTCATAGGGATGAATGAACGGTTCTCATCACTTTATACATGTTCCAAATGGATGGTATAAGCATCGTTTCCCCGCGATGGCCCACTCATTGAACGGTGTACATGGTTTTTCAGTTCGGGAGATGATAGCGACCACTATTAGGATCTTTTTAATCTTCTATTTGCAGATCATATAATAAAAGGTCAAGATTATCCTGATGAGAACGTTTTTATCAAGAGATGGTCCATCTATTTTGCAGCACAACAGATTAATGGTCCGGATTAGTGAATCATGGGCCCACTTGTCCATCTATTGTGCAAAATGTGCGACCATGATGGAACAATGCTAGCCTTCAATTAGTGGTTGACAAGAGGTTAAGTAAGGAAACACAGCAATGGTTCATATTCAACAGGAGGAAGACTAAAGATTGGATGGCTAGGATCATTCAAAATTGGAGATCTTCATTATGCTCCAATTACAATTACATTCCTCTATCAGATCAACGGTCTAGATTAATAAAACATGGGCCCTCATCCTGAGAATGGCAATTTTCTTATTCAGTGCACGTCGTTCAAACCGGACAAATGTACATCATTCAGAAATTTGGACCATTCATGGGCCCCACCACCATTTGCCCAATGGTTCTGGTCCGGTCCACCCATCTAATGATTAAGATATAAAATCAACGAGAATTTCTACCTTGGCCCACCAGAAATGAGTCCTAGGGATGGACGGCTCTCACCAAACCGGACGAGTGGACCGGGTCGGACTTCCACTTCTGCGCGGCGCACTGACGTGGTGGGAAACTTTATAGAGAGACAACATCATCCTCGGCCCGATGATAGGAAAGGTATACTCGAGTGTTCAATTTGAACGAGTGGGGTCCATTTTTCAGTGATCTATACCGTTAAAATGATGCGACATACGATGGATGGACTACGTTTTGAAAATAACCAACAGTAGGAGCTTCTATCTATTCAATCTTTGGTCTTCTTCTTATTTGAATGTGGACAGTTGTTGCATTTCTTACATTAAACGGTCTATTTTCAGTGCGCCGATCAAAGGTTAGGATTATCCCGTCACAGATAGTTTGGAGTATGCTGTTTTTTGACGGTGTGAAAAATAAAACCAACGGTCCAGATCACTCAACCAATGGCCCCAGTTGCACCATATCCTTGTGCCCCAGATTCTATTGATCCAGACCTTTGATCATTTGGGATCTTACCTGGACCATTAACGAACGTTTCCTCGACAGGATAATCATTCAACTCACTGCCGATCAGTACATAGACTAGAAAGAGAAACACAGCAGCGGTCCAGATTCAACTAAAGAAGAGCTTGATATTAGCGGTTGAGATCTTCCATTACAGTAATTTTACGGGGAGGATCACATCCACGGTGGGTACCATCATATCAATGGTCTAGATCACTGTCCTAGCGGCCCCACTTGTGAGAAATACGGACGCTCGAGTACAATGTATATGTCCTCGAGTCGAGGATGATACGATTACTCATGCGTGAGAGAGCAGCGATTTACGGCTAGTGCCCTTTGACTGCTCCCCACTTCCTAGCTTTTACGACTCTCGTTGTGGGCTATTTTTGTCTTTTAGGAAAGACACGTGTCAAACAGCCATCCACCCCACGTAGCATCGTGCCGTCTCATCACGAGCCTATCTCGGTCGTCGATCCTAATTATTTGAGGTTTGGTCGATCTACATCGGATAAGCTTTGCCTGGTGGGGCCCACCAGCGTACGTGGCGGGACACATCTCGACACGTTTTCATGTCTTTCATGGCGGCAGCAGCTTCGGTGGATGCCCTGATCTACCCAGATGGGTGGATCCCTGACTGTTGGGCCCACCTTGATGTATAAACATGAAATCCACTCCGTCCATCCATTTTTTCAGCTCATTTCAGGGCATGATTCAAAAACTGAAGAAGATCTAAATCTCAAGTGGACCATACCATAGGAAAAAGTGGTGATTGAATATCGACCATTAAAAACTTCTTGATGGCAATCGGAATGTTTATATGCCATCCAACCTGTTGATAAGGTAAAAAAATCACTGGATGAAGGGAGCAAAAAAAATATCATCTTGATCGAAAACATTTGTTGTCCCCAAGAAGTTTTTAGTGGTTAATCACCATTATTTCTTGCGGTCTGGTCTTCCTGAATTTGGATCTACTTCATTTTTGGAATAATCCCTTTAAATGATCTGAAAAAACGGATAGACGGTGTGGATGGAACTTACATACGTCAAGGTGGGCCCCACAATCAGGGATCCACCCGCGTTGGTAGGTTCGGGGATCCACCGAAGCCGCACCCTTATCTGAGACAGCTGTCTGCACCTCAACTCGGATGAGTCCGTTACGTTGGCTGGCTGCACTCATGACGCGAATTGCCTGTGCCCCCGTTACTTGAAAGTTCCTATTCGCGGAAGCTGTGTGAGGCCCACCGACATGTCCCCGATAAATCCTATCCGTCCATCAGTTTTGGAAGATGACATTATAACAAAATACCTAACACTAGATCTAAAATCAAGTGGGACACACTCATCCAACCGTTGTGATTGAACGCCCACTATTGAAACCTTCAACGAAGATATTCGCGGGAAGATATTGATCGGGTAAAAACCGACACGCGCCAATGGCCCGCATCTGTAAGAGATCTGACCCGTCTATCAGGTAGGGCTCGGGTATTCAAAGATCCAATCTGGTCCACTTATCTAGTTGGTCACACATGATGATGAAAATAGGCCGTTGTTATTTTCTTTCTAATTATCCGTTCTTCTCGCGTCTGATTGTGGGACCTGATGAGTAGTGTCTATCAGCTTCATACGTCAGCTTTTGCTCATGGTGGGCCCTGAGAAAGGTGGACCCACTCCTGTAATGTATCAATCGGCTGTCCATCTAGTGGGCCAGAGCATGAATGGTTTTAATTTAAAAATTACACTCGACGATCCAGTCCATCAGCTTTCTTCTCTTTCACATTGTGAATTTTTTGACCGTCAACTTGAAAGGCAATGACTAGGATCATCCAGTCCGTGCGTATTTTCGACTACTTGTCATCCACAATTAGAGCAACAAGATTGACTGTCCCAAATGATAAATCTTTCTGCAAAAATTGAGAAATAAGGATAGGATGCTTCAGTGAAAAACACGCTGTCCTTAAAGCATAATTCGCCCCTATTCAATATAATTTTGAGTCGGCTGATAAATCTTTCTGTAAAAATTGAGAAATAAGGACAGGATGCTTCAATGAAAAACACGCTGTCCTTAAAGCATAATTCGCTCCTATTCAATATAATTTTGATGCTTCAATGAAAAACACACGGTCCTTAAAGCATAATTCACCCCTATTCAATATAATTTTGAGTCGGCTGATAAATTTTTCTACAAAAATTGAGAAATAAGGATAGAATGTTTCAGTGAAAAATACGCTGTCCTTAAAGCTTAATTTACCCCTATTCAATATAATTTTGAGTCGGTTTATATTGCTTCCAGAATTCGGGACAAAAAAATCCTTTCTCCCATCCCCCATCCGATGCGGGGCAAAAAAACCAAACACTTTTCTTTTAAAAATATTTTAAAAAAAAACCTTTTTCAACACGGTGTGGATATTTCAAGCACGTGCCACATTTTTACATGTAGAGAGGGTACAACCTGCAAGTGGGCACAGGTAAAAGGAAAAGCTGCTGTGCCGTGCAGGAAAGGATCCCATACGCTGGAAACGTACGTGAGTTGCCATACGGCAGAGATTCTGTGGGGCCCACTTTATGTGTGTGTGGAACCAAACAGTACACCATGTGCACCATCTCATATGACCGTACAAACCGGTAATCAGGTCGATCCAAAAGTCAGGTGGACCACATCATAGCGACAATGTAAAACCACCCTTAAAACATCTAAATTAAGTGGTTTGGCCCACCTGAGTTTTTAAATCTCCGGATTTTTAGGGCTTTCCTTTAGATCAGTTGGACAAGCATTGAACGGTTTGGATGGAAAGTAAATGGCACGTTACCTCCGGCTCATAATCTGGAAGTGCAACCCTCGACGGTTCTCCCGTCGTTTGCTTCCCAACGATGTGACTCAACTGAAATCTGTATGAGGTTGATCTTCGGTCTCTGGGGCTAACGGTGCACCTGATGGACGGCTTGGATGTCAAAGACATCTCAAGGTGAGGCCTACATGGCTCGATTTAATGGAACTCATATATACGTGGGAAAATAAGCAACAATTCCCGACCGCCTGATGCATCTGCCCATAAAGAATCGATCGCAGACGTTGAATCATCATCTGCATTTGTTCCCATGGGAACTAATCCACCGTACACCTGACGCACATTGACGATCGTCAGACTAAGGAAGTCAATCCAGACCGTCAAACGTTGTCCTCAATGGTAGAGCTGTACACGAGTTGAGTCAAATCTGGCATCACCTTGCTCGGTGCTCGATTCGAACCCACGTGCCCTGCTAGATTAGTAGACTGAGTGAGCTCTTGTTGATTTTGAGTACGAGTTTGAGTGGGTAGGCAGCTTCTCAACCAGGGTTGGCCGGCCATGAGCGGGCGTTGTGTGGGCAAAGTGAGGGTGGTAGGCGATGAGCGAATAGGGTGAGGGTGGCTGGCGACGAACTGGTTGAGTGAGGGGGTGAGGGACTGAGGGTTGCCGGCCGGCCAAATAGGGTTAGGATTTGAAAATGCTAAAGAGAGACACTCGAGCTGTAAAAGGTAGAAAGTAAAAAAACATTCAAAGTTAAAAAAAAAAAATCTTATATATATACTTATGGCTGCGAGCTGAGCTGAGTCGAATCAAATCTAGCTAAGTTCAAACTAATAAACAAGTTGAGTCGAATCCAGCATGGCTTGAAGCTCTTTCAAACTCAATTGAGTATCAAAATTTTGACTAGGCTCGGCTCAAACTCACTTTCGATCTAAGCCAAGTCGAGTAGCTTCTGTCTGAGCCGAGTGAGTTTTCGAGCTTAGTCAACTCTGGTAGAGCTCTACTCAATGGGGATGGAGTATGATCCAACCGATCCCTCGACATCTAGAATCCGATTTGACTCTGACACGTGTAATTTTTACCCCTTCATTTCACATGCAACTGGACGGTCTGGATCTCCGCTTTAGCTTAAATTTTGGGCCATCTTCCATCTGTTACAAAGACAGCTATCTGGACGGTTTGCATTGACTGAAACTACGCAAGGTTTGACGTCGATGAGCTGTCACCATCTAATAAATGGTGACAAACGCACACCTTGGTATTTCGTCCGGATAATATCTTTTTGCGGGCCGCGGGAACCAGACGCCGAGACTGCAACGCACGCAACATCAACACAACAACAGCCTTCGATGCTTTGTCGGGAGGAGCGGATTGTCCGGTGACCGGATCATCAGGAATATTTCGGTGATCTGACGTGGTTGAATTTGATTCAGTCATGTGCCGCTGTGAGATGAGCTTGATGAGTATGGGCCATATACCCTCTGACATAGTATGATGGGATTTGATTGGCCTAGCTTAATGTAGGTACTATATATCTATCTCGTTCATTGGTTTTGCCGGCTCATTTTAACTTATTTTAGGACATCGGCCCAAAAATAAAAGAGATCTTAAGATTAGGTAGCCCACACTATAAGGAAATAGAAGTGATTGATCATTAAAAACTTCTTGCGGGCGACAAAGGTTTTGGATCAAGTCCCTTTGTTCAAGTCTGAATGACTTTATCAACAGTTTGGATGGTAAATAAACATTATTTTGGGCCCTAAGAAGTTTTTAATTGTGGGAATTCAATCACCATTTTTTACTCTAGTTTGGTCCACTTGAGATTTGGATCTGTTTCATTTTAAAGCACGTGCCTTAAAATGAGTTGGCAAAATGGATGGAGGGTGTGGATATACAACACATCCATCAAGGTGGGCCCCGTGGTCATTGCCTTGGCCAAACTTAATGTAGACACCCCACCTTCGGCTACACTATTGGTAGAGATAGCTGGTTGAACGAAGGACCATACCCCCAAATCCCAAGTCCAAACTCAGCCAAACTCACCCTTGTAAGCCCCATTCCATAGCCCAGTTCAAGCCTGAACCCAGTCAACCCAGTCCTAAACAGCACCCAGAAAAACCCCCCATAAAAAAAGGCCAGTCAAAAAATCCCAAAAAAAAGTCAAACTCACTGAGTCAACTCGCTGAGTTAACCCGCTGAGTCAACCCGTCGAGTTAAAACACCGAGTCAACCCGTCGAGTCAACCCGTCGAGTCAAACCACAGAGTCGACCCACTGAGTCAACTCACTGAGTCGACCAGCGAGTCCAACAGCAGCCCCGAGGGAACGGCCGTACTCGCTGGAAACCGAGGAGCGGCCGTACGGGCGGCCCATGGCAGGCCGCCCGGACAAAATTACGACTTCTGCCACTCTCTGCTGCTATAAATACCCCCCTCCCCTTCTCATTTCAAAAGGCCATTCGAGTCCATTTCAGCCCGAGAGCTCTGAGTCCATCTCTCCACCCTTTAGCCCATTTTTCCACCAAGGAGAGCCCGAGTGAGGAGAGTCTACCCTGGTCCAGCCCAGCCTGACCACTGGTCCAAGCCTCCCAAGCCATCCAAGTCTTGATCCAGCCACTCGAAGCCAATCCTTGCGACACCTCCGTCCACCCAGCTACTCATTTTCCAGCATCATCTCATTTGCATCTAGCATAAGTGCAACATTTACTTTTCTTCCAACCCCCCTGCTTCACTACAAGCACCTTGATTACTCAAACACACATGCATATGTCTTTATATTAAGCACCTGTCAGTTCGAGCGTATGCTCTGGGCTTGCCCGTTGTTGGAACCTGCCCATCAGAAACTCTTACTGTTCAGACCTGCATTCACGCTTCACCATAAAACACCTTGATCATTCAAGCACACTGCATACGTCTTATATTAAGCACCTGTCAGTTCGAGCGTACGCTCTGGGCTTGCCCGTTGTTGGAACCTGCCCATCAGAAACTCTTACTGTTCAGACCCGCATTCATGCATCATGTCATCCATGAGAATATACGAGGATTAAACTAGACTTTCAAGTATTCGATCGATTCTGTGAAGTAGAGACCGTACTTCGGTACGGGCAGTGTGTGGGGTGCTTAACCTCTTCCCACCCTGTAACCGTGATCCCTTACCTTGAATCTCTGACCGCAGATCAACAGGAGTCATTTTAGAGGAAGGAATCTTCGGATTCCCTTCTCTAACGTTTCTACGGGGTCTAGCCGACTGTAGATTCGAAGTAACTGGCTAGTGGCGACTCTGGTCTTATATAAATTCACTTAAAACACATCCAGCTCAATACGACAACCAAACGAAGCCCTCGAGAACGAGGCAAGCCAGTGGCACAAACGGCGATTTCGCACTCACGCACCTCTTCTTCTTCTTCTTCCGAAAGGGAAAGGGAGAACGACGTCGTGTGGGAGCGCGGGGAAAATCGGCGAGGGTCCACAGAATGGCGACTCTGCTGGGGATGAATTAGTCCCACTAGTCGTGATCCAACTTGAAAACAGAATCCTTCCCGTACTTGAAAGTCATTAATCCTCATACAATCTCATCTGCATAGCATTCTACCCAAACCCAAACACAAAAAAAATAGAAAATTCCAAAAAAAAAAAAAAAAAAGAAAATCCCAAAACCCAAAAAGAGTAGAGTACAGTCCTCACCATTGCGCCTCCTCGGGCTCAACGTACGCGGAGACAACTTCCCTTTCGCAGCATAATCCGCACTCGGGCTCAGCAAGCCATGTCCGACCACGAAGAAGAAACTCATCACTTCCCTGCTCTCGAAATGACCGAAGCGCAACCTCCAGCGCAACAGCCCGTTGACAATACGCCAATCATACAAGAATTGGCACAAGGAATGAGAGCAATGCAAGAAATGCTCTTGCAATTCATGCAAGCACAAACCACCGCAGCAGCCAACAATCAGGTTGGCCCAGTTCAGCAAGCTCAGCAGCCATGCCGGGTCCTCCCGGCCTCCAGTTCAAATCAAGCACAACCATCGGAGTCTGCCCAAGACTACCGACAGCAGCCTCCTCAGCCCTTTGCTATGGGGCATCCGGGACCATCTCAGAGCACCTCCGTTGCAGGAACATCCAGTCAGCTTCCAGTCAATCTTTCAAACAACAATCTCAGTAGATCTCAGCATGTCCCCGCCGATGGGACACCTTTTCAATTCCAGCACATCCCCGCCGATGGGATTTCAATTCAATTTCCAGCAACAGGGACAGCACTGGCGAATGCCCACAATGGGGGTCAGTGTCAAGCCCACATCAATCAGCGAACAGTGGCGAATACCCAACAAGGGGGTCACTTCCCAGCATCTCAGCCTCCTGCAAACAGGAGCACTTTTCAATTCCAGCACATCCCTGCCGATGGGATTCCAGTTAATTTCCAGCAATCTTCAATTCAGCAAAATCCAGTTAATTTCCAGCAATCTTCAATTCAGCAAAATCCAGTTAATTTCTAGCAAGTTCCAGTTCAACCTTCAGTACAGTCTCCAGTTCAGTTACCATCATTTCAAGCTCAAGTTCATCAGAATCCAGTTCAATCATCAAACCAATTCCAGCAACCCGCGGTTGCTTTTCAGCAAGCCCATAGGGTCGAAGACATCGACCACTATGCCGAAGAAGAACGTGCCTTACTCCAAGAGGCACCAGTCGCTCGAACAGATCACTCAGGACTGGACGAGTTGCGGGAGCAGTTCCAGATCTTGCAAAATCAGCTTCAGCGACAGCAAGGAATCGACTTACCTTCGACCAAGTTCAGAGACTTGTGTCCTTTCCCAGATGCTCAGGTACCTCAAAACTTTGAGGTTCCAAAGTTCAAAAGATACGACGGCAGCGGTTGTCCCACAGCACATCTCAAGGCCTTCTGTGGAGAGCTGAGTGCAATCTCAGGAAATGAAGGGGCCCTCATTCGATTGTTCCAAAAATCTTTGAAGGGCGATGCCCTAGATTGGTACACTTCATTGAACTGCCACCGCATCAGAACATGGGAACAGCTCTCCCAGGCTTTCGTCGACAGATTCGCATATAATCTCAACATGGCACCCAGAAGAGCCGACCTCGCAGCACTCAGGCAAAGGAGTGATGAAACACTATCAGCTTATGTGGGACGTTGGCGAGCTATGGCAGCCAGAATGCGGACACCCATCGACGATGAAGAACAAATCTCCATGATTGTTCATTCAACATACCCACGATCAAATGTTTGCTGCATCCAATGGACGGTTCAGATCGACGGGTTGAAGTACAACTAATAACACTGTAAGTTACAGTGCTTTGGAGTATTGGATCATTTCTTGTCTAACTAATATGGTTTTTAGACCATGGCCCATTATTATTTGATCTATGAAATGAACAAGTTCGATCTAAACCAAGTTTGCCACGTGTGCAACAATAAGGTTTTTGTATTGTGGGCCGTTTATTTTTTGACCCATCAGATGAACAGCTCCGATTAGGCCACGTGTACAACGACCGCACCTCCACAAGCGTGTATATGGCAGTTCATGTGGGAGTTGCTGGACAGGAATTGCGTACAGCAAAAAACATCTGTGAGGCCCATATCGATGTCTATCTGAAATCCACTCCGTGCATCATTTTCTTCATCTCATGTTAGGATGAAATTCCAAAAATATGGTAGATCCAAAACCCAGGTGGGCCACACCATAAGAAACAGCGGGTATTGAACACTTGGGATGTCAGAAATCTTGGATCAGACTAATATGTAAGTTTTCCCTTCATCCCAGTGGAAATCACCTTATGAACGGGTTGGATGGCATAAAAAATCATGGTGGGCCCCAATTACGTTTTAATCATGAACGTTCAATCCCACCCGTTTCCCATCATGTGCCCGACCTGAGTCTTGGATCTACCTCATTTTTTAGATAACTTCTTATCATGATCCATAGAAACGGATGTACGGATTGGATTTTAGATTTAAACTGTGGTGGGCCCATAATGTTACGCTGGACGATGTCCCTCTGTCCAGCAGGTTGATGGACGCAATTCACGTCTGGCGTTGCTTTCTTCGTTAGAGACAGAGCACCAGAAACAATTCAGTTTTACTGCTAACAAAACATCATTAGACAGATATACAATAACTAATCTTAATTTATTAAAAGATCCGGTGCACGTAGGTGGATGGAATTTTGTACACTTAGTTTCTCTACATATGTTATAATGTACAATGATCCGGACCGTTCATTCGTTGGGGACACCCACGATTGGGTCTTGTTCCAACCGTCCGATCATTGTAAATTTGGTATATGGTCCACTTATGGAGTCATAGGGATGAATGAACGGTTCTCATCACTTTATACATGTTCCAAATGGATGGTATAAGCATCGTTTCCCCGCGATGGCCCACTCATTGAACGGTGTACATGGTTTTTCAGTTCGGGAGATGATAGCGACCACTATTAGGATCTTTTTAATCTTCTATTTGCAGATCATATAATAAAAGGTCAAGATTATCCTGATGAGAACGTTTTTATCAAGAGATGGTCCATCTATTTTGCAGCACAACAGATTAATGGTCCGGATTAGTGAATCATGGGCCCACTTGTCCATCTATTGTGCAAAATGTGCGACCATGATGGAACAATGCTAGCCTTCAATTAGTGGTTGACAAGAGGTTAAGTAAGGAAACACAGCAATGGTTCATATTCAACAGGAGGAAGACTAAAGATTGGATGGCTAGGATCATTCAAAATTGGAGATCTTCATTATGCTCCAATTACAATTACATTCCTCTATCAGATCAACGGTCTAGATTAATAAAACATGGGCCCTCATCCTGAGAATGGCAATTTTCTTATTCAGTGCACGTCGTTCAAACCGGACAAATGTACATCATTCAGAAATTTGGACCATTCATGGGCCCCACCACCATTTGCCCAATGGTTCTGGTCCGGTCCACCCATCTAATGATTAAGATATAAAATCAACGAGAATTTCTACCTTGGCCCACCAGAAATGAGTCCTAGGGATGGACGGCTCTCACCAAACCGGACGAGTGGACCGGGTCGGACTTCCACTTCTGCGCGGCGCACTGACGTGGTGGGAAACTTTATAGAGAGACAACATCATCCTCGGCCCGATGATAGGAAAGGTATACTCGAGTGTTCAATTTGAACGAGTGGGGTCCATTTTTCAGTGATCTATACCGTTAAAATGATGCGACATACGATGGATGGACTACGTTTTGAAAATAACCAACAGTAGGAGCTTCTATCTATTCAATCTTTGGTCTTCTTCTTATTTGAATGTGGACAGTTGTTGCATTTCTTACATTAAACGGTCTATTTTCAGTGCGCCGATCAAAGGTTAGGATTATCCCGTCACAGATAGTTTGGAGTATGCTGTTTTTTGACGGTGTGAAAAATAAAACCAACGGTCCAGATCACTCAACCAATGGCCCCAGTTGCACCATATCCTTGTGCCCCAGATTCTATTGATCCAGACCTTTGATCATTTGGGATCTTACCTGGACCATTAACGAACGTTTCCTCGACAGGATAATCATTCAACTCACTGCCGATCAGTACATAGACTAGAAAGAGAAACACAGCAGCGGTCCAGATTCAACTAAAGAAGAGCTTGATATTAGCGGTTGAGATCTTCCATTACAGTAATTTTACGGGGAGGATCACATCCACGGTGGGTACCATCATATCAATGGTCTAGATCACTGTCCTAGCGGCCCCACTTGTGAGAAATACGGACGCTCGAGTACAATGTATATGTCCTCGAGTCGAGGATGATACGATTACTCATGCGTGAGAGAGCAGCGATTTACGGCTAGTGCCCTTTGACTGCTCCCCACTTCCTAGCTTTTACGACTCTCGTTGTGGGCTATTTTTGTCTTTTAGGAAAGACACGTGTCAAACAGCCATCCACCCCACGTAGCATCGTGCCGTCTCATCACGAGCCTATCTCGGTCGTCGATCCTAATTATTTGAGGTTTGGTCGATCTACATCGGATAAGCTTTGCCTGGTGGGGCCCACCAGCGTACGTGGCGGGACACATCTCGACACGTTTTCATGTCTTTCATGGCGGCAGCAGCTTCGGTGGATGCCCTGATCTACCCAGATGGGTGGATCCCTGACTGTTGGGCCCACCTTGATGTATAAACATGAAATCCACTCCGTCCATCCATTTTTTCAGCTCATTTCAGGGCATGATTCAAAAACTGAAGAAGATCTAAATCTCAAGTGGACCATACCATAGGAAAAAGTGGTGATTGAATATCGACCATTAAAAACTTCTTGATGGCAATCGGAATGTTTATATGCCATCCAACCTGTTGATAAGGTAAAAAAATCACTGGATGAAGGGAGCAAAAAAAATATCATCTTGATCGAAAACATTTGTTGTCCCCAAGAAGTTTTTAGTGGTTAATCACCATTATTTCTTGCGGTCTGGTCTTCCTGAATTTGGATCTACTTCATTTTTGGAATAATCCCTTTAAATGATCTGAAAAAACGGATAGACGGTGTGGATGGAACTTACATACGTCAAGGTGGGCCCCACAATCAGGGATCCACCCGCGTTGGTAGGTTCGGGGATCCACCGAAGCCGCACCCTTATCTGAGACAGCTGTCTGCACCTCAACTCGGATGAGTCCGTTACGTTGGCTGCTGCACTCATGACGCGAATTGCCTGTGCCCCCGTTACTTGAAAGTTCCTATTCGCGGAAGCTGTGTGAGGCCCACCGACATGTCCCCGATAAATCCTATCCGTCCATCAGTTTTGGAAGATGACATTATAACAAAATACCTAACACTAGATCTAAAATCAAGTGGGACACACTCATCCAACCGTTGTGATTGAACGCCCACTATTGAAACCTTCAACGAAGATATTCGCGGGAAGATATTGATCGGGTAAAAACCGACACGCGCCAATGGCCCGCATCTGTAAGAGATCTGACCCGTCTATCAGGTAGGGCTCGGGTATTCAAAGATCCAATCTGGTCCACTTATCTAGTTGGTCACACATGATGATGAAAATAGGCCGTTGTTATTTTCTTTCTAATTATCCGTTCTTCTCGCGTCTGATTGTGGGACCTGATGAGTAGTGTCTATCAGCTTCATACGTCAGCTTTTGCTCATGGTGGGCCCTGAGAAAGGTGGACCCACTCCTGTAATGTATCAATCGGCTGTCCATCTAGTGGGCCAGAGCATGAATGGTTTTAATTTAAAAATTACACTCGACGATCCAGTCCATCAGCTTTCTTCTCTTTCACATTGTGAATTTTTTGACCGTCAACTTGAAAGGCAATGACTAGGATCATCCAGTCCGTGCGTATTTTCGACTACTTGTCATCCACAATTAGAGCAACAAGATTGACTGTCCCAAATGATAAATCTTTCTGCAAAAATTGAGAAATAAGGATAGGATGCTTCAGTGAAAAACACGCTGTCCTTAAAGCATAATTCGCCCCTATTCAATATAATTTTGAGTCGGCTGATAAATCTTTCTGTAAAAATTGAGAAATAAGGACAGGATGCTTCAATGAAAAACACGCTGTCCTTAAAGCATAATTCGCTCCTATTCAATATAATTTTGATGCTTCAATGAAAAACACACGGTCCTTAAAGCATAATTCACCCCTATTCAATATAATTTTGAGTCGGCTGATAAATTTTTCTACAAAAATTGAGAAATAAGGATAGAATGTTTCAGTGAAAAATACGCTGTCCTTAAAGCTTAATTTACCCCTATTCAATATAATTTTGAGTCGGTTTATATTGCTTCCAGAATTCGGGACAAAAAAAATCCTTTCTCCCATCCCCCATCCGATGCGGGGCAAAAAAACCAAACACTTTTCTTTTAAAAATATTTTAAAAAAAAACCTTTTCAACACGGTGTGGATATTTCAAGCACGTGCCACATTTTTACATGTAGAGAGGGTACAACCTGCAAGTGGGCACAGGTAAAAGGAAAAGCTGCTGTGCCGTGCAGGAAAGGATCCCATACGCTGGAAACGTACGTGAGTTGCCATACGGCAGAGATTCTGTGGGGCCCACTTTATGTGTGTGTGGAACCAAACAGTACACCATGTGCACCATCTCATATGACCGTACAAACCGGTAATCAGGTCGATCCAAAAGTCAGGTGGACCACATCATAGCGACAATGTAAAACCACCCTTAAAACATCTAAATTAAGTGGTTTGGCCCACCTGAGTTTTTAAATCTCCGGATTTTTAGGGCTTTCCTTTAGATCAGTTGGACAAGCATTGAACGGTTTGGATGGAAAGTAAATGGCACGTTACCTCCGGCTCATAATCTGGAAGTGCAACCCTCGACGGTTCTCCCGTCGTTTGCTTCCCAACGATGTGACTCAACTGAAATCTGTATGAGGTTGATCTTCGGTCTCTGGGGCTAACGGTGCACCTGATGGACGGCTTGGATGTCAAAGACATCTCAAGGTGAGGCCTACATGGCTCGATTTAATGGAACTCATATATACGTGGGAAAATAAGCAACAATTCCCGACCGCCTGATGCATCTGCCCATAAAGAATCGATCGCAGACGTTGAATCATCATCTGCATTTGTTCCCATGGGAACTAATCCACCGTACACCTGACGCACATTGACGATCGTCAGACTAAGGAAGTCAATCCAGACCGTCAAACGTTGTCCTCAATGGTAGAGCTGTACACGAGTTGAGTCAAATCTGGCATCACCTTGCTCGGTGCTCGATTCGAACCCACGTGCCCTGCTAGATTAGTAGACTGAGTGAGCTCTTGTTGATTTTGAGTACGAGTTTGAGTGGGTAGGCAGCTTCTCAACCAGGGTTGGCCGGCCATGAGCGGGCGTTGTGTGGGCAAAGTGAGGGTGGTAGGCGATGAGCGAATAGGGTGAGGGTGGCTGGCGACGAACTGGTTGAGTGAGGGGGTGAGGGACTGAGGGTTGCCGGCCGGCCAAATAGGGTTAGGATTTGAAAATGCTAAAGAGAGACACTCGAGCTGTAAAAGGTAGAAAGTAAAAAAACATTCAAAGTTAAAAAAAAAAAATCTTATATATATACTTATGGCTGCGAGCTGAGCTGAGTCGAATCAAATCTAGCTAAGTTCAAACTAATAAACAAGTTGAGTCGAATCCAGCATGGCTTGAAGCTCTTTCAAACTCAATTGAGTATCAAAATTTTGACTAGGCTCGGCTCAAACTCACTTTCGATCTAAGCCAAGTCGAGTAGCTTCTGTCTGAGCCGAGTGAGTTTTCGAGCTTAGTCAACTCTGGTAGAGCTCTACTCAATGGGGATGGAGTATGATCCAACCGATCCCTCGACATCTAGAATCCGATTTGACTCTGACACGTGTAATTTTTACCCCTTCATTTCACATGCAACTGGACGGTCTGGATCTCCGCTTTAGCTTAAATTTTGGGCCATCTTCCATCTGTTACAAAGACAGCTATCTGGACGGTTTGCATTGACTGAAACTACGCAAGGTTTGACGTCGATGAGCTGTCACCATCTAATAAATGGTGACAAACGCACACCTTGGTATTTCGTCCGGATAATATCTTTTTGCGGGCCGCGGGAACCAGACGCCGAGACTGCAACGCACGCAACATCAACACAACAACAGCCTTCGATGCTTTGTCGGGAGGAGCGGATTGTCCGGTGACCGGATCATCAGGAATATTTCGGTGATCTGACGTGGTTGAATTTGATTCAGTCATGTGCCGCTGTGAGATGAGCTTGATGAGTATGGGCCATATACCCTCTGACATAGTATGATGGGATTTGATTGGCCTAGCTTAATGTAGGTACTATATATCTATCTCGTTCATTGGTTTTGCCGGCTCATTTTAACTTATTTTAGGACATCGGCCCAAAAATAAAAGAGATCTTAAGATTAGGTAGCCCACACTATAAGGAAATAGAAGTGATTGATCATTAAAAACTTCTTGCGGGCGACAAAGGTTTTGGATCAAGTCCCTTTGTTCAAGTCTGAATGACTTTATCAACAGTTTGGATGGTAAATAAACATTATTTTGGGCCCTAAGAAGTTTTTAATTGTGGGAATTCAATCACCATTTTTTACTCTAGTTTGGTCCACTTGAGATTTGGATCTGTTTCATTTTAAAGCACGTGCCTTAAAATGAGTTGGCAAAATGGATGGAGGGTGTGGATATACAACACATCCATCAAGGTGGGCCCCGTGGTCATTGCCTTGGCCAAACTTAATGTAGACACCCCACCTTCGGCTACACTATTGGTAGAGATAGCTGGTTGAACGAAGGACCATACCCCAAATCCCAAGTCCAAACTCAAGCCAAACTCACCCTTGTAAGCCCATTCCATAGCCCAGTTCAAGCCTGAACCCAGTCAACCCAGTCCTAAACAGCACCCAGAAAAACCCCCCATAAAAAAAGGCCAGTCAAAAAATCCCAAAAAAAGTCAAACTCACTGAGTCAAACTCGCTGAGTTAACCCGCTGAGTCAACCCGTCGAGTTAAAACACCGAGTCAACCCGTCGAGTCAACCCGTCGAGTCAAACCACAGAGTCGACCCACTGAGTCAACTCACTGAGTCGACCAGCGAGTCCAACAGCAGCCCCGAGGGAACGGCCGTACTCGCTGGAAACCGAGGGAGCGGCCGTACGGGCGGCCCATGGCAGGCCGCCCGGACAAAATTACGGACTTCTGCCACTCTCTGCTGCTATAATATGGGGGGAAATTACCTGTAGATTTGTACTTGAGTTGAACTAGCTTGGTTGACTCGCTCAACTCGACCCGAGTTAGCTTAGTTTGGACGCTGGTTACGAATTGAGTTGAGCCAAAAATTTTTGAGCTCGAAGATTTTCAAGCTACCTTGGCTTGATTCGGCTCAACTCGAAGCTCAGTTTGTGTTAACACGGTTCAAGTTTGACTCGACTTAGTTACTTAGAAATTGAGGTTGTTTAGTCTCACATAAGAAGAGAGCAAATAAATAAGAAGAAAATATTGTCTATATAAGCAAGTGGAATAGCAGTTAGGGGTGTTAATGGGCCTAGAATTGCCTTTGGGTTCGGATTTTTAAATAATTTTATATTCAGCTTTTGAGTTGGGCCTATTCAAATTTTTTCCTTTTTCAGGCTCAAATTGGCTTGAACTTAGCTCGAAAGCTCAATTGAACCAAGCCGAGCATACCATGCCTTGCCCAGCTCAATTCAGTTCAGCTCGATGTACAACTCTATATATCCATACATGCAATTGCATGGCGGTGCAACCCTTACCATGGGACCCAAAATGTATTCTATATCCAAGTTGTATATCTGTTGTTTCGAAGCCTTTTTCTCATGTAGGCCATACTACAGAGAAAAATGGTGATTGAACACCATGCCATTAAAAACTTCCCAGGACCTACTAATGTTTACATAATGTGTAGTTGTCATCTAACCTGTTGGTAAGGTTTACTAAAGAAAAAAGACAAAAAAAAAAAAAACATCAACTTGATTCAAAACTTTTTGTGGCCCATAATAAGTTTTTAATAATCATTCACTACTATTTCCTAATGTATGGTCTACCTGAGATTTCGACCTGATTTTTTTTTTTTTTGTTGAGCTCATGCTCTAAATTAATCTAAAAAATGGATGAATGGTGTGGATAAGTACATACATTAAGGTGGGCCCAACGATAAGGGCCGCACAATCTTGGGTGAGGCCGATGTCGAACTTAATCTGCTCCCTTTTTTCTACTATATATAAAGTTTGAAATTATAAAAATTTTATTTTTTAAGTTAATGGCGCATGCCTATTTTTTAAAATCACAAGTGGATATCTGATATCCTAATAAGTATTCCAATATCCCAAAGGACACGAGTATGGATGCCCATTTAAAACGCCTACCCATCATACTCATTCATAAGAAGTGATCTTCTCTAAGTTTATAATTTCCTAACTCATTTCATGGACTTTCAGGTCACTGATCAGACAATCCTATTCGTCCTTGATTTGGCCTTATTTTCTCTCGCGGTCCTTTTTCAAAGCGATGGATTGTATGGGTGTGATTGCCTAACAAAAGTGACTCTTTAGAATCATAAGCAATCCATGATGGGCCCAACAAATAGATGATTTAGATTGTCGGTAAAAACTATTTTTGTTTAAATAATCTTGACCATCTATAGTAAATATATACCTTAAATTAAATGGTTAATATTTTCAGATTGGTGTTTGCATTGCAGCCAATGAACGTGGACTAATCTAATGAACGGTCTGGATCGATGAGGGTCCCAATGCAACTTGGAGCTTTTATAACTTACAGTGCTATGAGAGCACTGGAGCATTTCTCCTCATTCATAATTCATAATCCAAAAGTGTTAATAAAAGAGTGGAATCCCACTCACAGCACAAGTGGATTTCCATGATGAAAACTTTTGAAAACTGCTCCCTTTTTGCTGTTGTAGGCCGTTATGATGGTAACGGCTATTATAACGGCCAGTTTTTCTATTATTTTAGGGCCTGTTTGGTTGACACACTTGAAAAATGATTTTGTGAAGTATATTTTTTATAGGAAGCAAATTATGAAATGTAAGATCGGGTCCGTTGATCATTCACTTTTTTTTTTTTTTAGTCAGTCATGCAACACACCCACCGGTGCTGTTAGCAGCGGGAATTCACCCTGATGGGTTTCGAGACCTAGACCTCTTGTTGAAACTCCGCAGAGTCTACCAACGAGGTAAGGCCCCGAACCCGTTGATCATTCACTTGTTGGATAGAACATGCGACTGGCCTTCAATCAGGTCTCTATTCTCATCCACAGGTTTAAGTGGGCCTCTAGTTCAGTCATCAATATTGCTGTTAAAATGGGTCTCACTGTAAATGATCCATGCAGTAAAGATTCCGGGTAATCCTAACCATTACTTTGATTTAACAACTGTTGAGAGGAAGATTTGTTGAGGCTCCCTCCTCATGTGGAGGTGAAACCTATGTGCGTGGGCTTAAAGAGGCATATATGTGAGGCCCTAGTGAGGGCATTTTGGTCTTTTAGCCTTGTGATTTTTTTCAAAATAAATGAGATAATTTTTTTTTTTTTGCCTAAAGAGTGTTCTTCTACCATTTCGAAAGAGAAAAAAAAATATATAATAAAAAAGGAAAAAAAGGGGAGAAAGAAGAAGAAGATGGCTTATGTAGAAGAAGCAGATCAAGTGTTTTCTACTATCAAAATTTTCTGTCTTCAGATTCATAAGGCTCCACACACAACATCGGTTTCCTTAATTTTCTTCTCCAAGAATTGTGTTGGGTTTTGTATAATTTCTCATTGGTGAGAAAATCTCTTTATTTCATTATTGTTTGAAATCAACCTTTTGGGTAATGTGTTTGGGTATTCAAGAGAGATTGTTCTTTTGATGATTTTACTTTTATTATCTCTAACATAGTGGATTTGTGCCAGGCTAAGTCTGTAGTTTTTACCTTCATGTTAGAGAGTTTTTTTTTTTTTTTTTTTTCTTATAAAAAAACTGTCTTTTGCACTCTACATGTTTGATGATTTGATTGCTTGCGTTGGAAGTGATTATAACATCGGAAAAAGTAGCGATTCCTAATCATTAAAACTTCCTAGGGCCCACCTTAATGCCTGCAATAATGTTTATTTTTCATCCAACCTGTTGATAAGGTCATGCAACCCCAAATGAAGGGAAAAAACAAATATCAGCTTGATCCAAAACTTTTTTAGCACACAAGAAGTTTTTAATGGTCAATCATCATTGTTTCATGTGGTGTAGTCCACCTAAGAGTTAGATCTGCTTTATTTTTTTGGCTCATGCACTAAAATAACATGGCAAAATGTATATATATAATACATACATCAAGGTGGGCCCCACGGTCAGGGCGCACCATGTTGGGTGAGACCGGGCCCACACCTAATCCGCTCCCCACCAAGGTGAAGGGAAAACACAAATATCAGCCTATCCAAAACTTCAGTGGGTCCAAAGAAGGTTTAAATGGTGGATGTTCAATCACCCCTTTTTCTTGTGATTTGCGCACTTGAGTTTTGGATCTGCCTTACTTTTCGATTCACGTCTTAATATATACGGTACAGACGTATTGAATGTCACACGTACATCACATGGGCCCTATGTAATTGTGTTTACACGTACAATGCATGTAAGGTGACGAGAAACTCGTGGCCCCCATGAGTGGCTGTGCTACCAAAGTAGGAAATTTTCTAAAAAAAATAGCCCTTTTTTAAAGGTTTGGAAAAATACATTTAATAAAAAAAAAAAAGGCAACCAAACATACCATTTCGAGAAAATTTGTTTGGAAAAGCCAACATAAATGAGTGAAACTCAATTTCAGGGGGCATACCAAACAGTCTTTATTTATTTTATAAGCTATTGTGACTCGTGAGATTTGCTGGGTGCTGGGTGCACACGCTCATGCCTTGAACATCTACACCCTATCAGCATGACACATATGCAAGATCTAATCTGTTGTTGCTTAGATTTGGACAATAAATAAGGTCGGTTAAGCTCAGATTTGTGGTCTTTTTCACCCTCATCTTTTCAAGACAAAGTAAACTTGTGACACCCTGAGGTCGTCGGACTTGTGAAGGATGAACAGAAACATGCAGTTGGGGAGGTGCCGGTGGCCAGCTGCTAACTTTCCGATGCCTAAGTCAGGCGAGTAGGAATTAGATGTAGGATAGGAAGTGCGTAGGTTTTCGTACCTTATTCTACAAAGGGAGAGTCTTATTTATAGGACTCGGATGAAGTTTGAGCATTAGAGTCTTTCACGGATACGTTAGGAAAGTCATAAATGGGTGGAAGTCCTGTCTCGTACCGGTAGGAGAGATTCACGGCTAAGATAGACTCATTACCCTTATCTCATATGTGTTTAGTGGAACTGCACCGGACTTGTCGTGCCGCCTCTTTGGCGGTGGTTGTCTTGGTCTTCTCGAGATGTGGAGTTCGGTGCTCGAGATCCTTCCCTTCGGGTTTCTCACCCGCACTGTAGATCTTAGGGAATGAGGCCGATCTCTACCTTTGTTAGTCTAGCTCGGGACATTACTCGCCGCCGCTCCTCAGCCTGGTAGGCGGAGCGCATGTAGATAGCTGCTCAGCCCTCTGCTTGACAGAGAATCAAGGTTACGGCCTTTGCTCAGCTTTGGCTTTTTGCAGATGTTGATAGGAGCTTGGTAATTGCTGCCTCTCACTTGGAAGGGTTGTCGATCTATCTGCTCGTTCCCTTTGCTCCTCAGCTCAGACGAAGGACCAATGACTTATTCTTGGGCCTATAGGCTTTCTTCATTATGTGGGACCAGTTCGGAATCCCACACAACACAATCCATCCACCTAGTTGGGCTAACCTTGTACATGTTTCCCAAAAATAAATCTGATCCATTCAGCATGCGGGCCTAATATTGAAAACAAATGGATAAATTAGAAAACTTCAGCCAAATTTTTTAGAGCCGTTTATTGATTATTTATTTATTTATTACAAACTGGGTCCTATTAGCTTAGAGTGTGAGTCCAGCCGGTGCCTGCCCAAGCAATTATCCAGCCAGTCTTAGGCTTAAGCCATGCTAGCTCGACCTAACCAGCCCAACATGGCCCAACCCAACTTCATGTGTACATGCGTTCTATCCTACGAATATTCATTCCAGGCATTAGTTAAACAACACATGCATCTTGCATGGGACCCATGGTCTTTATTTTTCTAAATGTCTATCTTTTTATTCCTGCATTCAAACCCCACCCAATCAACGGCCAGATTAGGAACGTTTTGGAGTGTTATTTGATACTCGGGCACCATGCTTGATACCAGGTGCTCGTGCATTGGTATGCATTAATATAAAAAAATAGATTTAAGAGAATTTTACAAAAAAGCTATCTACTTAATATAGAATTTACTGTCCCATTAATTTAAGTACTTATCACTAGAGTACCTTCACAGAAGTTGGGATGGGCCTTGCAAGAAAAGGGGTCCATGGGTCGGGTGGGCCCCACCATGATGTTTATGTGAAATTCACCGTGACCACAAGGCATGTCACCCATACTTGGTCTAGGTCCCAAAACTCGGCCCCATCCGGGGGGGGGGGGGGATCCAATGGTTGGATTGGCTTTCATATAATAATCACGGTGAGCCATATAAAATTCAAAGGTGGATATCTCTCTCCCAACTAATTCTTTTGGTATCGCCTACTTAATCCACAAGTCAGCCTGAACTTTTGCTCTGGGCCTAATGTGGGATTGCATATAATGGTTGGGGAAGATCTCATATACACATTACAGGGGGCCCCTAAAACATCAAGGCGTTGGTCCCAAAAACTTTCTTACATATTTGTTTTTGTTTTTGTTTTTTTTTTCTAAGCATCAGGGACGCTCACTCTTGATTTTTACACAGGGCGGTCACCTTAATGTATATGTAAAATTCACCCATAATTTAGATGAGCCACACTAAAGGAAATAGTTGGGACAGAGACATCCACCTTTGATTTTTTACATAGCCCACCTTAATGAATATATAAAATCCACTCCAACCATTAGATGCCATACAAAAGTAATTTATGTCTGGGCCCAAAACTTAGGCTAATTGGGCTAATTTATGTCTGGGCCATACCAAGGAATATGTCTGGGCCATACCAAGGAAAATTGTACGACGTTGCCCTGCATATTGTTTCAAATCATGTGGTTCACCTAAATCACAAACGGAACTAATTTTTAGGCCTTTAGCCTAACATGGGGTGTGACACATATGCTAGTTGAGGTACATTTCACATAATTATCATGATGGGAGTCACTCGAGCCAATGCTTAAAAGGGAATTTATTAAAAAAATAAAAAGAAAAAAAAACTACCTAAGTAATATATAATTTATATTCCTATACCATTTTCAAAATAGGTTTAAAAGCAGGTATTCATTAATCAAAATAGGTTTAAAAGCAGGTATTCATTAATCGTTATAATTATCATTTCACTGTCTTCTCTTACATTTCTTTAATGGATGGTTGGGAGGGCATGAGATCTTCTCTTACATTTCTTTAATGGATAGTTGGGAGGGCATGAGAGCAAATGGGAGGATAGTTGGGTGGTCATATAAAATTCACTTCAATCATCAAGTTCGTCATCTCATACTATGCCAACGGCCCAAAAATCACCCCCATTTGTGATTTAGATAAACCACATGATTCCAATAGTGTAAAGGGAAACGATCACCCTCCAATTTGTTTCCCTTGGTATGGCCCACCTGAATCATTAATTGGCGTAATTTTTATGTCCCCGCCTAAATTTAGGTGTGGCATCTAATAATTGGAGTGAATTTAGCCCCATGGCCTAAAAATCATACCTATCCATAGTTCACATGAGCCATACTAATGGAAACAATTTAGAGAGTCGGTGTTGCTCTGTACACTGCTTACAATAATTCGGTCCATCCGAATCACAAATGGAGAAGATTTTTGGGCCCTTGGCCTAACATGACATGACGGACCCAGTGGTTAGGGTTGACCAACGTGGCTGACAAAAGGCTGTGAAATGATAATTATAGTAATTATTAAGATAGTCTTTTAAAAACTTTTTCGGAAAGGCACCAAAATGTAAATTCCATATTAATTAGTTATTTTCTTTCTAATTTTTTCTATAAAAAAAATATATCCTAACAATGATTACTTAAATTAATGGGATAGTTTGTTGAAACTCTTTTTAAAAAGGTACTGAATTGTAAATTTTATATTAAGTAGATAGTATGTTTGTGGAATTTCTTAGAATTAATGGTGGAATACAACCTAGCTAAGCCACAATCCCAATATCAGATTGGTTGGATAATCATAACCTTTGATTGGCCAGCACTTATTCATTGAATTGGACCATTGTTTTTTAATTATTACTTTTAACCGTCCAATAAAAGTCCATGAATCCGATAGCCGAACAATTAAATAACTATAATCTCACTTCATGATACATCTAAAGTTGAGATATACAATGTGGACAGCTTATTTTTAATTACTTGTATGCCACATATGCAGTTTTTAAGTATTTTTAGGCGGCAGCTTCCTTGCATGTCATCCATCCACCAGCCAGAGTATGAAAGATTATCTTCTTTGGAGTATTATATATTGAGGTAAGTCCATTGACTATTTGCACACGTGTATTGATTTCTGATAAGTGGGCCCTTTTTTTTATTATTTTTTTATTTTTTTTATTTTTTTTTATAATCCAGACCATTGGTCTGCTGCATTCCACCATGGATGGACTTTTAAGTGTTCTTGGTAATACGATCTTAACCTCTTGATTTTTGTAATTTTTTTCTTGGTGTGGTCCATCCATGGTGGGCCTTAATAGATCAATGGTCTAGATTGACGAACCATGGCCCCACTTGCTGAACCAAAAGCCAGTGTGGTGTGTGCAAAAATGTCAAAAGATGGTTCATGTATGTGCATAAACCGTTATAACGCCGTTGTAGAGAGCCTTTTGACAGTGTCTTCGAGGCCGTGGGATATGAGTAATGAACCACGTGCGAAGACATGGTGCTGACATTTGGATGACATAAGGTTCAGTAAGAAAGTCTTGGACACGTGGATGATTGCCATTGGATGTTTCTGAAGCCGCCCACTGAAGGGGAAGGGACGCGGTTTGGCTAGTGACGCTGCCACTAGCCATGTGGCTATTGGTCGGTACTCTGGGGCCCCACCATGAGGTATGTGTTTTATCTACACCGTCCATCTATTTTTACATATCATTCTAGGGTTTGATCCAAAAAATGAAGCATATCTAAATCTCAGTTGTACCGCACTATGGGAAAACAGCAGTGATTGAATGTCCACCATTAAAACCCTCCTACGACTTATTTCACATCCAACCCGTTGATTAGGTCATACAGACCTGGATGAAGGGAAAAAACAAATATCATCTTGATTCAAAACTGAAGTGGACCACGTGATGGAAAACAGCGTTCACTGAACAGTACTCACCGTTGAAACATTCATGGGGTCGTAGAAATTTTAGATCATGTTTTTTTTCTGTTATTTTCAGTTCATCCAATAAGGAATGACCTTATGAATAGTTTAGATGGCATAAAAACATTATGGTAGGGCATTGAAGATTTCAACTGCATGCATTTGCCTCTTTTTTTTTTTTTTTTTTCCGAGTGCTGTGTGGCCACTTGAATTTTATATGTACCTTGTTTTTATAGCTCATATCCTGATATGCGTGGGTAAAATTGATAGAGGCATAAACAGCACAACTCGCATTATATCAATGCAAGCAATTCATCAAGTCAATCTGACTGAGCCATAGGGATTCTTGTATCAGTTAGCTTTGTATGTCCCACCATGATATGTGTACATGGCCTTAAGTGAAATTAGATAGGATGGAATTGCATTGGGTTGCGTGCAAATTCCACATGGGGTTTGGAGGCTACAGGAGGGCTTCGGATCGAGTGAAATGGAATTGTATTTGATCCTGTGCAGGATTTTTAGAATCCACTACATTTGTGAGCCCCCACATTGATGCATGTGTTTTTATCCATGTTGCTCATCCATATTCACCATTTATGTGTGACATTTGAGTTGTATACATATGCAGGTGATTGACATCAGTTGTGAATCTAGTCCATTGATTACAATTCTATGGTCCACCAAACATGAGTTTAACTAAATATGGTGTTTTTCAAATGAGGTAAATTTTATCCTAAATGTGGGATTAGATAGTCGAAATACCATGGTATTCCGAACATGCCATCGTTGTACAATAATGGTGTTAATCCCATCTAATGCAATTCAATCTCATTTAATCCCGCCAACCAAACAACCCTTATATTTACTTCATCCATTTGTTTCACCAGCTCATGTTAAGACATAAGCCCAAGCAGTGATAATCAAATCTCAAGTGAACCACAAAACAGAAAACAATGAGACCCCAAAAGGTGCATGAAAGGTTTCAACAGAGGTCCCACTGTTTCCTATGTGTGGTCCATTTGAGCTTTGGATATATTTTGTTTGGGCTCATGTTCTAAATTGAGCTAATGAAAGAGGGGTCAAGCTCCATGGCTCAGTGCCAAAAGGGCTCCGTTTCAACATTGAGACAAGGAATCGAATGCCCATGTGGTGTGGGTGGATATATGAGTGTGCAGGGGTGTATCTAAAAATAAAAAATAAAAAGCCAATGAAAGAGAGACTGAATGAATGTAACACATACATCATGATCATGATGGGGCCCATAGAACTTGGGGATGCAGGACTCCTATAGCCGTTAGCTGGAGGAAAGGTAGAGGGTCGTTTTTTCCATATTTAGGTTGATTGCTACTCCCAAAAGTCGTTTTTCTTCTAATGACGACCTGTGGAAGGCAAATGAGCTTTGAAGCTAATTCAATGTCATTTTAATGGAAACTGGTGGGACCCACGGGATGTACGGATTCATCCTCAGTTTGTGTCAATCTAATCCGTCCAAATAGTGGGCCCGTTGTGGATGGGGCATGGCCCAAGAATTAGGCTGATGCTATGATGTTAGTCGTTTGATTTTGCCTTTTGGATTTTGGACGGCTGGAGATTTTCTCTTTAACCAGCCATTCGATGCCTCTAATTGGACAGTTATTATTTCCCGATTGCTACAGGTTTTGATCGGTTCAGAGTATTTGGACGGTCTGGATTGATGTACTCGTGCACCGTATTTATGATGGACGAGTAGCACACAGTACATTGTGGGGAACGCACACAGGAGTCTAGAATAGTAAATACTCCTCCCTTTCATTCCTCTATCAAACCCAAGTGGGACCCCCCTCCAGCGATCATTGTGGACCATTGGATCTCATGGATGCATTACGGATCGCTCGTGCCTCCAAAATCAACCTGTTTGAAAGATCATATCCATCTGATTAAATTGGATCAGATCCATTGACTGCCCTACCCTCAATTGGATGGTTGTGATCACACGATCACGGTCGTTTTAGTGCAACGGTCAATCCTCATCCAACGGTCACTGGTGATCATAGGTGGGGCTCACTTGGGCCCCACACATGAACTTGAACTGTGCAATAAGAATTCTCACCAGATCATCCAAATCCAAGATGGCCTTACAAGCCCATCACCATCACATGCATCTCACGTGCACAATAATGCCAGCCCTATGACAGCAAGAGGATGCTGAAATGGTGGGGCCCACCTCTTTATCTAGTCCTATCTATTGTCTGATTGAAGAGTTTCAATTGAATTCAAATTGCGACTTTATCCCTTTTTAGCGGTCGGGGATGAGGCATCGTTTCTCCTACATAGCTGTTTGGTTATTGGCTACACCTACGTGTTTCTCATACTTTAGCAGGAGGTTTGATACAATACATCCTCACGTATTGCTATACACCCATCGGACTTTTTCCTTTGGATTTGGGACCATCTATCAATGATCTACACCGTTTATATGATGGGCCTCACATTAATTGGGAACATACAAAATATCACAGCTTTTAAATTGGACATTCTGACCCTTTTATCATATGACATTGTTCCATTGAAAACAGATGGTTTAACTCAATTGATGAAATATTCAAAGCTGAAGGTTGTTATTTCGCGTTACCACCGTCGATGGTGAGACCTATCTTTTGAACGGTTTGGATCATTGAAAAGGACCTGATTTACCCTATTGCAGTACATAGGAAGTATCATAGCAAAATTTTTTTCTTTTCTTTTCTTTTTTTTAAAGCTGACCTCTTTTAACTATTCTACAACTATTATTTAATGTCCTTGATTGGAGAATCTCAATCTTTTGATTTGTGACTTACAAAATAGATGGTTAAGAAGAGAAATACCACAATGGATTTTATTTGACTGAACTAGGCTTTCTATCATGGACAATACTTTTTAATGCATATGAGATGACATCTCAACCATCAATTGACACTTTACTAACCATCTAATCCAATATTTGTGGACCCAAGTCGTGAAGTGGTCATACAAGCAATGTCAAATGCCAAGCCCAAGCTTGGATGAACTGAAAGGGAAAAACTGACAATTGATAATCTCCTCCACCTACATGAACTAGACATTGTAGTCGACTGTTGTAATTTAGAAGTTCAAAACATTAAATAGGTTACTCATATAAGGGTTCTGAATAAATTCAATTCAATAGAACTCAGTATACAAGTAAATGAACATGGTGTTGGGATTGTGTTCTAAAAAATCAATTTGCGCTCTAAATACATTGGCCATATGGATGTGATAGAGTCGATCTCAATTGTTAATGCTAATGATCATGTGTCCTATTAGATAATGTGGTATGCCGTAGTTAATATTTGATTTTACCGTAAACATATATAATTTGGGTTTTGTGAGGCGTTATTCTTCTGGTTCTTGGGAACTTATGATTGAACATAGAAGTTACTCATTGAAGATAGCTATGTTTTTAGATCTCAGTGCTTGAATGAGACATGAACATCATGTTTAGAATACATTTGTGAATATCATTTTAGAAAGCATACGATCATTTGTGTAGAGGAATTGACTTACGTTAGGATAGACAATCTCCACCATCGAAAGTCAACTTAATGTTAGTTATACCATTACCCTTACCCTTACCCTACATAGACTGTGAGCTTGTCATAAACATAAAATCTCAGTATAGCTAACAACTAACTCTTAAGTGTGTTTGCTTCTAATTAGACCTCTAAACACTTGCATAGAAAGATTAAGTACAAGTCAACAGTGTAGGAGCTCATTAACTTAAATGTTTAAATCTATTATATTATGTCTTGAATGGCTCAGATCAATCGGAATAAAAAGGGTGTAAATGTTTACATTTATGATGACTATTTTCACATGGTAGGATGAGAACCTTCACATTTATTAATGAAATGAGAAAAGAAGAAGGGGGAATCAAAAGTTTTCTAACTCGAAGAACATAATGGACGGTGTGTATTTGGTGCCACATGCCTGTAGTGGGCCCCACCGTATGGTTAAAGACCATACAAATCGTCTAGGGTGTTGTAGCGTGAGTCACCTTCTTTCCTCTCTCCACTTGACTCTAAATTAGTTTTCTACTCTCTACTTTCTTTTTAGGCTCCTTAAATCCTTTACGACTCTAATTCTGAAAATGGATCACCACCCCCAACCATGGTGTGGTGATGTGTTGGGCGATGTGGGCCCTGTTGATGCTGGAAATTCGTCAACAGATGAGGATGAAGGTGCTGATCTTCTTTCTCAAGGTAGGTTAGATCCTGTAGAACAAAGAGGAAAGCTAAGAGAGGTGGCTGGGGTCCAGCCGTTAGCCCTCCGATGATTAAGTCAGTGAGATCTTGAAAGATTGAATATCTATCTATAGATCAGTTTTTGTATCATACCTTAATAATGGAGAGAATGCTCCAATTTATAGACCTAGGTCGTGGAGTTGCGTTCATTGATTGTTACCGCGATGTTTATGGAGGAAATCTCGGATCTCTGAGATTTCCGGAGTTGTTTCGTGATCTTCGAGGATCTTTCGGCGGGTTGGTTAGAGATCTCCCGGATTTCTTTCCCCTTATTACGCACAAACTTAGAGAATTACGGTAACAGATTCAGGTCGCAAAGCGATTGGCCTGGCGAGGTCGTTCACGAGGACTAACTTTCTCCCTTAGATCGGGTCGGTCAGACCTGGCGACCTGTATTTGGGTCGTTCCGTCTGTCATCAGATCGGCTCCGAGCTGAGCGAGCTGAACCAGATCCATCCTCAAGTCAGCTCGTATTCTTTTCGTGAGGGTGCCGAGGTCAGCTCGTATTCTTCTCACAACAGAAGTCCCCCCACTCCCGAGTCTAGCTCGTCTGTCTCGGGAGTAGCTTGATAAAGAAGCTACGTCGATCTGATTTCCCTTTGTGTTTTACAGCTGTCGCGCCGTCGCGCCGTCATCTCGACGGGCGGGAAAGCGGCATTTAATGCGTCGTTCAAAAAACCGAGGCGTCATCATTCGTTCGTACGGCGTATCAGCGCTCAACAGAGTATTATCGAACGGGGTGGCGCCACGTGTCTGGAGTGGTGCGTTACTTTTCGTACACTTCAACCGAGAGCCGCCACGCGGAATCATTGCATTAAATGCCAAAGAATCCTTCGGGTATAAAACTCGAGAGTTAGCGGATTTCGAAAAAATTCTTCTCTTCTCCGATTCTGTTTTCCTCTCTCTTTTTCCTTTTGAGTTCTCCTCCTCCATTCTCTGTCATCTCTCATCCGGCCGGCGTACCAATCACTTAGGGTACGCTCTTCTCATCCTTTAGAAGACCTTCTTCCTTTTCTGTATTTTTCAAAATGTCGGAGACCTCCTACTCTGATGCCATTCCGATGGTGAGGTTCGGGGATTCCGAATCGGACCCACCTCTATCAGAGTATCAGGAGATGGACCCCAGAGAATCCCATTCCAGGACAGCCGATCCTGTGAATGAAGAGGAATCTGACGTTCCTGAGCCAGGAGTTGGGGATGGGACGGTTCAGAGAGATTCCTTCGAGCTGGACGGCGTGGTCTCGTAAATTACCTAGAGAGAACTGGATAATGCGAGGAGGACGTACGGGATCCCGGAATCTGTTGATCTTAGGATTCCGGACCGGACTGATAGACCGAGCCGACCGAGCAGGGGAGAAACCGTTATCTCCCTGATGCATCTAGAGGCCGGGCTCAGGTTACCCCTACACCCCTTCGTGCAGGAGGTCCTTAACACCCTAGGCCTCGCACCGAGTCAGCTCCAACCTAATGGCTGGAGGTGTATGGTGGGATGGTACATCTTGTGGCAGAGAGTAGGAAATAAAGACCTGAACTCGAACGAGCTGTTCTCCATGTACAGTCTCAAGTCTCTGGGAGGTCATGGTCTTTATTACCTCTCTTCTCAACCGGAATAAAAATGGTGTAAATGTTTAGATTTATGATGGCTATTTTCACATCGCGGATGAGAACCTTCACACTCATTAATGAAATGAGAAAAGAAGAAGGGGGATTCAAAACTTTTCTAACTCGAAGAACATAATGGACGGTGTGTATTTGGTGCCACATGCCTGTAGTGGGGCCCACCGTATAGTTAAAGACCATACAAATCGTCTAGGGTGTTGGAGCGTGAGTCACCTTCTTTCCTCTCTCCACTTTACTCTAAATTAGTTTTCTACTCTCTACTTTCTTTTTAGGCTCCTTAAATCCTTCACCACTCTAATTTTAAAAATGGATTAGGTGGTGTTGCCCACACCACCCCCAACCATGGTGTGGTGATGTGTTGGGCGATGTGGACCCCATGTGATGTATGTATTCTACATCCACACCATTCATTAGCTTTTTCGACAGATTTTAGGGCATGAACCCAAAAAAAAGTGAAGCGTGGACCACGCTTAAAGAAATAGTGGAGATAGTAACACCCATTGTAAAACCTTCCGATGGTCCACCATAATATTTATTTGCCAAATTTGGATCCTCTGCTCGGCGAAATCAAGAAAGCCCTGATTCTGCCGGTCCTAATTGGTCGAGTTCAGCATATGGCAACATTGACTGCATTTAATGTAGCAGTGCTGACCTCGTCAATGCTGAGCTAGACCAGGTAAGGCGAATCAAGATTTTCGCAGAGGATTCAAATTCTTATTTGCCATCCAACCTGTTGATGAGGTCCCACTAACTTGGGTGAAGGGAGAGCACAAGTATCATCTTGATCCAAAACTTTTGTGTTCTCAAAGAAGTTTTTAACGACGGGCATTCAATCACCAATATTTCCTCTGGTGTGGTCCACTTGATCTTCATATCTACTTCATTTTTAGGTTCCTACCCTAAAATGAGTTGGCAAAATAGATAAATGATGTGAATATAGAACACATTTTCTAATTTATATTTTATGGTGACTCCATATTCCATTAAATATGAAAGATTCATGAATTTGAAGTTTTTAAAAATCTAGAAGCGGGATGGCCCACATATACACTTAATCATGATTATTAATTGCACATTGTGCATGCATGTGCATTGTCCAAACCACATGTTCAGGCCCTAAATCTGACCGCACGACAATTGAAGATCATGGGGCGACGTGGATGGATGTCTGGACTAATGGATCAGCATGTCAGGCCCATAAAATGTGTGACATCAGGCCCACATGTATAAATATGTTGCGTTAGTCACTTATAGACCGATTTTCAGCCTAGTTAAAGCTTCCCTTTGGGAGATTTGATCCACTCATCTATTTAGTGGGATTGATGTAGAGCGGGTTTAGACATTTTCTTGATTAAGATGGACTAGAGGAAGTCCGATCGGAGCCGGAAGTGATTCAGGCCGATAGAATAGTAAAGTAGTCGTATCTTCCAATCCAAGATGAGTTTTGGGATATATAATATATAATTTTGTGGTAGCTCGAGCTAGTTAAGACAATCAATTGGGTTGTCCATGCCGAATTTACAAGATTCAATGTTATCGACCATTATTAGCCTAGTTTAACTTTGTTCTTACTATAAATTATAAGTTTTAATTTGATTATAACTTTTTATCCGTCTAAGTTAGAAAACTTTGTTTATGAATAGTAAGTAACTATTTATAGTAATTCACGTCGTTTACGTGTTTGAGTTAGAGTAGGACTCTGCTACTTAGTCATAAGGTTAGTTTTTCAAATGCATTATAAATTCGATTTTATTTACTAAATCAATTATTGCGATTTTTTTTAAATTATTTATGTCATCTTAATCTTCTCTCATGCGTTCAAAAAGGTCTGGTTGAGGAGTCGGGAGGCCTGCATCAGGGATGGTGGATGATTTCAATCATAACATAGTCACAGAATCCAGATCATTCAATGGTGACCATCATGACATTTGTTTTAGACCGTCTAAATGGTAGATCAAAACCATCTAAATGCCATAAATAACCTTTTCATGTATGCAGATGCAAGGTTCTCCAAGGTATAAAGTCTTAAAATAAAATAAAATAAAAAAATCTTGGTGGACCACCAAAGTGCAATACCTAGGACTAGGCATAAACCCTAAGTTCAAATCCTAGAGGATTGACTTTATTTGATATTCTCAAGTGGTTGGATTCCACCTTACCAAAAGGGGGGATAAATATAAACAATAATATATATAAAAAAAGACTGATAACCTACAAGCAATTTACCATAGCTTATGGTCCACACCATTATTCTGTCAACATGGTAGTTTGTATAAGACATCAGTACCATCGAAACGGTAGGCTCCACCGTTGAAGATCACCTGAAACAAAAATTACACTATTTAGTTTATCAAGTGGGCCACATTATTGGAATAAATGGACAGTTGATGATCTGATTCAATATACAGATACTGCCGATCGGATCGTTCTTTTAGAAGGATGATCTTCATGGTGGGGCCTACCATTTTCATGGTACTGATGTACACCAAAGGTGGCATGTTGGCGAGACAGATGGTCCGGTACCACAAGTTGTGGTACAGTTGTCTGTAGACCATCAGTTCCTGAGAATAAATAGAAATGAATGGCTGGGGTTTGAAGACATAAGCAATGGCTAATAATAAATTGGAAAAATGCCAGTGTTATAAAAGCACTTATTCTTTTTTCTTACAATACATAGTACGCGTCCCCTGTACACGTGGCATTACAATATTAGAACTGCACCATTCGTTTGGTGGGCCCCACCATGGATGGGCTGTACACAGAAAAGGACACTACTTAGACAGCTGTAAACGAACAAATATAGCGTTCTTTTTTTTTTTTGCATTGGATTTTAGATGACTGGTCTCCGTTTCTTTTAACCGTCAATCCTTAAAAGTACCAGAATCTAAGGTTCGGATCGTTTGGATGGCGTGATTTTTAGGCTACAGCCCATCCATGTTTAGGGATTCCGAATAAATGGTCCAGATCTCATACACATGGACTGAATACATTGAGGTGCCATTTGACTAAGGTGGAACGTCCACATCCATGTCCATGGACCACTAAGTTACTTTCTACTCATCAAATACATCCAATGTTCCCGGTTTATATCACATCCAGGCCACTTAAAGACAGGCCCCACATTGAAGATCAGTGGACTCAAAAAGCCATTCTGATCTATTCATCAGGTGGGCCACACTTGTAGATAGAAGTATACCGAAGTGGATTGTATCCACGCTGTCCATCTGTTTTTTCAGATCAATAATGATATCCACCGTTGGAAGCTTCCTAAGGCCCACAGTGATGTTTATTTGTCATCCAACCCGTTCATAAGATCACAAAGACATGGATGAAGGAAAAAAAAAGCAAATATCAGCTTGATGCAGAACTTGTGTGTCCCCAAGAAGTTTTCAACGGTGAGTGTTCAATTCACGCTGTGTCCTATTGTGTGGTCCACTTGAGATTTGGATATGCTTCAATTTTGGGTTTATGCCCTAAAATTATCCTATAAAATGGATGGACGGTGTGGATAAAAGACATAATCACGGTGGGCCCCACAGAGTTTACTCTGCTGAGTTAGTAGGCAATCCGCTTCCCGAAGTACACATTAGCCGTCAAATATTTTTAACAGTGAGGCCCACCTGAAGAATAGATACGTGCAGTATCTTAGCCCAGCAATCTTCAAGGTGGGGCCTACCATCTCAGCGGTTGGGATGTCGTCTACACATGACACATTGGCTCGTTTGAGCCCAATGGACTGTAAAGTTATGGTGCATTGAGATGGATGTGAACTTTCCTCTTTTGACAGTCAGTACATAGCATCTCTGATGGGGTAGATAAAATGACATGTACGTCGGAGATTCCTCTCTGGCAAAGGGACAAAGAAAAAGATGGTTCACCACGATTCATCCCATTATATTGTAATAGGGTAAGCTTTACTCTCTAGATTTGTGGCCTTCTTTCAATGATCCAGACCGTTTGTTTGATGGGCCTCACAGGATATATCCATCCAATAGATTAAAAAAAAACTCTTAAATTTGAAATATTTTAACCCCTTTATCATTGGAATCTGGAAAATGGACAATCTTTGAGTAATCAAAGGGTTGAAATCTAAGATTTTTTTTTTTTTTTTTTTTGTGGGTATTACTCACTAACTAAGGCCCACCATCAGAACGGTTTGGATCATTGAAAAAACTCCTGATGGAACGCTAAAGTACATCGGGATGTATTCTAGCAAACCTCTAAAACTAGAAGCTTGCTACTTACGCTTGCAAGAGCCTTGCCAAATCACATGCATTCACACGTGTCACTACATAATTCGTCAGCTCAATACGAATTTCTGGCCTAAAGATCAGGCCATTATAGACCTCAGGTGGGCCACCGCATACATAACAAATGGACGGCCAGAAATATATTTTTTTAAAAGTTGGTTTACTTTCTGATCTTTGATAGGCGTTCACGCGTGTGCAATAAAGATCAGTCACACGCCAGACATGTGCCAGCGTGGCATATAGGTGAGAGATCCAATCCATCCATCAGGTTGGCCCGACCTTCCACATCTTTTCCGAATAATAAATCTAATCCACTTGGCGTGTGGACCCCATATTAGAAGTGGATGTGTTAGATTTTTTCAGAACCGTACATTTATTTTGCTAATTGTGGCCCACCCAACTAGTGGATTAACCTGATTCTTGGGCTAGAGCATCAATATAGTGGTGTCTTTTCTGATGGATGGATTTGATCTCCACGCTGGCACATGTGTAGCATGTTCATGAGCTTAAGGTAGAAGATCCGACCATTGATTACCAGATGGATCAGATCTCACCCACACATATTCAAAATTGGCACGTGTGGAGGGTGGGCTTCTGAGATTCCCACACGCGTGAATTAGCAAAGCTCCAATGACACTGTTTGGATGTTGATAACAACGAATCTAGTCCTCAATTCAGGCTTTGGTGTTATCCTTTTTAATCTCACGGCATCCAATGCTGCTGGGAATATTATATACATATGCTTTTTTTCTATTTTTCAATTCCAAGAAAGCCCAACCTCCTAATGCCCACATTCACAATGTTTTTCTAACATCCTCTTACCCATGAAGGGGCAAAATGGTCATTTCAATCTTGCTCGAGAAATGATTGTTTAATCCTTATCCTTATCCTCTTAGCTAAGGGCATGTGTTGGACACACTCCCTAATAGTAAATGCAAGGCCTCCTAGGGTTTGTGTTTGCCACCATTTATTTAAATGGGTGGCCCACCCATCACCCAAATGTGAAATGTGTGAGTTGATCAAGACCGTCCAAATCGTGGGTCCCAATGTATGTGGATCATGGCCACAAGAAATCGTCTAGCCCTTGATGGTTGCACTTGTGCTCAAGCGGGCCATGAAATTTCAACAGTTGATGGAGACATGAAATTGGTTTTTTGGGATTGAGGGAGTGGAAGACTTTCTTTGGAAGATGGTCATACCTACTAATCATATTGAGATGTTTTGGTTTATTAGTTATAAAATGTGATATGGATGTCTGTTTCTTTAATATAAATATATTTTTATATCCTAACAACTTTTTTTAAGTTATTTATTCTTGAAGGGAGGATTTAGGGTTTTGTTTAAAATTGTCGTCTATTTGTAATTTTGAGCGTTTGGGTCGATACGTAAGTCAAACTTATATTCTTGAATTGAGCGTTTGGTTCAGTATGTAAGTCAAACTTATATTACATGGGCAAATGATACAATTCCTAACCATGTTAGGGCATGGTTAGGGCAAAACCAAGGATTGTACCGAAGTTTACAATGGTTTTTTTTTAAAGAGTAATGACTTTTATTAGTCATTGTCCCAAACTAGGGGAACCAAACAATTGATTAGGGATTTATCAATTCAGAAACAAAAACACTAGCATAACTCTTATTAGATGGGGTTCATTTGAGTTAACAAGGGCAATTTTTTTGTCCATAAGATCCATCTTTTCTATTAGGTGCACCACCTCATGTTTGGCCATGAACCTAAAAAATCAGCATATGATCCAAAAATTTGGTGGGAGACTAGGAGGAATAGTTGGAATGGGAGATGTCCTCCAATTAAAACCTTCCACATTCTTTGTTGGGCACATTGTGGGTATATGTGCCATTCAATCCATTCATACAATGTACCAAACTAGGACAAAGGGATGGCCCAAATGTTAGGCTATTTTATGTCCCAGACAGGCTACACCACATGAATTTAAAAGTTTTAAGCGTGATTTTATATCATTCGTATGGTGTGGCCTCACTTAGTTCTAGACCATATGATATGTGGGCTCTAGGCCTATTTGGTTTACAAATTACATTATATGTGTATAGTAGCATATTGTAAAACTGCAATCATTATAAATTGCAACCCCTCTCCTTGAAAGCAATTAATTTGATTGATGATTTCTGTGTTCGGATAGATGTGATAAAACATAATGATAATACTTTTATATTATTGAAATGTTAAATCAACAAAGAAAATACATTGATTTTCATGTTTGGATAGGAGATTTCTACTACAATATTGTAAACACTCCACCCGAAATGAGAGAAAACTACTCTTCGACTTCACTATGACTTTGGCAAAAGTATTTCAAGCAGGTCTTGCGAATAACTAATGGACCAGATTGACAAATCAGGGGGCCTGATCAATTCAAACTTAACCAAATCGTTTGGACCTTCAAAGACTCGAAAACAGACCGCTTCAAGAAAGTCGTCTCCAGCCAATCTGAAAGACCTTAAAAATCCAGATAAATCGGACAAAAGGGGTCAGTGCGACTTGGAAGTTACTAATGGGTCAAATTGGCATAATCGCATCCGACTTAAATTGGATATTAGCCAATTGTTTAGGTTATCCAGAAACTTTGCCCTCGCATGACTCCAATTAAACCACATTTATCAGACTTTATTAAAATCTCATGGAAGTCTAGATGAAAGGGTCTTTGATACCTTCCAAAAACAATCTGGGACCTAATCAAATGATACCCAAGACCGATGAAATATAAACACCTAGAGACCTTGAAACCACATGTACAGAACAACTGCAATGCAAAAGATAATACCAGTAGCAGGTACTTGAAGTACCCAAAAGAGACCATGTGACATAAAGAATAGCTATAGGCCTAAAACCAATACCTGAGATACCGATTGAAGGTTTATTTAAACCACGCAAAAGTGAACCATCTGGGAGGTGAAGGGAGGTAGAGGTGGGAATCGAGAGGTTAAGAGACTAATTGAGAATGAGTCGGTGTGCATCTTAGGGAGAGTTAGTTCACACACGCCAAATTCACCTAGGTCTCAGGAAATTTGGAACTATAGCTATCCACGCAGCCATTATGTCCAAACTTAAAGAAACAAATGAAGAAAGCATTTAAGTAGAAAACATTATTGAAGTCAAAGAGTAAAGTTGGAGTTAGGGACATGTAATTATAGATTTTACAAAGAAAAAAGGAGGTTAGGTTTCTCATTTTCCTTCTCACATTTAAAATCAACCTATATTTTACTCGACGCATCTCAAGAATGTATGTAATATTCACACATTGTTTTTGCATTCCTCTCCTTTACATTTTCTTTTTTATTTTTTATTTTGCTTATACCTGGAGTCGTGAAACTCTGTAAAATATGGCCTAATGTAGTAACACTGAATTCCCTCAAAATAATAAAATTCTGTAAAGTAGAGATCAAATGCAATGCATGCAATAAATAGTGTCTAACCCCTTTATTTTCTGTCATTGAAGCTCTTAACCAAAAATCCATAATCATAGACTAATCGCTAAAGTCAGTTGAATTAAGAAATCTAATAATTCCACTACCAGGAAATGATTTTACGATTTGTAATACTTCATTTAGCTTAGTAGCAACTTCAGTCTAAACATACTTTTAATCCAAGTTAATCCCACAACACCAACCAAGGAAAATTAGAAGTAATGCCAAAGAATTAAAATTATAATCATTATAAATATAATGTAAAATTATAATGGCCATACATTTCTTTACCTATCTCTTATTTACATTTGCATGATTGGTGTATACCACGCCTATGTATACTATGGTTCACTTAAGTATGGCCCACAAATTTCATGGTACATGAGTGTGAAATCCAATCCATCCAGCAACAGGGCACGACAATGTAGATTACTCTGCCAAAAAATCAGGTCGGCCCACTAGTTGGAGGGCCATAATTTACTGAACAAAATTTTCCAACCGGTCCACATATTTCTAATATCATGGCCCACCTGCTGAATAGACCACCTTTGTTTTCAGAAAAAAAACATCTAAAAGACAAGGCCCACCTAATGGATGGTTTGGATTTTTCACATCTGCCATGCTGGCACATATAAAGGGCTATGATACTATGTACTACACCAAAGCAGTTTTTTGATAGGATGGAATGGACTTTCTCAGCCAGACTGGCCCAAAACCCCCCCAACAAAGGCCATATGAGCCAAACGTCGCACTGCAGAATAAAGAGAAGAATATCTTTAATAGTATCCGGATAACACCATACGTTTACTTTTGGAGGGATGGCCCACCTTGTTTGGCATGTCATTTTCGTACATACATTCGTTGGTCATGAGCCAAAAGTTACTTTAAGAATACCATCTTAGCCATCCATTAAATAAACTTTTTTTCAACGGACGTGGTTGCAGCTGATGCTTGTCTTGTAGTCCTTTTCTGGGACGCGGTTTGGCTAATGACCCCAGCTAGCTGGTGTCAAAGCTCTGTGTGGCCCATCATGATGTATGTGTTTTATCTGCGCCGTCCATCCATTTTTCCATCTTATTTTAGGGCATGTTCCGAAAAATGAGGCAGATCTAAATCACAGGTGGACCACACCACATGAAAACAGTAATGATTGAAAATTCACCATTAAAAACTTCTTATGGCCCACTGTAATGTTTACTTTCCATCCACCCTGTTGATAAGGTCATACAGAGCTGGATAAAGGGAAAGCACAAATATCAGTTTGATACAAAACTTCTGTGGTCCCCAAAAAAAGCTTTCAACGGTAAGCATTCAATCTCTATTGTTTCCTGTGGTGTGGTCCACTTGAGATTTGAATCTGTCTAATTTTTTAGTTCATGCCCTAAAATGAGCTGCAAAAATGGATGAATGGTGTGGATAAATCACATACATCATGGTGGGCCCACAAAGCTTTCACACTAGCTTGCTGGCTAGCGTCGGCTCACAGTTCAAACCGCGTCCCATTTTCTGTGGGCAGTAATGCCAAGGTGATTTTACTTGGAAGCGGATTGTGTACTTACTGAGTAAACTATGTGGGGTCCACCATGATTTAAGTATTTCATCCACTCCGTCCATCCATTTTAACAAATAATTTTAGTGACTGAGCCTAAAAATGAAGCACATCCAAAGCTCAAGTGGAACACACCATAAGAAACAGTGTAAATTGAATATATACCGTTGAAAAATTTTTGGGGGCCACAGAAGTTTTGTATCAAGCTGATATTTTTTTTTCCCTTCATACATGTCTTTGTGATCTTATGAACAGTTTGGATGACAAATAAACATCACTGTGGAATGTTTCAACAGTGGAAATCATTATTCCCATTGTTCCCTATGGTATGGTTCACTTGAGCTTTGGAAATGCTTTAATTTTAGTATTAACCGTTCAAATTATCTGGAAAAACCGATGGACGGCATGGATAAATCAAAAACATTCACGGTGGGCCCAACAGAGTTTACTCAGTACGATAATCATACTGAGTAGCTCAGTATGCAATCCTATTTCATTTTACTTGGGCCATTGGCCAAGCGATTCCCGGTGTTAAAGCAAATCAGCAATAAGTACCTTTTCCTCCCAACTCAGCAACATCTCTGTGGGGCCCACCATGACGTGCATGTGACATTTAATACGTTCATCACTAGAGCCATCCATTTTAGAAGGTAAGCTCAAGAATCCAACCTAATCCAAAACTCAAGTGGGCAACACCAAGGCAAAGATGGGAATGAAATGTCCACCGTTGAAATCTTTCAGGGGCCCACTGTGATATTTATATGATCTTTGATCCGTTGATACTGAGGGATGAAAGGGAAAACCGAATATATGCTTTATTCAAGACTTCAGTAGATCATAGGAAGATTTCAAAGGTGTTCATCTATCATTCAGTTCCTGTGGTGTGGCCCACTTGAGTTTTGGATAGATCGTGTTAAAATGATGTATCACAGATGATGAAATCATCTGAGTGGATTCCACGCAAACATCACATTGGGTGGAAGCGGATTGGGTCTTGCCATTAATGTGTTCAGGGGGGGCTCTGTAGGGCCCACCGTGATATATGGATTTCATCCATGCCGTCCATCTATTTTCTCATATCATTTTAGATGTGGGTCTAAAAATTAGGCTCATAAGGTTATATAGACATGGATGAAGGTGATAAAACACAAATATCAAATTGATCCAAAATTTTGCAGATCACAGGAATTTTTAATGGTGGGAGTTCAATACTCACTATGTGGTCCACTTAAGCCTTGGATCTGCCTCATTTTTGGCTTAATAACTTAAAATGATCTGAAAAAGTGAATGGACGGCCTAAATAAAACCCATACATCACGGTGGTCCCACATAGCCCTGCCTAGATGGTTTATCGTCCTGGCAGGGGCAGGACGCAATCCGTTTCCACAATGGGCCAACATGGGTATTTATGTGGAGTGCGGATTGCGCACTGCGTAAGCTTTGTGGGGCCCACTGTGTTGTATGTGTTCTATCCATTATGTCCATTCATTTTATAAGCTCATTTTAGGGCATCAGCTCAAAATGAAGCATATCCAAAGCTCAAGTGGACCACACCATGGTAAAAAAGCAGGGATAATGCTGTCCACTGCTGAAACATTCCTAGGGTCCACAGTGATGTTTATTTGTTATCCAACCTGTTTATAAGGTCACGAAGCCGGGGATGAAGGGACAATACAAATATCAGCTTGATCCAGAACTTCTGTAGCCACCGAGAAGTTTTCAACCGTAGTATTTTAATTCCCATATTATATCTTGTGGTGGTGTCCATTTAATTTCTGGGTATACTTAGATTTTGGGCTCATTCCCTAAATGAGCTGTAAAATCGCTTGATGATGGTTTGGGTGATTCTGTCATCCAAGATCTTGGTTTAGGAACTAACTTCTGGATTGGTCTCTTAATCTAAATATTAAGTGGCAGTTTCCTTACCCTAAACATTGTTGCTCTGGCTAACCATTTTAGGAGATTAAGACTCATGAAATTGTTCCCATGGATGATGAAATTGTTTGGATTCTATCTCAAAATGGTACCCTAACTTTTTAGTCTGCTCTAGCTGCTTATAGATATGTTAGCCAAGCCTCATTGAGGAGTGATCATATTTGGTTCTGACGGTTATATCCTTAGACATTCTATTGTAGCTTAGATGACTTTTCTTGAAAAACTAAAGACTAAGAACATGCTTTATTCCATAGGCATTTTCAGTGATAATGTATACGTATTTTGTCAACATGATGTTGAACATATTAACCAACTTTTCCTTTTTTGTAGGTTCATAGAGTAGTATGGAGAAACCTGCACTCCAAACTCTATATATCCCTTATCCACCATCATACCATTACCCAGGCTGTTGCTTATCTTGTGGCCAATGCTACTGACCTATATCTATTTTTCTTTGCGAGCTTTCTTTCTCGGTCTTGGTGTGGCATATTTGGAGAGAAAGGAATGACGCATATTTAATAGGAAAAATTCCCCAAAAGAAATGATTTTTAGGAATATCATTTAGGAGTTGAGAGTTAGGACGCTTTATTATTATTATTTTTAGCCCTTCTATTGCAGCTAAGGCCCCCAACAATGTCTCTGCTACTTGAAACCTCCCTACAGGCTATTCTGTTTTGCAGCCTCCCGCTCAGCAACCTATATAATGGCTTAGACCTGGCCTTGCCTGGACCTTAACTTGTGCTGAGATTTCGAATTCGAGGATTAGGGTCATATTGTTCTCTCCTAATGTTATTCCTTCTTGGGGAATTCTCTCCGAGTTTACCCATGGGGCGGGTGACAAGTGCTTGCAAACCTTACCCTATGCCTTACATTTCTTTTGTTTTGATCACTCTACAGGGACTAGCATTTTGGTGTGCAATCAACAAAGTCCGGCAACTATTAGAGACCTGCTTTCCTCCTCTTGGGAGATACGTTTGTTTGCTAGGAGGCTCTGTATAAGTTATGCGGAATAATCGGATCGTCTATGCATCAATAATGGAGATTCCATACTGTAATCTTAAAGCCATACCTGATTGGGAAGACATTCCCGATGCCGTCGTGTTGTCGAGAAGAACGCTTGGTCTTCCGCACCTAACACCTTTAGGAGAACCTCTTAATGGGGACTAGGGTTTTCTCTTGTATGTTGGTGAGGGGACCAAGACATATATTTATAGGAAAGAGGGCCAGAGAAGCTTACCCATCACACTTCTCTCCTCTAGGGTCTCCACACCGTAGGTTTCCATATCTGGCTTAATAACCGCGTATAGGGAACACGGTTCAAGCGTCCCGCCCCAAACCTATTTGCAATAATCACAACTATAGTGGGGCCCACTGAATCGCTCAATCTGAATAATCCAACGGTCATGATCTAAACTGATGATCATGTGTGGCCCACCTAATGGAGTCTTACATTCTCCCACTTGGGCTACACTGATCTCTGAAAGAAAATAAAACATTTTATTTTATTTTGTGAAAAACATTTCATAAAACATGTTTGTTTCAAAAAGTTCCTAATGGGCGCCCTACTGATTTCAAAACAATACCGTTGGATAATTATGAGCAACGCTTGTCAGATCCGGTCCATCAAGACCACTGATATTGAATCATGGTAGTCAACACAACATTTCATATTTTCGAAGTGTGACGAATCACGATCACAAATACCAATAGCCTTAACGGCATGGATCAATGATATGGGGTGTGGTATGAAGATTACACGTCTCATGTGATCATACGTGTTTATCTTCAAGTGGTCCTACTGAACGTGTCTCCAAGACACAAACCAAAGTCTTGCTTACTCAAAACTGAATGTGCACACTGAAGGAGAAGCAAGATATAAACTGAAAAACAGAATCATCAATGCATAATAGATATCTCAAAAAATGTCTGGACATAATCGGATCATACATGAAAAAACTCCCACTACTGAAATACATCCTTGGGATCAACAACTCCCATAGATGTCACATGCTCCTTAAAGAGCGTGATAGGAAGGCCTTTAGTGAGAGGATCCGCTATCATCTGCCTTGTGCCGATGAGTTCCACAGACACTTGACGATTCTGAACTCTCTCCTTCACAACAAGATATTTGATGTCAATGTGCTTTGACCTCGATGAATGCTTGTTGTTGTTGGAGAAGTTAACTGCAGCTGAACTATCACAATAGATTTTCAATGGTTTCGGGATCATCTGCACAACCCGTAAACCAGAGAAAAAGCTCTGAAGCCAGACCGCCTGATTCATGGCTTCATGACAAGCTACATACTCTGCTTCCATGGTAGATGATGCCGTAATTGACTGTTTCACGCTTTTCCATGATACGGCTCCACCAACCATCATGAATACATAGCTCGAGGTGGACTTCTTGCTGTCGAGACAACCAGCAAAATCTGCATTTGTATATCCTACCAACTCCAAATGGTCGGATCTCCTGTATGTGAGTTCGAAGTCCTTTGTCCTTTGCAGGTAGCGCAACACTTTCTTTACAGCTATCCAATGATTCATTCCTGGATTGCTAAGGTACCTGCCCAACATTCCAACCACAAAAGCAATATCTGGACGCGTACAGACCTGAGCATACATGATGCTCCCTACTGCTGACGCATACGGAATAGCTTTCATCTTGTCCTTCTCTAGGTCATTCTTAGGACACTGAAATTGACCAAACTTGTCACCTTTTACAATAGGTGCTTGGCCAGGAGCACAACCTTGCATGCCAAACCTTTCGAGAACCCTATCAATGTAGGCCCTCTGCGACAGGCCAAGTAATCCACGTGATCTGTCCCGGCTAATCTGAATGCCGATGACAAAGGAAGCATCACCAAGATCTTTCATCTCAAAATTTTGAGATAGAAATTTCTTAGTCTCACGCAACAATCCAATATCACTACTGGCCAATAAAATGTCGTCAACATACAAGACCAAAATGATAAACTTACTTCCACTGATTTTCACATATATGCACTCATCCGCAGTGTTTTCAATGAAACCATATGAGGAAACAACTTCATGAAACTTTAGGTACCACTGTCGTGATGCCTGTTTCAACCCATAAATGGACTTCTTAAGTTTGCAGACCAGATGTTCTGAGCCTTTGGCTTTAAAACCTTCTGGCTGCAACATATATACGTTCTCCATTAGATCTCCATTGAGAAACGCAGTTTTTACGTCCATTTGATGTAGCTCTAAATCCATATGAGCCACAAGAGCCATAATGATCCTAAAGGAGTCTTTCTTAGATACAGATGAGAAAGTCTCCTTAAAGTCAATGCCCTCACGCTGAGTGAAACCCTTTGCAACTAGTCTGGCTTTATACCTTTCGATATTGCCCTTAGAGTCCCGTTTGGTTTTAAATACCCATTTGCAACCAATCGGCCTAATCCCTTCAGGCAATTCAACAAGGTCCCAAACTTTGTTGTCCTTCATGGATTTCAATTCATCCTTCATGGCATCGAACCAATGAGAAGAATCCGCACTTTGTTCGACCTGTGAAAGGGATACAGGATCCTTTTCAACCCCAATGTCAAACTCATGCTCCTGCAAATAGACGACGTAATTGTCTGGTATTGCGGATCTTCTCTCTCTGTGTGATCGTCTTAATGGCTCATTATTCTGAATTGGGTTTTCCATTTCCTCATCAGTGGGTTGTATTTGAGGTTGTACATGGTCGTCCATAGGGATCTCAGGGTCCTCTACTGGACGGACAACCATGGTACTCTGAATGATTGTGGTGGGAATCACAATCCGCTCTTCCTCAAATACAATATCTCTTATATTTGTGCTCCCACTATCTTCAGTGCTCTCAATAAACCTAGCATTCTCAGTCTCGATGACTCTCATGGAATATGATGGACAATAAAATCTGAATCCTTTTGACCTTTCTGGGTATCTAATAAAGAAGCAACTAACAGTTCTAAGGTCAAGTTTTCTTTCATGCGGGTTATACGGTTTGGCTTCTGCAGGACAACCCCATACATGAAAATATCGTAGACTAGGCTTTCGGCCTGTCCACAATTCATATGGAGTTTTCATTACAGCCTTACTTGGGACCCTATTAAGGATATGCACAGCCGTTTTCAACGCATCACCCCACAAAGATTCTGGCAACGTAGAATTACTAATCATAGATCGCACCATGTCCTTTAGGGTGCGATTACGCGTTTCCGCTACACCATTCTGCTCTGGAGTACCAGGCATGGTGTACTGGGCGACGATGCCACAATCTTGTAGGTATCTAGCGAATGGACCTGGATTACGCCCAGATTCGTCATACCTTCCGTAGTACTCACCACCACGGTCGGATCTAACGACTTTGATCTTCCTGTCGAGTTGATTCTCGACTTCAGCTTTATAGATCTTAAATGTATCCAGGGCGTCTGATTTTTCGTTAATAAGGTATAAGTACCCATAACGAGAATAGTCATCTATAAAAGTGATAAAATACTTCTGCCCATTCCAAGATGCTGTAGGGAATGGTCCGCAGATGTCTGTATGAATCACTTCTAAGAGTCCTACGCTCCTAGTGGCACCCTTTTTCCTTATTCTAGTCTGTTTACCTTTAATGCAATCAATACAAACCCCAAAGTTTGAGAAGTCCGGGGAGTGAAGAATTCCTTCACGTACAAGCCTTTCCAATCTCTCACGAGAGATATGGCCTAATCGCCTGTGCCATAGCATGGAGGAATTCTCACAATCTAAACTTCGTTTGATGCCTTTAGTGTTTCCATGTGATGAGTTAATGCTGTATACATGTGAAACATCCAAATCTAGCTGATAAAGGTTATTAACTAAAGTGCCAGAACCAATCACAACTGAATCATAGTAAATGCTTAATTTTTCATTTGCAAATTTAAACTCATAACCAAATTTGTCCAAACGAGAAATGAAAACCAAATTGCGCCTTATAGAAGGCACACAAACAGTATCTACTAGATCAAGAAAGTGTCCTGACGATAACCTAAGCCTACAGACTCCAATTGCTTCCACGTTTGCCCTAATGCCGTTCCCCATATAGACTGATCTCTCTGCATCAGTTGGCGTCCGGCTTTGGAGCATATCCTGCATGGAATTACAAATGTGAATAGTAGCACCAGAATCTATCCACCAGGAGTCTGTGGACATATCAGCTAAATTTGATTCAAAACAGACTAAAATATGGTCTTTACCCTTAGAAACGAGCCATGCTTTAAAATCTTCACAATCCTTCTTCTGATGACCAGGCTTCTTGCAGAAGAAGCAGCCATCATTGGGACCCTTCCTTTTCTTCTTAAATATCTTTCCAGACTTAGGCTGATTGCCACCCGCAGGACCCGTAGAACCTTTTCCTGAAGTTTGCTTTCTTTTCTTATTTCCTTTTCGTCCCTGACCAGATGTCACTAGGTGCGCACTTTGTGTCTTGCTCGACCTTCTGAGTCTCTCTTCCTCCTGAACGCACTGAGATATCAGTTCGTTCAATGTCCACTTTTCCTTTTGAGTATTATAGCTGATTTGGAATTGACTGAATTGTGGAGGGAGGGAGTTCAGAACCAAGAAAATCAGGAGTTCATCCTCAATCTTAAGGTCTAATACGCGGATTTTAGCCACCACATCAGACAATCCACCAATGTACTCCCTGATATTTCCTTGACCGTTATAGGTGGCTTGAGTCAATTTATGTAAAAGTGAACTCAGCTCAGCTTTATCCGATTTCTGAAATCGTTTTCCTATTTCAGTCAGGAAATCTTTAGCTTTCTCAGTGTCGGGCATGACACCCTGCATGGTCTCAGAAATCGAGTTCTTTATGATTTTGAGACACATCTTATTTGACTTGGTCCAGGCCTTGTAGTGAGCCTTAACTGAATCCGTACTAGAATCAGTTGGAGTAGGAGGCTCTACTTCCTCCAGGGCCAAGTCCAAGTCCATGCAACCTAGGACTATTTCAACGGACGACTTCCATTTGGAATAGTTGGACCCAGTAAGCAAAGGTATGGAATTGAATTGTGTTGGAATATTAGAAACAGTCATAGCTGGATATTCAAAGCATAAAACTCACATTAATAATCAAGTCCCTTATAACAATGCATAAACATAAACCACAAATATCATGCATGTATGTTCATTCGATTGATTTGGGCCTTCAATCAAATGACCCAGAATGATGATGGGCCATAATCATCAAAATCTGGCAAGAGCCCAGCGTATCATCACGATTCCTCCTTTGGGCGAAATTGTAACATACAGGAGGCTCTACTGAATCATGAAGCTGACCAATGTTGGTGAAATAAATCTAAGACGCCCATCACCTTTGGGTGAAATGAATCTCTCAGACTTATATCACCATCACCAACCACTTCATCCCGCTCACATCCAGCCAAATGATGATACTTCTTTGTTCTGACCACCGCTGTCTGGCTATGAACGCAACTGAATGCAATCCTGTAATGGAGGGTCACTGAATTCCAAATACAGAAGTCTAGAAGTAGAAATCTTTGCCAATTGAGGTCACTTTGGTGGCTAACACAATAAGCTCCAATCCCCACTTCCAGAAGGATTGCTGCATGGTTCTGCCCACAACGAACCACAACGTAAAAGTTCTGATTTGGCCAAAAAACTACATGGGTAATGGCTTTATTTTAGGCCAAATCAGAGCTCAATAGTTATAACCAAGATGATTTGATTACCTAGGCCATCTACAAAGAAAAACCCACTAACCATTAACGTATATTAGGTTTTATTTGAATCTAAAAACGGCCCAGGTAGGCCCAGGTATACAAACACAATGGTTTACTTCATCTTGAACAATGGGCCTAAGTAACCAAAGTGGGCCCCTTAAAGTCCAAAAGAAGTAACAAGACATAATGGGCTGAAATGATTTGGGCTTGGGCTGGGCTTGCGGGCCTGATTCACTGGATTGGGCCTACAGACCAGGCCAAATGGATTGGGCTGTCGGGCCTGGCCACTGAAGTGGGCTGAATAGATTTGGGCTTGGGCCGGGCTGGCGGGCTTGACCCATTGGATTGGGTCTATTGGATCTGATTTGACTAAATGGGCCGAGTGCTGGACCTGGGCCTATGGATCGAGCCCCATGGTCGTGGGCCAGAGCCTGTAAATGGGCCCACTAGATGAGGACCAGGTGATGGTCTGGTTCAAAACAGGGCCTGGATGCGGCCGCCCGTCATAAAACAGCTACACGCTGTCATGCTCAAATTAGCAACAGCCGCTGTCCAGCTTCTATCATGCCCAAATCACACTGCCCTAGCCGCTGTCCAACTTCCTCTTCCACAGCCCCTGTGCAGCAGCAGCCGCCGACCGGCTTCCTCTTCCACAGCAGCCCCATCAGGAAAACCATTCCCAAATAGAAACCCTACCTGCTCTGTTACAGGGTGGAGACCTTGGCCACTGTCACCACTGCACGCCGTCCATTGTTGCATTCGCCATCAGCCACCGCCGGCCGGAATCAATGGCAGCTCCAACGACAACCATGATCAGGGTCCCGGCGACGGCTGCGGTCGACCATGGCGGCAGGTTTACACAGCGGCGGCAACAGCCGGTGCCGCCTTGATGCTCCCACGGCATCATCAGCCACCAACGCCTGAAACGATGGCTGATTACGAACGGTGTGGATTAAAAATTTCACAGTGGGCCCCACCTTGGTTCCCAGCGCAGAAACTTCCTGCTCAAGGCTTTCGCAGGAAATCCGTGCCCCTCAATAGAAACTTCCTGATCTGGAAATAGATGGCAGCCATTTGCTGCCGGCGGCAGCGCAATAGGATGGTCAGAAACCATGATGGTCACCACTTTTCTGGGAGAATAGCGGAAACAGATCTGGTCTGGTTCCTTTTTTTTTTTTTTTTTTTTAATCTTAATTACTGAAAATGGCCAGCGGCCCTAACCGATGATAGCTGTAAGCTCTCACGGACATGGCGTTTCTCTGCCACCATTAACGGCTACTAAATTGGTGGAATAGTGGCGATAATCAGCAGAGTCCGCTGCCGCTGATGGATGAGATAGATAACCGACAACAAGACGGGGCCCTCTCAAAACCCTTGAATGGAAAAGACAATCGGCTGACTTACATGCCACGATTTGCCCGGATCGTACACCAAAAAATACGTTTCTTAATGTGTCTGGATTTGGGGTAGCCAAAAAAAAAATTGGAATCCGGCATCCATATTAGGGTTTCGATCGAGCTCGAGATGTGCAAATCTAATCTCTTGGTGCTAAGAGAAATCCCCAAGATTAATGCATAGTTAGCTCTGATACCAATTGTAGAACTTATACATATGCGGAATAATCGGATCGTCTATGCATCAATAATGGAGATTCCATACTGTAATCTTAAAGCCATACCTGATTGGGAAGACATTCCCGATGCCGTCGTGTTGTCGAGAAGAACACTTGGTCTTCCGCACCTAACACCTTTAGGAGAACCTCTCAATGGGGACTAGGGTTTTCTCTTGTATGCTGGTGAGGGGACCAAGACATATATTTATAGGAAAGAGGGCCACAGAAGCTTACCCATCACACTTCTCTCCTCTAGGGTCTCCACACCGTAGGTTTCCATATCTGGCTTAATAACCGCGTATAGGGAACACGGTTCAAGCGTCCCGCCCCAAACCTATTTGCAATAATCACAACTGTAGTGGGGCGCACTGAATCGCTCAATCTGAATAATCCAACGGTCATGATCTAAACTGATGATCATGTGTGGCCCACCTAATGGAGTCTTACAGGCTCCACATTTTTGCTACATCTTCCTCCAGCCATGTTAGGATTATCTCTAATAGCTTGCAGGCCAAGTTAGGATACTGGTTGTATGTCGAGTGCATTCAATCTACTTCTAGATTTGTTATTGAGGCTGAGCTTGCTGATCTTATTTAACGCCTAGCTTTGACTGTGGGTTTTCCATTCCTTTGTGTTCTTTCTTTCCTCTTTCTCCCCTCTTTATTTTCTTCTTGATTTTTTTTTTTTTTTTTTTTGGAGGTTAGTACACACATCTGACTGTTAGTATACACACCCACACTGTTAGTCACACTTCAATGTTAGGCACCCCCACGTTGGGATTCAATAGCAAGATCTTAGTGTTGAGAGGTTATCTCCAATCAGTCTACCACTATCCCAAAGGCGTGGGTGTCTTTTCTTCTTGATTCCTCCTCTCCCTTGCCCCAGGGGTGTGGGTGGCAATTTCTTTTTCTTTCTTATGGAGTTCGCCCTACCTATTGTAATAAGTAATAAGAGAGTTTGCTTGCTTGCTTTAAAAAACAATTAGCTGTAAACACATGCGTGGATGAGAGTTACAGTACTCCTAGTTGCATTGGGATGCTTGAAGAGTTTCGATTGATCGATCTAGAACATCCATTAAATCGAAGATGCATCTTATGGGCTACCAAGAAAAATTCAAGATAATAATATATCATCTGATCGATTTGCAAAACGAGCTTATTTGTTATAGTCGTTCATTTCTCAAGCTATGGACACGACGGCTAGAAAGGTTTGAAGCCAAGTGCCACGTGGAGGAAAGAGAAACTAATGATTGTCGGCCCACTACTTGAGTGCTTGAAGATAATTTTTGAAGAAGTGGAGGCCGTAAGCTTGCTGACATCATGCCGAGTGTACACTCGGCATATATCTTGGGCCGACTATCACTATTCGTCCTACCAGTTGGTCAGCATCGCACCTCCTAAACTCTGCCACATACTTGGCCTTCACGTGTGACATGCACGTGCTTACTTATATCAAAAGATAAGTCTGCACTCCGCTTGTCATTTCTCCAAGTAGGCACTCGACATATGACCAGTATCCAAGGACACGACTATGCGGAGCATACACTCGGCATCTGCGCGAGATTAAGTATAACGACTAGTTTCTTGTATTGTCAGCGCGACTATTCCGGACGGCCGTCATCCAAGCATTATGTGGTCGTGATCATCTCACCACCCGTCGGCTTGATCGTGATTATGGCCATATGTGGCCCCAACTTATACCCTGATTATCAGCCCTTAACGACTCTCTAAGCATCTATAAAAAAAACCTTTCACGCTTCAGTCCAAGGTACGCAATCATCCATCATTAGCATACTTATAAGCCTTCCTCTCCATCATCAACTGACTTAAGCATCGGAGAGTCATTAGCCGGCACCCCCGGCGACCATCCTAACCTTTTGTGGTGATTGCAGATCTTTGATCAAATCCATTCTTCATCATCCTTAAATCTGACAGTGAAGATATGAGTTGGTCCCCTGATCAATATCTGTAGATATTACCGTTTTTAACGATAACACACACACACACACACACACACACACACACATATATATATATATATATATATATATATATATATATATATATATATATATATATATATATATATAGATTGAGAATGATAAACAATCCATAGTAAGGCCCAGCAAACATCCGGTTGAAATTGTTAATTATTTGGATTTATTATTTTGTAAATGATCTTTAACTTTATATGCAACCTCTGATCTTTCGCCGCCTTCTTCCCTCGTATCAGTCCTTTCGAGTGTTGCGTGGAGGAATGGAACTTCTATCTCATCCCTCCGAACCACCGTAACCTTTTTATCTCCTCCCCACCTGATCACCATCCCTTGCCGATCGAGCCTGATCCGAGCTTCCCATCCCTTTTCTAGCCTATAGCGAAGAAGGAATAGATGCGTCGAACAGATCGTCTCATTGAATGGATGTTTAGAATTATCTGATTAGTGTTATTTTCACAAGATGGCCCATCAAATGTTTGCTGCATCCAATGGACGGTTGAGATCGACGGGTTGAAGTACAACTAATAACACTGTAAGTTACAGTGCTTTGGAGCATTGGATCATTTCTTGTCTAACTAATATGGTTTTTAGACCATGGCCCATTATTATTTGATCTATGAAATGAACAAGTTCGATCTAAACCAAGTTTGCCACGTGTGCAACAATAAGACTGTTTTATTTTTTTCCATCCTTTCAAAAGGTTTTTGTATTGTGGGCCGTTTATTTTTTGACCCATCAGATGAACAGCTCCGATTAGGCCACGTGTACAACGACCGCACCTCCACAAGCGTGTATATGGCAGTTCATGTGGGAGTTGCTGGACAGGAATTGCGTACAGCAAAAAACATCTGTGAGGCCCATATCGATGTCTATCTGAAATCCACTCCGTGCATCATTTTCTTCATCTCATGTTAGGATGAAATTCCAAAAATATGGTAGATCCAAAACCCAGGTGGGCCACACCATAAGAAACAGCGGGTATTGAACACTTGGGATGTCAGAAATCTTGGATCAGACTAATATGTAAGTTTTCCCTTCATCCCAGTGGAAATCACCTTATGAACGGGTTGGATGGCATAAAAAATCATGGTGGGCCCCAATTACGTTTTAATCATGAACGTTCAATCCCACCCGTTTCCCATCATGTGCCCGACCTGAGTCTTGGATCTACCTCATTTTTTAGATAACTTCTTATCATGATCCATAGAAACGGATGTACGGATTGGATTTTAGATTTAAACTGTGGTGGGCCCATAGTGTTACGCTGGACGATGTCCCTCTGTCCAGCAGGTTGATGGACGCAATTCACGTCTGGCGTTGCTTTCTTCGTTAGAGACAGAGCACCAGAAACAATTCAGTTTTACTGCTAACAAAACATCATTAGACAGATATACAATAACTAATCTTAATTTATTAAAAGATCCGGTGCACGTAGGTGGATGGAATTTTGTACACTTAGTTTCTCTACATATGTTATAATGTACAATGATCCGGACCGTTCATTCGTTGGGGACACCCACGATTGGGTCTTGTTCCAACCGTCCGATCATTGTAAATTTGGTATATGGTCCACTTATGGAGTCATAGGGATGAATGAACGGTTCTCATCACTTTATACATGTTCCAAATGGATGGTATAAGCATCGTTTCCCCGCGATGGCCCATTCATTGAACGGTGTACATGGTTTTTCAGTTCGGGAGATGATAGAGACCACTATTAGGATCTTTTTAATCTTTTATTTGCAGATCATATAATAAAAGGTCAAGATTATCCTGATGAGAACGTTTTTATCAAGAGATGGTCCATCTATTTTGCAGCACAACAGATGAATGGTCCGGATTAGTGAATCATGGGCCCACTTGTCCATCTATTGTGCAAAATGTGCGACCATGATGGAACAATGCTAGCCTTCAATTAGTGGTTGACAAGAGGCTAAGTAAGGAAGCACAGCAATGGTTCATATTCAACAGGAGGAAGACTAAAGATTGGATGGATAGGATCAATCAAAATTGGAGATCTTTGTTATGTTCCAATTACAATTACATTCCTCTATCAGATCAACGGTCTAGATTAATAAAACATGGGTCCTCATCCTGAGAATGGCAATTTTCTTATTCAGTGCACGTCGTTCAAACCGGACAAATGTACATCATTCAGAAATTTGGACCATTCATGGGTCCCACCACCATTTGCCCAATGGTTCTGGTCCGGTCCACCTATCTAATGATTAAGATATAAAATCAACGAGAATTTCTACCTTGGCCCACCAGAAATGAGTCCTAGGGATGGACGGCTCTCACCGAACCGGACGAGTGGACCGGGTCGGACTTCCACTTCTGCGCGGCGCACTGACGTGGTGGGAAACTTTATAGAGAGACAACATCATCCTCGGCCCGATGATAGGAAAGGTATACTCGAGTGTTCAATTTGAACGAGTGGGGTCTATTTTTCCGTGATCTATACCGTTAAAATGATGCGACATACGATGGATGGCCTACGTTTTGAGAATAACCAACAGTAGGAGCTTCTATCTATCCAATCTTTGGTCTTCTTCTTATTTGAATGTGGACAGTTGTTGCATTTCTTATATTAAACGGTCTATTTTCAGTGCGCCGATCAAAGGTTAGGATTATCCCGTCACAGATAGTTTGGAGTATGCTGTTTTTTGACGGTGTGAAAAATAAAACCAACGGTCCAGATCACTCAACCAATGGCCCCAGTTGCACCATATCCTTGTGCCCCAGATTCTATTGATCCAGACCTTTGATCATTTGGGATCTTACCTGGACCATTAACGAACGTTTCCTCGACAGGATAATCATTCAACTCACTGCCGATCAGTACATAGACTAGAAAGAGAAACACAGCAGCGGTCCAGATTCAACTAAAGAAGAGCTTGATATTAGCGGTTGAGATCTTCCATTACAGTAATTTTACGGGGAGGATCACATCCACGGTGGGTACCATCATATCAATGGTCTAGATCACTGTCCTAGCGGCCCCACTTGTGAGAAATACGGACGCTCGAGTACAATGTATATGTCCTCGAGTCGAGGATGATACGATTACTCATGCGTGAGAGAGCAGCGATTTACGGCTAGTGCCCTTTGACTGCTCCCCACTTCCTAGCTTTTACGACTCTCGTTGTGGGCTATTTTTGTCTTTTAGGAAAGACACGTGTCAAACAGCCATCCACCCCACGTAGCATCGTGCCGTCTCATCACGAGCCTATCTCGGTCGTCGATCCTAATTATTTGAGGTTTGGTCGATCTACATCGGATAAGCTTTGCCTGGTGGGGCCCACCAGCGTACGTGGCGGGACACATCTCGACACGTTTTCATGTCTTTCATGGCGGCAGCAGCTTCGGTGGATGCCCTGATCTACCCAGATGGGTGGATCCCTGACTGTTGGGCCCACCTTGATGTATAAACATGAAATCCACTCCGTCCGTCCATTTTTTCAGCTCATTTCAGGGCATGATTCAAAAAATGAAGAAGATCTAAATCTCAAGTGGACCATACCATAGGAAAAAGTGGTGATTGAATATCGACCATTAAAAACTTCTTGATGGCAATCGGAATGTTTATATGCCATCCAACCTGTTGATAAGGTAAAAAAATCACTGGATGAAGGGAGCAAAAAAAAATATCATCTTGATCGAAAACATTTGTTGTCCCCAAGAAGTTTTTATTGGTTAATCACCATTATTTCTTGCGGTCTGGTCTTCCTGAATTTGGATCTACTTCATTTTTGGAATAATCCCTTTAAATGATCTGAAAAAACGGATAGACGGTGTGGATGGAAGTTACATACGTCAAGGTGGGCCCCACAATCAGGGATCCACCCGCGTTGGTAGGTTCGGGGATCCACCGAAGCCGCACCCTTATCTGAGACAGCTGTCTGCACCTCAACTCGGATGAGTCCGTTACGTTGGCTGGCTGCACTCATGACGCGAATTGCCTGTGCCCCCGTTACTTGAAAGTTCCTATTCGCGGGAAGCTGTGTGAGGCCCACCGACATGTCCCCGATAAATCCTATCCGTCCATCAGTTTTGGAAGATGACATTATAACAAAATACCTAACACTAGATCTAAAATCAAGTGGGACACACTCATCCAACCGTTGTGATTGAACGCCCACTATTGAAACCTTCAACGAAGATATTCGCGGGAAGATATTGATCGGGTAAAAACCGACACGCGCCAATGGCCCGCATCTGTAAGAGATCTGACCCGTCTATCAGGTAGGGCTCGGGTATTCAAAGATCCAATCTGGTCCACTTATCTAGTTGGTCACACATGATGATGAAAATAGGCCGTTGTTATTTTCTTTCTAATTATCCGTTCTTCTCGCGTCTGATTGTGGGACCTGATGAGTAGTGTCTATCAGCTTCATACGTCAGCTTTTGCTCATGGTGGGCCCTGAGAAAGGTGGACCCACTCCTGTAATGTATCAATCGGCTGTCCATCTAGTGGGCCAGAGCATGAATGGTTTTAATTTAAAAATTACACTCGACGATCCAGTCCATCAGCTTTCTTCTCTTTCACATTGTGAATTTTTTGACCGTCAACTTGAAAGGCAATGACTAGGATCATCCAGTCCGTGCGTATTTTCGACTACTTGTCATCCACAATTAGAGCAACAATATTGACTGTCCCAAATGATAAATCTTTATGCAAAAATTGAGAAATAAGGATAGGATGCTTCAGTGAAAAACACGCTGTCCTTAAAGCATAATTCGCCCCTATTCAATATAATTTTGAGTCGGCTGATAAATCTTTCTGTAAAAATTGAGAAATAAGGACAGGATGCTTCAATGAAAAACACGCTATCCTTAAAGCATAATTCGCTCCTATTCAATATAATTTTGATGCTTCAATGAAAAACACACTGTCCTTAAAGCATAATTCACCCCTATTCAATATAATTTTGAGTCGGCTGATAAATCTTTCTACAAAAATTGAGAAATAAGGATAGAATGTTTCAGTGAAAAATACGCTGTCTTTAAAGCTTAATTTACCCCTATTCAATATAATTTTGAGTCGGTTTATACGTTGCTGGCGTATTGCTTCCAGAATTCGGGACAAAAAAATCCTTTCTCCCATCCTCCCCCATCCGATGCGGGGCAAAAAAACCAAACACTTTTCTTTTAAAAATATTTAAAAAAAAAAACCTTTTTCAACACGGTGTGGATATTTCAAGCACGTGCCACATTTTTACATGTAGAGAGGGTACGACCTGCAAGTGGGCACAGGTAAAAGGAAAAGCTGCTGTGCCGTGCAGGAAAGGATCCCATGCGCTGGAAACGTACGTGAGTTGCCATACGGCAGAGATTCTGTGGGGCCCACTTTATGTGTGTGTGGAACCAAACAGTACACCATGTGCACCATCTCATATGACCGTACAAACCGGTAATCAGGTCGATCCAAAAGTCAGGTGGACCACATCATAGCGACAATGTAAAATCACCCTTAAAACATCTAAATTAAGTGGTTTGGCCCACCTGAGTTTTTAAATCTCCGGATTTTTAGGGCTTTCCTTTAGATCAGTTGGACAAGCATTGAACGGTTTGGATGGAAAGTAAATGGCACGTTACCTCCGGCTCATAATCTGGAAGTGCAACCCTCGACGGTTCTCCCGTCGTTTGCTTCCCAACGATGTGACTCAACTGAAATCTGTATGAGGTTGATCTTCGGTCTCTGGGGCTAACGGTGCACCTGATGGACGGCTTGGATGTTAAAGACATCTCAAGGTGAGGCCTACATGGCTCGATTTAATGGAACTCATATATACGTGGGAAAATAAGCAACAATTCCCGACCGCCTGATGTATCTGCCCACAAAGAATCGATCGCAGACGTTGAATCATCATCTGCATTTGTTCCCATGGGAACTAATCCACCGTACACCTGACGCACATTGACGATCGTCAGACTAAGGAAGTCAATCCAGACCGTCAAACGTTGTCCTCAATGGTAGAGCTGTACACGAGTTGAGTCAAATCTGGCATCACCTTGCTCGGTGCTCGATTCGAACCCACGTGCCCTGCTAGATTAGTAGACTGAGTGAGCTCTTGTTGATTTTGAGTACGAGTTTGAGTGGGTAGGCAGCTTCTCAACCAGGGTTGGCCGGCCATGAGCGGGCGTTGTGTGGGCAAAGTGAGGGTGGTAGGCGATGAGCGAATAGGGTGAGGGTGGCTGGCGACGAACTGGTTGAGTGAGGGGGTGAGGGACTGAGGGTTGCCGGCCGGCCGAATAGGGTTAGGATTTGAAAATGCTAAAAGAGAGACACTCGAGCTGTAAAAGGTAGAAAGTAAAAAAACATTCAAAGTTAAAAAAAAAATCTTATATATATACTTATGGCTGCGAGCTGAGCTGAGTCGAATCAAATCTAGCCAAGTTCAAACTAATAAACAAGTTGAGTCGAATCGAGCATGGCTTGAAGCTCTTTCAAACCCGATTGAGTATCAAAATTTTGCCTCGGCTCGGCTCAAACTCACTTTCGATCTAAGCCGAGTCGAGTAGCTTCTGTCTGAGCCGAGTGAGTTTTCGAGCTTAGTCAACTCTTGTAGAGCTCTACTCAATGGGGATGGAGTATGATCCAACCGATCCCTCGACATCTAGAATCCGATTTGACTCTGACACGTGTAATTTTTACCCCTTCATTTCACATGCAACTGGACGGTCTGGATCTCCGCTTTAGCTTAAATTTTGGGCCATCTTCCATCTGTTACAAAGACAGCTATCTGGACAGTTTGCATTGACTGAAACTACGCAAGGTTTGACGTCGATGAGCTGTCACCATCTAATAAATGGTGACAAACGCACACCTTGGTATTTCGTCCGGATAATATCTTTTTGCGGGCCGCGGGAACCAGACGCCGAGACTGCAACGCACGCAACATCAACACAACAACAGCCTTCGATGCTTTGTCGGGAGGAGCGGATTGTCCGGTGACCGGATCATCAGGAATATTCCGGTGATCTGACGTGGTTGAATTTGATTCAGTCATGTGCCGCTGTGAGATGAGCTTGATGAGTATGGGCCATATACCCTCTGACATAGTATGATGGGATTTGATTAGCCTAGCTTAATGTAGGTACTATATATCTATCTCATTCATTGGTTTTGCCGGCTCATTTTAACTTATTTTACGACATCGGCCCAAAAATAAAAGAGATCTTAAGATTAGGTAGCCCACGCTATAAGGAAATAGAAGTGATTGATCATTAAAAACTTCTTGCGGGCGGCAAAGGTTTTGGATCAAGTCCCTTTGTTCAAGTCTGAATGACTTTATCAACGGTTTGGATGGTAAATAAACATTATTTTGGGCCCTAAGAAGTTTTTAATTGTGGGAATTCAATCACCATTTTTTACTCTAGTTTGGTCCACTTGAGATTTGGATCTGCTTCATTTTAAAGCACGTGCCTTAAAATGAGTTGGCAAAATGGATGGAGGGTGTGGATATACAACACATCCATCAAGGTGGGCCCCGTGGTCATTGCCTTGGCCAAACTTAGACATGCTATTTATCGGCCTATTTCTAATATTGTTATGTGGTCCAATCAAATTTGGTTACTAGGGTTGTTGCGGTTAGATTTTCTTGAACTACTCAACTAAGGAACTTTCAAATATGCTTTCACGCCATTTCAATTAGGTCAATTCACAAAATATATGTTCGGTGGCTTAGTACCCAAGCTATTCGCTTGGATTTGGATTTAGTGAGGACGGATAACAAAGAGCTCAATGAGCCCTGATATGGTAAGATTTGAATGCATATAGAGTGACTGTTATCCTAATGTTTTCCAAGCTTGACATAGGTCAGGGCCTACTACAAGTATATGCTTTATTTACAAGGTTTATCCATTTTGCCATATTATTTTAATTATAAGCAAAAAGAAATGAAGCTGATCCAAAACTCAAGTGGATCAGGCCACAAGAAGCAGTGGTGATTATGACTACCACCATTGAAACTTTCATAGGGTCCCACTGTGATTTTTATTTGCCATCTAAATGATTCATAAGGTCATGTAGACCTGAATGAAGGTAAAACACAAGTATCAGTCTGATCCAAAACTTCTATGAGCCCATATACGTTTTCAATGGTAGGCATTTATTCCCTATTGTGTGGTGCACTTAAACATTGGATTTACCTCAATTTTGAGTAAATGCAGTAAAAACAAAAAAACTGGGAACACGAATTTCCTGTGAAAGATTTATTTGCATGTAGATCTTATGCAGGCAGCCTAGGTGTGGCCCACCGTGATCTTTGTGTGAAATCCACCCCATCCATTCATTTTGTGAGCTCATTTTAGGACATGTGATGAGAAAGGAACTAGATCCAAGACTTAAGTGAGCCATGCAATTGGAAATAGTGGAGATTGATTAACCATATTGTTGAAACATTCGTATGGGCATAACAACCTCATGTCAAGCTATGTTTTTTTGTTTTTTAAAATCATCAAATGGGAATGAACTTATAAACGATTTGGATAGCATATAAACATCAAGACGGAGCTAAGAAAGTTTCAGCGATTCGCATTTCTTTTATGACTGGTTTCTTGTATAGCCTATTTGAGTCTTAGATCCATCTTGTATTTAGACTCATGTCCTAAATGAGCTTACAAAATGGATGGATAGGATGGATTTCCCACAAACATCATAGTGGGCCTCTCCTAGATTCCCAGTGCAGGAATTTTTAAGAAAGCCTTTCATAGGAAATCCTGCATGAGGATGAAGGGTGCCTCTCAAAGCCTTTGTTTATGCCTAGCTTGATAAAACCCATCCCTTCCAATTAACTTATTGACGAGGCTATACATGTCCACGTTTCTAGTATACAACATGTCTCGTCAAGATGTTATGTATGATCAATCTGATGGGACGTTTCCTCCTCAAAACGCAGAGGAGAGAGAAAGTGCACCTGGGAGTGGTCGGGTGCCCGGACTAAACCTGGCCGGGCGACCGAAATTCACCCAGAATAGGCACTTGTTGCTGGACTGTTCTGACGACAACCGGGCGCCCGACGGTCTTGTGACCGGGCGCCCAATGACTTGGCCGGGCGCCCGACCATGTTGGTCCGGGCGCCTGAAATTGAGATTTTTCCCATGTTTTCTCGCTGACGGTTTTTGGGCATGGCCGGGCGCCCGACGGTCTGGTGACTGGGTACCCGACCCGACGCGGACTGCTTATACGCAGTTTCCTTATTGGGCTATAATTCCTCCGTTTTTTGTACTTAAGAGTTCTAAAACGAGATTATGGCATCCCATTAGAATGTTTGCACGTCCAAGGTGAGAAAGAGAAGAAAAGAGGAAGAGAGAGAAAAGAGAGAGAGAGAGGAAGCTTGTAGAAGGGAGAAGTTGCTTGAAGAGGGATTCTTCTGCGCGACCGTCGTCTCAGCGCTTCTACGTCCTCGGGATCGGTGAGATCACTTCTCTTTTACTATTCTCTTATTGTTTATTCATCCCAAGTGGGTGAAGAAGGTTTGATCCAAGCGGTGTGTGCTTGAGATTGGTTGTAACAGTTCCCTGAGATAGTGGATTGTTGATCTGGACTAGGTCCCGTGGTTTTTACCTATTTCGAGGGTTTTCCACGTAAAAACTCCTTGTGTCGTGTGGTTGTTTGTTTATTCTTGATTATTGCATTATCATATTCCATAATTCTAGTGCATTGGGGGGCGAGATCCGAAGGTTTGTGTGAAACGCACCCAATAAAGTGGTATCAGAGAGTTCAGGTTATTTGAACGGTGTGGGATCGGTTCTGAATTATGGAAGGTGGCTCATCAAGGATGATCAGTCTCAATGGTTCTAACTGGACCATATAGAAGGCTAAGATGGAGGACTTGCTCTATTGCAAGGACTTGTATGCTCCAATTCTAGGCATATCGACGAAGACAAATGATATGTCAGATGATGATTGGAAGAAAGTGGACCGAAAGGCGGTGGGGTTCATTAGACAATGGTTGGATGATTCAGTTTTCCATCATGTGTCTATAGAGACCTCAGCCGCTAGCCTATGGCTGAAATTGCAAGTGCTGTATGAGAGGAAGACAGCCAGCAATAAGATTTTCCTGATAAGACGACTTGTGAATCTCAAGTTCAAAGATAGTAGTTCTGTGGCTGAACACATGAATGAGGTCAGCAACATTGTGAACCAGCTCTCCGCCATGAAGATGGTCCTGGATGATGAACTTCAGACTTTGCTACTGCTTAGCTCATTGCCTGACAGTTGGGAGACATTGGTGGTGTCTTTAAGTTACTTCGCGTCAGACAGAAATGTATTCATGGATCAGGTAACAAGCTGTCTCTTCAATGAGGAGACAAGGAGGAAGTCTTTATGGCCTGCTCAACAAGAGGCCCTTGTGACACAAGATAGGGGGAGAGGAAAGAACAGAAAGGGCGGAAAGGCCAGAGATAAATCAAGAGGTAAGTCAGTTGCCAGGAAAGATGTTAAATGTTGGAATTGTGGCAAGAAGGGCCATTATAAGCATGAATGTCACAAGAAGAAGAGTGACAAGAAGGGTAAAGGAAAGGAGAAGGAAGATGAATCAGATTCTACTGCGGTCGCTTCAGATGGTGACGTTGTTGTTATTCTTTCGGCAGATCACGATATTTGTCTCACAGCTTCGAGTCAGGACACCGACTGGGTGATAGACTCGGGAGCCTCATTTCATACGACTCCACACAGAGATTTCTTCACAAGCTACAAGTCAGGTGACTATGGGACAGTGAAGATGGGAAATTTTGGTGTTTCGAAGACGTAGGGGTCGGTGATATTTGTTTGAAGACCGATGTGGGCTGCATATTGGTTCTCAGGGATGTGAGACACATTTCAGACCTTCGTCCCAACTTGATGTCGACGGGAAGGCTAGATGATGATGGCTATGAAAGCCGGTTTGTTGGTGGGCGCTGGAAGCTCATCAAGGGTTCGTTGATTGCTGCCAAAGGAAAGAAGTGTTGCACCCTTTACAAGGCAAGTGTCAGTGTGTGCAAGGGTGGATGGAACGCAGTGGAAGATTCAGCTACTGACGTGTGGCACAGGCGTCTAGGCCATATGACTAAAAAAGGGCTTCAGCTACTAGTGAAGAAGCAGCTCATTCTAGACGTGACAGGTAAACCTCTCAAAACCTGTATTGACTGTTTATCTGGAAAACATCATAGAGTTTCTTTTGTTCAAACTGCTTCTCATACTAATAAAGTACATGCATTAGATTTGGTTTACTCTGATGTTTGTGGTCCTATAAGGACAAAAACCTTGGGTGGGGCATTGTATTTTGTCACTTTTATAGATGATGCATCTAGGAGGGTTTGGGTGTATGCTTTGAAATCCAAGGACGAGGTCTTTGGTGTGTTTAAACTGTTTCATGCTATGGTCGAGAGGGAGATAGGCAGATCATTGAAGTGCATTCGCACTGACAATGGTGGTGAATACATATGTGACTTCCACGAGTACTGTAAGTCATTGGGTATACGGCATGAACAGTCGGTTCCCAAGACCCCCCAACATAATGGTGTGGCTGAGCGAATGAATCGCACCATTGTAGAGAGAATCAGATGCATGTTATCCTATGCAAAGTTGCCCAAGATGTTCTGGAGAGAAGCAATGCACACAACGGTGTATTTGATAAACAGGTCTCCATCAGCCCCGTTAAATGGAGAAGTACCTGAGAAGGTGTGGACTGGACGTGATCCATCGTACAATCATCTCAGGGTGTTTGGATGTAGGGCATCCGTTCACGTACCAAAGGACGAGAGGTCCAAGATCGATATGAAGATCAGGCAGTGTGTGTTCTTAGGGTACGGTGATGAAAAGTTCGATTACAGGTTGTGGGATCCGACCGAAAAGAAGCTCGTCAGGAGCAAAGATGTAGTTTTCATTGAAGATCAGTGTATAGAAGACATTGAAAAGCTAGAGAAGACCCAACCCAGTTCAGGTGAACTGGAAGGCATGGGTCTGGTTACTCCTCCCGTGGTGCCTGATGACGGGGGAGTACAGCAAGGTGCAGAAGATGAGGGAGTCCCTACAGTAGATGGACAGGGGGAGCAGCCCCAACTTGATCCACCTGTTGAGCCACAGGTGAGGAGGACATCAAGGGACAGACATCCATCCAAGAAGTACTCGCCGCATGAGTACATTATGCTCACTGATGGGGGAGAGCCAGAAGACTATTCTGAGGCTTTAGCCGACGAGCATAAGGGGGAGTGGTTGAAAGTTATGCAAGAGGAGATGGAATCCTTGCATAAGAACCACACCTATGATATGGTGAAATTGCCTAAGGCAAGAAAGCTCTGAGCAATAAGTGGGTGTTCAAAAAGAAGAATGAGCAGAAGAATTCATAGACAAGGTACAAGGCCAGAATTGTGGTGAAAGGGTTTGGTCAGAGGAAAGGAATAGACTTCGAGGAGATATTATCACCAGTGGTGAAGATGACATCCATACGGGTGTTACTTGGATTGGCGGCTAGCATGAATCTGGAGATAGAGCAGTTAGATGTCAAAACTGCCTTTCTCCATGGTGACTTAGAAGAAGAGATCTACATGCGCAAACCAGAAGGGTTCGAAGTCAAGGGCAAAGAGCATATGGTGTGCAGGCTTAGGAAGAGCTTGTATGGGCTGAAGTAAGCTCCTAGGCAATGGTATAAGAAGTTCGACTCGTTCATGTTGAAGCATGGATATGACAGAACGGAGTTGGACCACTGTGTGTTCACACGCAAGTTCTCAGACGGTGATTTCTTAGTTCTGCTATTGTATGTTGATGACATACTCATCATGGACAAAGACATCAAGAAGATTGACAGCTGAAACAGGAGTTGGGCAAGTCTTTTGCGATGAAAGACTTGGGCCCGGACAAACAGGTCCTAAGAATGGAGATAACCCGTGACAGAAGCAGCAGGAAGCTTTGGTTGTCACAAGAGCGGTATATTGAGAAAGTCCTGGAGCGGTTCAACATGAATGCAGCGAAGCCGGTCAGTACTCTACTGGATGGTCACTTCAAATTGAGCGACAAGCAGTGTCCCAAGACGAAGGCAGAAGTGGAAGAGATGCGGAAGATACCCTACGCGTCAGCAGTAGGAAGTTTGATGTATGCTATGGTGTGTACGCGCCCAGACATAGCATATGCGGTTGGGATTGTCAGCCGGTATCTTGCCAATCCTGGCAAGGAACATTGGGCAGCAGGTAAAGTGGATACTGCGGTATCTGAGAGGCTCATCCAGGTTAAGCCTATGCTATGGTGAAAGAAAACCTGTGTTAGAAGGCTGCACAGATGTAGATATGGCAAGTGACATAGACTCTAGGAAGTTTACATCAGGGTTCATGTTCGCGTTTGCAGGTGGAACGGTCTCTTGGCAGAGCAAGCTACAGAAGGTCGCAGTCACATAAGCATGTAAAGAGATGCTTTGGATGAAAAGGTTCCTACAGGAACTCAGCCTGAAGCAGGAGGAGCACGTGGTCTATTGCGATAGCCAAAGTGCTATACACTTGAGCAAGAATCCAAGTCAGCATTCCAAGTCGAAGCACATAGAGATTCGGTATCACTGGATCAGGGATACTTTGGAACAGAAGGTGTTACAGCTCGAAAAGGTCCATACGGATGATAACTGGTCAGACATGATGACCAAGGCTTTGCTCAAGGGCAAATTTGAGGTTTGTAGAAACTTGACTGGTTTGAAGAAGGCGAATTTCTCCTGAGTCGGAAAGGGAGATATTTGATGGGACCTTTCTTCCTCAAAACGCAGAGGAGAGAGATAGGCACCTGGGAGTGGTCGGATGCCCTGACCAAACCTGGCCGGGCGACCGAAATTCACCCAAAATAGGCACTTGTTGTTGGACTGTTCTGACGACAGCCGGGCGCCCGATGGTCTTGTGACCGGGCGCCCGATGACTTGGCCGGGCGCTCGACCATGTTGGTCCGGGCGCCCAAAATTGAGATTTTTTTCATGTTTTTTCGCTGACGGTTTTTGGGCATGGCCGAGCGCCCGACGGTCTGGTGACCGGGCGCCCGACCCGGCTCGGACTGCTTATACGCAGTTTCCTTATTGGGCTATGATTCCTCCGTTTTTTTTCGTTCTTAAGAGTTCTAAAACGAGATTAGGCATCCCATTAGAGTGTTTGCACGTCCAAGGTGAGAAAGAGAAGAAAAGAGGAAGAGAGAAAGAGAAAAGAGAGAGAGAGGAAGCTTGTAGAAGGGAGAAGTTGCTTGAAGAGGGATTCTTCTGCGTAACCGTCGTCTCAGCGCTTCTACGTCCTTGGGATCAGTGAGATCGCTCCTCCTTTACTATTCTCTTATTGTTTATTCATCCCAAGTGGGTGAAGAAGGTTTTGATCCAAGCGGTGTGTGCTTGAGATCGGTTGTAACAGTTCCCTAAGATAGTGGATTGTTGATCTGGACTAGTTCCCGTGGTTTTTATCTCTTTTGATTTTTTTCTACGTAAAAACTCCTTGTGTCGTGTGGTTGTTTGTTTATTCTTGATTATTGCATTATCATATTCCATAATTCTAGTGCATTGGGGGGCGAGATCCGAAGGTTTGTGTGAAACGCACCCAACACAATCAATAATGCAGATTAGGACATGTGTGTGCTAAAGTTGGGGACCGCACAAATATCTACTTCACCTTGATCCACAATTTTCATGGCTTGAAAGAAATTTTTAATGATGGCCATTAAATCACCACCGTTTCTTAGAGGGTGGTCCACTTAATATTTTAATATGCATCATTTTAGGGCCAGCAGAACAGATAAACGGCGTGAATATAAGACAAATACAGGCCCCACAGTGAGGAACCGGGTCCGAAGGGAACTCAATGCTGCGAGACTCCACGAAATTTCGGCTCCTATCTGCTTCCACTGTCGTGGCGTGCAAGAGGCGCGAAGTAAGCACTGGCCGCCTCTACTCACTGTAAAAAACGAATAATACGGCGACACGCGTCACGTGGCACGAGGGTGACAGCTAAACTACGACAGTCTGTTGGGTCCTACCACTTTTCAATGGCCTTTTATCCATCTGGCGGATTTCTCAAGGGGAATGGATAGCTGCGAATTGAGAATGCCAGGTAGCTACGAGGAAACACGGTTTTAGTGTCTCTCACAACTACCTCAAATTATATACCGCAGCAGGCTCTCCTGACCGATCACGTGAGTTCACGTGCATGAAATCCACCCCGTCGATCAGGTGAATCGTAGATTTTTAGTCTTGATCGAAAAAATAGGGCGATTTAACACTTTTAGGTGGTGTACCACACACGTGGTATGGCCCACCTTGAGTGCTGGGATGGTGTGATTTTTGGGTTTTTTTTTTTTCCTTAGATAAATGGATTGGATGGACGCAGATTAGCTACTGAAGGCTTCAGTAGCTATGACGTCACCAAGTTTTGTGGGCCCACCATGATGTATTCATTGTATCCACACCGTCCTTCCATTTGAAGAGATCATTTTCGTGCATGAGCCTAAAAATAAGCATATCGAAAGCTCAAGTGGACCTGATACAGAAAACAGTGACCACCGTTGAAACCTTTCTAAGGGCCCACCATGATGTTTATTTGAGATCCAACCTGTTCATAAGTTCACAAAGACATGGAAGAAGAGAAAACACAAATATCAGCTCGATCGAAAACTTACACAGCCCACAAGAAGTTTTTAATGGTAAGCATTCAATTCCAAATGTTTTCTGTGGTAGGGTCCACTTGAGCTTGGATCTGCCCTAAAATGATCTCTCCAAATGGATGGACGGTGTGGATACAACACATACATCATAGTGGGGTCCAAAGAACTTGGTGACGTCACTTTAGTAGCGAGATAGGTACTGAAGCCGTCAGTAGCTAATCCTCGTACGGATTGAATGGAATAGTGCGCGGCTTCGGTGGATCCGGAAGTGGGTGGACTCCTTAGACTGTGGGCCCACCTTGATGTATGTGCCTTTACATCCACGCTGTCAATCTGTATTGAAAACTCATTTCAGGGCGTGAACGAGAAAATGAAGTAGATCCAAACCTCAAGTGGACCATAGCACAGGAAACAGTGGTGATTGAATCCTCACCATTAAAAACTTCATGGGTCCCATCCAACCTGTTGATAAGGTCATAAAGACCTAGACGAAGAGACCTCACAAACAAAATCTTTGTCCAAAGCTTTTGTGGCCCACAGGTGGTCCAACTGAGATTTGGATTCACTTCATTTTCTGGATCATACCTTAAAATGAGTTTTCAATACGGATGGACGGCGTAGATGTAAGGTACATACATCAAGGTGGGCCCCAGTGATCCAATGTAAGCCCTCCCTAAAAAAAATCAATACGCTCCACATGCTACTTCGGATAAGATTAACCGTTGATTTCAATTTTCCGGCCGACCTGATGAGTGGGTTAGACAGATTTCTGCACTAGGTGATCTTCACAATGCTGCCCGCCCTTTTGACGGCTCAGATGTCCCACACGCTTAACACGTAGGGCGAATAAGGGTGCAGCTTGGTAATGGATGGAGTTTTGTGTAATCTTGCTTATTATTGTGCATTTTTTCTTAGGACCATCATTCGTTTAGGTGGGCCCCACCTCAGCTACCTAATCCATACAGTTAATGTGGTGGGCCCCAGTGAGTGCTTAAAAGAACCATCATCAGGCAAAGCTTATCCATTCTACGAATTTTGATGCAAATGGACGTTGCGTGAGGAAAAAAAATCTAGTCAGTTGTTAATGTGCTCTATGAAAAGGCCCACTCATCTTACGGTAGTGACCCCTCTAGTTTGTGATCTGTGGACCCCACCATGATGTATATGTATTATCCACACCGTCTGTACATTTTTCCAGCTCATTTTGTTGCAGGATCTTAAAGATGAGGCACATCGAAATGTCTAGTGGACCACACCACTGGAAAAAGTGTTGATTGAACACCCACAGTTGAAAACTTCCTGGGGTCCACAAAAGTTTTGGATCAAGATGATAATTGTGATTTCCCTTAATTTAGGTCCGTGTGATCTTTTCAACAGGTTGGATGGAAAATAAACATTACAGTGGGCTCTAGGAAGTTGTTAACTGTGGCCGTTCAATCACCGCTATTTCCTATGGTGTGGTCCACCTGATATTTTTATACGTCTAATTTTTTGTATTTAGATCTAAAATGATATGAAAAAAATGGATGGACGGAGTGGATAAAACATATAAATCATGGTGGGGCCCATAGCACTGGATGGGTGACTACCGAATCCGAGTTCCCTAGCATTGAAGGTAGTCCCGCGAACTACCTTTCCTTCTCTCTCTTTTCTCTTTCTTCCGTTTTTATAACATTTTCAACTCACAGACACTATATAATGCTTCAAACCTGCCAAATGCTCAGAGAAAATTAGGGTTTTTTTTCTTTTTCGGTTTGTCGTTCTCTACACCTCGATTCTCGTTTTTTTAGGGTTCTTGAATACATTTCTAAGGTCAGTGATTCACGTCTCTCAATCTTTTCAAGATCTACTGGAATTTCAATCTTCTGTTCTTCTTTCTCTGCTCCTTTTCTCCCATTTCCCCCATTTTTTTTTTTGTTGAGATTTTAGCTGTAAGAATTGAATTTCAGCTCGACTTTTGGTTTTTGGAGGGTTCTAGGGCTTTTTCGTGGTTTGAACCTGTGGCGGAAGCTTCAAGGTGGAAATTCGAGGTTTTTTGGTGGGATTTTCGGTTAGTCCAGCTGAAACTCGAAGGAAATGGAGGAGGTTTTCGTGGAAACAGGATAGGGTTTCTAGAAATTTTTTACAATATTCGAAGAATGAGAAATTTATATTATTATTTATTTTAAATTTGGCTTCCGCTCTGGTGTGGGTACTGAAAGATATTTTGGAAAATATTTGAAATTTTAGGTCTCTTAACCTCTTTTAATTCCGGAAATCGTTAGAAATATTTTTCGTTGAGTTTGATCTGATTTTAGAAAAAAATTTAGGGTTTTGAAGTGGTTCAAACTGGTCTCTGCTGATTTTTTGGCTTGGTTTTGTTTTCTCACTTCAATTTGAAGGAATTGAGCGAATCCTCTTAAGTTTCCAGAAACTAGAAAAATAGCTTCTTGATCTTAATTTAAACATCGCATATCAGAGAAATGAAATTTCTTGGCATTTTTATGATAAAAATTGCTGAAGGATTTGAAAAAGGGCCCATTGTAGAGAAACCAAGGACGAAAAAAAGGTTTTTTGATTTTATTTGAAGTCTCATGTATTGGAAATCTGGAAATTTTGAGGAGCTTTTTTCTGCCAAGAATCACTAAAAATAGAGGAAAGGTCCATCCTTTGATGATCTAGTGTTTGTAAGAAAAAACTCAGAAACATGGTATCCAGATCGTATTCTAATCTCTTCGACCTTGCCGGTGAGTCATCTCCATCTTTTGGCCGTATAACCCGTCGAATACCCCGTGTAATGACGGTTGCAGGCATCATCTCTGATTTAGAAGATGACGAAGGCAGCACCACGTCTGACCCTTCTTCGTCCCACCCTCGTGAACGAACCATCATCGTTGCCAACCAGCTCCCCATCCGTGTCCAACGGAAGCCTGATAACAAAGGCTGGATTTTCAGCTGGGATGAGGATTCCCTCCTACTCCAGCTGAAAGACCGTCTCGCCGATGACGACGTTGATGTCATCTACGTCGGCTGCCTTCGCCAAGAAATCCACCCTAATGACCAAGATGAGGTCTCCCAGATCCTCCTTGAGACCTTCCGATGTGTCCCTGCCTTCCTTCCTCCCGACCTCTTTGGTCGGTTTTACCATGGGTTCTGTAAACAACAGCTGTGGCCACTGTTTCATTACATGCTTCCTCTATCACCTGACCTCGGTGGGCGCTTCGACCGGTCACTATGGCAGGCCTATGTCTCGGTCAACAAGATCTTTGCCGACAAGATTTTGGAAGTGATAAATCCAGAAGATGATTTTGTGTGGGTGCACGATTACCATTTGATGGTGCTCCCAACATTCCTGCGGAAGAGGTTCAATCGGGTGAAGCTTGGGTTCTTCCTCCATAGCCCGTTCCCATCGTCAGAAATATACAAGACCCTCCCCGTCAGGGAAGAGCTCTTGCGGGCGCTGTTGAATTCTGATCTGATCGGATTCCACACATTTGATTATGCCCGGCATTTCCTCTCCTGCTGCAGTCGTATGCTTGGGCTCACCTACGAATCAAAGCGGGGGTACATCGGTCTTGAGTATTATGGCCGGACTGTTAGCATTAAGATTCTTCCTGTTGGTATCCACATGGGTCAGCTTCAGTCGGTCCTAAGCCTCCCGGAAACTGAAGCTAAGGTAGCTGAGCTTATTAAGCAGTTTGGTGATCGTGATCGGATAATGTTACTTGGTGTCGACGACATGGATATATTTAAGGGAATTACATTGAAGCTCTTGGCAATGGAGCAGTTGCTTGTACAGCATCCTGAGTGGCGGGAAAAGGTGGTATTAGTGCAGATTGCAAATCCAGCTAGGGGGAGAGGAAGAGATGTGAAGGAAGTGCAGGCAGAGACGTATTCGACGGTGAAACGGATTAATGAAGCCTTTGGAAAGCCCGGTTATGAACCGGTAGTTTTGATCGATAGGCCACTTCAATTTTATGAGCGTGTTGCTTATTATGTAGTTGCCGATTGTTGTCTGGTGACAGCAGTTAGGGATGGAATGAATCTCATCCCCTACGAATATATCATTTCCAGGCAAGGGAATGAAAGATTGGATAAGGTCTTGGGTTTGAGCCCGTCTACTCCTAAAAAGAGCATGTTGGTGGTCTCAGAATTTATCGGCTGTTCACCATCACTAAGTGGAGCCATACGAGTGAATCCTTGGAATATTGATGCAGTGGCGGATGCCATGGATTATGCCCTTGAAATGGCTGAGCCGGAGAAGCAGCTACGGCATGAGAAGCATTATAGGTATGTCAGTACGCATGATGTGGGTTATTGGGCACACAGCTTTCTGCAAGATTTGGAAAGGACTTGCAAGGATCATGTGAGGCGGAGATGTTGGGGTATCGGATTTGGGTTGGGGTTCAGGGTCGTGGCGCTTGATCCTAATTTCAGGAAGCTTTCAATGGAGCATATAGTTTCTGCATACAAGAGAACTAAAATCCGAGCCATTCTTCTAGACTATGATGGTACCTTGATGCCGCAGGCATCGATTGATAAAAGCCCATGCTCTAAATCGATTGAAATCTTGAACAGCCTGTGCAGGGACAAAAATAATGTTGTCTTTCTTGTTAGTGCAAGAAGCAGAAATACTCTTAGTGAGTGGTTTTCTTGCGAGAGGCTAGGAATTGCAGCAGAGCATGGCTACTTTCTAAGGTAAACTGCTTGCTTCTGAGTTTAAATGAGAAATAAGTATCTGTTATTGTATATGATGAAATGTTTGGTGCATTTTCAGGCTCAAGCGAGATGCAGATTGGGAAACATGCGTGCCTGTGGCAGATTGTAGCTGGAAACAGATTGCGGAGCCTGTCATGAAGTTGTATACTGAAACTACAGATGGTTCAACAATTGAAGACAGGGAAACGTCGTTGGTCTGGTCGTATGAAGATTCCGATCCAGACTTTGGATCTTGCCAAGCTAAAGAGCTTCTTGATCATCTTGAGAGTGTTCTCGCCAATGAGCCAGTTTCTGTTAAGAGCGGTCAGCACCTCGTCGAAGTTAAGCCACAGGTCTGAATTTGTATAAGACTCTGTTAAGTATATTTCATCTTCATTTTGAAACCCAGATTATGTACTCACATAATTTTCTAATGATGTATGCAGGGTGTGAGCAAGGGGCTTGTGGCTGAACGCCTTCTTTCAACCATGCAAGAGAGGCATATGTTGCCTGATTTTGTTCTGTGTATTGGGGATGACAGATCCGATGAAGATATGTTTGAAGTGATTAGCAGTGCTGTTTCTGGTCCTTCCCTGGCCCCCATGGCGGAAGTTTTTGCATGCACAGTCGGTCGCAAACCTAGCAAGGCCAAGTATTATTTGGATGATACTGTGGAGATAGTTAGATTGATGCAGGGCCTGGCTTCTGTTTCAGAACAAGCAGCTGGAAATTCACTCCACATCTCATAGAACTTGCAGTTGATAACATATAGCAAGATGTGAGGTGCATTCTTTACTGCTTTATCTGCTCTCTGTTGTACTCCTGTAAGCTGAGCAGCTGAATGATCCTTGTTTGCTTCTTGTTTATCTTTTTGTAAATTAAGCTAGTAGTGTGGGAGAGTTGTGTCATTAGATACTTTTGTTGTGCTTGATCTCTACCTGATACACTTGTATATATCCTGCTTACACCATGAATCTTAAGCTTGTTGTTCTCACTTGCCGATCTGATAGTAAACGTGAGATGAGTAAAAATTGCTTTGAGAAAAGAAGAAGAGCAAGCATTTTTAGGTCCATCATTATCCTCAGGTTTGATTTTGTACAACTGTTGCATTGACCCTGACCATTTGGTCTATTTGGGCCCATTGTGGATGGGCCATTTGCCAATATTTTCGTCAATAGGATGACCCTAGCCCCTCGGTGGAACTCTAGAGACTATAATGCTCCTTATTCAACTGTTAGAATGCCAAACATTGAATGGGTAGGACCTTCCAATCAGGAATATATTTTGGGGTGGTCTGTCTACTGTGGGCCCATTAGATCAGCTGTCTAGATCAGTGAACCATGGGCACCAAGTGTAACCTCAAAACTCCAGGATTTCCATAAGAAGAAGAAGAGAAGAAAGAAGAAGAAAAAGTAAGAAGAGAAGGAAGAAGAAGAAGAAGAAGAAGAAGAAGAAGACGCATTTATTGTGATTCTGGATGCCGTCAGTTGCTTCAGCTTAACAGCCTAGGCAGTTTTATAGGCTTGCTTCACCTGGCAGGTTTCTATGTATTAGGCATTCTTGATTTTCTTACCCACGATAAGTGTCATCTGTATGCCATTAGATGCTGATTCTTCATCTTGTCACCCACAAAAACTGTCAACTATGTATTAGCAGTTGCTGATTCTTTGTATTCTTACACCTAGACTAACAACTTCACAGCTACCGGCCTGTTTGGTAACTGAATTTTCGCAGTTTATAAACAAAAGAAAGCCAGTGACAACTTCAGGTATCAAAGAATATGTTGCTATCAGTAGTTGTTAATGGTGTAATCACTGTCCTCTCAAGTCTAGATTCCCGAACGCTTCTACTTGCTGGGGTTGTATGGTACGGCTCCCCCAGCAAGAGATTTTCTTGCTGGAGGCAAGTCCGATGATGACTTGTTTGACCTCTTTGGAGTTATTAAAGCTTCATAACCACTGTTAAGAACAGATACTACACTCGATATTAGCTAAAAGGCTGAGAAAGGTATTATAGCTTTTTATTAATATATAACTCTTGAGATTAGCTAAAAGGCCAAGAAAGGTATTTAAGCTTTTTATTAATATATAAAGCTTTATAACTACCTTTGCAATACTAGATGTGGAATATAGCTCTTTCAATTGGGTGTTACCAATGACTGTTGCTTTTCATATTGGCTTGATATAGCCAGCAAACTCATCCCTTCAATTGATAGTTAACTACAACTTTATTAGATCAAGAATTGAAAGAGTACTTCAAGAGATGGAATGCTTCCTCTTGACAGAGAGATCTTGCAATGCCTTGCGCCTTGCGCCTTGCGCCTTGTGGTTGCGACGCGTTGAATCCCAGGCCAGAACTAGACAACATGGTAATGGAAAATTCGGTAGCATGAAATTCCACGTCTTGATTGATGGCAAGTTGTTGATGTCTTGAGTCTGTCATTCCTTGCTCATATGATTCTTTTTTTTGAGTTGGTCAGTATTGATTTATGAAGTGTTTGGATGCTCATAATAGAATGAATTCCCAATCTGAACAAAGTCTAGATATCCAAATCATATTTCCCTCAGGATTTGTATAACCATCTGAGCTCCAAATACCAATCGTTTTCCTTTCAAGTTGGGCTTGAAAGAAATAGAACTTCAGTTTGAGGGCTACTTCCTCATGAATGTTAGGAAGCATCATTAGCTCTTTCAGCTACACAAAATTTAATTGGATGTTTCCAAATGAATTCACTTTCAAACCCGAATGCTGCCTTGTTACAAGGTTTTGGAATTTTTCATTTTGTGATTTGACATGGTCATATCATGGCAGCGTTTTTAAGATGTTGTTCCTTTAGTTACCTTTCCTAGAAATAGGAGATATCCTTTTCAAGACCTTGTTTCCTCCTAAGCCAATCTGTCAACGCAGCTGGTAATTACTTGTTGTTGACATTGATAAGCCTTCTTCTCCAACTGGTCTATTTCTCTAGCTTTTGTGCCTAGAACCGATAACCGTGTTCTCCAACTGGTCTATATTTCTAGTTGTTATGAGGGCTGCCGACCTATAGCTTTATCTGCAACCTCTTCTGATGTGATGGCCGGCTTTATCCTCTTATTTCGTGCTTGACTGGAATATGAGGGGAGCTACTATGCTTCTGCCTCTGCACGGTACATGTGGGAAACATGCGCTCTTGACCAGGCTAGTTGATATGGTGGACCACTGTTGGAACAGCCAGTAAGCCCCAGTCCACACGTGATAGAGCATGGGTGTTGGAATAGCCTTAAATCTGACAATGAGTTGTTGGAATGCAATGGAGATGGACAATGCTGGTCATGCCATGAAACCAAACCTGAGTGGGATAACTGAAGTTTGGGGAAAATCTTAGGCTCTGTAAGTGTGGAGGAGTCCCAGGAGGCTTTGGGAGATTTTCTTTATTTGCAAATAGGGCCAGATAGGATCGACTGCCTTCACACCCTAGACCCAGGAATTGCAGGCAAGTGGACACCCTCGATTGCCTCCCATTTCTCTTCTATTTGTTGATACTTTTGCTTCTTGGGACTATTTTTAATCTATTTTCAATTAGATTTGTGCAATTCTTGAAGATTGACACATAAGATTTAACCCATTTTTGAAGAATCGAAGATCCGGCACTGAATTTTGAGGAAAATTGGAAAATAGGTAATTTTTTTTTTCAACATTATATTACCAAATTGACCAAATCATGCTAGATTTGTGTTTGATTTAGCCATTTTGTATAATTGTTATTATTGTTATTATTATTATTATTATTATTTATATTTTTGCTATTTTTTTTTAATAACTTCAGCAGTTTTTAAAAAACATGTATGGAGTATACATCTACACATGCATGAACTAAATCAATATTTTTCATCTCCTTTTCTTCTTCTTATTTTTTGTAATTTGTATAGTTTTTTGAATGAATAGCACAACATTTAGTTTTTTAACTCGTATTTCTTGAAGGGGAAGATGTCAAATGCTTAAGGGATATGTGTTATTGGGAATCATGGGATGATTTCCAACGACCCATTTTGGGGGCATTCAAGTAGTCGCCAATTGGCCCAACACTATTTATTTGAATTTATATTTCAATTTTTGGTTTGTGTTCTGTTGCATCCTTGATATCTTAGATATTTAGAAAATTAAATACAGGAATTTTGAAGTCGGTCTAAGCCTCTGAGGTTAATAAAATCATTAGGCAGCTCAAGATGGTATTCATACTAAAGAATGGCCCATTACACCACCATAAACATGTTCAAAACCATAAAAGAACACATTCTTGGAATCCTCTTAATTCTTGGAAATTTTCTAATATTTTCTTTTCAGATTTTTTCTTTAAAAATCGTCCATTAGCCTATAATGTAATGGAGCCATAACATAACCATTGAATGGCTGGCTGTTATACTGACCGTTACCATTATTTAGAAAATTAGATATAGGAGTTTTGAAATTAGTCAAGCCTCTTAAGTTAATAAAATTATCAGGCAACATGAGACAACATTCTTGCTAAAAAAATGATCCGTTACAGCAACAAAAACATTTCAAACCCAAAAAGAAAATATTTTTGGATTCTTCTCATTTTTTGGATTTTTCAGATTTTTTCTTAAAAATAAAATGACCATTATGGCCTGTCACGTAACGGAGCTGTAACATAACAGTTGAACACTGGCTGTTATGCCAGCCATTACCGTTATTGAATACCTTAATTTGGCCAGAACCGCCTCAAGACCATCTGAATGAGCCGTGGCGTCACGTGTTTAATAGTGTGGGTGCTAGAGCCTAGAGCAGTCTCAGAAACACAGGAGTTGTTGGAATGTAGTGTGATGATCAAGATGCTTGATCAAACTTGGGTTGTTAGAATATGGTGTGATGATTAAGATGGTCAATCAGTTAATCTGATGAGCATTTTCAGGGTTATTTTCAATAACTCGAGAGTTCGAAAAAATGATTCGTTGGTCGAATGACACTCTTGGAAATATTGGGAGTTTCTTTCAGTTGCCTCACCTTTTGTCCTATGTAGTATGTATTATATGAATTGTCTTACGTCTCAAATACACATTTTCTTTGCAAAACCAAGTCCTATTGCAGATAGCTGTGGGAACATTTCTTGCTTGTTTTTTACTCTAGCCTTTCGTTCCCATGTGTGGAGAAGGCCAGGCATGTGTGTTGGGTGCTTCCACTCCTGCAAGTCCACACACCTGTTTGATGGTGTATGCGTATGGGTATTTGAGTCGTTATGGTATGGGCAGGAGCAAGGGTGCTTTGAGGCTCATTTTTCGTCCATTGACTAGTTGTGTTGGTCACAACTTTTAGTTGGGTTAACTTAGTCCGGGGTGCTTTGAGGTACATTTTTTGCCCATTGGCTAGTTGGTCGCAAACCTAGGTTTAACCATGAAGATTTTGAAATGATCAAAATGCTCCTAGTTCAAATGAAGAGACACCAATGTGTCCTCTAAAACGTTCTTCAACGCCACAAGACACCTAGTTTGGGATCTCTCTGTAAATGGGCAACATATAAGCAGGGTTTGGAGAGCTAGCACCAACATTCTGTTTTGTTAGTTCTCATAATTTTGGGTTATTTTCTTTTTAGATTTGGGACTGTTCTTCAGAACTGCAAATTGCTGCACAGCAACAACCTTCTCCAACTAGGTTGAAATCAACTTTGAAGCAGACTTACTAGAAACCTTTTTGCAGTATTAATTAGACCAGAGTGGTATGGTCAAGCTTTTTGTCTCTTTGATTCTTTATCTACTAACAATCTTTGATCCTTTATCAATTGGGAGTTCATTCACCTTGATTGATCGTATGGAACAAATTCAAAGAAAGCAGCGGAAAAATGAAGTCCCTTTTCTTTTGACAACAGTAAAAATGGTATGTATGATCACTGAAACACCGACCCAAGCCAAGCAAAGATGACTCTGGTAAAGGTTCAATGAAGGAAGAAATGAGAAAAAAAAAAAATCATTATTTCTGTCGTAGTTGCATACGTAATGCCTTCTTTAACTCTTCTATGCCAATATGTTGACTCCAAGCTCATTAGAGATGGTCGAAAATTTTGTAGACGTGGGTTTAAAGGAAAACATAATAATTGAGTTTCTAAATCTTAAATGGTTTATAGTAAAATCCAAGAGATGTGAACTACTATCCGACAATGTTGACTAATGGATACGTCTCAAGTTTTCAATGAAATTATCAGTTTTCAACTGTGACTGAAATTCTGTCATTTTGGAAGGAAATGGAAACCATGGAAGATAATTTTGTCAGATTTTTGAACCGAGGTCGATTCTAGACTCTTGAGATAAGAGATAGGAACAGTTTGAAATGTTTTCTAAGGCAAACAAGTCAGAAGTAATATTTGAAAGAAACCTTCCTGTAATTATTTTGATCATTGTACTATCTCAACCATTAAAACCAAACGGCAGACTAGGAGGGTGAAAGATGGGTTATTGTCAACCCCAGCTAGTCGTGATGATTAGTTTCTAAGTGCATTCAAACGGCCATTAAATTAACCCAGCTAGGACCTGTTATAGACCCACAATGTCCAATGAAGAAGTGAAGTGTAAAATGCAGCCTCGCTATGTGCACGTAATGCGCGGGTGTCTGAAGCAACCTTCGACGTGCCTTAATCTTCAGAGACGAGAAAACAAGGTCATAAGAGAATAAGGCCTGTTTGGTGGCACCTAACCTTTTGAGACATGAGAAAACAAGGCTATGTAAGAGGATAAGGCTTGTTTGGACTCTCATAACGTTTTGAGACATGAGAAATCAAGGCTATAAGAGAATGAGGCCTGTTTGGACGTGCTAGCCTTTTGAGGCATGAGAAAAAGGGCCTGTTTGGTAGAAAGCCTAAAAATGACTCTCTTACTGTATTTCTTCTGATACAATAGTACTGTTGAAAAGTGCTCACATCTAACTTGTTGGACAATTAGTTAACGTCCAATAGCTTGGCACGGCCATGAGGATCACGTTCTGCAAGATTCAAAAAAAAAAAAAAAAAAAAAAAAATCAAACTGTAGGTTGCCAGAATTGACCAATCAAAGTGATTTTTGACCTAGGGCCTATCATTCTACAACACATGTCAGCCGTGCCTACGCTAAGGAGGGAGCTGCACGGCTGCTTTGGGCGTGGCTTCGGTGGATCCCTGACTGTTGGGCCCACCTTGATGTATGTGTCTTACATCCACTCTGTCCAACCATTTATCCAGATCATTTTAGGGCATGAGACAAAAAACGCAGCAGATCCAAATCTCAGGTGTACCACGCCGTGATTGCTATTAAAAACTTTTTGTGGGGACGACAAAACTTCTTTATCAATCTGATATTTGTTTGTGTGGTCCCTTCATCCAGATCTTTGTGACCTTATCAACAGGTTGGATAGAAAAATAAACATTCTGGTGTACCCCAGGTAGTTTTTAATGGTGGGAATTCAATCACCACTGTTTCCTGTGGTGTGGTCCGTCTAAGATGTGGATCTGCTTTATTTTTGGGCTCATGCGCTGAAATCAGCTGAAGAAACGGATGGACGGCGTGGATGTAAGACACGTACATCAGGATGGGCCCGACTACTTTCGTGATTCTGTGTCCAATCCAACATTCTTTCAGCTTTTAGTTCAAGCTGTTGATGTCTTTATTTCTCAAGTCTAATTCGCATCTCATTGTAGGCAAATATCTAATCGTTCTCATTGCTCAATCCCCATCTTAGATCACCGTCCATTTCTGTAGCCAACTGCGTAACCGTTCATCTGATCCCTGCAGGTGGGCCATCCAATATCCCTTATTGGGTTCTTCAGTTTTTCCAATTCTCATCCATCATATATTAGACACTTGTGAATTCACTTTCGGTGGGCCCTACAGTATAGTGAAATCTCATCAGGATCTCAGATGGCCCACCCAGCATTTTATTCCAGTGCAAGTTGGCAGAACATCCTGTAGAAGGTGAATCGACAGCAGATAGGGGATTGATTCTTCATTAGATTGTCTGCCAGTGGGAGCTTTTAGAAGCTTCCGAAGCTCGCCGGAGTATCATCTGCCTTTTGGACGGAGGAGAAATGATGGTGTGTTGAATACTTGAAAGAGAAGATGCAGCCCACTTGTGGATTTGTGATACCAATGAAAAGAGCATGTGCATCAATAGGGGTTGAAGTTGGTGGAATGTGGGCCCCATCCCATCCTCATCTTCTTTCTAGGCCTTCCATATTGCGCACGCTCTGTGGAGTTCCGTGATCTGCGGCCCAGATTGTGTACCGTACGTATGGCATAAGTGTGGATTTGATAAGTACCACTGATTCTGTGGTGGGCCACTGGACAGGGCCTTGTCCAAGAGGACGCGGATAGGCTCTGTGGGGCCCACTGTGGTATATGTGTTTTTATCCAAGCCGTCCATCTGTTTTGATGGATCATTTTAGGGGCATGATCCAACTGTTGAAACCTTCCTAGGGACCATCGTGATGTTTATTTGCCATCCAACCTGTTCATAAGGTTACATAGACATGTATGAAGGGAAAAACATAAATATCAGCTTTGATCCAAAGCTTATTTGGCACCCAAAAGGTTTTCAGTGGTAGGCATTCAATCCCAACTTCTTCCTGTGGTGTAGTCCACTCGATCCTTCGATTTGCCTCCTTTTTTAGACCATGCCCTAAAATGATATATAAAAATGGATGGACAGCTTGGATAAAACACATATACAATGGTGGGCCCCCACAGAGACCCTTGCAGGACCGTCTGTCTTAGCTAGTTCCTGGTGGAGGTAGTATCCAATCCGCGTCCTGTCCAAGATATCAAGGGTGTTTTGGTAAATGTCTGATTAGTGGCCTGAGAATTGGGGGAGCTGATTAGGTGTTACCCTGTGGGGCCCACCTTAATGAAAATGTTAAATATCCATGCTGTCCTTCCGTTTTTCCAGATCATTCTAGTACAGGATCCCAAAACTTTAATTAGATTCAAGTCCCAGGTGAACCACACCACAGGAAACAAAGGTGATTGAAACCCACCGCAATGTTTATTTTCCATCCAAACCGTTGATAAGGTCAGACAAACCTAGATGAAAGGAAAACACAAAGATCACCTTAGATTTGGATCTGCTTAAGTTTTGAGATCAAGTCCTAAAATGAGACGTGGGATGTGAAAAAACGGATGGACAGCTTGGATATACAACATATTCATCAAGGTGGGCCCTATATGGTCAGGGTAACACCCACCTGCATGTTACCCGTGTAACACCTAATCCGTGGCGTGAGCTCGGTGGTTTGTTGCTGTCACCAAGCCAGTGGTCCAAGGAGTGCCGTGAAGATAGTTATTTAAAGATAATGGTGGCAATCGTTGCACGTAATGGGCTGTTAACAACATGTTACAACACCTATAAAGGCTGTAACAACCTTATAATGACTTGGTATGGGGTACATATAATTTTTTCAGATTTTTTTTCTTCAACATTAAGGGAATACACTGAGTAGGTCCCACTATGATATATGTGTTATATCGACATCGTCCATCATTTTGCGAGGCATAAACTCAAAAAAATGAGATAGATTCTACTTGCACAATGCAATCAAACACGAGGCCACACATGTGATGAGGACATGAATTTAGATTTCATATTTGATTATGAAGAGCGGTTATGCCAGATTCATACTTGACTCAATGTTTGATTGAACACTAGTACCCCCATGTTGAGACAATTGAGTAAGACTGAATTCGAAAATCCCTCAACCATTGGTTCTAAGAGTGATTAAGCGATTTGTAGGAGAGTAGGGGTCAAATCCTTTTTTATGGAATTTTTAACCTTACATTAAAGGCTTTTCTTTAATCAATAATTGCAACCAATATATTTCTCAACAAAAAGAAAAAAAAAAGAAAAAGAAAAAAAAAAGCTGAATAAATAAAGTCAAATAAAGCTAAAGCAATGTCAATTTTGTTAATTTGTGAATGAAGCATTACAATCGATAGAGTATCAAATAAACTAAAGAAAAAAAAAAGAGAGATAAATACCTGACCTATTTGTATGAACTGATGATCGAGGCGAATAGTTAGCGGGATGTGATCAGAGAGTTTAACTCTCTTAAGTAAAGACTCAAATGATCAGAATCCAACAACTTAGGATTGCAGACATTTAATCTACTCATATGGTACTGTAGCAATGACACCAAACATTAGCGATCTATGCTGAGGATTAAACAAGGCTATGCTAAAATAAATGAAAGATAGATAAATTGTGCTTGGTGTGGGCTATGAGCTCTTCATCGATTGTTGCTTTTGTCGGCTTTTAGAAGGTGGAGGTCGTACATAAGTTTTCGCATTATGGGAGATTTGAACAGTTGTTCATGTAGAACTCTTTGATTCTCTGCGTAAGTGTAGTCTATCACATAAGACCACGTGTATAAAAGAGAAACTCTCACATGTGTTGGTTGGAGTCTTCACGCCGTAGAGAGTTTTTTTTTTTTTTTTTTTTTTTTATAATAATACTTTAATATTTAATGCTAGATAGAAATTTACTTTGATAAGATTTTGACATTTAATGCTTGCAAAGAGACTAACTTTAATGAAAATGTTGGTATTTAATATTGTAAAGAATACTTATGAGAGGACTCTAGCATTTAATGCTCTTACATGTGCAAGTCTCTAATTTCGAGTTGATATACACCACATGTGGCACAACTATCATGTAGCATATTTTGTATTGGTTGATCTGGGTAAACAATATTCTCGGTACATGACTAGAATTTTGTTTATTATTTAGCACGTAGTGCCAACACATGGTGGTATCTCATTGGTCACATCATGACGCTAAAAAAGGTGTAAACAGGTCAAAGCTCAAGTGGACCACACCATAGGAAGTAGTAGAAATTGAATACCTACCATTGAAAACTTCTCGAGGCCACATAAGTTTTGTATCAAGTTGGTGTTTGTGTTCTCCCTGCATCCATGTCTTTGTGACCTCACGAACGGCTTGGGCAATTGGAAGGTTTCCACAATGGAAGTCATTGTCCCCACTGCTTTCTCTGATGTGGTCCATTTGAGCCTTGGATCTGCCTCAATTTCATCCACTTGTTGTGTGACCTTATCAACAGGTTGGATGGAAAAAAAAAACATCACAGTGGGCTCTAGGAAGTTTTTAATAGTGGACAATCAATCAACGCCTTTTTTTCCCTGTAGTGTGGTTGACTTGAGATTTGGATCTGCCTCATTTTTAGTCCCATGTCATAAAATGATATGAAAAAAATGGTTGGACGGAGTGGATAAAATAGATACATTATGATGGGGCCCACGGTGCTTTGACACCAGCTACTTGGCTAGTGTTGGGGTCACTAGCCAGATGGTGTCTGGGCGATTGCGTCCGACCCAACTTCCGACGGATCTGTGTGGGGGGTCATCGTGATGTATCCGTTTAGCCACGCTGTTCTCAGATCATGTCAAGCTCTGGGTTAAAAATGAGGCAGATCCAGCGCTGTAGTGGACCAAATCAAATTGTAAGCTTGGACGTGGATTTGGATTGCTGTCCACGTAGATCTGTGGAGGGGCTACCATGATGTTTTTGTTTATCCACTCTGTCTATCCCTTTTCTAAGATCATTTTAAGGCATGAGCCCAAGAATGAGGCAGATCCAACACTCAAGTGTACCACACCACAGATGACTCTTGCATTTAATGCAACCCAAGCTTACTATTTGGTGTGGTCCACTTGAGCATTGGCTCTACCTCATTTTAGGGATCATGCCTTAAAATGATCTTCGAAAAGGGATGGACATAGTGGATAAAAAAAAAAAAAAAAAAATCATGGTGGCCCCTCCACAGATCTGCCTGGACGGTAATCCATCCAGGCAGGGGCAGGACACAAAATCATTAAATGCAAGTGTGGTCCACTAGAGTGTTGGATCTAATTAATTTTTAGAAGCATATCTTAACATAATCTGAGAAAAGAGATGGACGGTGTGGTTAAACAGATACACCATGGTGGGCCCCACACAGATCTGTCGGACGCAGTCGGCTGCCGTCCGGGCGGGCCTGACTACCTAATCCACGTCCTTTATTTTCAGGTAATCCTCGTAGTAATAACCTTATGAAGAACGATTAGACCCCGGAAAAGTTCTAACTATTGCCCATTTCCATCCCCACCGTCCATTTCCATCCCCACCGTTTCCTGTCCGGTCTCACTTAAGTATTGATCTCCCTTATTTTTAGGCTCATCTTGAGAAACCGATGGACGGCGTGGATTTCTTAGGGACATCACAGTGGGCCCCACAGATTTTGGTAGCTCCATGGGGAAAGTTGCGTCCAGTTAACTGATTCTTCCACCATAGGCCACTTGCGTGGTGGCCCACTAGCTCAACAGTCTTGATCTACACAAGTACGTTGGGAATGTAATCTGCACATCAAGTCAGTGAGATACGGTGGCGTCTTTGGGATGGTAACTTGCACATGGACGGCCAATGAAAGCATACTGAAACTGACTATGTTCAATGGAAAGGTTCAAAGACTTGGCGGTTAAGATTGTTGAAATCTGGTGCCTTGAATCTATGCTGAAACCGCGGTCGGTTGATCAACGAGACTAGTCTACCGATTGACCGATCATACCGGATTTGTTAATGTGAGCTCTTTGGATTTTTTTTGCGTGCTTCCGAGCAACTGAGGGCATGGTCACCGGACCATCGAGTGACGGTTGGGTGGTGTTGACCGACCGACCGATCGTTTATGTCAGTTTGTGCGGTCTTGCACAGTTTTGCGTAAAATATTTCTAATTCCAATTCTATTACCATAAAGTAGGGTTTATGCGGGGGATTAAGGTATCCTATGTTGGAAATTTGGTTAGTGGAAGCACCAAAGAAGATCAAACAATTATAAACAGCCACACAAACACACAACGCAAAAGCACATGAATTTTACGTGGAAAAACCCTTGCGGGAAAAAAACAACGGCTCAAAGCGACGCCTCTACTATGAATCTCAGATGATTACAGAGTTAGAACTACTCGAGTAGATCCCAAAGATGAACAAGGCACGCAAAACTCTCAATCCTCTCTCCCAATAACCCTAATCTCGTTTAGATCATCTAGGTATTGCTTAGCATGGAGTCTAACACGATTAGGAGATATATATATAAGAGGAAATTCGGAATTAGAAACTTGTAGCGGGAAACTGCGCAACACTATCAAATCTCGTAGACTGCAGATCGATCGGATGACCGGTTGTAAACTGTCCAGAAAGTTAGCCTACCCACTATCTTAACTTAGACCTGTCTGACGACCGGTCTGAGCTTCTAGCGACCGGTCTCAAAACGGCAAAAAACGTGCAGAGAGTTTGGGCTTCAAACTGCACGACGCTGTCCACTGGTCGACCAGTTGGACGATCGGTCGATGGACTCTATCTTTGCACAGTAATGAGGCCTTCACAATAAATTCCACCAAGGCATCATAAAACATCGAATTATCTTCTCTTCTTTTCATAGAGCCAACTCCTCATCAATCATAGTCGCCGCTTCTTATGCATCATTGCATCTTCGTTAAACCTTCACTAACCTTAGAGAAATTATGCAGAACTTGAACTTCTCTATAAGGACTACCTTGGTCAGCATATCCGCCGGATTCACGGTAGTGTGAATCTTGTCTAGAGTCACATCTCATTCCTTAAGCACCTGTCGTATAAAATGGTGACACACATCAATGTGTTTAGTACATGAGTAATAAATAGAATTTTTAGCCAAATTTATAGCACTTGAGCTATCATAATTAACCGGCACGGCTTTCTACTGAAGCCCCAATTGATTTATCATCATTTTTAACCAAATAACTTCCTTGAAAGCTTCTGCCAATGCCATATACTCAGCTTCAGTAATGGAAAGAGCCACCACAGACTGAAGCTTAAACATCCAACTAATCGCTCCACCCGCTATACAAACGAGTACTCTAAAGTCGATCTCCCACTATCCACACTACCAGCGTAGTCAGAATCGATGTAACTAACCAACTTATCTTTAGACTTTTCAAACGTCAAGACGTAATCCTGCGTACTTTGAATATATCGAAGTAACCATTTCACAGCTTTCCAATGTTGTTTGCCCAGGTTAGACATGAATCGGCTAACAACACCCATAACCTGTGAAATATCGAATTTTGTACAGACTATGACACATATTAAACTGCCCACAACACTTGAATAGGGCATTTAAGACACAATATGCTTTTCTTCATCCGTTTTGGGACAATGTTTAGAAGAAAGCTTGAAGCCGCATGGGGAACGCTGACTGGTTTGGACTTGTCCATCTCATACTTTTTCAATACATTCTCAAGGTATTCTTCTTGAGATAACTACAACCTGCTCCTCTTCCTGTCTCTATGAATATCTATGCTAAGAACCCTCTTTGCAGCTCCCAGATCCTTCATCTCAAATGTCCCTGAAAACTGAGTCTTCAACACATCGATGTCAGACATGCTATGACTGGCAATAAGCATGTCATCGACGTACAACACTAGTATGAGAAACTTCTCATCATTCAGTGTCTTGAAATAGATACAATGATCATACTCGCTTCTGGTAAAGCCCTGACTCATCATGAAGGAATAAAATTTCTTGTACCATTGCCTAGGTGACTATTTGAGACCGTATAACGATTTCCTCAACCTGTAAACTTTATCCTCGACCCCTTGCACTGTATAACCTTCTGGTTGCACCATGTATATCTGCTCTTCCAATTCCTCATGCAGGAAAGCAGTCTTCACATCCATTTGTTCCAGCTCAAGGTCGTATTGGGCAACCAGCGCCAACATGAACTTGATAGATACTTGTTTCACAACCAGATTGAAAATCTCATTGAAGTATACGCCTTCACGTTGATCATAACCTTTCGTTACCAACCTTGCCTTGTATCTATCATGTTTCTTTCGAAAAATTCACTTGCATCCTATGGCTTTTCGGTCCATTGGAAGCTCCACAAGCTCCTAAGTCTCATTCTTGTATAAGGAGTCTATCTCATCTTGCATTGCCGTCTTCCACTTCTCAGAATCTACATCTTGTAGTGCTTCCTCAAAGTTAGACGGATCCCCTTCATCTGTAATGAGAGCGAATGCAATGTTCGAGTCATCCCTATATCTTGCCAGTAACCTACGATCACTGGATGGATTTCTTCGCATAGGTGGCTGCTCCACCTAATCCTGTACATTTGTCTGTGCCTAAGTGTTGGCCCGTGTCTCATCTCTGTCCTCATGAGTATCAACTTGTTCTGATGTTTCTGGTTCTTTTGTATTATCCTTACGGAATAAAGAACCCTCATCAAACTTGACATCACTACTCGGGGTGATCTTCCGTGTGACATGATCATATATGCGATAACTCTTCACACCATCACCATAGCCCACAAAGATTCCTTTTCTGGCCCTATGGTCTAGCTTATCTCTCTCAATTGATGGTACATGAGAGTAAGCCTCACAATCAAAGACCCGCAGACTTGAGTAGTCTAGCATACGACCACTCCACACTTCCTCAGGAATTTTACATTCAATTGTTATAGAGGGAGACCGATTTATCAAATAACAAGCCGTGTTAACGGCCTTAGTCCACAGCTCTTTGCCCAACTCAGCATTACTAATCATGGATCGGGCTCTCTAAGAGAGTCTGATTTATCCGCTCTGCTACACCATTCTGCTCTGACGTGTGGCGCACTATGTTGTGCCTCACGATACCTTCCTCTTTATAATACGTGTTAAATTTTCTAGAAGTGAACTCACCTCCATTATCGGTTCTTAAAATTTTCAATTTCTGCCTTGACTCATTCTCCACCATCGCCTTCCAATACTTGAAGGTTATGAAGACATTGGATCTATTTTTCAAAAAATAAACTCAAACCTTTCTGCTATATTCATCAATAAATTATACGAACCATGATGACCCCTCAATAGAAATAACGGGCAACGACCCCATACATCGGAAAGGATATAATCAAGTACCTTTTTACATACATGTTTCCTCCCTTTAGATGACAATCTAGACTGTTTTCCATGTATCCAATGTTCACATATACTAAAGTCTACAGATTTAAAGGAAGGAATCAAATATAGTTTAGAGAGTACCTTCATGCCCTACTCGCTCATGTGGCCTAAGTGTGCATGCCACTTACGTGCAGATGTGGAATCCGCTACAGTCGCTGCAACTTCACCTACTGAAGTGCTCCCAATCATCCTATAAATGTTATCATGCCTTTGTCCCTTCATAATTACAAGGCCCCCCTTTAAAACTTTGCAGAACCGGTCGAAACCATTGAGTTTGCATCTCAATGCTTCGAGTGCACCAAGGGAGATCATATTTTTCCTCAACCTAAGAACGTGCCTCACTTCTGTCAAGGTTTATTCGATCTCATTGAACATCTTGATGAGCATAGTACCAATCCCTACAACCTTGCAGGCGTAGTTATCGCCTAAAAATACCAAGCCTCCCTCATACTCCCTGTAGGAAATAAAGACGCTCTTATCTGGGCACATGTGATACGAAGCCCTGGAGTCCATGATCCACTCATCGCAGAGAGATCCAGCCTTTGACACCGTTAAGACCTCGCACGCATCACTACCACCTTCCTCGGCTTCAGCGGTATTGGCTTCCCTAGAAGAATCACCAACTTCTCCTTCTTATATTTAGGACTCTTGTAGTTCTTCTTCATGTGCCAAACTTGGCCACATCCCCAACACTTCAACTTGCCTTTGCCTTTGCCCTTCGATTTGGATCGAGAATGCGACGATCCTTCACCTCGCTTAGAATTCCTTCCTCTCATGAACAGTGCTTCGGAGGATGAATTAATATCACCGCTTTTCCGTCTCATGGCTTTCGATTGAAGGGCTGAGACAACGGTCTCGACACTAATAGTGTCTCAGCCCGCGCACAACGAGTCCCTGAGTGACTCATACGAACTAGGAAGCGAGTTCAATAAGATCAAGGCTTGATACTCGTCCTTCATCTGCTCACCAAAATCGAGCAACTTGCAAATCAGTTTGTTGAACGTGCTAATGTGGTCCTCCACATCTGCTCCCTCGGTCATCTTCAAAGTGAAGAGTTGCATCATTAGATACATGTGATTTTTTAAAGACTTCTTCGCATAGATGTTCTTTAACTTGGTCCATGTCTCTACAGCGCTCTTCTCCTTCATGACATTATAGAAGACGTCATCAACAAGGCACAATTGGATTGAGGCCATTACTTTCTCATCTATCTTCGTCCACTCATCATCTTTCATCTCTGCACGTCGCTTTCCAAGGGCGTTCACGACCCCTTGCTGAGTTAGGACGGCACGCATCTTCACTTTCCACAACTCAAAGTTGTTTTTGCCCGAGAACTTCTCAATGTTAAACTTCGTACTTGAAGCCATGAGATCGTTTAAGACAACATCTTCTTCAACCCTCCAACGATAGCTTTGATATCAGTTGTTGGAAATTCGGTCAGCGGAAGCATTGAAGAAGATTAAACAATCACAAACAGCCACACAAGTACACAATGCAAAAGCACACAAATTTTACGTGAAAAAACCCTTGCGGGAAAAAACCATGGCACAAAGCGACACCTGTACTATGAATCTCAGTTGATTACAAAGCTAGAACTACCCGAGCAGATCCCAAAGATGAACAAGGCACGCAAAACTCTCAATCTTCTCTCTCATTAACTCTAATCTCGTTTAGATTACTTAGGTATTGCTTAGCATGGAGTCTAACACGATTATGAAACATATATAAGAGGAAACCCGTAATTAGAAACTTGTAGCGCGAAACCGCGCAACACTATCAAATCCCGCAGACCGCAGACCAGTCGGACGACCGGTCGTAAACTGTCTAGAGAGTTAGCCTGCTCGCTGTCTCAACACAGACTGGTCTGAGCCTCCAACGACCGGTCTCAAAACGGCGAAAAACGTCCAGAGAGTTTGGGCTTCAAACTGCACCACGCTGTCCATTAGCCGACAGGTTGGCGGACTCTGTCTTTGCACAGTAATGAGGCCTTCACAACATCTTAGATGTGTGAGAAGGGTTGAGAGAGTTCCAGGATAAGAGAAAAGCTTGGGTTTTCCGTTGGGGCTGATATCCAATTAAAGGTTCCATCTCTTGTAACTTTGATATTCATAGTGGGCCGTGCTTTTTTATTTATTTGGTCTCTCTCATGGGTTTTTCCATGTAAAATTGAGATTGTCTGTCCACGTGGATTTGACTGTGAGTTTGTGTTTTCCTTGTTTGATTCACTTTTGAGCTTTCATGGTTCCCAACAAAGATATGGCAGTACGTAGGTTTTCTTGGGGCTAAAAGATCAATGGACTTGATCATCCAAACATGTCTCACTTGGCAAACCGTGGGCCGAGTGGGTCCCACTTGCAGACAGTAGGCTGAGGGTACCCAAAAGATGATTGCGAGAGAGTCCCTTGGAGGCGGACCCTCGATCTATTCAGGTACACGTGCCACATGTCCAAGTCAGTCAGGGATTGTTAATCTGGTGGGCCTCCTTGGGGAGTTGTTTCCCAATGCTTGATATTTACAACATGTCATGAACGCTTTGGGTTTGGTCCCATTTATACTATGCAAAAGGCCTACCATCAGCAGCAGTAGACATTTATACTATGTTAACAGAAACCTATCCATCAGGCTGGGTCTCAAAACCTGACATTTTGGATTGCCCCTTACCTTAACACTCAATCTCATAGTTTCATGATTTCATCTCGGCCGTCCAATTGTGTGGTTTAAAATTGATGTGGATCTTCATCCAAAATCGATGCATGGTTGTGATCAAAATCCTTCTCGTCTTGTTCAGGTACATTCTCCACCTGATCAGCCATCATGTAGCCCAATGGCAATTTATATGGCCCAAGTCGATTGACGGACCAGATCATCTGAATTGTCAGCTCTAAGCATTAGAAACGATCGACTGTGATTAGGCCTGGCAACGGGTTGTGTTGAACTTTGTTCGTGTCATGTTGTATTTGTATCGTATCAAAAATGCCCTCACCCAAACTCGACCCGTTAACTAACCGGTCAAAATCTAGAAACCCAAACTCATTCATTAAGTTAACGGGCTACCCGCAATCCAACCCGATAGGTTGTGTTTTCGTGGGCAAAGAGATGGAAAATGGGCTCGATTCGATAGACATTTTGGAGCGTAGCTGTGTGGGGTTGTGGGCAGAAAGATGGAGAAAACTCCCGAGAGTGTGTGTGAGAGAGTCTTATTGGCTTCTTAGCTTCTTAGGGATTTCTCGCCACACTAAAGATAATTACCAAAATATCCTCACTAACGGGTTAAACGGATTTGCACGTGAAACACTAACCCAACCCGTTATCTTAATGGGTCTTGATGGGCCAACCCATTAGTGACCCGACACAATAAGGTTGGACCGAACAATTAATTTTCGTGTGGGTTTCGTACGGGTTAGCAGGCCGTGTGGAATTTTGCCAGGCCTGGTAATGGGTAAGGTTTGCAATCGGGTTTGCCCGAGCCCGGCCCATTAACTAATTGGGCCAACAATTCAGTCCTGAGCCCAACCATTTCCACGTGGAATGATCACACTCGATTCAACTGAGTTAAATGGTAATTACCTTCAAGCTGTGTAGGGCCCACCTGTGATGTGTTGTGAAATCCAAACCGTGAACATAGGTGTGTACGGATTTTTAAACTTTTAAAGCCCAGTCTGCATGGGAGCAGATTAGGTGGGCCCCAGCCTCACCCAAGACGGTGTGGCCTTTACTGTGGGGCCAATGTTGATTTATGTATACTATATCAACACCGTCCATACGTTTTCCAGATCATTTTAGCGCGTGGGCCCAAAAAATGAAGCAGATCCAATTCTTAGGTGGACCATACCACATGAAACAGTGGTGATTGACCATTAATGGGCCACAAAAGTTTTGGATCAACTGATATTTATTTATTTTTCATTCATCTATGTTTATGTGACGTTATCAATAGGTAGGTAAAATAAACATTACCGAAACATTACGGTGGGCCATGGGAAGTTTTCAACGGTTGATCGTTCAATCACCACTGTTTCCTATAGCATGGTCCACCTGAGAATGTTGGTTTTCTTTTCATTCCTAACCATCCGTTTTTCTCATATAAGGTGTGTATTGATGAGTGAACAAACCTGATTTTTTTGGGCCGGGGTCCCCTTGCAATGAACGGACTGGATCTTCCGTGTAAGATCTGGGCTGTTAATTAAGTGGGCCCACCTTTGAAACCCGGGCTTCAATGAGGCTGACGAACTCTTACAGAGCCTGAGGCCCACCTGATAAATAAATGGGCTTTTATTTTAGGACTGGGCCCGGATACGGGCCTGTATTCCAGCCGAAGCAGGGTAGGGCCTGTATGCCACGTGTCATGTGGATGACATCCAACCCCTCCAAAAAGTCAGGCCCACCGTGAAGATCACCTAGTACGGAAATAAAAATCCAATCATCAAGTGGGCCATGAATGGATGCGGATTTTTTTTGCAGGGAACGTTCCATGGAAGCCTAGGTGGGGCCCACCGTGATGTTTTTGAGAAATCCACACCATCCATCCGTTTTGTGAGATCATTTCAGTACATGGGAACAAAAATGAGCCGGATCCAAGACTCAAGTGGGCCGACCCTTTCCTTTGGTTCGGCCTGCTTGAGTCTTGGATCCAGATCATTTTTACCCATGTCCTAAAAAGAGCTCACTAAACGGATGAACGGTGTGGATTTCTCACAAACTTCATAGTGGACCCCAACTAGGTTAATAGTGCAGGAAATCCGCGTCCGCCATGAATGTACTTTGATTAGACGTGGCTCTCCAAAGTTTTGTGGTGTCGCCCACATGATCGGATCAAATTCTTCAGCACACTACACGGTAGGAATGAGGTTTGTGTACAACTAGCTCATAATCACCAATATGTCACGTGTAAATGTCATCCAACCCAGCCAAAAGGTTTAGCTCACCACCAAGATCACCCAGCCTAAGAAATAGGCCAATCTACTCATGAGGTGGGCCACACAAGTACCTTGAATCAGATCCACGGTTGTCCGTTGTTTTCTATTTCGTGGCCCGAATGATGAGCAGATCGACTTGTTTTTATTATTATTATTATCATTATTATTATGAGTTCTTAATGGTGGGACCCATATTTTCGATGGGTTGGGTGCTATTGTTATTAGTTACGAATTATGAGGTAGTTGTACGGTAACTTTTATCCTTTAATTAGTTGCGTGTGAGAGGACACTACCCTGAGGGGTCCCATCACACACGACTTTGTTGGACCCGGTTGATGGTTGTACTTTTTTTTTTTTTTTTTTTTTTTTCCTATGGTGTGCCCCACATGCTGAGCAGATAAGTTTGATTTTTGTAGCATCTATTAGGCCAATTCCCCGCCTAAAATATATAGGATGCTCTCAAGTGGCATTAGGCTACTAGGGTCCAATTTGCCGTGTAGATGCAGTCCAATTCGTTCAAGTGGTGTGTCCCATGAAGATGATGTTTATGCTTGATCTAATCGTGTTAGATCTAGCGACTCAAATAGTATTATCGGATAATGAGATTTCAATAAAAGATAATTGGAAGATTTTTCGAGTATTCTTATAGTCAAATATAATCAAAATTAAAAAAAAAAAATTAAAAGTAGCCTAAAATGAATAAATTTAATTGGCCATTGTCATGCGATACGTGTCACATATCTCTCACACACGATGGAGTTAACTACTCACCTTAGTAGCCTCATGGCCGATAGCGACTAATGACCGAAACATGGACATGACTAGTGACGAAATGACGTTGTGAATGGTATGGATGGCGTATAAACACCGCTGTTGACCCATCGAGGTTTCAATGGTAGGAATTTCCCCACCCACCTTTTCCTTTAGTACGGCCCACTTGAGTCTTGGATCAAGCTTATTTTTTCCCATGTCCTAAAAAGAGCTCACTAAACGGATGAACGGTGTGGATTTCTCACAAACATCAAGTGGCCCCACCCAGGTTCCCAGCGCAAGAACTCCCCGTCAGCCATGAATGTACTTTGATTAGATGTGGCTCTCCAAAGTTTTGTAGTGTGGCCCACATGATGAGTGGATTAAATTCTTCAGCACACTACATGTAGGAATGAGGTTTGCTTACAACTAGCTCATAATCAGCAATATGTCATGTGTGGATGTCCCCATCCAAAAGGTTTAGCCCACCACCAAGATCACCCAACCTAAGAAATAGGCCGATCCACTCATGACGTGGGCCACACAAGTACTTTGAATCATATCCACGGATGTCCGTTGTTTTCTATTTTGTGTCCCAAAAGATGAGCAAATCGACTTTTTTTTTTTTTTTTTTTTAATAATTATGAGTTCTTGATTGTGGGACCAATATTTTGGATGGGTTGGATGCTATTGTTAGTTACGAATTATGAGGTAGTTGTACGGTAATTTTTATCTTACAACTTGTTGCATGTGAGAGCTCACTACCCTGACGAGGTCCCATCATACACGACTTTGTTGGACCTGGTTGATGGTTGTACATTTTTTTTTCTTTGGTGTGGCCCACATGATGAGTGGATAAGTTTGATTTTTGCAGCATGTATTCGGCCAATTCTCCGCCTAAGATATGTAGGACGCTCTCAAGTGGCATTACGCTATTTGGGTCTAATGTGTCATGTAGATGCAGTCCAACCCGTTCAAGTGGTGTGTCCTATAGGATGGCATTTATGCTTAATCTAATCGTGTCAGATATAACGACTCAAATAGTACTACGGGGTAACGAGATTTTAATAAGAGACAAACAGAAGATTTTTTCGGCTACTCTTATAGTAAAATATGATCAAATTTTAAAAATAAATTATGAGTAGCCCAAAATGAATAAGTTTAATTAGCGACTGTCATGCGATACGTGTCACATAGCTTACCCACATGATGGAGTCGACTACTCGCCTTAGTAGCCTCATGACCGATAACAACTAATGACCAAAACATGTACATGACTAGTGACGAATTCGGCTGGTGCGCAATAACATTATATAAAAGAGACCCTTACAACTGAAATTGCTTAAAGAGTTATGGAGCGACGTAAACGCTACACCAAGTTGGTCTATTTTTATGACACACAACGCACATTCGAGCAGAAGAAATGATAAAGATAATCTACATGTGGTGTTGTATGAAGAAACCTCGCTTGCGTAATGGACCCATGATGTGCGCTTAATCATTGCCCAAACCACGATAAATGACTAACACGGGTGGCATTGTAGTACAGGCTATAATCTTTTATGGGCTTAGACGATTATTTCTACATTAGCAAACATGATGAGTGGCTATGAATATCTTCTATAACTACTGTCTAATTTTTTTTTTTATAAATAGCAGGAAGATAAAATAGTTTTGGGTTCTCACCAACCCAACATAATACAACTCTATAACGCAATGCCACTTATCTTAGTTTAGCTCTTAGTTTAGTTCTGCGTGTAAATCAGCTCATCTATGTTGCTACATTCGACCAATTTTACTTTAGAATAGTGTAATCTAGTTCGTCTATGTCATTATGCTGGACTAACTTATTTTAGCTTCTAGTGTAATTCCTTTTGTCTATGCTCAAGTCACTGGCCTCAAAGAAGACCTTAGTTTAGGACCTTGCCATCCATGGTGCAGTCGTTAGATTTCTAGAGATTTTTTCTTTTTCCTTTCTTTTTTATTAGTGATTATACTTGATAAATTTGATTTCTTTTCATTTTTCAATTATTCCTATGGTGTGTTAATTAATTGATAACCATTATTAAGGTGGGAGAAAGTATTTTCAGCTTAAAGGTAAAAAAAGAAAAGTGAAAAGAAAAAAGAATAAAAATCCTCATTAGAAAGGCGATTCCTCTCTTTCACAATTTCCTTGGTCTATATTTATGATGGCTGAATAGACAACAGAATTGTGAAGATCTTAGTCTCCCGCTCTTAGTGCTTAGGATCAAAGGCATTCGGTTTAGATCAAGCCTTATCAGGCTCTGATGAAAGGCATTCGGTTTAGATCGAGCCTTGTTAGGCTCCGGCACGCTTAGCATTACGCACATGTATTAACAACTGAATTTTGAGCCCAATAGATGGTAAGATGCCTCGGCCCAAAACAGCCCCATCGGTGGATGTTTATTCATTTTTTGGCTATCTCCAGCTGTCTATTTAGTTACAATCATCTGTGATCTAAAGCTTCCATACTTCTTAGTGGAAACAAAAAAAAGTTAGTCCTTGATCCAAAGCCATATGCATGACACACTAAAAGCCATTGCAAGGTTCCAAAGCTAAAACATTTCCCACTAATATAAGGATCCTAACCATCTGATGAGCCTACAAATAAAGGTGCAAATGGGTCTATGATTTGAGTCCAAAATATCGTCTCAATTGTTAGATGGATAGGATCTGGAACCTCTCAAAGTCAACCACATCCAACTCACCCAAATTGACTTTTAATTGGTTGGACGTGGCCCACACAAATAGGCAGAATCCAAAACCAATCTGGATCCAACCGCAATCCTTCAATTAAAGTAATTAACACAATTAAATAAAGCCTAACAAAACAAGTATTTGAGATATTCTCAGCAAAACTCAATACCAAATATAAAATTAGAAGTCAGAGAGGCCCACTCAGCAACTCGGATTGACTCATTCAAGTCATGACTCGCCCGAGTCAATCTCCGGGTTTACTCAGGGCATCGAATAGAATAGGATCAAGTCAGACAGGGCTCTTCCAATTCTCAAAACAATATATGAGATAAATATATGGGTTTGGATCTGGACCCAACACAGACCCGATCCACATATTATAGGATCGGGTCTGAACTGTAACATAGATCCGATTATTATAAGAGGTTCAGTCTCCATGACAAGTCCAATCCGTTTGCACCCTTACATTGGTTACACAGTGATACATGGTTTGTTAGAGCTCTTATTTCATAAGAAACGAAGAAAATGAGTTCACCATCTTATTATAATATGACAATCTAAAAAAGGATATTCTGGACATGGATTATTCAGTAGGCTGTACGGCACATTGAGTAAATTCTGTGGGGCCCCTGTGATGTATATATCTTATCCACATCATCCATCTGTTTTACCAGCTTATCTTAGAGCACGAGGCCAAAATTAAAGCATATCTAATGCAGGGAAGGACATGATGAGGTCTATCAATGTCTTCATTAGAGGATTGATACCTTGAATCAACAAGAGAATTCTCGAATTTATGAGAAGAAAAAGACAAAAGTTGGATTTTTGAAACGAATAATATAAGAGTTTGAATAATTAAAAATGAGTATTAACAATCTTATATAATGCTAAATAAAACTCTAGGAATGTATTAACAGAGTCCTAAACAAAATAGGAAAGAAATCACGCAAACTTGTTAACCTGATCTTCGATCTTTCGAAATGAATTTTAACCCATCGAAACTTAATTTCGACCTGTCTAAACTAGCAGAATCTGTCCAACAACCAAGTTGAAATTTCTATAGGAATTTCGATTGGTCAATTCGATTCGTCAACTAATCAAACTTTGCTGAGTTTTGTCAACTTTTTTTGGGCTTTTTTCAATCCATGTGTGATAGAAAAGTGCTTGATCTTCGTTCTACATCAATATCCAAAGATCGAGTGCACCACGTATAAAGAAACAATGGGTATAATGATGTCCACCGTTGAAACCTTCTTAGGGCTCATAGTAGTGTATATTTATCATCCAACTTGTTCATAAGGTCACATAAACATGGATAAAGGGAAAACACATATATCAACTTCATCTAAAACTTTCGTGTGTCCCCAAGAAATTCCTAGGGCACGCGTTCAATTTCCATGGTTTAATGTGGTATGTTTTATTTAAGCTTTGGAAATGCTTAAATTCTAGGCTTATGCATTAGAAACCACCCACCCTGTTAGTCACATCACAATGTTAGCCACCCCACTATGGGAATTGATACCATGACCTCAATGTTGAAACAAGGCTATTTCACTCAGTCTACCACTTGTATGCACCGGGGCATTTTATACTTGCTAAAAGGGCCGTATAGTCCATATACCCGGAGGTATATTGAGGACTTTGTACAGCCTACGCAAGAATATAATAATCTATTCACATATATGTATTAGGTATGAACTATGTATGTTTGAGCACCCACATCTACGGCATGTGATGCTGCCAATCTCCAATGTATATCACATGTGCTACATTTGTCAATCAATTGGAGCGGATTAGGTGCATCCCCCTCACCCAAGCCGGTGGGGCCCTTACCGTGGGGACCATCTTGATGTAGGTAATTCTATATCCACACCGTCCATTTGTTTTGATAAATCATCTTACGGCATGGCTCTAAAAATGAAATAAATCCAATCATCACGTGGACCATATCATAAGAAACAATGGTGGTTGACCATTAATGGGACACGAAAGTTTTGGATCAAGCTGATTTTTTTTTTTTTTTTTTTTGTTTATTTTCCCTTCATCCAGGTTTAGTGACCTTATCAACAAGTTAAATGGTAAATAAACATTACAGAAACATTAATGTGGGCCTCAGGAAATTTGTATGGTAGGGTGTTCAATCACCACTGTTTCCTATACCATGGTCCACCTGAGGTTTGGATCTTCTTATTTTTTGGCTCATGCCCTAAAATGATATGGAAAAAGGGAACGACGGCATGGATATAGAATACACACACCAAGGTGGCCCCCATGGATATAGAATACATACATTAAGGTGGGCCCCACGGTAAGGGCGGCAACCATATATATGTTCCACCACTCCTTATGTCAATTGGTGTTTGACAAACAATATAAATTAGTGCGAAGGATACAGTGTATTCAAAAGAGCATGTGCAATCACAAGCTTGTGCAATGGCCATTAAAAGGAAAAAAAAAAAAAACAAAACAAAAAACCGCCCAGTCATTGAAAATTTTGAACTATAGATCCTTCATCGTATGGCCCATTGAATGAACGGTCCTGATCTGATCCATGTTGGCACCTATAAGTTTTTTCTTTACCAAGGACTTAGAATTCTTTTTCTGGTCAAGGACAGATAAGGGGTGGCCGATATTCAAACTCAAGGCCGTTTGGTTTCAGACCTGACTTGGAACAAAATGCATGTGTGTCTCTATATTTTCCACATGATTTTGAGATCTTCTATTATGATTGCAGCTACAAAACAAACGAAGGACTGCCTGTCTTTAAAGCGTCCAAACTCAGGTCACATCAACACCATACGTTATCTTAGTCGTTGGATCTTTCAGAAGACTTTGTAATTTTGTTGAGGCCGGTTTCTCTACAACCCCCCCCTTGTAGAATAAGCTTATTCTACAAGTGCTGCATGTGGGGCCCATTGGGGTGTATGTTAGCATCAACTTGTCTAGTAAAGTTAGTACTCCACCATGAAAGTTTTATGCTATAAAAATCAGTTCGATCTAACCATCATGTGGGCCACTATGTGAATTTGGAAGATTTTGAACGGTTTTCTGTTGTTTCTCACGATGAGGGATGATCAGTGTTGTTTATGTGCCATCCAACCCGTGCATTATGTGATCCCCACTATGATGATGGGATGGCCCAAAAATTACTCATGTAAAATGATTAAGTGATCCACACCATAGAAGGAAATGGAAAACCATCCAAAAGCCTCTGAAGTCAGTGGTGACCCATCCAATGGTTGGATCTGACTGAATCTTGGGATGTCCAACTTTTATTGGTGAGTGACCATTCTGGACGGGTTGGATTCCATGCACACACTCTTGTGGACTCACGTGCAGCACTTGTAGGATAAGCTTATTCTACAATGGCTTGTAGAGGAACTGGCCTCCTCCTGAAGTATACATTTTCATACTTCATTTTCAGACTTCGTCAATCATGAAGGGTCTTAATACAGTAAACTGCCACCTCACCACATTATGTAGGTGGACTAGTTCCTGAATGCATCTTAAATGATGATATCAACCGTTCATTTTCTAGATTTTATGCTACGTGGGTCAACATAAGAACCAGTTGCTGAATGGGTGATCGTGTGTGAAGATGATAATTAACGGATCATATTCAAATACTATATTCAATGTCAGGATAATTATTTTGCAGCATGGCTTTAACGTACATGGTAGTAACAAGAACATGAACAGTTAATGCAGCCTGGGGTGTGTGGAAAATTGCCAGCTACGAAATGTGGTAGGTTGTTAGCGTACCATATCAAAACCGTTACTGATTGAGTTAGAACGTCTCTCTCCCTTTCACACTGTCCTTGTTTTCTCTGATTGTGGAAAAAAAAAAATGGAGATGATCACATACAGTTCGAGCTATGTGGGCCCACCCCTTATGTTTATGTAGAATCTCACCGTGCATCTGGTAGGACTTCTATTTTTCACCGTACATGCCAAGAATAATCCTGATGTAAAAGTCATGTGGGACACACCATAAGGAGCAATGTACAGCCACGGGTGAAATGCATGTATTCCCACGCAGTTTGGCTCACCTGAGTATTGGAATAGGCTGAGTTTTGGTGTGTCCTTTTATTCTTGTGGGGTGCACTGGATTGATTGATTGATTGATGTCTTGCACTCAACACGGTGGACCTTATATACATCACTGTGGGTCCCACACAACTTGAATATAAGGTAATTACATATTCTTCCAAGGGGGCGGAAGCCAGTTGCCCGCCTGTGGCCCCGCCCACAGGAATTTGCAGCGGTTGGAAGCTAAGTGGGGCCCACCTAGATGTCTATCTGAAATCCGTCCTGTTCATCAATTTCTACCGCAGCTTATATTAGGACATGGTCCAAAAAAATAAGTCAGATTCAAAACTCAAGTGGACTACACAGAAGGAAACAGAGGTGATGGAAATGCCCACCATTGAAACTGTCCTGTGCCCCACCATGATTTTTATATGCCATCCAAACCGTTCATAAGTTTATTCTCATTGGGATGAACGGTAAAAACAAATATTAGCCTGATCCAAAACTTCTGTAGCTCCTTAAATGTTTCAGTGGAAAGTGTTCCATCACCACTCTTTCCTATAGTGTGGTCCACTTGAATTTTGGATCTATCTCACCCTTGTGATCAGGTCCTAACATGTGTTGGAGAAACTAATGGACGGAGTGGATTTCTTACAGACATCTCGGTGGGCCCCATCATGACATGTGTGTTTTATCCACGCCGTTCATCCATTTTTCCAGCTCATTTTCGGGCATTAGCCCACAAAAATGAAGCAGATCCAAATTTCAAGTGGACCACACCACAGGAAACAATGGTGATTTAACCCCACCATTAAAATCTTCCTCGGGATTTGGATCTGCCTCATTTTTGAGCTCATGCCCTAAAATGAGCTCAATCGTTTGGGTGAAGAATCGTACACGCCAATCCGAACCGTCCGAATTGGGTGCCCATTATGGATGGACCATGGTCCAGAATTACACCGTTCTAAAAATCTTAACCATTGAATTTGAGATGCTGAATCTGGACCGCTGACCCTGTTCCATCAACTTGTATGCTCCATCCCCAAAACGACCCACCATGACACGTGTACGGTGCATAAGTAGACATAGTTTAGGAATATGACAAACTTACAATAATAGGGAATGTACGACTTTAGTTGTCTCTCCGTGTTTTGGAAGGCACAGGTGAGCTTGACTTCTTATATTATAAGAAGCGTTGATTTTCCTGCACTTTGGCAGGAACGGCCAAAAGAGATTTCATGATTGAATCTAACGGTGATTAGACAGTGGACCAAAATGTCATTTTGCATTGTTATAGAATAGAAAGTCGTTCGTGCTCTTCAGTGACCCAAAAATTCTGTACACGTCAGAGTGACAGAGAATGATCACACACGTTGAAACCCATGTAATTAGGATACGTTTGAGCTGTGTGGGGTCCACCGTGATGTGTGAGTGACATCCAACCCGTTGATTAAATGGGGGCAACTGGGAGGGAGACACCCATCATAGAAATTTCTAGAAGGAATGTGGGGTCCACCGTGTTGCCTATATGTCATCTAGCTCATTCATCAGTTACGCCCCCACAAGGATGAAGAGATGCACTGAATTACACGAGACATTCCAAAGCTTAGGTACTCTGGAACATAACAAATGAATATATGAGTTCTAGGCATGATTGTACATTGCTCCCTATGATGTGTCGCACCTGAATTCTGGGTGGGAATGATTTTTGGTATTCATGGATAACATGGGCGGCTCACAGCTGGCTTCATCGTTTGGATTTCACATCAACATTAGGGGTGGGCATTGCTAAGACAGGACATATGCGATCATTTCCCTTGATGTTGATGCCGAATGACGACTCTAATTAAAGTTGGACAACGAGTTGGGCTTCGCACAGTTCGGCTAGCCGCCAACCTCAACTTGAGTTTGTCTTGGCTTGGTGCTCGAGCCTTGAGCCAAACTGTTCAGCTTGGCTCAATCTGATTAGTAGCTCGGGTTAGCTCTAGCTTTTGAGTCGAGTTTGAGATCGAGCTTTGAGTTGAGTTTATGTTCGATTTGTTGAGTTGAGTTCGAGGTTGAACATAAAATCCAATTCATTCCATAGTAGAAGTGAAAATTGAAGACGACTTACAAACGAAAAAGTGAAAATATTACAAACTTATAGTGTTCACAACATTACATGCATTTCTATCTTTTTTTACTACAGGAAAGGAGATTCGTTTACTGAGTTTAAGCTGCTATCTGATTCTTTATATAAGTACTCGTTCACCTCTCCTAAATCAGGAGGTGGAAAGAGTTTTCCATCGTGCATTTGTATAGTTTGAACTTGATTTTTCAAGCTTTTTTTGTGAGAAGATTTATACGGAGTACCCAAAAACCCTACAAAATGCAACGAGATTGAAGAGAAACTTAGATGGTTTGTTTCTCTTCTTCTTTTGCTCGTGCTCAATCGTGCTTTAGCATTATATTGTCCTGGAGGACATCGTTAATGTCTAGATGTATCTTCCATATTACGTTTCAAGGCGAGTTGGAATTGTTCTTCTTCCAATTTTAATAATTCGGTTTCCTCCTCTACCTTGGAAGGTTTCATTGGGATGGAATATTTATTATTTGAATTTAGAAGGGCTTGAAATAGAAGTTGAACCTCCTTTGGGGCTTTAAGACACGATTTCACATTACCACCTCAACATGTTAAGGTAACCAGTCGATTAGTTTTGTAAACTAACTTTTCCCACACAAGCCACATATAATCTTCATTTTTTCAGACCTTGAGTGGAGTAGGGAATCGTAGTCCCAAATGTCGGTCAAAGGGTCAGATGACAATATATCTAAGTTCTATGTTTAAAAAAAAAAAAATAGTATTTTGACACAGTTAAAAATAAAACAGAAATTAAAAATTGACAACTTGACATAAAAGCTAAACAAAAGGCTGCAATATGATAAACAAAAGCAATAATGAAATATATTCTAACAATTAACATAATATAAAGAAAATGAAATAAAACTCATTATATTTCTTCATATGTATAAATTGTAGTACATTCAGGTATATAATACACCACTTTCAACATATTAACAAATAACAATAATTCCTACCCTGTTTTATGTTGATGTTGCTCAAGGTGCATTCTCGTCTTGAGACCCAATCTCATCCTCAATATTAAAACTACTTCCTCAGATTGGACACAACCAATCTTATGTACAAATTAATGCTTAACTATTTGTAGTGAGAGTAAGAGTCAATACTTGCTCACGACCCTACTCATTATACTAAAATTGGATTCTAATGCCACTGTTGAAATTAGAATTGATAATATATACTATGCCATCACTGATAGTGCAAAGTATTTTGTTTCATTAACTCTTATATTCCACCACCCAAAACATCAAAATCTGAGTCTGGGCGTCTTAAGATTTGCTCTTTGAGATACAAGTCTAATTCTGATTCATTTGTCTGATTATCTGTTTCTTCTCGTGCTAAGAAAGACTTGTATTCATCGAGCACATTGTCATCGTTATCGCTTGTAGAAACACTTAGAGCTCTAATTTCTTTATCACTTGTTGTGGCTGTGGGTAAAGTAGAAACATACAAAGTGTACAATTCTTCGATTGCATTATGAACCATGAATGTTTTGGTTACTACCCTTTTAACAGAATAAATCTTCATAAAAATGAACTTAATCAAGTCCATCTTGCACCAAGGATCAAGAACAACCGCTAAGGCTATTAATAAATGACATTCGTACTAGTACTTATTAAACTTCATTTGTATGTCTAATGTCATCAGCTGTAGAAAATCTGAACCCTCTCTGGCATTGTTTTAGGGCTTCCTTAATCTTCCAAAGAGATGGAATAAACAGATTTGTGGCGGGACACTTATTTAAAAAAAAAATTCCGTGCAGTCATAATTTTTTTTTTTTGTTGAGAAACTTCGAATTTCTTTTCTTTTGTTCCAATCATCTTTGTAAGCAACCAAGCATATGTTCTATCATGCGTTGCATATTAAGGGAATGCATGCTCCAATTCCATGGCCGAATGCAATATTTCAAAAGTCGAATTCCAACATGTGCATATATCTAACTTCAACGTTTTGTAAGATTTTACATTCAAATCAAATGTTAGATTATATCACACCATATACTCAATCCTGAAGGTGACCCTCTTACGTATTTTACCCCGTCTCTTATGTTTTTTTTTTTTTTTTTTATAGTAGGGTCAATTGTTTTCTGTCTTTATTTTACAATCAAGTTTAATATGTGGGCATAATACCTGACTTTAAATATTTTTCTCTCAAAAAAATAAATTGTTGGTTGCTTTAACTGATTATATAAGAATGAAATTACATTGTCATTTCTTGAACCACTATCTAAAGTTATTGAAGAGAATTTTTTTTTAATACTTCAGTCTCATAAAAAACTGTAAATGCGATCTGAAATAAACAAATTAGTATGATGAGAAATGTAACGGAAGTTCAAAATTCTCTTGTAAAGTTTTCAATTTTCATTAATGTATTGTGTTGTTAATGAAATGTATTTATTTATTTTTATTAAGCGTCATCCATAATCAGAAGTCAAACTTACTTTGAAAATTGATGCCAAAAATACATTTAGTTTTATATTCTCGTTTTCATACATCTTCATGTGAGTCTTACAATAACGCGACAGACCTTCTCAACTTGAAGGTTCAGAAATTTAGAGAAAGACATGAAAACTTTGCTCTTTATCATTCTAAAGGGATTTTCTTTGATAATCGCTAATCTTGCATACAACTCTTTTAACTTCTTTTTCTTAAACTTATGAGTGAAAAGTTTACTTTGAAAGTCGTCCCATTTCTTAAACAAAGAAGTCAAACTTACTTTGAAAATTGATGCCAAAAATACATTTAGTTTTATATTCTCGTTTTCATACATCTTCATGTGAGTCTTACAATAACGCGAGAGACCTTCTCAACTTGAAGGCTCAGAAATTTAGAGAAAGACATGAAAACTTTGCTCTCTATCATTCTAAAGGGATTTTCTTTGATAATCGCTAATCTTGCATACCACTCTTTTAACTTCTTTTTCTTAAACTTATGAGTGAAAAGTTTACTTTGAAAGTCGTCCCATTTAGACTTGGTAAATAAAAGCAATCGTTAACCTAAAATTGAAATTCTTAATCTTTTCGAACAACTTTACCTATATCTGTTTAAATGAGTTGTTAACCCCCCAAGATTCTTAGTGTATAATAATTTTCAATACATACATTTAATCTTCACCACACCATTAACTACGAGTTTTTCAAACTCATCCCACACTTCTGATATTTTCTTTCATTTGACTGAAGCTGAAGATATTTCTCCCCCAACAATAAGAGGCGATGTGGCCGACGCACCGACATCGGGGGTAGCTGGGACTTCCTCACTAGCCATCTATAAATATAAAGATAAGAAACTAACTTTTAGGCATTTATTAACACAAAGTAGTGTTTACTTAAATGGCCTTCTAAATTTTCTAGACTTGCCCAATTGTTTAAATTAATCACACATTCAAGGTTAAATAGATTGTAATGTTATCATTTTTCAATTTAAATGTCACGCTAAAATTTCGGCAGCATCTCCTCCTTTTCTTCAGAAATATTAATCATGCATTTAATTACTACATCAAGTATCCACACATTTGATGACGAAAATAAACGCAAGAAATATATTCAGAGAGAAACAGAGAGATGAGCCGGAACAAGCGTATGCATTTAAATTAAAATAAATGAAAACATTGCATTCTATCCAACCTTGAACTGTTAAAAAATAGGGTAATTTAAGGATTTCTATACCTCTAAAAATATATTGTATTTATGCTTGACAACATAGAAATTCTCAAACGGGCAACTAATTATCTTATATTACAAAAAAAAAAAAAAATCAATATGACTAATTGAACAATTGACGAAAATTTTAATAATTAACAATCTAATAAATAATTTAAAATTCTAACAATTTAAGAAAAAACATTATTTACATTAATTTTAATAATTTAACAATAAACACAAACATGATTAACAATGTAACATTAATTCTAACAATTTAACAATGAACGTCAAACATGATTCACAATAATTCTAATTCACATGATTCACATTAATTCTACTTCACATAATTCTAATTAACAATTTAACTAATTTACATTGAACAATCTAAGTATCGACCAATAAACATGATTGGAAGTATCCTATTCTTAATATACATGTAATATATATTTATATTACAGTCGTCTGTCCCTGTCCGACCATTGGTTCCAGTTTGAGCAATCAATCCGGTAACCCTCTCTCTCTCTCTCTCTCTCTCATATATATATATATATATATATATATATATATATATATATATATATATATATATATATATATAATTCATAATTTACCTCGGTCGGGTTGCCATGAACAGCAGTTGGTCGAGCGCCCAAATAGAGAATTGAGAGAGAGAGGGTTACTGGATCGATTGCTCAGACAAGAACCAATGGCCGGACAGGGATGAGCGATTGCTTGGACAGAGAAGGACGACCAAACAGGGACGATCGATTGCTTGGATAAGTGTGGATGACCAAACATGAACGGACGACTGCTTGGACAAGTTCAGACGGCTAGACAGGGATGGGTGACTACTTGGAGTACTTGTTTCACTTGACTGTCAAAGTGATGTTTGATGTTTTCCCGGATCACTCCAGGAGTACTTGTTTCGCTTGACTGTCAAAGTGGTTAGATGCCCTGCGTCATGTAGTCTTACGGGATTCTTCTACGCCGACTTGGACTCAGTCAAGGTACTTCAGGCATCCACGCCTAGGTATGTGCGAGTGGTCTCTTTCCACCCAATCTGCTGATTTTGATACTTGGGTTACAATTCATCGTTTCTACCTGTTCAAATGGTTTCTTTGACCGAGCCTTTTGACTTTCATCTTTTTGTATCTTGGCATGTGGTACGACCGCACTGACACTGGAGTTCAGTTTGACCGTACTTTGAGTGCATTGGATCCGATGGTCTCCGGGGAAACCGCGAGACGTCGGATCTTATTTGATTTTTGCGTCGGCTCCTACCCAAAGATATAGAAGATCTCCTGGTGTGTGGGAGGCAGAACGCTCTACTGAGAAAATATTTTTTGGATTTTTGAAAAGATACTCACTCTGGGGAGTGATACTCCGTGGGGTTTTTATTTGCAAAAAGATATATTTTTTGTCTTTTTGAAATGGAAATCTGGTTTGCACGCTCCTCCACTAGGGATGCCTGTGGGGTCTTTAGCTAACCGACTTTATTTTGAAAGCAGGTAAACATGAATGATTGATGCGATGGATGTTGATGCATGGAGATGCATGATGAATGCATGGCTTAGCTCATTCTCTTTCACTTTGATGATTTTGCTTTTGCTGGTGATGCAGAGAACTTGGAGCTTATTGCTTGCAGGGTTGTGCTCCCTGGGGATTTTCTTTTTAATGTGGATGTTTGGTCAGCGGGTTGGTCAAGATCCTGACCCGTGGTCGATCAGGTCCATCGTCCCAAGATGCTGTTTCTTTGCTAATGAGAATGTACGAGGATATTATCTGACTTCAAGATGTTCTTCTGGGCATAAATGCGATTGAGGCGGTGCTTGGTCGCCATCTTTGGTCAAGATTCCAATTTGTGGGCGATTGGATCCGTCATCCCAAATTGTGAAGAGAGTGGAGTTCAAGACTCCTGAAGTGTAGTGTTGGGGGCTAGTGACAATTTTTGTGATTTTTGTAAGTATTTGGTCCGAACCTTAACCTGAGTGGTCAGGATAGAGATCGTTTATTGAAAACAAAGGAAATATTTTTTGTGATCTTTGCAAATATTTGATTTGAAAGCAATAGAAATATTTTTTTGTGATTTTTGCAAATATTTGATTTGAAAGCAAGGGAAATATTTTTGTGATTTTTGATAACATTTTGTTTGAAAGTAAGGGAAATATTTTTGTGATTTTTGAAGAGGTGATTTTGCAATGTTTTTGTATTTTGTGATTTTTCTGAAATGCAGGGAAAAGTATGAAATTTTCATCCACTTCCACCTTCTACTGCTGGTAAGGTACCTGATCCATTTTACATCAGCGAGCAAGACGAGTCTCACACAGTTAAGTGCCGTAGTTTTACATCTTCGGATGAGGAGATTTTGAGGGTTTTCAGTCAACACACCCACAAAGTTGCCTGTTCCTCATGTGCAATGCACATAGACCACATATCGTTTGACGGACTCCTTCGGCCACAAAATGAGCCACATCCTCACATTTCCCTTAGTCAATCCAGTTTGGGGCCTCACGTTGCTCACAATTCCGTGAGGGTGCGCTCCACCTCCCAACAGCCTTAATCCCCTTCATGAATTTTAGGAACAGGGAACATCCGTCAGATTTAACAGCGACTTCCAAATCAAGGTTGTCTATCATGGTGCGTTCAACACGAACAGGATTGCGGAGTTCTGCCCACCTCAGCCCTTACCTGTTTAAAAGATTCCAGACACCCGTACAATCAAGTGTCAGCCATGTCTGGAACAGGTTAGGAAAGAAAGCCTCCGAGAAATTAATCCCAGTGTAGTTTTAGGTCTTCGGACCTCTGGAGATGAATTTGTGCAGTTGAAATTGATGGCAAAAAATTTTTTATTTTTTATTTTTATATTTTTTTGTATTTTTTTGCAAAAGTTTCAGATTTTAACTCGGGTAACCGAGGTTGATGCTGGTTTTTATGGAAAACTTGAAATCTTTTTGGTATTTTTGGAAATGATCCGGGTTATCAAACCTTGATCCCAACGGTCGAGGCCGATGCCGGTTTTTAGTTGAAAGCGAGAAAGGTCCCCCGAGAAATTAATCCCAGTGTAGTTTAAGGTCTTCGGACCAAAATATGTACATGCTGAAAATACATTCTTTTTTGAAATGATCCAGATCATCAGATCTTAGCCTGAACGGCTAGGATCGATGTTGGTTTTTATTAAAAACCCTCGGGATATTGATCCCGACGTAGTTTAAGGTCTTCGAACCCAGAATATGTACAAACAGAGCATATTTTTTTTGAAATGATCCAGATCATCAGATCTTAGCTTGAACGGCTAGGATCGATGCTGGGTTTTATTAAAAGCCCTCGGGATATTGATCCCGACGTAGTTTAAGGTCTTCGGACCCGATTTATGTACATGTAAACAGTAATCAAGGGCGGAGATTCTTGGGATTCTTCTTGGAATGGTTTGGATCATCTGGTCATGCCTTTGGATGGTTGAGATAATTGTTTGACCAAGTCAAATTTTTCTTTCTTTTCCTTGAAAATTTCATGGAACTTTTCCACATCATCAACCCATTTTCTCACCCATTTCTCACAAGATGAGATTTTGGTGAGATTTCTTCATTTTTCTCACCATTCTCTTCCATCACTTCATTCTTACATGGAGGTACAAGATTCACTTGCAACCACCCTTCCCAAGGAGGAGTTCTTCCCAAGGAGAGAGGAGGAGAGGTCGTTTCAACTAGGTAAGGGGTCGGACGGCTCCCTGGGCGCCGCCCGAACTGCCCCTGACCCCTGGTTTCTTCAGTGGGTTGGGTAAAGGGGTGCACCCCCCTTTTCTATATAACATGGGGCACCCTTGCCCCCTCCAATGTGCAATCTCTCTCTTCTCTCTCTCATACTCTCTCTTTCTCAAAGTTTTCTCTCTCCTCTTGGTGGTTCTTTGCTTCTCTCAAGTGGTGGGCCTTAGAGAAGTTTTGGGACAGCAATGTGGTCCTTCTTTGGTGAGTGGTAAAGGTATGGACCACTCCCTTTCTCTTTCTTGTCCTTTTCCTTCTTCATTGTCTCTTCTCATGACTCTTTTCTTTTTCCATGTAGCTATTCCAAAAGGAGTGAAGGTGGTCCCAAGTGTTCTTGACCCTTTTCTAGATCTCCAATCTATTTCAAAGGTGGTGCATGGAGAAAGACATTGCCAGATTTCCATTTCATTTTTCCTTTTCTTCTTTTCACACTCCCTTCATGTGTATGTAAAGAGTGATTTTGCCATGTCCATCAAGTGTGCATGGCAAAATATACTATCTTTTCCATGGGAGTTGGGCCTCTTTTCATATGTATCAAATGGGCTCAAAGTGAAGTCATGGCCCTTGGTGTATTTGATGGGCCCAATGCTTCATTTTGGGCTCCCTCTTACTTTCTCTTTCTTGTCATTTCCTTTGGAGCTTTCTTTTTCTTTTCCATCTTCTTTCCAAGGTTTGGGCCCATGGGCATGGTAGGGCCCATCTCAAGTTTTGGGCTCATGGGGCTCACTTTGGGTGACCCCATCTTTTTTCACACATGTATGGACCAAGGTGACTAGCCCATTCTTCACTTGGATCTCAAGTGGGCTAGATTTCTTAGTTGGGCCTTTATGGACAAGTAGCCCAAGTCTTCCACCATCTCTTGATTATGATGTACATCCTTGTACAAAGTGTGGTGTGTTCCTTGGAGTTTTTCCATATGAATGGCCTTTTGGGCCTTCATTGAAGCTTGAATTTCTTTGGACCATGTGTGCACCACTACACTTTGTCCATGTAGGCTTTTTTTTTCTTTCATGCTCTTTTCTTTTGATGGATGGAGGACTTGAGTTACTTGATCATCTATAAGTCCCATGAGTGAGTTGTTCCAACAATCTCACTAGTTTCAAATGGTTTTTCCATGAGGTAGGAAAGTAGTTCTCAAGAGTTTCTCTTTAATGTTATCAACCTCAAATGGATGATCCTCAAGTGAGCTATCCATACAACCATGGCTCCTTGATCTTTTCTTTGGGGGCTTGGTGGGTCATCCACCATCATTCTCAAATATGAGCAATTTTCTTTCAATTTGTGAGAAAGAATGATACCCATAAGTTGCCCATTTTTGTCCCATGCTTTGGGACATTTTGGATTTTGATCTTTAAGTGGGCTATGTGTACCATTCTTATCCATCTTCATGATGGTTGGGTGACTCATCAAGCCATGCCCTCTTGTGCTCAAATGGTCTCCCTTTCTTGTAAAGAAATTGGTGCACAGAAGTTGCCCAAATTTATCCTTTCATGGGCATTTTCAACTTGATTTTTCATGTGGGCTATGTGCATCAACCTTTTACCATTAGCTTCGTTGATTCATATGTTTGTGGGTAGACCGCCATGTTGTACTCTCATGGTCAAAACTTTCATTAAGATGGTGCACATAGGGGTGCCCATGGTTAACCCATAAATGGGTCCTCATGTTCTTCAAGTGGGCTATGTGCTCCCTTCAATCCATTGAGGTGAGGCATTTGGGTTGCTCTTGGGGGCCCATTTCCCTCCTATTCTCCACTTGTCCATGTACATGTGTAAAAAGATGGAAACATCTTAAGTGAGAATCATGGCCTTGGCATAAAAGTGGACCAATCCTTGGTCACATGTGGACTTTGAAGAGGAGCTTCTCATGTGAAGTAGGATTCTTTTCCTTCGTTGATCTCATGGCACTTGAGTGCATTTGTTGTCCAAAATGTGTCCTTGGATGATGGACTTTTTCTTACCTAAGGCATGCCATGCAACCTTCTTTAAGGTGGGCCTTACTTTTTCCAATGGGCCCAACACATATCCTAGGTGACACATGGAGTTGGACTTTAGATCTTGCATTTAAATGTGAGTCCAATCCCATGGGTTTCCTGGATGGTAATTTGGATTTTAACGGGTAAGGGATATGGACTTACCTTGCCAAGCTTGTAGAATTCAATGGCGGATGGTACCAGAGGTCGCCGAGTGATTGATGAGGATGATCCTGCCTTCATCATCCGCCGAGGGGACCACATGTGTTCCTTGGCTATGGAACATCAACCTATTCCTGCTATCAAGGGTCGAGGCACCAGGGATCACTGGGACAACTGGGTGAAGGATCCACAGCCCTTGCTTGAACGAGTATTGGCTGGTACTCCTTTTGCTGGCCTCCTCACCTTACGTTTTCATAACAACAGTGCCAACCGCATGATGCTCGCGGCTCTTTGCCAGAGGTGGCGGGACGAGACCCACACCTTCCAGCTCCCTTGTGGTGAATGCGGAATAACTCCCCTGGACATTTACATGCAAATAGGCTTTCCATTTCATGGGACAGTTGTCCCTCAAGTCAGCTCTCTGGCTCCCATCACTTCCACTGACTGGCTACGGCTCGTCGGTGATGTCCCACCCGAGGATGAATTCCAAGGCCATCAAGTGAAGATGCGATGGTTCTACAATACTTTTGCCTCCGTCATCCCCACTACCAAGCGAGAGGCCCTCCACAAAGCACGGGCCATGATCACTTACGCCTTCGGGTCCTTCCTTCTCTGCCATGCCAATGAGAGGGTCGATCCTAAATTTCTTCACTTGGTTGAGGATCTACACCACCCCTACAATTGGAACGGGGCTATCCTGACCCATATTTTCCAGGGTCTAGATAAGACTTGTCGGAACAGCCGGTCCTACACTGGCCTGTCGTCGAGGTATTTCTTCATTCACTTTCCTTGGGGTCGTTTGCCTTCTTTCTCTCTTTGATCACTAGGTGTGCTTTTTGCCCAGACCTGCTTTTATGACCATTTTTCCCATCTCGCGCCGAGGATGCGAGACGATGTTGAACCCTCTTTGTATCGCCACATGTACTGACACCAGCAGAACCGTCAACGGAACTCCCAAGTTTTCGGGGACAATTGGCGCGCTGACATAGACGGGTTGACCGTTGATGACGTAAGTATCTTGCTTTCCTTACCCCTCGTGCTATACTGTAACTGATCGTGGTGACCTCATTTGCTGCAGCTCTCTCGGATGCCGTATGCCAGCTTCTCTCTCTATTACACCCCCCAGCGTGTGGAGGCATATGACGCTTCATGTCTCCGTATCATGCTTTCCGACGCTGAATCTTTTCAGTGGTATCTGGGTAAGAGGTTGCTTCGGCAAGTCACTAGGGTGGCTCGGGTCCCTTGTTCTGCACCTCCTCCAGCTGCTCAGATCCCAGCTGATGAGAGAGCTGAGGCTCTCGTGGGCCAGCCCAGATTTCGCTTCACGATCCCAGATCGTGACTATGATGAGTGGTATTTGCTGTACGGCCAGGGGCCTCTGCTTCCTTCGCTCTATGTTCCAGGGGGCCGTCGCAGATATGCTGGAGGCTCGGTAACTGCTCCTTTGATGGATCTTTATCGTCGAGAGCGGGACGAGAGGAGGGACGATGATGACTATGTTGGCGACTTGTAGCCTGCTTCTGTATTCAGCTTTCTTGAGGGATGACCATTTTCTTTTGGTTTTTACCCATCTTTGTATCAACCTTCTGAATGAATACACAATCTTAATTCTTCTCAAATTACTTGATGATGCTTGGATGCTTTGATTTCTGACTCAGTCTTTAATGATTTGTGGAGGATGAGCCTTCTTAACTGCATAGATGATGACTTGAACGGTTCAGATTGCTTGATTGGCCTTGTGGGCCCACTTAATGATCAGATCTTGGATTCTGGCCTTCTTTCTTGATGATCAAGCCTTTGATCTTGCTGTTTCGTGACTTGTATGAGCTTTCCCATGGTTTAGATCATGTTGATCTAGTCTTTGAATGGCTCAGATTGATAGATTCAGCCCTGCGGGCCTAATTGAGACCTCAACTTTACTTTGGGGCACCTCTTTTGATGATTTGTGAGGCTAAGAAGGCTTCTCATGGTGTGGATGATGACTTGAACGTCTCGGATCGCTTGACTTGGCTTTGTGGGCCTACTTGATGATTAGATCTTGGATTCTGATGATCAAACCTATGATCTTGTTGTTTGATGGCTCATGTAGGTTCTTCAATGGTTTAGATCATGATGATCTAGTCTTTGAATGACTTGGATTGCTTGTGGCCCCCACTTGATCACCCTTTCCTCTCTTTGTCTTGATCAGACCAATTTTAGCCGCTGCGCTTCGTGATTGGACCGGTGGGATACCTTATAGGTGATCTTGATCAACCTCAATCGAAATTTGGAAGGGACTGGAGCCTTGGGCGGCCCTCGGGGTGCCATCTGCTGACGTGGACTGTCAGCCTCACCTACCAAGAACCCTGGAGCCAATCCCGCGGAGAGAGAGGGAGCGCGTCCGTACGGGCGGCCCGCTCCGGCTCGCCTCTTGAGCGGCCTGGGCTGGCTCGGGTTCGGACATTCCCTGTTGTCTGCTGCCCTTGTCCCCTCCTGCTTTGTACTCTCAGGTTCGATTGCAGCCATGAATCTCTCTTTTGTCTCCCCTTTCCTTCTCTTTTTGTCTTTTTCTTACTTGGTCCTTTCTTGGGCAGCCATTGATGATGGCTTGGGGGTCCTTGTGGGAGAGATTGGTGGGTCCCATGTTGCAGCAATTGATGAAGGCTTTAAAGATGGTGAGGTGCCTTTGATTGATGGTGGAGATGGAGCATTGAATAGGGGTATTGATGATGAATTAGGGGTGGTTGTTGGGAGAGCTTTGAATGGCTCTATTAATGGTGGAATGGCTGTAATTCCAGATTTGGATAGGCTTTTGATTATGGGAGAAATGGATGGCTTGGATGAGATGGGAGGATGGGACATAGGTGAGGCTATGCATCCCTTGAATGTGGGCCGCATGGATGATGTGATTGATGGAGGTGATGGGACCATGATGGACATAGATGGGCTGATCTCATGCTTGGATGGGATGGATGGTTCAGATGATACCTTTGACGGTTTGGATGCTCTTGATGAGGGCCGAGATGTGCGGCATACTTGTTTGGGTGGACTTGATGTGATCATTGATGATGTCCCCTTGATGATGGATGGTGTGGATGCCTCGATGATCCCTTTGATCGGCCAGGATGATGATTGGATTCATGATTTCCTATTGGAGAGGGCCGCAGGTCCAAATCTAACCGTTGATTCTTCGATGGGGGTTGCCGGGACCCTTTTTGATGGTTCAGATGCATTTTTCAACGGTCAGATTAGCCAGGATGCCACAATGTGTGGTGTGATCTTCGCTGGTAGCCCTTTTGATGGGGAGTATCGTCCTTCTCCTGATCATCGGTCTTTTGCGCACTCCGTTCATGAGGTGGGCGAGTCTTCTCATGCGGTTGAGGTTATGACAGTTTCAGATAGTGATGCGACTATATTAGACATAGCCATTACTGAGGGTAGGTCAGGGGCTGTCGAGTCTGCAGAGGTTCCAGCTTTTCCTTCTCCTTCGCCCGTTGACCTTCCGATCCTCGATGAGCCTTCATTGATTTTTGGGCCTTTTGTTCTGGAGGGGGTACCAGTGAGGACTTATCAGCTGCTTCCCCGTCCTTGTTGCTCGCCACGGCTGCTTGCTTGGCTTGATAGTTTGTCAGCTTATGAGATTCGGGATTTGGAGTCCTATGGCTTCGGCAGTTTGATTCATATGGCTAGAGTTGATATTGATTGGAGGATGCTTGGAGCTGCCTTGATTGACTGGGTCCCTTCGTTGAACTTATTCGCGTTCAACGATATGGAGATGAGACCCTCTTTGGAGGAGCTTCCACGCTTGACAGGCCTTCCTTGGGATTATACTCAGTATTTCTCGCCGAAGACGTCGCCGAAGACTGCTACACCGCAGAACTGGTTTGGGATCTCCTATCTTGTTCGGCCTGCAGCCGCTGGCCAGGATGCTGTAGTGTTCTCCTTGGATTTACTGTATGACCTTTTTTCGGGTGTTCGGAGTGTGGCCGATTCTACCTTTGCTCAGAACGCACTGATGTTCTGCTTGATAGCTGAGGTGCTGTTCTCAGGATGGCGCAGGTCCCAGACTCCTCTACCTTTTGAGGTGATGAGCCGAGCTATCCTACGGCAGGGAATCATTTCTCTCATCTTGGCCGAGCTGTTTGATGGGCTGACTGACTCCACCCTGGGCCGCACTCGTGTCCTTCGCGGCTGTTGTGCCTTTCTTCAGGTATCTTTTCTATACCTTTTTCTTCTTGCTTTGTTTGGAACTGCTCTGCTCTAGCTGAACTTCTTTTCCTTTTTGTGATCAGGTCTGGCTATGGGAGCGTCTTTCTTTGACCGTTCCTGTACCCCTTCCTGGTATTCCTAGCTCTGACGTCATGCGTTATATCATAGAGTTTCTTCCTCATACAGCTAGGATGAGCGAGCCCTTGTATCGCAGGATGTTCGCTGAACTTCGTGATGCACACCGGTTTCCTCTGATGTTGGTAGGCTTTCGATCCTACTTTTCCTATCATCCCATTCGGTTCCTGCGGCAGTTTGGATATGAGCAGGATGTTCCTCTTTTTGCTTTCACGGGTATCGGGCATCGAGCACTTCCATCTAGGTCCTCTGACTTTAGGACCCGGATTGATTGTTCTTGGGCGGGTTACTTGACTGCTGATTTGCTGGGTTTTGAGCTGCGGACTTTTTTGATGGCGACCGCCCCATATCAGTACTGGGTTACTGAGCAGTCTTTGTATCGATGTATCCCATGCTGGCACCAGACTACTGATGAGGATGAGCAGGATATCCTTGGAGATGCTGGCTCTTCATCTGGTTCATATGAACTCTTTTGAGGAGCGCCCATTCATTGATCCTTACTTCCTTTTGGCCACTCATGGCCATCTACTGTCTGAGATTTCTGCACTTCGGTATCATTGTGAGATGATGTCGAGGAGACTGGCTGCCGATCAGAGGTTGTCTGACGAGGAGAGCGATCCGTACGCTTGAGCGCGATGAGGCGCATTACCTGCGTATGGAAGTGAGTAGGTTGAGAGCGAGGCTATCTTTTTATGAGTCAGAGGACTTACTTGATGTGGCCGAGGAGGAGGGTAGAGATTGATTGTGTTGGCCACCTGCACATTCCTTTTTTTGCATATATGATTGATAATGATGCGTTTTTTTGTATTTTTTTTTTGAAAAAGATGACATGATATGTGTAAAAAAATATGATGCATTTAATTGAAAAGAGAAAACTGTTTGAAAATCTATTGTGCGATGAGTTGTCTTGTGAGTGTGTCTGGATTTTTGTGTCAGGATATAGGAATCAGAACTGGGGCTCGGCCAATGCTTTGACCGATGTCTCGAGATTTGACTTGTGTGGTCCTTTGGTTCCCTAGAGGTGTAGGCAATGGAAACTGTTGCTTCTTGAGATTGTCAGAGTTTGTAGAGCTCTTCGTTCCTGACTGCACTTCTTCTTGTTCTTGAACTGTGACTGCTTGAATCGCTTTGAACTGTCTGATTTCTTGGTACCTGCACTTTTATTTATTTATTTTTTTTTTTCATTTGAGCCATTTTTGCCTGCAGTGCTCTTTCGAGTTTTCACCACAGCCAGCATTTTCCCGTCATTTTTGCCCGTGGCGCCCTTTCGAATTTTCACCACGTCCCGGGTATTTGATCTTGCCTGTCCCTTGGTAGCTATGCTGTTTTTACCCTCAGTACCCTTTCGAGTTTTCACCAAGTCCGTTGTATGCCCACTGTTTTTACTCGGAGCGCCCTTCCGGGTTTACACTCCGCCCTCTTTGTTTAGGCACACATTTTTCTCTTCTTTTTTTTTTCTTTTTTGCTTTTTTTTGTTTTTGGATCTTTGGATATCTGTGGCGACTAGAGGTCGGAAATCCGTCGTTGTCGGTCGATGACAGTCTTTCAGCCCTTACCCTAGGTTACGATGATAGAGCTGTCGGTCTTTGCTAAAAACCCTTCTGAGATGAATGGATGGATGTCTGTGTTTCTTCTTGGACTGATTTTTTTTTTCCTGGGTGCCTTGCTTTGGCTTCCCTTTTTCTTTCTCTTTTTTTCTCTTTTTTTTTCTTTTGCGTTCTTTTTCTCTCTTTTTTTTTTGTCTTTTCCTTTTGAATCTCCCCTTTTTTTTGTTTTTTTTCTCTTTTTGAATCCCCTTATTTGAAACACTTGTTGGTGGACGGAAATGATTTCTCAGAGGTTTTAGCTTCGACCTCTTGTCTTCAGCTCTATTAAAGTATCTCTTGATAAGGCCAGAATGACTTACCCGTGAAAGATTTTCACTTTGTCGGCGTTGATTGGCTCAGGAAGATCCACCCCTCTCATGCTGGTGAGTCTGAGGGCGCCTCCGGGAAGTACTTCTCTGATGATCAGTGGCCCGTCCCACGAGGGTTTGAACTTTCCTCTGGGATCCGGAAGGTGCGACGGTAGAATCTTCTTCATGACCATGTCGCCTACCTTGAAACTTCTTTTTCGGACTCTCTTGTTATAAGCCCGAGCGATCCTTTTCTGATAGCACTGGGAATGACTTAGCGCACGCATACGTTTTTCATCTGCTAGCTGCAACTGATTGAATCTGGCCCGTTGCCATTCTCCTTCTTCAATTCCGCTTTCGAGTAACACTTATAGTGATGGTATTTCCACCTCGACTGGCAGAACTGCTTCTATTCCATAAGTAAGCTCGAAAGGAGTAACGCCCGTAACAGACCGTACAGACGTTCGATAGGCCCAAAGTGCATATGAGAGCATATCTGACCAATCTCGATAGGTCACGACCATCTTCTCAAGTATCCTGATGATTGTCTTGTTTGCGGCTTCTACCCCACCATTCATCTGGGGACGGTAGGGGCTTGATCGATGACGTTGAATCTTGAATTTGCTGAGAAAGTCATCCATCTTCTTGTTGACGAACGGGGTCCCGTTATCTATGATGATAACATTGGGGATTCCATACCGGCATATGATGTTGTTCTTCATGAATTTGATCACCTGAGATGCTGCAATCGTGGTGTAGGAGGCTTCCTCTACCCACTTGGTGAAGTAGTCGACTGCCACAAGTATGTACTCATGACCATTTGATGCTTTGGGACTGATCTTGCCGATGATGTCGAGTCCCCACATGGAGAAGGGCCAGAGGGTGGTTAGGTTGTATAATTCTGATGAGGGGGCATGGATTTGATTCGCATGCTCCTGACATTTGAAGCATTTTCTGATGTGCTGGTGGCAGTCTGTCTCCATGGTGAGCCAATAGTAGCCGAGTCGTAAAATCTTCTTTGCCATCATGTGCCCGTTCATGTGTGGGCCACAGATTCCTTCGTGTATTTCTTCCATGATCTTTGCAGCTTCTGTTTTATCGACGCATCGAAGGAGGATGTGATTATAGGATCGCTTGTAAAGGACTTCGCCACTGATGGTGAACTGGCCTGCCAAACACTGAATGGTTCGGCGATCTGTTACTGTTGCTGACTCCGGATATTCCTGGTTTTCGAGATACTGCTTGATGTCGGCATACCGGGGTTTGTCAAGGACAGCTTCGGCTTCTTCTACTTGTGGGCAGAAAGCAGGTTCATCTTGAATTTCGACTGTAAGCTCCCATTTTGAAGCTCCTTTTGGTATCTCGGGCATTGATGCAAGTGTAGCGAGAGCATCTGCAAACTGGTTCTTGGCTCTGGGCATGTATGAGAAGGTGATTTCTTTGAATTCTTCGATCAGATTTTCAAGATACACATGATATGGTATCAACTTCTCGTCCTTGGTTTTCCATTCGCCATTGGTCTGATTGATGATAAGCTGTGAGTCTCCAAATACTCGTAGCTTCTTGACACCCAAGACCATGGTTTCCCTTAAGCCAGCGATGCATGCTTCGTATTCTGCCATGTTATTGGTGCACTCGAATGCTATGCGCCTTGAGATAGGAATAGGGACATCATCTGGAGAGTAGAGGATTGCTCCAATACCACTTCCTTTAGAATTTGCTGCGCCGTCGAAGAATAACGTCCACTCATCTTTTTTCTTCTTTTCTTTCCCTTCAATAAGCAAGAGATCTTCATCAGGGAAGAATGTCTTGAGCGGTTGATAATCCAGGAGGGAGTGGGCGGCAAGATGATCGGCGAGGGCCTGTCCCTTGATTGCCTTCTGAGTGACATAGGTGATGTCGAACTCAGATAGGAGTAGCTGCCATTTAGCTATCCTTCCAGTGAGTGCCGGTTTCTCGAACAGGTACTTGAGCGGATCCATGTGAGCGAGGAGGAGAATAGGGAATGCAATCATGTATTGACGGAGTCGCTGAGTTGCCCAGACTAGGGCGAGACAAGTCTTCTCGATCGGGGAATACCTGGTCTCGTAGTCGGTGAACTTTCGGCTCAGATAGTATATTGCTTGTTCCTTCTTCCCGATCTTGTCGTGCTGGCAGAGGACACAGCCAATGGCTTCTGCTGCTACCGAGATGTATAACAACAGTGGACGTCCAGGAGTGGGCGGCACTAGGACTGGAGGATTCATGAGATATCTCTTGATGTGGTCGAAGGCGACTTGGCAATCATCATTCCATTCTTTTGGAACATTCTTCCGAAGGAGCTTGAAAATAGGCTCACAAATAGGTGTGAGCTATGCGATGAAGCGACTGATGTATTGAATTCTGCCGAGGAAGCCACGAATTTCTTTCTCTGTTCTAGGAGGGGGCATCTCGATGATTGCTCTGGTTTTGGTCTCGTCGACCCTGATGCCATCCTCGCTCACCATAAAGCTGATGAGCTTTCCTCCCATTGCACCGAAAACACATTTCTGAGGGTTGAGGCGGAGCTTGTACTTTTCTAATCTGTTGAATAACTTCTTCAGATCTTCCAAGTGTCCTTCAATTGTGCGAGATTTGACGATCATATTGTCCACATATACTTCAAGCTCTTTGTTCATCATGTCGTGGAATAGTGCTGTCATTGCTCGCTGATATGTTGCTCCTGCGTTCTCCAGACCGAACGGCATTACCCTGTAACAGAAGGTTCCCCAGGGAGTGATGAACGATGTCTTCTCGCGATCTTCGACGGCCATCTTGATCTGATTGTAACCTGAGAACCCGTCCATGAATGAGAAGACCTTATACCCAGTAGTGTTGTCGACCAGAGTGTCGATATGTGGCAAAGGGAAGTCGTCTTCTTTAGGACTGGCCTTGTTGAGATCTCGGAAGTCGATGCACATTCGAACCTTGCCATCCTTCTTTGGTACTGGTACGATGTTGGTGAGCCATTCAGGGTAGTTGGAGACTACCAAGAATCCCGCATTGTACTGTTTGATGACTTCATCTCGGACTTTCAGAGCCCATTCTGGCTTCATTCTTTGAAGTTTCTGCTTTACTGGCTTCATATTTGCCTTGGTTGGCAGATGGTGTACAACGAGCTCTTCATCGAGCCCCGGCATGTCTTCATATGAGAACGTGAAGTTGGACAATCTTGGAGCTAGGAACTCTATCATTCTCTGCTTCATCTCAGGTGGCAACGATTTTCCAATGCATACTTCCTTAGGGATCTCAGGTGTCCCCAAGTTTACTATCTCGAAATCATCGGCTACAATATTGGCTTTAGATTCGAACTTTTTGAGGAGATCCTCTAGTTCGGGAGCTGGATCATCATCTTCCTCATCCCGAGCTTTGTCCAGACCCATAAGCTCAAGGTCTAATTCGATGTCAAAGTCATATGATTCGACTTCAAACTCATGCGACTCTTTAGACGAACCTGGCATGCTATTGAATGCAGGAAAAGAAATGTTTTTTGGTTTTTGAGAATTTTTTGAAATTGAAATGCTAGATGTTTTTGGCTTTTGAAAGTTTTTGATTTTTTTGGATTTTCGAAATTCACGGGACTTTGAACAAGCGGGCATTGCAGACCATGATTGAGCCCAACTTGTCCCAAAGTTTCGGTCGCTGCTTAAACAGGCATTTTTTTTTAAAGCCAGAGCCCTCAGATGGCTCTTGGGCTGATTTAAGAGTTAGGGGAATGGACGACCATTCAGGACCCCACACTTCCTCCCCTGAAGAGGTGGGGGTTGATGATTCGGGCGAAGAATCACAGTCTGGCCCAATGACCATGATTTCTCGCTGGTCGGGCTCGAGATCTGAGTCGTACTCAGTCCTTTCCGGATCACTTACCTCGCATTGCAGTTCGTCTGGTTTCACAGTGAGACACATGTTTGGGATCTGGACATTGGACCAATCCAGGGCTGGCCATTTCCCTTTCTTGGTCCAATGGATGGGCTGCTTTTGCCCCTGGCTGGTGATTGTTGATGTTGATTCTGCAGAGATGGGAAAGTCATGCCCCTTGCTGATTGATGCTGAGATGGGCAAGTTGTGCCCCTGGTTGGGAGCAGGTATCAGAGTGACCTGGTCCTGAAGCTGCTGTATTTGACTTCCTTCTTCATCTTCATCATTTCCTTCTTCTTCTGGAGCCTAGATGGTTCGAGAATCTGATCCCATCGAATAGGGGGCCACGTGGCCCAAGCTAGGCTCATCGGGAGGCCTTTATGTAGTGCGGTTGGTTGATTCCTTCCTGGATCTTTGCAATGTTCCCTTGACTTGACGAATTAGATGGGTGAGCACCGAAATTTCTTCTTTCTTTTGTCCAGGAAGATTGCCCTGTATCCGAGTCTCCATTTGCGTTGGTTATATATCAGCGGTACCTTTCTAGACTTGAAATGATTCTTCATTCGGTATTTGAGGCTCAGGCGTTCTGCTGGTGAGAAGACACGATCCACCCTTATCGACTCTGGATTGGCGATAGAGTTCACAGTCTCGAATTCGAAACTATGAAACGGGATGTCTTCTTCAAGTGCTGGATATCGATGACCGGGATGTCTGGTTCAGTGGCAGCAGCATTGGAGGGAATGATGAGCTCTTTCTCTGCATGGATAGAGATCACTTGATTTCCACAGATGTATTTTACTCGTTGATGCAGGGTTGATGGCACAGCCAAGGTCGTCCGAGCAACATGTTGAAAGAGGCTGATATATCCAGAATTTGGAATGTGATAGTGGAGATTTCCGGACCTATCTATACCTCTATGTCGACCTCCCCTTCCACTGATCGGCGGGTGTTGTCGAATGCTCTGACACATATGGTGCTGGGTCGGAATGAAGAGGGGCTGATTCCCAGACGTTCCGCAATCTTAAGTGGGCAGACGTTTAAGCTTGAGCCATTATCGATAAGGACCAGTGGGACCCAGAGGTCTTTGTATCGTAAGGCTATGTTGAAGGATCGCCCATGATCACGTCCTTATGGTGGCAACTCATTATCAGTGAAGGTGATGGCGCGTGGAGCCAGGAGCTGTCCAATCATCAATGCTATCATCTCTGGTGCCGTATCGGAGGAGACGTGAGCATCGTTCAAGGTTTTGGCAAACATTTCTCGGTGTATGCGAGATGTGCAGAGTAATTCCCATACTGAGATTTGAGCAGGGATTGACTTGAGCTGGGTTGCCACATCGTATGCGGCTTCATTTTTGTTGCCGAGGCCTGAGAGAGCACCTTTGGAATCTCCTCTGTTTTGATTATCTCTTCGGATGCAACGCCCATTGGGATTCATATTTCCTACTTCCGCACATTCTGGATAGTGCCATGGGACCTCTTTATAATTTTCCTCCCCTTTGCCTTCTAGGACCACCGGTTCTTGCAACGGTGCTGGTGTGGCTACCGGATCTTCCTCGTATGGAGCTTTTGCCTTGAGGACTACATTGTTGCCTGTGCTGAAGGGGTAATATCGAGGCTTGTCTTCATAGATCACATATGGTCGCGGTCCTGGCTTGACCGTTCCTGGAGCAGGAGGCTCCCATGGAATGAATACTGGTCCTCTTGATATGGCAGGGGGTTTCTCTGTTCGTCCCAGCTGCCGTAGTGTGATTGACACGCTTCCGGGATTTGCCCCTTGCAATACGACTGGCTCAACTGGAGGAGCTCCTTCCAATACAATGGGTTCTTGCTGCTGATGAGTATGGTTCCTCCATTGCGAATTGTATTGTTTTTAAACTGGAGTTGCCCCTTGCAAGATGACAGGTTCATATGTGGGCTCGATGTATGATTGTGCTCCTTCCAAGACGACTGGTTCCCAACATAAGGGGCCGTAAGATTCCCCTTGAACAACTGGCACATCATATGGAAGTGTTCCTTCGAGTACTACTGGCTCAAAGACTGAAGGAGGAAAGGGACTTGCCCCTTGTAAAATCGGAGGAGGATTTGTCGGCCCATAAGTGTAGGCATGAATGGACTGGATAGGGGAGAAGAAGCGATCGAGGCGTTCTCCTTCTTCTATGCTGTTGACGGTGGGACCTCGAGATGAACTGGGATCCGTCGGATGTTGAGGCAGAGGATTCTGAAGGATGTTAGTGGAAGCTGCTGCAAGAGTTCCAGGGACCAAGATGACGATCTTGCGGTCATCAATCAGATCTTGTATGGCATTCTTCAAAGTAAAGCATCGATCAGTGGTGTGGCCACATCCTTGATGGTAGGCACAGTACTCATTTTCTCGATAGTTCGGAGGCAGAGGATGAGGAGAAGGCCTGGGTGTCTTCAGAGTGAGTAACTGCTTTTGTACCAACATAGTCATGACTTGACTAAGTGGCTGACTGAGTGGAGTGAACTTCCTAAGCTCCCTGTAATTCTGCCTATTCTGGTATGAGTATTGACCGTTTGCTCTGAACTGCTGCTGTTGTCGAGGTGGTTGTGGCTGTGGTTGCGGATTTGGTCGTGGTTGATACCTCTGAGGTTGGTGCTAAACCTGATTCTGCTGATGCTGTTGATGTCCCTGTGGGGGAGCGTATTGATTACCCCGAGCAGTGGTATTGATGTTGTTTACCTCTGTCGGGCGGGGAGGAGAACCGCTTCGGTTTCCATTCCCATATTCGATGGGTCTTCCCTCCACTCTGTTTCTCTTGACTGGAGTGGCTTGATGAGGCCATGGGGAGATTGTCCCGGCACGGATTCCTGTTTCAACTTGCTCTCCAGCACGGATCAACTGTGAGAAATTCGCATATGGATGCGAGATGAGATATCCAGATATGCCGGGATATGTTGAATGAACAATCATGGAGATTTGTTCTTCGTCGTCGATAGGTGTCCGCATTCTGACTGCCATAGCTCGCCAACGTCCCACATAGGCTGATAGTGTTTCATCACTCCTTTGTCTGAGAGCTGCGAGGTCAGCTCTTCTGGGTGCCATGTTGAGATTGTATGCGAATCTATTGACGAAAGCCTGGGAAAGCTGTTCCCAAGTCCTGATGCGGTGGCAATCCAATGAGGTATACCAATCTAGGGCATCGCCCTTCAGAGATTTTTGGAACAAACGAATGAGGGCCCCTTCATTTCCTGAGATTGCACTCAGATCTCCACAGAAGGCCTTGAGATGAGCTGTGGGACAACCGCTGCCATCGTATCTTTTAAATTTTAGTACCTCAAAGTTTTGAGGTACTTGAGCATCTGGGAAAGGACACAAGTCTCTGAACTTGGTCGAAGGTAGATCGATTTCTTGTTGTCATTGAAGCTGATTTTACAGGATCTGGAACTGCTCCTGCAACTCGTCCAGTCCTGAGTGATCCGTTCGAGCGACCGGTGCCTCTTGGAGTAAGGCACGTTCTTCTTCGGCATAGTGGTCGATGTCTTCGACCCTATGGGTTTGCTGAAAAGCAACCGTGGGTTGATGAAGTTGATTTGATGATTGAACTGGATTCGGATGAACTTGTGCTTGAAAAGACCGTAACTGAATTGGAGACTGTACTGAACGTTGAACTGAAACTTGCTGGAAATTGACTGGAGTTTGCTGAATTGAAGATTGCTGAAAATTAACTGGAGTTTGCTGAATTGAAGATTGCTGAAATTTAACTGGAATCCCATCGGCGGGGATGTGCTGGAATTGAAAAGTGCTTCTGTTTGCAGGAGGCTGAGATGCTGGGAAGTGACCCCCTTGTTGGGTATTCGCCACTGTCCGCTGATTGATGTGGGCTTGACACTGACCCCCGTTGTGGGCATTCGCCAGTGCTGTCCCTATTGCTGGAAATTGAATTGAAATCCCATCGGCAGGGATGTGCTGGAATTGAAAAGGTGTCCCATCGGCGGGGACATGCTGAGATCTACTGAGACTGTTGTTTGCAAGATTGACTGGAAGCTGATTGGAAGTCCCTGCGACTGGAGCGCTCTGAGATGGCCCTGTCGTTGCAGGAAGGTACTGAGGAGGATGCCCCATGGCGAAGGGCTGAGATGGCTGCTGTCGGTAGTCTTGGGCAGACTCCAATGGTTGTGCTTGATTTGAACTGGAGGCAGGAAGGATCCAGCATGGCTGCTGAGATTGCTGAACTGGGCCAACTTGATTGTTGGCTGCTGCGGTGGCTTGTGCTTGCATGAATTGCAAGAACATTTCTTGCATTGCTCTCATTCCTTGTGCCAATTCTTGTATGATTGACGTATTCTCAATTGGCTGTTGCGTTGGAGGTTGCGCTTCGGTCATCTCAAGAGTAGGGAAGAGATGAGTTTCTTCTTCGTGGTCAGACATGGCTTGCTGAGCCCGAGTGCGGATTATACTGCGGAAGGGAAGTTGCTTCCAAACATGTTGAGCCCGAGGAGGCGCAATGGTGAGGACTATATTCTTTTTAGGTTTTGGGATTTTTTATTTTTTTCTGGTTTTGAGATTTTCTATTTTTTTTGTTTTGGGTAGAATGCTATGCAGATGAGATTGTATGAGGACTAATGACTTTCAAGTATAGAGAGGATTCTGTTTTTCAAGTCGGATCATGACTAGTGGGACTAGCTCATCCCCAGTGGAGTCGCCATTCTGTAGACCCTCGCCCTTTCCGCGCTCCCACACGACGTTCTCGTCCCTTCCCTTTCCAGGAAAAGAAGGAGAGGAGGATGCGTGAGTGCGAAATCGCCGTTTGTGCCACTGGCTTGCCTCGTTCTCGAGGGCTTGGTTTGGTTGTCGTGTTTAATCTGGACGTGTTTAAATGAGTTTATATAAGACCAGAGTCGCCACTAGCCAATTACTTCGGATCTACAGTCGGCTAGACCCCGTAGAAATGTTAGAGAAGGGAATTCGAAGATTCCTTCCTCTAAAATGACTCCTTTTGATCTGCGGCCAGAGATTCAAGGTAAGGGATCACGGTTACAGGGTGGGAAGAGGTTAAACACCCCACACACTGTCGTACCGAGGTACGGTCTCTACTTCACAGAATCGAACTAACACTTGAAAGTCTGTTTTAATCCTCGTACATTCTCATAGATGACATGATGCATGAATGCGGGTCTGAACAGTAAGAGTTTCTGATGGGCAGGTTCCAATAACAGGCAAGCCCAGAGCATACGCTCGAACTGACAGGTGCTTAATATAAGACGTATGCAATGTGTTTGAATAATCAAGGTGCTTTACAGTGAAGCATGAATGCAAGTCTGAACAGTAAGAGTTTCTGATGGGCAGGTTCCAATAACAGGCAAGCCCAGAGCATACGCTCGAACTGACAGGTGCTTAATGTAAGACGTATGCAGTGTGTTTGAATAATCAAGGTGCTTGTAGTGAAGCAGGGGGGTTGGAAGAAAAGTAAATGTTGCACTTATACTAGATGCAAATGAGATGATGCTGGAAAAAGAGTAGCTGGATGGACAGAGGTGTCGCAAGGGTTGGCTTCGAGTAGCTGGATCAAGACTTGTATGGTTTGAGAGACTTGGACCAATGGTCAGGCTGGGCTAGACCAGGGCTAGGATCTCCTCACTCGGGCTCTCCTTAGTGGAAAAATGGGCTAAAGGGTGGAGAAGGGAACTCGAACGGACGGGCTCTCTCTGGCTGGGTTGCTGTGTTGAAATGAGAAGGGGAGAGAGATATTTATAACAGCGGGCAGTGGCAGAGCTCGTAAATAATTTTGGGCGGCCCGCTGTGGGCCTCCCGTACGGCCACTCCTCGATTTCCAGCGAGGTACGGTCGCTCCCTCGAGGCTGTTGTTTGGCTCGGTGGGTTGACTCAGTGAGTTGACTCAGCGGGTCGACTCTGTGACTTGACTCAGCGGGTTGACTCGACGGGTTGACTCAGTGTTTTGACTCGACGAGTTGACTCAGTGGGTTGACTAAGTGGGTTGACTCAGTGAGTTTGACTTTTTTAGGATTTTTGACTGGCTTTTCTTATGGGGGGTTTTTCAGGCTAATGTTTAGGACTGGGTTGACTGGGTTCAGGCTTGAGTTGGGCTATGGATTGGGACTTACAAGGGTGAATTTGGCTGAGTTTGGACTTGGAATTTGGGGGTATGGTCCTCCATTCTTCTAGCTATCTCTACCAACAGTGTAATCGAAGGTGGGGTGTCTACAGGGTTCAATCCCCACCTTTCCTTGTGGTCTCGACCGCTGGATCCACTTCGTGTTTGGGCCAATGACCCAAAATGAGCTGGTGGAATGGATGGATGGAGTGGATATTTCAACTGTGGGTGTCATCATCCCCCACCGTTTCTTTTGGTGGGGGTGAAATCCCACTACAGTCACCACAGTTCAGTATGGGCAAAACCTACCATCTTTACTCAACCGTCCAAATCAACAGATGAAATCGGGCGGTCTGGATTGATGTATAAGTATGCCATGTGATTGTTGCATGGGCAAAACCCACCGTCTATAGTCAACCGTCCAAATCAACAGATGGAACTACCCAAGATGGGTCCCACAATTTGGGTGGGTCTGATTGACGTAAGATGCATGGTGACACAGAAAGTGGACTGCCCCTGTCATTAAACAGTGGCAAATGAACACCTTAATGATCTAGTTTCCGCACACTTGCCAAAATTGCCACGTGCCAGAGCATCCAACCGACGGATAAGGTGGGCCAAACAATGAATATGACCTGACAAAGAAGAAACATCCCCTCTGGAGCTAATTAGGTGAGGCGGAGCCTCAACCAAGGAAGCGGATTGCCTGTGACCCCACTCCCACGGAGGCAGATCCAAGACTCGGTGTGAACTCAAACTTCCACCCACCGTAGAAATCTTCCTGGAGCTGACCATGACCATGACCATGATGTTTATATACCATCCAAACCGTTTCGTAGGGTTATTATCACTCAAATAAATTGTAGGAATAAATATAATCGTGATTAGAGCTGGACACCGAGCTGGACCGAGTCAACATGGCCCAGCTTGAGTTTGGCTCGGCTCAGTCCACAAGCTTGATTGGCCAACTCAGCTTTGTTGGATCAGCAGCTCAAGCCGAGTTTGAGTTCAACCTTTTGAGACGGATCTATTAAGTCGAAAAGGAACTAAAGGGTCTAGTATTTATTTATTTTTTTTTAATATTTTGAGCCAAGTCGAGCCAAACCAAATCGAGTTAGATTCGGGCTGAGCTTCAAGCCGAGCCAATCCGTGTCAAGCTCAGACTAGCTCAAACTTAACTTGAAATTTTTTCAAAGCTTAATAAAACAGCTCGGCTCGGCCCGAACCTACTTTCGAGCTTGGTCGAGTTGAGCTTTTCCAAGCTGAATCAAGCAAGTTAACCGAGCTAGCTCAGTTTATGTCCAATTCTAATCTTGATACAAAACTTTTGTCACCCTTAGGTGTTCATGTGGTATGGCCGGCCCACCTGAATTTTGGGTCTGCCTGATCTTTAAAATCCTGCCTTATTATATAGCCTTTCAAAACAGATGGAGGGAATGGATGTCACGGCCATCCGTGTGGAACCCACATAAGCAATCCGGTTCTCTCACCCAATTTATAGGTAATGTCCTCTCACACTGAGATTTGACTGGGTCACGCGCCGATGTCAACGAGGAGGCCACTCCAGTGGATTCTTGATCAATCAATAGATTCCTGACTTTGTACCTACCATGATTTATTTGTATTATATCCATGTTGTCCATCTATTTTCCAAAAAATACAGCAGATACAATTATCAGGTGGACCACACCCTAATGGTGATTGAACTTAAAAAGTTCTTGTTGGCTGTAAAAGTTTTAAATCAAGCTGATATTTGTGTGGTCCCTTCATCCAAGTCTTTATGACCTTATCAACAGCTTCGATGGCAGATAAACATTCCAATGCCCCTCAAGAACTTTTTAATAGTGGACATTCAATCACCACCGTTTCCTATGGTGTGGTCCACCTGAATTTAGATTTGCTGCAATTTTGGGTTCAAATTAGGGCTGGTCATGAGCCGAGTTAGCTCGAGAAATTCGATCGACTCGACTCGAAAAAGCTCGCCTCAGCTCGACTCGACTCAGTAGAACAAGTCAAGCCAAGCCCCCCCCCCCCCCCCCCCCCCCCCCCCCCCCACACACACACACACACACACACACATTGGGGTCTAAGCTTAGGACATATAAAACCCTCACACATTGGGGGGGTTTCTTAATCCTACTATTTTGTTCAGGTAAGAACATTCCTTGTTGAGCATATTTGATGGATTGAGTAATTTTAAGTACAAAACATGGTGAGTACACAATGGTTGTGTGTTTTACACGCTACATAAACACAGGTGCTACGGTGAGACCACACACCATACATATCTACAAAACAAGGGATATGGTAAGACCAAACACCATATGCAGCTATTGATTGCAATTTTATGAGGGAGGTGGTGCATCTTATCCATGAATTAGCTGAGCCTCATCGTGAAGATGGTCCACACAATAATCAGGGCAGTCCATTCATGTGGTGAGTTATGCATGTACTGTGTTAATTATGGTTTAGAAAATATTACTAGTGGTCGGCATTCAATGCATGTGTGACCTGACCAAAGAAAAAATCGATAAGAGCTAAGTCATTTTAATGGTGGGGTCCCACCTGTAGAAATACTATTCTCCCCTAATATATGTATGACTTCTTGAACTTAATATTGTTGACTTTTAATTTGTATTTTGTAGTAAAAAATATAATAAATTAAGATGGGAGCAAACTTGACTCGACTGGTGATAAGCTTGCCTCGACTCGATCCACTAGTTCGCTTCGATAGTTTTAGCAAACAAGGCAAGCTCTAATGATAAGCTCGAACTTGAACTCGAGGAGAGCACAGACAAGTCAAGCCAAGCTTGGCCCACCTCGACTCAACTCCCCTGAATGTCCAGCCTGTTCAAATCCAAAAATCAACTGAAAAAGCAGATGAATTGTGTGGATATAATATAAATACGGCACGTTGGGCTTTGGAGTCAGGGACCCACTGATGCCGCGTCTTATCAAAGAAGGCCATATCGTAGCATGTTTGAAAGTGGTTGGGTTCACCGCCGACATGGCGGCTCAATCAAATCTTGCCAGGGTCATGACGTGTTGGATGAGTCTCCGGCCTCACCAAACCGGCTGCCGGCTCCATAAATAGAAGTGTGGTTTTCATAACCGTCCATTTTATGAAGTGAGGTGGCCCTCCTTATGAACGGTCCAAGCTGATCATGCATGAGGAGGTGTTGACGGTCGTCTGCATTCCACATGCAGCGGCTAGATGTCCTACCTGGCACGTCCTGTCTGCGCGTAGAGTGCGTGTGCGGTGCTAATCAAACCTCAAGGAAGGGGAAAGAACGGTCAAAAGCGAAGAAGGGAAGTTTGCTACACGCGCGCGTGTAAAAGGGAAACTACCTACACGTACGCTACTCAATATGCAAGCTTTGGTGGGCACCTGCGACATCCAAGCCATCCATCAGGTGGGTTCAACTCATAAATAGTGACCCACATGATGGATGCATTGGATCTTGTACCTATATGCCATGTGGGACGTGCAGGGTGGGGATGGGTTAGCCCTAGCCATCCATCCTGCCCTGCTTGGATGGAATCGGTCCAGGCAGGGCTGTGTAGGGCCACTATGATTCATGTGTATCATCCATGCCGTTGATCTGTTTTTCCATGTCATTTTATGGTACAGACTAAAGGAAAGTGGCAAATCCAAGTCTCAAATGGACCACACAGTGGGAATTGAACGCCTATCACTAAAAACTTCTTAATATTCATAGAATTTTTTTATCAAGCTAACATCTGTGTTTTCTCTTCATCAAGGTCTATCTATGTGACCTTACGTACCGGTTTGACGGAAAATAAACATCACGGTGGGCCCTAGGAAGGTTTCAACAGTGAGTGTATTATCACTACTACTTACTGTCATGTGGTCCACTTGAGCTTTTGATCTGCCTCACTTTTGGGCTCATAACCTAAAATATATGAAAAATAAATGAACGGTGTGGATAAAATGGTCTCGGGAGTTCTGCCTGGATCGATTACCATACATACAATATAATATTATATGGGTCCAATGCATCGATTTAAATAAGACCCCAAATTCAATAAGTATCACATATATAATAAATGAGAATAACTATAAGTAAATTGTACATTTTTATCCATATAATGGTGGTCCACTTGATGATCAGACCAGGCAAAAGGGCCGCCGGGCCATCATCACCGGCCCTGGCTCATGCCCAGGTACTCGGGCCAAGTTTAGGGGCTAAATCCCCGCCAATAAATGGGTGGGCCATGCGGCTCATTGCCACCCTATGGGGCGTGTACACTTTCTTCCTTATACACGCGTGTAGGAATTGGAAGAGGAGAAGGAATCTTCCTACTTACGATTTTCATTGTTTTGTTTTTTTCCCTTCTTTCAACTTGCTATCTCAATTATATACAATCTATATTTGAATCCAAACATACCAAAATACTCTATCTTTTGACATTCTGAGAGAGCTAGAGAGAGAAAGAGAGATGAATGAGATTGTGGAGAAAGCTGTGAGCTGTTTGGGGAAAGGATTCGATGTTACAAATGATTTCAGGTTGAAGTTTTGCAAAGGGAAAAAGAGGTTGGTTTTAATAGATGAGAGTGAAACAAGAGAGATTGTTGTGCCTGGTTTTGGACCGTTGAAAGATGTTTCCATCGACATCAAATGCGACAAGGGAGATCGCATCCGTTACCAATCCGACGTTCTTGAATTCAATCAGGTACTCTACTTCTTCTTCTTCTTCTTCTTCTTCTTCCTCTCTCTCTTTCTCTGGTACACAGCTGCAAGATCTAAGACGTTCATAAAAGTGGGCCCCACCCTGTAAATGCTCTGGCCAAAAGATTAGGCTGGTCCACTGCAAGTCCTTCTTCACCATCCACTTGATCTCTTTCTCTCTAGATGCCGTCCACCTATTCCTTCCCTGGTGGCCCACCTGATGAGAAGAGTATATAGTTAGGCCAGTTCACGCGCACATGGAGGCGGTGGGTTAGATAGGCTGCTCCGGTAGGTGGGTCAGATTTTCTTTTTTATCTTCTTTTTTTTTTTTCTCTATTTTTAATATTAGAGGCCTAGTTCGTTATTTACACCAGTACAAATTTGTACATGTGGGGCCCATTGTTGGTTTATCCAAGCCATTGATCTGATTCTCACAATATCTACATTTGCTTGACTCTAAACTCTCTATTTTTCGCATCCCTACATCAGTGGTCCAAGCTCTTTTGGGCCCACATGATGATTTATGTGTTTTATCCAAGCCGTTCATCCATTTTTTCAGCTCATTTTAGGGCATGATGTCAAAATTGAGGGAGATCCAAACCTTGAGTGGACCACACCACAGGAATCAACTAGGATAATGACGCTCACCGTTGAAACCTTCCTCGGGCCCACCGTGATGTTTATTTGTGATCCAACCTATTCATAAGGCCACACAGATCCGGATGAAGGGAAAACACAAATATCAGCTTGATTCAAAAATTTTGTGGCCCCCAGAATTTTTTAATGGTGGCCATTCAATCCCCATTGTTTCCTGTGTTGTGGTCCACTTGAGATTTGGAACTGCTTCAATTTTAGGCACTAAAATGAATGGACGGCGTGGATGAAACACATACATCCTGGAGAAGGTGCTGCAGGCAATCCACCTCCAGTAAATACACGGTTAAGAAAAAAAAAAAATGCATCCATACACCACAAAAAGTGGAAAAAAGACAAAAGATTGGATGGTTAGGATCTTCCCATTTGAGAGGTTTTTGGTATGGTCCATCCATGACGGGTCCATCAAGATTAATGGCTTGGATAAATCAACATGGGTCCCACGTGTACAAACTTGCTGCACAACATGGTAAGTTCCTTGTTCGTCTGCAAACAGAGAACTTGGCCTTTTCTTATTAATATAATTTAATTTTTAATATTTATTTTTAAGTGAGAAGTTATTCTCTCTTTGATATTGAATTAAGAAAAAAACAAAACAAAAAACTGTGGCCTACGTCACGTAAAATCATGGCAATCCAACATGTCTCATGTATAGAGTACGTAGACCGTTGAAAAGGTGGGACACACCATGATGATCGCTTAATATTAAAATCAGGACGGTCCACTCATCGGATAGATCAAAACAGTACAATAATCTAACACTGGATGCGGACTGATCTTGATAGTGTGCCTCTCAATGAGTGGATCGGCCTGATTTTCCTAAGAAGTGATCATCGCAGTGGGGCCCACCTAATGCACGGATGGGATATTCTACATATAAGACATGCCAAGAAAAAAAATAGTTGTATCAGGACTTCTTTTACACCGTTGGATCTTTTCATTTGAAACTAAAAGGAGACTATAGGTCGAAAGAAAATAAAGATTACCTAAAGAGGCTGGATCCTTCCTGCATGGAGCCCAACGTGACGTAGGGGCAACATCTAAGCCGTCCAGAAGGTGGGTCCCTTCAAGCTACCCCTTAATCTAAAAAATCAGCCTGTTTTAGAAGACAGGTGGGTCACACCACGGAGGACAGTTGGGATGGGGACGGCCACCATCAAAACCTTCTAGATTCTGTGTGCAGACCACCGTGTTTGTAAATAGCATCCTATCCATCGATAAGATGCTCAACACCATGATTAATATCAATCCCTAATAATCATCTCATTCAAAACTCAGGTGGGCCACACCAAGTGATTTTATCGGTTTTAGCCATAATTTTACTGTAGAATGGCCCATATGAGTTGCGTACCGCCTTATTTTTGGGCTTAAAAGAGAACATGATGGGGCGCATATGATCTACGGATTAGATGTCATGCACAGATAGACAAATATCACTTTGCTTTGAATTTTTCGCAAAATATTCTACTGATATTAAAATGCAAAATTTATTCCAAAATTTCAACTAACTCATTACACAATTATACATTTAAAAATTTAAAGTAATTTATTTATTATAAATATTTTTATTTTTTATTTTTAGCTGGGGTTTTCTAATAATGTCTAGAAAAATACTCAAAATTCAAAAATCTCCTGATAATTGCCAACCCTAAAAATTTCCAGGAAAAAGATCCACAACTATGGTCGTCGACACACAAGGTGGGCCCCACACAATGGAATGTAGAATAATATTATTCTACAAACAAGGTGGACAATCAGGGGTCTTGGCTAAGTATTCCTTGATTTTTAGTCTTCAAGATTAGGTACAATGAATCACCGTACATGTCTGCTCATTGATGCCTTGGGTTTGTACAGTGTTCCCATCACATGCACAATATATGATGTGAGTTGATGGGACAAAAATTGTCTATAGTTAGGGTTGGACGTGAGCCAATTAGAAAGCGACATATTGGATGAGCTGTCGTTAATTTATTATTTTAAATGAAAGTTTTTCTAAATAATTTAGAGACCCATTATCTGTCACACACACATAAAGATATAAATTACTTTCATTTAAATTTCAATTACTTGACATAACCTGACAAAAAGATGCCACACTCACATTTATTCATCGTGTGCAACGCCATAGTTAAAAGAGTAATATCATCATTTCATGTGATTAGGAAATATTTAAAGTGATTTACAAGCTCTCAAACTTTAGAACGTTAGAACTTGAGTCACAGGCACATCATGCTCTGTAACAGAGTATTTTAATTAATCCACATCAGGAGTTACAAAAAAAAAAAAAAAAAAAAAAAATCTCATATGATGGTTAGTTTAAGGTAATTTGTGAACATGGTTTCCACCGTGATGCTTTTGAAAAATTCATCCTGTTGATTCCCCTTTTGTTTTGTTTTTTTTTTTTATCCAAACTTGAGTCCAAAAATGAGGTGAATCCAAAAGTCAAGTGAGGCAATGGATAGGATGAAGTAAGAAAACACCCACAGTTGAAATCTCTTTTGGCTATGCTATTATGCTTATATTCCAATTGGGATCAACTGAAAACACAAAAATATTAGCCTGATCCAAAACTTCCCTGGCGTCACAAATGTTTCAACGGTGGATGTTCAATCCTCACCATTTACTATTGTGCCGCGCACTTAAATTTTCAATCTGCCTTATTTTTGTTTTTAGGCTCGTGTCTTAATATGATTTGACAAAACAAAGGTATGGAATGAATTTCTCACAAGCATTATTGTAGAGCCCACCTAGCCTTTGAGCATAGAAACAACTTGCCAAAAGGGTTTGGTAGGCAATTCACGTCCATATTTCGCATCCCATGTGGGATAGCTCGCCTATACGGCACCAATGGAGGGGGAGGTCTACTCCTTACTTTTATATGATTCTTTCATAGACCATGTCAATTCGCTTGACCACCATAAAATAACAGCACCTCTTTTGATAGTTCACCACTATTTTGTAAGTTGTCATGTCTAGCTAGTTCCCCTTCCACATGAGATACTTAGAAAGGAATCCAGACCATAGAAATCGTGGACTCTTGATGTTGATCAGCCAATCCTAAACCATTTAAATTTTTTCATTGACTGTGGACCACTTGTACATTAGAAGTTTACTTCCATTTTGTTGCCGCCAATTGGGTGGTTAGGATTGTGTCTCTGATGGGATTTTGTAAGTTTGAAGTGCAATACACTTAGCTGCACTTAGACACACATAGACTGCACTCTGATGAACTTAAATGCATATAGATGCACTTAAACATTAGACATTCACATAAACACGTCGCATTCTACAAAGCTTTGTACTGGATCCAGGCTCTTTTTTAGGAAGTTGGTGTGCCATGGCTCATCGAGATTCAAGCCGCGATCATCGATCCGTTGTGTCCTGGATTGGGTGTTTGATGTTTTACTAAAAAAATCATAGCTAATCGTCCATAGTCTTCGTTGTAGATGTCGGCATTGTTCAACCATAAGAGCTCGCTGCCGGGGAAGATCCCTAGCGGGCTATTCAACGCCATGTTTGGATTCAACAGCGCGACGTGGGTCAGCGACGCATCAGACACCAAATGCTTGGCTCTTGATGGTTACTTCATCTCCTTCTTCAATCTTCAGATCAATCGATATCCGCTTATTCTCAGCAATCATGTCCGAAACGCTGTTCCGTCAAGCTGGCAACCTCATGCACTGGCCAAGTATGTATGCTAGCTTAACATTTATGAGTAGGCCAAGATGAGATATCATGGAGGACCCACCATGTGAACATGGTTTGGCCTGAAAGTCAGTCTGATTGACATTAAGTGGGCCACATGCATTCATCAGATGTAGAGTACCATATATAATTCCTAGCTTCCTTTTCCTATTGGGTGGAGTTGGCCTGAATTTTAGTACCCACCTGATGAATGGCCAAGATCTCTCACACGTTTGTCCTGATGACTAATTAATGTGCATAACTCATCACACGTTCGAACGTATATTTGAGCTATGTGGGGCCCACCTATGGTGAATGCTTAGAATCCAAACCGTGCATCTGGTGGGACTCTTCATGGGCCGTATATCTCAAGCATGTTTCTTAAAATAAAAAACAAATAAAAAAACTCAGGTGGGACACCACAAGGGGCAGTGTACAATCACTACTAGCTCTTGGGTTGGTGTGTCCCTTCATCCTGGTGGGTCGCACCTGAGACTGGGTTGGATGACATATGACAGTGGACCCACATTCTCTCTGGATGTTTCTACGGTGGGCCTACCTCTGTCCAATATCCTCCATTGTTCCCTTCGGTGTGGCCCACCCAAGTAATGGACGGATTGGATGGATCTGGGTCTACCGTTGTGGATGCATCTAATGGACGGATTGGATGGCACCCACACCTCACGGTGGGCCCCACATAGTTCAACCTAATGGGAATATGTGCGGATCGTTTTCGTTGAAATTACAGAAAAATTCAGTGCCATCTATTCTCGTTGGTCGAAGTCATTAGTGATAACGTTAGTAGACGAAACAAGCCGATTTTCCCTTCTCCAAGTGTGCTACACAACCCTACTTTTAACGTGCCTAATTTCTCTAGGCCTCACCATGATCTCTGTTAGATCCGCACCGTCCATCAATTTTTCAGATTATTTTAAATCATAAGAAAGAAAATGAGGCACATCCAAAGCTCATGTAGACCACAAAACAAAAGCATGAGATTGAACGTTGAAACCTTCCTACAGTCCACTCTAAGGTTTATTTGCCATCTAAAATCTTCATAAGGTCACTCACACCTTGATGAAGGGAAAACACAAACATCATCTTGATCAGAGTCGTCTGCATCCCCAAGAAGTTTTCAATGATAGGCATTCAATTCCCGCTCTTTCCTGTTGTGTGGCCCACTTGACCATTGGATCTGACTTTTCTTCGACGTTGTGACTTAAAAGGTATGAAACAAAATGAATGGACAGTGTGGATCTAATAAATACATTATGATGAGCCCCACAGAAGTTCCACATTTCAACCGATTTTCTTCTCTCTAAAGTGAGCAGCGGAATTTCTTTGACGTATGAAATTTATGCGGGCCTGATGATTTATTTCTAAGATCCATATTGTTCATATATTGTTTCAGATGTTTTTAGCTTATAAGCCTTAAAAGAAGGCAGATCCCAAGCTTAAGTGGAACACACCATAGGAAACTATGGAATTGATGCTACCATAGGAAACTTCTTAGGATTACAAACGGCTCTTATCAAGTAGATATTTGTGTTGTACCTTCATCCAGGTATGGGTAGCCTTATGAACAGGTTAGATGTCAAATAAGTCTCACGGTTGGCCCTAGGAAGGTTTCAACCATAATTTGTGTAATTCCATTGCTTTCTTTGTTGTGGTCTACTTGAGCTTTCGGATGTACCTCGTTTTTCGGATCATGCTCTCCCGAATGTAATACAAAAGTCATGGGGCGGTGAAGTTTAGCACCTTAAAGTAGTGCTATGTAGCAGGCAATGTAAAGGGAAAAGAGAAATTGGGAGAATTTTGTGAGCTGGAGATATCGAAATTGATGTCAGCGAATGAGAATCGCCGGCACTGGTACTTCTTGTGTTTTCAACGGACGCGGATTGCCCGTCAAAAGCCTTTCACAGGCATCTCTTGCACTTGTAATCTAAGCGGGGCTCACCATAATGTTTTTGAGAAATCTACGCCGTCCAAACGTTTTGTGAGATCATTTTAGGCGTTGAGACCAAAAATAACGGGATCAAAGACTCAGGTGGGCCGCACTAAAGCAAAAGGTGGGTAGGGAAATTCCTACCGTTAAAACCTCTATGGGGTCCACAGTGATATTTATATGCCATCCATACCGTTCATAATGTCATTCCTACTGAGATGAACTGAAAGCTTATCCTGATTCGAAACTTCTTTGGACCCACAAATATTTCAACTGTGGAAGTTCAATCGCCACATTTCCGGCCCACTTTTGCCTTGGATCCCTATTATTTTTTTTCGCAACGCCTAAAATGATCTCACAAAACGGTTGGACGGCGTAGATTTCTCTCAAACATCACGGTGGGCCCCACCTAGATACCAAGCGCAGGAGATGCCTGCGAAAAGGCTTTCGCAGGCGATCCGCGTCCGCTTTCAACACAGACTATCGCACTCAATGGGAACAACGGATGATTTCCCAGGTAAAATGAGTTCCCAAAGTCAAACTTTGACTTTGAGAAATGATGATTGACATTTCGCATCCATGTGGGGCCCATGACATCTACCCACATGATTTTGGTCAAAGGGGGGTTGTTCTTTGGTTCGTCGCAGCCGTATTTTAAAGGAGCGATCATGTGGATAAGCTAATAAATTAACATTGTGGGTATAGCCGTCCGATCATGTCCCATCCATCCAGACCGTTCAATTATTTTCTGTTATCTAGACTATACCATTGCCCAGTCATACCCAGTCAAACAATCGTACCCGTCTATTTGCTGAATCAGTGGGCCTTTTCTTATGGAATGGTGTCCGTAGCTTTATATATAGCCTATTGATCAGACGGTTAGGATCATTTAGGCATGACGGATCCATTTTCCAACCCATTGATGGGATGGTTAAGATTACATAACAAAAGTGATTCTTTCTGATGTGCCCTAACAAATAGATGGACCAAATTGTTTATTCGACCTATTTCTGTACAAATGATCTTGACCGTCCATATTAAAGGCGGTTTGATCCGATTGGTCTGATGTTACCTAACAGCCCATGAAACATGCATTTCCCTGATGAACGGTCCAGATCTATGGATTGGACCAAGTGTCTCAATGCAACTAGGAGCACGGGAACATTTCTCTATTTTCTTTATTTTAAAAAGAAATTTTCGCTAGTTTTTTTTAATTTGTTTTCATTTTTTTCCAAATCCAAGACGACGAACCATGGCACACGTGCCAAAGTTACACAAGATCACATGCTCACATAAGCGGGCTAATCCACTTATCCAATGGGCCACACTCGTGTGAGGAAAATGGATGGTTAGAATGGAAATTAATCACCCATAACCCAATTCAACTTACACTTGTATTTAAACATAGGTGCATTAGCATTTTTTTCTTCAACATTTTTATTATTTATAGCTGTGAGGAAAAGCAAAGGAAATATTAGCTAGTAAAAAGGGTGTGTTTGGTTGCACTAAATCTCGTGAAATATCGTGAAATTTTGTGATATCTAGTACAACCAACTGCACCAGAAAAAAGAAAGAAAGAAAGAAAGAAAGAAAATGCCGAGTGTGGGACAAATAAAGAAGATTTCTCGATGTTTGGTGTCGAAAAATGTGTAGCGTTTCGTAAACGTTCCAATAAAATAAGATCAAATGATTCTTCCACTGTTTGACCAGCCTAATGTAGACCCATTCAATGGAATCTAAGTCCCTTGGTTCACACTTCACCTGAAAAACAATGCCTTAGACTTATTCTCTTTTGACTCAGTGGCTTGTCCAACTCATTTGGGTTTTGAGTCTAGTCACCATTCGCCTGTGTGTTGGGGTAAATTGGCCTAATGGCCATGCCACATATATATACATTCTTTACACGATTATACCAAAAGAAGTCCAAACAAATGCGGAAGTAGTCCATTAAATTCAGGCTTAGTCCTACGTAGGGCATGACGTAACTAGCCCCAAGTGCGTCCAGCTCAACGAAATTTATTTCGGATAAAGAGAAATAGCCATTTGAAATGTGAATCGTAAATCAACCATAATTTTTTATCTAAGCATTGGTACAAAACGCACAACTATTAATCTTTATGTAACGATGGTTCTAGGGTTAATCAACTTGCACGATAGGTTGCATGCTCCTGTTTTGCAAAAAAAAAAAACATATGCTTTCATTCGAAATTGTGATTTTGAAAAGAATTACTATTTTGTACTTCTGATTTCTGTTATATTTTTTTATTTTTAAAGCTTTAATATTTTCGTCTTTTAATAATTACTTGTAATCATGCTAGGACTTTTAAAATAAGATTTATTAAACTTTCTATTTTTGACAAATTGAGCTTTCTTAGAGTTTTAATAGAATTAAGAAATTAGGCTTTAGAAAAATTTTGCTATTTTGAATAATTTTGAATTAGGGTTTTATTTTATCTTTATTAGTAATGTGGTCAAGAAATCACATATACATTATTCAATAAAAATACTTGAATTTTTTCTCTTATTTTCTCGTAGACTTAAAATTTTAATCACTAAAGGAAGATATTGATCTTTCTCTTATTATTTCATACTCTTATTTGCGTTACTTATGGTACGAATCCTTAGTGGTCCCAACCAAGTGCTAAGTCCTAGGGTTTTGGCTTTGGTTACGTTGGGGTTAGGTTTTCATAGGCCTTAATTGTTAAGTTCTTATGATGAGAAATGATCCATTACTTTTAAAGTATTATAAGTCATGGTGCTTTTAGTTGAATCCCAATGATCCACACCACATTCGATTGATTGAACTCTCTACGGGTTAGCATAGGCCACAGCGAAAAAAAAAAAAAAACCCCAAATCAAATGACGTAGAATAGGTGTACTATAGCTTTCGATGGCGGTGAATGTAATATGTCATTAGAAAGCTATTGACGAGCTTTACATATTGACCAATTACCTAAGATTTATTGTCCTCCTAATTTTGCAAAATGCAATTATTTCAAGGACTACATTTAAGTTTTGAGTCGAAAACTATTACTTTTAATAATTCTTTATTTTGTTATGTTTAGAGTTTTAAGAATTTGATTATGGTACAAAGTCTTTATTTAGTCATTAAAGATTTTTTTTTAAAACATAATTAAATATTTTTGACCATTTCATGTAAGTTGCTTAATTTGAATCCAATTAGGAGTGTAGGGCTTTTATTCTCATAAAAAGTTCGGTAGTATGTTGTACAGAACATTCAATATTAATATCATTTCTATTATCGTTTAATAGATTCTTTCTTTCCTTATAGATTTAATACGGTAAACTCCTTCCTCTATCCAACCACCCGCTACAACAATATTATTGGATGATCTGATCCATCCTTTGATTGGACATTTTTTCATAGTTGTATGTCTACTAAACTGTGGATGGGTGGGATGTTTAGGATTACCCAAGGAAAGTGATTGTTATATCCATGATGAGCCTAAATAAGTTGATAGATCAAATTGTTCATTGGACCCATTTTGGAAAAAAGATCCCAGATCGTACTTTGTGGGTCCCCATTCGCGAGTATGCGGTCCACAACTTAACGGCGTTGGGTCCCACCATTTTCACCAAATTATGTATTAGAATAGAATAGTCATAAGATTGGTTATTTATGGTGTCTCTTCAATCCGCATTTACAGGTTCATTGAAACATATGGGACCCACATCATAGTGGGTGTGACTGTGGGCGGTCAGGATGTGGTGTTTCTGAGGCAAGATCAGTCGTCCAACTTGCAACCGTCTGAGCTCAAAAAACACTTAGATAAGCTTGGTGATGAGGTGTTTACAGGGAGCTGCACCCTCTCTCCCCTTCATTGGAAAACCAAGGGACAGAAAAACAAGGTCTTACTACACTGCTTTTTTCATATAATCTGCTAAAAAAGCCATCTATTCCCATGAGGTCGAGCTGTGTGGCCCCCACCATGATGAGCATTGGACATCCACCCAATCAGTAAGATCCACCCTTCCGTGGTGGGCCACGGACCTGAAAAACAGGCCAATCCATGACTTAGGGGGGCCACATTACAAACAACAGTTGAGAGTGGATACTCACCCATTGAAACTTTCATGATCATTTATAGGGCCTGATGAGATCTGATTCAAAAATCCAGCCCATCCATTGTGTGTGTCCCACTTGGATGAGGGGTCAAACCAATATAGAAACCTCAGGTGGGCCCACCAAGTGCTTTTAGATGTTTTACGCTTGATTTCACAAAATTTCAGATGGTATGGCCCACCTGAGTTTCGAATACAGTTGATTTTTGGCATATCCCATCACCTAGAGGAGACCCACCAAATGCATGGTGTGGATGTTCGATGCACATCACAAGCAGGGCCCACACAGCTCAACCTCATGGGATCTATGAGGTGAACCTCATAGTACCATTTCCTACACACACACACCGCCCTTGAGGGTGTGTATGATTAGAAATGTTCACATACAATGGCTTTATCTCCTACCAATGTGTCGTTATCATTTGGGCCATGATCAGGTCCGTTGCTTTACAACTGCTGTATGATTAAGTTAGGAACTAACTCAACTATGTGTGAATTTATTTATTTATTATTATTAATTTTTAATGGGTTAGTTCACACACCCCATTGTCAGTACACCCACCCAACCCTGTCAGTCAGGTCACAATGTTAGCCACCCCCATTTGGGAATTGATACCATGACCTCAGTGTTGAAACGATGCTATCTTCAGACTGATGCCATAAATATGCTGTGAAAGTTATTCAATTGGACCCAACGTGAGATGGGTGGAGGTCCAAGGTCCAAGTGGTGGTCCACATGATTGTTGGACCAGATAATTCTTTGAGGTGTCCCACTTTTATAGTTGAAAAACCCCACTTTCATAGTTGGAAAACCCCATGAGATGGGTTGGAAGCCAAACGCATTCAAACATGCCCAACACACAAAAGTTGCTTAATAGCCTCATTAATTAGTCTCCATCGGTTGTAGAGTAACCGGGCCACATTGCAAAGATCATGTGGGAATAATGGGAGCAATCCACTTATTAAGTTGGTCTAATTTGTAGACTAGTCAAAGTCACCAGCCGTTCATTGATTTCAACTTTGTAGTGTTCTTGATAAGTGGACCGTCCTGATTTTCTTCCCATTTTGTTATTGAACCCACATGTTTCACGGCTCTGTGTGATGCACGAGTGAGATGCTGGAGGAAAAGATATCGTTCACATACAACCGGACGCCGGATTAGCTACTGAACTTGACAGTAGCCAGTTTAGCTACTGAAGTGACGTCACCATGCTCTTTGGGCCCACCATCATGTATGTGTTATATCCACACCATCCATCCATTTGGAGAGAGCATTTTCGGGCATGAGCCAAAGAATGAGACAGACCCAATGTTCAAGTAGACCCATCAAAGAAAACAATGGGGACAGTGACATCCACCGTTGAAACTTTCCTAGGCCCACCATAATGTTTATTTGTGATCTAAACCTGTTTATAAGTTAACAAGGACTTGGAACGAGGGAAAAAAATATTAGCTTGATCGAAAAATTCCGTGGGCCAAAGAAATTTTTAATGGTAGGTGTTCAATCCCTACTATTTTCTTTTGTGGGGTCCACTTGAGATTTGAATCTGCCTCATTCTTTGGCTCATGCCCTAAAATGATCTTTCTAAATGAATGGACAGTGTGGATACAACACATACATCATGGTGGGGCCCACAGTACGTGGTGACGTCACTTCAGTAGCGAAACACGCTACTGTCAAGTTCACATACAACCTATCACATCTATTAAATCCAATTTCCTGGACCATCATTTTCGGTCCATCTATCAAATAACTTCTAACCTATTATGTTTATGTGACATCCAACCCATCCAATAGGCTGTCCACATCATGAACATTGACTTGGGTGAAATCAACTACATCTACTCATCAGTGGACCACACTTGTATTTTATCATCTATCAATGACTGGGAATTGTTTCTATGGTGTGGCCCACTTAATGAGTAGATTGAGCTGATTTTTGCATGAGGTAATCCTCATGGTAGAGCCAACCTACTAGAAGGCTTGGATTTCTCACACACATGATAGGTTAGAAATTACTAGCTGATGTAGAAAAACATACATGGTCTCTTTAACATAATTTACTTTAAATGGTTACAGATTTTCCTCTAACCAATTTTGAATTTTTCTTGGTGTTGATTCATTACATCAATGGACAGATTCCAGAAGCTTTCAACGTCTTTGATCCACAGCATGGGCTTGTCGATAGCTTCCGATCGGTGTCCAGCAAAGATGTACGTCCCAAAATCACCTCAATTAGTGGTAATCACAAGTATTAAAGACTCGGTATTTGTGGAAAACTCACAATATAAAACGGTAGAATGGTGTGAAAAATGAATGGCAACCAACTAACACTGAGTTGACTCGGCCGAGTCCTTGAACCTTTGCTGCTATTTTTTTAAAACCCTTCGGAACATTGATGAATGTGTGTTAAACTCCACTGACACTCGAGTGATCATACATCTGGACCGTCCAATACAACAGTCATCTCCTGGATGGGCCATGTCCAAAACTGGAAATCGATCTAATGGTTTAAAACATGCAAAACATCACCTACATTCTCTATTAATTGAATGGTCATGGTTTGAGCAGTCCACTCAATGTAAATTTCAGTCCATGGCATATCTGAGAGTAGGCCATTCTAATGGACGGTTTAGATCTATGTGAATCTTCACCGATAAGTGCCGGTGAAGGTGTACACACTTCACTAATCGCAGCCCAGAAACACTTCGTGCATGCCCAATATATATTTTCTTTTGTTTATTTGAATTTCCAGGGAATTACAATCATATGCTCAAAAAGAGGAGGAGACACGACCGTTGATAGTCATTGTGAATGGCTCCTGACCGTCCCTTCCATGCCTGATGTTATCAATTTCAAGTTTGTGCCCATCACGTCTCTACTAAAAGATGTCCCTGGAAACGGCTTCTTATCGCATGCCATCAATCTCTACCTACGGTGTAAGTAGATTTCTACGCCGTCCAAACCAAAATGCTCCAAAGATGAATTAGAACCAGATGAACGGCTAAGATTAGTCAAAAAATGGATTAGCAAAATGTACCATGACCATCCATGTAACCATTTGGGTAGGGGTTCCTGCATAATCAGAACTTAAGTCTAATCCCAATTTTGGTGGGCCTAACGCCACACTAGAGGTTTGCTAATCCAATGGCTGAAAATCTCGAATCAACGGTGTAGATGTGATTTCTTTTTTATTTTTTTATTTTTTTATGCTTATTTGCAGACAAGCCACCCATAGCTGAGTTGCAATACTTTCTGGACTTCCAAGCACACAAGATATGGGCCCCAATCCACAGTGACCTCCCATTGGGCCCACCTGCAAATAAGGCCATCCCAACTCCATCTCTTCAGTTCAACTTCATGGGCCCAAAGCTATATGTCAGCACAGCTCAGGTACCCTATTCTGGAGTAACAAAAAACATACACCATGTTTCAGTGTATGCACTATTTAAATATCTTTTTATTGTGCTTAGACTCACCTGAAATTTCAGATAATTCTGTTTTCAGGTCACGGTCGGTAGAAGTCCGGTGACCGGGATGAGATTGTACTTGGAGGGAAAGAAATGCGATAGGTCAGCCCCGATTCGCCATTTTTCGTTTGGTAAATGGCCATGATCGGGCCAGGTTGGTGCAATTAACGTGCCGTGCGACTGGGCTTGATCTCAGTTTGAGAGTTCCATCTTGTGGCCCAATGGTTAGGGGTGGCAATGGGTCAGGTTGGGCCCACTGGTCCACTGGTCTGACCCACTTTTGAGGTGGTTTCGAGCCAAGCTAAATGGGTCCCAGGTCAGGCCTGGGTTAGAAATGTAACCCATCTAAGTAAATGGGTTTGGCTTTGGTTGAAACAACCCAACATGACCCACCACACCCTGTCCATCTAGGTTATCAATGGGTTGGACCAGATGACCTGACCTCACCTGATGCAAAACTCAAAATGGACCTTATCAGGCCTGAATCCGACCCATTGATACACCTCTAGCCTCATGTTCCATTATTAAACCTAGTTGGGCTGTGATGGATTAGGTCAGGTCAGTCGAGCCCATCCAACCACAATTAAATGGGTTGGGTCGGATCGGGTCAGGCCACAGAGTGATGGATCATGGGTCTGAGTTTGGGCTACAATTTTTGTCTAGCTTAGTAAACAGGTAGGGTTTGGGCCGACCCGAGCCAATCAAACAGCTAAGATGGTCTGATCAGTGCATGTTCATACTGCCAGTCATTCTTCATAAGGCCCACCTGATGGACCCTCTGATAGGGCCCACCATGCATCCCATGCATGTTTCTCTGAAGCTGACACTCAATAAGCGTCCCTCGCAACCACTCTGCAGGTTAGCCATACACCTCCAACATCTATCAAATATTCCACAAGTGCTCGGAAACCAGGTCGACGACACATCGATATGGCGAGGATCCGATGAGCTCGCCGATGAAAGATATTACGAGCCGGTGCAAAGGAAGAAATTCTCCCACGTATGCATCGCCCCAGTAAAATACGACCCCGCATGGGCCCACGGCCTCGACACTGCATTTGTGGTCACTGGGGCCCAGCTACATGTGACCAAGCACCAATCCAATCATGTCCTCCACTTACAGCTCTTGTTCACCAAGGTGTCTAACTCCTTCGTCTCCCGGTCCATCTGGGAACAAGGCCCATCGGACTTCTCGCGGAAGTTGGGCTTCACGTCGACGGGCAGCTCGTCATTTAAACGGAGCTCGGATGATGAGAAACGAAACCCGATCGTGATCGTAGATTCAGGAGTGTACCCGACGGGCCCACCGGTGCCCGTCCAGGCCCAGAAGCTTTTGAAGTTCGTCGATACTTCACATGTGTGCAAGGGCCCACAGGATAGCCCAGGTCCATTGGCTAGTGACTGGGGCTAAGTTGGATGTGGAGAATGGGAAAATCTCTCTCCATGTAAAGTTCTCTCTTCTCAGTTTTTCTTCTTGAGAGCAACGAGTATAAAAAAAAAGGTTATACTCCTGGCTTTCTGTGTATACGCCAAAATTCATCCCTACAATTCTTTGGATTATGGTATTTGACTCCATTTACTATACACCAATCTGGACTGTCCAAATCATGGCCCCCATCTTGGATGGAACATGGTCTAGAAATGACACTAATCAGATGATCTTAACCGTCTACATTCTCTCCCTGAATTTGGACCGCTGACCATTTTCTTTCTTGATCACCAAACCAATGTGAATAGGCTATGATCCATCCTCAATGGACGGTCTGGATTGACATAATATATGCCACATGTGTGGTCCATGAGTTGCAAGTTTTTAGCTTTTTCCTCACCAACTGTATAATTGCAATTATTTTTTTAAAAAGATCATGAACTCAGAAATAAAGAATACTTCTGAAAGAGTCCATATATCAGCAAGGCCTTGGGTTGGGATTAGTCCCATTATACACACAGCTCCACCTCATGGGATATTTCAAAAATCAGCTGTATCCGGAACTTGAGTGAGCCACACCATCTAAAATTGTGTGAAATCATGCCTAAAACATCTAAAAGCACTTGTTAGGACCTCCTGAGATTTTGGATACGGCTGAAACTTGGTGTGACCCCTCATCCAAGTAGGTCACACACAATGGATGGGCTGGATTTTTAAACCACATCTCAGTGAACCCTATATACGATCATGAAGGTATTAACAGGGGGGGTATCGACTCTCAACTGTTGCCTATGGTATGGCCTACCCAAGTCATAGATTGGCCTGATTTTTAAGCCCATGGCCCACCATGAAAGGATGCATCTGATTGATGAGGTGGATGTCCGTCACACATCACGGTGAAGCCCACGGAACCTCATGAGAAGCTTCAAGGTCGACCTCATAGTACCATTCCACACACATACTTAGAGGTGGGCAACGATCAGATCCGAGTCGAACATGGACCAGATTGGATCATTCAGCTGCTTGAGTGGGTATGTTCAAATAGGGTGGCTCTGTTCAAACTCGATTTGGTCTGGCCTAGCCATGTTTGAACATGTTCGAACATATGGATTTCGAACAATTTTTACGAGTTCAAACAACTTCTTTTTTGACTTCAAAATATTTTTTTTTACTATTGAATAGTGAATACCAATTTGTTCACTGAACAAAAAAAACACCCAGAATGAAACAATCATCTACACAGCAACAAAAAATGCACAAATACAACCGTTAAAAACATCAGTCACTCAAAAATTAAAAATTAAAAACGGCCAACACCAACCATCAATAGAGAAGGGAAAGCCATAACAGCCAACTAAACATAGCCCTTCACACAGCAAGCAACACCCTCAGTCCCACCTCACAATGGCCAGCTAGAGAGACCTCACAATAGCCAGCTAGAGAGAGAGAGAGATGGCTTGCAATTTCGCCACAAGAGAGATGGAAGTGAAGATTTAGTGATGGGAAGATTTAGTCATGGTGGGGCCACATAGCTCAACCTCATGGGAAGCTTCCCAGGTTTTGCTAATGTCCACACCTTCAGGAGGCATCGACGTCCCTAAAGCTTTTAATTGACGCATGAGACAGCCAATCATCGATTTGCACCATCCATATGATATATCTGATTGATCCCTCTTCTTATTGCCTATGATTCCAAATCAGCACTTTTATTTGATGATTCCAACCATGAGACCTATGGTTGCACCATGGCTTGCTTCCAATGGTGATATCTAATGAACCATCCCAATTGATGATTGACCATCCCATGTGTCATTCAAAAGCTTTGGGAACGTTGCTAACATCCTCATGAAAGTGGAGATGATTGGTACCCAACAAGGACATTATTGGACCAGATTTTTAAATGAGTCTAAATCAATTGACCCGAACTGTTGATTGAGCCCAATTTTTTTATCCAGATCCAGATCCATTTAATTGGGTAGGATAGCTTCAGCACAGGGATACAATTTGGCCAGGTTGGGTTCAATTGAGGGTCAGCCTGACCTCAAGAGGACCCTAAACTGTGTAACCCGACCCAACCCGACCTGAATTCCAACCCTAGGTGCCCAACCCGACCCAACCCATGTTCCTTTATCAACTCAACCCAAGCCGACCCAACCCAAATACATGTGATTATTCCCAGTCAGACCCAAGCTCAACCCAAACCCAACCCAATTTCAAATCAGGTTGGCATTTTTAAACCCAAACCTGGCCCGAGGACCTTGACAACCACGACCCATCCTGACCCAAATTCAGGTCGGGTCAATTGGGTCTTGACCTAACCCAAGCTATAGCCCTACTTCCATAGCCACAAATACAAATTCTCAATGACAGCCCTAAAAAAGCCGGCATGATACGTGATTGAGATTGCATGGGTCAGTCACTATCTCAGATCAACAGATAAATGAACAAGGTAATTAAATTTGAATTTACTTGAATAAGAAGCTAGGTCATCATTCAGGCTTTTTCAGTCGAAATGTCCCTAAGTTTCATATCAAAATTCAAAAATGAAAGGAAAAAAGGACAGCGACGATGAACTACTCAAATCCAAAGCAATTATACCATTGTAAGTCCTCGAGGTGTTAGTACCACAGACTTCAATGGCTTCTCAAACACATTGTAAGTCCTTGAGGCCGGAGCTCAAAAGTGACAAAAAATCCATGGAAACCTCCTCCTTTTTTTCTTTTTCTTTTTCTTTTTTTTTTTTTCAAAAGGCAGTATGGATTACAATGGAAATCCATGTCTATTCATGATTCTCATGCATTGACATAAATTTGTGGCAACGGCATAGTTTGAATTTATAAAAAGCATGGGAAGCATAGAAATAGTGTTTCTTAGGAAACCTTACTTCCAGGAAATCATGAGAAAGGAGATATAGTATTCCTGTTCGTTTTCATAAGATTTTCTGGGAAAAATTGAAATTATTTTCAAAATTTTGTATAGGAAAAGAAAATTTTCGTTAAAAGAAAATTTTTCTTGAAGAAAAATTTTCTAATAGTTATTGCATTAAATTAGCACATTAAGCATGTAGGGGAAACTAAAAAGTGAATTGCACATGTGGCATACATGACATATCATGACGCACTTGAAGTTGAATTGTGGCACATGTGATGTACTTGAATTGTATGATGGCACATGTCATAAGAGACACATAGGCATATTAGATATGTGGGCACTTAAAGCTAGAGGGTAGCACTTGTGCACGATTAGCACATTGGTATATATGACATATATGTAGTAATTGAAGATGGGCAACACTGTATTGAAAACCAAATATTCCCCTATATAAAATGATGATGTTGTCCCTTGCATTGTAGGGCTTACATTTGATGCGTGCAAGTGACGTATAATGACATTATGCCAATCACATAACTTGTAATAGCAATGTCCCATCTTCGCGCCATTACAAGGATTACCAAATGTGGGGTACATGACCAAATGGACGTCGGCACATGTGATGTTGTAATGTCATTGTCCAAATCATGTAACTTTGTAATGGCATTGTCGGCACATGTGATGTTGTAATGTCATTGTCCAAATCATGTAACTTTGTAATGTCATTGTCCATCTTCATGTCATTGTAAGAATTGCCAAATATGAAAGTTACAGCGACCAAATAGCACATTGGCGCACGTGACATTATAATGGAATTATACAAAATGCATAACTTGTAATGTCATTGTCCATCTTTATGCCATTGCAAGGATTAATTGCTAAATGAGGCAGTTATAGGGACCAAATGGCACGTTGGCATATGTGACATTGTAATGGCATTGTTCTAAATACCTAATTTGCAATGGACAATGTCCATTTTCGTGCCATTACAAGGACTGCCAAATGCGAGGATTATAAGGACTAAATGGCATGTTGGTGCATGTGACATTGTAATGGCATTCTTCAAATCATGTAACTTATAATGGCAATGCCCCATCTTCGTACCATTACAAGGACTACCAAATGCAGGGGTTATACGGATGAAACGGCATGTTGGCACATATGACATTAATGGTATTGTCCAAATCACATGGACCATATCACATTCGTGGTTACATTGGCAAAATGTAGCACATATAAGACCAAAGAAGGTGGAATATAGGATATTTGGGTTTTAACTCTTGAAAATTTATTTTTTTGCATTTTGGGAAAATGTCTTTTTTAAGGATAAAAGTGAAAAAATTAATTTAATAATTTTCCAAAAAATGAGTAAGAATTTTTTTTCACATAATCCTACAAAAAATAATTGACTTTGAAAACAAATGAAAGTTAGTTACGTGGGAAGCAATGTTTCCTTTACTTTTGATTTCTACATATACAAAAGATGTCTTTTAACATCTCTAAAGTTTCATTTAAAATTCTACCTTTTCACAACGGTTCCCAATATCTCCCTCACACAACAATATTTTTTATAACACCTGCTATAACAGCCTTTCTGACAATTTTTTTTATTTCAGTTCTGTAATGGCCGTTACAGGTTCGAGAAGGGCTGATGTGATGCTATAACAGTCGAATATGATTGTTACAGCCCTGTATCGCATTACGGGTCATACAATTACCATTACATAGCAGCAGTTACAACCATTACATAACCATTTTTTAATACTACGATGAAAAGGTGGGCTTCATGGCTAATGTGCCAGATCTCAGCCATTCATCAGGTGTGGCCCACCACAAAAAATTCTCCAGCACAGTTTTTTTTTTTTTTTTTCAAAAGAAGAAAGCTTTATTAAAAAAATAAAAATAAAAAGAACCTTTGCTGATGATTTAAAATAGAAATTGGTGGTCGCACCATTGGTACAATTGATTAAATTGTGGAAGATTTCAGTAGAGACGGATCAATTTATATGGAGCGTTAAGAATAATACCAACCTATTATTCGATTGCCTATATGCATAATTGATTATGCAGATGGACAATTTATTTGATTTTTTTTTTTTTTGCTTCAACCTTATTTCAATATAACATGTACAAACAATAGTTGTTTTTTTTTTTTCTTTTTTCATTCCATCTTATTAATTCGAAACCATATTAAACCTGAACTCTTCGTTCTCCATATTTTTGTTGTTTATGTTCCGGCCGAATTTTTACCATCTTTTTAATGGTCAGGACTGAATTAAACCTGATAATTTCCTATAACATCTTTTGTCACATGATGTTCTGCTAACAATGTATAAGATAGGAATTTCCTCCTCATAGAAGAATGTGTTGGGTGCGTTGGACAAAAACCTTAGGATCTCACCCCCAAAACACTAGAATTATGGGCTAGGATAATGTAATAATCAAAAGCAAATCAACAACCTCACAACATGAGATTTTTACATAGGAAATCCTTGAAAAGGTAAAAATCACGGGACCTAGTCCAGAGCAACAATTCACTATGAAGTAAAACGTTACAATCGATCACAACCACACACCGTTTGGAATCAAAACCTTCTTCACTCACGTATAAGTGGATGAACAATAAAAGAACAATGAAAACAGAAAGATCTCACCGATCACTAGGATGTAAAAGTATTGAGATGACGATTGCACCAAAGATCACCTCTTCAAGCAATCTTCTCCCTTCTACAAGCTTCCTCTCTCTCTCTCTCTCTCTCTTTCTTTCTCTCTCTCTCACCTTGAATGTGAAAACACCTTAATGGAATACCCTAATCCTGATTTGCAACTTCTTAAGTAGAGAACCGGAGGAATCAAAGCCGAATTAAGAAACTGCACTTAAGCAGTCCGCGTAGGGTCGGGCGTCCGGCCAACCCAAAAAATGTCCAGCGAGTTTTTAAGAGAACCTGTCCAATTTCGAACGCTTGAACCATAGTGGTCGGGCGCTCGCCTTGGGCACCGAGCTCCGACTATTGTGAAAACAGTCCAGCAGCTAAGCTACCATCCGAGTGAATTTCGGTCGCCCGACCAGGTTTGGTCCAGGCGCCTAACCACACCCAGGCTGCACCATCTCTCCTCTATACTAAGGAGGAAAACCCCATCAAATCTCCCCCTTTCCGACTCAGGAGAAATTTGCGTTCTTCAAACCAGTCAGATTTCTACAAACCTCAAACTTGCCTTTGAGTAAAGCATTGGTCATCATGTTTGACCCGTTATCGTCCGTGTGGACCTTCTCAAGCTGTAACACCTTCTGTTCCAAAATATCCCCGATCCAGTGATACCTGATCTATGTGTTTCGACTTGGAGTGCTGACTTGGATTCTTGCTCAAGTGAATAGCAATTTAACTATCACAATAGACCACATGCTCATCCTGCTTCAGGCTGAGTTCCTGTAAGAATCTCTTCATTCAAAGCATCTCTTTGCATGCTTCCGTGACCGCGATATACTCGGCCTCTATCGTCGACCATGCTACGACTTTCTGTAGCTTGCTTTGCTAAGAGACCGCTCTCCCTGCAAATGTGAACATGAACCCCGATGTAGATTTCCTGGAGTCTATGTCACTTGCCATATCTGTATCTGTGTAGCCTTCTAACACAGGTTTTCCGTCACCATAGCATAGGCTCAACCTGGATGAGCCTCTCAGATACCATAGTATCCATTTCACCGCTACCCAATATTCTTTGCCAGGATTGGCAAGATACCAGCTGACAACACTAACCGCATATGCTATGTTTAGGCACGTACACACCATAGCATACATCAAACTTCCTACCGCTGACGCGTAGAGTATCTTTCGCATCTCTTCCACTTCTGCCTTCGTCTTAGGACTCTGCTTGTCGCTCAATTTGAAGTGATCATCCAGTGGAGTACTAACCGGCTTCATTGTATTCATATTGAACTGCTCTAGGACTTTCTCAATATACCGCTCTTGTGACAGCCAAAGCTTCCTGCTGCTTCTGTCATAGGTTATCTCTATTCCTAGGATCTGTTTAGCCATGCCCAAGTCTTTTATCGCAAATGACTTGCCCAACTCCTGTTTCAGTCTGTCAATCTTCTTGATGTCTTTTCCCATGATGAGTATGCCATCAACGTACAATAGCAGAACTAAGAAATCACCATCTGAGAACTTACGCGTGAACACACAGTGGTCCGACTCCATTCTGTCATATCCGTGCTTTAACATGAACGAGTCAAACTTCTTGTATCATTTACTCGACGCTTGTTTCAGCCCATACAAGCTCTTCCTAAGCCTACACACCATATGCTATTTGGCCTTGACTTCGAACCTCTCTGGTTGGTGAATGTAGATCTCTTCTTCCAGGTCACCATGGAAGAAGACAGTTTTAACATCTAATTGCTCTATCTCTAGATCTATGCTAGCCGCCAACCCAAGCAACATCTGTATGGATGTTATCTTTACCACTAGTGAGAATATCTCATCGAAGTCTATACCTTTCCTCCGACCAAAACATTTCACCACAAGTCTGGCCTTGAACTTTGTTTATGGATTCTTCTGCTCAATTTTCTTTCTGAACACCCACTTGTCCCTCAGAGCTTTCTTGCCCTTAGGCAATTTCACCATATCATAGGTGTGGTTCCTATACAAGGATTCCATCTCCTCTTGCATAGCTTTTAACCACTCCCCCCTTATGCTTGTCAGCTAGGGCCTCAGAATAGTTCTGGCTCTCCTTCATCAGTGAGCATAATGTACTCATGCGGCGAGTACTTCTTAAACGGGTGTCTGTCCCTTGATGTCCTCCTCACCTGTGGCTCAACAGGTGGATCAAGTGGGGGTTGCTTCCCCGATCCATCTTCTGTAGGAACTCTCTCGTCCTCTGCATCTTGTTGTACTCCCCCGTCATCAGGCACTATGGGAAGGAGTAATCAGATCCATGTCTTCCAGCTCACCTAAACTGAGATGGGTCTTCTTAGACTTTCCAATGTCTTCTATACACTGATCTTCAATGAAAACTACATCTCTGCTCCTGACGAGCTTCTTCTCGGTCGGATCCCACAATCTGTAACCAAAATTTTCAACACCGTACCCCAAGAACACACATTGTCTGATCTTCGTATTGAGTTTGGACCTTTCGTCTTTTGGTACATGAACGGATGCCCTGAATCAAAACACCCTGAGATGACTGTACGACGGATCTCGTCCAGTCCACACCTTCTCAGGTACTTCTCCATTCAATGGGGTTGATGGAGACCTGTTTATCAAATACATTGCCGTGTGCATTGCTTCTCCCTAGAACATCTTGGACAATTTTGCATGAGATAACATGCATCTGATTCTCTCTGCAATGGTGCGATTCATTCGCTCAGCCACACCATTATGCTGGGGGGTCTTGGGAACCATTTGATCATGCCATATACCTAGAGACTTACAATACTCATGGAAGTCACCAATGTATTCACCACCATTAGAGCTAGGCACAAACCAAGCCAGCTCGAAAGCTCGGCTCAGATTGGTTTGAAAAAGCTCTGCTTGTATTGGTTTGAATGGAAGTTCAAACCAAATCAAGCCTTGGAGTCAAGCTTGTTTGAAAAAACAAACCAAGCTCAAACGAGGGTGGTACCGGCTCGGCTCGGCTCGGCTCAAAGCTCGATTTGATTCAGCTCGGTTTGATTCGGCTTGATTTGGCTCGTAGATTGTAAGCACACTGTTTCCTGTGGTGTGATCCACTTGAGCTTTGGATATGATTCCATTTTGGTATCATGTCCTAAGATGATATGTAAAACAGATGGAGAGCGTGGATAATACATATACATGATGACATGAATAATACATAATACATATACATGAATGCACACTGTTTCCTTGAACTTGTAAAATAATGCTCGTGTACTTTTATTTGGAAAATGATCTTACATATCTATTTTGAAGCTACACACCTTTGGAGGATGTTAAACATCATATAGGAAGATACTTTTGTACTTTTTAAATTCTTTTCTATTTAAATAAACAAGCAAAAAAAGAGCCGCCACCTGTTTGAACTCGGCTCGACCAGGTTCGAAATTTTCGACCAAACCGATCCCGGCTCAAACTAGATTTTTCTTGAGCAAACCAAACTCGGGCCGCATGGGTCAGCCCGAAACCCAAACCAAGCCGATCCACAAACTGAGGTGGCACAAAAAATAAACCAAACCAAACTAGGGCTAACTTGGCTCGACTCGGATCGTTGCCCACCTCTAACCACCATTGTCAGTGCGGATGCACTTCAATGTTCTACCTGTCTCTCTCTCGACCATAGCATGAAACATTTTAAACACACCAAAGATCTCGTCCTTGGATTTCAAAGCATAAACTTAAACCCTCCTAGATGCATCATTTATAAAAGTGACAAAATACAATGCCCTACCCAAGGTTTTTGTCCTCATTAGATTACAAACATCAGAATAAACCAAATCTAATGCATGTACTTTCTTAACATAAGAAGTAGTTTCTACAAATAAAACTCTATGTTGTTTCCCTGATAAACAATCAATACAGGTTTTGAGAGGTATACCTGTCACGTCTGGAAGGAGCCGCTTCTTTGCTAGTAGCTGAAGCCTTTTCTTACTCATGTTACCGAGATGCCTGTGCCACATGTCAGTAGTTGAATCTTCCGCTGTGTTCAACCCACCCTTACACACACTGACACTTGCCTTGTAAAGGGTGCAACACTTCTTCCCTCTGGTTGTGATCAACGAACTCTTGATGAGCTTCTAGCGCCCACCAACAAATCGACTTTCATAACCATCATCATCCAACCTTCCCGTCGACATCAAGTTAAGGCGAATGTATGGAATGTGCATCACATCCTTAAGAACCAATGTGCAACCCTCATCGGTCTTCACACAAATATCACTGACCCCCACAATCTTCAATACGCCAGAATTTTCCATCTTCACGGTTCCAAAGTCACTTGACTTATAACTTGTGAAGAAATCTTTACGTAGAGTCGCGTAAAACGAGGCTCCCGAGTCTATCACCCAATCGGTGTCCTAACACGTAGCCGTAAGGTAAACATCGTGATTTGCCGAAATAATAACCACAACATCGCCATCTAAGGCGACCGTAGTGGAATCTGATTCATTTTCCTTCTCCTTTCCTTTTTTCTTTCTTGTCATTCTTCTTCTTATGACATTCATGCTTGTAGTGGCCCTTCTTGCCACAATTCTAGCATTCAACATCTTTCATAACATTCGACTTACCTCTTGATTTATCTCGAGCCTTCCCGCCCTTTCTGTTCTTTCCTCTCCCCCGATCTTGTGTCACAAGGGCCTCTTGTTAAGTAGACCCCTGAGACTTCCTACTTGTCTCCTCATTGAAGAGACAACTAGCTACCTATTCCATGGACACTTTTCAGTCTGGCGCGGAGTTACTCAGAGACACCACCAATATCTCCTAACTATTATAGGCAATAAGTTAAGCAATAGCAAAGCCTGTAGTTCATCGTCCAAGACCATCTTTATAGCGGAGAGCTTGTTCAATATGTTGCTGACCTCATTCATGTATTCAGCTACAGAACCACCATCTTTGAACTTGAGATTCACAAGTCGTCTTATCAGAAAAATCTTATTGCCAGGATGTCTTCCTCTCATACAGCCCTTGCAATTTTTGTCATAGGCTAGCTGCTGAGGTTTCGATAGACACATGGTGGAATACGAAATTGTCCAACCATAGTCTAATAAACCCCACCACCTTCCGGTCCAACTTCTTCCAATCGTCATCTGGCATATCCTCTATCTTCGCTGATATGTCTAAGATTGGAGCATACAAGTCCTTGCAATAAAGCAAGTACTCCATCTTAGCCTTCCATATGGTCCACTTAGAACCATTGAGACTGATCATCCTTGACGAGCTATCTTCCATAATTCAAAACTGATCCCACTCCGTTCAACCAACCTGAACGCTCTGATACCACTCTGTTGGGTGCGTTACACAAAAACCTTAGGATCTCGCCCCCCAAAACACTAGAATTATGGGCTATGATAATGCAATAATCAAAAGCGAATCAACAACCTCACGACACAAGATATTTTTACGTGGAAAACCCTCGAAGAGGTAAAAACCACGAGACCTAATCCAGAGCAACAATTCACTATGAAGTAGAACATTACAACCAATCACAAGCACATATCACTTAGATTAAAACCTTCACTCACGTAGGAGTAGATGAACAATAAGAGAACAATGAAAACGGAGAGATCTCACCGATCACGAGGATGTAGAAGCGCTCAGATGACGATTGCACCGAAGATCACCTCTTCAAGCAATTTTCTCTCTTCAATAAGCTTCCTCTCTCTCTCTCTTTTCTCTTTCTCTCTTCCTCTTTTTCTTTTCTCTCACCTTGGATGTGAAAACACCTCAATGTAATACCCTAATCCCGATTTGCAACCTCTTAAGTAGAGAACCGGAGGAATCAGAACCGAATTAGGAAACTGCACTTAAGCAGCCCGCGTAGGGTTGGGTGCCCGGCTAGTGGACCGCCGGGCGCCTGGCTAACCCAACAAATGTCCAGCGATTTTTTAAGGGAACCTGTCCAATTTCGGGCGCCTGGACCATAGTGGTCGGGTGCCCGCCCTAGGAACCAGGCGCACGGTCACCTAACCATCAGGCGCCCGACTGTTGTGAAAACAGTCCAGCAGCTAAGCTGCCATCCAAGTGAATTTTGGTCACCCGACCAGGTTTGGTCCGGGCGCCCGACCACACGCAGGCTACACTATCTCTCCTTTATACTGAGGAGGAAAACCCCATCAAAATGTGGCAACCTTAGCGAAAGGTCAAGCACATCAATGTCTTCACCTCTAAACTAGTGGGGTCTAATGTTGATAGCCAGTATCATGGTTGCTTCAGGAAAGTTAGGGTTGTACACAAGCCAAGCCGAGCCGAGCCGAGCTTTGCATGGTTCGGCTTGGTTTGGTCAGCGGGCGACCTGGGCTCAAGCTAGGCTCAACTTGATCCTCGAGCTCAACCAGTAGGCTTGGCTTGGTTTGGTCGAGCTTTCGAGCCTATTTGAGCTTCAAGCTTTCGAGCCTAAATTCGAGCTGAGCTTTCAAGCCACTATCGAGCTTGGGCATTTGGGTCGAATCATTCAATCTGTCAAACTCATTCAATTCGCTCATTCAACTAATAACAAATCACTAGTAAAATAGTAAAAGTCATTCAATTTACAATTTATAATTAATATTTAAAAATTAATAAATGAAAATTTCAAAATACCTTTGTTGGTCGGCTGTTGGATAAGGGTGGGGCGGTCACTGGAGGGAGTCGGCTATCAGACTGTGGGGGTAGTCGATTGGAGGGAGGTCGATTGTCGGACAGGGGCGATCATCGGCTGGAGGAAGGTCGGTTGTCGGACAGGGAAGGTCGGACGATTGGAATGGGATTGCCGGAATGGGCGTTGCCTAGGCCTGGAGGGAGGTCAGCTGTCGGAAAGGGGCGGTCAACGAGCATAGAGAGAGAGAGGGAGATCGGCTGTCGAACTGGACAGGGGTGTGAAATTGCAGTTTTACCGCTTGTAGAGACACTTGGAGATATGTCTATGGACCTAGAGGGGGGGGGGGGGGGGGGGGGTGAATAGGACCTTTGAAATTCTTTTCGCCTACTTGCACAATTCAACAAAATAAGCTATGTAAGCAAGAACACCTCGGCTTCCAAGCCTTGGTGGGTCCAATCACAAGACTAGCAAAAGTATAAGCAATAAATAATCCTAGTCTAAGCATGCATAGGTAAAGAAAATATTCAACTAATCAAGCTCCTAGCCTATGCATCTTGTGTAGACTTATGAGAGTGGATCAATGAGCTCAAGTCTACACAAGTAGTGAAGGTACATCTTGTGTGAGGATGCCTAAAAAGTGCTTAGCATGCATTCCTATCAAGCATTCATAATTAAGCAATTAAACTAACAATGCAAAGATATAATGTGCTCAAGAACAATCACAAATACAAGGATGTATAGTGGTTCGACTACGTGTCTACTCCACTCCCGGTTCAAGTACTCAACCCCTTTGAGCACACCGGCATTCACTATCGGAGGTTTTAAATGAGGTTCACCTCTCAACCTTTACACGGAAGGTTTTATTGGTTCACCTCTCAACCGTATCCGGAGTTTTAGACATAGGCTAACTCTCAACCTAATCACACGTTTACTCCCGTGTCGGAGGCTCCGCCTTGGAGACTTAGTTTAGGCCCGGCTGACGGGCTAAGGAACGACTAACGTCCCTAGGTCGAGTTCAAAAAAACAAACTCTAAAATGGACTCTCAAATAAGACAACATACTTGTCGGATGAGCCCCTTGTTTAGCGCCGGATTGGGTTGCTTGATCTCTGCTCTCCCGTGCTTCAATCAGCTTCCATTGCTCCCACGATCATGTTGCCGATGCGTCGCCAATGCCTCAGCCACATTCGATCAAACACCTTGCATGCGATGCCTTGAAATGCCCAAGGTGCTAGGAGGATAGGTTTAAGAGCTCTACAACTTAGTGGGAATGGGTTGCCTAGAGTCTCTTACCTACAACGATCTCATCTTCGAGTTTAGGACAAGGATTTGCCAATCAAGAAGCTTCCTAACTCTATAGATCAAGAGGGGATGAAGGTCATCTTCATCATGAGCTTGGAATGCTCTAATCTTGTGTTAAAGCACAAGGAAGATGCCTTGCATAGGTCAAGGATTGAGCCTCAAAAGATCTCCTTCAATGGTGGCTTTACTCCCTCAAAAATCCCTCTTGCAATGCCCAAATACAGAGCTCTATATGTAGGAAAAGAGAGCCCCAACGGTCAGAAAACGGGCATAAAACGGCTATAAGCCGACCTGTCCCGACCGGTCATGACCAGTCGGACTCCCCTGCTGAAGTATATCAAGTGTACAGGGCCAATACATAGGCCGACCGGTCATGACCGGTCGGACACCCTTGCTGGACAGCCTCAACTCACCAGGCCGACCGGTCATGACCGGTCGGCGCACCTTGCTTGACAGGAGAGACTACCAGGCCGACCGGTCATGACCGGTCGGCCACACCTGCTGGCCTCTTTGATCTGTAAAGGCCGACCGGTCATGACCGGTCGGACCAGCCTAGTTCCCCTATGCATTTGTTGAATCTCCACTTGTTTCAGCCTGTTCATTTAGACTTTGGTTAGGGTGATCAATTGGGACACCTAGGGCCAATATATGATGACAGAATGGTTCTAAATATGGTCAAGGTCATCAAGAGTACAGAGGGGATGGGTTTTGGTCAAGGTTAAGGCACCAAGGCATCACTTTTACCTGAGTCTTCTTTCCTTGATGCAGCCGATCCGTCTTGAGTCTTCGGTCTTCGTCTTCATTGGGCTCAACCGACACAGACGTAAGTGATTGACAAACAAGGTGCACTAGTATGCCACGGAAAAGTGCACTAACAGGGTGTTGGCTAGCCGGGCGACGAGCAGAGAGAGAGAGATGAGAACTGAGAAGAGAGAATATGAGAGAGAGAGAGAGAGAGAGAGAGAGAGAGAGATCAGAGGGTCTACTCGTGGTGGTCGGACGGTCGGAAGGGGACTAGGGTTTTTAAGGTTTGAGCTGAGGGGGCGAGCAAGAGAAAGGGGGTATGGTGCACGAATGGGAAAGGTTTTAGGGTTTTTTACTTTTTTTTTATTTTAAATTTTTTTATTATATATTATATAATAATTATATATATATATATATATAATTAAATTAAATACCGAGCTAGTATACGAGCTGAGCCGAATCGAGCCTGGTTCGAGCCGAATCGAGCCTGGTTCGAGCCGAACCAAGCCTGGTTCGAGCCGAGTCGAACGAGCTCAGGTCAGGCTCGAGCTTGGTTTGAATTCTCAACGAACCCATAAAATTTGCCCAGCTTGGTTTGTTTAACCCTACAAGCCAAGCCGAACCGAGCTTTTTCGAGCCAAGTCGAGCAAGCTTTTCGAACTAGCTCGGTTCATGTATAACTCTAAGGAAAGTTCAAAAAACCTAGGCCATTATTTAGGAAGGCCACATTGTAGCCAATTCAAGTTCCTCCATATCCGTTTGTGCCTTTAGATGAGAAGGGGGAGAGGGAGATGTATAACTTCTTAAGGTGGGCCTACATGATCAATGGCTTGGATCTATCTAAAGATGGATATATGATCGAGCATATCGGTGGACCCACTAAAGTTGTGGTTACATTGAAAACATGTTAGGGGTGGAATGCTTCGCTACACTGTATTAATGGACTTAGAGTATTAAGTGTGGAATCATATATAAATGGAGTTTCAATGGGTTTTTAATAGATAAAAAAAAAAAAAAAAAAAAAAAAAAAAAATCCTCTATATGGCTTTTATAAATAGTGATCGGGTCCCCACGCCTACACATGATCAAAGACACAAATCGCTCCCATCCTTTAGTTTCCTCTAAAGGTGTAAGGTGAGAAAGATCCGGTCCATCCAACTCATCCCACCGCTTCTCAAACAGGTATATAATTTCAATTTGTTTATTTTGATTCCCACAATCGATGGATAGATCGATCTCCTATTTCTCATTTTAGATCACATTTGGTATCAAAACAACTATGCATCAATTGTAACAGATCAATGCAGATTGGTGAATCCAATCATGGACCTTATTGGTCAGATCTAAGTTATCCATTCATGGATTTTCATAGTTAGATCTAAGCCATTGATTCCTGTATATCGATAAAAGGATCTCGGAACCTAAATCCTAGGCTAGGCCTAATATTGCCATTTTTTCTTTAGAATTTTTTGGGCCCACTTTGTACATTTGGATCAATTGTTCCATTTTCATTTCATTTTTTTTTTTTTTACTGTTATCTTTGACCCCATTAGAGCATCTTACCACTTTAGCATGTGGGTTTAAAGTCATACATTTAATGGAACTTCATTTGAAACTATATATGTAATAGATCTTGTCTTAAAACCATGCATTTAATAGGTCTTTGTATAGTCAGCGGGTTGTGACCCATTTTTTTAACCCAAATTTTGGCCTTTTTTGGATCATCTGATCCGATAATCTTGTTTTTCTTGTCAAGAGCTTTGAATAGAGTGGTCACTCACCCCAATCAAATTTCGGATGATGAAAATATTGGACGAACAATATTGATCACTCATTAAGTAAGCCACATTTAAAGTTTCAATGGTCAGATTTAAGTAAAATTTAGTGAAAGTAAATAAAATGATATCATTTTCAACATGGAAGAGCCAAATTTTCTAAAATCTATCCAGATCTGGCCAAACTGATCATAATCATTTAAAGGGTGTTTTGGATGAATCTAATTCGTTTTAAATCAAATTGGGCTGAAACTTGTTTCTTAGCCTAATCAGTATGTTTCGAACACATCCATTAACTCAGATTGACCTATGGATGGCCCAATTTTGAAGTTTTGATTAATTTAGTTACTATATGTTGTTCTTTATAATTACAATGAAGTATACTTGGGTTATCATTTTATACAAGTGAACCGGACTAAATAAATAGACGGTTGGTGGATTTCACTTAATGGACGACCCCAGTAATTTAGTATATGTTTTATTAAGTTCCGATTTGGTCCAAAATATGGCCATTACCCATCCTACATGGCTGATTTTATTTGTTGACCTTTAAATCGTTTTGATCCTACCGTCAATTTAGAAAAGATTTCTCTCAGTGTTTAGATGGTCAGCATCAACCGCATTTTAGGCCAAATCATACCACTTTTTTATGATCTGTTAAAAGCAGGATTATATAGGCAATCCTGAGTCTAATTTTACGAAATTTAAACTGATTGTGTTAGCCACCACAATGACCTCAATCAGTGAAAATTTTATAAATATTGACTCATGATTATTGGGTTCAATATTAAGATTGCATACAGTTGCGATTGGGTTCAATACAAGCGGTGACAAAAACACAGACAATCACCATTTGCAGGACACAAGCAATTTAGAGTAAATCATGATGGTGATGTAAGGCTGAAAGACCTATTTCACCCATAGGTGTTGAGTGTCTCAAATTTACATGACTAGCATCAATTAGCTTCATATTTAGGAAAGTCACTCACTGTTGGCTTCATCCCACGAGAGAAATTGTGATGATGCGTCGGACTCTCACCAGGATTGTATGGTTAGGCACATCGTCATCCTAAACAATTCAATTGAAAGCCTCAACCAATTGAATGTTAATTATGAATTTTGCCTAATACTTAATTTATATTCATGAATAGTTAAATACCTTGTTAACATGAGAATATTTGTAATCAGCTATGTTCCAAGTCAATACAATTTTATACCTCTTTTGATTGCGTTCAATTATCCTAAATGGAAAGAGTTTGTAGAGATAGTCCTGGGGTGCATGGATATAGGCCTTACCCTGGAAGAAGAGGAACCTCCTAAACCATCTGACATGAATACTGAATCTAAACTTGCACACTACAAGGCATGGGTCAAATTCAACACGATGTGTCTTAAAATCATAAAAAACTTGATTTCTAAAACAATGAAGGGTGTCATGCATGAAACTGAGAAGGCTAATGTTTTTATGACTAAAATAGGAAATTAATTCAAGAAATCAAATAAAGTTAAAGTGAGTTCCCTTCTGAGTAAGTTAACTTGTGCATCCTATAATGACCATGGAACATACGAGAGTATATTGTAAACTTGACCGAGATGGTCTCTAAGATTTGCTCAAGTTTTAAAATAGAGCATGAACTCTTAATATACTTGGTCCTGAACTCCTTGTCTCCTCAATTTAGTATGTTTCAAGTTAACTACAACACCCAAAAAGACAAATTAGCGTTGAATGATCTAATTTTTCAGTACGTTCAAGAGAAGAAAAGGCTCAATAAGCAAGGCAAAGCACATAGTGTTCATCTTGTAACTACGAGATAGGAACGTAATAAAACAAAATAAAAAAAACAAGGTTTTGATCAATGACCTTTAGGTTCTACAACAGACAATCAACATCAACTTGAAGATCAGTCAAATAAAAAGCGGCGATGAAGAATAACTATTTTTTTTATTTTTTTGCAAGAAAATGGCCATAAAAGGAAAGACTGCATTAAGTTCAAGAGGTGAGTCATAAAAAAGGACAAAAATCATGTCTTGGTCTATTTTGAATCTAATATGGTTGATGTGTCGATAGATTCTTGATGGATAAATTCTGGTATGACTATTTACAATTGTAATTCTATATAGGATATGCTGCAAATGAAACCACCAATTGATGCAGAGTGATCATTCTATATGGGTAACAATGTTAAAGTGGATGTAGAGGCAAATTGGAGTTTGTAGACTTATGTTAGAGTCAAGTCATATATTGAATCTAGTAGATACATTTTGTATATCTTCCATAAAGCGCAATTTAGTTTTCGTTTCTCATTTACATAAATCTAGTTATTCGTTTAAATTTGAGAATAAAAGGCTTAATATTTATAACGATTTAAATATTATTGACACTAACACTATGGTTAATAACCTATATCAACTTGACTTAAATGTCTCACACGTCTATAACATAGATTTTCTACATAGAAATAAGTCAGAAGCTAAGAGGAGAATGGATCGTGAAAATTCATTCATGTTATGTCATGGCACAGACGATTAGGCCATATCTCTCGTGAGATATTGGATTGCCAATCCTCTGGATTCGGAATACTCTGATTGTCTTTGGCACCCTAGATTCATAATCCCTTGTAATCCAAAAACAACTATGCATTTAAATTATGTAATATATTTCATGGAGTTTGAATTTAATTACTAAATCAACTTTAATATCTCTAATTAGTGTACAAATGTGATGTTTGACATAATGACTGCAATAAGCCCATTAAAATATATACTTTAGCAAAAAATGGTGAAATTCCAAGCCTCAAATGGGACACAAGCATAGGATCATGACTGAGTAACTAACCGATGTTTTCTAACTGTTGATTTGCATGGCCAATGTTTGGACCGCTAAGATCATTCTATTGATGTAATTTTAGTGATGCAGTTGATAATCTGATTCTTTTGGGATATCATTAACGGATCATGTGTACAATAGATTGGTAGCCTAATGACACATGTTACACATGTAAATCTCCTGCCTTTAAAAATGAGCAAAAAAGGGAGAGGATTGGTAATCCAAGCAAAAGGAACAGATTACAAAACTCATCAAAAGTGAAGATTTGAAATCTCCTAGATTTGGAATACCCTCCAATCCACACTACCAAATGACCAATGGATTCGGAATACCCTCAAATATCCTTCCAATCTCCCCAATTCTATGGTGCCAAATGACCCCTAAGTTCTTTTAGGCTGAATACATTTATCTCATATTCTCCTGTACTTATTTCACAATTTTGAAAAAGTTAATACTCGCACTGATATAAGGCTTCGTGCTATTACAAAGTAGAGCTGTAATTTGTGCACATTCAACCACTCAATCTTCATATTCAGATGAACTTTTTTTCAGGTTTGGGGAAGTCGAGTATTCTAGCATTCTTTGCCCTGTGAGAAATACCTCCACTGATGTAGCCCATTGAAGGTAATTCGATCCATTGAGTTTGGTTGATGAACTCTGGAAATTCATCGACTTAGATCGAGACGGAATCTTGACATAGCTTCATTCTTTGAATCCATAAAGTTTAAGGGAATGAAATGAAAAACCAAGTGAAGAATATTTTATTTGAACTTAACCAGTATATTAGAATCCGATGTACACCAACATACAAGAAAGCAACAGTTCTTGCCTCGAGCCACTTCTTGCTTCAACACCTTGAGTCACACACGCACTACTTCAACACATATCATACCCAAGATCAAAGCATATTAAACTTCTTTAAATTTGACCATAAATTTAGCTGCACACGTACAATACCCTACTCTTTTTTATCCATTACAATGGATTTAGGTGAAAGAGGGTATAACACAGCCCACGAACAATGAGTACACAACCCACCATACGGTAGGATGAGAGAATTGTATAGATCAGCAACCCAACGATCTTAGATCCCCACCTCAAACAAAAGAAATAGAAGAAAGAGGAGAGAAGAAGATGTAGCAGATGATGAAGGAATCAAAACTGTATCACGTGCTCTGGTACCATATGCGTTCAGATGAGAAGGAGGGGGGGGGGGGGGGGGATAATGCCATTAGTGACATAAGTACCTATAACTAAACTTATTTAAAATAGGCTAAGTAGAAAAGAAGTAAGCACATAGTAATGGGCTGAGTTATGGTCTGTAACACCCTCAATTCAAAAGCAAACAGTAGAAATATGGAATGAGAGGGGGGAAAGACACTAAATACTATCAGTTTATTTCACAGATAAAACTTGACAGCTCGACTCAAGTCTAGTCTATGTTCAGATGAGTTGGGTTTACCAGAAGACTTGGACGAGTCTTTACTTGACTTGATATGTAATAATCTATTTAATAATTTCATAAATATTTTACATAATTGAATAAGGTAAAAAGATTAAAAATTTTGAAAAAATACCAAACAGCAGTGCTTGGTGTGTTGGTCACAGACGTTGGTATTCTTACAAGATGTCATGCATTCCAACCCTCCCTGCTACTTTTTATTACAAAAAAAAAAAAAGAAGCTTTTCAGGCGAGTGACTCGGTTCGAGTTTCACTGAGTCACATCGAGTTGCTCGACAAGTCACGCTGAGTCAATACCAAGTCAATCTCATAGTCGAGTTTTATGGTGACTTGGCTTGAAATCTCACTGATTCAAGTTGGGTTGACCGAGTTTCGAGTCAAAGTCACCGAGTTTTAGAACTATGGTTTATTTGACAGGGTAAAAATGGACACTAAGAGAACAATTAACTTTACTCTAACATTCCATGAGAAAACCTTCTTCAACTCCATCTGGGAAATTTTTGGTTGGTACCAATCAATTGTGGAGCCCACAGGGTGAATGATCCGGATTTTGCTCCTTTATAAAACACATGGTAAACGAATGGCCGAACTAGGTCAGCTCTCTCTATATTCTGTCTCCATGTATGAAGTAGACATTTACATACCCACCATTGAGCATATGCACCAATGAATTACCAATGTTGTGACTGACAAGAAAATGCACATAATGCTATTATTCTACAGATCGATCTCTATTCTGTTAAGGTTGAACCTTCACCAGCTGGTGAAGTGTCCATTGGACATTGTAGGTGACTTTTTGCATGGTTTGGACCATCAAATCAATCTAGGTATCAGACAGTGACCATTCTAATCGATTTCTCAGATCTAGCTTCACCAATGAGCATTGGCGAAGATTAACAAACTCCATCAGCCAAAACCAGCTGGTTCTTGATGAAAAGGAGAAAAGGAGAAACATAGGCATGGGCCAAAGGTCCATTATCATCTTTTGTACAAAATGTGTGCATCTTTGAGGATACAATCCCCTAACAGTATTCAAATAAGAAGCATCAGCATTAAGAAAAGAGAAGATGGGAAATAAAAAAGAAACACCACCATGTAAGAACTCTTCCTATAATACATAGTTACAACAAGCGAACAAACTCCAAAGCATTGCTTTAAATAGAGTAGACCATACCAACCTCAACAAGAGCAGCGTATGGGATGTTCAGCGCCAACGAATGCTCTCTGCAATTTTTATCGAGAAAAATGTACGCCGAGATCATAAGCTTTTTCAGAATATTCGAATCATTGCGTGCATGCAAATGTGATCGGCCCAAGAAATATGCGCTTCCAGACTCCCTAGCATACACCAGCTCTTGCAGCTCCTCCCGGATGGATTGTGACATTTCGGGGCTCTCCGGGGGCAATTGAAACCTCACTTTCTTTCTTCTTCCCATAGGAAGAGGAACCTGTGATGGGGCACTCGTTTGAGTGGTCAGACGCTCACCATGCATGAAGCTCATTGGACCCACAGTCAAACTAGCATCGTTGCGTGGAATCAAGGCATTTCCCCCTGGTCCATATTCCCAATTACAATCATTCTTCCTTCTGGCGATGCCAAGGCTTCGGATTCAGTATCTTCTACTGAAACAAATTCGCCAATTCTCATTATAAGCTTATCCTCAAAGTCCGACTCACAAATGCTATCACGATATCCATATCTTACAATACACCTATATACCCTGTATTCCTTTGGCCCAAACCTGCCAATAAGATACCGCCTATCTTGTGAAACATAAGGCACTGGCACTAATTTGAAGGACACAAAGATAAGAACCCGGTGATATGCAGGAAGATTCGTAACGAAATGAGAGAAGAAGGCCGGTATCCCTCTCAATACATCAGTGTAGATAAACCCAATTCCAGGGACTCGAGAAACTCCAAGATTTGGGCCTAGTTCAGTAAGCCAATCCAGTGAAACCCGGTTGTTCAAATCAAAATCGTACTTCTTCATGGTGCCATAGTGCCATGCCAGCATTGTTATCATCAGAACCACCACAAAGATGATAAAAAACCATGCCCCCTTGTGAAAATTCAAGATGCAGGCTGAAAGATACATAACTTCAATGGAGCCGAAGAAGATCAAAAAACATGCTGATAGCAAAATGTTGCTTTCCCAGTACAATGTTATTACCAGTGACATTAGACAAGTCGTTATCAGCATACCAGTGATTATAGCCAGGCCTGCAAACAGTGAACTCCTATTAGCTAGTTAATTAAATACATTCAATACTAAGAGTAATTCAACAGCAGTGTCAATGGGTCAGTTTTGGATCAGGTCAGTGTCAGCCCGGGCCAAACCCATTTACTAAACGGGCCATGAATTCCAGTCAGAACCTGACCAGCAACCCATTATCATGTGGCCCGACACAACCCACTTAGATTCATTGAGCCCAAGCCAACCCATTTAATTATAGTCAGAGTGGGCTCAACCGGCCCGACCAACCCATCCCAATCACTCTTGAGTTTGCAAATGGAATATGGGCTGAAGGTATGCCCAGCCTAATTAGTGAATACATGCAAACATACACAAATCATGCGGATGTATCTATACTTATCGTCTATTAATTTGTTTGGGTCAGGTCATCTGCCCAGCCCATTTATAAACTATACAGGCAGTTGGGTTGGGTATGGTTCAACTGAAGCCCGGTCCATTACTTAAACAAGCCACATTTCTGGACGCCGCTTCAGTGGAACCCCAGATCCACCGAGGTTGGTGGATCCCTGACTGTGGACCCACCTTGATATATGTGCCTTATGTCCACATTGTTCATCCGTTTTGACAGCTCATTTTAGGGCATGATCCAAAAAATGAAGCAGATCCAAATATCAGGTGGACCACACAAGAGGAAACAGTGGTTATTGACCATTAAAAACTTTTTTTCTGGGCCACAAAAGTTTTGGATCCCTTCATCCAGGTCTTTGTGACCTTATCAACAGGTTGGATGGCAAATAAACATTCCGGTGGCCCCCAAGAAGTTTTTAATGGTGGGTATTCAATCACCACTGTTTCCTCTGGTGTAGTCCACCTGAGATTTGGATCTGCTTCATTTTTGGGATCATGCCCTAAAATAAGCTGTCAAAACAGATGGACAGCGTGGATGTAAGGCACATACATCACAGTGGGCTCCATAATCAGGGATCCACTGACCTTGGTGGATCCGGGATCCACTGAAGCTGTGTCCCACATTTATAACCCAAGCCCAACCCTACCCATTTAGCTTAGCCCAAATCTGCCTCAGAATTGGCCAGCCAATTGACCTGTGGGCCAACCCGACCTATTGTCACCCATAAATACAAGACCCTTACAAACCAAAAGAAAATGGGCTGAAAACTACTGGGTGTAGTTGATGCCATTTCTTAAATTGTAGTGACCCATCCACCATAGATGTACCTCAATTCAGATAGTACAGATGGTGGATTCCATTGTGGATGGAGACTCCTGAAAATAGCACTGATTTGATGATCTAAACCATTAGATGGTCATCAAATGGACAATAAAAAAATGGTCAGTGTTCAAATACAATAGCCAATCGATGTGATTTTGGGGCTATGCTCCATCCACAACAGGGCTAGCAACATGGACCGTCTGGATTGACTTACATGTATGCCACACATAAGGTAGACGAGCTGTTGCCATTTTAAGAAAATGGCAGCAGAAGATCACTATCATCTAGCACAAAAAATAAAAATAAAAATCCATAGACGTTGGATACACATACCAGTTGCACTTGCAATAGATTTAACATCTCCAAAACCAACTATGATACCGAGGCAAAGGACCATCAATATCCAGTTAACATCTGGAATGTAGACCTGCCCATGAATCTTTTCTGAGGTGTGGACCACTTTCACTCTTGGAAAACAACCTAGTGCCAAGCACTGATTTATAATCGAAAAGGTACCAGTGATGGTTGCTTGGCTTCCTACGACTGAAGCAAATAAAGATAGCACTGTGTAGGTATGACGTATGGCTCCTGGATTCCATGTTATAGTCAATGAGTAAATATGAAAGGAATAAAGAAAAAATTATTATGTTGTTACAGAAGTTCCATGTGGTTCCCTCCTCACCATGCCCAAGGCAAACATGTATGTTGATTGAAATCAGTGATCTGGCGGGGCCAGCACGCACATGGACTATGCAGTTGTTGTTAGTTTTGCCCTCTGAATGTGGCCAATTGCTATGATTTGAATGAGTAGTTTCTTTCTCTGGCCAATAACAGAATAGGTATCACCAGTCCCGTCCATTTTATTTTTGTGATATAGCCCATCCATGTGGTGGTCTACCAAACCAATGGTCTGATTGCCATGCACAAGTACCACATGTGCAATAAAGATGTTTTTGTGCATGCATCGTAACAATACGCGGCATACACACATTGTAGAAGCTTACAGGAATTCATAGAGAACGGAATGTAAACAAAGCCAGGTGCAAATTCCAAATAACATAAAGGAGAAGGACAAGCTACCAGGCACGGAGAAACAGGCATGGTAATCTTGAGGTTTCTGGTGTCGAGATATATATGCAGTTTGACCCATGTAAGTTATAATAAGAGAAGGATAAACCAAAAGCCCAAAAGCAATCTGCAATAGCACCATCCAGCTCAAACATCACACATAACTCCACTAAATGAATGGGACTGGCAATATATATAGACACGCACACACAAAGGCCAAAAGCAATCTGCAATAGCACCATCCAGCTCAAACATGACACACACACACAAATCTCTCTCTCTCTCTCTCTCTCTCTCTCTCTCACACACACACACACACACCTCCCCCCCCCCCCCCCCCCCCCAATTCTCTCTCTCTCTCTCTCTCTCTCTCTCTCTGATGCAGGACAGCCCTAAATATGATGTATGCTCATGAACACAATTATTCAGCGGAAATAAAAGCAATAATAATAATGAAATCTAGCATCAATCATCATAAACTAAGAAAATCATAAAGGAAACATGCAATGGGACGGGCCATCATCACAACCATGGAGTATGGGATTCAAGTAGCGTATAGGTTGGATCCGGCGAGGGATGGAACCTCCCGATCTTGCATGGTCATACCCAATCGATCAATGATGATCACTAGTCCGAAGAATCAGAAAGTTTCTCGGATTAGGGATTTGAGAATTTGAGGGTTTAGGGTTTAGATCGATTCTCAAGGTTTAGATCGTGGGGAATAAACAAAACAGAAGTTTAGAATGATAATAATAGAAGATGAAATACCTGGAAGAAGTTGGAGGGGCACAAGAAGAATAGAGAAGAAGGAGATCAAGGAAGAAGAAGAAGCACCATGAGAGAGGGAAAGAGGAAGGAAGCAACCAAAGGTTTGCTCTTTTTCATAAATCAACAACTAATCAAAAAGGTTTAGGGCAACACCCTTATAAAATTCGGAATTAGCATAATTACCAAAATACCCCTACTAACAAAATTTCAAAAAAAAGACATTTGCATGAAAAAAACGTACCCACACTAACCCGAAACTCAAATAAGTAAAAAATGCATAAAATAAACTCAAATCTAAGATGTCCAATGTGCTCCAATGATGGTGTGATGAAAGTGGGCCACAATGAACCAACGGTCCGATCACATCATCATCACGATCCAACGATCTGATCATCTCCTCAAAGCAACTAACACATGTCTTCCCAAGGTGGGGCTTGATGTCCGCATCATTCTCCTCGTCTGAAAAGAACTCGACTCCGACGAGTTAGAATTCTTGTGGCGCTCTAACAAATCCGGATCAACATTCTGCAACTCCACTTCAGTAAACCACGTAGATTCTGACGGTGGCTTGTTCTTCCATTTGACAATGTATCTTTGGAAACCTCCGTCTCTCGTAAACATTATCTCCTCATCCAAGATTTCCTAAATTTCTTCTTTATGGATATTAGGTGGAGGAAGGGGTGAGAGGGGTTGTGAAATAAAATCAAATAAGGGCCATAAGAGAGATGATGGATCAACGATGGGATGGTGGGAATGGACTAGATCTTCCACATTAAAAGTTGGGTTAATGCCCATTTCAGATGGAAGGTCGATCCGATACGCGTTGGACCCAATTTTCTGCACAATCTTGAATGGTCCAGCACTACGCGCTTGTAATTTCTTAGCGGAACCTTGTGAGAACCGCTTAGGCCTTATCCTCACCATTACATGGTCTCCTTTCTGAAATTCTTGCAATCTACGATGAGAATCAGCTGAGATTTTAGAATCATCATTGCTTTTATGTATCCGCTGTCTAATATGTGTATGCAAATCATGAATATGGCATGCGAATGCATTGGCTGACTCTGAAGACCTTTGGATGACAGACATGGGTGACACTAAAGGACACTCTGAAAAATCCACGAACTTGGAATAAACAATCCTATGGAAATAAACAATCCTATGACCTAGAACTTGGAAAACTGAAACAAAAGGACACTTCCCACAGGTGACACACAATTTCTCATTATAAGTATTATAAACAAGGATGATTTTCAGGTATCCCAACACTTGAGAACAAACACTAGTAATACCAAGTCTTGAGCAGATCTTGGCATCAGCCATTATGTCCAAAATGTCATCAAGATACGGGATAAGGACTGAGGTCATCATATCCACCATGACGTGAATACGTTGCATGATAGCATGACACTTGACTGAAGCTTTGTGGACGGTCAGGATATGCCCACTTGTGTGCCACATGCCATTATTCTTGGAAGTGAAAAGACCAGGCATGACACACAAAACAAAACTCCAACTCAAACTTTCCTTATTGAATTCTTCCCCAAGAAGTTTATCAAATTGACACTGCATTTCTATATTTTCTATGGGGTTCCCCTGGTATGGAGGAAAGCTTGACAAGACCAACTTAGGGACAAGATCAATTGTGTGTTGAATGTCCCATATGGGTGAAAATTTATCCCATAAATCATCTGGTGGGATATCACAAGTCATGTGGGTGTCTATCATCATATCCTCACTAGTCTCTTCTTCAATTTCATTTGTGTTCACCATGGTAAGAGACATAGATTGGGAGACTGTATCAATTACATCACACATGACACTCGGAAGTGGTGTGGTCTCTAACTCTTCGACCTTTTCATCACTAACACACACTTCGTCATCCTCAACGATGATGAGCGATGCCTTAATTTCTTCCATTTCCTCACTACTGACGTTAGGCACATACTCTTCCACTTCATAAACATCATGTTTGGATTCTTCCAACTGGCCATTTACCAAGGTATTATCTCGCTTCCAAGGAAATATAATTGGTGTTAAACACTCAAATTGTTCATAAGCCGAGATTTCTTTAATGATAGGTTGGACCACTTTACAAGGAAGAGCCCATATTGGTTCTGTGTTTGGATGAGAAGGTGGGGCAACTCTCTTCTGACCCAAGGGCTTTTCACGATAAAAGATGGGAAGATATTTTTCTTTCAAACACTCTTTCATCTCGTCCCATTGTGAGATCGGGGCTCTCCCAACTTTTTCAAGTCGTCGCTCCAAATCTGTCCAAAACGACTTGGCTTGGCCCTCCAATTTCCACTTGGCAAACCTAACTCGACGATAATTTGACATATCATACCAATCAAAAAAATAGTCCAAGTCTTTAAGCCAATCAAGGAAGGTTTGTGGGTCCATGTGACCATTAAAGTTGGCCAAATCATCGGAGTTCGGCTTTCCGTTGGGTCTCGACGGCCACACGACAACACTTAATGGCCCTGACGATCTCAAACGCCTATACTCCATTCACTACGGGAAGACTCTATGGACTGGATGACTCACAATATGAATGCGATGAATTTAGACCACATTGAACTGACACTAATTAATTCTAGATGATGCGACTCAAATCTGGAATTTTTCCAAATTAGGAAAGTTTCTAAAATTGGAAAGTTTCTAAAATTGGAAACTTTCTAAATCTGAAAATTTTTCAAATTAGGAAACTTTCTAAAATTGGAAAGTTCCTAAATCTGAAAATTCTCCAAATTAGGAAACTTTCTAAAATTGGAAACTTTCTAAATTTGGACATTCTCCAAATTAGGAAACTTTCTAAAATTAGAAACTTTCTAAATCTGGAAATTTCCTAAAACAAACCTAAAAATCAAAACCCTAATTTGATAACTCGATCTAGACACAAACCATGCAAGCCTATTCTCTGATACCAAATTTGATGCAGGACAGCCCTAAATATGATGTATGCTCATGAACACAATTATTCAGCGGAAATAAAAGCAATAATAATAATGAAATCTAGCATCAATCATCATAAACTAAGAAAATCATAAAGGAAACATGCAATGGGACGGGCCATCATCACAACCATGGAGTATGGGATTCAAGTAGCGTATAGGTTGGATCCGGCGAGGGATGGAACCTCCCGATCTTGCATGGTCATACCCAATCGATCAATGATGATCACTAGTCCGAAGAATCAGAAAGTTTCTCGGATTAGGGATTTGAGAATTTGAGGGTTTAGGGTTTAGATCGATTCTCAAGGTTTAGATCGTGGGGAATAAACAAAACAGAAGTTTAGAATGATAATAATAGAAGATGAAATACCTGGAAGAAGTTGGAGGGGCACAAGAAGAATAGAGAAGAAGGAGATCAAGGAAGAAGAAGAAGCACCATGAGAGAGGGAAAGAGGAAGGAAGCAACCAAAGGTTTGCTCTTTTTCATAAATCAACAACTAATCAAAAAGGTTTAGGGCAACACCCTTATAAAATTCGGAATTAGCATAATTACCAAAATACCCCTACTAACAAAATTTCAAAAAAAAGACATTTGCATGAAAAAAACACACCCACACTAACCCGAAACTCAAATAAGTAAAAAATGCATAAAATAAACTCAAATCTAAGATGTCCAATGCGCTCCAATGATGGTGTGATGAAAGTGGGCCACAATGAACCAACGGTCCGATCACATCATCATCACGATCCAACGGTCTGATCATCTCCTCAAAGCAACTAACACATGTCTTCCCAAGGTGGGGCTTGATGTCCGCATCACTCTCTCTCTCTCTCTCTCACACACACACACACATACACGCACACACACACCTCTCTCTCTCTCTCTCTCTCTCTCTCTCTCTCTCTCTCTCTCTGTGTGCATCTCCCGGACTTCTCTTCTGCAATTCTCTCTCTCATTCACTCTGTTCCTAGTTTAACAGTCTTCATGAACTGGCTCCAGAACTTCTCTCCCGCAATTCTCTATCTCATTCACTCTGTTCCCAGTTTAACATTAACTCAGTGTGCAAATATCCTACAGAAGTCAGACAACAGAGTGCCAATTATTCCTACCAAGTAGAAATTTTTATGATCCACATCCCAAGGATATACAAAGTGTCCTCAGGATCTTGGTCCCTGTATGTTGAACGTATGATTCAGGATCTGAAACCACACACACACACAAACCCCCAAATACCTGGATTGATTTCTTTGAGAAATGTCCAAGATCTGCAAACATAGCCTCCGATCCTGCAATGAAATCATTTAGGCCCACCCATTATTCATTAGTGAAAGTAAATGGAACCCATTGTAACTAACTTCCATGACCAACCTGCTATACATAGAAGAACACCCCCTAATGACCTCCAGCTTCTCGTGTCCAAGTTTCTTATAAACTTGTACATGTATCCTGGTGAAATAGCACGAATAACGTGGGAGTTCCAATGAAAAATGTTATATAGACCGATCCCGCCATTGAATAGGAGCCACAGGACAACTATTGGTGCGAACATAAAACCAATTTTATGTGTCCCAAAGTGCTGCAACGCGAAGAGGCCCACCAATATGGCACATGCAGAAGGAATTGCGACATCTGCAACAAATAACATGTGCATGGATATTGAGTGCTTGATGATTGGCTTCAATAATAGCAATTAGCATTGGATATTTCTCTTAGAGCATTACCAGAAGTATTTTCTTTCTTATGAAAAGTAGGACTGTTTACTGTTTAGCTGTAAATCATTAATCACTTCAGACATGCGCAAAACACTTTCTGTCATAGAGGAGAACTCTAGCAGAGCTTTGCTAAGCCCACAAGTGTGCGCAATGAAGTTCATGTACACACCAAACGTAATAGCATAGCAAGATAGGTACCAGATCCAATCCATCCATCAGAACAGCACCATCATATCAATGCCCTAGCCCAAGAATCAGGTCGTTCTACTGGTCAGGTGGGCCCATTTTACAAAACAAATGTATGGCTCTGAAAAACTTGGCTGAAGTTTTCTTACCCATCTACCGGTTTCAAATATTGGGGCCCACATGCCGATTAGACCAGATTTTATTTTAGGCAAAACATGTAGAAGGTCAGACCAACTTGATGGATGGATTAGATCTCGCACCCATGTGACATGCTGACACATTTGGTGTGTACGCGAGCTTTATTGCACATGCATTTGCACTTAGCAAAGCTCCTAAATGTGTTATCATCACCCGAGTCATGAAAGTACCAAAGACACCATTATTTGTAAGGTTAGAAAAGAAAAGGAATTTCAAAGAGTAAATAAAGCGAAGCAACAAATAGAAATACCCACAACATTGGTGAATACAGAAAGTTAGAGTGAGAAACAGGGAACAATAATCATATCAGAGACGTGAGTGTGGTTCTGACAAAAATATACAGTCAATCATGGTTGCCTCAAAAAACTTCAATATCAAAATATCCTAAACTTTCAATAAATGGCCCATAAAATAATGCTTAAGGAAATCTTCAAAAAAAATAATAATAATAATAATAATAACGGTTAAGGAAGCCTTCCATATTCAAAGGAAAAGAGTTAAATGATTAGAGGGTTGAAACCTTGAAATATTTGAATCTGAATGTTTTCAATGGCTATAGTCCCAAAACACCCCACAACGACATGTGAGAAACGTGTTGCAGCGAACCACAGAAAAGAGACCTACATTTTTCAACTTATTTTCCTTCCTTCTCTCCTGCTTTGGCACAAGCATATCATGTTAAGCTTGGGAACTGTGAACATGGAAAATTGCCCATTGGCAAGGGTTTGGGCCACCTGTTTTGGAGAAAAAGATACTGATGCCGTCCACAATGTCAACCTGGTCTGAGGAGGCCTGGATGGGTTTGCAATGGGTTTGAAGGATTGGAAGGGGGAGGACCCAATATGATGATGATGAGCGTTGATCAATTCCTCCATCATCATACAGAGTCTGAGAGGGATGGACGATGGACAATGGACTCAAAACAGGAAAAAAAAAAAAAAAAGGATCAGCCAAGAGTCTCTAGTACCATGCAGAAATAGGGAAAAGAATAGAACTTTCTTCTTCTCTAGAATCCTTTATTTATAATGATAATTAGATATAAAAGATAAGTTCAAAATAAATGCCGATGAAATCTAAAAGACACCATTATCATCAAGGATATTGGTGTACCACATGACCATTGAATATTTTTGTACTCTCATACATAACTAAATTGTTTCTGCCATCATATCATATAGCATTAACCTTTTAACTTTGTGCAATGTTAGTTACTGTCCATCATCTATTACTTCAGCATTTCTTTCTTTTTTATTTTAGGAATCTTAGCTTTAGCTGACCTCAAATAGCTGGGACAAGGCTACGATAATGATGAATCTCACTTTTCTATATTCAAAAGAATCTTTGAAGCTCACATCAACAACGATGCCAAAAGTACATACATTTCAAACTATGAAAGGACATCTTGAATTCTTAACCAAACAAACTGAAGCTCATCTGACCTACTTGCAACTTTTTGTTACTGGTTGCATGGTAGAACACATACATTTGTTTATATCATAATCAACTTTGTCCTGATGATGCTTTGAGAAATGATGCTTTGAGGACACTGGAAAAGGCACACAATCAATCAGCAAAATTTCATGTGAAGACGAGAAAATACTAAGGAAAGGAAAAGAAAGAAAGAAACAGCAACTCTTTTCAGTTATGCAATATTGGTTGTTTAGGCGGAAGTCTTACATGTATCAGAAATATCTTCCAGTGACTGCTCTAGACCTCTCGAAGCTGAGAATACTGGCAAAGATAGAAAAGAACAATCAGTTCCTTTCAAACTAGAGATGGGGTGTGATGCCCTCATGTCTCTCCTATCAGATAATACTAGCCATCCAATGAAATGGATAGGTATAACAAAGATAGTTAAGATCATCCAAGGGGGAGAATTTTAGCATATCACCCATCCACCATAGGACCCACCACTAGGGCTGCAACTTGGGGAGGGTGGGGTCAGGTTGAGGGTCAAACCCAAGCCTAACTCAACCTCAAGAGGACCCAACCCACAACCTGAACCAACATGAATTTCAACCTGAGGTGCCCAGCCTGAATTCCTCTATGCTTGACCCAACCCTGCCCAACCCAACCCAAATGCACATGGTTATTCCCAACCCGAACCAAACCCAATTACAAATCGGCCTGCATTTTCCAATCTGAAACCAGACCCAAGGATCTTGATAACCCAACCCAAATACACGTGGTTACTCCCAACCTGACCATAATTTGCTCAAGCCGAACCCAACCCGATTACAAATCGGGTTGGCATTTTCCAATCTGAAACCCGACCCAAGGATCTTGACAACAACCCAACCTGACCTGAACTCGGGCTGGGTCAATCAGGTTCGGGTTGAGCTGAACCTAAGTTGCAGCCCCACTCGCCAGATGAACAATTTGGATCATCAAAAGGTGGGTCTCACGTGTACTTTGTTGGGCTGAGCAAATGCTTGATTGAACATTGTTAATTTCCTCTAAATTGTGAGGTGGTAAAATAAATTTTCTCACACAAGAGACAGCCAGTATCAGAACCCCATTCAAAATAGCCATGCAGGAGCCAAGCATGTTGGCATTTTCCAATCCAAACCCGACCCAAGGACCTTGACAGCCCAACCCAAACTTGGGTTGGGTCAATCAGGTTCGGGTCGACCCATACCCAAGTTGCAGTCCTACCCATCAAACAAACTATTTGGATCATCAAAAGGTGGGTCTCGCCTGTGTAATTTGCTGGGTCAAGCAGATGCTTGATTGGACATTGTTAACTTCCTCTAAAATATAGGTGGTAAAATAAATTTTGTCAGACCAGAAAGAGCCGGGATCAGAACCCCATTCACAATCACCATGCATGAACCAAGCAGGGCTAAGAACAGCATCAAATAGTGACTGCTTTTATGCTTTTCAATTGCTCTTCTAGCTCTCGATTCCACTTTGGTCTTAGAAAAGCTGCATGTCTCATAATTCAGAAGTTCATCGTCACCAACTTGATGATTCGGCAGCAGGCCCACTTTGGCATGCCTGCACAACAACGAGTACAAAGCAAATGTTCCACCTGCATTGAGATATTAGTTTAAGCAGTGTATTCCAATGTTTTTGCTTTTAAATCTGAAGGTTTCTAATATAAAGCTTCACAGGTGTTCTTTGCTGCTCCCTAATCACAGTGCACAAGGCAAACATATGTGGTGATCGGCACTTGATCTGGTGGGCCATCACATGGATAGCCCATATCACATCCATATTCAATCAGCAAAATTCGCAACAAAAATGGACAGGGCTGTCCAATCACTTCAAGTACTTGCGTGTAGCCCACCAGATTAGCACGTTTGCCACGTGTAATGTGAGGAGGATCTGCATGAAACTTCTACGAGGTGAGCAGCTTAGCATTTCTCTTTCAATAATTCAAATCAGATACTGCAGTAGATGCTGTCTTACCTTCACCATTATCGTCAGCTCTCACTACAATGAAGACATACTTCAGTAAGGCAATGAGAGTCATAGTCCAAAATATAAAGGACAGCAGTCCATAGTACCACTCATTAGGTTTGACTTTGTCGGTCGAAACCGTCGCAAAAACAAGTAGGGGACCGATACTTAAGTGACCATAAACTACGCCGAGGCTCTGAAAAGATAGCAAGAATGTGTGCTTCCATGTTTCCTTCTGTGGATTAACAAAGCATAAACAGAAATGGGAAGGTCAACATATGCTGGTAGACAACTGTTATTGCAATTAAGGTACTAACAAGAAAGCAAATCCAAGAAAGAAAAGAACGAAGTCAAAATTCTTGAGGGAAGTATCACTTCGTTGACAAGAAGCATTATATGATAGGGCTGCAACTTGGGTTTGAGTCAACATGAACCTGATTGACCTAACCCGAGTTTGAAATCGGGATGGGCTCAGGTTGAGAAAATTCTGGTCAGGTTAGGTTACGTTGGTGGGAATAATCACATGTATTTGGGTCAAGTTTGGTTGGCCAATCGAATATGAGGAATTTGGGGTGGGTTCAAGTTGAGCATCTCGGTCTGGAATTTGGCTTGGGTTGGGTTCAGGTTGAGCACCTTGGTTTGGAATTTGGCTTGGGTCGGGTTGCATGATGGGTCCTCTTAAGGTTGGCTCAAGCTCGGGTTGACCCTCGACCTGACCCAACCCATCCCCCCCCCCACAGTTGCACCCCTATTATATGATGATCAATGAAAAGAACAACACTTAACATTAGACTCGACATCATAATAATGGGCCAACCTTTCTCTAATCTAAGCCATTGGCAGACCCCACCATAGGAACAGTCTTGCCCTAATACCTCCAATCCATTTTCATTTGGGGGGGGGGGGACCTGGTGAAACTGGCCCCTTGTTGCACTTTTTTGCAGTCAATCAAAGTAGACCCAGCCCATCATTAACTTATTTTGCCATCAGCCATGGAAGATCCAACTTGTTGTTGCACCATTTATCGTCATTGGTATCATCCAACCCATAATTCATCATAGATCACAATCAATCTGACTTGTTGATCTCCTCTGATGTTGATCAGTGCAAATTTGACCATGGTTATGGTTTCCAAGTGCAACTCGTCCAAGTAGGATTGGCAACTTGACGCAGGCGTAGACGTGGTGAGATCGAGCACCGTCTCTCTTACAGGATAATTACTCTGACTCCACGGAGCTACTGGGAATCCTCAATCAGTCTTCTTCGAATGCACGAAGGAACACTCGAATCCATGAGCCAAATAGAGTAAAACTCAAGGGATTTTATTAAAAGATGAATAATTACCTAACCACGAAATTAAACAAGATTAAATAGGCTATGAAACCCTAATTACGAGATTAGAAAGTCCTAACAAAAAAGGAAACAAAACAGAGAAATCCGCGCAAAACTGCTCAAGTCGGCGTTGGTCACGATCAATCGACCCAATCAGTCGATTGATCGCAACTTTCAAAAGTGTCCAGAGATGTCCAGCAACAAATTTTGATTTTTGGCGAATTTGCGATCGATCGCCCAAGCCCTGTCGATCGATCGCAAAGAACGTCAGCCCAGATCCATCAAAAAACTGTCAGGAATCCAAAATCTACAGAATTTTTGTTGCTTTTCCTTAATCTTCTTCCAATCCCTTTCTAACAAGAATGTGTTGGAACTGCGCCCTCGATCATGGGGTTCTCCCTTTACATCAGACTCCTCCACTTGAAAAAAAAACTCGCCCTCGAGTTTTGCTTCAAGTTATGGTAGCAATCTGCTTGCAACTTTGGGCACCTTCGATGACTTTTTGTTTCCTTGGGCCTTGAAGAAGGCACCGTTGATGTTGTCACCCAATGACCTGGAACTCTGACAAATGGTAACAAATGTTGATCAGGGGACCAACTAGTATCTTCGCCGTCAAATCTATGGATGATAATGAATGAACTGGATCAATGACCTGCAATCACCACAGAAGGTTAGGATGGCCGTCGGGGGTGCCGGCTAATGGCCCTCCAATGCTTAAGTCAATTGATGATAGAGAGAAAAGCTTGTAAGTATGCTAATGGTGAATGATTGCATACCTTGGACTGAAGCATGGAAGGCCTTTTATAGATGCTTAGAGAGCCATTGAGGGCTGATAATCAGGATACAATTCGGGGCCACGTATGGCCATAATCACGGTTAAATCGACGGGTTGCCGATAATTACATCCACGTAATGCTGAAATCTCGATCTTCCGGAACAGTCACACTGACAATACGGAAAGCTAGCCGTTATATTTAATCTTGTACGGATGCCGAGTGCATACTCCGCATAGGAACATCCTTGAATACTAATTGTATACCGAGTATCTACTCTGCTATCTGACAAGACGAGTAGACACTCATCTCCTGACGAAGCAAACACGTGCAAGTCACGCATAAGGGCCAAGTGGGTGTTAGAGTAGGGAGCCGAGATGTTATCCAATTGATAGGATGAAGAGTGATAGTCGGCAAGAGATACATGCCGATGTACACTCGTCATGATACACTCTACATGAGCCCATAAGTTTGCGGACTCTGTTCCTTTGGAAATTCTCTTCAAGTAATAGACTGAGAATCATTGGTTCTTCGTGGTACCTAGTGGGCCCGACGGGAATCCGCCAATCTGTTATCACAAAAAACGGTAACAGATGTTGATTAAGGGACCAACTAGTATCTTCGCCGTCAAATCTATGGATGAACTGGATCAATGACCTGCAATCACCACGGAAGGTTAGGATGGCCACCGGGGGTGCCGGCTAATGGCCGTCCGATGCTTAAGTCAGTTGATGATGGAGAGAAAAGCTTGTAAGTATGCTAATGGAGGATGATAGCATACCTTGGACTGAAGCATGGATGGCCTTTTATAGATGTTTAGAGAGCCGTTGAGGGCTGATAATCAGGATATAATTCGGGCCATGTATGGCCATAATCACGGTTAAATCGACGGGTTGCAACTTCGGGCAGCTTCGATGACTTGTTGTTTCCTTAGGCCTTGAGAAGGCGTCATTGATGTTGTCACCTAATCAAACACAATGACCTGGAACTTCGACAACTTTGGCACCACATCGTCAGCGATAGGCAGGGAATCAACATCCGTTGTTTGCTCACATAAAGCCCAAGCATCCATGTCTTGATTACAATTTTGTCAATTATCGACGACATGCAAAATTCAGTAGTGGAGCTATCTAAGCTTGGATCATTATTCAAAATTTCATTCACTTGTGGCAACGCTAGATCTGTAGTAGAGACCCGATTGACCACTTGTTCGTTCTGTTCGACCAGTTCTTCCTGCACCAATGAAGGAAACAGTTTAACAGACGATGACTCTGCATCCTCCAGCACGAGACATGTCAGTTCTTCCTGAGGCCCTCTGCGTCCAATACATGTTGTTCAGATGCCTTAGCAACGATTTGCATGATTTCCATTGGGACAACATATGGGTTGTTGGTGGGTTGGAGACCTATGGCGACACTATCTCAACCAGATCTTCTTCGTTGACTAGAAAACAGGCCAACAATCGTCATTTCGTCCCCTGCCACAAGTGAATTGGCGGTTTTCCTTCTTGCTTCCGACAATATAGAACATGTTCCCACCAATCCCAAGCGTCATCATACAAGTTACAAGTCGCAATTAAAACTTCTCTCTTCAGGAATCTCCACGTAGTTGAATCGGCACTCGACTTCGAAGAGTCATTCATCAATGCAATCCTAGTCATTGAAGTTTGGAAGATCTATCGTCCTCTTATAGGTCCGATCCTTCCGATCAACCTGATCAGAGAATCCAGCGGATCCCGGAATCGAGAATCCACTACAAACAAAAAGTCGTTCCAGTTTCTTGTTGATACGGTCGAATCCAGCCAGCAACTCTTGCGTGGCTTGATCAACCTCCCGTTGTATCTGATTACGTGGCGGAATCGACGCATTCGCAAAACAATCGAGGGAAGCTTGCATCCCTTGCATAGTCTTCTGTCTCTCCCGATGGAGAGTTTTCATTCTCTTCGAAAGATAATGAAACCCTTGAGCAACATCAGAGGGGTTGTTGTCGCGGCCATCGCTAGTTGCCATCAGATCGAAGGGGTTTCCTCTCTCCGATACCAATTGACGCAGGCGTAGACATAGTGAGATCGAGCATCATCCCTCTCACAGGATAACTACTCCAAATCCACGAAGCTACTGGGAATCCTCAACCAATCTTCTTCAAATCCACAAAGGAACACTTGAATCCACGAGCAAAATAGAGTAAAATTCAAGGAATTTTATTAAAAGATGAATAATTATCTAACCACGAAATTAAAGTTTAAATAAGCTAAGAAACCCTAATTACAAGATTAGAAAGAGTCCTAACAAAAAAGGAAACAAAACAGAGAAATTTGCGCAAGTCAACGTCGGTCATCAATCAATCAACCCGATTGGTCGATTGATCGCAACTTCCAAAAGTGTCCAAGAATGTCTAGCGACAAATTGTGATTTTTGGCAAATTTGCGATTGATCGCCCAAGCCCTGTCGATCGATCGCAAAGAACGACGGCCCAGATCCGTCGGGAAAACCGTGGGCCCCAAATCCATGGGTGGGTCCGAATCCATAGTCCCCTTGAGTCCACAGGTGCTGAGTCCACAGCCGACCCCACCCCGAGTGTGCTCCTGAGTCCACAGGCCACCCCACTCGAGCCCGTTGTGAAAATGCCCCTGCATTATTTACCCCCGAGGATTCAGAATTGATATTGATGCAAAATAAATTAGTATCAGAGCAGGAGGTCTCGTGTTCGAAACTCCTCACCAGTGGGCATACACCAGAAGTGATATGTGAAAATGCCCCTGCATCAATTGATGCAGGGGTGTTTTATGCTATGCCCTAACTCTATATGTAAGTGAAATCAATAGAAGATACTCAAGTTGTGAAATTTAAAACTAACTACCAACAGGCACAATAGAATAGAGAGCTCCGACTAAAGAAGAGTAATGAATCATTAGGGCCACACACCTAGCATGAAGTACACATAAAAAATAAAATAGCGGAAACCAAAGGATATGAGAATATCCCTAATCTAACATAAGTCAGTTCCAATCAAGGGAAAAACAAGGAAAGCAAGGTCGGATGAGGAAGAAGAAAGAAGGAAAAGTGGTGAAGAATCAACAAGGGTTCACAGGAAAGGAGGAGGTCAAGAGTTATAAAGGATCTTACCTTTTATGTGCGTAAAGAAGCCGAGATACAAAGAAAAGTGGAAAGCGAGGCAAAATCCTCACACCTGAAGGGCCAATCCTAAAACCCTAGTTCTTCTTCACAAGGAGACAAAACGCAATTCATAAAATCTCATTCTAGGGCTGGACGTCCAGCCCTATGGCTTTTATAATAAATTTTCATGAAAATTACAAAATTGTCACTCATGTCCCAAACGTAAAATAACATCACCCAAACATCAAATACCAAATCCAAACCATCTCTATGTCTCTAAATAATGTGTAGAACATGTGAAAGCTGAAAGAAAAAGAAAAAAAAGTGGGCTACCCGTGAGCCCGGCGCAATCTAACGGCTCGATGGCTAAATCAGACAAAAGCAACAGCCCAGCGCGATCTAACAGCTGGATGGCCAAATCGGACGAATGCAACGGTCCGATCGCCATCCAATCAAAGACCCATGGTCCAGATTGTGGAAATATGTGTATTTATGTGTGTGCGTGTGTACGAATTTATGTACCCCTGTGGAGCACTGTATCTTTTCCTTTAAGTAATATATATGTGTGCGTATGTGTGTAGGGTTTTAAAACCCAACAACACACAACAGTTCAGCAGCCGTCTCTCCTCTTTCTTCTCCCTATTTCTCTCCCTTCTTTCTCCATCAGATTTCCTTTCTTTTACTTCTCTACTTGGTATTAGAGCTTCCGATCCAGGACCTGACCGTAATCAGCGGTAGTGGGGGCCATTGCCGACGTCATCCGTGCACACGGATGATGTCGGCAGTGTTCAGCCGGTAGTTTTTTTTTATGTAGGAGTGTCGGGATCTAGTAGATCTGTTTTTTGGAAGCACAATGAAGTATTTTCTGCACAGATTAGAGCAGTTTTTTTGTAGTGTTGCTACAAAAACTGAAAAAAAACAAAAAAATCGAAAAGTCCAGATTTTGTCGTTTCAGTTATAGTGTTCTTCTGAAGGATTTTTAAGCAGTTGTTCCACATGGGAAGGTGCGATTGATCAAGAGCAGTCTCCAGCAACAATTATCATGAAGCTTCATCGAGATTTGGGTGTACGGCAGTGTCTTTTGCGAGATATTTGTACCGCCGACTCCTCATTATTGGATCCCTTGTTGGGATTTCTTTATTTTCTTCTCGTTTGATGTGTTTAGGGCAGCGCTGTAACATAATGTTGCTGGATTGCTTGTATCGTGCATAAGAGTATCATGCACACACTAGGTGTTTGACAAAATGCTTCACCCAATTTTCCATGGGGGCTGGTTGCTATTAGTGGATTCTTCCTTCATTGTTCTTCTTCTTTTCCTTTATTAGGCCCTTTATGGTGTGAGCGTCCCTCCACCTTATTGTTGTTGTTTGTTTTGTGATGCACACACGTCTCCACTTCTATTGTGTATGTTCTCTCGAGTGTTGCACATGATGCACACTCATTATTATTATTTGTGAGAGAATTTGCATGTGGATGACATTTTATTGACTCGATTGTTGTCGAGCCTTGTCTTGTGGCCATTTCTTGAAGAGAAGACTTTAATATTGAAGGAAGCTCTAGCCTTAGTTTATATGTTACCATGTTGTACTTTGGGGGGGGAGCCTTTTTTATGTAGGATGCCCTAATTATGATGCATGCTCAAGAACTCATATAATCCAGCGAAAATAAAAGACAATAATAATATAAAATCTAGCAGTAATCATCATGAACTAAGAAGATCACAAGGAAACATGCAATGGAACGGGCCATTCATCACAACCACGAAGTATGAGATTCAATTATCGCTATGGTTGGATCCGGCGAGGGATGGAACCTCGATCTTGCATGATCTTAATCCAAATACCCAATGTGAATCACTAGTCCGAGGGATCGAGGGATTTCTCGGATTAGGGATTTTGGAATTTGAAAAATAGAGAATTTTGGATCAAATCTCAAATCAAGGATCTAGAAGTTATGAGAGAATAGAGAAAGAGGAAATAACAAGTTTACCTTAGAAGAAGTTGGAGGGGCACAAGAAGAAAAGAGAATAATGAGATCAAGGAAGATGAAGAGGCACCATGGGAGAGACGAGGGGAAGGAGGCAACCAAAGGGTTTGCTTTTCATTAATCAATCAAAGTTAAATTCGAGTTTAGGGCTTTAGCCCTCTTAAATAAGCAAATAAAGACATAAAAGTACTAAAATACCCTTAAAACTAAGCAAAACGTGCAATTAACATAAGTGCAGGAAAGTTCGGGCGCTTGGTCGGGTGCCCAAGCAGTCGCCCGAAGTCATCCGAAAACCTCCAGAGAGGTTCCGGTGCTCGGCAGACAAAGTTCAGGCGCCCCATCTATGGTCGGGCGCCCAAAGGCAGTGATCGGGCGAATCTTCCAGTTCTTCGGCCTTCTTTCTCTTATCTTCCTTCACACGTGTCTTCCCTGAGTGGGGTCTTCTATGTGTCCAATCACATGTGAAAGGACTTCAGCGGGTCTTCAGTTCCTCCTCAATAATCGCCTATCCACAAGGATGGTACTTGTGGTTGACGCTTTCTTCGTTGGTGCACCTTGAATGCTTTTGTGTCTGCATCACTTTTCCATGCTCATTTTATGTATTTCAGACTTTCTGTATTTCAGCTTGTATGTATTCCAAGCTGAAGCATGTAAACATGAGTAATATACATGCTTCAGCTTGGGGGGGAGTGTGAAAATATTTGTTTTTATGTGTGTGCGTGTGTACGAATTTATGTACCCTTGTGGAGCACTGTATCTTTTCCTTGAAGTAATATATATATGTGTGTGTGTGTGTAGGGTTTTAGAACCCAACAACACATAGCAGTTCAGCAACCGTCTTTCCTCTTTCTTCTCCCATCTTTTCCTTCAAGTAATATATGTGTGTGTGTGTGTGTGTGGGGGTTTAGAACCCAACAACACACAGCAGTTCAACAACCGTCTCTCCTCTTTCTTCTCCATGTTTCTCTCCCTTCTTTCTCCATCAGATTTCCTTTCTTTTACTTCTCTACTCAGATAACCTCTGATCATCATCCCACACACGCACATCGCTGATGAACCTCTAAACGTGCATGTGCACGTGCGCGGGGTCTCGTGTCCTAATAGAAAATGGGCCCGGTTGGTCCAGCGATCATCCACATAAGATCCTCCGCTCCAACACTCTGTCTGCGTCGCCTCCGTCTCTGGTACACTTTAAAAGGTGCACCACTGATGTCCGCATCACGTCGAGAATCTGAAATCTGCAGAATTTTTGCCACTTTTCTTTAATCTTCTTCCAATACCTTTCTAACAAGAATGTGCTCGAACCACGCCCTCGATCATGGGGTTCTCCCTCTACATCACAACGGGTCAGCTAAGAATGGACATGGCCTGGCCCTAAAGCCCTCAGCCTGCTCCAAGCCCTATTAGCCCCGGTCCGAGTCCTCACCCTGGAGGGTTGGGCCAGGCCGGACTAGGGTTGAGCTAGTGTCAGGGCTGACCCTAAGGTATGTAAAAATAGTTACGTAACAGTAGCGGTGGCTACCATTACACATTGCAAGGTCGTAACAGCCGTTACGGAAAGAACAACACTTTTTCTTTTTTTTCTTTTTTTTTAGAGAGAGAGACTGTTAGCTTTTTTTTTTTTTTTTTTTTTTTTTAGATAGAGAGACTGTTACAACCCGTATCATAAACGTAATGGTGGTGGCCCTTGCAAAATACCTTGGTTGGCCCTATAAGTTAAAGATAAGTTACATGTATGCTTCATGTAAAATTAGTGCACAATCAGTGAGTGCGTGTTTATGAACCGTCATGCTCTTCTAGAGAATCAAAGTTTTTCTGTGGCACACCTACGTTAAACAAGAACATTCATCCACCATGCATAGGCCCCACCGAATTATCCACCATATGCATAGACTTAAATAAGTGCATCAAAATATTGTCCACCATCTAAAATGAGGTTCACAATATGGCAATTCATAAATGCCTGTGTATCATCCATTACTCTACTAGAGTATTAAAGTTCATGATATTATTATGTACACAAAGTATATAAACTCTATGGTCTACATTACTAATACTTATATACAATGTACTATACACTAGGTCAATGGGCAAGGTTGGGCAATTCATTATTGGCCCTGGCCTAGCTCGGCCAGAACATTGAGCCTAGATTTCAAGCCTTAGCCCAGCCCTAAGGTCAAGTTTAGTGGCCCAAGCCCTAGACCTTCAGGACTGGGTGACCCAGCCCATTACCACCCCTATGCCCAGGGACCAAAACCATTACAACTAACTCCAACTTGGACCCAAGGATACATCCATAAGTGAGGCAACTTGTTTCACTCTCCACCAAAACGGAGTCAACTCAGCATCCCACAATTTTTAGACCATGGATACCATATAGATCTTGCTACATTAGTTTCAGATTTCTTTACAAGGCTCTCTCTGTCTCTCTCTTAGGAAAGGACAAAGCCCTCCCTCATTTGGATTCGTCGCTCTGGAAATAAGTTCAATTTCAATGAGATCTGACCTTTCCACTATTTGGAGAGAGAGAGAGAGAGAGAGAGAGAGAGAGAGAGAGAGAGAGAGAGGCTATGGAAATCAATTTCCGCTTCGAAGGTTTTACTCAAAAAATGCTGATGCCAATTTCTTGCAAGGAACATGTTAAATGAAAGTTCCAAAGGTTATGAGAGACAGCTCTCTCCCTTTGACCATTGACTTTTTTACAGTTTCATGGAAAACTGCAATCCAAACCAAACAATGAATTGATGTTGGTTTCTAGAGTTCTCCATTTACTAAGGATTCCACAAGGGTTTTCCATGTCCACATTTTGGGTTCTTTCTATCCAAATAGGCCAACTTCTTCTTGCATCAATGGAATTTGATTGTTGTCAGATTCTGGCATTGACCACTGATCCTTCGCATAAAAGATTATCACTTGATCATAGATTTTATCAGTGCTCAGGTATAGGCAGATTACCATTGAACCATTGATCCAAGTGATTGGTGGTGAATGACTGAGCTAACTCACCAGATCAACGGTTCGATCTCATCAAGGCCGAGTTCTATTTAATTGGATGAGGACAACAAAATGCAATCCTATTAGAGGTAGATTGGGCATTAATTATTTATAGAGGGGTAGTTCGGGAAGATAACAAATATTTTAGGGGTATAATTGGAAATGCCTTCTACTAAGTATGAGGGGAAAAAAATGTATAGACAAGTATTCCAATGTTGTTTGCCATTGCTAATCTTCATCCTTTTTCTTCTACAGTATCATTTGCCCAGAAATTTGCACAGTATGCTCATGTCTCAATCTGTATATGCTTCAGTAATCCAAACCGTTGATAGGATGGGTTCCACCTTGGATGACCCATTCACCAAAAGTCGCCGAGTTCAGGGCATCCTAATACTTTATTTAGCAGCCAAAAAATTGATGGTTAAGAATGAAAATATCGATGCTGTTCATATTCAACCAAGCAAAGAAAAAAGATTCAATGGTTAGGATCTTCCAATCTAAGTGGTTTCCAGCGCACGTGTCCTCCACCGCAGGGCCCATCATATCAACATTTTGGATCACTCACTGGCTCATCCATGCTTCAGTGATCAAAACCATCGATATTGTAGCCTCTGCTGTCCATGATCCACAAACCATAATCCACCTAGAAAAATCGACTGTTTGGATATGAAATACAGTAACCTTGCATACTCAATGAATTGATGACTAGGATCTTCCAATTTCCTTGGTATCCAGAGCCCATTAAATCAACTGTTTGTATCCCTCAGTGGCCCATGTTTCAGTGATCAAAACCGTTGATACAACGCCCTCCACTTTAGATGGCCCATCAACCATAAACCACCCAGAAAATCGATGGTTGGGAAAGAAAATACAGTAACCACCCATTTTCAACCAAGCAAATGCCAAAGCTTCAATTGCTAGGTTCTCCTAATCTGGGTAGTAACATCCGAAGCAGGGCTCATCGCATCAACGGTTTAAATCACTGAGCCATGGACCCCATCCGACGTACAGCAGGAAACCCATAAACAGCACCCCAACTGGAAATGAGTGACTCGGTACGATCAACTCAGCGAGTCTGACTCGTCCAACAAAGAAAATACAGTAACTATTCATTTTCAACTGAGCAAAAGGCCAAAGTATCAATGGCTAGGATCTCCCAATCTGGCCAGTAACATCCGACACACGGCCCATCGCATCAATGGTTCAAATCACTGAGCCATGGACCCCATCCGACACACAGCAGGAAACCCATAAACACCCCCCAACTGGAAAATGAGTGACTCGGTCCGATCGACTCAGCGAGTCTGATTCGTCCAACAAAGAAAATACAGTAACTATCCATTCTCAACCAAGCAAAAGGCCAAAGTATCAATGGCTAGGATCTCCCAATCTGGCCAGTAACATCTGACGCACGGCCCATCGCATCAATGGTTCGAATCACTGAGCCATGGACCCCATCCGACGTACAGCAGGAAACCCATAAAACACCCCCCAACTGGAAACTGAGTGACTCGGTACAATCGACTCAGCAAGTCCGACTCGTCCAACAAAGAAAATACAGTAACTATCCATTTTCAACCCAGCGAAAGGTCAAAGTATCAATGGCTAGGATCTCCCAATCTGGGCAATAACATCCCAAGCACGGCCCATCGCATCATCGGTTCGGATCACTGGTCCATGAATCTCACCCAACGTACAGCAGGAAACCCAACTAAACCCCCCAACTGGAAAATGATCGACTCGGTACGGTCAACTCAGCGAGTCTGACTCATCCAAAAAATCGATAGATGAGAAGTTTGAGATTATAGAAGGAGATGGAAGAAGGGAGAAAAGGGGAAAAAGGGCAGGAAGATGGAGGAAATTACCTTGGAGTCCAGCTGGGATGGAGGAGGAGGAGAGAGTGAAGCCATGGATGGAAAGAAGGAAGGGCAGTTCTGGAAACGGAATATATATAGGAGACGAAACGGCTGTTGATTCAGCCGAATGATCGAAGACGGCGAAATCGAGACAACGACTCCAATAAATGAGAAGAAGAAATTCGCGCCATTTTCTTCTCTCTTTTTTTTTTGTTTTTTTCTCCTTCGCAGAACAGAACGAACGTGCTCTTTGTGACAGAAACGTGGAGGGCCTACACGATACGCGGCCGGACTCGACTTTCACGGCCGAGTTTGATGGATGATGCGAGTGCACCCAGATTTAGGCTGGCAAAATTTCATACGACCCGCTAACCCGCACAGAGAAAAACCATTGTTCGTGTTGGGTCAGTAACGGGTTGACCCATTAATACCTGTTAATATAATGGGCCAGGTCAGTATTTCACCTACAAACCCGTTTAACCCATTAACATAATGATCTAGATCACCCAACATGACCCACCTAAGAACCTTAGTATTCCATTATATACAATATTAAAATGTATAGGTGATTCCTCATTGTCTCATGAGTAAATCCTATTGTTTTCACTAGGTGGATCATAACTATATGTTGAGTTAGATTGTCAGTTGTCATTATCAACGAAGTGGCCATCTGATGAGTAGACTGGTCTAACAGGTTAAACGAGTTGAGCTATGGGTAACCCATTGTTAGTTAATAGGCTGGGTTCGAGCGAGCAAATTTTTTTATCAGTGTGGGGCCTACTTTAATGTATCTTTTGTATATCTATACCATTCATCTGTTTTTTCATCACGTTTGAGAACGCAATCCAAAATTATAAGAATATCCAAATCTCATGTAACCCATACCGATAGAAAGAGTAATGAATAACCATTAAAAACAGTTTTAAGGGCCACAAAAGATTTGGATGAATATGATATTTATAATTTCCCTTCATCCAGATCTTATTGACATTATCAACAGGTTGGATTGAAAATGAACATTAAGAAACGTTAGAATGGGACCTTTGTAATTTTTAATGGTGAGGCACTCAATGAAATCTGTTTCATGTGGTGTGGTCCACCAGAGAGTTGGATATGTATAAGTTTTGATATACCATTCTAAAATGGTCCATAGAAAAGGATAGACGGAGTGGATGTACATAAAATCATCAAGGTTGGCCCCACGGTAGGGGTAACACCCACTAAGCTGTTACTAGGGTAACACCTAATTCGCTCCAGTTAGAACTTGCACACGTTGCATATATCCGTAAAATCTCACCGTCCAAATTATGATGTCTAGTGTGGATGTATCATGAGCCGAAAATTAAGGTTATTGGATGATCTGAGTACCGGATTGGTGGATATTTATTGGACGGTTAAGGATGAAAAAAAATCCAACGGTCTTATTTCCACGACAAAGTGTCCATTGAGATTTGAGTTTTCAACGAATATGATCTTGTGATGGCAACTTCGGAGACTGGGTTGAATAATCTAGTCAGTTTTATTAGAGTGATTATATGCCAAGTGTACAGCTTTTGAGTGCCTGCGTATCAAGCGTAGTACGCAGCCCGAGCATCATATAACTCCTTTCGCGGCCCTTACCGTATGGCCCGCCTTGATGTATGTATTCTAAATCCACGCCTTCCATCCGTTTTTACAGATCATTTTAGGCATGATATAAAAAATAGAAGTAGACCCAAATCTCAGGTGGACCATACCATAAGAAACAGTGTTGATTGAACAATCCACCGTTAAAAACTTCTCAAGGCCCACCTTAATGTTTCCCTAATGTTGAATTTCCCATCCAATCTTTTGATAAGTTCATACATAACTGGAAGAAGGGGATAAACAAATATCAACTTGATTCAAAACTTTTGTGACCCACAATAAGTTTTTAATGGTCAAACACCACTTCTTCTTATGGTATGGCCCACCTGAGATTTGGATCAGTTTCATTTTTGGGCTCAGGCCTAAAATGATCTAGAAAAACGGATGGACAGTGTGGATATATAATAAATATACAAAGGTGGGCCCCACTGGTAAGGGCCGCACCTAATGGGCTCCCCATAGAGTTATTTGATACTCTGGCTATGTATGACGCTTGATACGCTGCCATTTGGCGGTAACTCAAGCTAAACGGAACCCACCCTCTCTAAGTCACAGACCCAAAATTAGAATATCTGGACCATCCTAACCTCTCATTCAACAATGGTTTGTTAAAATATGGCCGTTGAATATTTTTAATTTATTTTGAACCATTCAATAAATGGACCCGAAATATAATCAAATAAAAGTAACCTCCAGTCATTATATACAAGAACCATAATTTGGACGTATATGCCACGTGTGCAATTTTAATTAATTTTTAAATGCCTCCTAACTATTAATCACGCTGCCAGATTATCAAAGCTGTTATTTTGACTGTTCTATTGTTTAAAGGATATGTGGGGCCCACCGCTATCGACCATTTTAGGGAGATCATGTTAGGAGGTGAACCCGAAAAATAAGGCCTATCTAAAAACCCAAGTGGACCACACCGCAGGACAAAAGTGCGGATTTCAACGGCTACGATTCTAACCTAATAATTGGAGCCAACCTATGCTATGGGATCATGCTGATATTTTGTTTTTCCCTTCATCATGGTGGTATTCAACTTATGAACGGTTTGGATGACATATAGACATGAGATGATTGGCCCCAAAGAGGTTTCAATGATGAGCGTCCCTATCTCACGGTTCCTGCGGCGTGTGGCCCACTTGAGTCTTCGAACATCCTGGTCGTTGGCCTCATGTCCTAACAGGAGATGGTTCAAATGGTGGACGGCGTGGATGTTACGAAAACATCACGGTGGCCCACAGAGCTTTTCGTTGCACAGCCTTTCCTGTACGGGAGCGGATTAGCTGTTAGGGTGACAGTTTAGTGGGTTTTACCCTAACCGTGTGGGGCCCACCTTGATGTATGTTTTTGTATATCCACGCCGTCCATCTGTTTTCGCATCTCATTTTAGGGACACGATCCCAAACCTTTAAAAGATTAAAATCTTAGGTGGACCATACCACTAGAAATAGTGATGAATGACCATTAAAAAAACTTTCTAGGCCACAAAAGTTTTGGATCAAGTTGATATTTTTATTTTCCCTTCATCCAAATCTTTTTGACATTATCAACGTTTTGGATGGAAAACAAACATCAGGAAAACCTTACTATTGGCCCTTTGGAATTTTTAATGGTGATGCACTCAATCACCACTGTTTCCTGTGGTGTGGTCCACTTGAGATTTTAATCTTCTTAATTTTTTTTATTCCATCATAAAATAGGATGTAGAAACGGATGGACGGCGTGGATATATAATAAATCATCAATGTGGGCCCCACAGTAGGGGTAATCGGCTCCCTCCCTATACGACAACGTGTCAGGAAACGCGCCTTACACCCCTCGAAATTCCCAAGAAAGTATACGCAGGATACTGACTACTGAGTTTCTGACAAGTGGGGCCCATGGTTTTCTAATTCAGTCAGGATCTTCAATTGGCTGCCAAACTCGAAGACCTTTTTATTGGTCCACGTCATCAGATCTTTTATTGGCTTTGGCTGCCAAACAAGATTTTACTCTTTGGAGCCACGGAAGATCCGGATTCCCCATATTAGGAGGATCATATCCGTCTATGTTATTGTTTCTTCTCAACCGTCCATTTTTTTGGGACTATAATTTGAAAGGGTAAGGTGGTAATAACGAGGGAACTTTTGGGCTATGCTGGTAATCAATAGACAAATGGACCTAGATTACCTAACTGTGGGCCCCACCTGTCGAGACTGAAAATGCGTGTGTAGTGTTTGTAAGGATTATGTTAGAACCCAATCAAGCGCCTGACACGAAAGCATGATACCAACTTGGCACGTGTGAGGGATCCTGGATGTTCATCATCAGGTCCTTTCAGTGCACGTGTTTTTACTAAAAATCAGGCCGGCTCTGATTCATGTATTTTGAATGTAGATCGTGGCTTATCATTTTTCCAACCGTTGATTTTTTTCATAGATGTGAGGCCCACTTAATGAACGGAAGGATGGTTTATTGGGCCAAGGCACAATTCCCTGTGGGACTATTTACTGTATGGACCTCGTGGATACTTCACACGTTCCATGATGGCACGTGCAGTGCGATTGGATTCAGCGCTTGAAAACACGCGTTTGTAATTAGCAGTCCTTTCTAGGATACTCGGGCCCCGTTCATGCACAGTACACAAAGTGAGCACCCTCTTCAGCAATCCAAAACATGGGCCATTTTGCCTATTTCCGAACGTACTTTCATTTCCTTTGCTTTAAAAAATTCTCAAACAGTGAAACAAGAGCCACATGTGAGACATCGTGTCCGCTCATCAGGTGATGCCCACTTTTTAGATATCGTGTCTATAAAATCACTGGACAGCCTGGGTCGGTGCTACGTGGGCCTCGCCATGACGTAGATGTTTCATCCATGCCGCCCATCCATTTATCTAGATCATTTTATGGAATAAGCCTAAAAATGAAGTATATCTAAATCTCAAGTGGACCACATTGTAAGAAACAGTGTTGATCAAACGCTCACCATTAAAAACTTCTTGGGGCCACAGAATATTTGTTTCTTCCCTTCATCTATGTCCGCATGATCTAATCAACAGGTTGGATGTCAAATAAATATTACAGTGGGCCCCAGGAGGATTTTAATGGTGGATATTTAATGACTGCTGTTTTCCTATGGTGTGGTCCACCTGAGATTTATATCTGCTTCATTTTTGGGACAAAGCCCTAATATGATCTAGAAAAATGAATGAACGGCGTGATAAAACACATAGATCATGATAGAGCCAACGGAGGACTAGCCACTTGATGATGGCAGCGTCATTGGCCAAACCATGTCCTCCTCAAACAGCTCCAATGAGCCAGTTGAGGACTCCAAGCAGATCCAACTCATCTTTTGTGCCTGCCAAGTGCCAACCCAAAACTGGTTGAGGACTCTAAGCATATCCAACTCATCTTTTGTGCCTAGAGCTGTACACGAGTCAAGTCGAATCGAGCATCACCCTGCTTAGCACTTGATTCGAACCCACCAACCCCTACTCGTTACTCGGCCGAGTCAAGCAGGCCCCTGAGTAGACCAAGCGAGGTCGAGTTGATTTCGAGTTTTCAAGCCAAGTCCGAGTTCGATTCTTTCGAGTTGAGTTCGAGTTTGTGTTTTTAAGTAAGGGTCACCCGAAAGTTCATGAAAAATAATGGGGGGATTACCGGCATCGACGAGCAGGCAGGGTTGAGAACAGGGGTGGCCGGCGACGAGCGGGCAGGGTGACTGAGAACAGCTGGTGTCGTGCAGGCAGAGTGAGGGTGGCCAACAACTAGCGGGCAAGGTAAGGGTAGCTGGCAACGAGCGGGCAGGGTGAGGGTGGCCGGCGTCGAGCGGGCAGAGTGAGGGTTGCTGGCGTGGAGTGGATGGCCGACCATCGAGCTCAGAGAGGGGGAGAGTGGGTTAGGGTTAGGATTTGAAAAGGGGGATGCTCAGGCGGATAAAAGGTAAAAATGTAAAAATGATTAAGGTAAAAAAATAACTTTTATATAGTACGGCTCCAAGCCGAGCCGAGTCGAATCAAATTAAGTCGAGTTCAAGTCTATAAACGAGTCGAGCCGAATCGAGCATGGCCTTGCTCAAAGCTCGCTCGAACACATTTGAGCATAAAAAATTTGACTTGGCTCGGCTCAAACTCACTTCCGATCTGAGCCGAGTCGAGCATTTTTCGAGCGAGTCGAGCGAGTTTTTCGAGCGAGTCGAGCGAGTTTTTCGAGCTTACTCAACTCGTGTACAGCTCTATGCCTGCAAGTGCCAACTCAAAACTTGTTGAAACAAGAATTACTCAGCCACCCAACGTAGATTCGAGGCAATCTCCAAAGGAGATGCTCAAGTCTTGAAACCCAGAATGCAATCTTCTAACAAAGTCTGCACGGCACGCGAATAAAGGTTGTGGCCGAACTCGAAAAACATAAAAAAAGAAATATCGTATCAATCTTCAAAATGTCACAGAAACTGAAAAGGATGATAAGAATAGTACCCCTTGAGGCTAACCAATATTAAGGAAAGACGTTGGGAGCTACATATAATGGGCTACTCTTATAGTTAAGTCACCTCCCACCAAACATAAGTCTAAAGGAAAGAAGACTATGGTAGCAACTTGGGATGACACGGATGAGTCTAAATCTGAATCTAGTGACTTCACTAGTAATGGGGACTAAAAACCAATGAAAATTCTCATGGCCTCCACCACTATACATCTTTTCGCCCTAATCTAAGAGAGGATCCTGACCATTATCCCTTATAAAAGAAGAATGAATTCTCAACCCCTCTTCATATGCTGAATTATATGAGGGTGTTGAGGAAATTAAGCTTTCCTTAAACAAATTAATAAAAGACCTTAGTAAGAGTAGCTAGAATCTGGATACTAAAGGTAAATCTGAATATTTTCGCCTCTTTTCCGTGTATATTGGCATACTAGAGGATTCGAGCCTTATTAACCTTAGATTGTTTAACATTAGTTCTTATTTTGGTATCTTTAGAATGCTAGACTTTCATCCTACTTAGATTAGTATAATCTTGCTGAATTTTGTGCTTAAAGTATGTTAATCTAGGCCTTGGTCATATTTGTTTTGATGTGTATTTAGAATGACCAATTATGTATGATAACCTATGCTTAAATATGTATTTTTTCTTCTTGATCATGTTTCATGCATGCTCCATATTTTAATGTTCATGCACCCTTATATTCTCTTAGTTAGCATGTGTATATAGTTATATTCGAGGCACTCTAATCTCTACCTCATTTTACTTAATTGGTATATCATTATGGGGGAGAGATTAGTTTGTCGATTGCTGACAAAAGGGGGGAAAAAGATCAAGTCTCACCAAAACAAGTTTGTCGTGTTTTGTATTTAAGAGATTGATAGTCTATGGGGAAGCAATTGAAGATGAGCAGTGCTTAAGTAGAACATGTCAAGAGTCTGTATTTCATTTGAATTTCAATGTAATCTTGTACATGTATTTTGTTTTATTAAGTTAGGTTTTTATTGCATGATTGACAAGGGAGAGATTGTTAGTGCACTTTTCTATGACATACTAGTGCACCTTATTTGTCAATTATATATGTCAGTAAGTATAGGTATTGGTTGAGCCCAAAGAAAATGAAGACCGAAGACTCAAGAGGACAACTACATCAAGGAAGGAGAAACAAGTAAATGAGATGTCTTGGTAAGGTAAAAACCTTAAACTTAAACAAAAACTAAACATCTAGATAACTTGACCCAATATGTAAACTTTTAATCTCTTAAAATGACCTCAGGTGTCCCTAAAAGACCACTTAGAGGAAGACCTAAGAGGTACATGAACTATTGTAAAAATGCAAATCAAAACAGTAGAATTTATGTGTTGTTAGCCAACCCGACCAACGACTGGCCAACGGTAAGGTATCAGCCGATTGATAGTCTGGTCGATCGACCGATTAAGAGCCAAAAGTGGACAACAACATAACTACATGTCCGTGCCTAATTTGGTCGACCTACCCTCATATTCGATGACCGATGACCCTTAGTCAACCGATCGACATGTATTGTTGGTCGACCGATAGTTAGTCGTTGCTAGCTATTTTATGTCCGTTGAAGCTTTCTTTATAAAGGGGCTCGGCTCAGTTTGAGGGTTAGAGAGAGATTTTAGTACATTAGAAGTCACCCACATTGCTCACATTATTAGGCTCCAATCCTATCCATTCTTAAGCCATCTTCCTTGAGCATTCAATAGCTCAAATAAAGATGCACTTACTCTCTCTTGATCTTTATATGTTTTAGACACTTACACCATATACATATCCTTAGTCTAAACCTTTCTAGAGATACAATTAGTTGGAATTCATTTGGGTAATCAAATCGTACTAATTGTAGATAATTCACCACCACCTCTCATCACCTTGGTCATCTCTTGAAAATAATATGCAAGGCATCGTTGGAGTTGAGGTATTAACAACAAGTCGATAGCATGATCGAGGGAGCAAAGGGGAGCTGATTAAAGTATAGGAAAGCAGAGATCAAACAACCCACGGGGTGCTGAACAAGGGGATCATCTGACAAGTAAGTGTCAAATTGAGAGTCATTTGTACTATTTGTATTGGTTGGTTAGAGTGTGAGAGTTTAGTTTTAAACTTAAACCAGGTTCCTTAATGGATCCTTGACTCATTAGTTGAGCCTAAAATTTAGGTTCATCAATTGATCCTTGACTCATTTGTTGAGTTTAAAATTCAGGTTCCTAAGAGGATCTTTGGCACATTTGTTGGGCCAAAAATTCAGGTTTACAAGTTGAACTTTGACTCATTAGTTAGGTCTCAATTAAGTCTCCAAAAGGAGCCACTAACACGGGTGTGTACGTGTAGGTTGGGACGAACTTATAAACTCGTAGGTTTGGTGAAACCTGTCAAACACCTAGGTTAAGAGATGAACCTGAAAAATCTTCATTCAGGTTGAGAGGTGAACCTATGCAAAAATCTCGTGTAAAGGTTGAGAGGTAAACCTGCTTTAAAATCTCCGTTATAGTGAAATCCGATGTTCTCATGAGCTGAGAATGGCAATCAAGAGTGAAGTAGACAAGTAATTGAACCACTATACATGCTTGTGTTTAATATTGTCATTTAAGCCATTTTTATTCTAACATCGTTTATTTAATTGTTAACTATATGAATGTTGGAATAAAATGTATGCTATGCATTGATATGTAGATTCTCACACACATTTTGTAGTTTCACTTCTAAACTAGTTGCCTAAGTAGCTATACAATTTGTAGTTTAGATAATAGAACATCGATTAGAAGCTCAACATGTTGCATCATTATATTTTATGTGCTTAGGCTAGTTAGTTTAATTGCTTATCTTTGCTAGCCATTGTGATTGGACCCACTTAAGCTTAGAAGCTAAGTGTTTTTGCTTAATTAGTTTATAATTGTTAATTTAGTTTAATTAGATAAGAGACTTTTAAAAGTACTTTAAAACAATCATAATCAACCCCCTTCCTCTAGGACTTAATCATAATTTTATAAGCTCCACAAGCTTCCACACATAGTGTAGAGCATCCTCCAACGCAATTTCAGGATCTGCTCATTTTTAGGTTTATGTCTGAACATAAGTTAAAGGAAAAAAGAAAAAGAAAAAAAATGGGCAGAGTCGTTTTCTCACAAACATCAGGGTGCATCCACTAACCTCCCGCCTTAGGAAGGGGTGGCAGGCAATCCACTCCCATCACAGATGTAAACCCTTTTAATCCCATTGATGGTGTTATGCTTAGGCAATTTTCTTTATTTCTCTTTATTTATTCATAGCTAATTTGTTCGTAGCTAATTGCTGATGTTTGAAGGGTTGTATGTACGTTGGGTAAGGTTATTTAATTTCTATAATTATCCATTTATTTGGGAGTGGATTAGGTGCTGCCCTTCTTACCTTGGGGTTTACCTTGATGTATGTTTTCTATATCCAAACCGTCCATCCATTTTTTCATATGATTTTAGGGAATGATCCCAAAATTAAAGCAAATCCAATTCTAAGGTGGACCATACTATATGAAACAGTGGTGATTGACCATTAATGGGGCGCAAAAGTTTTGGATCAAGCTGATGTTTGTTTTATCCCTTAATCTAGGTTTACATGACCTTATCAACAGGTTGGATCAGTTATCAAAATAAACATGAAGGAAACCTTACAGTGGGCACTAGGAAATTCTTAATCATAGGGCGTTCAATCACCACTAGTTCCTATAACATGGTCCACCTGAGATTTGGATATTCTTCATTTTTGGTCTCCTTCTCTAAAATGATATGATAAAACAGATGGAGGTCATGGACGTAGAATACATACATCAAGGTGGGCCGCACCGTTTTTGGCGTGGCCGTTGCCGCACCTAATCCGCTCCAGTTTCTAAGCAGGAAGGTTTACTAGGTTAGCCTTTTGACTTTTGGGCAATTTGTCTGGAGTCACATGGTTTATATAAATGAACGTTGAAAAGAAAACCTTGAATGTAGCATGATGCTGCCGCAATATGAGCTGGTTTTGAATGGGATTGCGTGGTGTGCCATCCATCTTGTATGTGGGCCCCAACATATTGTATGTGTTATATCTACACCGTTCATCCATTTTGTAAGATCATTTTAGGGCATAAGCCCAAACTCGAGGCAATTCCAAAGCTCAAGTGGACCACACCATAGAAAGCAGTGAGGAGAATGATGCCGACCATTGAAACCTTTTTAAGGCCCACCATAATGTTTATTTTCCATCTATCTTGCTCATAAGATCACACAATGAAGGGAAAACAAAAATATCGATCCAAAATTTTTTAGGCCCTCAAGAAATTTTCTACACTGGGCGTCATTATCCCAGTGTACTTTCTGTGGTGTGGTCCACCTGAGCTTTGCATCTGCCTCATTTTTTTTGCTCATTCCTAAAATGATCTGGCCGAATAGATGGACAGTCCGAATATAACACATACTTAATTATAAGATCCACATGACTTTTGCCACATCAATGCACCACCTAGGTGGCACAACAGGCAATCGGCTTCCATTTTGAATTAGCCAGGTTGTTATTAACAAAAGCTGACGCAGGGAGGACGTGGTAGGTCGATCACCGTCTCCCTAACCGATAGTTTCTCGAATCCACAAGAAGAAATAAAAGATAAAAAAGAGGAAATAAATTCCGAATAATTGAATAATTGATAATTGAATGAATAAAAACGGAATTACAATGCATATAAATAGGAAACTAAACCCTAGGTAAAGTATCAAAATCCAACTCTAACTAAAACTCCTAGAAAACGCAACTTACTATAAATAGTAAACTTACTATTTATAGAAGTCGTTCAATCCTACTAGAACTCTTGGTTTTCGGCCAAAAATAGAAAGTTTTCAAACGGCCTCAACCACGCTGTTCTACGAAATATTCTAAGCCCTTTTCATGTTGGGCACTAACTCTAAAACCATACGGATGCAAAGTTATGATCGAATTAAAACTTACTATAAATAGTAAAAACGAAAATAAACTAGCCTAATGACCGTCGATACGGTCGATTCTCGCGATTCCGGATTGGGCAACCCGGCGTAGCGGGGTTGGTTGGCTAAAGTAGCTCGAGCTACCCCAAATTGATATATTATACGTCCCGTAACTCATTCCGGATTGTGAGATACGACCGATTCACGGTCCTGACGGTCCGGATCACTTTCGACCCCGTCCGATCTTCTTTTGGTCCATCTGGCCCATGAAATAGTCAGCGACCCGTCCTACATCAAAAGCCCAAATCAACCTAGGGAGTGTACAAAGCTAACAACCATCCCTTGCTTTTGTTGTGGGTTGCACTTGTGGATTATTCTATGGATGCATTTCCATGATTTGGAGCCAAAGCAGCTTTGAAAGGAGCGGATTAGGTAGTTCGCGGATTGGCTAGTGACCCCAACACCAGCCCGTGGCTGATGTCAAAGCTGTGTGGGACCCACCATAATGTATGTGTTTTATCCACGCTGTCCATCCATTTTTCCACCTCATTTTAGGGCATGGGCCCAAAAATAGGGCAGATCCAAATCTCAGGTAGACCACACCACAGGGAAACAATGTTGATTGAACGTCCACCTTTAAAAACTTCCCAGGGCTCACCGTAATGTTTATTTGCCATCAAACCTGTTGATAAGGTCACATGGACCCGGATGAAGTGAAAACAAAAATATCAGCTTGATCCAAAACTTCTGTGGCCTCCAAGAAATTTTCAATGGTAAGAATTGAATTCCCACGGTTTCCTGTGGTGTGGTCCACCTGAGATTTAGATCTGCCTCATGTTTGGGCTCATGCCCTAGAATGATCTGGAAAAATGGATGGACAGCGTGGATAAAACACATACATCATGGTGGGTCCCACACAACTTTGACACCAGTCCCGGGCGTGTTGGGGTCACCAGCCAAACCGCGTCCGTACCTGGGTAACACCTTAGTGGGAGTTGCCCTTACCGTTTGGGGCGTCACCCTGTTGTGTGTCTGTCTCTCTCTCTCTCTCTCTCTCTCTCTCTCTCTCTCTATATATATATATATATATATATATATATATATATATATATATATATATATATATGCCGTCCATCCATTTTTTCAGCTCATTTTTGGATGTTATCCCAGAACTTAAACAGACCCAAATCTCTGCTGGACCAGACCACTGAAAAAAGTGGTCAATGGCTGTTAAAAACCTTTCGTAGGCAGCAAAAGTTTTGGATCAAGTCGATACTTTTATTTTCCCCTCATCCAGGTCTGGTTGACTTAATCAGCGGGTTGGATGAAAAATAAATATTATGGATCTTCCGATGGTGGTCCATGGGAAGTTTTTAATGGTGGGCATTCAATCACCACTGTTTCCTGTGGTATGGTCCACATGAGATTTGGAGTTAGTTAATTTTTGGTATCATGTCCTTAAAATAGGCTGGAAAAAGATATACAACTAATCAGCTCCCAACAACCTAGGTATTTTACAAAGCAAACAACCATCTCTTGTTTTTACTGTGGTTGCACTTGGTAGAATATTCTATAGATGCATTTCCTTGATTTGGAGCCAAAGCAGCCATGAAAGAAATCCCACTGGAACCTTCTTCCAATTTCACTTATCAAAGTTAAATTCCTGAGGATGCTTGCTGGGAAATCCTATAGCCTATTTGATTGGTTTTATTTACTGTTGTAGTCAAAAGTAAATAAGTAATAATTATTTACGATACTAGTTCCTAAACAAGTTCGGCATTTCAATGAGATTCTTAGATTGTGCGCCACACTATGACTTATGTGTTTCTTGCATGCCGTCCATTCATTTTGCCCGATCAACTGGCCTACAATGGGAATAATGATGTCCACCATTGAACCCACCATTTTTTTTTTATGGTGTGGTCCACTTGATATTTGGATCTACCTCATTTTTAGGCTCATGCCTTCAAATAATGAATGAAGTGCATAGATATAACACATATATTATGCTGGGGCCCACAGAGTTTTGCTTTAAATAGAGGTTGAAAGTTACATTGTTTACGGTCTACTAGATGGAATTCCCTCTCTTTCAAATAAATGGTAAAATCTATCATTATACTTTTACTACTAATTACCACCATTTACCTCCAACCAAACAAGAGTTATTAGGCAATTGCATCTCATCCGACCCGTTAATCATCAATCAAGCCCATTGATGACCATCCAGCCTGTGTAACTTACTTTACATAGTGGATTTATTGATTGGACGAGGTCTCATAGTTTTTACCTCTATTTTTAAAAGGTTTTCCATGTACAAAGTCTTTTCTATCATGTATGGCAATTGTTTGTTTGTCGTTGTTTGTTCATATCTCATAATTTAGTTGGTTAGGAATTGCGATATCCATTGTATTGTGCATCCTTCCCCAACAAAATAAGCAACTCACATACCAGGAGTAAGGGAAGAGAAAGAAGCAACCCACAAACTCGGAGTAAGGGTAGGGAAAGAAGAAGAAATGAAGGAGGAAGAAGGAGAAAACCAACTAAGAAGGGAGAGACCCATAGCTCGAGCCAAGCATTAAAAAAAACTTTTTATGTGCCACAAAACTTTTGGATCAAGCTAATATTAGTGTTTTCGCTTCATCTAGGTCTGCTTCATTTTTGGTCTTAGCGGTCCACTAAAACTCTTGGTTCTTGTATTTCCCGGCCACTAATTAAAGAGTGATATTCCCAACACCGGGTTTGTGATGATATAGGCCATTCACTAATAGACCTTATGGTGCAATCCATGTTAGCTCCATTCATGAATGGGACACACAATAGAACATGATGAACAACCACCCACAAACCTCCAAATTCCTGGCCACTAATTAGAAGAGTGATATTCCCAACACCGGGTTTGTGACGATCTAGGCCATTCATTAATGGACCTTATGATGCAATCCATGTTAGCTCCATTCATGAATGGGACACACCATAGAACATGATGAACAACCATCCAAAAACCTCCAAATTCACATGAAGGCCACGGTATTAGCTTAATTTTCTAGGAATCCAACTTTTATGGTGGGGTGACCCTGCTAGCTGGTTAGAAGCTAGTTGGTGTCAAAGCTATGTGAGCCCCACATAGATGTAAATGTTTTATCCACGCTGTCCATCCATTTTGTCATCTTATTTAAGGGCATGAGACAAAAAATGAGGCAGATCCAAGTCATAGGTGGACCACCCTACAGGAAAATGGTTTTAATCAAGCATTCACCGTTAAAAACTTCCTAAGGCCCACTGTAATGTTTATTTGCCATCCAACCTGTTAATAAGGTCACTTACACTAGATGAAGGGAAAACACAATTATCAGCTTAATCCAAAACTTCTGTGGCCCCCAAAAAGTTCTCAACGATAAGCATTCAATCCCCACTGTTTCCTGTGGTGTGGTCCACCTGAGATTTGGATATACCTCATTTTTTTACTCATGCTCTAAAATCAGCTACGAAATGGATGGACAGTGTGGATAAAATAAATACATCAAAATGGGGCCTACAAAGCTTTGACACCAGCTAGCTGGCTACTGTTTGGGTCACTGGTCAAACCACATCGATTGGAAGCCACACACAGGTGGGCCCCACATGCAACCCTTAGAATAAGCTCATTCTAATGGAACTTGTAGAGGAAGTGGCCTCAAATTCAAATATATTGGCATCATTATCTTATTCTTATCATAGATACTTGGGTTCGTTTGAGAGCTTGTGAAAGAAAGTAAATTGGAAATGGATTTAGAGGTAAATGAATTGAGATTAAATGGGTTTACATAATTGTGTTTGGATAGGAGTAAGGGGCCATTTAGATGAGAGTAATTGGAGGTAAATAGGGGGAATTGGGAGTAAATGGAGGTAAATGGTATTTGGGGTGTGTTTGGATGGAAGCAAATTTATGTAAATGGAAGTAAATGTGCATGTAAATGAAATCCTCTTTAGGAGAGAAGATTTGGAAGTAAATGGGGGTGAAATAACTTTCTAAGCTTAGATAGTCACACATGTAAACAAAAGTGCCACTATGCACATGTCCGTCATCCACATGTCGCGCTAATGATACTCCCTAACCATCCAAATATCGGCTACATCACTAAAATAACACCAAAAGAATGATCCAAACCATCCAAGGGATGGCCATCTAAATGAACAGTTAAAAACCATTCGCAAGTTGCTTGTTTGTGATCCTTATGTTTGTGGCCTACCTAAGGCTCAATTTTCTCATTTTTTTTTGCTAGAGTATACATTTCAATGGGCTTATTACAATTATTCTATTAAATATCACATACGTGTACTAACGCGGGATATTAAAGTTGATATGGGATATCACATATATTCCTGTGAATATATTGAAAAATTCAAATGCATTCCAGCTCCTCCAGCCAAAACAAAACATTTTGATTTCAAATAGGGTTAGTTTTGTATTAGCTGACAAGAGCTTTGCTAAGCTCAGAGGCATGTGCAGTAAAGCTCATGGACATGCCGTGCATGAGCCAGCATGGCAGGATAGATCTGAGATGCCCATTATCGACCGTCCACATCACTAGTTGGCCCCTAATTATGAATGGCCCACATTTAAAGTAGGCCCGACCCACCGTGAAGTTAGGGCTCACATAAAAGGTGGGCTACTCATGATGGGCAGTGGACATTGAAGGTGGACCCCATATGATGGATACCCACATCAAAGTGGGCCCCAAATAATGGAGGGTCTAGATCAAAGGCCAGCCCTTAATAATGGGGTGTGGATTTGGTACTACCCCACCACGACCAAGCTAGAGAGGGCCGGTCATGTCATGGCTCTATAGGGTCCACCGCAATCTATATGTTTTACCCACAACGTCCATCTATTTTGAAAGATCATTTTAGGGTAAAAACTCAAAAAAAAGATGCAGATTGAAGGCTCATGTGGACCACACCACATGAAGCAGAGGGGATTTAAAGCCTACCATTGAAAAATTCTTGAGGATGACAGAAGTTTTGGATTTAGTTGATATTTATGTTTTCCCTTCAAACATGTCTATGTAACCTTATGAACAGGTTGGATGGCCAATAAACATCACAGTGGGCCTTCGGATGTTTTCAATGGTAAGAGTTCAACCCCCACTGCTTCATGTGGTGTGATCCACTTGAGCCTTTGATCTTTTTTTGTCTCATGCCTTAAAATGATCTTTCAAAATAGATTGACAGTATGAACATATAGCTCACGGTGGGCCCCATAGAGTCCCTGACATGACTTTATGAACATCCGGCTCTATCTGCGTCTTGGTGGGGGTAGTACCCAATCCGCCCTCATATAATGATTGGCCCGCATCCAAGGCCCCGCATGTTGTATAGCTTACTGTGAAGGTAGGGCCCAAACAATGGACATCTCACATCAAAGGTGGGCTCCATGTTATTGGTGGTGATGATACCAATATTGCCGGTACATGAAGCTAGGTGGGGGCTCGATGTTCGTGAGAAATCCACTCCATCTATCCATTTTGCTAGATCATGGGCCCCAAAATGAAGCAAATACAAAACTCAAGTGGGCCGCCCATTTTGCTAGATCATGGGTCCCAAAATGAAGCAAATGCAAAACTCAAGTGGGCCGCGTGACAGGACGTTGTGAGGATTGAACTTACACCATTGAAACATTCATGGGGCTATAGAAGTTTTGGATGAGGCTAATATTTTTTTTCTTTGGTTTATGCCAATAGGAATGACCTTATGAACGGTATGGATGGCATATAAACATCACGGTGGACCCAAAGAGGTTTCAACAATAAGCATCCTATCGTGCAGCCCACTTGAGTTTTGCTACTTCCTCAATTTTTTGCCCATGTCCTAAAAATGATCTGGCAAAGCAGACAAACATAATGGATTTCTTTTACAAACATCATGGTGGATCTTACCTAGCTTCATGTCCCATGAAGTTTGCGGTCAATCCATGCCTGCAGTGAACATTGAAGGTGGGCTCCCCATGATGGACAATTAACATTGATAGCAGGCCCCACTTAATGGACAGTCCACATCAAAGGTCAACCCTTATGATGAATGGCCTACATCCAAGGTGGGCCCTGCATGATGGAGGCCCACTTCAAAGCTAGGTCTGCATGATGGATGGTCCACGACAAAGTTGGGCTCCACATGATGCACGATCCACATCCAATGTCCGACATGATGGACAACCCACATCCGAGGTGACCCCACATGATAGATAGTCCACAATGAGGTTGAAGCTTGCAAGATGGATGCTCCATATTGAAGTGGGCCCCACACAATGGACAGTTCACATTGAAGACGGCAAAGGTGGGCCTAACATAATGACTGGTCTGCATCAAAGGTTGGCCCCTATGATGGACAATGGATATTATAGGTGGACCCTACATTAATAAGAAAAAATTGAAAGATATTTTAAAAAAAAAGAAAAAAATGAAAGAGGAGAAAAATAGGAGAAAAGTGATTGAAAGAGATTTAAAAACTACCTATGGATGTTGGAAACCAAGCAAACTTTCTTACTTTTTGGGTAAAACATACTAAATGTACAGTAAGTTACTTTAAATAAGCTATTTATGCCTCAAGGAGCTTTTCTTCGCTTCTACTTAATCAGCAGATAAGTATGTGAGGTTAGTATGTTTTTAAAATACCTCACCAAAAAAAGTCTCCATGTTGCATGGCTGAAACACCCAGTCCAGTAATGTTGTGACCGTGGGGCCCATCTTGACGCATGTGTTATGTATCCACTTTTGTCCATCCATTTTGTCAGCTTATTTTAGTGTATTGGTCCAAAAATAAACCATAACCAAATCTCTGGTGGACCACACTGGAGAAAACTGTGGTGATGGAACACCCAGCATTAAAAACTACCAAGGGCCCACGATAATGTTTATTTGCCATCCAACCTGTTGATAAGATCCCATAGACCAAGGATGAATGGAAAACATAAATATAAGCTTGATCCAAAACTTTTGTGGCTCCCACTAAGTTTTTATATGGTACAGCCCACCTCAGATTTGGATTTGCTTCATTTTTTGGCCCATGCTCTAAAATGAGACAGCAAAATCCAAGAAATACACAAAGGTGGGCCACGGTCACGGCCTGGCCGAGAACATTGTTACCAAGATGGAATCGAATCTGCTCTCTCTGGATGGGATTGCTGGGTGAACCCAACTATTGCGCAGCATGCCAACAACGCTGGTGAACCGAGATCCAATCTCCGGTCTCACCCACAAACGATAAACATGAAGAAATAATAACTAGAAGAGGAATCACACAAATCAACAATCCACAAGACAAAATTTATGTGGAAAAACCCCAACAAGGGTAAAAAAAACCACGGTGCAAAACTCTACTATGAAGAAAAACGAAGTTACAAGCAATACACTTACCTTCTCCTATGATCCCATGCACAGAGATGGCCCTTTTGCTAATCCTCTTACCTTTTTCTCACCTTAGACGTATAGAAACCCTAATCCCATAGCCTAATCTCGATTTACACCCCTTTATATAGCAAACCCTGCAAATAGAACACAAAATTGGAAACCCCGCAAGTCTGCGGTCGGTCGAGCACCTGGTCATAATTTGGTCGGGCGCCTGCCCATTACAGAATTCGTCCAACGAGCAACGGCCTAAATCAAACCAATATTGGGAGCCCGGTCACTTTGACCGTCGGGCGCCTGCCTGCTGACAAAACTGTCCAGAGGCGAACTGTCTCAAATCGTATGAATATCGGGCGCCCAGTCCAAAGACCGTCCGAGCGCCCAACCATACATTGGTGTGTCAGACTCCACACTTAACAATCTCCCACTTGGAGACACATCACCACATGATCCTTCGTCTACTACATCCGAAGTACACCACCTCTCAATCTTCAAGCCTGAAGACCAATCAAAGCTGAACAGAGCTTCAGCTTCTCCCGTGTGACCGCCTTGGTCAACATATCTGCAGGATTCTCACTTGTATGAATCTTCTTAAAAGCAATCGATCCATCTTCTAATAACGAACGTATGAAGTGATATCTGATGTCAATATGTTTGGTCCTCGAATGAAAGGTTGAATTCTTAGCCAAGTGTATTGCACTCTGATTGTCACTGTACAACTTGCAATCTGCTTGCTTCTTCCCCAACTCTTCCATAAAACGTTGCATCAACACCATCTCTTTGCACGCTTCTGTAATTGCAACATATTCTGCTTCCGTTGTACTGATGGATACTATCTTCTGTAACTGAGAGATTCAATTGACTGCAGCACTACCCAGGATAAAGACATACCCTGTAGTGCTCCTTCTGCTATCAATATCCCCTGCCAAATCTGAGTCGACGTAGCCCTGTAGCTTGATTTTTTATCATCCATAACATAGCCCTACATCCACAGTACCTACTAGGTATCTGAGGATCCACTTCACAGCTTCTCAATGTTCCTTCCCGGGGTTGTTCATGTACCTGCTAACAACTCCCACTGCTTGAGCAATATCTGGCCTCGTGCTAACCATAGCATACATGAGGCTCCCTATAGCTGACGAGTAAGGGACTTTAGCCATGTAGTCCCGTTTCTCCTGCGTCTTAGCTCTTTGCTCCTTAAAAAGCTTGAAGTGGTTGGCTAATAGAGTGCTAACCGGCTTAACACCTCCCACGCTGAATCGATCAAGTACCTTGGTTATGTACTCTGCCTGTGACAAAACTAGCTTCTTGTTTTTCATGTCACGCTTTATCTCATGCCTAAGATTTGTTTTGCAGCTCCTAAATCCTTCATGGCAAACTCTCTAGACAGTTGTCTTTTGAGATATGAAATGTCTTTCATGCTTGATCCGGTCACAAGCATATTATCAACATACAAAAGAAGAATGATTTATCAAACATCTTCAAGTAACAACAGTGGTCTGCATGACATCTCCTGTACTCGTTTCCCGACATGAAACTGTCGAACTTCTTGTACCACTGCCTCGGGGCCTGTTTCGGGCCTTATAGACTCTTCTTAAGTCTACACACCTTGTTCTCCTTTCCTGGTGCAACGTATCCTGTCGGCTAATGCATATATATCTCTTCTTCAAGGTCTCCATGAAGAAAGGTTGTCTTAACATCTAACTGCTCTAGATGTAAGCCCTCTGTAGCCACTATACTCAAGACCATGCGAATCGTAGACATTTTCACCACAAGTGAAAGTATTTCTATGAAATCGATACCTGCCTTTTGTTGGAACCTTTTCACAACTAGTCTAGCCTTGTACCGTTTCGAACCATCGTGCTCCTCCTTCAGTCTGTAAACTCACTTGTTATGAAGAGCTTTCTTACCCTTAAGTAGAGTGACTAGCTCCCACGTATGATTAAACTCAAGAGAGTACATCTCATCTTCCATGGCTTGCTCCCACTTAACCCGCATATTTGACCATAATGCCTCTTCAAAACACTCTAGCTCACCATTATCTGTCAACAGTAGATAATGTGAGGAGGGTGAGTATCAGACCTTGGGTCTCCTCTCCCGAGTAGACCTCCTCACAACGGGTGTCTGCGGCTTTGCCTCATCATGCTCCTGTGCATGCTAATCCTGTGGCACTATAACACCCGTGTCCGGTAACTCTTCCAACTCTACGAATTCTTTCTCATCGGCCTTATTCTGTTTTTGGCAATCTGTCTTTATGCATCAATTTTTCATTGAAGATTACGTCTTTGCTTCTGATAATTTTTCATCTGTCTTTATGCATCAATTCTCATCGGTTCTCTGTGTCCCAAAACCGGTAGCCAAAATTATTCTGCCCGTAACCTATAAACGTGCACCTTTTGGACTTCGCATCCAGCTTGTTTCTGTGCTCTGCATTAATGTGAACATAAGAGGTGCAACCAAACACTCTGAGATGTACAAGGTTCACCTCTTTTCCAGTCCATGTTTCTTCCGGTAGCCACCATCCAATGGTGCTGAGGGACTTCTATTGATGAGATATATAGGTAGTATTCACAGCATCTGCTCAAAAAATCTTAGGCAATCCTACATGTAGCCTCATGCTCCTAGCGCGCTCAAGGATGGTCATGTTAATGCGCTCAGCCACACCGTTCTGCTGCGGTGTCTCTGGAATCGTTTTCTGATGTTTGATCCCATTTACTGCACAATACTCCTCAAACCTCTTATTACAATACTCTCCCCCATTATCCGATCTGAGACACTTCACAGTTTTACCGGTCTCATTTTCTACTATAACTTTCCACTTCTTAAATACATCAAATACATCAGACTTGTGCTTTAAGAAATAAACCCACAGTTTTCTACTAGCATCATTAATGAAAGAAACAAAATAGTGTGAACCACCAAGAGATGATACCTGTGCCGGTCCCCACACATCAGTGTGTACAAGCTCCAACAGCTGTGTCTTTGGAGTGCGTCCTGTCTTCTTGAAGCTTACTCTCTTCTGCTTGCCATACACGCAATCCTTGCAGAATTCCAGATTGATTGCCTTCAACCTTGGTAGCTTTCCCTTTGACAATAGCACTTTCATCCATTTCTCACTCATATGTCCTAACCTCTTATGCCATAAGTGCCCATTCACTCCAGTTCATACGACTGCGAGTGAACTATATGATCCGGAAGTCACGTACAAGGTACCTTCCTTCTTGCCTCGAGATATTACCAAGGCACCTTTTGTGACCTTCCATGCATTCGCTCGTGAATGTCGTTACATATCCGGTATCGGCCAACTGCCCCACTAAGATCAAATTCCGTCTCAAACTCGGTACATGTCTGACATCTTTCAACTTCAAGACCGTTCCGTCTTTTTGACTTAAGTGAACGTCTTTCTTGCCAACAATACTGCATAGCTCATCATCACCCAGGTAGACTTTTCCAAAGTTACCTGGCACATAATCACGAAGAACTTCTTTTGACGAAGTGGCATGAAACGAAGTACTCGAGTCTATAACCCAAGACTCATTCCGCGCATCAAGAGACAAGATTAACGCCTCTGTGTCACTCTCCTTAGATAGATTCACTGAATCTTTCCCACCTTGAGAGCTTCCTTTTTGTTTCTTAAGCGCCCTGCAATCATGCTTCATATGACCCTTCTTCCCGCAATGCCAACACCCGTCCTTGTCTTTCGATCCCTTGGACTTATTCCTCGACTTAGAACGACCGTGTTTATTGCCTCATTTGTTCAAAGATCTTCCTCTTTCTTCAATGTTTAGAGCATTCCCTGAATCCCTTGAAGCTCCTAATGCCTTCCTTCTAGATTCTTCACTTAGAATTAGACCGGCCACATCATCGAATTTCAACTTCGTAGACCTTGAGGAATTGCTCACAGTAATCACCAAACCATTCCAACTGTCTGGCAAACTGGACAAGATCAATAGTGCCCTGACCTCATCATTAAAAGTGATGCCAACAGATTCCAATTGGCTCGTGACTGTATTGAACTCGTTTAGATGTTCAGTCACGCCCCCACCGTCTGACATCTTCATGTTGAATAGCCGTTTCATAAGATGAACCTTATTGGACGCCGAGGGTTTCTCATACATCGTAGCCAAAGCCCGCATTAATTCTTTTGTGGTCTTTACTTTGTATATATTGAAGGCGACGCTCTTACACAAAGAGAGTTGGATCGTTCTTAAAGCCACTAAAGCCCATTCATCATCTATCTTCTCTGGTTTCTTCTCTTTTACTCCTAGAGGAATGTAGAGGTCCTTCTGATACAGATAATTCTCCATCTGCATCTTCCAGAAGGCAAAGTTTGAACCATCAAACTTCTCAATTCTAGTTTTCCCTTCTTCCGTTATCGCTCCCACTTGAACTAAACCAATAGCTCTGATACCAGTTGTTGCGCAACACGCCAACAACGCCGGTGAACCGAGATCCAATCTCCGATCTCACCCACAAACGATAAACATGAAGAAATAATAACTAGAAGATGAATCACACAAACCAACAATCCACAAGACAAAATTTACGTGGAAAAACCCCAACAAAGGTAAAAAAAAACCACGGTGCAAAACTCTACTATGAAGAAGAACGAAATTACAAGTAATACACTTACTTTCTCCTATGCTCCCATGCACAGAGATGACCCTTTTGCTAATCCTCTCGCCTTTTTCTCACCTTGGACGTCTAGAAACCCTAATCCCATAGCCTAATCCCGGTTTACACCCCTTTATATAGCAAACCCTGCAATTAGAACACAAAATAGGAAACCCCGCACTTAAGTCTGCGGCTGGTCGGGCGCCCGGTCATAACTGGGTTGGGCGCCCGCCCATTACAGAATTCGTCCAGCGAGGAACGGCCTAAATCAAACCAATATTGGGCGCCCGCCTGTTGACAAAACCGTCCAGAGGTGAATTGTCTCAAATCGTATGAATATCGGGCACCCGGTCCAAAGACCGTCCGGGTGCCCGACCATACATTGGTGTGTCAGACTCCACACTCAACACCAACACCACCTACAAAGGCCCACCTTGATGTTTCTTAGTAATCCACCACGTCCATCCATTTTACCATACCATGTTAGGAAGTCAGCCCAAAATAGAGGCAATGCCTACGATTGAAACCTTTGCTAGAACCAGTCATCTAGGTAGGGCACACCCTGATGCTGTTGAGAATCCACCCCGTCCATCCTCTATTATGGCTCATGTTAGTAGGTGGGTCCAAAAATGAGGCAGATCCAAAACTTAAGGGGGGCATTGAAGGAAATAATGGTGATTGAAAGACCACAGTTGAAATCTTCTTGGGGTCCACTATGCTGATTACATACCATCCAAACTGGTCATAACGTCATTCTCACCTCATAAGATTATATGAAGAAACCGGTGGACGGGGTAGATATTTCAAAAAAACAATGTCCCCCATGACTATTTCAACCATGGTAGGTTTCAAGTAGTGTGGGCCACTTGAGAATTAGATCCACCTCATATTTGGACTCACAGCCTAAAACGAGCTGACGAAAATGGAGGATTTCTCAACAACATTATGATGGGACACTCCAGATTTTTTAGCCTATCCATTCTATGGTGGGGTTCAATAACACAATTTCAAGCTGCATGGCCCACTTGAGTTTTGAATCTTTATTATGTTTGGGCCTGCCAATTAAATGATCTGGAGAACTAGTGAACCGGTTAAATTTCTCAGAAACATCAAGGTGGGCCACTTGACAATTTGCATAGTTTCAACAGTTGGAGTTTAATACCACTTCGTGTGACCACTTAAGTGTTGTATCTACCTCATATTTGGGCCCGCCCCTTAAAATGAGCTGAATAAAATGATTTACAGAGTGGATTTCTGAAAAAAAAAAAAAAAAAAACCATCATGGGGCGAATTCCCAACATGGCCCAAATAGATATCCCATCCATTTATCAGGTGGAGGATTGAAACTTGAAAAAAAAAATTTGACTTAAGGAAATAAAGTTACTTTATCTAATAATCTACTAATTTAAGTTTAATAACCAAACTAACCTAATTAAGAAAATTAGCTTATTAACTTACATAAGCTAAAAAAGCAACTTAGCCAAATGGCCCTAAGTTACTTGAGGCATAAGTAGCTTAAGCAAAACGACTTATGATCCAAATGGCCACTGACTGACCATAAGAATTGTTGGCAAAATAGGATTCACTGAGCTTACCTCAAATAGCTGGGGACAAGCTTATGATGATGATGATCTCAACCAAACGTTAAACTCTTCCGGAACTTACGTTGCAACGACCGTAGATCATCCGTCCATCTCCTGTTCTTCCTTTGCTTGATCACGATCAGCTTCTCATGGATGCACCAAGGAAAACTAATGAAGTGAGGCCTACCCATTCCCACATTGTACCGACCCCAGTAGTTGGGATGATACGTTACATGATACCATGCAGACGCCTTTGCATACACATCGTCTGCGTGACAGTTACTGTTGAACTGAGCTCTAGCTTCCTTCTTCAGTGACTTAACTGCTGACCTGATTGCATCCGCTTCACTCGCCTTCGTAAAGAGCTTCGACATTCTCATTACACTTCCACTAATGATCTCCGCCTCAGTTTCGATTCCGTAACGCTCCATCAGATTACCCAACTTATATCATACTCTTGGGTGCGTTTCACACAAGCCTGAGGATCTCGCCCCCCAATGCACTAGAATTATGGACTAAGATAATGCAATTATCAAGAGTTAACAAACAACCACACGACACAAGGAGTTTTTACGTGGAAAACTCTCAAAAGAGGTAAAACCCACGGTACCTAGTCCAGATCAACAATCCACTATATCAGAGAACTGTTACAACCGATCACAAGCACACACAGCTTGGATCAAACCTTCTTCACCCACACGGGGATGGATAACAATGAAAGGACAAGAAAACTGAGAGATCTCACCCGAGCACGAGGACGTTGAAGAGCCGAGACGTCGTTGCACCGGGAATCACCTTCTCGAGCAATGCCTCCTCTATCAACAAGCTTCCTCTCCCTCTTTCTCTTCCTCTCTTTCTCTTTTTCTCTCTCTCTCACCTAGGACGTGTAGAACAACTTGTGGGAATACCAAAATCCCGAATTAGAGCTCCATATATATAGTTTTGCAAGAGTCCTAGCCCGATTTGGAAACTGCAATAGCAATCCGCGCACACCTCCGACCGGTCGGCCAAAACCGCCGGCCGGTCAGACCCACCAAAATTGGTCTAGAGAGAAATCTGTGTTAGAAAACACGTAACCCGACCTGTCTGCCGACCGGTCGGCCAGGACCACCGGCCGGTCGGACGACCGGTCGGCCTTCACAAAAAACACTCCAGCGATTTTTGTGTTTCCAGCCACTTTGTCCGGCCGGTCGGCCAGGGGCACCGACCGGTCGGACATGAATATGAACTCTCTCTCTCCTCTGTCTAATGAGGAGGAAAATGCCAACACATACTGCATTTTGCAAAAGAAGGCGTCGTCGATGTAGCATTCAAACCCATTGAATTTCATATCAGTGTAATATGATTTCAATGCCACCTCCCTAGTGAACGATAATATGTCGTTAGTACTCGGTGTGATGTCCTTGATTGCTCTGAAGAGCTTTCCGATCACACGTTCAGATATGTAAGTGGGCTTGTCGGGCTTTTCCATGAAGTCCGGGAACTCCTTTGGCTGTAGATGAGGAGGGATATTCGCTGGCACGCCCGTCTTGGGGTAGTCGACGGCTATTGAGAATAGCTTCGCAGGCTCCATGCAGGACTTGCTCTCGGTCATCAAGGGCTCCTTGTCAGCAAAGACGACGTGGGCATTTGAGATAATTCCTAAGCTGTCGTTGAGAATATAATTCGTGAAGTACTCCATGACATCCTGCAACATGAAAATGCTACGATGATCACAATGTATTCTGTCCATTCATTTTTTGTTTCTGTAAGCTGGCATTTGGGTGGACCATCTAATCATGGATGGCCCACAGGGTCTTCACAAGCCATCTTACTTCAGTTATTGTGTTTGGGGCAGCAACATAAATGCAACCTGCATTAAGCAGGCCAGGGTGTTCCTTGTTTTTTCACCCCAAATCTGTTTACACAGAGAATGGTCTGACCAGGATTTGGTGGTAGCCCATCCTATAGGCATTGGCAAATCGTGAATGTCCAGACATTCCCTGAAGAAAATATTACACGGTTGTCGATTGCTGATGAGGCATGGAAAAATAATGATGTTTCCAAGCATTCATATTGTGGACATGTGCTTCAAACTGCATTCATGATTTATTTCATGTCCAACTTGGATGTATCATAATTAAAATTGAGAGCTAATCAACTACAACCACTTGATGGTATGGCCCATCTTTTATGCCGTTCAAATTTCTGTTTTCGTTTTCGCCCTTGAAATATTGAAAATATTGGGTGTCTTCAAACGTCAAGATGCTTTAAAAAACAAGTTATATGTTAACTTGGCATACGAATGGTTGTAGGTGATTGATTCTTGTTAAAATTTGGAGCCTAGACACTCAATCAGGGGTGTTTGGATTGAGAGAATTCTCTGGCAATGAATTCGATTTCCATGGAAATCGAGTTTGCGACTGTTGAAAAAAGGAACTGCAGATTTCGATTTCCTTTCTAAGGTTTTACTAAAAGAACATGGATATTGTTTTCACCCAAAAAACATGTTAAATGTAGATTTCCATGGAAAAATGCAGTCCAATCGCAACATTGGAATTAGAGTTGGATTCCACAGTTCTTATTTGCTGAGGATACCATGGGGTGTTCAATGTCTACATATTCGATTCTCTCTATCCAAAAAGGCCATGAAATTACTAACTGGTTATTTCCAATTTATTAGAGTGATAATTTCAATTGAATTTGATAGAGCATCCAAACACACCCTTTCATGAGAGAAGATACAATCACCACTTACTACAAATGTTACAAGGTATGAAGAATCATAGGTCCTGAACCTCAGTAGATGTACGGTTTTCTGAGGCTATCAGTTCCATATGGGGTCATGGAGCCATGATTTATTGATCTGTACAGTTGATATGATGGGCACCATCATGGTCAGGAACCCCTGAAAGCCTCTTAGCTTGGAAAAATCCTAGCCATTCAATTAGTGGCTCACGAATAGAGAGTTAAGAAAGAAAAATGAGCGCTCACCAAATCCAATGGAAAGAAGAGAAAAATGGGTGGGGTGGAGGGGACGGGGGCAAAAAATCAAAGGCTTAGGATCTTCCAATTTGAGACCATCTGACGAATATATGCAGTGGAAGGACAAGCAAGCAATGGTTCCAATCCAATAGAAAAGAAGAAGAAGAAGAAAAATAAAAAAAGGGGCCACAGATTGAACATGTTAGGAATTAGGACTCTTTTGATTTGGGTCACATGGATTAGTACTTAGGCGCTTGTGTTATTTGTTTGGCTAATTTTATCTTAATATATGTTACCACTGAAAATCCACAATTGTCATTCATGTAATGTTAAGTGAGGATTGCTAAGTCCACTATGCATGTATATGAGGCAGCCATCTACCAATCCACAACATGTGCTTAGCATGGCAATCAAACTGAAAGATCCAAGCTGTGAGTCACATGGGCCTGACCATATAGATGATTCCACCAAACAGTCAGGATGGACCACTTATCAAATGGGCCAAAATATTAGAAACTGGTGGATGGTTTAGAAAAATTTGGACAAGTGTATTTAGCTCTGTTTGTTTCTTAAACTGTGAACTATCTGATAAGTGGACCAACCTTACTTTTGGGCCAGAGCATTTACACAGTGGGACCGACATGATGCATGGCTTGGATCTTGTATCCATGTTCCATGCCAGGCACACGTGGTGGCATGAAGATGGTCTGTCCTGTACATGTGTGTGGACTCAAAGCTGTTAAGTTCTCTAAAGTATACGGAAGGTCCCTAAACCATTTTTTTTTCCATTCAATCCAACCCAATCTTCATGCCCGGTAAGCAGAAATCATGCAAACCAGATCTTCTATCCATCCCATCGATGTCTTGAAAATGGATGGTTAGTATTGTGGCACAGAAAACAGTCCAATAATCAAACATTCGTTGAGTAGGCCCCATCTTGGATTGCTTATGGTCTCAAGAATCACTTTGAGAAGACGACTCTAGCTATTCCATCGGTGGCTTTGAACACAAACGATTATGATACATTCCAAATCAGCATGATCTTTGTATGTTGGCCCATGAAGTGGACGGTTCAAATCAATTGCTTGGCAGTGTCCATGAATCTAATGGCAAACGGAGATTACCTACAAAATCAGAACTCACTGTCCATATGCATGTGTACATTGTATTTCAATGATAAAACACACTCATAACAAATTTCAGTTTGCTGCAAATTATACTACTATCCATCATGATGCAGCACAACACACTGCAACCAAGATATGGGTCTTCCACATTTACCAAATGCAAATTAATACAACAAGACCACGATAGATTTCAAAGAAACTAAGAATGAAAAATAAACAAATTGCAGCATCATTGCAGAAAAGACACAATGTGTGAGAATCATACCTCTATTTCAACATCGCTGATCCAGGTTCTTAGCTGGTGATGCGACATATTCCATAGGTGAGACTTGACGAGGTGGAATAAGGTTAGGGTCCCAGCTCACAAAGTATAGATCTCCATCCAAATCTCTCCCCGAGCACTCGTTTGGGTGGGGTCTAAAAGCACAATCCAACCAGCATTTAAAAAGATTATGAGATGAGAAAAGGAATGAGGTGTTTGTGCATGGCTATGCCAAAAAGAGAAGCAAACAATATCAAAGCCAAAGCAATAAGCTTTAATGAAACTGCCTAAGAACATTAATACAGCATATCGACTACAGAACTTGAAATGATTCTCAACGAAATTATCCAAAGGCTCCCTGAATTCTGTAGTTCAAATAATCCAAGCTTATAATTTCAATAGCCCTGTAAAGGTCACTGTGGGAGGGAGTAAACACAAATGATGGACTGCCTTAGAATCTGAGGGCCTGTTTGGAACGCGGGATTAAATGGAATGGAATTGCATTAGATGGAGCTAACACCATTATTGCACAGTGATTGCATGCCTTGGAAATACCGTGGTATTTTGACCATCCAATCTCACGTTTGGGATCAATTCTTCCTTTGGGAAAAACACTTAATTAAGTGAAACCTGTGTTTGGTGGACCATGGAATTGTAATCAACAGACCCGATCTCACAACTGATGCCCGTCACCTATGCGCATATGCAGCTCGAATGTCATGTGTAAAGGGCGCATATGGATGGACAGCGTGGATAAAACACATGCATCAACATGGGGCCGCCAGATTTAGTGGATTTCGAAATCCACCTAGAAATCCTGCAATATCTACTATTGGGACTGGATGATATGATGCCAGGATTAATCCAATCCTTCTTGCCATTTCCAAACGCCGGATGGAATTTGCATGGAACCAAATGCAATTCCATACCACCAAATCCCACATTCCAAACAGGCCCAAAGGTTTTAAAATCAATCGTACTGAAACGGAGTATATGGAATGCAATGTTAGTAACAATGGGAGTGGAAAGGAGTCAGCTAGCTAAGATTGCCAACCAAGAAGTACCACAATATGACCATGTTTGATATTTTAGGTCAATAATTCATGAGAGGAAAGATTGAGAAGGATGTTGCTCATAGAATTAGAGCTGCGTGAATGAAGTAGAGATGTGCCTCTTGAGTTTTATATGATTGCTGTATTCCAATCAAACTGAAGGGGAAATGAGGATGTTGAGATGGATGAGGGGCAAGATGAGAATGCATGTGAGGGAACTTAGGAGTAGCGCCAATAGGTGACAAGATGAGGGAAAAAATAAATATCCATTTTTTATAGCCAGACCACATTGGACCAGCCTACCTTTTAGCCATGAAACAAAAGAGTGGGGCCACCTGATGAACAATTCTTATCTCACACACATGCGAAATTAATCAAGCCATCATATTCCAGGATTCAGCACAAATATCAGAGTATACTGATTTCAAACAGAGAAGACAGTACTAAATGCAATGATGCATGAATGAGAAATGTTAACAGAGAGCATTTGATGTTAAAAAATAAAAAACTATGAGCACAAGTCAAAAGGACATCTGACCTCTTTCCTCTTTGTGGAAAAACAATGCAATCAACCATATGGTACAAAGCAGGCACATCAACGGCTGTCAAGATACATACATCACCAGGGTGGAGGCAGGGGTTTTTCGCAACGACAACCTCAACCTTTCCCGTCACCCCAAGACTCCGAAACGTAGCATTACTATAGAACTTCTCACAGCCGATGGAAGAAATGTTCACAAACACCTGCCCATATTCCAGAGTCCTAGTTTCATCCAAGCATCCCATCATCACTCTCCCCTCCGGAACTGAATATCCTTGCTTTAGTCCTCAGTTGTAACAGCATTGATGACCTGAAATGTCTGAAGCATCATTAAAAGGAACGGCTCGCTATCAGGCTTATAACCATCCTTCAACATCTCTCTAAGAAACTTGTTGTGTTCTCCAGGATACATGTCCTCAAGTGCCTCTTGCGCCCTCTCTGGATCTACCAAAATTGAATTTAATTGCTCTACAGCCTTCTTTTGCAGCATTTCAAAGACATGGTCTTTGACCCCAAGGGTCGACAAAAGAGTAATCACCTGACGGTTGAGAAAACATGGTTGGTACTTGCTCCATGACAAAACATCAAGCTTTGTGTTCTCAGATTTATACTTACACATGCTATTTCGTAAGGAAAGCTTATAGCCTTGACATTGGGTCCACAGCCACGACCCCTTTATAACCACCATACCTAATCTGGAAAGCAGATGGTTCTATACATTTGGAGTGGCATTTTTTCCACACTATTCTTGCAAAGTTAGCAGACTATTTTCCCAATTCCATCAGAGAAAATATATTGTGTCCCTATTTGTTACCACCTTGATATCACGAAGAATTTCGATTTCGTGCCTACCAACATCTTCAGTTTCTGTCGACGAACCGAATGATTGACCCATCCTGACCGCAAATTTTGCCACATTTCTTATACCGCTAAAATCACCCATCCACTTGCGGATTGCAGCAGCATTGAGTCCAGTCCCTTGAAGCGAACATCCATGTGGAACTCTCCTGCAGCTGACTTGCATGAGAAGGCGAGAAATTCAAACTTCTTGTTACCAATAATAATCCCATTTTTCAACGTAGAGAGTACCCTTTCATGAATACGGTTATGTTCGCCACGGTTTGATAAATCCATCAACCATAATCTCTCCCACTCCTCGTCAACAAAGGAGACTCGGAGGAAGTTATCAATATCGTCGGTATAGTTGCGGACCACACGATTGGAAATGCTAATGTCTGCCCCTCTAAAATATACTTTACAGGGTGTGACCAGAACCCTGTGAACATAGACTGAGCTATGTTCCAATGAAATGGTCGAGGATATGGGAAGACGATCTAAGCTTTCAGTATTTTTGGTACTGCTCTTGAAGCCATTTCACGGGATCAAAACATGAATCTTTTAGATAGGTAAGATTCTCCAAGGCATGCCTTATGTACTGATATGAAACTGAATTAGGATTAAGCAAACGGAAAAAATCATCAGTGAGTGTGGGCCCCATAATGATCCCATTCTGAACCAAACTATTTATCTTAAACAGGATGCTATAAGGCAATTCAAATCCCCGGCGGGGGCCGACAATGGGGACGAGATCCAAACTGTAGGAAAAAGAAGAACCACTCTCTAAGACAAATTGGGCTTGGTTTTCTTTATAAAAAATGAAGTATTCACCAATATCTGGAAAAATGCAGCTGTTAGGAAGCTTCAAACACAATGTGGAAGATTGCCCTATACAACAAGATGGAGTGAAATCTGTTGATCTGACCCACTGATTATCTGGAGCATCCTTAAAATAGTTGAAAGAGGGACCATCATTTTTCCTTGCCGAGTTGGGTATAATCTTCTTGTAAATACGAGGGGCAGCTTGCATCTGGAAAAAGAAAAAGAGATCATCAACCAGTGTCAATGGTACTTCTATAACAGGCAAGAACAGAACCCAAAGCAGATGTGACATTCTTTGATTACATAGATACTTCAAGAATAGTAGCCACACGCTCTTTTTTTTTTTTTTTTTTTTTTGAGAAGTCACGTAATTTTATTGAAGAGGAAGTTTCCTCACAAAGAATTACAAACAAGACCAAAAGTATCAAAAGTATCAAAAAGGACAACAGGAAAAGATGCAAAAGATGGGAGAGAGCCCAAGAAATGACATCCAACTTAGCTTTCCTGAAGACCTCTACATGGGATCTGTAGAGATTCCAGAAGCATTTCTCATAGTAATCGGTCCATGTTGACCATAATGCAGCCAAAAAAGATAGTCTCCAAGGTATTCTTCCTTTATGTCCTATCCCACCCCTTATGCCGTGATGAAAACAGAGTTCCAATAGATGTTGCACAGTGTTTTAATATAGTGAATATTGCGTAGTGTAGCATTCACCCCTCTAAAATGTGAGGCATAAGCTACATAGTGCATAGCACAGGTGACACACTTCTTTTAGATTTTTAATTAAGGCTGCACATAGTTGCACCAAATATCATGGAATTTCATTATATTTGGTGCAAACGAACACAGCCTAAAATAATAAGAAAAATAGGCAAAGGTTTAAGTATACAGTTAAAGAAAGAGCATCATTAACTATTTAATATTGTTACTTATATTATTTTACTAAAATCATACAAAATTAACTAATTTTATTCAAAATAGAAAATTATAACAATTGTTAAAAACATTAGTAGACTTTAATGCTTTAATTGAAAATAACTTGCAGTGTAACATGTGGCATGTGGCATATGCAAATGAGCTTGTAGCGTAGGCTACATGTGACTAAGTTATTTTCATGAGCTACATGGCATTAAAGCTGAGCTATACTACATAGTATAAGTTACACGCTACATAGCGAAGCTATTTAAAGCACTAATGCACTAATGTTGCATTACCCAACAACACTAGAACAACTTGAGGAAACTGTCCCAAATCACTCTCGAGAAGGCACAATGAATGAATAGGTGGTCCATTGCTTCCAACAAACACATGATGCAGACGTCTTAGGTTTATGTACTAAGCATTAATTTGCCCCATGTTCAATAGAGCGACTTGTGTGCCATGACTACCATCCAAAGGAAGAGTCGCAATGATATGCCAGGTTCTTAACAGAACTGGGGAAGTAAGCCCATCATTATTCTTGATAATTCAACTGAAGGCACCAATCAATTGAATGATAGTGCAATACTTGATATTCAGTTTGTATTCATGCATTGTTTTTGTTTTTTTACTGACGACAAGGTGTCCCTGCACCTTTTTAAGGCGAGACTAATCCCTGTGGATGCGTGCAATCGCTGCAAACCACGTACATCGAGTAAAACATGGCAAGGGGAATCGACCTTGCGTTTCTGTGAGTAGTTAATTTTATAGTATAGCTATGAAATTTCCAACATTCCAACTTAATACAGCTTCATTCCATTTTAATCAGAAACCCATTATCTTGAATGGAAAAAGTCCATTGAGGTTGTCTACATGGACATGAACCTTGCCTTGGAAGAGGGCAAACCTAGGCTATCTGACGCCAATTTGGAGTTAGAGATTGCAAATTGCAAGGCTTTTCTCAAGTCCAATTAAGTGTGTCTTAAGATCATGAAGTATTAGATCTCTGAGACAATGAAGGGTGTCATGCCTGAATGCAAAGGAATTCTTGACTAAAATAGAAAACCAACTTAAAAAATCAGATACCCTCAGTTTTGAACTTTTCCCTCCTCAGTTTGGTACATTTCAAATAAACTATAACGCTCAAAAGAAGAAGTGGACATTAAACGAGCTAATTAATCAGTGCGTTCAAGGGGAAAAGAGGCTCGATGGGGAATGACATAGAATACACATCTTATAACCTCTAGACAAAGGCAAAATGAAAATAAGAAAAGGAAATCAAATACTAAAATACAAACTTCAGGTTCTAAAGTCGATAACCAACCTCAACCTGAAGATTAGTAATAGAAAAGCGGGCTACAAAGGATGTCAGCTTCTTTTGTCAGAAGCTAGACCATAAAAGAAGGAACACATTAAGTTTAAAGAATGGCTCGTAAAGAAGGGTAAACCTCGTTTTGGTCTATTTTGAATATATTCAATGTGCTATTAGGCTCCTGGTGGATAGATAGATTACAGTACTTTAAATCACATATATAATTCCATGTAGGATATATTGCATAGTTAGAGACCAACTGGAGCTGAGAAATTAGTCTGTGGTCAATGGTCAATGGATTACAGTACTTTAAATCACATAAAGCGCGACTTAGTTTCTATTTCTTGTTTAAACAATATGGTTATTGGTTTAAATTTGAAAAGGGTAAGCCTAATGTTTATTATGATTTAAATACTATTGGCACAAACATTTTGGTTAATAACTTTTGCCAATTGGACTTGAATACCTAATAGTTCTTTATATAAAAATTGCAACAACACTAGAAAAGCTAGAGAATAAAAATCCCTATATGTTGTGGCACAGACAATTAGGCCATATCTCTTATGAGATGATGAAAATACTTGTGTAAGAAGGAATTCCTCAATTTCTGTATTTTATAGATTAGGGTCTATATTGATTGTATTAAGTACAAATAGACCAAGACACTAGAAGATTGCTACTAGGAGCGTAAGACTCTTAGAGGTGATAGATACGGATATCCGTGGACCATTCCTTACTGCATCTTAGAATGAATGAAAGTCTTTTATCACCCTTAGATGACTACTCTCATTATGAGTATGCATACCTTATATATAATGAATAAGTTATCCTAGACACCTTTAGGTATTATAAAATACCTACAGGGTTGTGAGATGTCACATAATACACCATGCATATCCTTAATTGAGTCCCACGCAAGGCTGTATTGAAAACACTAATTTGTGACACCTTCATATATGGGGTTGTCTTAGAGAAGCCGAGCTGTCAACCCACAAGAAAGAAAACTTAAGCCCAGGACAATTAATTGTTGGATGCTTAGAAAGGTGAAAGGTTTCAGTTTCTATCAGGATTGTGAATTCTCGGAACTTTAGGTTCATTAAGAATATTAAAAATAATGGGAGGGAGTCCTAACTCTCGATTTGATGCCCTAAAAGATTAATTAGAACCTATAAGGGATGGAAAAATCTGGAATATTATTGAATGGCTTAAAAGGAATTAAGTCAATTGGTATTAAATGGGTATTTTAAACCAAACGAGACTCTATGGGTAACTTCGACATATATAAAGCCAGAATCATTGCTAGAGGGTTTTAATAAAAATGGGCATTGGTCTTAAGTAAACTTATTCTGTAGTCGCAAAGTAACAGTTATCCTTTTAACAAACGGACAATGGACTTCACTCGCACATATTAGAGACCCGTCCATTTGGATCGATTGGATATACAAGCATAGACCTTGTGGCCTACCTTAATGATAAAAGTCTACTCTAGCAACGTTTTCATTATAGAATTATATAATGAAGAGTGCGAAATAGTATGGCTTCACTTACTATGAATGTAGAATACATAGCTACTCTTGAGCCCACGCACAAGGCAATATGACTTCAAGTTTTACTCAGTACAGAATTGTCAAATGTTTGTATAATTCATCAACATGAAGCAAATGATGACAAATCTATTCCCTAAAGGTTGTGTTGTCACACTATTTATGAGGCATGTCTTCTATGGGAGTTATTGACCCCAAAGAAATATTAGATTAGTAGGAGCTTTCATTTAATCCTATTCACGTACAAAAATGTAGAGATATCATTTATTTTAACAATTTTGTTATACAATTTATTTTTCCTTCCCTTTTAGTGTGCACATTTGTTTTTTTAGTAAACAGGAATTAGTTTGTCTCATTAGAGATATGTAAAGCTCTTAGCAGAGACAATAGGATTACTTGAAGATAGGCACGAATGATCTCATTTAGACGTGAAATCTTCATACCACACTTCCATGCCCTTGATCTATGTCATTAAGGCCACTAATATTCGTGACAGTGATCCATCTCACTTCACAAAGATTAAATATTGTAGTGACCACCATGATCCAATATTAGTGGTCTTGATGAACCAAATCTAAGAAGCATTGCCCCTGTAATCCAATTATTATTATTTTTTTAAATCTAGAGGGTACCCATTATGAAGTTTCAAACCAATGTGTTTTGTAAATTGTTTCACAAAAAAAAAGAAACTTTTTTATTTTTATTTCATTATTGATCAATGTGGCCCAAGTAAGAGAACGCAAGACTTCTATTAGGTGGGCACCACGTGATCAATAGTTTGGATGATCTTACTGTTGGATATTTAGATTAAGCATATCGGTGGGCCCCACAATAGTTGTGACTAATTCAAATATGTAATGGGGTGGTGTGCTTGGACTATGTTGCGTATCCACATTACTTCAGTTGGACGTGGACTCTATCTAATGTGAAGGCTCCCGAGGGAGGAGTTGTGATAGGTTGAACTACTCCAAGCTCCTCTTCTATAGATACATCTTGATCCCCAAACCCAAATGTATAGGAAACTCAAGTCCCATTGAAAAGGGTTTCCAAAAGGGTGTGAGGTGAGTAAGGCCAAGTTCATAGATTCACATCTAAACAATCTACCGCCATTCAGGTACGCATTTCATATTCAATTAACAATTTTGATCTCCATTATTAATGCATAGACAATCCTACATTTTACAATATAGTTTTACAAGGTGGTCATGGATCAACAGGGTATTGAGATCCATGGAACACAACTCTCCCTTGGCCAGTAGTCGTTGTGCCTAAACTCAAGTTTCCAAGGACAACTAGAGGAATCTCTTCCTTAACCTATATATATATATATATGTATGATTTAAGATGTGCCCAAATACTAGCATAGCACCAATGACATGTCCATACATGACCCATGGTCAACATGATTTACGGTCAAGATCAACAAATCAACAATTAAGATTAACTCATTGACTTTGCAAGGCACCCACACTAACATCTGTGATGCTGGGAGGGACGTGATGAGGTCGATCACCGTCTTCCTCAAGGGATAACTACTCCAAATCCATGGAGCTCTCCAGAATTCTCAATAGACCTTCCTCGAATCCACGAGGGAAAGAATGACAAAGTCGAAATTTTGATTAATTAGATGAAAGATAAACCCCTAACAACGTCTTAAACATGTTTAAATACTTCTAAGAAACCCTAATTATGAAATAAGAAGAGTCCTAATAAAAAACAGAAATAAATAGAATTTCCGCGCAAAACTGCGGAGCAGATCGACCTGTCGACCCGATCAGTTGGCAGTCAACCCGATCCGTCGGTCGGTCGAAAATGGCCAAAACAATCCAAAGAGTCCGCCAACTCTTTGTGTAATTTTCAGGGATGTTTGGCCGGTCGACCAATAAAGTCGGCCAGTCAAAAATGACAAAAGTTTTCCAGAGAGTTTGGACTGAATTTCGGCCAAATTCGACAAGTGTTTGATCTTGGTTTGGCCGATTGACTAGGGTCTTCGATCGGCCGAACTATGCTGTCGGTTGTCGAATTTTCTTGAACTTGGGCTCCTTTTTTTGGTCCATCCTCGCCATGATTGTGTCTGCAACCTGCTCTACATCAATCTGCATGCATTTAGTTCAAGCTAGGCATTGCCGATATCTATGCTCCAACTTGAGGGAGTGTTAATGATGATGGATGTGGGCCACACGATCATTCAGCCCACCTGGATGATTGTAATACAGGTTGTACAATCATATTCCCCATCTAGTCTTTGGTCATTATCATATCGTCCCTTAAGTGAAGGGCATTATTGTCCTTCTTCGTTTTATTACTTAATGAATAAAAGCAAGAGTGTGGAGACATCTAACCCCGCTTCTTTTCTCTCCCTTTTCCTTCTTCCTTTCTCTTCCATACAATTCTATAATGTGCAAGCTAGGCATGTATGATGCCTATGCTCTAGCGCGAAGTGGAATGTTGGAGACATTGTGTGCATGCGTGTGTTGGGTAAATTACTTTTGCAATGTATTCTATACATTTTAATTGGGTATATATATTTTTGCATTTGGTGTATACATTTTAATTGGTTCTATACATTTTTTTTAATTTTTTTTTAGGGTTTTATTAAAAGATTAAGAGAGACCAATCTCTCTCTCTCTCTCTAAAAGGTGGATGCATAATATTTGGTACTTGAGCAATGATAATTCATGCTTGAGAAAAATTCGATCCAAGTTCTAGCAAGAATGGAACCATATAAACACTGGACCAATGGCAAGATGAAGAGTAAGTGCCTAAAAGACTTCTTAAATGTAAAGAACAAGACTAGCTCTTATATATGGAAGCACATTTAATGGTCTAGGGATGTTCTAACTAAGGGGGCGTTTGGATCGTAAGTTACCTTACTCAAGCTACTTATGCCTCAAGTAGCTTGTCTTGGTTTCTAATTATTCAGCAAATAAGTATGCATTATAAACAACATACTTATCATCCAAAAAGTAGAAAGGTGTGTTTGGTTTTCAACATCACGCAAATACTTATCCCTCAAGTTTGTTTGGTCCACCCTTAATATCCACTACCCACCATCTGGACGCAACCTTTGATGTGGACCGTTCATTATGTTGGGCCCACCTTGGCCTTGTCTTCTATGTGAATAGTCCATCATGTGGGGCCCACCTAAAACGTGAGCTATCCATCATGCATGACTCACCTTGGATGTGGACCATCCACCATGCAAGGCCCAACTTCAAAGTGGGTCTTCCATTAAGCAGGACCCACCTTGGATGTGGGTCATTCATCATTATGGGCCAACCTTCATTGTAAATTGTCCTTATGTGGGGCCCACCTTGATATGGGTCATCTATCATGTGTGGTCCACCATCAATATTATTGTCCATCATGTGGGGCCCACCTTTAAAATCCACTACCCATCATGTGAAGCCCACCTTTGATATGGACTACCAATCATGTGGGCCCAACCTTCGATGTGGGATGTCCATCATCCGTTGCCCATCTTGAATGTGGGCAATTCATCATCGGTACCTTTGATGTAAGCCATCCATTATCGGGGGCCCACCTTGATGTAAGTCATCCATCATGTGGTCCACCATTAAAATAAATTATCTCTTATATGGGGCCCACCTTCAATGTCCACCGTCCATCATGTGGAGCCCACCTTTAAAGTGGATTGTGAAATTATGTCGGGTAGTCTAACACGACACCCTACGCATACGCGTGCGGACGCTTAAGGAGCAACTAGAATTATGGCTAAGTTTTAGAGGGGGGGGGGGGGGGGGGGGGGGGGGGGGGGGGGGGTGATTAGGACCTTTTTTAAATCTTTTCGCCTACTTAACAGTTTTAGCAAATTAAACTATGTAAGCGATTAACACTTCGGCTTCCAAGCTTAAGTGGGTCCAATCAAAAGACTAGCAAATGATAAATGCAATTAACAACCTAATCTAAGCAACACATATAGACCATAGAGGATGGATCAATAAGAACTCAAGTCTACATGAGAAGTGAAAGTACATCTTGTGAGTGTGGATGTGCCTATCAAGTGCCTAGCATACATTCCTAACTAAGCATTCATAATTAACCAATTAAACACAATGCATAATGAAAAATGTGCTCAAGAACAATCACAAACATAAGCATGTATAGTGGTTCGTCTACTTGTCTACTCCACTCCCGGTTCAAGTACTCAACCCCTTTGAGCACATCAGCATTCACTGGGGAGTTTAAATCTGGTTCCTCCCAACCCAGGTGTTTTAAATCGGATCCGCCCAACTGGGGAGTTTACAGGTTCCTCCCAACCTACACGTTCACACCCATGTTGGTGGCTCCCTTTGGAGACTTGTTTAGGCCCGCCAAACCTACCAAGGAACGGCAAACGTCCTTGAATTTATGCTCGGCAAACGAGCCAAGGAGTGCCAAACAACCCCTAGTCTTTAGGCCGACAAACAGGCTAAGGAACGGCTAACGTCCCTAGACTTTAAGCCGACAAACAGGCCAAGGATCGGCAAACGACCCTAGTTCAAATTTGTCAAGCAAACTTTACACTCAACTCCCACAGGGAATTGAGTAGATGGACTCCAAACAAAGACAACCTTACTTGTCGGATTGAGCCCCTTTGTAGCGCCGCTTTGGGTTGCTTCTTCTTGCTCTCCCGTGCTTGAATCAGCTCCCCTTGTGCTCCCCCGATCTTAGATGCCGTTGCTTTGCCAAGGCTTCAGTTCCAAGATCAGCTACCTTGCATATGATGCTCCATTAGATATGCCCAAGGTGCTAGAAAATGCTGAATCCTCTACAAATGGTAGAAAATGGGTTTCCTAGAGGAATATACCTATTTGAACTCCTAGGTGGTGTTTAGACAAGAGATTTAACTATGATCAAGGTGTCTAAACTCCTAGGAATTGAGAGGGAACAAGTCCATTCTCAATATGCCTTTGAATGGCCTAAGCTTGTGATGAAAACACAAGAAGAATGACTTGCTATGGGTTTGGAATAGAGCATCTAATGATCTTTAGCAATGGTGGCTTCTATCTCCTCAAAATTCCCTCTATTTTCCCTAAAAACGAATCCCCCCACTTTTATAAACTTTCTCTAACGGTCAAATAATGGGCAGATTCGCGCAGGGTCGGGCACCCAGTCGACTTGGATCGGGCGCCCGGAATCCGGTCCATAAAAGAAACTTAAACACTGGACATATTTAGAGTTGGTCGGGCGCCCAGTCAAGGTGTGGTCGGGCGCCCGATGACCATATTTTTCACTAGTCGGGCGCCCGATGGTCACTTTGATCGAGCGTCCGATATTCAGCCCAGATTGGGTCTTGTGCTGCTGAACATTTTTTGCACTGGTCGGGCGCCCGGTGGACACTGGATCGAGCGCTCGATGACCATTTGGATATATGGCCAACTCTTTGGACAGATTCCACTATAGGTCGGGCGCCGGGCTAGGCATGATTTTCTGTTGTTTTGCAGCAGATCATGCAACCTCTTGGCCGTTCTTTTGGTGGTCTTTTAGGACACCTAAGGCCAATCTAAGATGACTAATGGTATGCCTATTGGGTCATGGTCATCTAGAGGTTTATGGTTTTGGATAGGTACAAGGTTGAGGCCCACTAAGGCATCACTTTTACCTGTTTCTTTTTTCTTGATGCAGTTGGTCCGTCTTGAGTCTTCGGTCTTCGTCTTCATTAAGCTCAACTAACTCTAGACTCATTGACCTAAGTAATTGACAAACAAGGTGCACTAGTATACCACAGAAAAGTGCACTAACAATCTCCCTCTTTGTCAATTACTTACAAAAACCTATCCTACCAAAACAGAATACATTACATGTCAAGATTCAAATAAATTTTACAACTCAAAACACTAAGACATGTAACTAAGCAAGCTCCTCTTGAATGCTCCCCCATAACCTGTCAATCCCTGCATCACAAAACATAGCAAATTAGTTTTGTTGGGACTTGATCTTTCTCCCCCTTTTTGTCAGCAATTAACAAACTATTCTCTCCCCCTTAATGATTCATCAATTAAGGTTAAGGTAAGAGTAGATAGTATATCGCAATTATAGCTTTAAAAACAGGCTAACTAGAGAGAGTATAGGGTACATGAGCATATAAAACATAGAGCATGCATGGGAACATGATTAACAAGAAAATGTACTATTCTAAGCATAGTTAATCATGCAAAATTGGTCATCTATGATATTACATTAAGCATTGAAAGCTCAAGGGCTTATAGCCCAATCAACCAACCTCCCAAATAGATGTATATCATGACCAAACCTAAGCAAAGATTAGCATATAATTAAGCATGAAATTGAGCAAGGTTAGCTAATCTAAGTAGGATGATAATCTAGTAGCAAATATATCAAATAAAAGCAAAGTTAAATTATTAAAATTTGGGCTAATGAGGCTTGAATCCTCTGATTTGCATACACACAGAAATGAGGCTGAAATCCTCAGATTTTCCCATAGAAGAATTTCTAGCTACCATTACTAACTATGTTTAGTTTGATTAGCCTAAGGGTAACTAATTTCCACAACACCCTCATAAAATGTAGCATGATGTGAGGGGTGGGAACTCCTCCTTCTCCTAGAAGGGAAAGCGGTCGGGATCCTCTCGTAGATTAGGGGGAAGAGAGGTAGTGGTGGAAGCCATGAGAGCTCTCATTATATCTTGGCTGTCATCACTATTGGAGTCGCTAAATTCAGAATTTGACCCCTCCGTATCATCCCACGTGGCTACCATGGCCTTTCTACCTTTCGATTTAGGCGTTTCCGGACAATCCGGGGCAATATGGCCACGTTAACCGCAACTGTAACATCGGACGAATGAAGTTTTGGATGATTTCCCTTTATGTTTATCACCCTTCTTGTCCTTCTTGTCACGACTACTCCCTCTATCAAATTTGAAGAATCTCTTGAATCTTTTGTTAAGATCATCATTCTCATCATCGTTATCTTCGGACGACTCACTCTTAATTTTCTTTCGTCTATGTGAGTGTCTATGTGAAGATTTCAAAGCGAAGTCTTTCTTCTTAGAGGGGGCCCTAAAGTGTAGTTCATGAGTTTGTAGGGAACCTATAAGTTCTTCTACTTTCATGTTATCTATGTCTCTACACTCTTCTAAGGCTACTACCTTGGTACCGAATCTTTCCGAGAGGGATCTAAGTATTTTTCTATACAACCTTCCTTCCGAAACCCCTTCCCCCAAGACAAACATGGAGTTGAAAATATTAGAAAGTTTAGTTTAAAACTCCATGAAGGTTTCAGTCTCTTCCATCCTAATGTTTTCAAGTTTGGTGGTTAAGAGCTGAAGCTTCAAGCGTCTTACTATGCTAGTTCCCTCATGGGTTACTTCAAATATATCCCACGCTTCTTTTGCAGTTGCGCATGTGAGAATGCGCTGAAATTCTTCCGGGGAAACACCACAGCAAATCGCATTGAGAGTTTTGGCATTTGCCACATATTGAGCTCTCTCATTGTCATTCCATTTCTCATCATCTTTGGGAATGACAATGATCTTACCACCAACCTCCACTTGTTCAGTGGGTAAAGAATATCCATTTAATGTTGCTGCCTATACAGATCGGTTGATGGATTGGAGAAAAATCCTCATTCTAGCCTTCCAATAGGCGTAGTTGGATCCGTCAAAGTATGGTGGACAGTTGACAGTATTCCCATCTCGGTTAGACATGATGCTAGTGCTCTGGTATCGGATCTCACTCTAGACGGTTAAGTCCTTGAAGAGCAACTCGCTTTGATACCAATTGAAATTACGTCGGGTAGTCTAACACGACACCCTACGCATACGTGTGTGGAAGCTTAAGGAGCAACTAGAATTATGGCTAAGTTCTTGGGGAGGGGGGGGGGGGGGGGGGGGGGGGGTTGATTAGGACCTTTTTTTTTTAAAAAATCTTTTCGCCTACTTAACAGTTTTAGCAAATTAAACTAAGTGATTAACACTTCGGCTTCCAAGCCTAAGTGGGTCCAATCAAAAGACTAGCAAATGATAAATGCAATTAACAACCTAGTATAAGCAACACATGTAGACCATAGAGTATATATCAATAAGAACTCAAGTCTACATGAGGAGTGAAAGTACATCTTATGAGTGTAGATGTGCCTATCAAGTGCCTAGCATACATTCCTAACTAAGCATTCATAATTAACCAATTAAACACAATGCATAATGAAAAATGTGCTCAAGAACAATCACAAACACAAGCATGTATAGTGGTTCGACTACTTGTCTACTCCACTTCTGGTTCAAGTACTCAACCCCTTTGAGCACACCAGCATTCACTGGGGAGTTTAAATCTGGTTCCTCCCAACCAAGGTGTTTCAAATCGGATCCACCCAACCGGGGAGTTTACAAGTTCCTCACAACCTACACGTTTACACCCTGTTAGTGGCTCCCTTTGGAGACTTGTTTAAGCCCGCCAAATGTGCTAAGGAACGGCAAACGTCCCTGAATTTAAGCTCGGCAAACGAGCCAAGGAGTACCAAACAACCCCTAGTCTTTAGGCCGACAAACAGGCCAAGGAACGGCTAACGTCCCTAGACTTTAGGCCGACAAACAGGCCAAGGATAGACAAACGACCCTAGTTCGAGTTTGTCAAGCAAACTCTACACTCAACTCCCACAGGGAATTGAGTGGATGGACTCCAAACAAAGACAACCTTACTTGTCGAATTGAGCCCCTTTGTAGCGTCGCTTTGGGTTGCTTCTTCTTGCTCTCTCGTGCTTGAATCAGCTCCCCTTGTGCTCCCCCGATCTTTGACGTTGCTGCTTTGCCAAGGCTTCAACTCCAAGATCAGCTACCTTGCATGTGATGTTCCATTAGAGATGCCCAAGGTGCTAAGGAATAGTGAATCCTCTACAAATGGTAGGAAATGGGTTTCTTAGAGGAACACACCTATTTAGACTCCTAGGTGGTGTTTAGACAAGGTATTTAACTATGATCAAGGTGTCTAAACTCCTAGGAATCAAGAGGGAATAAGTCCATTCTCAATATGTCATTGAATGGCCTAAGTTTGTGATGAAAACACAAGGAGAATGACTTGCTATGGGTTTGGAATAGAGCCTTTAATGATCTTTAGCAATGGTGGCTTCTATCTCCTCAAAATCCCTTCTATTTTCCCTAAAAACGAATCCCCCCACTTTTATAAACTTTCTCCAACGGGCAGATTCGCGCAGGGTCGGGTGCCCGGTCGACTTGGATCGGGCGCCCGGAATCTGGTTCATAAAAGAAATTTAAACGCTGGACATATTTAGAGTTGGTCGGGTGTGCGGTCAAGGTGTGGTCGGGCGCCCGATGACCATATTTTTCACTGGTCGGGCGCCCGATGGTCACTTTGGTCGGGCGTCCGATATTTAGCCTAGAATGGGTCTTGTGTTGCTGAACATTTTTTTGCACTGGTCGGGGCGCCCGGTGGACACTGGATCGAGCGCCCAATGATCATCTGGATATATGGCCAACTCTCTGGATGGATTCCACTTTTAGGTCGGGCGCCCGGTGGACACTAGATTAGGCGCCTGGCCAGGCATGGTTTTCTGTTGTTTTGCAGCAGATCATGCAACCTCTTGGCCGTTCTTTTGGTGGTCTTTTGGGACACCTAAGGTCAATCTAAGATAACTAATGGTATGCCTATTGGGTCATGGTCATCTAGAGGTTTATGGTTTTGGATAGGTACAAGGTTGAGGCTCACCGATGCATCACTTTTACCTGTTTCTTCTTTCTTGATACAGCTGGTCCGTCTTGAGTCTTCCGTCTTCGTCTTCATTAAGCTCAACCAACTCTAGACTCACTGACCTAAGTAATTGATAAACAAGGTGCACTAGTATGCCACAGAAAAGTGCACTAACAAATTGTCCATTGTGTGGGTCCCACCTTCAATGTGGACTATCCATTCAGTAGTTTGATGTGGACCATCCATTATATGGAGCCCACCTTAATGTGAGCCATCCATCATGTGGGGCCACCTTCAATGTTCTTGTCCATCATGTGGAGCCAACTTCAATATCCACTAGCCCTCATGTGAAACCCACCTTTGATATGGACCATCCATTGTGTGGGCCCCAACTTCAATGTGGGTCGTCCATCATGCGGGGCCCACATTGGATGTGGGCCATTCATCACTAGGGGCCTACCTTTAATGTGGACAATCCATTATGTGGGCTCACCTTGATGCGGGTCATCCATAATGTGGGGCCCACCTTTGATGTGGACCATCCATCATGTAGGCCCCACCTTTAATGTGAACTACCCATCATGTAGGGCCTCCTTTGATATGGACCATCCATCACATGGAGGGAGGGTGGGAGAGGGAGAGGGAGAGAGAACTAGAAAGGCTAAAAAAAAAAAAAAACTTCGGGAGAACTAAATTTCATCACATAAATTCTACAATAGTGCTTACCAAACTAACTAAAGTTAACAAAAAAAGTAGCTTATTGACTTACATAAGTAGAAAAAAGTTACTTATTGGGTGGGATCCAAATGGCCCTAAAGGAAACATGAACCTAGTTGGAAACGGGGAGAATCTCAAGACTCAAGACTCATGATCCCTAATCCAACATCTCCTCTCCTACTGGAGCAGGAAATTGATCTCAATGCCACTGTTATTAAAATAATGTGAGAGCAAGATTCATCTCTTTGGAGCAAAGACCTTACTCAGAGAATCTAGAATGAAGAAATGCGGAGAATATACTAAGTCAATACCTGCTAGGGAGCGGTTTGGAGGAAGAAAAAAATCTTCTATAGAGTGAACCCAAATGGAAAATTCTCCATCAAATCAGCCTAAGATTTAGCAGTTGAGAACACCCAAGTTTCTCCAGTGTCATTTCTATAGAACTTGATCTAAAGCCTGCCCTGTCACCTAAAATTCAGTTGTTCACAAGGAAATTAGAGCACAACAGGATTTCAATTAAGAATAGGCTTCTTTCAATCACCAACTTGACTCCCCATGCTTGTTTTGCAAAGGAGCGAGGTGAAAGGATCAAATGACCTCCTGTTCCTGCCCATGAATAAGTAGTATGGAGAAGAATCCTCAATATGATCCATCCAAATTTTCCAAATTGATAGCGATGCAATGAACCTTATCCTACTTTTCCAAAAAGAAAAAAAGAAAAGAAAAAGAAGAAGAAGCAGCAATGAACCTTATCCTTCAATGGAGCTCAGAACAGGTGGTAAAGGCCATATAAAGAAAATCTTGCTACTTGTCATGAGCTTAGTGATGAAACTTATCCTTAAATGGAGCTCAGAACAGGTGGGAAAGGCCATATAAGAAAATCTTGCTAGTTGTCATGAGCTTCTCTATGTGGGAAATCTGGAAAACAAGGAAAAAGATTATATTTATTTAGAAAAGACCAAGAAATGAGAGAACATCAGAAATCTTCAGAGAGAGAGAGAGAGAGAGAGAGAGAGAGAGAGAGAGAGAGAGAGAGAGAGAGCCTTTCTTTTAGGACCGGCAGGCTAGGCATGTGTATAAGGGAATGAAGCAACATATCCCCATCCAAGATAGTGCCTAGATACCATATATGGAATGGGTGGAGCATCCATCCTCTTTTGCTATAAATCATCTTTTTCCTCGACATGATATGTTCTTACCCCAGACCATATTTTGGTAGTGTTGAATGAAATAATAATAAATAAATAACTCGAAAAGCAGAACTCACTATAATCAAATGGCCAGATATGCAGTCAGTCAATGACCAATCTGCACGGTGGCCCATCAGAAACACACCTCCCACATGTACTGTGGGGACGTGTCATAGAACCCCCATGAAGCACTTACAATAACAGCATTTCTCAAAACAAAACTAAGAAACTGAACTTAGTAAAAATAGTTCCCAGGAGCAAACCTGTATCAGAAGAAATTCTGTATCCCTTCCACTTGGGCGATGTAGTTGTATTTGCCGAATGCTCTCATAAAATAGTTCGAGCTTGTACCGAACGCCTCTCCAAGACAGAAGAAGTATAGTTTTTGCATACGCAACCCAAACCTGACTTGAACATCCTCCCCACTCCAAAGAACAGAAAACCTCTCATCTGAAATCTGACACCCAAGATGAATGGATATATGTTCCGAACTAAACATCCACACCCTTGGCTCTGGTATAATATCATAATTCGCATGTCGAGCACGTAGAAGGAAACACGAATACCATAGTTTCCGCTTATTAGCTTTAATAATTATTGCTTCAGCACACTTGCTCGTTGTAAATTGAACAATTGCGTATACTCCAAATGTCAGCTCTTCCTTGGTCTGTCTAATCTTAAGAGCATAAATGGTCCCATTCCCAGTATGTTCTTCTAGCCACTGCTTAATCCCTAATGCAACAGCAAGTGGGAAATTGTAGATCTGAACCGTTCGACTTCCCATATTCTTGAAGCAAATTTGACTGCAATCACATCCATATTACCACATGAATGTATGCTAGTAGACATTGAAATCAACTTCCAGAAAAAACAGAATCTAAAAGCACCAATATTACTATAAAAATTAAAAAAAATTAAAAAAAAATAAAAAACTTGCAAGATATGGTAATTAAATTTCTGACTGAAACAGGTACTAGATTATGTTCAGATGAACAAATGTCAGCATTTTTCTACTAAGAAACAGTAAGAAGTGGGGCCCTTTTTTTATAAACAACCACTTGATCTAAAAGCTCAAGCTGTTAGAGTATGGCATATCAATGTATATCAAGGGACTCTAACACTCCTCCGCACGTGCAAGTTGGAACTCCGCATGGGAACATATTGTCCAAGGGTGGAGGGACACTCACAACTCACACCATAAACGGCCCCCTGTGGGAGAATATATTACCAGTGGCATATTTGTTACTTCCGGGATTTGAACACAAGACCTTCCGCTCTGATACCATGATAAACAACCACTTGATCTAAAAGCTCGAGCTGTTAGAGGATGGCATACCGCGTATCAATGTATATCAAGGGACTCTAACACTTTTCTCAGCGATCCAGTGCATCCATCTAGCAGTGATCATTATGTATCGTCATACTAAAAAATCTCCTCAGATGGAAAATCTTAACAGTAAAAAATGGATAGTTTTGCCAGTGTTGCATACATCGCTAAGGGCCCGTTTGGTCGACACATAAAAATGAGTTCATCTCATTTTAGTTAATAATTATTATGTATTAGAGGTTCTGATTTTTTGTTATCAAGATGATTTTGTTGAATCACAAGAGGCATCTCACGTAAAAATGATTTCCATTGCATCTCATTTTGTTAAACCACAAGAGACTACATTGTGGAAATTGTAACTTGTTTTTGTCACTAAGAATAAAAGAAGTATATAGGAAAGGTGAGAGATTTGTAGAGATCTTAATAGATACACATCTTAACAAAAATGGGACTTTCCTATCTAGAAAGATTGTCCTTATAACATCCGCCTCAAACTCAAGGTGTTCTAACAAGAGTAACTTGAGTTTGACAAGTGAACATTTATTCAAAAGCAAAAGAAAAATTCAATGGTAACTTTGTGATTGAAACGAGGCATTTTTATGACTTCTGATATGTGAACCATTGGTACTTTCAATGATTGGTGAATGATCTAGTGGTAGCTTCAAGTAGCCGGATTTCAACAATTGCTCTTCCTATGGATGCACAGATCCGATGGCTAGGAGTTCAACCGTTGCTATTCCGATAGCTTCAGATGTTCTAATCGAAAAAAAAGGTCCAGCTATAAGGTTAATGATGTAATGGGATCTAATCCGAAAGCCCGACACAATAACAAGTCCGATCCAAAAGCCCGACACACATAAAAAAAACACATCTCGTCAAAAGGCCCAATACGGGGAAGATACATCGTTGAAGGTGGGGAGGCGCATGAAAAAACTGGTAAAAGGAAAAACTAACAAACAAAGAGGAAAGGGGAAAGGGGTTAGAATAGAGGAAATACAATTGGGGCTGTCAATGGCGCAGATCCCGAGACCTATGTGAGTATGGATCCTGCTAATTATACCGGCATCATCATAATCGAAACGAAGTTGTTGTAGGAGAAACCAATCTTCTTCTTTTACATGCAGAGAGAGAGAGAGAGAGAGAGAGAGAGAGAGAGAGAGAGAGAGAGAGAGGGCATGTTCAATAGCCACCATGCGATGGTGGATGAAGGGCAATGGTAAGTGATGGTTAGAACCCAAAATGGCCGTGCAAGTGAAAGTGAAGTGCAAGCAGATCCGGGAATCGAAGAAAGGTGGCAGTGTGCGATGTAGACAGGCAGATGAGGAGATGGAGTTGAGTGCATATTTGCTAGCTATAATCAATGGAAGAAATCAAGTTCAGTTTGGACATGAAGACACTGGTTCCAAATGGAGATGGCAAGGCTGCAGTGTTCCAACGAGAATGCCAATGGGGATGGGTCGATGTCTTTTGTATCATTATCGACGGATTTATCTCACCCTTGGGATACAGAAACATATTAGTTATCACACGGGGAATATCGAATGTATTGTTGTTTTTGGGAAACATGGGGGAAACATTAGGAAATTGGTCAAAATTTTCAATGAAACTTTAGGGGACGTTAAGAAAAACATCAACGCACACTTATAAATCAAAATATCATAAAAAACAAGTGTAAATAATAGGTTTCCTTTGTATAGGATCATAATCTATGCATTGTCTTACTGAAGTAATGTAATTATATTCAAAATCAATTCATATGATTTATAAATCATAGAAGATATGGATTAAAACACAACCAATTAATTGTTTTTTGCACATGTGGCATGCAAGTAATTGAAATTAAATTATCCAAAACTATGTCTCATAACTTAAAAAATAGGTTTATTTCCTCATCTAGATGGGATTGGAGAACATTTATTAGACAACTAAGAATGAAAAATACCCAATGGTCCCTGTTTCAACAAATAACTGTTCATGAATCAATGGCCAGGATCATTCAAACAATTTCATTGGACCATGACTTAGCAACGATGGGTTTTATAATTTAATTGGTTTAATATATAACACGTGTACAATGTTGAAATTGATGTCTTCAATCTGCACTGAAACAGGGGAGTTCGATCGATTGACCCCCTAGCTTGATCGATCGAAACTACCCCGAATTATTGAGTTTACTCGCTGGACACTTTTGGCCATGTTCGGTCTATCGAACATGTCAACCTCAATTGATTGATGATGCGTGCAGTTTTGCGTAATTGCGTGATTTGTTTCCTATTCCGGATGTAAAGCCATAATATATATATATATATATATATATATATATATATATATATATATATATATATATATATATATATATATATATATATATATATATATATATGTTAATGTTAATGCGAGATTAAGATAGAACAAGGGGGCTAAAACGTTTCTAGGGTTCACGGGGAAGAAAACAAAGGTTTTTAAATCTGTAAGTGATTCTCATCTTTTGTAATTTGTTTTCATAGTGGATCATATGTCGCTTTGTGCCGTCGTTTTTTTTTTCCCGCAAGGGTTTTTCCACATAAATTCATGTGTTCTCTGTGGTGCTTTGTTTGCGTTGATCTATCATGTGTTTGATTCTACTCGTTTGCTTCCGCGGCATCCCAACAAGTGGGTATCAGAGCTATCATTTGGTTTTGAGTTTTGAATCTAAGATATGACGATAAAGGGATCGAACGTTGAGGATGAGACAGAGAAGTTCACCAGGAAAAATAACTTCTACCTATAGAAGGTGAAGATGAGAGGCCTTCTAGTTCAACAAAGACTGCAACAGAAACTCCTTGGTAAGGCGAACCGTCCAGCATTTATGAACGAAGAAGAGTGGGAGAATCTAGATCAGAGGGCAATTATTTCGATCCAATTATGTTTGTCAGATGACGTTCTCTATAACATCCTTAATGAGAAAACTACCGCGGAAATGTGGGCAAAGTTGGAAAGCCTCTATATGACGAGGTCACTCTCCAATCGCCTATTTTTTAAGAAGCAGTTCTATATAATCTTAAGATGGCGAAAGAAATTGATCTCAATTAGCACATTAGCCACTTCAATAAGTTACTTTGCAAATTGATGAGTGTGGAGGTAAAGATCGATGAAGAAGTTCAAGCCCTAATTTTATTAAATTCTCTTCCAAAGTCTTGTGAGAATCCTGTGGATACCCTGTGCCACAGTAAGGTTACCATTGACGTCGGGACCATTACTTCAGTCCTTCATTTGAACCAGTTGAGAAGTAAGAACGGAGGTGAAGGTACCTCTACGCGTTGGTTGGTAAGGGAAGAAATTCTGAGCGGGAGAAGGGAAATTCGTGGTTGAGATCCAAATCTAAGGGCAATGACAAGATGAAGTGCTGGAATTGTGGGAAGATGGGACACATGAAGAAGGATTATCAGCCTCCTAAAGCCTAGAAGGGATATAAGTCAGATAATTCACCGAAAGAGGCCAATACAATAGAATCCATTGAGGAGACGAGTAACTGTGATGTGTTAACTGCATCCAAGTCTGGGTATTTCAGCAATGAATGGATCTTGGATTCGGGGGCATTGCATCACATGTGCCCTCATCGAAGTTGGTTCACCGCATATAGTGAGTGTGATGGTGGTCGGGTGTTTATGGGCAATAACCATGCCTGTAAAGTGGTTGGTATCAGATCAGTGCGCATCCAGATGTTTGATGGGATGGAGCGCATCTTGAAGAATGTACAATACGTTCTTGAACTATAGAAGAGTCTACTATCTCTGGGAACTCTCGAAGCACTAGGGTGCAAATTCACTAGATTTGATTGTGTCATAAGAGTTTCTAAGAGGGCACTCATTGTGATGAAAGAACAGCGAACGGTAACCTTTACACACTGATTGAGAGTATTGTAACAGGATGAGCTGCAACGTCTGTAGCGGAGTCCACGTTTGCGCGTTTGTGGAAAGCGCACTTAGGCTACATGAGTGAGCGCGGTATAAAGGAACTTTATGATCGTCATTTAATTCCTGAATTTAAAAGTGTTGATTTTAATAGATGCGAGCATTGTATATATGGTAAGCAATCACGATTATCTTTTAAATATGAAAAACATGTAAGGGGGTGCTAGACTATGAGCATTCTAATGTATGGGGGTCGTCGCCCATGGTTTCTGAACGAGGGTCGTCGTATTTTGTCATGTTTATCAACAACTTCTCTAGAAAGGCTTAGGTTTACTTCATGAAGAATAAATCCAATGTTTTCACCGCCGTTAAGATGTGGAAGGCGGTGGTAGGAAAGTAGTCAGGGCAAAAATTGAAAGTATTGAGGACAAGCAAATGTGGAGAATTCACCTCAAAGGAATTCGATCAGTTTTGTAAAGATGAGGGGATTGTGAGACATAACACAGTCAGGCACACACCAGAGTAGAATGGTGTGACTGAGCATATGAATCAGACTCCCTTGGAGAAGGCCCGAAGTGTGTTAAGTAATGATGGGTTGGGCAAGGATATATGCACTGAGGCCGTGAACTCGGTTTGCTATTTAGTGAATCGGTCCCCATCTACAACCATAGATTGCAAAATTCCAAAGGAGGTGTGAAGTGGTCATTAAGTAGACTACTAAGAGCTGCGTGTATTTGAATGTGATGCTTACTCTCACGTACTGTCAGTTGAGAGAGATAAGCTAGACCAAAGGGTAAAGAAATGTATTTTTGTTGGCTATGCTAATGGTGTGAAGGGATACAAGCTGTATGACCAGGTCACACGAAAGATCACGTTTAGTCGGGACGTCAGGTTTGATGAGGATTCCTTGTTCTGCAAGGAAACAGAAAAAACAGTTGTTAATGTTGAAATTGAAAAAGGTGAGACATAGGTACAAGCCGAGCCGCATGAAGAGGTACAGGAATAGGTGGAGCCGCCACCTGTGAGGAGAAATCCACCTAGAGATCATAGGTTGCCAGCTAGGTACAGAGATTACTCAAATATTGCATTCGCCCTCATTATGGATGAGAGAGATCCGTCTACCTTCCAAGAAGCATTGGATGACATAGATGCTAAGAAGTGGATGGCAGCGATGCAAGATGAGATGGACTTTTTGTATAAGAATGGACGGTCAGGATCAACACCAAGAAGGATGAAGGAGAAGGAGAAGGAGAAGGGAAATAGGGGAAGATGGACGGTCAGGATCAACACCAAAGCATGGCTTTAATACCATGTTAAACTACAAGAGACTACATTGTGAAAACTGTAGCTTGTTTATTTCGTTGAGAATAACAGGAATATATAAAAGAAATAAGAGATTTGTAGAAATCTTAACAGATACACGTCTTAACAAAAAAAGGAATTTTTCCTAATATAAAAGACTGTCTTAGGGGTTGTTTGGCATCTCTACTAATAAGAGTTTATTTGCTTATTCTAAAAAAATAAGCTCTTATTTTGAAAATAGACTATTTGGTAAAACTCTAAGGGGGCGTTCAACATCTCTACAAATAAGAGTTTATTAGCTTATTTCTATAAAAATTAAAAATAAAATTAAAAAAAGCTTTTAGACTTTTGGTAAAACTCCAATAAGAGTGTTTTTTTTTTTTTATTAGTCATGCAACGCACCCACCTAATAAGAGTGCTTATTTGTTTATAAAATAGTAAATAAGCTCCAATTTTATAAGTTGGGGGGGGGGGGGGGGGGGGGTTACTTTTTGAAACATAGCTTATTTGGCGTAAGCGGGTAGACATTTTGGACTAATATTTGGACAAGTTTATCCTTAAGCTTTCCAAGTAATTCCCATCTTACCCTATTCTCTTCTCTTTACAATCTCTTCGAGGTAGGCTCATATGATGAATGACCCATATTGAAGGTAGGCCCCACATGATGAATAGTCCACATCAAAAGGTGGGCCCACATAATGCACGATCACATCAAAGGTGAGCCCCACATGATGGATGGCCTACATCTAAGTGTGGCCCCACATGATGGACAATCCACATCAAGCAGGCCCTACCTGATGGATGGTCCAAATCAAAGGCGGGACCCACATGATGGATGGTGGACATTGAATGTGGGACCACATGATGGAAGGTTGAAATTAAAGGTGGGCCCACATGATGAATAGCCCGCATTGAAGGTTGGGCTCCACATGATGGACAGTCCACAACAAAGGTGGGACCTACATGATGGATGGTGGATGGTGGACATCAAAGGTGGGTCCCACATGATGAACTATCCACATCAAGTGGGCCCCACATGATACATGGTCCACAACAAAAGTGGGACCCACATGATGAACGACTCATGTTAAACATGGGGCCCCACGTCAAGGTGGGCCTACGTAATGAACGGTTCACATCATAGGTGGGCCCGCATGATAGATGGGCCGCATCAAAGTGTGGCCCAGTTGATAGAACATGCACATTAAGTGGGTCTCATTTGATGGGCAGTCCACATCAAAGGTGGGACCCACGTGATGGATGATGGTCATTGAAGGTGGGCCCACATGATGGTCGGTTGACATCAAAGGTGAGCCCACATGATGAATGACCCATATTGAAGTTGGGGCCCCACACAATGAATGGTCCACATCAAGGTGGGTCCACATAATAGATGGAGTGGGCTTCACATGATGGATGGCCCACATCAAAGTGTGGCCCCTCATAATGGACGGTCCACATCCAAGGTCTCGCATGATGGATGACCCATATCCAAAGTGGGCTACATGATGGATGGTCTACATAGAAGGTGCGCCCCACAATGAACGGTGGATATCAAAAGTGGGCCCCACATGATGGATAATCTACTTCGAAGGTAGGACCCACACTATGGACACATCAAATGTGGACTTCACGTGATGGGTGATGGGTAGTGAACATTAGGTGCCCCACAAAAAGGACAATTAGCATTGATGGTGGGCTTTACATGATAGATGACCTACATCAAAGGTGGGCCCCTAATGATAAATGGTCCACATCCAAGACGGGCCTTGTATGATGGACGGTCCACTTTGAAGGTTTGGCTCAAACAATGGACGATCCATATCAAAGGTGGGCTCCATATGATGGTTGATCCACATCTAATGTACGAGATAATAAATGTAACGTCCCGTAAATTTTCGTACAGATAATAGTGTACGGATGACCGTACATTTTAGTTAATTAGAATTCCTAATCTCTAACCTAGAAGAGGAAGATTAATTAGTACAAATTGGGCTAGAGGGTTACCATTCTGTAAATTTTATGGCCCTTACTCTAAATAGCCTTCTGGAGGGCTACATACATAAACCACTAACTTCACTTGGGTCAGAAAACTACCCACTAATTCCTATAAGGCCATTTGGGTGAATTTCCCAGCTTTCATATATAAACCTGTTGCTGAGAAATTCCCAAATCGATTTGGGGATTTTTCAGGAGGGAAAGAGAGAGAAAGAGAGAAATTGAGGGAGAGGAAGAGAGAGAAAGAGAGAGAAATCGAGAGAAGAAGAAGAAGGGAGGTTACAGAGTCTTTCTTCCTTTCCTCTTGAAGTAGGAGGTTGCTCTGGCCTGTCGATTCCGTCGCTGGAGTGGTTCTCTTTGCGATTGGAGGTAAGAATCGAATCCTACCTTAAAATTTCGAACTATCTTAGGTTTGAGACTGAAAATCTCATCCTAATTGGGTTTTCTTGTAGGAATAGCTGATTTTCTTTAACCCTAACCCTAGACCGTTGGACGGGCGAGGAACAAGGTGCGGGCTATAATTCAGTTCTTTTCTTTAACATTCCTAAGGGTTTTAGACATGATTCTTATAGTCATAGAGTAGGACTTTGAGTTTTTATCTGATTTTATGTCTCAGTTCAACATGCATGTGTGTTTCATGGCTCAATTGTTTGATAAAATGGGTAAATGATTTAATTGTTACAATTGAATTGTGGAATTCGTTGAGATGATGAAATCTGTCTCTAATATGTTTAATTGTATGATTAACGCACATTGTCATGAGTAAAAAGGGGCCAATCGAATAATGTGGATATCCTAGTTGGATTGGATATTCGGGGTAGGCTGGTTGACGGGGTGAACTTGACCGATCGACAGTAGTTTGGACTACACGGGTCGTTTGTGCCCAATGTCGGTTTGGTCAATGTTCTCTCTGCATCAAACAGCCATATCCAAAGTCAAGACATGTTGGGTGGTAGATAGCTTGAAATGAATGACTTTTCCCGAATCTGGAATACTAATGTTATTAAATGAAGCGTCCAATGATAAACGTATGTGCGACACGATCCTAAGAAATCTCCTTGGGCCGGGCATGGTGGTGTGGGACACCGTGTTCGTGCCGTCGGCCTACGCTGTGGCATTGAGCCTCCCCGTAGTGACCATAAGCTATTGTAAGGGCGCCAGTTTGTTTTGGGTAAATCTGAATAGCTGAGGTACTGATTTGAATAGAATGATCCTTGTGTTCTAAATGTATTGGAAATTGGAGATGGGATTCGTGGGCTACTGGCGATGATAGACATTCGCACCGTCGGGAGCCAGATGGTCCTGTTCAGGACCTACTGTATGACATTAGTAATTCAGCATCACCAATCTTGCTGAATGAAACTAATACCAATAAAGGCCAAAATAACCATGCATACATGTCATCGGCAATCTCAGTGACTGGCTGACTGTTTGAAAGGCCAGGGCATTCGTGAGAGCCTTCACACTTGCATTATGTGTAGTTGATTTATAAGTGAAGGGAATACTGTATCCATGTGGATTCTGTTATGACTGCCCGGGTCATGCATTGTGTGCGAATTCATAACATTCATGCATTAGTATAACTATTCTAGGACTCTTGTATGTTTTGGTTGTTACTTTACCTATGCCTGAATGCTTGATTGATTATTAAACTTAGACTTATAGCAGCATTGAGTTGATTACTCACCCCCTCAATCCTGGGTGGTGTTTGGAAAAACATCAACCAGACTCTAATGTAGAAACAGGTACTATGGATGATGACGTCCTTCAGAATGAGTTAGAAGATTTTGTAGAAGACGTCAGTTACTTTCAGTTCTCGGATGGTAGAGAATAGGATGCACTGGCATCTTTTAGTTGGTATTTTGGGGCCGTTTGATGGCTAGATGTGTATTGGCCCAAATTCTTTTGGACTTGTATATTGGAGCTTCTTGCTGTGTGGGCCCCCTTATTTTGGATATTAATGTAAATTTGTAAACGCTGGACCAGGTACGCACTTATCTTTTTGTCCTTACTTGACAGTTTGTTTAGTTTTAAACTTGCGACAGGATACTATCTATCATAAATGCATAAATCACGCTTCCGCATAAGCATAGTGACACCCGAAATCTCAAGGGTCGAGGTCATGCTCGACTTCTGAAATTTGGGGCGTTACAATAAATGACCCAAATGTCTAAAAATATGAAAATTGTACTCATCCATTCCTTTGTCATTTGGGGCATGGTTCGTTTATGATGAGATCCACCAAAACAACCATTTAGATTGCGTTTATAATAAAGTTGTTGTAATCTTTAAAAATGACATCAACTACCCCTCAAAAAAGCTCTTATTTGAAGGTTTTACCAAACACACTCATTTCAAACAAGAGCTTTTTTTTATTATTTGAAAACATGATTTTACCCAACGAGCTTATTTAAAACAAGAGTTAGAACAAAATGAGCTCTTATTGAAAAAGCTCTTATTGAATTAGAGTAGACATGCAAAACGAGCCCTAATTTTATCATTTAATTTTTTAGAAACTAGTCAAAAAGCTCTTAAAAAATAAGTGATGTAGAGGTCAGTTATTTTTTAAGAGCTTATTAGGCTTAAGTGGGTAAATATTTTTTAGTTAATTTTTTGACTAGTTTGTCCTTTAACGTTTCAAGTAATTCCCATCTTGCCCTCTTCTCTTCTCTTTACAATCCTTCTAAGGTAGGCTTACATGATGAATGACTCATATTGAAGGTAGGCCCCACATGATGAATGGTCCACATCATAATGCATGGTTCACATCAAAGGTGGGCCCCACATGATAGATGGTCCACATCAAGGTGGGCCCGCATAATGGAAGGAGTGGGCTCCACATGATGGATGGTCCACATCAAAGTGTGGTCCCTCGTGATGGACAATCCACATCAAGTGGGCCCACCCAATGGATGGTCCACATCCAAGCTCTTGCATGATGGACGACCCATATCCAAAGTGGCCCACATGATGAATGATCCACATAGAAGGTGCCCCATGCGGTGGATGGTGGAAATCAAAAGCGGGCATCACATGATGGACAATCCACTTCGAAGGTAGGGCCCACATGATGGACACATCAAATGTGGACGCCATGTGATGAGTGATGGGTAGTGGACATTAAAGGGCCCCACATAAAGGACAATTAGCATTGATGGCAGGCCCCACATGATGGATGACCTACATCAAGGTGGCCCTAATGATGATTGGTCCACATCCAAGACGGGCCTTGCATGATGGACAGCCCACTTTGAAGGTTCGGCTCACACGATAGACGGTCCACCTCAAAGGTAGGCTCCATATGATGGACGATCCACAGCCAATGTCAAACATAATAGATGGCCCAAATGTCTTAAAACATGAAGATTGTAGCCATTCATTCTTTTGTTATTTGGGGCACGGTCCATCTATGGTGAGATCTACTAAAACAATCTAGATTGCTCTTGTAATGAAGTTTTTGTAATGTTTAAAATGACATCAACTACCCCTAAAAAAGCTCTTATTTGAACCTTTTGCAAAATGTGCTTATCTCAAATAGGAGCTTTTTTTTATTTTGAAAAAGTTATTTTACCAAACAAGAGCTAGAATAAAAATAGCTTATTGGAATAGCTCTTATTGAATTAGAGTAGAGATGCTAAACAAGCCCCTAATCTATTCTAACAATTTTTGTCCTTGCCAAAAAGAAAATTGATCTCCAATGTATAATTACGATTAACAAAAATGAAATGAACTTATTAAGTGCCTACCAAACAAGCCCTAAAATTTTTCAACACTAGTGATCCTGTAATGTGAACCATGCTGATGGGATCCACTAGATGAACGATTTCAACCACAAAATGCTAAGTCCCAACATTCCTAGGAATAGTAGCAATGTTTCCAAAGCTTTAAATTGACGCATGGGATTGTCTACCATCAATATTAGATTTGCACATTCATTCCATCCAAGTAGAGGTAGGTCATGATGTATAACTCATGTCGGCTGGATGATCCTAAACTTCTGAATTCTTGCCATTTTATTTTAACCATCCATTTCTTATAACCCATGCATCAAATGGTTAGCATCATCTGACCAAGATGCTTCAATGGAATCACAAGCAATGCATGGTGGGGCCTATTGAATAGATGTTTTGAGATGATGAATGCACTTATTTTGTTTCTCTGACGATCTTGACTGTCCATTTCTCATGCTATTGATTGCATGGATAGGATCATCCAGTCGGTGTGATGTTTGAACCATGGCCTACCAACATTGGTATGGAATAAATGGATGGTGCGGATGGACGATTGGTCATCCTATGCACAATTAAAAGCTTTGGGAAGTTGATAATCCTTAACCTAAGGACGTGCACGGTAGGCTCCACCTATTTTGGACAAGTGGGGCCCATTGTTCACTGATCCAGACCATCGGCCCAATGCAACCGGACTCGGGCTTCAGTAGTGACCCCTCCAGTACTGAGCTCGGTACTGATCAGTGTCGGAAAAGCTATGTGGGCCCACCATGATGTATGTGTCTTATCGACGCCGTCCATCCATTTTGCAAGTTCATTTTAGGGCATGAGCTAAAAAATGAGGCAGATCCAAATCTTAGCTGGACTCCACCACAGGAAACAATGTTGATTGAAGGCAAACAATTAAAAACTTCCTAGGGCCCACTGTAATGTTTATTTTCCATCCAACCCGTTGATTGGGTCACACATACCTGGGTGAAGGGACAACACAAATATCAGCTTGATCCAAAACTTTAGTTTTTAATGGTAAGCATTCAATCACCACTGTTTCTTATGGTGTAGTCTACCTGAGATTTGGATATGCCTCAATTTCGGAATCATGCCCTAATATGAGATCCCAAAATGGATGAACAGAATGGATAAAACACATACATCATAGTGGAGCCGACAGAGCTTTTTCCAGCATCTAGAGGGGTCACTATCGAATCCGAGTCCGACACAACCCCGTTCCCCATAAATATCCAATATAGGAAGATCCCATCCGCCCATCTCAGGTCCTTTTTGTTGGGATAAAAGCCGGCAGCGGAAGCGGAACGCCGAACACGTGAAGCAATCCGAAATCAAACGAGTAACAAGATGCAAGCAATCACACACAAGCACACCACAAGAGACTCCGAATTTTACGTGGAAAAACCCCAAAACGGGTAAAAAACCACGGCACAAACGATCCACTATGAATATCAGAAGATTACAGAAATTGACAGCCCACAAAGCAAGGAAACACAGAAAAAACTCAAGTTTTCTCTCACACACACCTCTCCCCTCTTCCTAGTACGAATAGGAAACCTTGGACACCTTAGGATACCTCTCTAGGTCGGATTACAACACCTTAAATAGGAAGAAATCCAAAAATAGAAACACCTTGCGCAGTGCAAGAAATCCGCGCGCACAACCGGCCGGTCGGCCTTCACAAAAACAGTCTAGGGAGAACAGACCCGACCCTGCCTCACATCCGACCGGTCAGAGCCCACTGACGACCGGTCGGCCGACCGGTCTGGGCACCAGGAAAACGTCCAGAGGGTCTTCACAGCATCTGGGTTGCGCTGTCCGGCCGGTCGGCCGGCCGGTCGGAGCACCCATTCGAGCCAAGTTTGAAGACTCAACCCAACACTTTTCTCGTGGACATTCACAGCATTCCTCTTCCGACCGTCTACTTACAGGCCACAAATTGAAAGGTCTGGAACGCTCAATCAAGGAGATTTTGCAGCATGGTCCATCATCGGCGGGGGGCCATACAGACCAATGATCTGGACCACTGAACCATTGCTTCCATGAACATCATCACAAGATCCATTCCTGTAGATAGATAGTAGATACATCCTTCGTTTCTACTCTTTAGTAGTAGAATAGTACAACACTGTACTGTTGTATTACCAGAAGTAGAAAAGAAGGTGTGAAACTATCAATAGAGGAGGGTGCAGATATCAATCTCATCTTACCTAAATGCAACTTCAGAGACTTCCGTCTTTTCCAAAGCTAAAGAACTTTGGCTGGAGAGAGAGAGGTTTTTGCAAGAAGAGGGATTTATAGGATTTTTAGAGAGGTTTTTGCAAGCATGAGGGATTTAGAGAGAGAGAGAGAGACTGTGAGAGTGTGAGTGAATGAGAGAGAGAGAGAGAGAGAGAGAGAGAGAGCCGTGTGAGAGTGTGAGTGAGAGAGAGAGAGAGAGGAGTAGGCAGTTGGAGACTTGGAGTGGAAAAGTGGTGGAGCAGTTCGTTATTTGGGGACGTGGTTTTGGTGGATACCGTACTGTGGGGCCCACCATGATATATTTGTTTTGTATCCACGCCGTCCATCCGTTTTTCCAGCTCATTTTATTGAATTTGAAAAAATTGGAGTAGATCGAAATCTCAGGTGGACCACACTACGGGAAACAGTGGTGATTGAACGCCCACCATCAAAAATTTCTTGCGGGCACAAGGGTTTTGGATGAAGCTTGTATTTTTGTCTCCCCTTCATCGAGTTCCGTGTGAGTATACCAACATGGTGGCAAGTAAACAATAAGGTGGGCTTTAGGGAGTTTTTAATGGTGGGCGTTCAATTACCACTGTTTCCTGCAGTGTGGTCCATCAGATATTTGGATCTGCTTCATTTTTTACATAATGCCTTAAAATAAGCTGGAAAAACGGATGGACGGCGTATATATTAAATGAATATAACAAGGTAGGCCCCACAATCCTCCCCGGATCCATCGAAGCAGCGCCCGTTACTTGGAGTAGAAGGAAGCGGTATGCCTGTGCCTCCAGGCACAGAGATGTTCCCGTGCCAGCTGTTGTCGGAAGCTTTGTGGCGCCGCTGATATGTCCGTGACAAATCCACTCCGTCCATCAGGTGGGCCATACCACAAAAAAAAGAGGGGATTGAACACCAACCATAGTGGACCCACAGAAGTTTTGTATCAGGATGATATTTGTGCCTACAGTTTATATGAGTGGTAATAACCCTACAAACCGTTTGGATGGAATAAAAACATCATGGTCAGCTCCAAGAAGGTTTCTTCCCTTTCAACTTTCTCCGTTTTGTGTGGCCCACCTGAGTTTGGATCTGCCTGGAAAACTCATGGACGGAGTGGATTTATCACGGAAATCTGTGTGGGCCCCACTGACAGGCAATCTTCGGTGGGAGTGAGGGGAGCGGATTAAGTGTTACTCGGGTATAATATTAGTGGGTGTTACCTTGATCGTGGGCCCCACCTTGATGTATGTTTTGTATATCCACACCGTCTATGTTTTTTCAGATCATTTTAATGGTCCCAAAAATGAAGCAGATCCAAATCTCAAATGGACCACATAGTAGGGATTGAATAGCCACTATTGGAGAAGGTGCGTGCAAGTTCATCACCGTTTAAGAAGTGGTGGTGATTCGTCAACCCCTGCCATGGGTATTATAAAAGGGGTTGTAATGGACCAGTGATGAACGGCCTGGTTGGCCCGATCCAGTTATCAAGTGGACCACCATTACAAAAAAGATGTCCAGATGGACCCGGATCATGTTTTAAATGATCCAAACCGTTTATCTGATGGGACTCGTCAAGGAGAGTACCCAGTAAAACAAAATCATACATTAGATTATTTCCAACCTTTGATCATCTAAATCTTTTGTTAATGGCCTTGTGGGGCCCAGTCTGCCGAAGGCTACGAACAAGGCCTTTTCACCCCTAGATCAGAAATATGGAATCGTTTACAATGTCCTAAAATCTCAGAGCCCACCTTACTGTGCGTGCGACATCCTGTCTGTCCATCAGATGCGCCCTCTCATGATCATCGTACGAGACGAAAATTAGGTCAATCCAGAACTCAGGTGGGCCACACCATGCCCACGAGGAGTAGTGTAGAACCTAACCTAAAACCTCTTGAAAGTTCAATGCGTGTGGCCCACATGAATTTTATCTGAGGCTGATTTTTGAATCCACCCTTCTTCGTGGTGAGCTCCACCTGATGAACATAAATGACGAGGATTAGCTACTGAACTCGACAGTAGTCATACTCGCTACTGAAGTGACGTCACCACGTTCTGTGGGTCCCGCCATGATGTATGTGTTGTATCCACACCGTCCATCCATTTGGAGAGATCATTTTGGGGCTTGAGCCAAAGAACGAGGCAGATCCAAAGTTCAAGTGGACCCCACCACAGAAAACAGTGGGGAATGAACGCCTATCATTAAAAACTTTTTTGGGCCACAGAAGTTTTCAATCAAGCTCATATTTGTGTTTTCCCTTATTCCACGGTGGGCCCTAGGGAGGTTTCAACGGTAGGCGTCGTTGTCCCCACTGTTTTCTGTGGTGGGGTCCACTTGAACTTTGGATCTTCGTCGTCCTTTGGCTCAAGCCCCAAAATGATCTCTCCAAATGGATGGATGGTGTGGATACAACACATACATCATGGTGGGACCCACAGAACGTGGTGACGTCACTTCAGTAGCGAGTCTGGCTACTGTCAAGTTCAGTAGCTAATCCGCGTCCTACATACCATGGCCGAGGTGGGCCCTACACAAATCCACGACTGGGGTTCCCTCCCCGTTGTTCCCTGTGGTGTGGCCCACTTGATGGTCCCACATGGCTCTGGCGTTGCACCCGCTGCATGCAACAGGTGTTGTAGACGGTTCTAGTATATAATCATGGCAGGGTATTATGGAGATCCAGACCGTCAAAAACCTCTCAATCAATTATAATCCAAAAATTGGTTGTGGAAGATGATACTAACCGTTTAATCTTTCCCTTCCTATTTGATATTTTAATCTTAAACATCTATTTGATAGCCATCAATTGGATGGTCAGGATTTCTATAGCAGGGTTACGCTCTATTCACAACGTGGCGAACAATTTGGATGGTCCGGATAGCGAGGGGATTAGCTGTTACCCTGGGTCACACCTTAGTAGGTGTTACCCTTACCGTGTGGGGCCCACCATGATGAACGTGTTGTATATCCACTCCGTCCATCCTTTTTTCCAGATCATTTTAGGGCGTTAATCCAAAACTTAAGTAGATCCAAATCTCAGGTGGATCATATCACTGGAAAAGGTAGTGAATGAAAAAATAAAGCTTTATTTAGGCCACAAAAGTATTGGATCAACCTGGTCTTTGTATTTTCCCTTCATCAATATCTGGTTGGCCTTATCACCGGATTGGATGGAAGATAAAATTTACAGATCTTCTTTCAATGGGTCTTGGGAAGATTTTAATGATAGGCGTTCAATCACTACTATTTCCTGTGCTGCGGTCCTGAGATCTGGATCTTGTTAATGTTTGGGATAACATTCTAAAAGGATACCCAGAGAAGAGCCAGCCGTTTTCAGGAAATAAAAAAAAAAACTCTACCCTTTCAGAGTGAGACGGATGATACGCAGGCACTTGGAAATTACATAAAAATGCACATGTAGCATGCAATTAGTCAAATTAAACAGTCAAAATTATGATACCCAGAGAAGATGTATTTTGAACCTAAAAGGTAAATTATTTGATCATCCAAATGTCAGATTGGTGGACATCTATTGAACGGTTAAGAACTCATATAAATATTCGACGGTTCTATTTCGATAGATAAGTGGCCACGAATCAGAGGTAAGGATTGTTCAGACAACCTAATCTTGGGATTGCTGGTTGGAAACTGTGGATTTCACAATCTAGCCGGTTTTATTTGAATTAATGTATGAAAAGTGAGAAATTTCTTATTGCCTGTGTATCAAGCGTCATGGGCAGCCTAAGTATCATATAGGAAAAACTATAAAAAAAAATTCCCTACCTTACCTTGTGGGGCCCACCTTGATGATTTTTTTTTTTTTTTTTAATATTCACACCATCCATCCGTTTTTAAAGCTAATGTTATTAAGTTATAAAAAAAATAAAGCAGAATCATATCTCTGGTGGGCCATACCACTGGAAAAGGTAAGCAATGAGTCTAATGACCATTAAAAACTTTTTAAAAGCCCACAAGAGTTTTGCATCAAGCTGATTTTTGTATTTTATATGCATTCATGTCTTTTTTATCTTATGAACGGTTTGGATGCAAATAACAACTACGAATATGCGTTTAATCACCACTGTTTCCTGAGGTATGGTCCACATAAGATTTGTATCTGCTTAATTTTTTTTATCACGACCTAAAATGGGCTAGAAAAACGTCTGTACAGCATGGATATATAAGGTGGGCCCTACGGGGGAGTGCATTAGGTGAGACCCCGGATCCACCGAGGTGGGTGGGACCCCTAACTGTGGGGCCCACTGTGATGTATGTAACTACATCCATGCGGTCCATCCGTATTGAAAGCTAATTTTATAGCATGATAAAAAAAAAAAAAAAAAAAAAAAAAAAAAAAAAAAAAAACAAACAAACAAACGAAGTAGTTCGAAATACCGGATAAACCAAGTAGAGGAAACATCGGTGATTGACCATTATAAACTTTTTGTGGGCCACGAAAGATTTTGATCAAGATGGTATTTGTGTGGTCGCTTAATCCAGGTGTTTGTGACCTTATCTACAGGTTTGATGGCAAATAAACATTCTCGTGGAATCCATGAAGTTTTTAATGGTAAGAATTCAATCATGACTGTTTCCTGTGGTGTGGTCCACCTAAGATTTAATTTATCTTTATTCTTGGGATAATGACCTAAAATGAGCTTTCAAAACATGTGGACGGTGTGGATTTAAGGCATATACATCAGTGTGAGCCCCACAGTCAGGGGACCCACCCATCTTGGTGGATCCTGGGTCTCACCGAATCCGCTTCCGGCCCCACGGTAAGGAGCGTTGCCCGGGTAACACCAAATCCACTGCCTTTCCTTGCACACGGAATATATATATATATATATATATTGGTCAGTCATGCAACCCACCCACCGAGTCAATCGCGCAACACATCCACCCAATCAGGCTACGCACCCACTGTTGGTGTCAGCAGTGTGCATTTTCACCACGGATGGATTTCGACACCAAGACCCCTGTTGAAACTCCGCAGAGCCTACCAACGAGGCAAGGCTCGGAACCCCTTGCACACGAAATTTCCTCTCACATGATTTTCCCGAGAACAGATACGAATCCCACTCGAGGGGGGACGCGGGTTGGCTGGTGACACAAACATCAGCCAGCTGGGTGGGTCCCATGTATGTGTTTTATCCACGCGGTCCATCCATTTTTACAGCCCATTTTAAGGCATGAGACAAAAAATAGGCAGTTACAAAGCTCAAGTGGGCCACACCACATTTTAAGGCATGAGACAAAAAAAAAAAAGGCAAATACAAAGCTCGAGTGGGCCACACCACAGGAAACAGCAAGGAGAATGATGTCCACAGTGATGTTTATTTGTCATCCAACCTATTCATAAGATTACAAAGAGTTGAATGAATGGAAAACACAAATATCAGCTTGATCCAAAACGTCCATGGCCCCCAAAAATTCCATAAGTATTAGCAATAGAAACCGATGATATTATGGACAGTTTCCAAAACCTCCTAAATTCAACATCATTCAAGTTTTTGTTTTATTTTTCTCTAAAATTAAACTCTTTAAGCTTCAATGTAGCTTTTGAATCATCTCAATCAGAGTTATATAGAGGGAAATATGAATTTTTTTAAGTCAGTACATTTATGTTGTCAATGTTACTCAGTGCGCTGACCATACCTTCGATTCAGACCAAAGCTCTTTGGACTGTCTTCGGTGCGCCGAAGCCCCATGTTCAAAATGTTGGGTGCGCTTGCACAAAAACCTTAGGATGCTCCAACTATTTGAATTATCGGATATAGTAATGAGGAAATGCAAGCAAACAATCAAACCACACGACACGAGATTTTTATGTGGAAAACCTTCAAAGAGGTAAAAACCACGGGACCTCGTTCAGACAAACAATCCACTATGTAGTAAACTGTTTACAATCTCGATCACAAACACAACCCGCTTGGATCTCACATTCTTCACTCACGTAGGAGCGGATAAACAATAAAAGGAATAAAAAACAGAGAGATCTCAACAAGCATGAGAACGTAGAAGAGCCGAGATGTCGACTGCACAATGCATCACCTCCAACAAGCAGAAATCTCCCTCCCACAAGTTTTCCCTCTCTTTCTCTTCTTCTCTTCCTTTTTTTTTTTTGCTTTTTCACCTTGGACGTGTAAACCTCCTATTAGGATACATTAATCACAATTTGGAAGCACTTAAAATAAGACTACACAAGAATTAGAATCGGAATAGGAAACTGTGGATTCGCAGTCCGCGCAAAGTCGGGCGCCTGTCCGAACAAAAAAAAAATGTCCAGAGAGGAGAAAAATTGCCGAATTTCGATCGTCCGACCTAGCATGGTCGGACACCCGACCTGGGCACCGGGAGCCCGATCAACAAACCATCGGGCACCCGATTGTATCCAAAACAATCCAATGACCTTTAGTCCTTCCGGGTGAATTTCGATCACCCGACCCTAACTAGCCGGGCGCCCAACGACCTCCAGGCTGCACCAATCTCTCCTCAACACCAAAGCCCTCTTTATTGTCTTCGGTGTGCCGAAGCCTTGTTTGGTGTAACGAAGCTCCCTATTCAAAAAACTTCTATCAGTCTTTTTTTTTTTTTTCCTGAAAAGTGACAATTCTACTAACCTCTCTGAACAATGTTGCTTATTAACATGAAATAACTTAAAGTAAATGGAAAAGGAAGTACCCCTATTTTAATTCAATAAAAATATTACGAAAATCAAATTTTCAGTAATGAAAATTTCAACTTTCCATTCCAAGAACAAATCGCGATTTTTTGACATTTTTTTTAAATTCAAACTTTTAAATGATAATATATTTTGTAAATCATAACCGTTCATAAATTTTGATATATCAAAACTATGTTAAAATACTAAAGTCCGGTAAAAAAAAAACATTTTGGATTTATGGGTGATACATAGTGCTATACACTAGCCGAGCCAATCAGTTGGAAAACTCTTCGGTTCACCAACTCATTGGATTAGAAACACTCGAGGCCATGATTCTCCGAACCTATACCCTAAAACATCCACCCTTGACAAAAAATCATTCATTTTGGTCCCAAACACATGCAAATACAGGCGCGACCATGCACTATAATCAAGAAATCAAATGTAATGCCCGAGGATATTCAATTCTCAAGTTGGCAAAAATTTGAAGCGTTACACGATATCATGGGTTGGATCACCAAGTGTAAGTGCATGAATGTGTGTGGGGCCAACCTCATGGTGGGTGCAATCCATTGAACGTGTTAGATGTCCCATTCATTTAGTAAAGTAGAAATTATCTGCTAGGTTGTTTGAACAAGGCCCACCATTATGTTAATATGAAATCCACTCCAACCATTAGATGCATAACACCACTTTCGAAAAAAAAAAAGGCCAAAATATTAAGCTGACTTGTGAATCAGGCAGGCGGCATCAAAGAAAACAATTTATAAAAAGACGTTCACCCTTGATTTTTCCAGGGCCCACCGTGATGATTATATAAGGTCCAGTCCAATCATTAGATGCCAAACCATAATTTATGCCTGGGGGATAAAATTCAGGCCCATCAGTGATTCAAGTGGACTACACCAAGAGGAACAGTTTAGAGGACGATTGTTGCCTTTTACACTGTTTCCAATCATGTGGTACCTGGAATCGCAGCTGGGACTGAGTTTTCGGATCTAAGCCTAACATCAGGTGACACACCCAATGGTCAGGTGGATTTCATACAAGCATCATGGTGGATCCACTCGAGCGTAGGTTCATTTCCTGGCATGAAGGAGGCAACCTGGCGTTAAGAAAGCCAAAAGAAGGCATCCGTTAATGAGGTAGCTTGAAAACTTTTTTGAAAAAGGTACCAGAATGTAAACACGATATTAATTAGATAGTTTTGTATAAAATTTCCTTTTTTTAATCCTATTTCAAATAACCAAACATTAATATATTAATATTTGGTGGGTAGAAAGGTCTTGTACCTTGGACTAAGCATGGCAATGCAAAGAAGTGAGCTTTCCAAAATTGACCATATAAATCATATCATTCCTCATTCTCTCCAAATTCACATCTATTCATGGATCCACACTATCGCCATACGGGAATGTAAGAGATTAATCCACATTATCACCATGTAGAAGAGCATCGATAAAGAAGGACATCAAACGTCTAGCCTGTAAAACAAATCCACCAATAACAAGATCGAAATGAATTACAATTGAAGGAGCATTGATTAAGAAGAGTGTCAACCAAATATTCTATGAACAAATTCACCTCCTACATGATAAAAAAGGATGATGGGTTCAGGTGGGCAGATTTGCCTCTGGTGACAAGAAGAGATGAAGACAGTCGGATTCCGACGAAGAAATCAATTTTCTGAATGGTATTTCTCTGATACCATGATAAATGGTGAATTTCTCAGTATATTTCATTGAGAGGAGAAAAAAATTTATATAGATATTTACAAACTATTTTGGAATGATCCTAATCTCTGATTAATTCTTAGTTGTACAAAAAAAATCTGTAATTATACAATAATCTAAGGGTTGTGAATGATTTGGTATATAATTTAATAAAATGAAGTACATGAAGTATAAATTTTTAAACATATTAACTAATCAAAGGTATTGAACTCCGCCTAGTAGCAATTGCAACCAGTTGGACCGTACCCTAAGTATTGATTCTTAAGCATATTAACTAAATCAAAGGTATTAAACTCCATTCTACCTGATTAGGCGTGATGATTAAGTATGATTGACATTGCAAATCCCTAATTAGAAATTTTCAATTTAGAATACCTAATTAGTGATTTTCAATTTAGAATCTATAATCCGCCTGCTAATACTATAGGGGATTTGAAATTGCATATTCGTAATTAGGGATTCAACATTGTAAGATCCTAATTAGGGTTTTAAATTGAAATCCCTAATTAGGGATTCACCATTGCAAAATCCTAATTAGGGTTTCGACATTCAATATCGAAGAGAGAGAGAGAGAGAGAGAGAGAGAGAGAGAGAGAGAGAGAGGGACCTGAGAGAGGGATATGGAGAGTGTTGTGTTGCCATCGGCAATGGTGGCTGGAGCACATACACCAGAGTGGACGGTAACATCCCCTCGATTAACTTCTAGTGAGGTCTACGTCGGACGAGAGTGATGTGGCGCACCCTAATTTGTGCTGGATGAAGAGTGTCCAGTTGGCTGCTAGATGCAATCGGCTTCTTATTTATTGATACTGCTATGTTACAATCCCAATGATTTAAAGAGCCTAGCTTGACTCATTCCATCAGTCTTGTGGCTTTTGGCGCATTGGTTAGGTTCTTAACACGTTACAATATTATACCTCTGTAAACAAGTGCTGAAAATGAGACATGATGGTGCCGTCTCCATCCCATTCTAACCCCTCCCACCACTCCTTTTCTCCCGCAATCTTTCGAAGTGATGGCACACTGTGCGCCCCACCCTGCAGAGGCAGCAGCTTTTTAAGCTTGGGACATCTATCCACTTGTATTTCTTCCAACGAATGCCAATCCAGTTGTAGCAGAGGAGCAGGCCTCTCTTCCACCACAAACACTTGCTAATTCCGGCAGCGAGAGTAATCTCATAACTCTTAGTTTAGGTAGGTGACCCTCATTATCTACCACATCTGAAATGATTTCCTCTACTCCTTCACAATCATCCACTGCAAGCTCGACAAGATTAGGGAGCCCACTCTTCATCTGCATCGACGATATAGCTGTCTTCTTCAAGCCATGGCACCCCGAAAGTGTAAGAGTAGTGAGGTTTTGGAGCTTTACCACCAACCCCAGTACCCCAAATACTTGTCATGCTTCTTAGATCAGCAAGATTCAAGGTTTTGAGTTTGGTGAGAACATCACTGTGTTGCACTGCTACGGGCGGTCCAGCAAACACATGCTCCATTCCTTCACACCACCACACTTGCACTTCAGTTAAATTCTCCATTCCTTGCAATAAACTAGATGAGAGCAGATGCTTTAGTTTAGGACACTCATACACTTCGAGGTTTCTAAGATTGTGAAGGAATGTGGCTGGAAGTAATCCCTCTTCATCCTCAACGACGACTTTCTTTAAATTCGGCAGGTCAATTAACTCCAACCTTTGTAAATAACCAAATGCATTTTCAGGAGATTCCTTTGCACTAACAGCAAATTCCATGTCAACACATTTGCAAATTTCAAGCTTTTCCAAACTTGGAAATCCTCCACCACCACCAACTGCCTTTAGACCCTTGCAATAATATAACTGTAAATGGGTAGTATGTGGTAAAAGCATTCTAATCCATTCAGGGATGACACTGCAACCAACGACCACCATCCATCTCAAGGAACCAGAGATGAATCCAGTATAATAACCGGATACTCCTTCATACCCCTGATTGGTATATGCAGAAACGAAACTTCTTCAACTTCGCCCAATGTTTAATCTGATTATAGTCTTGTGGGAAACGATCCACATTGCCAATTTGAAGATGTAAATAAGATAACTCTTTTAAAGATGCCACTTCACCCAAAGTAGCATTGTTGTTGTTGTTATTGCTGCTGCTGCTGCTGCTTGCTTCTTTTCCTTCAACCTCCCACTTGCAGAAGCTCTTCCACATCTTCAATTCTTCCAGGCGAGTCAACCTTGATATAACACCGCTTGGAACGGTTACAAGATTCATAGTCCATGTTAAGTCCAAACTCCACAGATTGACCAATTCTCCAATTTCAGTTGGCAACTCTTGTAAGTATTTGTTATATGACAGATCGAGGGATTCGAGATTCTTCAGTCCCCCAAGTGCTGACAGACAACTCCCTTCAAACATGCAATCTCTCATGCAAAGTACCCGTAGATTCACCATGTTTGACAGCGAGGATGGTAGCCTATTGATAGTGGTTTCGCTTAGATCCAGAACCCGAAGATCTTTCATTGCTTCCAAAAACCCACCCTGTATTTCGGTCAGTTCCTTATTTTCCAGCATCATCAATGTTAGCAATTTAGGACAATGCATCCCTTCTGGCAATTTATCAATTCCACTTCGCATGAGAGAAATTCTCTTGTATTCCTCCCAGTTTTGCTCATGTGACAAACCTTTTAGTCCAACTCCAGCTCTCACGAAAGATTTGTAGCCTGCATCTTCTTTTAACGAAATCGAAATGGCAACATCCCTAACAATATCATGCATCCTCACATACCCTTCTCCTTCACCTTCCAATAACAAACAAGAAGATTTGAGCTTTTCAACCCAAGAGTACCCTTTATTTATCATTTCCTCCAAACTTCCGATGTCTTCCAAAAAGCCTTCACCCTTCCACAGTCTGATCATCCTGTCCACATCAATATCATAATCTTCAGGAAACAAGCAGCAGAACAAGAAGCCTGGTTTGAGCTCAGGTCGCAAATGGTCGTAGCTGACTTTGATAGATTGGTACACCCTGTCTTCCATGCCTTTGATATCAGTTGGCGCAGACTTCTTCAGTTGTGATAGTGCGTTATCCCATACGTTAAGATTTCTCACACCTCTCAGTGCCCTTCCGAGTGTTATAATTGCAAGTGGAAGACCACCACATTCCTTAAAAACCTCCATTGCCTTGATATGCAAGGAAGGCTCATCAACAACATCACCTGCTTTCTCTTTGAATAGTTTCCATGATTCGTCATTTGAGAGCACGTCTACTTTTATGTTAACATGGCTTTCCATTTCTCTGCACACATCTTCACTCCGCGTTGTGAATATGATTTTACAATCTTCGAGGTTGTCAGTAGAGGGAATCCCTACATTGGCCAAATCAAGCCGCTCCCACAAATCATCCAAGATGATGAGGAATTTCTTCTCTTTCATTAATCTGCTACTCAGGTCACTTGCTCGCGAGGATTCCTTCTTCAGAGTCAGGTCCAATCTATCTGCAATGTCGCCTTGTACCCTTCTGATGTCCACATCCTTTGAAACGGTCACCATTATGACTTTATTGAATTGCTCTGTCCTTTCCAACCTATTGTTCATATTTTTCACAAGGGTCGTTTTGCCAACACCTCCCATGCCCCATACCCCGATTACTTTGATATTTTCATCACCCAAAGCATTCATGACTTTTTCAAGGGATGACTCTACTGATGGTAGACCCTCGATCGATGGAGCTGGCTGGTTTATGACTTTAGGAATGAGTGGGGGCATTGTCACCCTCTCGAAATTCCCTTCATTGCGATGCTTAGCAATATTCTCCATCATCCTGTTTTGCTTGCTTGCTTATACTGTAACGCCAACTTATATTCGGACAAAACAAACATCTCTTGTTTTCTGATACTCTTTGCTCTATCATCTCTGCTTCTTCGTTCATGTGAGCCGCTCGCATTAGCCATAACCTAACTTCTACTATTTCTTCTTCACCGTTGGAGCAGCCCTGTTCTTATCAGTTGATCTATATGCTCTCTGCTGGCCACCAGATCTTCTACATGGTCTTTTAGATCCTTAATGTTGTCATTAAAACGAATAAGATAGCCCGTGTGTTTCTTAAGAGGACTCCATGCACACTTTCCCATTTCAACGACAGCTAAAACCGCTGCTTCCATTGCCTATTCAACACGAACAGACAGCATCATAAACAACAACAATAATGAGAAGAAAAACTAAATTAGAGTATTAACGAAAGACGTTCAAGATGACTAGATTTAGCCCACTAACAAGTTTGATTATTAAAAAATCTAACTTGCTAGTGATGGGGACTCTCATCATTTATACCTTTCAAATTGTGTGTATAGCGTGTTTTGTACAATCCATCTCATCCATTAAGATGAAGAGCTCCACCAGGATAAACAAACACCCTTGAACCCCAAAAATCAAGCTATTTCAGCACTCAAGTGTGATACTCCATGTGATTTTAGAGGTTTAGGCATGATTTTACAGGGTGCGGTCCACCTGATTTTTTATCAGTCAGATTTTTGGGTTCAAAGGATAATATGAGGGGGTTCACATGATGGACGGATTGGATGCCCTGCACATATCATGGTGGACCCCACACAGCACTGTAGAATAAGCCTGTCTACAAACACTATAGATGAACAGCACCAACAGTTCTTTTAGCAATAAAAGTTCAAATTCTTTGGCTTCCTAGGAATAAAAACATGGATGGTGGATCCTTAAAAAAATTCAGCAGTCAAGCTTTAGATCTGCTGCATTTTTAGGATGGCATCCTAACACAAGCCGACTCAATAGATGTAAGGCATGTAGATAACATAGTCATCATGATGGGCCCAAAGTTCTTTGCCGCACGGTTCCTAATATCACTCTTACGTGTGGGTCACAGGCAAAGATAAATGAGTGAGAGCAGGCTACTCTCATGAAATAGTGAGCCCATGCGTGAACAATGTACATATAAAAATCAGCATGATGGGGCATTCTATCCTCATCATTCCTATTGGTGCGGCCAACTTGATCAGTTCTGGATCGATCTGATTTTTAACCCAAGGGCCTAGAGTCGATGACAAAACCTGATGGACGGAGTTGATTTTCACAATTGGTGAGCCCCACAGAACTTGGGTGTTTTTGTTGTGTGTATTTCAAAACAAAACCATTGTGTTGCTTTTTGATTTTGTCCTTTTGTGGATTTCTTTAGTCCCACATCGGATTGAGTGGGAGAAAGAAAAGTGCTTTATATACTTTCACTCTACATAGACTTTTGCAATGTGTCTTGGATTATGCCCAAGCCTGTATGCGCGCGCAGGGGGGGGGGGGGGGGGGGGGGGGGGGGGGGGGGGGGGGGGGGGGGGGGGGGGGGGGGTTGCAGCTGGCGGGAAAACTGGTCCGGAAATCTTTAACCGGGCGTGTGCGCACATGCACACCCATTGCTTAGAGTCTTGATAGGCTAGGTTTTGCCCAAATTGATAAAATTATTTTTTTAACCGTTGCTTTGATCGCAACCGTTAGACGTGGCCCACTTGATTAGGTCGTTACCATTGTGCGGAACATGCCTTATTTATCGGGCACGTCGAAACGTCGCGACGGTTTCTTTCAACGGGTCTTTCAACGCCTCGACCCAGAGCTTCTTATTAATTTTATCGGCGATATCTGTCTGCCAGTAAAGCAGTTCGACATACCAGGTGTGAGGTTCCTATTACCAGATTTATTTTATCAATTATTTCCCGTTTCCATTGAAGTAATTTCAACAGTTTTGCCCACTGCCTAGACAGGTGTTGTGAAGGATTGCGGTCCACTAACTACAACTATCAGACTGATTTTCAATAAGGAAAACACTTGGTTACCTTGCCTTATGTACCTACAAGGGTTATTTTCACTAATGTGGGAGAAATGAACCAAACTTGCATGAAATCGAGGCCGTTCATTACGTAGTACATCCCTTTTTGGATCTTGGTCCCAAAATTCAGCAACATATAAATTCACATCCTATAACCCACCTGGGTTTTAAAATATACTTTTAACTTTTGGGTAATTCTTCATCCTGATCATCAACACGTCCAATGAATAAATTGGATGGCGTAATAAAGCACCACGGTGGATCCTACAAGAAAGACTAAAGGTGGCCATTTCATCCCAACTGTTTTCTGTGGTGTGGCCTACAAGAGTTTTGGGAGCTTTGGATGATCATGGTTTCTAGGTTCAATTATTAAAATGGTGTGGTGCACCGGGCAGGACAGGGTGGATCTCATCTCTAAGTTTGCCAAAGTAACCTCAATGAGTTCCTAGCTTGAGGTACACAAGCACCCCACGGTTTTCAATAAGTTACCTCATTAATCTAGTAATTATCATTAGATTAACTTCCATTATATTTATTAAAGATGGTTTGGCTGACCATGTGAGCGAAAGGGTGGGCGGCTCAGGTGGGCCTCATCGTGATGTTTATGTGAAATTCACACCGACCACCAGGTGCATTATCCTTGTTAGGCTCAGGTCTCAATACTAAGCTCCATCCATGATTCTGGTGGACCACGTGATTGGAATCAGTCTACAAGTCAACGCTTATCTTCTAAACTGTTTCCCTTGGTGTGGCTCACATGAATCATCGGATGGGCCTGATTTTTGGGCACCAGGACTAAATTTTGTAGTGGTGTCTAATGGTTGGAGTGGATTCCAGATAATTATCATGGTAGGCCTATAAAAATTAAGAGTGGACATCTCTCTCAGCTTCATTTGGTGTGCCCACCTAAATCACAGGTTAGCCTTTTTTTTTTCTTTTTTCTTTTTCTTTTTTTGGCCCTGGTCCAAACAAGGGATTACATATCTAACGGTCAAAGTGGCACAGTGGGCCCGTAAAAAATAAGGGGTGGAGTCCCTCTCCCAACCATTCCAAAAAAAAAAAAAAAAGATAGTCCCCTTTCCTTTGGAAAAGGTACTACAAGATCGACCTCATGGAAGCTTACCATGAGGTTAATCACTGTGGTCCCCACTGTGATGTGTGTTTGGCATCCATACAATGCATTTGGTAGGTCCGCTCTAGGTTATGGAATGTTCCAAAAAACAACCATATAAACCATGTGAAATCATGCCTAAACATCTAAAAGCACTTGGTAGGGCCCACCTTAGTTTTGGAATAGCTTGAAATCTAGTGTGACTCATGCAAGTAGGACACACATAATAAATAGGCTGGATATCTGAACCTCACCTCAGTGGGCCCGATTAAACAATTAGGAAGGTTCGATGAGTGGGCATCTACTCTTAACTATTGTTTGTGGTGTCCCCTACTTAGTCATGGATTAGCTTGATTAGGCCCTTGGCCCACGATGGACGGTGCATCTGATCGATGCAGTGGATGTCTAACACATGCCTATGGTGGGACCCACAGAGAGCTTGATCTCATGCGAAGCTCCATGAGTTCGAACACGGATGCAATCCAGTAGTGAACTTTGTGGAGCCTACCGTGATGTATGTGTGTTATCTACGCCATCCCACCTGTTTTACTCATTTTAGGGATATAAGCCTAAAATTGAAGCACATCCAAATCTCAAGTGGACCACATGATAGGCAAGGGCAGGGATAATGACATCCACCATTGAAATCTTCCTAGGGCTCACAATGATGTTTATTTGTCATCCAACTTGTTAATAAAGTTGCGCAGACAAGGATAAGGGGAAAACACAAATATATGCTTGATCCAAACCTTCTGGCACCAATAAGTTTTCAACCATAGGAGTTCAATTCCCACTGTTTCATGTGGTGTGGTCCACTTGAGCTTTGGATATGCTTCAATTTTGGGCCCTATGCCCTTAAAGTGATATGGAAAAACGGATGGACGGCATGGAGAAGGCACATAATTCATGGTGGGGCCCACAGAGTCCCCTAAGTACGCAATCCGCAATCCATGAGTTTGACCTCCAAGTGCCTTTTCCCTTCCGCTGGCATGTTAAAAAAAATGAGAATTTCACCTGATGGTCACTCTTGATTTTTGATGGGCCCATTGTGATGTATATGTAAGATCCACTCTGACCATTAGATGTGTAATACTAGATTAGGCCCATCGATAAATAAATAAAATAATAATAAAAATAGGTTGACCTATGATTCCAAAGGAAATAGGTAAGAGAGACATTTACCCTTATTTTTTACAGGCCTACAATGATGATTGTATGAAATGCACTCTAAACATTAGATACCACACCAAAAGTTTGTCCCCCAAGTAAATGCATGTAAATAGATGTAAGTAGGTAATTATTATTGTTTACCTCTGTTTGACGGAACGATTATTCCCCCCTTATAAAAAACGTTTCAAAAGGATCATTGTACATTTGTGGCCCCACTGTGATGTCTGTGACATATCCACACCATCCATCCATTTTACCTGAATATTTTAGGGCATGGGCCCAAAAATGATGCAGCTCCAAAGCTCAAGTGGCCCCCACCACAGGAAATCATGGTTGTAAAAGGTTTTTAACAGTAGGCATTCAACCTACAGTTTTGTGTGGTGTGGTCCACTTGAGATTTGGATTTGCCTCAATTTTGGGTTCATGCCCTAAAGCCACCTTGCACAAAATGGATTGACCGCATGGATAAGCCACAATGTACCATAGTAGGGCCCACAGGAAATTCGCACCCTCGGTTTTAGCGTACAAAAAGTAAACTATCATTTTCAGCCTTGAAAAAAGTGCAGGGAATCATTATCCATTTACTCGTATTTACATGGTTTAAATGTAAGGATGGGTGTTTTTCTTTACACTGTTTCCAATAGTGTAGACTGAATTATGGATGATGCTGAGTATTGGACCCTGGGCATAACAAGGGGTGACACACGTGATGGTCATGGTCTGGTTAGATTTCACAGAAAAATCAGGTGGGCCATTGGAGCAGTCCACCCCTTGGCTTACACTGCCGCCGACGCAGCCTGCGTTTAGATTACGGAAGGTACTCAAATGATGCACGCGGTTTGCCGACTCACACTGTGCCTGTGGCAGCGACTAGCTACTGTAAGGTGATCTGTGGGCCCCACCATGATTCATATGTTTTATCCACACCGTTCATCCATTTTTCCAGATCATTTTAGGGCATGAACCCAAAAAATAGGTTGATCAAAATCTCAGGTGGACTACACCAGAGGAAACAGTGGTGATTGAACACCCACCATTAAAAGCTTTTTTGGGGGGCCACAAAAGTTTTGGATAAATCTGATATTTGTGTTTTCCCTTCATCCACATCTGTGTGACCTTATGAACAGGTTGGATGACTAATAACCATCAGTGTTTGCCCTAGGAAGGTTTCAATGGTAAGCTTTCAATTACCACTGTTTTCCTGTGGCACTCCACCTAAGATCTGAATATGCCTCAGTTTTGGGATCATGCCATAAAATAATGGTCGAAAATGGATGGACAGCGTGGATAAAACACATACATGATTTGGGGTCCCACAGAGAACAGTGTCAGTATGCAATCCGCGTCCTCCCTAAAATACCCTATTTCATTACCAAAAAGGGGTATACGAAATGTAAATTCTATACCGAGCAGGTAGTTTTCTGTAAAATACCCTATTTAATTTACGGAATTGAAACCATACACGATTCCAAAAATGAAAATGGGTGTTAACTTGAGAGAGAGAGAGAGAGAGAGAGAGAGAGAGAGAGAGAGAGAGAGGAGAAGGAAAGCTGTTTAGAGTAGAGAGAGAGCGAGAGAGAGAGAGAGAGAGAGAGAGAGAGAGACGAGCATACCTCAGCTTGCAAGAAACGCTACTGCACTCTCTTGAGAATAGGCAGAAAATAGAGAGAGATTGCGAAGAATTCAAAGAGCTGAAAAAAAAAAAGATGACTAGAAATAGTGGCGCCGGGTTCTAGTGGTAAAGAAGGGAAAGGTTGCCTGCTCGGCTCGTTCGCATCAGATCAGACAGTGCCAAACGTACCAGCTGTGTCACACATTGAAGATTCCGTTCCCTTTTAGATTGACCTGAGTCGTTGGCTCGGATGGGCCCAGCTCACATTTCTCCAAGCCCAGACTGTGATTCAATACACTTAGCCCTATGACTGGCCCACTAACTGAAGGTTTCAAGGGGACGCACCTAGAGACCGATGAGGCCCACCGTGATGTATATGTTTTATCTACGCCGTTCATCTTTTTGAAAGATCATTTTAGGTATGGGCCTAAAAAGGAGGAAGATTAAAGGCTCTGGTGGACCACACCACAGGAAACAGTGGGGATTGAACTCCTACCGTTGAACACTGCATTGGGCCCACTGTGGTGTTTATTTGCCATCCAACCTATTCATAAGGTGACAGAGACATAAGAGAAAACATAACCAAAACTTCTGTAGTCACCAAAAAGTTTTCAACGGTCGAGTTTCAATACCCACTGCTTCACTTGAGCCTTCCATCTGCCTACTTTTTAAGGTTTTTAAGGTCGGGTTTCAATCCCCACTGCTTCACTTGAGCCTTCCATCTGCCTCCTTTTTAAGGTTTTTAAGGTCGGGTTTCAATCCCCACTACTTCACTTGAGCCTTCTATCTGCCTCCTTTTTAAGCTCATGCTCTGAAATAATCTATCAAAATTGATGGTCGTGAATAAAACATATACATCAGGATAGGCCCACAAAGCATCCATCTATAGGTAAGGCGGGGGTGTAACCAATCCGCATCTCTTATAAGGAGCCCTAAGTTTCATGGGCCTACCTCGATATGTGTGTGTGTGGCATCTGCTTCGTACATCAGTTTGGCTACATCACCTTAAAACATGAGCCCTCCTAAAAAAGGAAAAGAGTTCCAATTCTCAAGTGTCCACTTGATGTGGTCCACTTGGGCGTTGGATTTGCCTCATTCTTGTCTCATACCCTAAAATGATCTTAAAAAAGGATGAATGGCATGGATAAACAGACACATGATGGTGCACCCCTCCGATCTGCATGGACGCTTTCATACTGAGGAAAGACGCAATTCACGTCCGGCCGGGGGCTTACCTCAATGTGTGTGACATCCACTCTATCCATTAGCTTTGCTGGATCATTCTAAGACATGAGCCTCTCAAGAGAAGGAAAAAAAGCTCTAATATTCAAGTAGACCACACCACAAGAAAGAGTGGAGATTGAGTGCCCATAAAAATTCATGCATTTGATGCCCACTTAAGTTTTAGATCTACCTCATTTTGAGAAGATGGTGAAAATAATTCAGAATGCAACCCGAAGGTGAACTTGATTAGCTAATGGCTTAAAAGTAATTCCCCTTCCAGCCATGGACCATAAGACTCGGCCCAAAAAGGGCCCAATGTCTAACCCACCAGGCTCAGCTCAAAGCAATGTGGTAGGTGCTGGGTCTGCTTTATGGACCCGAACGTCTACAACACCTATTTTACTAGGTGCATAAAACACACAAGCTCTATGGGGTCCACCATGTTGTATGTCTAAAATCCACTCCATCCATCAGATAAGAACCATTATTTGGACCATACATACAGAAGATAGTCCTGTTAAAAACTAATATGAGCCACAACAATTGGGAACATTGTCAAATTGCCATGAAAACTGTTAAATTCACATGGTGTGGCCCACATGAGATTTTTATCAGGCTATTTCTTGTATTTTCTCTTCATCCTGGTGATTTGCACCTGATTAACGGGTTTGATGAAAGAAATATTCCATGGTTGCCTCAGATGAATGTTACGGTTAGCATCTCATTCTGTGGTTCCAAGTGGTGTGGCCCATCTGATCTAGTGGCCTAGCTGAATTTTTTTCTAAAGACAAAATCACAAAAAAAAAAACCTGATGGACCGAGTGGATTTTACATATATAATATTTTATATGGTGGACCCCATAGACTTTAAGTGTTTCCCGCGGTACATGGAACATGAGGTGGTCCTACGTTGCTCGGCCTGTAAAGCAACTCAATAATACAGCCGCCCTCTGCTGTAGCAAGGCGGAGGCTGATTGCGTACTAAGTAAACTCTGTGGGGCCCATTGTGATTTATGTGTCATATCCACGCCGTTCATCCGTTTTAACAGCTCATTTTAGGGCATGAGTCCAAAGCTGAAGTATATCCAAAGCTCAAGTGAGCCACACCACAGGAAACAGTGTGACTTGAATGCCTACCGTTGCAAACTTCTTGGAGCTATAGAAATTTTGGATCATGCTGATATTTGTGTTTTCCCTTCATCCGTATCTGTATGATCTTATGAATAGGTTGGATGAAATATCACTGTGGGCCCTAGAAAGGTTTCAACTTAGTCGGATTGCGTCCTTCCTCAGCGTCCATACTGAGCTGTGGAGGGGCCCACCGTGATGTATATGTTTATCCACTCCGTTCGTTCCATTTCTAAGATCAGACCTTGCACATGAGACCAAGAATAAGGCAGGTCCAACGGTCAGGTTGACCACACCAGAAATGAATCTTGCATTTAATGCTAGGTACATTTAATGCAACTTGCATTTAATTATTTGGTGTGGTCGATTTGACCGTTGGAGCTGCCTCATTCTTGGTCAAATGTGGTCTGCCTGATCATAGAAACAGAATGGACAGAGTGGATAAACAGATACATCACGGTGGGCCCCTCCACACTCCGTTTCAAACTTCCTCACTCTTTTCCGTGGCGTAGTCAGGTCCCACCACCTAAGGAATGGATAAGAGATCTCCCATGTATGTGAGGAGCTCTCCAAACTATAATGACAAATCTAGATCCTAGCAAATTCTTAGCCCAAAAATTTCTTTGAGAGGTGTCTATATTTTAAGTCTTTTCTCGAAATATTGTTGCAAAAAATCTAACCAAAATAAAAATATTTATTATTAATTAATATATAAATTTAAAATTTTAATATGAGTTCTGCTAACGCCCTACTTTCATGGGCGACGTCGAAAACCTTTTAAATGGCACTTAGGTTTAGGTGATCCTAAGTTTCTTAATAGTATAAAAATGAAAAGTAAAGATTGATGCAGGACAAAATAAGTTCAATCATCATCTTAATCCACTTATGATTCTAGCATAACACTTTCACCCAATGATTCTAACCATGTGATTTATGGCTCCTAAACAATAGAATGTTGCAATAAATAGGGCCCATTCAAAGGGTTAAGATCATCCTATCAGTGTGATTGTTGCACCATTAGTTGCTCCTAATTGTATCAATGAATGAATGGTTCAAGTTCATGATAGGTCACCTATGTGCTGTTTAGGGCTACTTAATGTCTTGTGATATTTTGAAAATATTGTGATAATAATGTCTGGTGTTTTCAATGCTATATTATGATGGTATTTTTAAAATCACTTTCATATGTCAAACAACTCAAAACCGATGCATATGTCCCGTGAAACTCTCAAAACCAACTCTTAAGAATCTTTGAACTTTTTTTTTCCATAGAAACTAGCAAAGAAAATGAGGGTGGTTTTGATACCAGCCAATAAGTTATATTATCAATGTATGTGAGCTGATAAATAACTTTTTTTTAGCTTAAGTTAGTTTGGTAGGTGACATTGCAAAACTAACTTATGTGATGAATATTATCTCCACAAGTTTTTCTTTTTTTTTTTTGTTTTTTTGTTTTTACTTCTCTCTCCCACTGTCTCTCTCACATGTCTTCATGCGGACGGTCCATATCAAGTGAGGGCTTACATTATAGATAGTCCACATCGAAGGTGGGGTCTGCATGATGGCTTATTAACATAAAAAGTGAGCCCCACATGATGGATGACCCATATTAATGTGGGCCCACATAATGGATATTCAACATCAAAGATCGCCCCTTAATGATAAATAACCCTCATCCAAGGCAGGCCTGCTGATAAATGACCCACTTCAAAGGTGGGGCCCACATGATAGATGGTCCACATCAAAAGTGGGCTCCACATGATGGGCAGTGGACATTGAAGGTAGGCCTCACATGATTGATGACCCACATCAAGGTGGGCACCACATAATAGATAGCCCACATCGAAGGTTGGCCCCTAATGATGAATAGCTCACTTCCAAGGAGGCCCTGCATGATGGACAGTCCACATCAAAGGTGGGTGACAAATGATGAATGGTCCACATCAAAGGTGGGCTCTACATAATGATAGAGGACACTGAAGGTGTGCCCCATATTATGGACAATATATTTTGTGGTGGGCCCCACATGATGAATGACCCACATTAAGGTGGGCCCTACATAATAGACAATCCATATCAAAAGTGCCGATGATGAATGACCCTCATCCAAGGTGGACCCCGCATGATGGAAGGCCCACATTAAAGTGGGCCCCACAAGATGAATGGTCCTACAGAGAAGCACTTGACACCATACCGCCTTTCTTAGTTTAAGAAAGGTAATGAGGTAATAGTTTCAGCCCATGCACTTATTTCATTTTCAATTGAAGGAAAATATCATGACAATGTGTGGTGCAATGTTACCCTGATGTATGCATAGCACATTTTAATAGATAGACCATGACAGTTTGATCAAAATGTTGTACATTGTGGTCAGAAGAACACTTTCACTTTTTAAAGAATAATGTGAAAGTTGTATTGGGTTCCATTAGAGAGACTGAATATACGAAACCCAACTAATTGGGAGACGTAAATGTCCTCTCTATGACACAATTTATAGCAAAGACAGAAGAGAGTGGAATAGTTTTTGCCATGATTGTGATAATGAGGAAATTTGCAAATGTTTTTACTAATGACTTGTTAGTTGGATTATCACCCATGTGAGACATACGACACCATATTGATCTTGTTCCAAGGGCTAGCTTGCCCAATAAACTAGCCTACCGAATGATCTAAAAAGAGCTTCGGTAAATTAGAAAGTTATTGGATCGTAGTTATATAAGAGAGAGCATGAGTCCTTGTGTTGTTCTAACCCTCTTAACATCTAAGAAGGATAGATTGTAGAGAATGTGCGTGGATAGTAAGGCTATTAATAAAATACAAATTTTTAATTCCACGGCTAGATGATATGCTTCATATGTTAATTGGTGCAAAGGTGTTCTCTAAGATAGATAAGCCTTAGAGATGAATGAAAACAACATTTAAGACACATGAAGGGCTTCATGAATGGCTTCTCATGCCATTTGGTTTGTCAAAGATACCAAACACCTTCATGTGGATGATGAACTAGATGCCTAGACCATTCATTGGTAGGTTCGTTGTGGTTTATTTTGATGATATATTGGTGTACAACCCAAGGCGAGCATACTCATACACAACAATTTCAGAAAGCATGCAAGGTTCTACGGGGCAAGAAAATGTATGTCAATACCAAGAAGTATAGCTTTGTGACCAATAGTGTGATATTCTTGGGTTATGTGGTGTTAGTGGCTCAAATTACACTTGATAATGAGAAGGTGATGGCTATTCGAGAATGGCCTACCCCTTAAAGCATGCAGGAAGTACAGAGTTTCCATGGGTTGACATCTTTCTGTCGCTGATTCATAAGAAATTTTAGCACTATCACACCTCCAATAACAAATTGTATTAAGCAAGGTCCGTTCATTTGAACAAAGGAAGCAGCTCATAGCTTTAGTATGATTAAGGAATAATTATTAGAAGCTCTAACTTTGGCACTATTGAATTTCAAAAAAGTATTTCAAGTAGATATGGATACAACACATGTTAGCATAGGTGCAGTGTTAAGCCAAGATGTTAAGCCTATTACATACTTTAGGAAGAAGCTCAATGGAGGTAGGACTTGGTATTCCACTTATGATATCGAGTTTTATGTTATCGTCTAGGTCCTACGGCATTGGAGACATTATCTAGTTTAACAAGAGATCGTTTTGTACTCCGATAATGAGGCGTTGAAATATATAAATAAGTAACATAAAATGAACCACAGGCACACCAAGTGGATTTCTTACTTATAAGAATTCATGTTCTCTTTAAAGCACAAGTGCGGTACACACAATAAGATGGTTAATGCATTAACTCGAAAGGTGGCATTATTGATTACTTTGTGCAGGTACACACAATAAGATGGTTAATGCATTAACTCGAAAGGTGGCATTATTGATTACTTTACAGGTGCGCATAGTTGGATTTGATATATTCCTCGTGATGTATCAAGAAGATCTGGACTTTGGACAGATTTGTGTTGAGGTGTGGAGCCAATCACACCAAGGGATGGTCGGGAGCCCAGACGGTCTTTGGACCGGGCGTTCGATATTCATTTATTAGAGACAGGAGGTCTCTGGACTATTCTGTTAACAATCGGGTGCCCGATATTCGGGTAATTTCACCCATAGCTCGCTGGAGGATTTCTACATTGGGCATGCGCCCGACCAAGCCTGATCGAGTGCCCGACCGGTCGCAACCTGTTTTGCGGGCTTTCCTATTTTGGGTTCTATTTCCTTATTTTACTATAAAAAGGATTGTAACTCGGGATTAGGGTTTCTATACGTCCAAGGTGAGAAAAAGGCGAGAGGTTAGTAAAAATGGTCATCTCTGTGCCTGGGAGCATCTGAGAAGGTAAATGTATTGTTTGTAACTTTGTCTTTTTCATAGTAAAAGTTTGCACCATGGTTTTTTACCCTTGTTTGGGATTTTTCCACGTAAAATCTATCTTGTGGTTTATTAATTTGCTTAGATTCTACTTCTAGATTATATTTCTTCTTGTTTATCATTTGTGGGTGAGACCGGAGATTGGATCTCGGTTCACCGGCATTGTTGGAGTGTTGCGCAATAACTGGTATCAGAGCTATTGGTTTAGTTCAAGTGGGAGCGATGAGGGAAGAAGGGAAAACTAGAATTGAGAAGTTTGATGGTTCAAACTTTGCCTTCTGAAGATGCAGATGGAGGATTATCTGTATCAGAAGGACCTCTATATTCCTCTAGAAAGAAAAGAGAAGAAACCAGAGAAGATGACAAATGACGAATGGGCTTTAGTGGATCGGAAAGCTTTAGGAACGATCCGACTCACTTTGTCTAAGAGCGTCGCCTTCAATATATCCAAAGCAAAGACCACAAAAGAATTAATACAAGCTTTGACTACGATGTATGAGAAACCCTCGGTATCTAATAAGGTTCATCTCATAAAACGGCTATTCAACATGAAGATGTCAAATGGTGGGGGCGTGGCTGAACATCTAAACGAGTTCAATACAGTCACGAGCCAATTGGAATCCGTCAGCATCACTTTTGATGATGAGGTCAGGGCGCTATTAATCTTGTCCAGTTTGCCAAACAGTTGGGATGGTTTGGTGATTGCCGTGAGCAATTCCTCAGGATCTACGAAGTTGAAATTCGATGATGTGACCGGTCTAATTCTCAGCAAAAAATCTAGAATGAAGGCATCAGGAGCTTCAGGGGATTCAGGGAATGCTCTAAACGTTGAAAGAATGGAAGATCTTCGAACAAAGGTGGCAATAAACATGGACGTTCTAAGTCGAGAAATATGTCCAAGGGACCGAAAGACAAGGACGGGTGTTGGCATTGTGGGAAGAAGGGGCACATGAAGCGTGATTGCAGTGCGCTTAAGAAACAAGAAGGAAGCTCTTAAGGTGAGAAGGATTCAGTGAATCTATCTAAAGAGAGTGACACAGAGGCGTTGATCTTGTCTCTTAATATGCGGAATGAGTCTTGGGTTGTAGACTCGGGTGCTTCGTTTCATGCCACTTCGTCAAACGAAGTTCTTCGTGATTATATGTCAAGTGACTTCGGAAGAGTCTACCTGGGTGATGATAAGTCATGCAGTATTATTGGCAAGGGAGACGTTCACTTAAGTCAGAAAGACGGAACGGTCTTGAAGTTGAAGGATGTCAGACATGTACCGAGTTTGAGACGAAATTTGATCTCAATGAGGCAGTTGGCCGATACCAGATATGTGATGACATTCACTAGTGATTCATGGAAGGTCACAAAAGGTGCCTTGATAATATCTCAAGGCAAGAAGGAAGGTACCTTGTACATGACTTTCAGATTGTATAGTTCACTCGCAGTCGCATCAACTGGAGTGAACGGGCAGTTATGGCATCAAAGGTTAGGATATATGAGTAAAAAAGGGATGACAGTGCTATTGTCAAAGGGGAAGCTACCAGGGTTGAAGTCTATCAACCTGGAATTCTGCGATGATTGCGTGTATGGCAAGCAGAAGAGAGTGAACTTTAAGAAGACAAGACGCACTCCAAACACCGATGTGTGGGGACCGGCACAGGTATCATATCTTGGTGGATCACATTATTTTATTTTCTTTATTGATGATGCTAGTAGAAAATTTTGGGTTTATTTCTTAAAGCACAAATTGGATGTATTTGATGTATTCAAGAAGTGGAAGGTAATGGTAGAAAATGAGACAGGTAAAACTGTAAAGTGTCTCAGATCGGATAATGGGGGAGAGTACTGTGATAAGAGGTTTGAGGAGTATTGTGCAGTAAATGGGATCAGACATCAGAAAACGATTCCAGGGACACCGCAACAGAATGGTGTGGCTGAGAGCATTAACAGGACCATCCTTGAGCGCGCTAGGAGCATGAGGCTACATGCAGGGTTGCCCAAGACCTTTTGGGTAGATGCTGTGAATACTGTCATATATCTCATCAATAGAAGTCCCTCAGCACCATTGAATGGTAGGCTACCAGAAGAAACGTGAACTGGAAAAGAGGTAAACCCTGTACATCTCAGAGTGTTTAGTTGCACTTCTTATGTTCACATTGATGCAGAGCACAGAAATAAGTTGGATGCGAAGTCCAGCAGGTGCACGTTTATAGGCTACGGGCAGCATGATTTTGGCTACCTAGTTTTGGGACATAAAAAATTGAAAAATCATCAGAAGCAAAGACGTAGTCTTCAATGAAAAAGTGATGCATAAGGACAGTTTGTAGCAAAAGGAGAATAAGGCCGATGAGAAAGAATTCGTAGAGTTGGAAGAATTACCGGACACGGGTGTTACAGTGCCACAGGATGAGCATGCACAGGAGCATGATGAGGCAGAGCCGCAGACAGCGGTTGTGAGGAAGTCTACTCAGGGAGAGGAGACCCAAGGTCCGATACTCACTCTCCTTACATTATCTACTGCAGATAAATAATGGTGAACCAAAGTGTTTTGAAGAGGCATTACGGTCAAATATGCGGGTTAAGTGGGAGCAGGCCATGAATGATGAGATGGACTCCCTCGAGTCCAATCGTACGTGGGAGCTCATCACTCTACCTAAGGGTAAGAAAGCTCTTCATAACAAGTGGGTTTACAGACTGAAAGAAGAGCACTATGGTTCGAAGCAGTACAAGGCTAGATTGGTTGTGAAAGGGTCCCAACAAAAGACAGGTATTGACTTCACTGGAATATTTTCACTAGTGATGAAGATATCTACGATTCGCATGGTCTTGAGTATAGTGGTAACAGAGGACTTACATCTAGAGCAGCTAGATGTTAAGACAGGTCTTTCTATATGGGGACCTTTAAAGAAGAGATATACATGCATCAGCCGACAGGATACGTGACACCAGAAAAGGAGAATAAGGTGTGTAGACTGAAGAAGAGTCTATATGGCCTGAAGCAGGCCCCGAGACAGTGGTACAAGAAGTTTGACGATTTTATGTCAGGAAACAGGTACAGGAGATGTCATGCAGACTACTGTTGCTATTTGAAGAAGTTTAATATGTCATACATCATCCTTCTTCTGTACGTTGATGATATGCTTGTAGCCGGATCAAGCATGAAGGACATCTCAGATATCAAAAGATAATTGTCTAGAGAATTTGCCATGAAGGATTTAGAGCTACAAAATAAATCATAGGCATAAGGATAAAGCGTGATAGGAAAAACAAGAAACTAGTTTTGTCACAAATAGGGTACATAGCCAAGGTACTTGATCGATTCGGCATGGGAGATGCTAAACCAGTTAGCACTCCATTAGCCAACCACTTCAAGCTTTCTAAGGAGCAAGGAGCTAAGATACAGGAGAAATGGGACTACATGGCTAAAGTCCCATACGCATCAGCTATATGGAGCCTCATGTATGCTATGGTTAGCACAAGGCCAGATATCGCTCAAGCAGTGGGAGTTGTTAGCAGGTTCATGAACAACCCCGGGAAGGAACATTGGGAAGCTGTGAAAGTGGATCCTCAGATACCTGGTAGGTACTGTGGATGTAGGGTTGTGTTATAGAGGATCGAAAATCGAGCTACAAAGCTACGTCGATTTAGACTTGGCAGGGGATATTGACAGCAAAAGGAGCACAATAGGATATGTCTTTACCCTGGGTAGTGCTGCAGTCAGTTGGGTCTCTCAGTTACAGAAGATAGTGTCCATCAGTACAACGGAAGCAGAATATGTTGCAGCTACAGAAGGGTGCAAGGAGATGGTGTGGAAGAAAAGTTTTATGGAAGAGTTGGGGAAGAAGCCAAACAAATTGCAAGCTGTACAGTGACAGTCAGAGTAGAATACACTTGGCTAAGAATTCAGTATTTCATTCGAGGACCAAGCATATTGACATCAGATATCACTTCATACGTTCGTTATTGGAAGATGGATCGATTGCTCTGGAGAAGATCCATACAAGTGAGAACCCTGCGGATATATTGACCAAGGCGGTCACACAAGAGAAGCTAAAGCTCTGTTCAGCTTTGATTAGTCTTCAAGGCTTGAAGACGGGGAGGTGGTGCACTCCAAATGTAAAAGACGAAGGGCTACAGTGATGTGTCTCCAAGTGGGAGGTTGTTGAGGTGTGGAGCCAATCACACCAAGGGATGGTCTTTGGACTGGACGCCCGATATTCATGTATTAGAGACAAGAGGTCTCTGGACTGTTCTGTGAACAGTTGGGTGCCCGACGGTCAAGAGGACCAGGGCGCCCAATATTCGGGTATTTTCACACGTAGCTCGCTAGAGGATTCTTACATTGGGCGGGCGCCCGACCAAGCTTGACCGAGCACCCGACCGGCCGCAACCTATTTTGTCGGCTTTCCTATTTTGGGTTCTATTTTCTTGTTTTACTATAAAAAAAGGGCTGTAACTCAGGATTAGGCCATGAGATTAGGGTTTCTATACATCCAAGGTAAGAAAAAGGCGAGAGGTCAGCAAAAAGGGTCATCTCTGTGCATGGGAGCATCTGAGAAGGTAAGTGTATTGCTTGTAATTTTGTCTTCTTCATGGTGGAAGTTTGCACTGTGGTTTTTTACCATTGTTTAGGGATTTTTCCACGTAAAATTTGTCTTGTGATTTGTTGGTTTGTTTAGATTCTACTTTTAGATTATATTTCTTCCTGTTTATCGTTTATGGGTGAGACTGGAGATTGGATCTCGGTTCACCGGCGTTGTTGGCGTACTGCGCAACAATTTGGTTAGATGTGCAACAAAGATAGTTGGAAGAATATCTTATGCAGGATGGATTTCTATTAAGAGGTGCACAGTTATGCGTCCCAAATTGCTCTCTCTATGAGCGCATCATTATAGAGCTACATTCAAGTGCTTTGTTAAGCCACTTTGGTCACGACAAGACAGTGGCTTTGGATGGAACAAGATTATTTTTTGCTTAGATTACGTCGGGATGTAACTTGGTTCATGGAACATTGTCATATTTGACAGATGGCCAAAGGTTCGGCTCAAAATACTTGCCTTTATATTTTCACTCCCTATTCCTAAGGCATCATGGGAGGATGTCAACATGGATTTCGTGTTGGGTCTTCTGCGGACCCAAAGAGGTATAGACAATGTTTTTATGGTTGTTAACATGTTTTTCTAAGATGGCACACTCTATTCCTTGTAAGAATACTTCATATGCTTCACATGTGGCCAATCTTTATTTCTAAAAAGTGATTCGATTACATGCTCTGTCCAAGATTATTACTTCTGATAGAGACACTAGATTCAGTGAGCCGCTTCTAGCGCACATTGTGGAGGAGATTGGGGAAAGATTGAAGTTGTCAGCAGAGAAGCTTGGGCAATTTGCTGTGTAACATGATAGGCCATTGTCTAAGACAGTGGGACCTTATGCTTCCTCACGCAGAATTCGCTTACAATAGCTCGCGCAACAGGTTCACACAGATGAGCCCCTGAGAATGTGTATGGGGCCAATCCAACTAATGTTTTGGATCTTGAATTAATCCAAGAGCCTAGAAAGATGAACGAAGATGTCAAGGAGATTGGTCAGAACATCTGAGCACTGCATCATGAAATGAAAACACGATTGCAAGCTAACAATGCCAGGTATATGGAAGTCGCAAATCATAGCCACAAGATGCTTATTTTTTTTTAGGAAGAAGAAATGGTGAGTGTCTTTCTTCGATGAGAGAGGCTTCTCTCGGGTGCTCATAACAAAGCTTAAAGCAAATAAGATTGAGCCCTATCACATTTTAAAGAAGATCAACAATAATGCCTACAATGTAAAATTGTCCGATCACTGAAGACTTCTAATATTTTCAACATAGAAGATCTCACGCCCTACAAGGAAAAACAAATAACTGTTGAAGTACTAGAGGATGAGGACGAAGCAAACTTGAGGTCGAGTTCTTCACATAAAGAAGAGATTGATGATGAGATACATTTAGTGATGGCATTAGCGAAAAGGTTTTTAAATCATTTAAAAACAACAAGAAAGTTGGAAAAAGTTTCATATAAGATTAAACAGCTGGATTGGTGGATGACCTACGTGGAGGATCCACACACATACTCATAATTGGAACATGATTTCAAAAAAATATTTTAGAAAAATATTTTATTATATAATTAATGTGTTTAGATTCATTATATTTAAATTGTGTATAGGTTCGTTGTTTAAAATAAACTGTTTAGATTCATTGTATCTAAAATGTGTCTAGGTTTATTCTTTAAAATAAAGTGTCTAGATTCATTATGTTTAGATTCGTCGTCGTTTGAAATAAAATGTCCAAGTTCGTTATATTTAAACGGTCCAAGTTCACTGCTTAAAGGGTCTAAATTCATTATTATTATTTTTTTTATCTGTAAGTATGTAACTCTTACTAGAAAGGAAAAATAGATCTTTTTAATTCTTACATATTATTATATAAAGAAGTGCTCAACTTGGCTTTCCTAGCGTGAACCATGTTCGTAGAGTCTGTTCGGACGTGACATCAACACCGGTAAAGTAATACTTCTAAGTATTTTAGGGTAAATTACTATTTTACTTATGTTATATCTTTATTCCTTGTTAGATGTCGCATTTGGTAGGTTTTGATTGTCACCAGTTGACCACAGGCCAACCCAACCCATTGCCACCACTGGCACCATGTCCTACCAAAACCCATATTTTAATGTTAGTAATGCACTACTTTAAAAATTAAAAATAAAAAATATGATATTTGTCCAAAGGGATTTTGACATATAAACCCTATCTTCCGGTCTATTACCTTAGAAACCCTTTACTTATTTGGCCCAAGCCCACCCCATTGACAGCCCTAGTAGTAGGGTTGAAAGTCGGGCGGGTTGGGTCGAGTTCGTGCTCAACCCTAACCCAACCTCAGGTTGGGAATTCTCAACCCAAGCCCAACCCAAGTGGGCTCGATCAGGTTGATCAATTGGTCAGATTGATAAATGCTAATATTTTCGTTATTACATTAGATTATTATGTTTCAATACCGTCTTATTTTTAGTACCTATAAGTTTATTAATTATATATATAGTTATTTATTGTAAAAAACTTCATTTTTTTCTAAACAAACAAGCTAAAATATAAGATAACTACTCCTTTAACATTCAAAAATATCAAATTCAAGCATATCAAATTTCAAATGTTACAAGTTTACTTGCTAAAGTAATATAAACTAGTAAATTTAAGTTTATTTTACTAAAGTATAATAAAATTATAAGTAACTTGTATATAAATCGAGTTCGGGTTGGGTCGGGCAACCCGAGACCTCAACCCAAGCCTGACCTAAGCTTTATCGAGTTGGTGTTTTCATATCCCAAGCTTGAGATCAGAACTTATACTTTCTTCCCACGCCCAACCCAATGCCGGGTCAGTTGGGTTGAACCTGCCCGACTTTCAGCCCTACCTACTAGTGAGTTCTAAGTAATCCAAACTGTTGGTCTAGAAGGCCCACCACCGTTATTGCTGCATGTGATAAAAATTCTGCTGATAAGAGATAGTTATCATTTAAGTGAAGGTGATTTAGCAACTGCTTTTGTGGACCGTTGGTTGCATCTCACTTGTATGGACTGTGATTTCGATTGAGTATTCTACAAGGGAATCATCTGTGGAGGGGCCCTCTGGATGAACGGTCTGGATAGTCAGATGGGGGACGCTGAAGGGGCGAGTGATGTTTGCACCAGGCATGCATATGGACCAAACACAAGCGCCGTACACCGTGAGGACCGGGAGGAGCGTGTGAGAGATCCAAGACGTTAGGGCCCGTTTGGATTGTAGGTTACTTAAGCTACTTATCAGATAAGTGACTTATCTTGGTTTCTACTTAATCAACAGATAAGTATGTTTTAGTTTCTGATATCAAAAGTAATCACCCCTCAAGTCTATTTGGCCCCCCTGACATCCATTGTCCATCATGTAGGGGCCAACCTTTAAGGTGGATCGTTCATTGTGTGGCCCCACTAATGCGGGACGTCCATCATGTGGGGCTCACCTTGGATGTGAGCCATTTAGCATTATCGTCGAACCATAATGTGCATCATTCATTAGGTGGAGCCCACCTTTGATGTTGGTCATCCATCATGTAGGCCCACCATCAATGTTATTGTCAATCATGCGGGGTCATCTTCAACATCCACCGCCATCATGTGGTGCCCACCTTTGATGTGGATCGTCCATCATGTGGGCCCACTTCCAATGGGTCGTCCAACATACGTAGCCTGCCTTGGATATGAGCCACTCTTATTAGGCTGACCTTTGATGTCGACCATCCATCATGTGAGGCCCACCTTGATGTGGATCATCCATCACGTGGAGCCCACCATTACTAATTGACCATCATGTGGAGTCCACCTTTGATGTGGATTGTCCATCATGCGGGGCTCCCATTTGATGTGGGTCATTCATCATTAGGGGCTGACCTTTGATGTGGATCATCCATCATGTGGGTCCACCTCGATATGGGCCATCATCATCTGGAGCACACCTTTGATGTGGATTGTTTATCATGTTGGCCCCACCTTTGAAGTGGGTCGTCTATTATAGTAGCTCTTTTGATGTGGACTATTTATCATTATGGACTGACCTTTGATGTGGACCATCCATCCCTCTTTGGATGTGGGCTATTTATCATTATGGGCCGACCTTTGATGTGGACCATCCATTGTGGTTCCACACTAAGTAGTAAGTAAAAGGCTAAAAAAATAACTTATCTTAATAAGTAGTTTTTAAGAGAAGTTAATTTTGAATGAGGCTTACGACACTAACTTAAGTGCCAAACGTAACTTTTAGGGCCCATTTGGATTGCAAGTTACTTAAGATAAGCTACTTGTCAGATAAGTTACTTATCTTGGTTTTTACATATTAAGCTGATAAGTATGTTTGGTAAACAACATACTTATCAGCCAATAAGTAAATAAGTATGTTTGGTAATAACACATTGATAAGTAACATTTGGAAAGAAAATTTCAAATCTACATATAATAAGCAACATATTAACAAGAAAAGAAAAAACTAAGCGTTGAGGCAGTTTTCCTAACAGAATGAGCTTTTTGTTAGTCCCTTGATATATATTGATATGCCATCCTCTAAAAAGTCACTGGAAGTAGCAAATATGTCACTAGCAAATATGTCACTGCTAAAAAATAGCAAAAGCGTGACATGAGAGAGATAAGTAGAAAAGTCAAAAGTCAAAAAGCTTAAAAACGAATTACTTATTAAGATAAGTAATTTTTAAGAGATAAGTCACTTTTCAATTATACTTACCAAATGAACTCAAGTGCCAAAAGTAACTTATCGTCTTAAGTTCAGTGAAAAGTAACTTATTTGTTAGTGTCCAAACGGGCCCTGAATGACTTTTTAAGTTTAGTTAAAAAGTAACTTCTATGGTAGTATCCAAACAGGCCCTAAAGGTCCCTTGACAAGGGTACCATAATTTGGATATAAGACGGGAACAATAATCAGATAAGCAAGTCATTTACACTGAACGTGGACTGTTAGTTACCTGCCAATTTTTTAACAGCTGTGGCCCTACTTATGAGTGGACCAGAAAGATTTTTGGGCCACCAATGTCTCTCGCATCACTGCTCCCGATTACTTGGATTGATCTCCTTTTCCTCGCCAGAAATCTACAACATTTTGAATACAGGCCACTTATCAGTGGGGCCGTAGAGTGTGGGCCACACATGATAGACCGTTGATCAACTTTCCTGACCAACCATTTCTCTCTCGTACAGTGGCCCACCTGAAGAGGACCGGCCAAACATCCGCACCAGGGCGTATTCCTGGTGGATAATCACTCAAAACGAAAGACCATTTCCAATGATTGTTATGTACAAAGCATGTCGTGTGGGTTAGGATGGTCTTAACTGACGCAATTCAAAGACCATGGGCCATCCACAGCACCAGGTTAACGGTCTAGATCTCATTAGATAGCTTTCATCATTTCTTCTGGTCTTAGAAATGGAAGGTCTGACATGCAACTACCTGAATTTGGGGCCACCATGGTGTATGTATGTCATCCAATCCATCCAACAGGATTGCCCCATCATGAAAACAGGATGGTCCAAAAATCATGCCAATATGGGGGGGGGGGGGGGGGGGGGGAGACAGTCACCTCTAAACCTTGAAATTCACATGGCCCAGTTGATGATTTGATTGGCATGTTTTTTTATCCTATGTTAGACCGGTTGGAAGCCATACATACACCATGGTGGGCCCCACTCCCCAACTAATTGTACTTACAAGTAGCTGCAGCGGGTGAGACGTTCCCATTGGGAAACATCTATTTGCCTTCGGATCTCATTTTGCTCAACCATTCTCTTCTTGCTCCCACATCCCATTCATGTAGGGCTGCAACTTGATTCAACTTAACCCAGACCCGATTGACCCAACCCAAATTCAGTTCACACTGAGTCAGGTTGTCAAGGTCCTTGGGTTGGGCTTGTGTTGACCAGATTTGAATTCGGGTTGGGTTTTGGTCAGAGCAAATTCAGGTTGGATTAGGTCAGGTTGGGAATGATCACATGCATTTGGGTCTTTTTGGTGACTAGAGAGGACTTAAGGTTGGGCACCTCGGGTTGGAATTCGGGTCTGGTTGGGCTGCAGGTCGGGCACAGGTTGACCCTCAACCCAACCCGACCTGCCCCGCCCAACTTGCACTCCTTTCAAGATCTGATCACATGCAGTGCCAGCTTGCCCTACCATGACATCTTTACAGCCAATAAGCATGTTGTGCAGTGCATCCTCCATATCCTGCCACAGTTTCCAAAACATTCTGGTTTTTTTATCATCATCATCATCATCATCATCTTAAGCCTTATCGCAACTAATTGGGATCGGATCCATAAATCCCTTTCCACCATTCCACTCTATGAAGGGCCATAACTTCAGTTAGATCATGGGTTATCAAGTCTTTACTTACCACCTCCACCCACATGCTTTTTGAGCCTTCCCCGCCTTTTAACTTGTGCAAAGTCACTCTTATAACTGGCACAGATCTTGGTCTCTGTTACACATGACCAAACCATCCAAGTCCACTTTCCCCCGTCTTGTTACACATTGGTGCTACTCCTTAATGCCCTTAAATGCATTCATTTCTAATTCTATCCTTCTTTGTCTTGCCACTCATCCATCTCAATATCCTCATTTAGTTACACTCATCCTATGAACACATTATTCCTTGACTGCCCAACATTCGGTCCATAAAGCATGGTTGGTCTTTATCCATACTATAAAATTTCCACTTCAGTTTGAGTGGTATGCAACGATCACATAAAATTCCAGAGGCACGTCTCCATTTCTTCCACCTCGCTTGAATTTTATGAGCAACATCCTTCTGTCTCTCCACTCTCTTGAATTATCGACCCAGGATATTAAAAGTAATCATTTTGGGAAACTTCTTGATCAGCAATCTTTACTCTAAAATTACACTCCAAATACTTCGTTTAAGTGCAACTTTTTTTTTTTTTTAAGTAATGATGATTTTATTGAAAAAGCACCAAGATGGCACAAAAAACTACAACAGAAACAAAAATGAAAAACTACTACCTTCTAGGGATTTTATACAAGAGACCCATTCCACAACAAGGAGCATAGCTTTTGATAGAATCTCCTCCCCCTTGGATGACTCATTACAAAAGCACCTTGCATTACTTTTCCCTCAAATTACCCACAACACAGCCAGCAAGACCAATGTCCGTGTAGCAATTAATTTCTTCTCTGACCTCACTCCATGCCATGCCATTACAAGAACAGACCCCCAACCGAGATTGGCATCACCCAAAACAACTTGAACAACGAAGAAACCAATTCCACATCATCCTAGCAACTGGGCAGTGAATGAAAAGATGGTCAATTGTATCAGTGTCCTCCATACACATGACACATACATTGGATAGGATCAATGACCTTTTTTGGCTCGATGGTGAGGATTCTCCCTCTTCCTACAAGCCATCTGAAAGCTGCGACTTTCGGGGGGGCCCGTAGTGCCACACATCGCCCGTGTGCGTGTAGTTGCCACCCCTATCCGAAGACCAAAAGAGTTCATAGAAAGGGACTTAACCAAGAAGCGTCCCAATTTATCCTTCAACCACATCATATTGTCTCTTTCTTCTCTCGCCAGCACGCAATGGTGGAGGCATCTGAGGAGCCTCACAAACTCCTCACTTCCACATCCTGCAAAATTGTTGCAGGCAAGAAGGGGTCCAAACAACTTCATTTCCGACGAAGGACTAGCATTTAGAGACCAAAATATTACTTCCTATAGAGAGGCAAGCAATTCTTGAAAATGCAAGATAGAGGGGGGATTTCTCCCACCCACATAGATTCCCAAATCAGACACTCTCCCCACCGTTAATGGAGAATCCAATCCCCGTACTAAACTTGGCTTTTAATATGGATATCCCCTTCCAAACCCATGGTGCTCTGTAGAGAGAGAAGTCCTTGACCCCCCAACCTCCTTAACATCCATACTTCCCTAATATGACCTCACGCCATGAGGGATCCTCCCCTACCCAAAGCGCCATAACCATTTTTCTCATAAAGCTAGATTCATCTTATCTAAACCCCTCATACCAACCCTTCCCTCCTTGTAGGGCTTGCAAACCTCATTCCATTGAGGAGATGAAATCTTTTCCTGTCCTCTTGCCATAGACAGTCACGTCTCAATTTCTCCATTCTTGCCAAAACTGACTTCGGACATTTGCAAAGGGACATGAAGTATAACGGGAGATTGGATAGGGCTGCTTTGATGAGGTTGATATGGCCACAAGGGATAGGTACCGATTTTCCCATTTTGATAGTTTGCTCTCAAATCTCTCAACAATTGTCCCACAAGTGCTTCGTCGGCTTTCCAATACAAAGCAGAAGACCAAGGTAGCTAGATGGAAAGGCCCCTGCATGGCATCTGAAAATCCCCGCCATTTGCTCTACTTCCTCCTCAAACATATGCACCCCCAACATCTCACTCTTGGCTTTGTTAATATTTAGGCCTAATACCGCTTCGAAGCATAATATCACCATCCTTAACTTATTCACCATTTCATCTTCGACTTCGCCAAAAAAGAATTGGGTCATCAACGAATTGAAGGTCGGAGATTGGAGGACTCACCTTATCCACCCAGAAGCTACAGATGATTCCTAGCTCCTAGCCTTTAGCTAGCATCCTGCTTAAAACTTCGGCCACCACAACAAATAAGGTAGAAAGGCGACCCCCTTGCTGGATACCCCTAGAAGGCTTGAAGAAACCTTTCGAAGATCCATTTACCAGAACCGAGAATCTAGCCGGTTGAACGCACTCCTCATCAAACCTCTCCATTTCAGACCACAACCAATTCGCCCAATAGGTAGTCCAAGAACTTTCAATTAACATGATCACATGCCTTTTCTATGCCCAGCTTGCAAACTACGCCTTTCCTCTCCTCCTTGTATCGAGAGTCAATGCACTTGTGGGCAATAAGAGCATTGTCTAAAATTTGTCTGCCTACAATGAACGCGCCCTGGTTCTTGGAAATGACACTGTTTAAGATAGCCCTGAATCTGGTTACCAGCGTCTTCGCAAGAATTTGTACAGCCTCCAATTAGACTAATCAGTCTGAAATCTTTTAGACTTTCAGCCCTCGACACCTTTGAGATGATTGCAATGAAGGATGCTCCAAAATCGGACGACAGACAGCCCCTATCGAAGAACTCTGCCATAAAGCCCATAAAATCATCTTTAACCACATCCCAAAGCATTTGAAAGAAAGCTATCGAGAAGCCGTCAGGACTCGGAGCCTTGTCATTTCCCAAAGACTCCACTGCTGCTCCTCTCCATAAATCTAGCTTTGTGTTTACAACCTCCCTCATCTTGTCAATCAAAACTGTCATCTGCAAACAACATACACTATGGGATGTCTACCTACAAACGCTTCATTAGCTCTTACATAACCAATGCTAATAATTATGGACCCAATACTAACACCTAGTGCAAGCCTACAATAATTGAGAACTCATTTATCTCTCTGCTAATGATCCTCACTACTCCATCATACATATCCTTAATCATGTCAATATATGCTCTTGGAACTCTTCTCTCCCAACACCCACCAGATTAGCTCTCGAGGGATCCTATCATAAGCTTTCTCTAAGTCGATAAAGACCACATGGAGATCCTTCCTCTCTCTCCCCCTATAGTTCTCTATCAATTGTCTAAGTAGGAAAATAACTTTTGATAGACCTCCCTTCCATTAAACTAAACTGATTTTCTGATACATCCATCTGATGCCTCAGTTCTCTATCAATTGTCTAAGTAGGAAAATAACTTTTGATAGACCTCCCTTTCATTAAACTAAACTGATTTTCTGATACATCCATCTGATGCCTCAGTCCTTGCTCAATAACTCTTTCCCACTATAGTTTGTGCAACTCTGTCTCCTTTATTCTTATATATAGATACAACGGTACTTTTCCTCCATTTGTTAGCCATTTTCTTCGATCTTGCAATCTTGTTGAACAACTTTATCAACCAAAATAACCCAGGATCTCCCATACACTTCTAAACCTTAACTGCTATACCATCTAGTCCGAGGGCCTTTTCTTTTTTCATCTTTCTCAACCCTTTCCTTTCACCTCAAATATCTTAATCCTATGAAAGTATCTATGGACTCCGACGTTATTTCGGTTTGTGGTTTCTTCTATCTAGTGTTGTCATGTGATTATGTGATCACACAATGACATAACTGGGCTGGGATCGCACATGCAACTATGGCATAAGCCTTGAGAAGCATATGCGATTGCATATGGCTTTATGCCATGATTATGCGATCGCATGCTCATGTCATAAAGGCATATGCGGTCCAACAGTCAGAAATCTGATTGTCGGACCATTTATTTTTTTCGAAGAAAAAAAAAAAGAGCTTTTGTCTATAAAAGAGATGACTTTGACAATGATGACAATGATGATGGTGGTGGTGATGTGCCATTATGGGAGAGGGATCAATGTATATAGTAGTATTAGTTGTTAGTTACATAAATGTAATTGTAAGTTTGTAAGTTGTAGGTTGTAACTAGGAGGTTTTCTTTTAACTTCATTTGTTGTTTGTAATTTGTACCATTTATTATATCAAGTGAAGTAGCGCATCAAGTTATCATTTACCAATAACTTTTTTTATATTTTCAATAAGTTGTTGTTATTTGTTACTTGTTACACAAATTATAATGAAATAGATCGTTCAAAAAATATTATAATGAAATTGATTAAAAAAAACAAATTGGATCACTTCTAGTAATTACATAAAAAAACATAATTTTGTAGATCTTTTTATAATTTTTCCTATTTTTTCCCATTGCTTTTTTTTATTTAAAAAAAAAAATCGTGTGCAATTGCATAAGCGATCAGACACAACTGATCGCATATGATCACATACGCCATTTGACAACATTGCTCCTATCTCTATGCTCTCAAAGCGATTGTCATTTAACAAGTCTGAAAATAGCTTCTCCACCTTTCATTAATCTCATTGTCCTTGACATACCTTTTGACCATTGCTCTTAGTACATCTAACATTATCTTACATCTAGGTCCCTACTCTTCCTCTCTCATTTTTGCAAAATATTAGTAAAACATCAGAAAAGAATACCATGCTGAGAGAAAAATCGGAACAGAATCTGAAACTAAAACATATTATTTTTCACAGCGAGACTTATCATGGCTGTAAATAAGACACGTCCCAGCATCACAAGCTACCATCATACAATATAAATTCTTGCTTTTTTCCCTCCTTTCATCAAATCCTAAAAGCAGAGAAATCTAGGTGCACATACCTCCAGGGTTGTTTAGGAGGGGGCGGTGAGGAGAAATTCCAATTCCAGCAAAAGCCACAAGGCCCAGCAGGATGAATATTCTAGAGAACTTGGAATAATAATACACATACTTCACATGGATGCTCTTCCCGTTTCAGCTTTCTAATTTAAGAACACTTGTCAATCCAGAGGTAGGAGTGCAGAATGTCAGATGGTTGCTTCTGCAATGAAAGCCAGTGGGTATGGATTTTAAATTAGCATCAAATCATGAAACATGCATGGATTAGACAGATTTCCATATGATGCATGAACATATTTCTTCCCATAGAACCAAGTATTATATTGAAATCTATGTTGGGGTTAATGAGCAAGGACATATCACCAACAACCAGTTGTATATGCCTTTTGAATTTCTGTTTCTAATTTTCCCTTGAAGGTATCATTTATAAATGCTTGTGAAAACATGTGGTTTAGGTTAACCTAGAACCAGCAGTATGTGCATTGTTCACTTACCTCCTTGTTATTATCACAATCAAATGAAAATCATAAAAGCATGACGCCAAATCTTATTTCTTAAGGGTCCCAATGTATCGAAATATGAAAAGTGTGCTACCCATGGTTTGGAGACTATGGATTGAGGATGCTCCAAAAATCTCCATTCTTGGAGGGTCCTAGCCATGAAATTATCAGTTATCAGCCTATTGTTGCCATTTTTCTCTTGCCTTTCTATGTAGATTTTTAAGGCATCTTCCATCCAAGTTAGGGCTCATCTCCAAACAATGAGAGAGAGAGAGAGAGAGAGAGAGAGAGAGAGAGAGAGAGAGAGAGTTTATGTGGATAAAATTCTAACTATTTTAATTGAAGTTCTACATTTTATCTTGCTTACACACACACAAACGTCTGTGCATATAGAGCTACTTTTATTCCACTGTATGCATTATTACTTACCTGGATAGAAATTTTGGCCATTTTAATTGAACTTTTGAATTTTTATATTACTTATATACAAGATATTTACACATGCATGTGTGCACTGCATAGCCATCTTTTGCTCTGGTTTTCAGTAGAATGTGTTGAACCCAAACTTCTCTCCTCGGTTTTTTTTTTTTTTTTTTTTTTTTTTTTTTTTTTGGCATTCCATTTCTTTATTATTATCATGATCATTATTTTACATTTTTCTCTTGAGGAGCAAAATATATCAACCGCATCATTTAATATTTTGCTTACTATAGGAAGGATCTTTGAGAGCTGCATTACCTATTTGGAGAGAACTCCCATGAGATCACTTGAAGAATAGCATTTTAGCACTGGAATGCCCACTTTTGGCCTCTCTATAAACTCCATATTGTGCTCTTGTTTTACTCTGTCTTCGGCACTGTCCACACATCCTCTGTTGTGGCTGAGATCACCTGAAGGTGCTTCAATGTCATCAACCGCGAAACGACTGGGAATAGAGGTCCCTTTACCAACAAAACCAAGATTCCTCCCCGGTCCTTGATCAGACAATGTGCCTGTTTTTGCACCATAAGAGCCTGGAATCTCACAAACATTGGGCACAAGCCCCGGCATTCTTGTGGCAGGATTGATTTTCATGGCAGCATTCTGCACCTGCCAACCTGTGCTGCTCTCAGCAGGGACTGAGCAAGAAGACATTGATGAAGAAATTGAGACCCCGGGGATTGAGTAGCCACTAAGCACACCTGTAATCTTGAAATTATCATCCGGGAGTTGTCCGACACCTAATGATGCATTACTTGACTGAGATGGAAGTAGGCCGTAATCGACAACGGTACTGCTGCTAAAACTGGAGTTTTGATTCATGGAAACGGGATGGTTTCCTGCCTGGAAACCATTTGATGACCGAGAGGGGACTACGAGGCACGAAGGTTGAACATTGATAGTGTGGCCGGCTTCCGGCGGCAGGGGCTGCTGCTGCAGTATCTGTGCCAGAATGTCACCGTTCTGAACATTCAGCCCTCCGATGTTGCCAGTAGGGCCTGCTGTACCAAGGTGATTAGGCGGCCATGTTGTGAATGCAGAAGAAATATCCTCAGAGGATAGGTTGGGTTGAGGAAATTGCTTGCTTGTATTGGACTGGTATTTTAGCAGAGGCTGACCAAATGCCACCCCACGTTCAATGGGAATGCACTTGGGACCTTGTATAGATGCTTGTAGAAGAACCGGCTGGTCCATTCCTGACAACACCATGCTGCTTGTAGGTCGGCCAAAGAACTCAGCTTGCAGGGCAGCTAGTGCTTGTGGAGGAATTTGGCCCGAGGCAGCTAAAGCTTGGAGATCAAACCTGCCTAGTGAACCCAGTTTCGCATTTGGTTCAATGGGCCCACAGAAGGGGCTAGGTATTCCACCCTGGTGTTGAGCTACTCCACTTAGTCTCTTCAAATAGAGTCTGAATTTCTGCAATTGCAATCAGATTCGAAAATTTTCAAATATGAGCATAATAAACTAAAATTGTATTTTAATAAACTAACATTGTGTTTTAAACTAAAGAAAAGATCAAACTTGGATCATATTTTGATGCGGAACAAGAAAAAAGACCACCAAACAATGCCTGGACAATACTAAGGCAGGAAATGCAGCGTGCAAGCATAACCTTGTGCTATCATGAACTGGGATGGAGGATTATGGACTCACATGCTTAGGTTGCAGTGAGCAGAAGAATAGCTCCTCTGAGAAATTTTAGTTAAACATACGAGAATTCATGTGTGAGCATAACCTTGAGCTCTCATGAACTAGCATGGAGTATTATGGACTCGCATGCTTAGGTTGCAGTAAGCAGAAGAACAGCTCCACTGCGAAATTTAAGTTAAACATCCTAGAATTCATGAATTGCTGCTTGGATTCTCACTCAAGCTTTCTAAAGAATTTACCATGAGAGGTATATAGGTGTGTCTATTAGGCTGAAAGCTTCTCACCATCTGGTGCATGGAGTGTTTTCCCATGGTATGCTGATGTTTAGTTGATCAGGTCAAAGAACTGAAATTACTTGATAGAAACAGCCTGTTTTCTGCCGCATCGATATTCTCCAATTGCTAAGAATGAGAACTGATCACCTATGGGCAATGGCATGGTGACTGGTCATGCAGGCTTATCTTTAATCTTCCCCACAAAATGCCACTTGTGCTGGAGATCCTTACCATGCAAATGGTAGCCCCCAACACAAAGATCACTCATCTAGAAAGTCAGATTGATCCTTACAGCCATTGTTACAGTTATGGAATACCTAATACCTTGGACATCGTCAGTGTTGTTAAAATCGTATGATTTACCATCCAAATCGTACACTCGTACGATTCCAATTTGGAAAAAATTGTACGATTCATACTTGAATTATACGATTATATTGTGAATTACTGAATCATACGATTCCACATGAATCATATGATTTGACAACAATCGTTTTTTTTTTTTTTTTCCAGAAAACCGTATTTATTTATCTTTTTTTTGTATACATGTAAATGGGGATATTCATTATAATCTTTTTGTTTTTTGCATGTTCATGACAAAATTGATGCTTGATGTGTTTTTTTTATTTTTTTTTATTTATGTACAATTTTTATATTTTTTATGACATGTTTTATGAAATCTAAAAAAAAAAATCTTACGATTTACGATACGAATATGCATCAGTTCACATCTTGTTCATGTGTTAGAAAACTGTGCAATTTTACAATTGCGATTTTATTGGATTTTACGCCTGGAACCCCCGCACTTACAGGTCTAAGGAAACATAATACAAGACACAATCAACACCACCTACATTAGAATATCTCATCTTTTCCTTGTTTAATATTTTCTTTTTCCTTTCTTTAATTTTTTAAATAAAATATCCTTAAGTTCTCATGGGATATGCAAAGGGTTTTTTTCTTTTAACTTGATTATGACATGATACAACACAATTATACATTTATACAAAGATACAGACATACAATTAATGACGAGAATCATGTTATGGTTAAATTGTTTTTTTTTAAACATATTCATGATAAAATGGAAGAGTAATACTGTTTTTTTTTTTTTTTAATTTACAATTTTTTGTATTTTGTTATGATATGTTTATGAAAATCTGAAAAAATCTTACGATTTACGATTTACGATACGATTCAGACCCTGATTACGATTCATGATACGATTCATAATTTGACAACAATGGTCATGGTTGCACGATCCTTCTAACTAGGTGCTACTCCCTTTTCGAATCACGCATCGGACTCACGCTCTCACTCCCGCTTCATAGCCGTTTATAGTTTCTAACACTTTAAAACAAACACTTCCCACTCCCGCACCTAAATCTGTTGCCGTTTAGCTTCACACTTCATGCCCAGCAAGGTTTTAAATATCAGTAATTATCAGAAGAATAGGGAAAATGTAAAACACCAATATCTATCTTTTCTCTTTTTGTGTGTATGTATGTTTAACATGTATTCAATGGTGCCCAAACAGCTGAAGATCAACCAAAAGGGCCCTAATCAAACACAAACCCAACATGATTTAGTAGATCATGGCCCATTACATTGAAATACAACAAAAAGAAGATGGAAAGGAGAAAAATGTACAATTTACCCCTTTTCTGATTTTCCCCAAAATGGTCCATTCCGCTTCGACTAGTCAACTCCCAATCAAATATTGTTTTTTTATCCCCGTCATAAGCCTAGATCGTCTAAAATGAGTTTCTAGGCTTCCTATATGGTTGAAATGAAGAAGTGAAAAGAAAAACAAGAAAAATCATATAGGAAAACAAACAAAAGAAGGCCTCTATGATCACATCAGACATTGTGACCCAAATGTTAACTCGTATTTTTGAAGTGTTGTATTACAATACCAGCATGCTCTAACTTGTGAAAACTAAAATTTACATATATAAATAAACAGTAAAAGTCCGCAACCATTTTTTCAGTTGTGGCATCTCATCCACCGTACAAATGGCATGATGTCATACACGTACAACAATGAGTGAGGGACCATTCAAATTGTGGGCCACATTGTTGATGGAGAATGACTAATAGTCTCACGGATCAAATGATCTTAACCAACTGATTTCCCTCCATGAATTTGGACCTTGACCATTTTATTTTTAACTACTGATGATCAGGATCTCTTTATCAATGCAATTTCAAGCTATGCCCCATCCAAAGTGAACCCTGTGATTTGGACGTTCTGGATTGATGTGTATGCCTTCCATTCATGCAGTCGATGATAAATCACATCTTTACAATGGTGTTGAATTTTCTTTTCTTTTTTATGCATGCATATAATAATTAAACTTCCAAACAGAAGGAAAAGAAAAAGGAAGAAATTAGGAAATGAAAATTCAGACTTTTATTGCCGAATCAACATGGATACATGAACAAGTTAACAGGTGTTGAAGCATGCATTCAACAAGAAACGGTCCAACTCTATAAGATTTGCCAAAAAATGCTGTGCATAAGTGCATGCAGCTGCTATACCATACAGAAGCAATGATATTCTGCAGGAAATACAAAATTATTGATCCTAGAGAACTTCAAAATTATGGTGATACAGATTATAGAGATAAGACTGGTCCCTGAATAGAATATGGAAGTCAATACCCAAGTCAGTGACAAGGTTAAATAACCAATATGAAGCTCAATGCCCAATATAGACGCGGGGGTGTGGGGGGGGTTGCATTCATACCAATAGGATGGAATCCACAAGTATAAAGAAAAGAAGGAAGTGGTCTCCAGCTGAGAAATAAAAGTTTCATCTGAGAATCAGGATGAAATGTTTCTCATCCCAGGCCAACCGTCGGAGTCGTGGCTGGAGCATATCTAAAAAATACTTCAGTAGGCCTCACATAAGAATGTTCGAGAATAAATGCCCAAAAAATTCCTTCCCACCTAATACCAACAAATTATAGACATTTTGATGCGGACACAAAAGCATTCAAGGTGTATCAACGAGGAAAACGCCAACCACAAGCACCATCCTTGTGGATAGGCGACTATTGAGGAGCTGAAGACCCTCCACATGTGATCAGACACATAGAAGACCCCACTCAGGGAAGACACATGTGAAGGAAGAAAGGAGAAAGAAGACCGAAAAAATTGAAGATTTCGGGCGCCCATCGGGCGCCCGATCATTGTCTTCGGGCGCCCGACCATAGCCTTCGGGCGCCCGAACTTCGTCTTCTGAGCGCCCGAACCTCTCTGGAGGTTTTCGGACGACTTCGGGCGGCAGCTCGGGCGCCCGAACTTTCCCACACTAATGTTATTTGCGCGTTTTTGCTTAGTTTAGGGGTATTTTAGTATTTTCATGTCTTTATTTGTTTATTTAAGTGGGCTAAAGCCTAAACTCGAATTTTTAACTTTGATTATTGATTAAGGAAAAGCCTCTTGGAGCTTCTCTCTTCCTCTTTCTCTCTCATGGTGATGTTTCTTCTTCCTTGATCCCTCTTTCTTCTACTTGCTTCTTGTGCCCCTCCTATCCTTCTTCCAAGTAATTCTATCTATCCCCAATCTATCTATTTGCTAACCACAATCTCAAAATCTGACTTTTGATCCTAAACCCTAAAGTTTTCAGATTTTCAAATCCCTAATCCAAAATCCCTTGATTTCCTGGATTAGAGATTCCTCTTAATTGATTGGGTTGTAGCTATGCAAGATCGGGACGTTCCATCCCTCGCCGGATCCAACCATAGTGATAATTGAATCTCATACTTCATGGCTGTGATGAATGGCCCGTTCCATTGCATGTTACTTGTGATCTTCTTAGTTCATGATGATTACTGCTAGATTTTATATTGTTATTGTCTTTTAACTCCGATGATTTAATTGTGTTCATGAGCATGCATCGTAATTAGGGCATCCTACATCAAATTTGGTATCAAAGATTAGGCTTGCATGGTTTTGTCTATATCCAGTTATCAAATTAGGGTTTAGGCTTTTAGATTTAATTTCGGAAAGTTCCAAATTTAGAAACTTTTCAATTTTAGAAAGTTTCCTAATTTGGAAATTTTCCAGATTTGAGTTGTTTCCTGTTTCAACTTAATTGTGTCAGTTCATATTAGTTTTGCATTCATCGCATTCATCTTGTGAGTCATAACACCTAGTAGTCTAGTTAGGTAGAGTTTGGTTCAAGTCTTCATTGTATGCCCACGAGAAGAGGTAGAGGTTTCGGACTTCAGCCTACCATGAATAACGAGCAGTTATCTGAGCAACTTGCTCAATTGATACAAAAGATAACCGCCCTAGAAGCAAGGTCAAAAGCGTGAGTTTGCCCGCCTTGAGAACCAAATCACCACTACCATGACTAAGGTCGAGCAACTAGAGGCGTCCCAAAAGGAAAACCCCGTTGTAGGGGATGATGCGCACTCCCAAGTGGAAGGAATCATTGAAGAACGCGCTGCCACACATGAGGGTAGTGAGGATAGAGGTCGTGGCGTTGTGCGAGAGGCACGAACCACATGTGATCATCAAGATCGTTATGATCCAGATGAGCGTGCGATGAAGAGTGTGAGACTTGAGGCCCCGAGTTTTGATGGGCGTTTGGACCCCAAGGCATTCCTTGACTGGGTTGCTGACATGAACCACTACTTTGAGTGGTATGACATGTCAGAAAACCGTCAAATGCGGTTTGCTAAGATGAAGCTTGTGGGCCAAGCCAAGCTCTTTTGGACCAATACCGAGTGTAAAATAGAAAGAGTTGGTAGAGCCCCTATCACACATTGGTATGAGATGAAAGAGAAGTTGAAGGAGAAGTACCTTCCTCTCTCATACCGTCAGAAGCTCCTTGACCAATGGCAATCCTTACGCCAAGGGTCAATGTCTGCTGCTGACTACATTGCTAAATTTGAAGAATATATGATGCGATGTAATATCCAAGAAGACCCTCTAGTAACGCTCTCGCGTTTCAAGACGGGCCTTCGTGCGGATCTTCAGCGCGAGTTTATGACTCGGCCCTTAACGGACTTAGACGAAGCATATCAAGTCGTGCAAGAGTTAGAGCAATACCTGAAGGCTCCTGTCGTTCGTCGTTTTGAGTCCCGAGACTCCAGTGCTAGATCTAGTTCCCAGGAGACCAAACCTAATATTGGTAGTCAACTTAGGGCACAGGCGACCATTCCGCCTAGGCCTAGGGAGGACAAGGGCAAAGGGGTTCTTGGTGCCGGCCCTGGCAACATGAGCCAAGTGAGGTGTTATGAGTGTGGCAATCTTGGCCACATGTCAAATCAGTGTCCTACGACGAGCCGTGGGAAAGCCTTAGTTATAGGCGAGTCCCACGAGGGGGGAGATGACCAGGGTGATTATGAAGTTGAAGAGTATCATCCTGAAGGAGGACTTACTGATGAGGAGGAAGCAGATGAGAAGCAATGCTTGTAGTAGTCAGGCGTGTGCTAGCTCAGTCTAGAAGTAATGTTGACTGGCGTCGAAGCACTATCTTCTACACTATTGCCAAGTGTGGTGAAAAGAACTGTAAGGTGATAGTGGACAGTGGAAGTTGTCAGAATGTGATTTCCACTAGCACCTTAGATCGCTTGAAACTGAAACCCACACCTCATCCAGACCCATGTAAAGTTTCTTGGGTTGACAAAACATCCCTACCTGTCAACCATCAATGTCTAGTCCCCATCGTGTTTGGGTCGTATAAAGAGTCCCTGTGGTGTGATGTCTTACCTATGGATGTGAGGCATGTTATCCTAGGTAGGCCGTGGCTATTCGATAATGATGTTATGATCTTTGGCCGTTCGAATGCGTGTACCTTCATGCATAATGGTAAAAAGATCAAACTTAATCCTATACCACCTAAGAACACACTAAGGCAGAAGAAGGATGAGAAGGCAAGTGAGCCTAGAGGAGTGGGGAAATCCAAGTCTAAGTCTCTACATATAATCAGCGCAAGAGAATTTAAAAAAGAGGCTAAGGAAGATTCTATGGTGTATGCCCTTGTGGCTAGAGAGATTACACCTGAGGTTCCATCAGAGTTACCCCATGAGGTGACCTCGGTCCTGAAGGAATACAATGATGTATTTCCTAAAGATTTACCGAATGAGTTGCCACCTATGAGGGACATACAGCATGTCATTGATCTTGTCCCAGGGTCTACTCTACCGAACCTTCCTCACTATAGGATGAATCCTGCAGAGTTGAAGAAGCAAGTCGATGAGCTTCTGCAAAAGGGTTTCATCCAAGAGAGTATGAGCCCGTGTGTCGTGCCTGCATTATTCACGCCAAAGAAAGACGGGACGTCGCGCATGTGTGTGAATAGCCGTGCCATAAACAAAATTACTGTCAAGTACAGGTTCCCTATACCTAGGCTTGCTGATATGCTTGACATGATGGTCAGGTCCACTATATTCTCTAAGATAGACCTCAAGAGTGGATATCACCAAATCCGTATACGCCCAGGAGATGAGTGAAAAACTGCGTTTAAAACAAAAGATGGGCTGTATGAGTGGTTGGTCATGCCCTTCGGCTTGACTAACGCACCCAGTACTTTCATGCGGGTGATGACACAAGCTTTGAGGCCGTTCATGGAAAAGTTCCTAGTGGTATACTTTGACGACATTCTCATTTATAGTACCACTAAGGAATCACACCTTGAACATTTAAAGAAGGTATGTAGCGTCCTTAGGAAGGAAAAGTTGTACGCTAATCTTAAGAAATGTTCATTCATGTCTAGTCAGGTTGTGTTCTTAGGATTCATAGTGTCATTTGAAGGGATGCGCGCAGACCCTGAAAAGGTCAGGGCCATAGTTGAGTGGCCTGAACCGAGGAACATTCATGAGGTGCGAAGCTTTCACGGCCTAGCAACTTTTTATCGTCGGCTCATTAAGGGTTTTAGCACGATCATGGCTCCCATTACCGAGTGCATGAAAAAGGGAGAGTTCGTGTGGTCTAAAGCCGCAGTCAAGGCTTTCAAAGAAATTAAGGGCAAGATGGTGGAAGCTCCTGTCATGCATCTACCAAACTTTTCTAAAGTCTTTGAAGTAGCGTGTGATGCGTCTGTTGTCGGTATAGGTGGAGTGTTGAGTCAAGAAGGACACCTAGTGGCCTATTTCAGTGAGAAGCTGAATGAGGCAAAACAAAAGTACTCCACTTACGACAAAGAATTTTATGTGATAGTGCAATCCCTGAGACATTGGCGACACTATCTCCTATCGCAGGAATTCATTTTGTTTTCTGACCATGAGACTTTGAGATATTTGCATTCTCAGAAGAAACTCAACCCAAGGCATGCTAAATGGGTAGCGTTTCTTCAGGAATATTCGTTTGTTCTGAAACATAAGGCCGGGGTTGAAAACAAACCAGCAGATGCACTTAGTAGAAGAGTGGCGTTGCTCAATTCCTTGAGTGTAGAGGTAGTCGAATTTGAGCAACTGAAAGATGAATACCCCACATGTTCTGATTTTAGGGGGTACTTACGCGTCACTCTCCGGTGACCAGCGTATTATGAGTGACTATGTTCTTAAAGATGGCTTCCTTTTCAAGGGAGACAGACTTTGTATTCCCCGTATGTCCCTTCGTGAATTCCTCACCTGGAAACTTCATTCAGGAGGGATAGCTGGCTATTTTGGTCGTGATAAGACCATTGCCCTTGTGGAAGATCGTTTCTATTGGCCAAGTCTCAAACGAGACGTAGCCAAAGTTTTAGGGCAATGTCGCACATGTCAGCTGGCAAAGCAAAGAAAGCAAAATACCGGGCTATATACGTCATTGCCAGTGCCACATGCTCCGTGGCAAGACATTAGTATGGACTTCGTGCTTGGGCTTCCCAAGACAATCAAGAAGCACGATTCCGTTTTTGTCGTTGTAGACCATTTTTCTAAAATGGCGCATTTCCTTCCATGTTCGAAAACGTCGAATGCGTCTCATGTTGCTCGTATCTTTTTTGATGGTGTGGTGCGTCTCCATGGGTTACCTAAAACCATATTGTCCGATCGTGATGTTCGATTTACTAGCTATTTTTGGAAGACACTATGGCACATTATAGGAACTAGTTTGCAATTCTCTATTGCTTACCACCCACAAACAGATGGTCAAACTGAAGTGGTAAACCGTAGTCTTGGAAATCTTCTATGTTGTCTAGTGGGTGAACATGTCAAGACTTGGGACCTAATTTTACCAATTGCTGAACTTGCTTATAATGGGTCAGTTAATAGATCTACAGGGTTGAGTCCTTTTGAAATTGTAAGTGGTTATAAACCTAGAATGCCCATAGATCTCTTACCTATGTCTGTTACCCAAAGGTCTTCTGAATCAGCCGATGCATTTACACGCCATATTCATGATTTGCATACACATGTTAGACAGCGGATAAATAAGAGCAATGATGATTATAAAATTTCAACTGATTCTCATCGTAGAGCGCAAGAATTTCAGGAAGGAGACTACGTAATGATGCGAATAAGGCCAGAGCGATTCTCTCAAGGAGTCGCTAAGAAGTTACAAGCGCGTAGTACTGGACCATACAAGATATTACAAAAGGTTGGATCCAACGCGTATCGGATTGACCTTCCACCTGAAATGAGCATTAATCCAACTTTTAATGTAGAAGATCTAGTCCGTTCCCATGCTCCCATTGTCGATCCATCGTCGCTTTCATGGCCTCTTTCTGATTTTACTTCCCAACCCCTTCCACCCCTTCCTCCACCATTACCCATAAAGAAGAAATTGAGGAAATCTTGGATGACGAGATGGTATCTACGAGAGATGGAGGTTTCCAGAGGTATCTTGTCAAGTGGAAAAACAAACCATCGTCTGCAACTACGTGGCTGTCGGGCGATGCATTGTAGGGTATTGATCCGGATCTACTAGACTGCTACAACAGTTTCAACTCGTCAGAGTCGAGTTTCTCTCACCCGGGAGGAATTGATGCGGACACAAAAGTATTCAAGGTGTATCAACGAAGAAAACGCCAACCACAAGCACCATTCTTGTGGATAGGCGACTATTGAGGAGCTGAAGACCCTCCACATGTGATCAGACACATAAAAAACCCCACTCAGGGAAGACACATGTGAAGGAAGAAAGGAGAAAGAAGACCGAAGAAATTGAAGATTTCGGGCACCCGATCGGGCGCCTGACCATAGCCTTCGAGTGCCCGAACCTCTCTGGAGGTTTTCGGACGACTTCGGGCGGCAGCTCGGGCGCCCGAACTTTCCCGCACTTATGTTATTTGCACGTTTTTACTAGTTTAGGGGTGTTTTAGTATTTTCATGTCTTTATTTGTTTATTTAAGTGAGCTAAAGCCCTAAACTCGAATTTTTAACTTTGATTATTGATTAATGAAAAGCCTCTTGGAGCTTCTCTCTTCTTCTTTCTCTCTCATGGTGATGTTTCTTCTTCCTTGATCCCTCTTTCTTCTACTTGCTTCTTGTGCCCCTCCTATCATTCTTCCAGGTAATTCTATCTATCCCTAATCTATCTGTTTGCTAACCACAATACCAAAATCTGACTTTTGATCCTAAACCCTAAAGTTTTCAGATTTTCAAATCCCTAATCCAAAATCCCTTGATTTCCTGGTTAGAGATTCCTCTTAATTGATTGGGTTGTAGCCATGCAAGATCGGGAGGTTCCATCCCTCATCGGATCCAACCATAGTGATAATTGAATCTCATACTTCATGGCTTGTGATGAATGGCCCATTCCATTGCATGTTCCTTGTGATCTTCTTAGTTCATGATGATTACTACTAGATTTTATATTGTTATTGTCTTTTAATTCTGCTGATTTAATTGTGTTCATGAGCATGCATCGCAATTAGAGCATCCTACATCACATTTCAATTATGCTCCACCATCATGATATTGGCCTAACATCCCATTTACTTGAAAAGGCAAGATCCCCATAATAGATTTGATCGCCATAAAGAATTATACAATTTTCACAGACTCAGCAAAACTTGATAATAGCAAATCCTGATGCAGAACAAACAAATTCAATAGGGGGCACCGCTTATATGGTTGGTGACAGTAAGTTCGGTGATTCGAGAAAGGGTTTAAAGAATAACTTCCCGCAAATGCTTAAAACAGCAAAATGTCTACCGAGTTATAAGATCTACCTAAAGTAACTTTCAGCTGATATAGTTCTACTTTGAAGTTTCAGTGAGTAGATTTTCCAGTAAAATCATCATTTCTGAGCATGTAGAAAGATTGGTTAAACCCTTGTTCTTACAAGACACAGTGGCATTCTACTTTATCTGTTTAAAAATTCAGTTTTCAGCCCTCTACACATCATTTAAACAATCTGTTCTGGTCTACGCCCTAAAAGGAAGTTGTCTTAATTAAAATAATAAATAAAAAATGACAAGTTACTTAAAAACTGAATTGTTAGTGTATATCATCAACAAGTATTCCAAAATTAGATGGAACCAAACCTGCAAATGGCTTGCTACATTCTCTCTGGTTAGCCCTGGAACATTCATCAGTTCAAGTATTCTCTTGGGAACGGCTTCTGCATGCAACCCAGAAAAAATTGTCAATGATGAACAAAGAATCAGCAATGGATTTTTAGCATATTCACTTCTACATGTAATTAGAATCGGATCGTGCAGCAAATCCGGTCAACACATCCTTAGGCAATGCTTCTAAATGTTTAGACACATGAAAATAGAGGAGAGATTCAAGGTTCATACTGTCAATTCCAAGTTGGTTTACAGCACTGACAAACTGCTGATGGAGCTCTACTGACCACACCACGCGTGGTTTCTTCGACGCGGAAGGATCGTCATTATCGAGCTCACCATCATCATCATCTTCTTTAGCCTCTCTCCGCTTTTTTTGAACTTTCCAACTGCCATCTGTCCCTTCATTAACAGAGGAAGCATATTCAGCTTCATCACCCACTCGCCTATGCCGTTCAGTGTCTTCAACACTACCCGAGTGTTCGTGTTCTTTATTCCCATTCCATTTTTTTCTGATAACATGCTGCCATATGTTCTTAAGTTCTTCTATGCGTACTGGCTTAATCAAATAATCACAGGCCCCATGTTTGATCCCTCTCATCACTGCACTGGTTCTCCCATCTGCAGACATCACTGAAGAACAGAATCTCATGTGAGTTAATGAAAGACAGTATCTAAGAAGACCTCAGGTTGAAGGAATATTACTCACTGATAACAGGCAGATCCATTTCCAACCCAACAAGTTCTAGGAGTTTAAATCCATCCATGTCAGGCATATAAACATCACTTATTACCACATCAAAACCTCCCTTCCTCTCCCGAAGAAGCGACAGAGCATGCGTAGCTCTGGAGCAAGTTGTAACTGCAACCGATTGAAATTTGGGTCATCAGTATATCTGGGACATTTTTTACATAAATAAAAACATCTTTCAGAGAACCACTAGACTGGAAACTAACTCATCTATAAGTAATACCAGTAACAACAACAACAACAACAACAGGCATGCCTAACAATTAGCACAGTAAAATCAAAGGATATGCAGTGTAATGATCCAAGTGACAAAGCATCGATTTCCAAATCCTAATATAGCTAAAACTACCAGAACACTCAAGGATGCAGCACCACCAAAAAATCACCACTCCCATTAAATATCAAAACATATTAACCCAGAAATAAATAATGCAAAGGCCATCCCCTTTGAAACTTCAAAGCTTCCCACTCAATTAAGAAGAGTAGCAGATATTGTTTGTAGCCAACCACGCATGCAGTTTCCGTGCCTTAGTCGCACAAACCATGAGAACCAGGAAGGGATTCAGGTGCAGAGAGTGGGGAAGCATTTGCTTCAAAGTGTTAGCAAGTCCAGCAAACCTAAGCGGAAGCAAGTGTTCCATGCAGCAGCACCTTGGTAGAAGGTTCCTGCAACCATGTTCCGCACGTGTAACAATGTGTGTGTGTGTGTGTGTGTGGGGGGGGGGGGGGGGGGGGGGGGGTTGCAGTGTGTTATTCCCAAAGAACATTAAGAAACCTGAGTGTTTTTAAACAATTATTCCTCATCCAACAGTACTGGTGTTTTTCCACACTTCTGAGCCCAAATTTCTTGAAGGTATGCCTAGGAACCAACTCCCTTCAGAATCTCAGCTTCCCCATATTTTATGCAGATAACGTTCCTCCACAAAGCACCCAGTTCCTCCCCAAATCTCCACCACCATTTCTCGAGAAGAACCCAATGTTTTTCGTTGATTCATCCCAACCCGAAACCTCTTTCCCTCTCAGATTTGTGCATGTCCTCCCAATTAACAAGGTGCTACTTGCGAAAATCACCTTTCCCTTACCACAAGATATCACTTTACATCCTCTCACTTTTCATTGCAACCCCCAAGGAATTTTGAAAAGGGATAAGTATGATGAAATATTAGACAAAGCTGACTTGACGAGAGTGATCCTGATGCCCAAGGATAGGAAGGACATTTCCACCCAGCCATTCTTTTCTCAATCCTTGCAATAATAGGGTCCCAGAATGATGGAGCTGCTGCTTTGCCTCCCCAAAGAAGGACAACATGCTTCACTGGAAGCAGATTCTGCATGAACCTATCCAATCAACCAAAACCTGAATATCATCTGCCCAAGCCTCCACTCCCACCATCATGTTTTATTGGCATTAATCCTAAGGCCCAAAACCACCTCAAAACAACAGAGGGTTCATTTTAAATTATTTACCTGGTCCAAAGAGGCACCACACATGATGAGAGTATCATCTGCAAATTGGACGTGCGATGAGTAACAAACATTTCAGGTGAACTGACCACAAATCCTCGAATGAGATCCAACCATGTAACTCTCTCCAATATCTTGCCCTAACTTTCCACCACAGGTAGAGAAAACAAAAGGAGAGGTGATTCCCATGGTGTAATCCTCTACAGCTCGAGGAAAAGCTGAAAGGTGATCCATTCACTATAAGAGAGAAGGTGGCCAAAGAATGCACGTTTTCTTTGAAGAGAGTAAATAAGAAAATCCTAGTCAACATGATTGTAGGCTTGCTCCACTCAATCTCGCATAAGATACAGAATCAATGCAACCATTGGGCCATGATAATACCATCAAGAACTTACCTGTCCTTCACAAACGCACGGACCTCCCTAAGAAGCAGAGGGAGGCATTTGGCAAGAACTTTATATGCTCCATCAACAAAGCTTATCAGCCTGAAATCTTTTAAACTAATAGCTCCATCAACTTTGCAAATGAACCTAACAAAAGTGGCACTGACACACTTAATTAACACTACTCTAGAGTCTCGTGATCATAAAATACATTCAATCATTTTTTATAATTTTCCAACAGTCTTGGAATAAGTCCAAACTCCAAAGAGAGCCCATCTATACCCAGCACTTAGTCTCTGCCTGTGCCTCTAACTGCCGAACAACCTCCCTCCCTCCCTCTACCCCTTGCAACAATGTTGCATCTTCAGAAATTTGCTTGCACTACAACCCATCAAGGTCAGGCTTCTAGAAGTCTTCTTTGGAATACAAGCAGGAATAGAATTCAACAGTCTTTTTATTTTATTTGGTCAGTGTCATCCACAACAATCCCCTGAAACTGGAACATGTGAATATGGTTTTTCTACGTTTGCCGTTCGCAGTCTTTGAAGGAGGTACTCTTGTCTCCCTCCTCCAACCACAAAGATTGTGATTTTTGCCTGCATACCATCTCTTCCCTTCTAAGAATCATCTGGTACTATAACTTGGAAGCTTCATGCCCCACCCTCTGTCTTCCAACTTGCCACCCTCCACTTTGATGTCCAAATAGCCTATTTTGTTCAGCAGCTCTTCCTTCCTCAAAGAATCATTCTTGAAATTTGCTCTGTGTCACATTTTTAACCTTCCATTAACAAATTGGAGCTTCAGCCCAGCTTAACACCATAGACTCCTCCCACCATGCCTGTTTAAAATCAATCAAATCTTCCTGCTCTAGCTACCAATTCCAAAAGCAAAAGGGAATAGGACCCGCCAAGATGCTAGAAGATTCCAAGCAAATAGGAATGTGATCAGAGGCCAGTCTCAACATGACTGATTCAATCACCCCCAACAAATGATCCTCTTAATTGAAAGTGATAAGGAATCTATCCAGCTTGCACATTACTGGGTATAGATGATTTTTAGACAACGTCTACTGACAGCCACAAAGAGGAAGACCAATTAATTTATTTTCAAAATTACTTCTGCAAAAGTTCAAATAGACGTCATAATTTAGCCCCCTCCCAACTTCTCACAGGCAAACCTGTTGAGTTGAAATCTCCTCTGATGCACTAAGGAAGGTTCCATCTCGAATTCACAAAGGACAATTCAAACCAAAAGTCATAACGCCTGGAAAAACAGGTAGGCCCATAAACATGCGTCTCATTTTGTCCCTTCTATTTGTGTAGTCAAGGACACCATTTTCTAGAGAATTGACGCATCCTACATGTATAGGATTCAGGCACACGTCAACCTAGACATCATGGAAACATTAATGTAACTTTTATTCATCTACTCAAGCAATATTTAATTACTATTTATATTAGTGCTAATATATTTTTTGGTTAGTAGTTCATTTCAGTTCATTTGGGCCAAATGTCTCAGTAAAGCCGTGTGTCCCTGCTCCCTTCTTAAAGCATTCCTTTTTGTTGGAAATCTTCATAGAGTTTTAAGGTAGGAGAGATTATAGTTGCATGAAGCATGAAGGCAAAGAGGCAACATATAGGATATGGGCATAGGGAAACAATTGCTTCAAAATGCTATCCGGTAAAGGAAGCAAGAACAGGAGCACTAGCCTGGAGCGCAATTCAAAGTGGGGAACCTATTTAGAAGGATCGTGCAACTAAGGGGCATATTAAGGGGGTAGTCCAAAATCTAGGCTTTGGGTTTAGATTATGTTTATAACTGGTGGAACAAGAGTGAAAAGGGATTTATGTGGTAATTGATAAATTAGAAAGTAAGGGAAAGACAAGAACAAGAAAGCAGAGGATGGTGCAATCCAGTTTTTGAATCAATGACATATCGACACCGAATCGCAAAGAAGTAGACAAGAATTACCCTCACAAGAATATTTGAATAGAGAGGGAGAAATAACTTCATTAATACCAAACTTCTTCTTACAATGCTTAAGAAAAGAACTCCAATTAGAAAATTTTGGAATGACCAACTCCCACGGCCCCCAACTCAACTCTATGTGAAAATTTCATTGAATCATTGTATCCTCATCATGAAGTCCATTAAACCACAGCCTTAACCACTATAAAGCCCTTCTTATAACTCGACCTTTCCGCCATGGACTCCCTCCTCTCAACTGGTTCCGCCTCCGCGAGATCCCAGCATATAAACATTATCTTGCTAACAACACAGACAAACAAGAATTGTGGTGGATGGAAATTGCTATGCGGGTCCCAGTCACAATTGATGCATATGATGAGGCATCGTGATTGTATAAGCACCATCCCTTGTGGACAAGGAGTAGAATGCCCACTCCATATTCATGGTCATCTTGTGGGTGCTAACTGCTAAATCCCATTGTCGGAGTGCTTTCCAAATTTGGCATCGCATGGGTATTCCCCAAATCTGTCTTGGATACCATCAACAGTTCGCTTGCAGCAGCTTGGGGTGCGGTCAGACAACAGTGTGAGCTCATGCCACCATTTGGTCGATCTGGATTGAAAGAAACAGGATGAAATATTCCCAGGAGTCCTCTGCTACCATTTGGTCGATCTGGATTGAAAGAAACAGGATGAAATATTCCCGGGAGTCCTCTGCTTGAGCTCTGGTGAGGAAGGTTTTTAATATTCATATTGTCTAGGGTAAGGCTGATAATGAGCTTCACAAGAGTTCCACTTCCCTCCTCGCTGCTAAATTGAACTTGGTCCAGAGGGTTGCAGTGTTCTCAGAAATGGTGTCATTCTTGTCAAATTTTCTGGCCCTATTGGCTTTCAGGACTCGGAAACTCTGCTGAGGCAACTGCTCTCCTTCAAGCTGTCAACGCAGTTGTGGAGTTTGACTTCCTTCTTTGTTATTTTTTTATGGCGCCTCGAACAATGCTATCTCCTGGGCTTCAGTGGAAGGTTTTTAATATTCATATTGTCTAGGGCAAGGCTGATAATAAGAGCTTCACAAGAGTTCCACTTCCCTCCTCACTGCTAAATTGAAATTGGTCCAGAGGGTTGCAGTGTTTTCAGAAATGGTGTCATTCTTGTCAAATTTTCTGGCCCTATTGGCTTTCAGGACTCTGAAACTCTGCTGAGGCAACTGCTCTCCTTCAAGCTGTCAAGGCAGTTGTGGAGTTTGACTTCCTTCTTTGTTATTTTTTTATGCGCCTTGAACAATGCTCTCTCTTGGGCTTCAGTAGATCAATCCCTTGGAGGTTGTGAATTGGAAGGAGGTGTTGGACCTCTGCAATGGACATCTGATCTCATTCCAGCATATATCCCCAACAAAGCAAACAGTGAGGCAGATAATTTGGCTAAGCTGGGAGCAGTCAGGTCCAATCTCAGTGGCAATCCATATCTTATGAATTTTTTCAGGAGTGTTTTTTAGTTGAGCATGTTGATTCAGTAGGGGCCCAGGGTGGTTGCGTGCATCGTTCTGTTTTCTGAGGGATGCGCTTTCCGATATCTCCTCTGTGTTTTGTTTCTTTCACTGTTTTGTTTTAATAAAATCTTTGAATTACTGATAATAAAAAAAAAAAAAAAATCAAGCCAAATATAGCTACGACCTTAAAGCATGAACAAGTTAAAGGTCCCTTCCACATCGGCTCAGGATCTCAAAAAGTCAGGTCATCCAAGAGGGGACCGCTATAGAGATACACGAACGTGGGCATAGTGAATAAGAACAACAAGCTTGAAGAGACTGAATGGGGCTCTGACAATGCCCTGGAGGCAATGAAGATAGCAAAGAAGGTAGTGGAGAAAGCACACAAACAGTTTAATCTGCTGAATTAATCGAGCACCAATCAAATGCACAGTACATTTTGGATTTCCAAAAGTACCCTCAGACCTTCCGTGGGCTAGAAGCCTCTCCTATTTTGTCTCTCTTTTTTTCTTGTATCTAATATTCTAGTGACACCTATGATGACTACTATCTAGACTCTGATTCAAAGACCTAGAATAGCACACACTAGGATATTTTTTTATTTTTTTTCAACTTAGGGCCTGTTTGTTAACGCTCAAAATAGTTACTTAATGCAGAATTGAGAAAATGTTTCGTATAAGTGTTGTTTGTTAACACCGAATTCGGAAAGCGCTCTATGATTATCCCCTGATTTTTTTGGAGACGGAAGTATGGCTTAATGGTGAGTGAATACGGAATGCGCTCCATAAATTTTCTATAAATAAAATAAAATTTCTTCTAAAATTACCCCTCCTCGCAATTGCTACAGAAATCTTCTCTCTCTAGATAGATAACATGTGTAACTTATTTGGGCCCTACCATGATTTATGTGTTAGATCCACACCGTCCATCAACTTTTTTAGATCATTCTAAAGCATGAGCCAAAAAATGAGGCACATATAAAGCTCAAGTGGACCACACCATAGTGAAATTGCGTCGAGTAGCCTAACACGACACCCTACGCATACGCGTGCGGAAGCTTGAGGAGCAACTAGAATTATGGCTAAACCTATAGGAGGGGGTGATTAGGACCTTTTCAAAAATCTTTTCGCCTACTTATCAGATTTAACAAATTGAACTACGTAAGCGATAACACTTTGGCTTCCAAGCCTAAGTGGGTCCAATCAAAAGACTAGCATATGATGAAAGCTATAAACAACCTAATCTAAACAAGCATAGATTAATAAAATGATTAAGCTAATGAAGAACCTAATCTATGCTACTCAAATAGACTTGAATGAGGATGGATCAATAAGTTCAAGTCTACTTGAGGTAGTGAAAGTACATCTTATGAGTGTGGATGTGTCTATCAAGTGCTAAGCATACATTCCTAACTAAGCATACATAATTAACAATTAAACACAATGCATAAAGAGAAATATGCTCAAGATCAATCACAAACACAAGGATGTATAGTGGTTCGACTACTTGTCTACTCCACTACCGGTTCAAGTACTCAACCCCTTTGAGCACACCGGCATTCACTCAGGAGTTTAAATCTGGTTCCTCCCAACCAAGGTGTTTTAACTCGGATCCACCCAACCGGGGAGTTTACAGGTTCCTCCCAACCTACACGTTTGCACCCGTGTTGGTGGCTCCCCCTTGGAGACTTTGTTTTAGGCCCGACTAACGTGCCAAGGAACGGCTGACGTCCCTAGATTTTAGGCCCAACTAATAGGCCAAGGATCGGCTAACGACCCCGGGGCGAGTTTGTCAAACAAACTCTACACTCAACTCCCACAGGGAATTGAGTGGATAGACTCTTAACAAGACAACCTTACTTGTCGAATTGAGCCCCTTGTTGCGCCGTCTTGGGTTGCTTCTTCTCGCTCTCCCGTGCTTGAATCAGCTCCCCTTGTGCTCCCCCGATCGTTGACGCCGTTGATTTGCCAAGGCTTCAGCTCCAAGATCAGCTACCTTGCATGTGATGCTTCATTGGAGATGCCCAAGGTGCTAGGGAATGGTGAAACCTCTACAAATGGTAGGAAATGGGTTTCCTAAAGGAATGCACCTAAATGGACTCCTAGGTAGTGTTTAGACAAAGGATTTAACTATCATCAAGGTGTCTAAACCCTAGGAATCAAGAGGGAACAAGTCCATTCTCAAGATGCCATTGAATGGCCCAATGTGATGAAAACACAAGGAGAATGACTTGCTTTAGGTTTGGGATAGAGCCTCTAATGATCTCTAGCAATGGTGGCTTCTATCTCCTCAAAATCCCCTCTCATAGCTCAAAAAACGAATCCCCCTTTTAAATAGATTTTCTTCCAACGGTCAAAAAACGGGCAGATTCATGCATCTCCGATTGATCGAAAAAGTGTCCGATTGATCGAAGCCCAGTCCGATTGATCGGAAATCTATCCAGAGAAGTCTCTGAAAGAAATTCCGATTGATCGGAACACTGTCCGATTGATCAGACGGCCCCTTCCGATGGATCGGAAGACTGTCCGATTGATCGGAAATATGTCCAGAGAGTTTTCAATTTTTTCTGGGACAATTTCCGATTGATCGGAATTTCTGTCCGATCGATCGGAGTCCTATCGGAAACTGCTGTTTGAGCCTTTTTTATTGCAGCAGCTTCCACCTCTTTAATTAGTCTAATTTATCATGTTTTTCATGGAGTTCTAAGACTAATGATGATGACTAAAGGTATACCTAGGTGGTGCAAGTCATCTAAGAGGTTATGGGTTAGGTTTTGGTCAAGGCACACCAAGGCATCACATTTACCTGATTCTTCTTTCTTGATGCAGCCAGGCCACTTGAGTCTTCGGTCTTCGTCTTCATTAAGCTCAACCGACACTAGACCTACTGACCTAAGTAATTGACAAACAAGGTGCACTAGTATACCACAGAAAAGTGCACTAACACATAGAAACCGACAGAAATTGAATGACTACCATTGAAACCTTTCTAAGGTCTAATATGAGGTTTATTTCCCATCTAACCTCTTCATAAGGTCACACAGACCTGGATAAAGGGAAAACACAAGTATCATCTTGATCAAAGCCTTATGTGACCCTAAGAAGTTTTCAACAGTAGGCACCCAATTCCCACTATTTCCTGTAGTGTGGCCCACTTGAGCCTTATGTCTGCCTCTTTTTTCGACTTATGCCCTAAAATGATATGGAAAAATGAATGGATGGTATGGATGAAACATACACATTACTATAAGCCCCACAGAGCCCCTCTTAGGGACATCCGTCTCTAGCCTTAACACCTCTTTGGTGGATCCCGTACGAATTGCCAACCCACGCTCTAAAAAAAGAGCAGGCTACAGGACAGTGCCCTATGTGCCCTATCATGATATATGTGTTTTATCCACACCGTCCATCCGTTTTGTGAATTAATTTTAGGACATCAGACCAAAAATTAGGCAGATCCAAAACTCAAGTGTGCCATACGAGAGGAAATAGTGGGGATCACTGACCACCATTGAAACATTTGTATGGCCACAAAAGTTTCATATCATGCTAAGTTTTTGGTGTTTCACTTAATCCCAGTGTGAATGAACTTATAAACGGTTTGGATGGCCTCTAAATAACAAGGTGGGGGCAGGAAGATTTCAACAATAGAAAAATCTTTCCCCAGTTTTCCCTCTCTTTGTGACCCACTTGAGTTCTAGATCCACCTCAATTTTGGTCGCATGTCCTAAATTTATATTTTAAAAAATGGATGAACGAGGTGGATTTCTCACAAACATAACAGTGGGCCCCACCTAGCATCCCAGCACAGAACTGCCTTGAGCAGCAAATCCGCGTCCAGAACCCTGCACGAAGCGGATTACTTCCTTCCACCACCTGGCTGAAGCCGCGTCCTTCCACCGCCCGGACACTAGGCAGGACTCTGTGGGGCTCACCATGATGTAAGGATTTTATCCACGACGTTCATCCCTTTTCTTAGATAATTTTATGTCATGATATAAAAAATTATGCAAGTCCACAACTCAAGTGGACCACACCAAAGGAAAAAGCGGTGATAATGACACTTACCGTTAAAACCTTTCTAGGGGCAACATGATTTTTTTTACCATCCAACCTATTCATAAGGTCATGTAGACTTGTATGAAGTGAAAACACAAATATCAGCTTGATCCAAGACTTATGCAGCTCCCAAAAAGTTTTTTATTGTGGGCGTTCAATCCCCACTTTGTGGTCCACTTAAGCCTTAGTTCTGCCTCATTTTTGGGTTCATACCCTAAAATGATCTGTAAATATGGATGGACGGCGTGGATAAAACGCTTGCATCATGATGGGCCCCATAGATCCTTGCCCTGATGGATTATCGTCCGACAGGGTTAGGACGCAATCCTCTTCCCAGCGAGAGCAGATTAGCTATTACTCGGGAAACAGCTTAATGGGTGTTACCCTAACCATGTGGGTCCCATATTGATGTATTTTTTTATATCCATACCATCCATATGTTATTCTATCTAATTTAGGACATGATCCCAAACCCTACGAAGATCCAAATCTCATGTGGACCATACAACTAGAAACAATGATGAAAGACCATTAAAACTTTTGTGGCCCACAAAAGTTTTAGATCAAGCTGATACTTTTATTTTCCCTTCATCCAGATCTTGTTGACATTATTAACAGCTTGGATTGCAAAAAAACATTACCAAAACCCTACGCTGGGCTCTTTGGAATTTTTAATAGTGGGGCACTCAATCACCACTGTGTCCAGTGGTACGGCCCACTTGAGATTTGGGTATGCATAATTTTTTGAACCCCATCCTCAAATGGGCCGGAGAAACGGATGGATGGCGTGTACATACAAAATATCATCCATGTGGGCCACACAGTAGGGGTAACACCCACTAAGTGGTTCCTCGGGTAACACCTAATTTGCTCCCCTTCCCAGCAGGATTGGTGTTGTGAAATCGGGTGTGGATTGGGTGCTACTAAACCAACCTAGCGAAAATTGGACGATTTTGCCAGGGGCTTTGTGGGTTGCACCATGATACATGAGTTTTATCCAAGCCGTCCATCCATTCCCATTATTCATTTTCGGGCATGAGCCCAAAGAGGACGTGGATTAAATGCTCACTTGGACCACACCACATGAAACAGTGGGATTAAATGCCCACAACCCAAAACCTGTGGGGACCACAAAAGATTTGGACTAAGCTAATATTCTTGTTTTCCCTTCATCCAGGTCAATGTGACCTTATGAACAGGTTGGATGGCAACTAAGCATCATGGTGGGCTCTAGAAAAGTTTCAACGGTGGACGCCATGTCTCACCATTTCTTATGGTGTGGTCCACTAGAAATTAGGATCTATTTCATTTTTGGAAGCATGCCCTGAAATGAGATGGAAAATGAAATGGATGAAGTGGATATAAAACAAATACATCACGGTGGACTCCATAATGCCCAACATATCCAACACAATAAGAAATGGTAGGAATAATGGTTCCCATGTTCAAGTTTATGGTGTCCACTTTCAAGTTTTACTAAAAAAATGTCTCTCATTCACTTCTCCATTGCATCACTAGTTGTTTGTTTAGATTCTCTGTAAAAGATTAGAAGTGTTTCTCCTCGGCAGGTATTTCATTCTCCTTGGTATTGGTTGGATGTCTTTTTCAATCACATGCATGCAAAGTTACAGAATATGATCGAAAGGGCTTTTGGCGTGTTGAAGGTGCACTTTGCAATTTTGAAATGGATGACACCATATTCATTCTCGACACAAAGAGACATAATTATTAAATGCATGACACTACACAACTACATCAGAAAAGAATCAATTTCGGATCCACTATTCCAACAATATAATGATGAAAATGTTCTTTTGGATATGAATGTCGAATCAGAGGATGATATGCTTGAAGTGGAAGGAGTATTCAGAGACTTTAAACAAACTATTATGTCCAATATGGAGAAAAAATTGCCGCCATATTTATACATGCAAATTATTGATTTTTTTATAAGTTCTTATGGACTATGATATTTTAATTTTCTATTGAGTACATTAGTTTATTTAAATTATGGATGTTAAATTAATGATTTTATTTTCATTTAATCAAAAAATAAACCCTTCATAATGCAAAACATCTCCAAATAGGAGATAAGGGCAAATATGTCAAATTAACAGATTTCGGCCATTTCAGACGTTTGTTAACAAACAGGATGTTTCAGATTCAGTACTTAATTTTCAGACTTCAACAACAATTACCGAACAAGTTTTTAGACTTCAGATTCAGATTTCATATTTAGATTTCAGATTTAGGCTTGAGACTTCAAATTTAACAAACGGGGCTTTACACTATGCACACAATATCATTGTGAAATCAACCCATCTTTAACACCTATGAAGTAGGAGTCAAGCCCCCTTTGTACAAACTCCTAATAACTCCAAAAACTCGCATATATCCTTTTAATGGCTTTTGCAACCCACATCCCATGTGGAATCCATTAAGATTTTGAAAAGCCAATCAACTCCTCCGAGAAGGCTTCTATCATTCTTGTTGATGGAGCCTTACACACATTGATCTCCTAAATTTTGGAAGCAACAACAATCTTCTCAAAATAAGGCAATAGCTTTTTGTACATGAACTCTCCTAAAAAATCTATTGGCCAAAAGTTTAAAGCCTCTTTAGGCTTCTCTTTTAGTTGCATTGCCCTATGTAGGCAGCCCCTATTGTAATTCATCACCACCCAAAACCCCCAAGGACATGGTGCTAAAGCCCATTTTTCAGTCAAGAAACCCCTCAAACTGCAAGTCAAGCCTCCTGTGGTTTAACATGTGTCGTTTCTCAAGATGGAATAAATCTTTCATGCACAAACATTTTGCAAAGTCTCTCCAGCTTCAAACGTGTGCTTGAGACCCACTCTCCCATTCCTAATTCTTAGGGCTTGTCTTTTTTGTTTTAAGGCTATGTCATGGAGGTAAATAAACTGTTATTATAATTATGGAATAAAAAAATTAGTTTTCATGTTTCTTTGTTCTTTTTTTTTTCATTCAGTAGAAGATTTGGAGAGGGGGTTTTCACAGTCTCTGGCATTTGACTAGAGGGTCGATGGGTTCTTTCCCACAATCTCTACATTATTTTCTTTGATCTATTTGTGTCCCCTTTTAGGGTTTGCATTAAATTGGTATCAGAGCTAGGTTTTGATCCTACAACCTGTGAGTTAGGGGCCCGCCATGCTTCTGCTGCATGTGGTGAAGAGGGAGTATTATGATGATTTAAATAAAACTTATTTGGTTTGTGGTTTCTTTACTTAGTAGAAGATTTGGAGAGGGGATTTTTTCGCTGTCTCTAACACTCGGCTAGAGGATTTTTGGGTTCTTTCCCACAATCTCCTTTTCTTTTCTTTGATCTATTCGCATCCCCTTTTGGGGTTTGTATTAAATTGGTATCAGAACAAGTTCTACTCTTGGAAAATTGAAGGAAGGTAATTTACTCATTTCAATCATTTTCCTTTCATCTTTCACCACTACCTTAATCCTTCATCTTCCATTGTCTTTTCTTTTCCTTTTCCCTTTTCCCTTTTCCCTTCCTTCCCAAATCACCAAACCATAAACCATACGTTTTCCATTTTCCCCAAACCCATCCAACCCTAACCGTACCATGCAAAAAATAAAAATAAAAACTATCAAAAACATCAAACCCTGACCGTACCTATGAAAAAATCCCCTCCAAATCTTCTACCGAATAAAACCTAAGAAACATGAAATCTGATTTATTTATCTTTTGAAAAATGTTTTTTATTCCATAATTGTAACAACAATGCATTACCACCATAAAATAGCCTTAAATAGGCTTAAAACAAAAAAGAGAAACCCTAATAATAGAAAAACGACCAAACTACTCCTAAATCCCATCACTACCATATGGGCCTTCTATAAATGGGCCATATCTCACCCAATTGGCCTCGGAATTGCATGATCTTGGGCTCATTTGAAAGCTTGGTCAATAGTCTATCAAAGGGGATCAATTTCATGTCATTCGAACATCATTTGGAGCCTTGAAAGTGACCCACCAAGAAAATAACGAAAATACAAAAGAGAAGTTATCAACAAGATCATGAATCAATTTCATCCTAAAGGCTAATTTAATAAATAAAACTTATGAAATTCATGATCATATGATTGATCCCATATGCCTCATAAATTACAGTTTGTTTCATCCAATTGATCATTAGACCATTGATTTGGACAAGATTATCAATCAGGACAATTTCAATAGGTGGATTCTTCAAATCTTGATCAATTGATTTGTGTGCCCATTTGGTTGCATCAGAGTTTGGCTCAAAACGACATTTAGCAGTTAAAAGGCCCTTTTGAGGGTGTGACCAAACGACACCTAAAGCCCCTGCATTAGGCATTGGCCAATATGTTGGGCCTTATGGGCACACATATTCTTTGAGTTGCCAACTTCTCTTGCATCAACAAGTCTTCATGGAGCACCTGTAGTAAACTAGAAATAGAAATGCATGAGCAAAGGCAATTTGTCAAAAAGGAGGGAACACCACACTCCAGGTAGGCAGTTACAAACTCAGCTAAACAGAATCAGCAAATCCCAAATACCAGTTTGACTAATCCTAGTTGGTTCCAACCAGTTGAATAAGTTAAAGCAAAGTAAATCTAAACAGATGAGGAATCATCACACGCAATATCAATATCAGTCGTGATAGAATGCCCCAGCTCATCAATTAAATTACAGGAACAAATCCAAATGTACTAAAAATAGCATCTGAGATTCTGAACAAGACCAGATACTAGCTCCACGAGAAAATCCCTCCTACCATCACTGAATCTGATGACATCAAACCTAAGCCCTAGAACTAAATTGGCATAATTCAGCAGAAATCATTTCATTCCACCACAATTAAATAAAAAGAGGATAAACAGAACATGCAAAGATCACAACTATCTAACCAGGAGAGGGGGAAAAACAAGGATAAAACCACACCGTGATATAGGCATTTCTGAAGCATCTGCTCAAGAATCCTCAAACACGTTGTATCATCGTCCACGACAAGAACTCTCAGCCCAGCCGGAAACTGATCTGAAACAGCATCTGCCCCGGACGGTTCATAACTGCTCACCCCCGTGCTCGAGCTTGAGACCGGCAGTTTCTGCACAGTAGCCATCATCAAATCCCGTAAAAAACAGACTCCTCTGTCTTCGAAACCCTCAAACCTTCCTCCTCTTCATTCTACCAAAACCAAAAACCATCAGATCCACCATCGAGCCTCCTCAAAACATCACTGGGCTGGAATTCCACTCAATACCTCAAATCTGACGATAAAAAGAAAAACCCTAAAATCCTCTTCCAACACCTTTATCTGACACCACCGATTTTCCCCAAATCTGCAGCGAAGTTTCTGTATCACAGTCGATTCTGCAGCATTTCTGCTACAAAATCCTAAAAATCCACCAAACACCTCAAATCCAACCAAAAAAGCCCTGAAATCGTCCTCCTAGGTCAGTTTCGGACGATTTTTTCAGATCTGAAGTGAGTCTCCGTTTTGGAGCGGATTCTGAGGTATTTAAGCTGCTAGAAATGAGATTTCTCGATCGATTCTAGTGGGTTTGGTATAAAAATAGATCGGAAATGTCAAGCTAAGGAAGAGAAAAAGTGAGATTTTGGAGAGGGAGAGAGAGAGAGAGAGAGGAATATCCGAAAAGAGAGGAAATGAGAAAGGAATTGCAGGCAGTGATAGAGACTCCATTAAAACTGTTTTGCCGTAGTGATTTAAGACTCGGCTCCTTGGATTGACTCGTCCAGAGGATCGAGTTACAACTCGCCCGAGCCAGGATTGACTCGGACCGACTCGAGGTTGATTGGTGGCGTCCAACCGGATCAAGTCGGACCAACTCCGAGTTGACTCGGACGAGTCATAAATCGAATTGTATTCGGAAAAAACGAGGCAGGTGCACCGCGGGAGCACCAATTTCCCGCGGTGGGAACATTTGTACGGTACGAATAAGGAATTATATCATACGTAGCAAACATCTCAAGACATTGTCACGCATTTTTATTTCTGAAATCTTGGACCCATTTTTCAAGTAATCCAGACCATTGATCAGTTTTATAATGATCTTGATAGACTATGATTCAAAATTTGAAATTTGGATATTAAATTTATGATCTAAGAAGAGACATAATTCAGCGGTCCACATTCAGCAGAAAAGGTTCTGATTTGTTAAATGAAGAATATATGTATAGAATATTTTCATGCCATTTCTCATCAGATGTAAGATTGATCAGATCAATGGTCTGGATTACTGATTAATGGGCCACACTTGTCATAGCTGAAAACCCACTTCTACTGTAGAAAGATGCGGGCTACTTACACCATATATAAAATCTTCTTGGAGTTGGAGACGATTGGGGAATTGTATGATATGCGACACGAGTCTTCGCAGAGTATACGCCGGTTTTTTAATTGTTAGTTCCTGACAACTGCAGCCCATGATTTGGTAATCTACACCATTGATATATTGGGGCCACATTAGATGTACCTTGCGACAAAAAAATCTCTAACATTTAGCCCGTTTGATTGCAGGTAAATAAGTTGTTTTTTTTTTTACTTGACACCAGTAGTTTAGCTACTTATCTTGTATAAATTAATTTCGTTAACATTACTGGTTGAAAATATGATAAGTATTTTAACTATATATTTTTACTTTTTTGCTTTTTCTCATTACTTAAATGTGCCCCTGGCCAATCAAAATTATCTCCCTTCCAAGACCCCTTACTTAAAACTTTAAAACTGTGTTATTCGTTCAATGGGTGGGACCTACTGGACGCATGTGTTTTGTTTCCACATGGCTCATCTAGTTGGTGGGGCCTGCTGTGATATATGCACCTTATATCTATGTTGTTCACCATGGGAAGGAATCATTGTGTTGTACATGTCTTGTCCATTGTCCATCTAAATTCTCTATTCTGGTGGGGCATGAGTCCAAAGTTAGAGCAGACCCAAAGCTCATGTAGACCCCTCAATTCATAAAGAAAAATAAATAAATAAATAAAATATCAGGAGCTGAAAGGCACACTGATAGAACCTTTCTAAGTACATCCTTAATGTAAGTGTCCACTACGTCTAGCTTTCCGAGCACTACCATGCTGGCATCTGGCATAGGTCCCACCATGATGTATGTTGAAAATCCACATCATTTATCCACCTTGTCAAACTAGCAATGAAGCAAACTCAAATAAAAAATGGGCTGCATGATAGTCAGCGAAGGAGATTGAACTCCAACCATTGAAAACTTCCTGAGATCCGCCACATAGTTCTTTTATCACTTAACATACACGTAAGGTCACTTAAACCATCTACTTAAAGCTAAATATGTTATTACCAAACATGCTTATTTACTCATTGGTTAATAAGTATGTTGTTTACCAAACATACTTATCTACTTAATAAGTAGAAACCAAAATAAGTAGCTTATCTAATAAGAAACTTACAATCCAGACGGGCCCTTAAAGATAACAGTGATTGAATGAGACATTTTTCATATTGCATGTGGACCATTGGTTTATCTATTTTTTTTCATCTGTCTACATGTGCAGGTGAAAATCAAAAGGTTAAGACAATCATGTTTAAGATATAGGTGGGTCAGTGTCCATCCAAACAGTGGGAAGCACCAAACCAATGGTATGGACCACTGAACATGTACCCTGCTTGTTAGAGATGAAAAGTCACTTATAATGGGCAAAGATGCAAGTCGTGTATCATATCTAATTTATGCAACCCAAGGTGAGGAATAATTGTAAATCCTCACCCTTATTTTTAATGAAAAATTTTAATACCTCCCTATTTTTTCAAATTTCATAGGTACCTCCACTCTCTTGGATATTCATTATAGATTCCCTTGAACATCTACTGCCACCTTCATCTTTGATCCACTCGACCTTAACCTTCTCCCTTGCTCAGAACCATAAATTAACCATGCCTTGAAACAGAGTAGCCCTGGACTCCACTTTTAAGGCCGGCTTGATTGACGATAAATGAAAGTAAATTGTAGTAAAAGCATAATAATGACTTTTACCAACTGTTTGATAGAGAGAAGGAACTCCACTCGGAAATTTCAACCTCTTTTTCAAAGCAAAACTCTATAAACCCCACCATGATGCATGTGTTATATTCACACTGCTCATTCATCCTTTCAAATCATTTTAGGACATGAGTAAAAATTGAGACAAATCCAAAGATCAAGTGGAGCACACCATAGATAACAATAAGTTCAATGGTAGACGTAATTATTCTTATTCTAGGCCACTTGAGCTTTGGACATGCCTCGTTTTCAAACTTTTGCCCTAAAATGTTTTTGAAAAATGAATGAACGGTGTGGATATAACACATAAATCATGGTGGGGCCAACATGATTTTGGTATAGTGCACGGTGCCCAATATAAGACTTTTTAGAATAACATGCATTTTCAAGAAAATATAGAAGTAATCATTACTTATTTACCATTAATTACTTTTATTTCTAGGCTATCAAATGGGTCCTTAGATGCCACTCGAGGAAATCTTGGTGAATTTGTTTTATGCAGTTAGTATTGTTTTCCACAACTGTGATATCTATAATTTCAAATGGGATGAGAGAGCAATTTAAAATTTTATTTTACTATGAATTATTTTCAATATAATGAATGAACTAGTTTCAATTTATATTTACACAGAGCAGAAAATCCAGGCAAATGAAACATCAGAGTGCACAATGCCAAGAAGATTTGGAGCTAATGATGCAAATAAAGTCCTTTAGGGCTGTGCAATAAAAAAAATGGTTTAATAGCATAAACAAAGTTATAGCTCCCTCTGCACGGGCAATTGATTGTTTGGGAGTGGATTATATGAGGCCTTAATGTGGGACATTTGATTGAGTTATATGTCGTTGAAAAAAATGAAACCATGCAAGCATGTTTGAAAGCGGTTTGATCGAGTATGCACTCGGCCTATTGACGTCATATAAGGTTGGCCCAATCAAATGTCACCACATCAGGGCTTTATGAAGTTTATTTCGATGAGGCTAGGGCCTCGCCTAATCTGCCCATGCAATTACTTGTAGATGGGTAGGCTTATTAAATCGTGTGTGGCATCTAATTTATTAAATGCAATTACTCCACCATAATCAGGCTAATTAAATTGGCTTGCCACTTGAATTTAGAGGTTTTTGGGTTGTTGTTCTTATTTTCTATAGTATGACCTACTTAATTATTAGATTAGTTTGATTTGTGGTGAGCCTTATTTTTCTTTGTTAAAGATTAAATTAGTTGGATTTCTGGTGAGCCTTTTTCTTTCTTTTTTCTTTTTGGTTAGTCATGCAACGCACCCACCCTGTTTGTTGGGCAATAGGCCCACATGGTCAGTCACACAATCCACCCACCCACCAATGGGGTTAGTTTGTCTCCTTAGCACTTGAACCTGAGACCGGTTGTTGAAATGCCCGGGCGTCTTCCAACTGGGCTAGCAGGTGAGACACTTGTGGTGACCCTATCAGTTAATTTTAGATACTGTTATGTAATACTGGGCCCATAGAAAGGTAAAATGAACTCCTTAGAAGAAGGTATTTTTGTCATGTGGTATAAATTCCTCTAATATCTCCTACTGAGGGGAGGTAATTGCAATAATCTGAAACAAGAGGGGGGCATTTACATTTTTTTCTTTTTAGAAACCACCCCAGCCTTGATACGCGGGTTTTCAGCTCTAACAGATGGAGCCCATGCTTGATCATGCAGAGATCAAACCACTGATCTATGGCGTCCCAACCTGGATGGACCATTCCAAAATGATCTTGTCCGTTGGACACTCTTTACCTTCTGGATCTGTGAATGGATGGCTATGAAGAGACTGTCAACTACTGAAAGAACCCATGCCATAGATTTTGAGTCCAACGTATCATATAGTTCCTCTAGTACGGATGAACCATTTGAGTGGTGGCCAGGTGGGTGGGCATTAGATACTCTGGCAGAGTAGGATAGTTCATACTAAGGCTTGGGTCCGGATTGTGGGACGTGGTGTAGATAGAACATCATCCAAACCCAAACTCATTTAATGATCCTAGCCCGTTATTAATAGATATTTATTTGTTCAGTTAGCACCGTTGATTATTTTTCATTTGAGCCGTCCATTGAGGAAGCGGATTGTGTACTGAGACGCAAACTCTGTGGGGCCCACCACATATGTATGTGTCTTATCCACACAGTATATCCGGTTTTTTCAGATCATTTTAGGTCATGGTCCCAAAATTGAATCATACCCAAAGATCAAGTGGACCACACCATAGGAAACAGTGGGAACAATGATCTCCACCGTTGAAACTTTCACAGTGATGTTTATTTGTCATCTAACCTGTTCATAAAGTCACACAGACATGGATGAAGGGAAACACAAACATCAGCTTGATCTAAAACTTCTGTAGCCCCCAAGAAATTTTCAACGGTAACCATTCAATTCACACTATTTCCTATGGTGCGGTCCATTTGAGCTTTGGATATGCTTCAATTTGGCCTCATGAACTAAAATGAGTTCATAGAATAAATGGACGGCGTGGATAAAAAGTATAATTCATGGTGGGCCACCTACCTAAGAGCTAGGAAAATAGCACTGGTTTAACTTTTGGTTTGCAGTTCTTGTACATTGACACCCGCAATTTGGACGGTTAGATTTGAGTTCCCTGTATGCCATGAGTACCATTTGTTAGTGCTCTTCATGTCAACCATTCGTACTCTGCACGGAATGAAAGTTAAGGGTGCAAGTGGGTCAGATTCGAGTCAATGGACCATGGGACCTATCCAAAAGTAAACAGGTCTATGTCTTAATTGGATCCATGGTCAGGGTCCAGATCCAAAAGTTTGGCACCTATTTCTCAGTGGGTTTTGGCTGTGATCTCCCAAAATTAGCCTAACCTTGGCTGGTCAATCTAGACCTTTCCGTAAATGGGTCTGAAATGGACTCATAAAACGGGAATTGGATTGCGTACTGAGTAACTCAGTGTGCTTTTCTCGTGCTGAGTAAACTCTGTTGGGCCCACTATGAATGTATGTTGTTTATCGTCTCTCAGTTTTTTCTAGCTCAGTTTAGGGGTTCAGCTTAAACTGAAGCATATTCAAAGCTCAAGTGGACCACACCACAGGAAACATTGTGAATAATGATTTCCATCCTTGAAACCTTCCTAAGGCCCATAGTAATGTTTATCTGTCAGTTCATAAGATCGCACACACATGGATGACTGGAAAACAAAAATATCAGGTTAATCCAAAACTTCCATGTCCTCCAAGAATCTTTCAATAGTAGATGTACCATTCACACTGTTTCTTATGGTGTAGTCCAATTGAGCTTTAGATATGCTTCATTTTTTTGTCTCAAGCCCTAACATTATCTGGTAAAATAGATGGACGGTGCAGATAAAATACATAAATCATAGTAGACCCACAGAGTTTACTTAGTACGCAATCCGCCTTGGTACGGAAGAAATTAATGGAGTGATGATTTCTCATCCATCTATCAAATGGGCAAAAAATAAAAAGTAAAGAAGATTGCCGCAAGGAATGATTTTTGCCATGTTAATTGCTCGTGTAATCAGGGACTTCACGACATGCCACCAATGAACAGTCGTACAACTATATGAGATCCGGGCCATCCACTGGATAATCATGCATGGTGATGCCCCCCGGATTGGAACACTTAACTTTCACTTTGGCGCGTTGTCAAATAATCACTTGAGCTAAAAGCTTGAGTAGTTAAACCAACAAGTCTTAAATGGACCACATAGTGGAGATTGAAGGCCTACCATTAAAAACTTCTCAAGGGCAACAAAAGTTTTGGATCAAGCTAACATTTGTATTTTCCTCTCATCCAAGTCTATGTAACCTTATGAATAAGCTGGATGGAAAATAAATATAACGGTGAACCTTAGGAAGGTTTCAACAATGGGTGTTATTGTCACTGCTACTTCTTGTGGTGTGGTTCACTTAAGAATTGGATCTACCTCATTTTTTGGCTCATAACCTAAAATGATATGAAGAAATGGATGAACGGTGTTGATAAAATGCATACATCACAATGGGCCCCAAAGAGCCACTGCCTAGACCCATTTTTGCCAGAGGTGGGGCAGGACACAATCCACTTACAAAAATTTGGACAGTGTCTTAATACCTATTTCATAAAAGCAGGCACATGATTCATTATATTGGCCATTTGCATGAGAGAATAAAAGCAGGCCCGTGATTCATTAATAAAGCTATTCAAGATGGTGATATCTTGGAAATTTATTCAATGTCTCTTTTTATCAACTTAATTGTACTGACTTCTCTCTTGACCGTCTATTTCAAGGACAATGATAAAAGAGATTGGAACATATGATCTAAGAGATTGCAAGGAAGTTCACACACTTGTATGGCTTGGCAGGTTGCATGGCAGCATCGTTGAAACTCCCACAAACTTGCTGAATCCTTGTCACCATGCTGCTGTCGATTGCCTTAATCTTAACTTCAATGGTCAGCATCCCCACTTGTACAAATTTGTGGTCAAACAATATCAAAGTTTCATTGAGAATTTATAATTCATCATTTTCTTAGTTGTTTCTCTACCCTATAAATGGGAGACTCACCCTAGGCCATGCCTTATGTTAGAGTCCCTTGATATGTATATGATATACCATCCTCTAATATCAAAGTGCAAGGTCATGTGTTTAATTCCTGGAAGTAACAAATATGCTACTAGTAATATATTCTCCCATGGGATTGCTTGAAAAAAAAAACCATTTATAATAAAGAAACCCAAATAAAATTATCCACATGTATTTATATAACAAATAACTTAAGGCTATTTTACTAATTTAAATGGCATTTTAGTCATTTTTAAACATACTTATAATTCATATTTTTTAATATAAGACAAAATAATTTCTTGACATTAATGTTTGAAAACTAAGAACTTAGACTACTTGTCTAGATCAATCAAAGGGTCAAGACACGGATGAGTAAACTCAGCAATTCAGTGGGTACTTGTGAATTTCAATAAAGTTCAACTATAAATTAATGCAGACCATAATATAACTAAAGTCAAAATCTTTGTAAAAAAAAAGAATAAAATCTTATTATCTTATTTTAATATAAGATAAAAAAAATAAACTTTTTTTAAACGTAAAACATGATAAAATAGTATTGACAGTAATGGATACCATGTATTTGTTAGAAATTTGGTTAGCGGAAGTAACGAAGAAAATCAAACAATCACCACACAGCCACACAAACATCAACGCAAGACATATGAATTTTACGTGAAAAACCTTTGCGGGAAAAAACCACGGCACAAAGCGACACCTCCACTATGAATCTCATACAATTACAGAGCTAATCTACCAACAAGTAGATCCCAAAGATGAACACAACTCGCTCAAACCTCACAATCCTCTCCCCAAAACCCTAATCTCGTGTTAGAGCACCTAGGTATTGATTAGGATACCTCCCAACACGATTAGGATTTGTTTAAATAAGACTCCAGCCTGATTTAGAAATATGCAACGCGAAACCGCGTAAGAAAAAACGTCTCCCACACATCAGTCGACCGGTCGACGACCGGCTAAAAACGTCTAGTGAGTTTTGCCTAAAAAACCTTCCGTCTGCCTCAATATTCGACCGATCGAAGCCTCCAGTAAACCTGGTCGACCAACCTATCTGAGACCCCTAGAAATCTGCCTATCCACTTTGTGACAATTTGTCCACTGGCTGGTCGCTGGACTCAATTTTGCACAGTTTTGTAAACTCATCAACAGTATTAAGATATAATTACTTGATTATTACTTGAAAACTTATAGCAACTTGATGAAATGCAAAGGGAACAATCTCTTGACACAACAATTTTATATGAATTAAGCCCAAGTTCACCAATCTAATAGTTGACCTGATGGGCTCATCAGCATGGGACTTGCCCTAAATCTTCCAACTAACAAGATCTTAACCATCTAATCTAGTCCGTTTCGATGCAACTTCAACAATAGGATTTTCCCACGTAAGTGCATATCACCTTTGTCAGTCAATATCCGAAAATTAGTTAGATTGGTTTCAGTTATTAGGCTTTTTTTGGGCCTATTTTACAAGCGAGGTGCTAAACAGGGTTTTGAAATATTGCATATAAACACACAATACAAAAGGGATTTAGCTTAAAATGTTGCTTTGGGGCATTAATGTCGCTGTTAAGGGTGCGTTTAAACTAGGCTACTGGACTATTTTCTTGACTATTGTTTCTCCATAGTACATTCATTTTTCAAGCCACTCATTGAAATGCGAAGATATTCTAATTGATGCTCAACATGGTGCACTTGACCATACAAAATCTTTTTAGAGGAGAGAAAGCTGGAAGGAACAGCCTAGCTTCAAAACTACTGAGCACAACGTGCACATACCTTTTTCAGCTTCAAAACTACTGAGCACTAACGTGCATGAAAAGTCGTTGCTTGCTGGCTTCAAAAGTTTTCATTTCTTTGCGACCAAGATAGTTCCCCTCTTTATCCAAGCAATATGTGTGCCACCATCTCATGCAGTGTTGTCAATTAGGCAGGCCCTTAGGCCTAGCCTGCTTCAGGTCCATGTCGGGTTCTTGGGCTTGGGCTCGTTTAAGCTTTAAGCTCACTTAAAATCAAGCTGGGCTTAGGTTGTGTTTAAGAGACTGTGAATGCGGCTTGGGTTTCGTGGGCATTTTTATTATATATCATATAGGATAGTTAATGAACAACCTGATCTTGCATATATAAAAGTGGATTGTCGGGTTTGGACTCGGCCCATTGACAGCCATGATCTCAACCATAGATTTCACATGGTGGGACCCACAAAGCTTTGACACCAGCCAACCTGCATCAATCCAAGTATGTCTAGTCTGGCTCATCGATCCAAGTATGTTACTAGGCCCCATTTATGGACCCAATCCAAGCTGACTTTTGGGGCCTTTCTGAAGAGATGGGTCAAGTCTATTGCAACTAGTTATTGTGCCTATGGGTGAGGCCTAGGTCCATTCTAAGAGTTAGCTTAGGTTTAAACCACTCAGTAGGCTCAGCTCAAGCATAGCCCAAAGAGAGCTGGAATTGGATGGTCCTTGAAAGCGTAGAGGGGGGATATATAGGAAGATCTTACCTCAGGCATGAAGCTACAAATCTAAAGAGTTCCCACTCCAAACATCAAAGAGATGAGGAAGAACATGCCAAAGATGCTAAGACTCCACCACAAAACAAGAATAAGTACTAGAGCTTTCTCTACCACAAAAAAATAGTGTACTCCTCATCACTCTTTTCTTTTCTTAGGGCTTCTTTAATAAGCCTTAGGCTCCTGTTTATAAGAGAACTATTATAAGAAACACCCATCTCAACCATGTTACTATGGTGTACCAATTCCCATACTCTCATAAGTATATGAAAATCTACACGCCCCTTTTTTTGTTAGTACACACACCCCACTGTTAGTCACACCACAATGTTCGTCACCCTCACTTAGGAATCGATACCAAGACCTCAATGTTGAAATGAGGTTATCTTCACTCAATCTACCACTGAAGTTATTAATCAGAGTGTATACTGCTGGTTTTAATATGTAGAGATATAACAGAAATCTAAAATAATAAATGAGAAATAATAGGAGAAGAAACTAGAGAGTTGAGGCACGTTATAATTGCTATCTTAAAGATAGATTTGCCCCTACAGGAAAACGATTCTAATGCACCGGGTCCCAACAAGTCTACCTCTGAGATACAACGACTCTCCTCCATGAGATGGACAGTTTGATCTGATGCACTCTCAATTATAGCCAAACAAACTCAAAAAACTTGAATTGACTTACCCTAAATGAGATTTGTAAAGAAAACCAGAAGAGAAAATAAGTTTTGAGATGATTTTCAAAATGTTGAAACTCGAGGCATAAGCGACTGTTGTAATAAATACACACCGCCGCATGCGTGCTACGCCTCGCCATGACCACAACGAGGGTGCGAGGTTGCTCCCATGGCATAACCTTGTTGATTAGTGATGGATTTTAAAATAAATATTTAATTTTTCAAACTTCTTTTTTATGTGAGAATAAACTAAACCCAACTAAAAAAAGGGTAGGTTAACAAAAACAAAAGTCAATTTTTCAAAATTTTTTTCTTAAACCAATTTTAAACTAACATATAGGCCATTTGTAGTCTATTCCATTCGTCAGAAAAACCTCTAGAACTTATAATCTTTTTAAGTGAATGACATCTTACTAAATACAAGAGTGGACTAATAGGAAAACGTCCAATTTCCAGCTACCTATCCTAAATTATTGATAGGATCGCTTTTTAACGGTTATGATTAGTTTCATTCCTTTTCATATACAATTTTCAATACACCAAATCACATTCACATGCATTCATTCTTCTTCTTCTTTTGTTATTTATTTTATTGATGACTAAGAACATGTGTGCGTTCAAGTTAACGGTTATAAAAAAAAATTGGACAAGTTTTCTTAGCCATCAACCTTTTTCGAACATTATGGCCCACCAGATGAGTGGATTAGCCTTGGATTCGGACTAATACCACTACATGGCGGATCACACATGACGCACGGCTTGGATTTCATACGTGCCTGGTACATTTGCACATGTGGAGTTGGGAGCGATGATCTACAAGCCGTAGGATGAGCAAACCTCTCTAGATATTAGTACTGATGCTGATACATGAACTTCTATACAATTTCCATGGGAAAAATAAAAATCTTGGCGCCAAATCTCAAATGCATGATAGATCTGAACGGTCCATGAGATGGGCCACATATAAGATCATCAAACCCAAAAATCAGGCCGATCTACGCCTCCCTTCTGTAGCAGAGACCTTGCAGAACAAATGGACGGCGTGGATGATACTTTTATAGCTGTCTATTTGTTTTGTGAATTGTGGTCCAATTTAGGAGCGAACCAACCTGATTTTTGGGCCAGGTGATCCGGACAGCGTGTGTGGCCTCATGGAAAGCTCGGATCTAGCATCCGTGTGCCATATTGCCAGGTGTCACACGTGTGGGCTCAGCAAAGACGGCTCTTGAAAGCTTCCCATGTCAAGCCCTTCTCTACGTACTCAATGTTGGAGGGGTCAAAAGGCCCTCTAATCCGATCAATGGATGTGATCACTGCTCTTGCTGGAAGGACACTCTTTGATGGGTCAGATGAAGTCTTATCACTCAAGCAAGATGAAAATCCCTGAAATCACATGGAAAGAAAACATTGTGACCGTTGGATCTTTGATCATATCAAAGATGATGGCCCCAACACACCTGTCCATCATCACACATGCCAAAATTCAGTGATGTGAGGCATCACCTCTTCTGTGACATTTCTTCCAAACATACTTCAAATTTTGCTAATGTCATCTACATGCCACTGAATGTGCGAAAGTAAGAGATGAAATCAACATCCACACCGTCCATCGGGTGGATCCAATCATATGGATGTTCTCAGCCAGAAATCAGGCTGATCTACTCATCAGGTGGACCACGGCTCTGGAAACAAGTAGGCAGCTTGGAAAACCTTGGCTTACGTTTTCGGCCGCATATATTTTCAAAGGTGTGGACCACCATCTGATTAGTGGACTGTCACGGTTCTTGGCGAAGGAGATCTATGTAGTGGGACCCACCGTGATGTCCTGGTAACATCCACTCCGTCCATCAGTTTAAGCAGCTCATGATGTAATCTAAAAAATAAGGAAGATACAACAATCAAGTGGACCACACCACAAGAAGCAACGGGGATTGAATGGACGCCGTTGAAAACCTTCTTGGGGCCTACGGAAGTTTTAGATCAGGTAGGTATTTGTTTTTTTCCCCCTTATTACAGGTGGGAATTACCTTATGAATGGGTTGGATTGGACCCAGGAAAGTTTCAATGGTGGGTATTTCCATCGCTACTGTTTTCGTGGGATGGCCCACTTGAGTTTTGCCTCTGAACCGACTTGAGTTTTGCTTGATGGCTAATACGAGATGGAGACACTGAAGGACGGAGTGGATGCCAAACGGACACCGCGGTGGGCCTCAGAAAGCTTTGGGCTACAGGAACTCCATGCAACGGGAGATGCACGAAACCTCGTCCACACCAAAGGTTGAAAATAGATATGATCGGGGGTATTTTTACTGCAATAGCCGTGAGGTGTGGCAATTTTTACTAAAGTTCAATTTCTCGTCCGGCTCATCAATTTTGGCCTTTTGAAGAGAAATTGAAAACTTTACAATCGAGAATGCCCCTCTGACCACCATGTGCTCAGGGGGAATCTACCGCACCTCAGGAGGAATCCATAGCGCTCAGGGGGAATCGGTCGGAGGGGCATTTTGGACTATAAATTTTCAATTTCTCGTCAAAAGGCTAAAATGGATGAACAGATGAGAAATTAGACTTTTAGTAAAAATAGCCACACCTCAGGGCTATAACATTAACGATCCCAAGATCGAGTGCAATCTGCAAAACGAGCGCGGTTTCAGTGGATCCCCGGATCCACCGATGTGGGTGGATCCCTGAACGTGGGTTCTACCGTGATGTATGTTCCTCATATCCAGGCCATTCATATGTTTTGAAAACTCATTTTACTACAATATACCAAAAATTAAGTAGATCCAAGTCTCAGGTGGACTATAATAAAAGAAACAGTGGTAATCTACCATTAAAAACTTTTAATGGGACACAAAAGCTTTGGATTAACCTGATATTTGTGTGGTCTCTTCATCCAGTTATTTTTTACCTTATTAACAGGTTGGATGGAAAAAAAACATTTCGGTGGCCCCCATGAAGTTTTTAATGGTGAGGATTCAATGAAGACTGTTTCTTGTGGCACGGTCTCCTAAGATTTGTATATTCTTCATTTTTGGGGCCATGCCCGAAAATGAGCTGTAAAAATGGATGGATGGTGTGGATGTAAGAAACATACATCACAGTGAGCTCCATGGTTAGGGATCCACCCAAACCGTGCCCCTGCAAAACACTTTCTGTGGTTCCAAGGGAATCACATCCATGATTGAGAACTGATGTGCTTCGGTAGTGACCCCTCAGTACTGAGCTCGTTATCAGTCGGTGCTGGAAAAGCTTAGGTGGGCCCCACAATGATGTATGCGTCTTATCCACGCTTTTCATTCATTTTTCCGGCTCATTTTCGAGTGTTGGCCCAAAAATAAGTAGATCTACGTCTTAGGTGTACCACACCAGTGGAAATAATGGTGATTGAAAGCCCACCATTAAAAAAACCCTCAAGGGCCACAAAAGTTGTGGATGAGGCTAATATTTGTGTTTTCACTTCATTAGGTTTAAAGAAGTTTTTAATCGTGGACATTCAATCATCATTATTTTCTATAGTGTGGTCCACTCTCCACTTGAGATTTGGATTTATTTCATTTTTGGGCTGATACTATAAAATAATTTGAAAAAAGTAATAATAAATATTATAATAAAATACACGTATTATAGCGGGGCCTTTTAGCCACTACTTCTGTGTGGGGTTACACCGTGATGCATCTGTTTATCTATGTCGTCCGTCTCTTTTCTTACATCATTTTTAAGTGAGGCCCAAAATTTAAGCAGATCCAACCCTCAAATGGATCACACCAAAGAGAACTTTTGCATTTAATGCAACCCAAGCTTACTATTTGGTGTGGTCTAATTCAGGGTTGGATCAACCTCGCTTTTGAGGGACCACCTTAAGATGATCCGAGAAAAAGGATGCATGGCATGGATTCATAGATGCATCATGGTGGGACCCCACACAAAAGTGTCCATTTGTGGCTAGAAGCAGGTGGGGTAGGATGCAATCCACGTCCCCAAATCTAACTCCCTAAGATACCCTAGCCTCTGGTCCACCATGTAATGCCACATTGTCTATCGAGGTCTATCTTTAATGTTTTGTGATCAGATAAGAAGAAAAAAAATCAACTAGATTTACAAATCAGATAGGCCACTCCACAAGAACAATGGAGATGAAATGCCACTCTTAGGGCTGCGTGTGGGCACTATTATAATGGAGATGAACACATTACTGACCTATGGAAAGGCCCACCGTGATGCATACATTTATCCATTCAATCCATTCATTTTATAAGATCATTTTAAGGTACGACTCTAAAAAGTAGGATGATCCAACGTTCAAGTGGGCCACACCAAATATTGATGGGAACCTGGTGACATTATCACTACAGTAGCTGTAGTGATGACGTCACTAGGGTTGCTCACTATTTGGTGTGACCCACTTGAACGTTGGATCTGCCTCGTTTTTGGGCCCATATCCTAGATGACCTCATAAAATGGATAGACAGAGTGGATAAACAGATACATTACGGTGGGCCCAGCAGGACGCAATATGCGTAGCCATGGAAGGTCCATGAATTCCAAGGAATAGGAGGTCCAAATCCAAAATATAGTTCTAAGACCTGGTGACCCGGGCTGACTCATTCAATACTAAATTGAATTTAGACCCAGTCAAGCTAGGGAGTGGCTTGGCCGAGTCGGGCCGAGTCACCCTTTATTTTCAATTCTAATTCGTGGTATTAAGCTAGATCAGCACCATTGAGTCTCAGTCGACTCGGTCTGGTCAATCCGAGTCTTAAAACATTGAATCGTACCTTAAAGACAAGCACTTCTTCTTCGTGGTCATCCACCCAGGCTCGAACCAGAAGGACTTCCTCCTTCGCGGATTCGCTGTATGATTCTAGCATGGCAATCTCCACATTGTGCCCATAGTCTTCGTCTTCATCTTCCTCATCGTCTTCATATCTCACTCTCCGTCTGGCATGGCAAGATCTGGACCGTTGGAATCGAATTTTCGAATCTCTGAGATCTAAAGAAATGTTCATAGGCATGGAAAGAGGAGTTTTCATGGTAGATTGAACATTGAAAAATGGACATGTACACATGTTTGTGCGCAACATCCCATGCTTCAACATGGGTGAGTATAGAAGGAGATGTACGATGCAGAGAGGATAAGGCAGCACCACCAGCTACACCACAAAGTGGGTTTTTATAGGAAGCGGATTGCCTACTGACACTGCCAGTCGCTACTGGATGGTTATCTGTGGGCCCCACAATGATGTATGTGTTTTATCCACGCCGTCCATCCATTTTGGGTTATTATTTTATGGCATGATTCTAAAAATGAGGTAGATCCAAATGTCAAGTGAACCACACTACAGGAACATATTGGTGATTGAACGGCCAGCATTAACAACTTCTTAGGGCCCACTGTAATTCTTATCTCCAATCTGAACCGTTGATTAGTTCATAAGGACCTGGATGAAGGTAAAACATAAATATCATCTTAATAAAAAACTTTTGTGGCCCCCGAGAAGTTTTTAATGGTGAGCGTTTAATGAACAATATTTCCTGTGGTGTGGTCCACCTGAGATTTGGATCTGCCTGATTTTATGGTAAAGTGATTTAAAATAATCTGAAAAAATGGATGGACGGTGTGGATAAAATAAATACATTATGGTGGAGCCCACTGAGTACCGTCCAGTCCAGTAGCGAGTACCCGTGTCAGTGGGGGGGCAATTTGCGTTCGTTTTTGTATGGAAATATGTGGATGGCACAAAAAGATAATTTGCGCGGGGTTTGGCGGCACATGTGGCACGCACGAGTGAGATCGGGAGGTGGGGCCCATTTGTGTTTGTGCCTTGACCCAAAAGAAACTGATTGGGGCATTCATCAGGTGGGCCGTGGCTTGTGTGAGAGAAATGGATGGTTAGGAGAGAGCGGCATATCGAGACGATCATCAGGTGCGTCGCTTTGTGATGTTCATCGGCTGGCCCATACTCAATGTACATGTGTGGCCGACAGACCATACAGATTACACCCACGTACGAGATCAGGGCCACTCACCAGATCCATCCTGATGTGATTATGGAGTGACCCGGAAATTAACCTGGTCCATTGATCCGATGTTCTGTAACCTGTACGAGAAAAATGAACGGTTGGAGGAAGGATGAGAAATAGCTGCCTTCAGCGTACATGTGTGGGCCCACTTCGCCATATAGAGTGTTATGTACATGCGTGGGATCCGGGCTACTCAGATGGGTTCCTTTTTGGTCATGCTGTAGCCCAAAAGATAGGGTCGTACAGTCACTGGGTGGGCCATATCTTGTATGGGAAAAAAAAAAAAAAAAGTGGATGTTTTCTAGGGGTGTCAATGGGCCGGGCCTGGCCCTGAAAATTTAGAATTTTGAATAGGGCCGGCCCTATGTCTTGGCCCGAAACAGTGTAAAATCAGGGCCGAAATCTACCCCAGGCCCGGCCCATTGACACCCCTAATATTTTCAACATTCACCAGTGGCCCACCTGGCCGTAAAGATGACCGATGCTCTATTTTCAACTTGTTCAAAAGGTGCCACCCACCACCGTGCCCCCAAAAGGGCGGGCCACACAACCATTAGGTGGTCCACACTAAATTCAAGTGTTGGGGCCCACCTGATAACAGGTTTTGACTGATAGTTGGGGGAATCCACACCATCACGGTGTGGGGGCACATTTTGGACTGTATATGCATACATACCAGGACCCACCCAAAGCTGCCGATGGCCTGGACCATTGGGCATTTTAGGCTGGGCGTGGACGGGTATACTATGGCTAGGGCCTGCCTTTCGATCCAATTGTATTTTTGAAGCATGGGCCATCCTATTTACACCACCTGATTTGATACAATCAAATAAGACGGCTCAAACGACGCCACATGGCATCTTTATCTCAATAAAAATTTTACAATCTTAACACTTGGGGTTATAGACATTCAACTTCGGCTTAAGCTGTAATAGGCTCTAGTATGCTAGACACCACATCCCTATTAGGATAAGCCATAATAGGCATGCCTTTTGATCCAACTGTATTTTTGAAGCATGGACCATCTTATTCACACCTGATCCACATGACATCTTTATCTCACGAAATTTTTATTACCTTGACACTTGGGGTCATAGGCATTCGGTTTGGATTAAGTCATAGTAGGCTCTAGTATGCTGGACACCACATCCCTATTAGAATAAGCCATAATAGGCATGCCTTTTGATCCAACTTTACTTTTGAAGCATGGGCCATCTTATATTTTACGCTTGATCAAACAGCTCAAAAGACTCCAGGTGGCATCTTTATCTCACTGAAATTTTTCGTCATTAACACTTGGGGACATAGGCATTTCGTTTGGATTAAGCCATTATAAGCTCTGGTACACTGGACACCACATCCCTATTAGGATCAGTAGATGAATTAACCAATTTTGTACAGTGAACTATTTCCTATGAACTCAAAATTTAAATCTCTATGAAATTATTAGATGGGATCCTGGTTTCACATTTGATCAGTTTTTGGTATGTCAATTTGGAGCTGGTTAAAATTGGGTCAAGTTGGGTTCAAGCCGTACTTAATTAATTTTAATATAATTGTTATGTTATTAAATATAGGAGAAATGCTCTAGTGCTCTCAAAGTGCAATGACTTATGGTACTCCTTGTTGCATTTAACTGCATTGTGTCACTTGGATAGTCCAATCAATTCATGCAGAATTGATCTAGACTATTCATTTGGTCCAACACACATTTCATAAGCAACCATGCAAGCGTAGTACCAGCCCGACAAATATTAACCATTGATCAATTGTCATTAATGTGGATTGTCAAGATCATTTATACAAAAGAAGGCCCAATCAATAATTTGATCCATTTGTTAGAGACCATCATGGGCTGCTCATGATTCTAAAGAATCAAAATTTTCAGGCATTTGTAGCCATCCATCCATGGGTTGGAAAAAGATGATTTTGAAATAGAAGGCCAACTCAAGGATCTTTTAGATTATCCCATAGTGGCAATTTTGACATGGTAGGCTAATGGGCTCGATGGATAGTTCAAACCAATTAAAAACTCACATTCTCTTATGCTTCCTCTCCCCTCACCCTCCCCAATCTCCTTGGACGTATAGAAACCTTAATAACATACCTCAATCCCACTTTACAACCCTTCATATAGACTAAAATAAAAATCGGAGACGAAATAAGAAACTGCGTATAAGTAGTCCGTGCACGGTCGGGCACCCGATAGATCCAAAATCTGTCCAACGAGTTTAAGAGAGAATCCACCGAATTTCAGGCGTCCGACCCAGCATAGTCGGGCGCTCAATTGTGTAAAAAACAATCTAGTGACTTTTAAGTCTCTTTGAGTGAATTTCGATCGCCTAGTCAAGACCGGTCCGGTGCCCGGTCACTGCAGGCTTGCAATTTTAACTGGTGTGTTGGCTCCACACCTCAACACACACTATATACATGACATTCAGGTTGCATATGTGTGTATAACATTCAAGTTGCGTATGTGTGCAAGTGACTGACATCAGCTATGAAATTTGGTCCATTGGTTACAATTCCATGGTGAACCAAATGCAAAATTCACTTAATACAATGTTTTTTTCCCAAATGAAGGAAGAATTTGATCCCAAATGTAAGATTGGACGGTCAAAATACTACGGTATTTCCCAACATGCTTGCATTGTGCAATAATGGTGTTAATTCCATCTAATGCAATTCCCTACCATTTAATCCCACGCTCCAAATAGGCTTGTTTGGGAGTGTGTAATATGTGGTGCATTTAGGAGAGTGCGTTTGATGTGAATTATATCTAAGTCTCATATTAAATACACCAATGGGTCATTCAAGATTGTGTAATCAACGGTAGTTGGTCCGAACCGGTGGTAGTCAGTGCATTTGGAAGAGTGTATTTGATGTGAATTGGGATTTCCAATATACCAAAAGCTCCTTCTTCTTCTTCTTCTTTTTAGGCATAAATTGAGTTTGCCGCCTACCTTTAGATCGATATTCTGAAACCCGCCTGCTTTTAAGTTATTTAAGGCCCGTTTGGATTGTAAGTTACTTACGATAAGTTACTTATTAGATAAGCAACTTATCTTGGTTTCTACTTAATCAGCAAATAAGCATGTTTGGTAAGTATGTTTTTAAAACACTTCACCAAAAAAGTCTTACATTGCCCTGTTGAAACACCAACACCCAGTCCGGTAATGACGGGCCCACTTTAATGTATGCGCTAGATATCCACCATTTGAACTTCTGTGGGGCCCATAGGGGTGGGTTGTACTACAGTGCATTTTGATCCATGCAGTCCATCTGGACTGGGCAGAGGGTTGAGCCCACCATGATGTATGCGTTTCATGCACACCGTCTATTTATTTTTAATAAAAAAAGTGGATCCCACCATAGGAAGCAGTGATGGTTGTACGACCACCATAAAAACTTTTGTGGGGCGCACTCTAAGGAGCCCACCTAATGAATGAATTTACCACACAGTCCATCCAAATTGCCAGCTCATTTCAGGAAATGGGCCCCACAAACACGACAAATCTAAGGTTCTAATGGACTGCACGCATGAAACAGTAGAGAGGAATATCCACCGTTGAAGCATCCGTGGGGCCCACCAAGGTTTTTTTTGTCATCCCAGCAGTCCCTAACGTCAACCAAATCTGGACGTGGGGGCAAGGCCCACAGATAAGGCTTATTCAAAGCTTGAGTGGACCCCACAATAGCAACAACAGTGGATTGTTGTCCACCATTGAAAGCTCTTTAAGGCCCACCAAGTAGTCTTTTTTACTTTCCACCTATTTATAAAGTCATGTAAAACTGGAGGAAAGGGATCACACTAACAACAACTTGATCCAAAGCTTTGTGGGCCCCAACGTTAAAAAAAGTGGAGATTGAATGCTTACCGTTGAAAACTTTCAGGGGCCCACTGTGATGTTGATCTGCCATCGAATCTATTGATAGAGTCTACAAAGATGGTAGTGGAGCCCACACGTGAGGCAGATGCAAAGCTCAAGTGGGCCCCACCTCAGAAAACAATGGTGATTGAATGCCTAATGTTGAAAACTCCATGGGGCCCACAAGGTCATCCATTATGTGGAGCCCACCTTTTATGTAGACCGCCTGCCATGTGAACCACACCTTCCAAGTGGATAGTCCACCACGTGCGGCATCATTCAACATGGACGGTATCAATGAGCCTTCTCTTTCAAAATAGCAGAAAGGCTAAAAAAAAAAAAACTGAAATGATTATTTACTTTCAAGTAAAAAAGTTACTTATGATTAATCATAAATCAAACATACTTTTCTAAATGTCTGACACTTATCCGCTGCTATCAACAAAAGTAACTTATTTGGTGGTATCCAAACAGAACCTTAAAGTAATACGCTTAAAGTAATAAAAGATGTTAATAAAAGCGCTTTCGTTGACCTTGACTAACTGTAGTGGACGGAAATGACCCGTTAACGTGTGAAAATGACCACATTACCCTTAAAACAACATTCATTTTCACAAGAACGCCCCTACCATTTAAAAAGATCGCATGTTATTGACTGTAGGGCCATCATGATCGTACTAGATAATCGAAGACGTCCATCTGTTTTGTACGATCCTACCAGATGATCATAGACGTCCATCTGTGGGGCAATCGTGATCCTAGCAAATTATCAAATACGTCCATTTAGGACTGAATGTTTGCCATTGAAAGAATTGGAGGCCATATGCATGAAATTTATGTTTTCCCTTCATCCAGGTCTATGTGACTTTATGAACAGGCCTACCACTGAATGCCTACCGTTGAAAGAGTTGGGAGCCACTGTTTACTATGGTGTGTGGTACACTCACGGCTTTGATCTGCCTTCATTTCGGCATATTGCCCTGAAATGATATTTCAAAATGGATGGACGACTTGGATAAAATACATATATTATAGAGGCCCCATAGAGCTCTTGACAGGACTGTCCTAATGAATGCTAAGTCAAACGTATACATTATTGAATAAAGGAAAAAAGAGCAATTTCACCATTGATTAGATAAATGTATACATTGTTGATTACAAAAATTACATAAAATTACTGAAAATCTCAAAAAATTACAAAAACTCTAAAAAAAGGTACAAAAATCTAAAAAAGTCTAAAAAAACCCCCAAAATTTGCTTTTTATATACGAATTAAAATTCCTAAGACAACAACCTCAGACTTCTTCCTTCAGTTGGGCCAACACATTTTTTTTAATCTAGTATGGCCTGTGAAATAAAGAAATATATGTTTTTATATTAAATAAGTATAAATGAAGAGACAATCAATGAAGCAAGATAATAAAATGAAGACTCTAAAAACCGAAGTAATAGTAGGCCTTGGGTCATTTCTAGTGAAGGTACGTGTGGCTTGGATCTTGTACAGAGTGAGGAGTCTAATATGAGCAAGAGTAAGTATGTTAGGAGTCTGCACAGAGTAAAAACGTTATGAGGTTATTATCAGCAAGACTATATATACATGTTCTAGACCAAAAAGTTAGAGCCAACATATCCAAGTGGATGAAAGAATTCAATACAAAAGAAAAATCAACAGATATATTGAAACAACTCCCATAAGCTAGAAAGAAAAATCAACAAACCTAATTTCACACTCCCTATAACCTGAAAATGAAATTTTGAAAGAAATAGCATGAACATTAAAAGAGTACAAACATGCCTGTGGTTTTTCAGATTGCTTTGCTTGAAACAATACTTATAAGCTGAAAAGGGTTCCTATAGCATAATCAACCTTTATATCAAAACAGCTCCTGCAAGCTGAGAAATGTCTCTGAAATGAAAAGAATCAAAATTATAAGTAAATTTAATAGAAGGCAAACTCAATTCAGTACAAAATGCAAAAATAATAGATCGAATGAAATAGCTTATGTAAGATGAAAATAAAAATCATCAGATCCAATTCCACAGCCCCTAGTAAAATTAAAAAACTAAAGTAAGATATATTAAATGTCCAAAATCAAATGAAATTAAGGTAATATCGATAGAATAAATTCAAAATCAAAGTAAAAAACCAAATGAAAAGGTAAACTGAAAAGGTAAGTCCAATTGAAAAGTTAAGCCCAACTGAAAAGACTAACCGAGAAAGTTAGTCCAACCGAAAAAGGCATACTAAGTGAATCCAAAACCAAAGTAATATTAACAGATTTAAGTCAACTAAAATGGAAATAAGATTCAAACATCAAAGTAAAATCAACATATTCAATTTCACGATCCCTCTAACCTGGAAAAGGCCAACATAATGAATTCATATCTAAAGCTCAATCAACAAATCTAATTCAACTAAAATTAAAAGGTTAATCCAACTGAAATGGGTGTAAGAATCCTAGACTAAAGTAAGATCATCTAATTCAATTCCAAATCAACTGAAATGAAAGTAAGATTCCAACATCAAAATTCAACTCAACAGTCCCTGTAACATGGAAAAATCCAAATATAATAAATCCAAAAGTAAAGTAACATTAACAGATCTAATTCAGCTGAAATGAAAAGGTAAGTTCAACTAAAATTTAGGCTCCTATTAGACCAAAGCAAAATAACCAAAACTAGAAAAGTTACAATCCAAAAGTCCTTATAGCTTAAGAAGGCCAGTGACAATTGGAAAAATTCAAAAAATGAAATAGTGAGTTAAAATACTGTCTTATAGTGTTCTATCTAGTAAACGTTATTACAATATATGTCCAACATAACCTACTCAACGAAAGAGGATGATGAAAGTAATAATGACCAATATGACAGTGAAAAAGACAACGGCGAATACTACACAACACCCACATGCGCCATACATCATCCATTGCATATTACTGGACACTTTCAAGCGATCATTGATTGCTTGTTCATCGTCCATCGTCTGAATTGCAACATCCTGAAATGATCTCTTGAAAAGTGATCTAGATGTAACAACATTAGATGTAGAGGCCTAGGATGAGATTCAAGGTTTTGAGTCCTTCGATTGTATGGTTGTTGTTTTAACCCATATAAAATCAACCCGGTGTTTCTGTCATTAGTTTGTGTTCGTCAGATAAAAAGTTTATCAACAAACAAGTAATATTAATTTAGAATATATTATACTCACCACTCTAGGATGGACATTTATAGAAGTATCTTTCAAAGTTTTTCGATGTCTTTGATAATAATATTCTCATCATCCATACTCTGCATAAGCAAAGTTGGTTCGGGATAGTAGCTTTATCCATTTCAATGAAAATAGTAACTATATAATTTCAATGTTGAAGTAAGTAAAGTGAATGATAAATCTATTCATAATATAAGCTAATAAGTTCATGAGATGATATAACAATCATAACATTAGTTTAAATGTCCATGAGATGAGATAACAATCATATTATGAGCTAACATATCCATGACATGAGTAAGTCAATTCCATACACAGTTATAATATTAATGTCACACTTGGTGTAGCATAAAAAAAGTTAATTCCATACAAACCCCAAAAAATTGAATCCACAAAATGTTTAAGTACACATCCAATAGTATTCGAAAGTATGTAAGTCATTGCTTCAAAAAGACTAAAGTCATTTATGCTTCGAACTGGGGCCAACACCAAGCTCTTACCTGCACATGTGATGATAGATCGATAGAAATGATTATCCATGCATTATAATGTATACCATAAAACGAAGAAAGTTATGTTACTATGTATCTATCGCTAACTAATTAGTTCTTTGCATGTTCTCTTGTCGTGTCAAAGTCATCTATAACGATTACATTTAGTTGTTTGAGAGCATGTTGGACGACACTTGTTCTCACCTCGAATTCTTAACCTTTTTGTTGGTCGGGTGGACGCCTACATGAATGGTGGAAGCACGGTGTCCTCGACCATAAGCTAAGATCTGTGGTTTGCCATTGGTTGGATAGATGTATCGTACATCTTTTTGTATGAATTTATTAAGAAGTATGACTGATAATAGTCTTCAACGTTTCCACCTATCATCCATATTACAGCAATTGCATATTTACGTGGCATTCCCATCACATCAAATCGACGACAAGTGCATTTACGTCCATGCAAATTTACAACAACTGAGCCTTCAGGTGCGATGACCTCCGATAATCCTCTGGTCGCTTGCCTAACAGTAAACTCACGTGCCTCTTGCACATTCTTCTTCAGAGTCTTCATAACGGCATGGACAATGCGAGATGTTCATTTGTCAACTTGTGCCCTCCTAACAGCCATGCTGTTCATTATCTTTGACCTGATTGTGTCAAGGGCAGCGACAATTGGCATTGTTCTATATGGTTGAATGTAGTTGTTAAACGACTCGGATGTATTATTTATCACATGGTCAACGCACGCACTATCTTGAAAATAGGCTTGAGTCCAACATTGAGGTGATACTTTCTTGATCCAATTATAAGCTTCTGTCGACTGATTTTTAACCTCTGTCATAACATGCTCGAAGTTGAAGCGCATAAATGCACGTGACGCTCACCAACATCTATCTTAAAGAACTTTCCTTTGTACTTCTTCTGAAAATTTTAATACAAATGGCGTACACAATATCTATGGCACTGCAAATGGGACTATCTGGTCAACAGCTTCAACTAACTTTTTTTTCGATCAGACATTATAACTAGCTATCGTGGTTCTTCGATACTGCAACGCAATATATCCAAGAACCATTTTCAGCTTTCTGTATTTTCTCCTTCTACAACTGTTATTGCGAGTGAAAGTATACTATTGTTTCTGTCGATTGTTACTGCAGCCATCAATGCACCTTTAAATCTAATCTTGAGGTGGCATGCAAGCCCAAAGAAAGGCTTGCCTACACTAAAAAAATCATCCAAACATGCACGGAAGCTCATGAATAATCTTTTGAAGTGTCGATCATCGCAACTCTCACAGTGATATCTGACGATACTTCATGTTTTAAATGTCAATATAGCATGAGCAAACCTTGGGATTAAAGCAAATGATTCTTCCAGAGAACCACTGATCTTTTTGTGGGCTTATTCCCTCCCATGTCACATCCTCTGATATGGTATCAATACGCTATAGGTATCTTTAACATGCTTTGATAGAGCTGCGATTTTTATTTCTGAATCTTCACGTACTTTGTCAACTACTAGCTGTACAAATCCATTTTGCTATAGCATGTTGATTTCCTAATGGATACACATGCATGTTTGTCCATATGAGTTTTCACTATAAAGTTTATGCCTATTTTTATGACGACTGGCATGTATTCTCCAACAATAATTCTCATTCTTACACTTGACAGTGACCCGCTTCAGGCCGTTATTAATGTAAGTCACTTCAACTCCACATACTACACATAATGTCGAAGTGCTCCACGAAAATCTTCAACATTATTGAATTCTTGTTTGATATAAAAGTTTGGATCTGCATTAGTGAATTTGTGAATTTCCACATCATCTTCATCTTCATTAGTCTTGTGTAGCTCATCATCCGAGACTTCTAGGTATTTCGAGTTCAGGTGGATCCTGGGTGTCCAGCAGATATTTATCATCTGCTAGATCGACAACAGGATCATTATTACTTTGTGCTTCATCGTTGTTGTCCTCATTATCACACCTACCAAGTCAACTTGTACTTGCATCATCTCTATGTATCCAGTGAAGTACTTTCCATTTCTGTCGATCATGTGACTATGACATATATTTTTAACCTCAACTTCTTATTTCGATACATATGGAACATCTCCAACATTGAGGTGTCAGATTCTACCACTCTCATACTCTCATGTAGCCTTTTGCACGGTAATTTATACTTCATTATAATCTTCTCTCCTGTAGAACAGTTTGCTAAACTACATACTTGACAATTCAAGTTCATAAATGAAACCCTATCTATATCTAGATCAAACTCTTTCATCTTCCATCTTTATATTATAACTCGCTGGATACACTCGTGACATAATTTCCCCCCTAGTGGAGTTGTGTCACGACAATATCATCAATGGAAGTCATTTATCACCTAAATATAGATTGTTTCCTACAAGATAATGTCAAATAACCATGAATTCAATTGTACTATGTAAAATTAAAATGGGGATTAGCCAAATATATTTGAGCATTAAAATGTATAATATGAAAATCAAAATAGAAAATAAATGTAAAAAAAAAAAAACATGAATTCATATGTAATGTGTACACAATATTAAACTGAAAATTAGTCAAACATACGTGAGTATTAAAATGCATAATAGAAAAAATCAAAATAGAAAATAAATGTCAAATAACTATCAATTCAGCTATATTATGTACACAAGATTAAAATGGGGATTAGCCAAACACATGTGAGTATTAAAATGCACAATAGGGAAAATCCAAATAGGAAATAAATGTCCAATTACAAACTAGGTTTAATATTCCTAAATTCCTAAATGTTCGATTGGATTTAGATTAGTAAAAATCTCAAAATTCAAACTTGTAGAAATACACAAATTCGATTGAAAATTATGATAATGAAAGCCCCAATTCAAATTAGGGTTTAGGTTTAGTAATGCCCAAATTCGAATGGAAATTAGGGCAATGAAATGCCCAAATTTTGTGCCTCAAGCTCGGTAATATAAATTTCTAATTTTGACAAAAAATCTACAATTTTGAATTAGGGTGTTGTCATTACACAAATTTCCAATCTCGAATTAAAAAATCCTTAATTTTTAATTTTCAAATTTTATTAGGATATACAAATCCCCAAGTCACCAATGCAAGTCATATTAAGGCCACAGATGCATCTGCATCCTCAATTTGTAAATCCCAAATCTCCCATTGTAATTCACAAATTTGATAAGGGTATACAAATCCCCAAATCCACACTTACAAATGCTGTAGTAGGGCCACAAATGCATTTGCAGGGCCCATATGTACCGCATACGAAAGACAAAAGCTACTTTACCATTTCTCGAGTCATCAGATTCCCATGGACTCAACACATTTATATTGTTTAATAGAGATAAAGTCACATGTGGCCCTAGATGCACAAGAAAATGTGTAAGTGAAAGCGACGAATGTTGTCATTGCACATGGGGCCCTGCACTCAAATCAAGCATCTATAAATATGTATGAAATACTCAAACGAAGTGCTTCCATGGTCGCGGGTAGGTGAATTTCGCGAGGAGGAGGTTTCTTACCATAGTCAAGAAGAATTGTTGCTGCCGTCTTCCAGAATCGCCGAGGGTTTCAGCTGAGAAGAGGGCCTGCTTGCCGTGTTCCAGATGAAAGGAGATTATGGAGAACGAAGTGAATGAGCTTTTAACGCTGTAGGGTTTTTAAATGGAAAGGGCGACGAACGAAGAGGGAGATTTTTTACAATTTCCAACGGACGAATGAAGAGAGAGAGTTTTTATCGCAATTTTGGTATTCATTGACTTTGATGGGCATTTTTGCCATTTAGAAAATACGGTTTTAAAATCATATATTTTTGTATTCAAATTGAATGGCGACTAACGCTAGGCGGTAATATCATTAATGTACATAAAAGATAGGATGATTACTTTAAATAATTTAAAAAGCAGGTGATTTTTTATAATTTAAACAAAAGGTGGACGAGTTTTAGTGAATGACTCTTTTTTTTTAATCACAACAAAATCCTTTGATTCCATTTCATATGAATTTTGATTATAAAAAATTCACGAGTCATAGTCCCCCCTCTCACTCTCTCCCCACCAAATGCATTCCAATTACAAGCTGCCAAACATATTCACATGAATTTCTGTAATTTTGATTACAGATTTCTAAACATAATTGGTGGTTCCAATTCACATGAATTTTATAATAATTGTCACTGCATATCAAATGCATGCTTCCAAATAACCTCTTAAAGCTCTTTTTTTTTTTTAAAATCACAATAAAACTTTTAACATTGAAGTGATGTTTTATAAGTCACACTTGTATAAAAGAGCCCATTTAGACACCAACGATGTGTCAAAGTGGCATATGTCTAAGTGATCTAATAACCCATTAGATAAGTTGACCCTGTAAATGCTCTTATTTCTCCAAAACTAACTTAAATCTTAGATCCAAAGATTCCATGAGTGCCAATCCTAATCAAATCCATGTTCTAGTATTTAAGAATGAGAGTTAAACTAGAAATGACTTGGACATAGCATGACTCAAACTAGGTTAGTTTGGGCATAGATGTCATATGACTCAACGTGTTGATTGCCCAACACATTCTCGAATACTTGTTGCTCCAAACGTATGACAAATTGAGAACAGTACAACTAATTTAAAATAGCATAACCTTAATAGCTTATTCAAGGTAGCAAGTGCTTTAAAGCTTGTACATAACTCAAACTTTACTTGCATCTAAGTGGTCCCTCACGATGTTTTTCGTATTGTTATCGCACCCCCTAAGATGCAAATACATGTTGGTTATTGCACGAGATATATTAGTTGTATTATGTAATTTATTGCTGTTATTAGAAAATATGAGAAAACATTAAAAAATTGATCGAAGAAAAGACATTAATATACACTTGAAAATGATTTAAAAAAAAAACAATAAACATAAGTGATTGTAGTAGGTTTCTTTCGCATAGGGTTTCAATCCATGCATTGTCTAACTTATCTGATATAGCTATATTTAAAGTCAATTCTTAAAATTTATAAATGTAAGAAGTCATAAATGAAAACACAAGCATTACATTTAAAAGCGATATATATATATATATATATATATATATATATATATATATATATATATATATATATTGAAAATAAATTATTTTTAAATTAAAAACGATTATCTTGAAAATTTTCAAAATTGTAAAAAATGTGTAAACCAGGTTATATACATGTTTGATTTTGTATTTGGACATTAAAATTGTAATCGATTTGGAAAAAAGAAAAAAATTGAATTTTGTTAGTTCATTTTTAATTTTCTACAATGCAGTCAATCTTTCCAAAATCTCATGATTAAAGCTCTAAATTCATAATTATTTATGCAAAAACACGAAGAATCATATATTTCTCACCATTTGACATTATTTTCAATACATAAAAATGAAAAAAGAATCAAAATGAAAATTTATGCTCCTTTTAGAATCCAGTTCGAAAAAGCTTTCGATAGCAATTTTAAAGAAATTTTAAAGATTTTTTACGAACAAATTGCAGTAGATGGGTTGAAATCACTTCATAGTGTATTAAAAAGATTTTTTTTATTTAAATTAATTTTTGTGATCTTTTTAGGATTTTCCAAACAAAACAATGTCGATTTCCTTCAATCCTTTTAAATACCGCACTCAATATTGATATTTGCAAGATATATTAAAATTTTATAAAATAAAAGTGATATATTTCATTATTGCCAAGATATATTTTAATATCATGCAATATATTGCACGATACCATGAAAAATGAATATTAAAGTTGAATTTGGTTAGGTCAAACTAATGTAAAAGATATACCTCGCCTTGAGATACATGGGTGATAATGCAAGAAACTAAAACACTGGTCCTTGTTATGGATAATAGGTGTAACAAAAAGCTCCATGGAGCTCATTGTGATAGTTTGAAGGTGACTCCTTCCGTCATTTGTGCCAGTTGATTTATCTAAAACTCCATTAACCCATCTTAGAGGAACATGTTGGTGGGGACCCACAATTAAAACCTTATTGGGCCTACGATAGTGTTTCTTATTTACCTCGTGTTTACCATAACAATAGAGGAGATAGAAAGAAAAAAAAATTCAATCAGGTCTAAAACTTCATGGGCCTTCTAAGGTTTCAATGGCAGCTAGGGGTGTCAATAGGCCGGGCTCGGGCCTGTGCCTGGGCCTGAAAATCAGAAATTTGAGTAGGCCCGGTCCGAAATAATTCAAAATCCGGGCCGAGAGTTACCCCAGGCACGGCCCGTTCACAGCCCTAATCTCCATCCCGGGAGCGGACTAGGTGTTACGCCGGTAACACTACCGTGGGACCACCTTGATGGTGTTTTGTACATCCATGCCGGCCATCTGTTTCTACAGATCATTTTATGTTGTGGTCGAAAACATTAAGCAGATCCAAATTTCTGGTGGACCAGACCATAGGAAACAGTGATGATTGAGTGCCTTACCTTTAAAAATTCTAAATGGCCCATCGTAAGGTTTTCATAATTCTTATTTGACATCTAACCTGTTAATAATGTCAAGAAGATCTGGATGAAGGCAATATACAAATATAAGCTTCATCCAAAACTTTTGTGGCCTACAAAACATTTTTAATGGTTATTCACTACTGTTTCTAATAGTATCGTCTACATGAGATTTGGGTCTTCCTAAGCTTTACTATCGCATACTAAAATGAGGTGTTAAAGAAGATGGACGGCGTGGATATACAAAAAGTACATCAAGATGGGCCCGCATGGTTAGGTGTTACCCGAACCATAGCTAATCCCGTCCGCTCCATCCCCATCTTTCCTAGTAAAATGGACGCGTATTTTCGCAGGCATCTCCTGCGCTCGGAATTTAGATGGGGCCCACCGTGATCTTTGTGAGAAATCTACACCGTCCAACCATTTTGTGAGATCATTTTAGGCATTGCGACAAAAAGTGAACGGGGTCTAAGACTCAAGTGGGCCGCAATAAAGAAAAAGTTGGGAGGGGAAATTTGGAGTTTTGGAGTGGCTAGAATTTGGCCAAACATCCAAGGAAGCGGATTGCGTCCCAAACCAGCCCGGACGTGATGTACAGTTTTATCCACGCCATCAATCCATATTTCCATATCATTTTAGGGTATGAACCCAAAACTAATGCAACACTAAGGCTTAAGTGAACCACAAAGTGGGGTTGAACGCCAGCCATTAAACATTTATTGGGAGCTACAAAGGTTCCAGATCAAGCTGATATTTGTGCTTTCACTTCATCCAAATCTACAGGAACATATGAATAGGTTGGATGGTAAAAAAACATCACCGTAGCCCCTAGAAAGGTTTCAATGGTGAGTATCATTATCACGACGGCTTCCTTTGGGGTGGTCCAAATTGGGTTCATGCCTTAAAATAACATGAGAAAAGGGATGGGCGGCGTGGATAAAACCCTTACATCACGATGGCCCCCATAGAGCCTTGCTGGAATGGATTATCGTCCAAGCTGGGTAGTAGGATCCGAGAGTGAGATAGCTACGGAAGCTGAAGCCGTCTGTAGCTAAACCCTGCCCAAAATGAAGATGGAGGGTAGGTAGGGCTTTAAATGGTTGGGTTTAGGGCGGGTTTAGCGAAAATAAGACCTGCCCAATTACTAAATGGGCGGGTCCGGGTCGGGTCCGGGTTAACCCATAAATGGGTTTGGATTTGGATCAAGTATGTAAGCATTTTTACAAGGCTTAAAATCGGGTCTGGACGGGTTTAGGCTAGATGAGTCCCTTGAAACATAAACCAAACCCGCCAACTTACTAAATGGGTTCTACTCGGGTCAGGTCGGATCAAGCTTAATATGAAGGAAACTAAACCCAAACCCGTTTAACAACTAGGTCTGTTCTTGGAACCAGACCCATACCATTTAACAAATGGGTCCGATCTAGGTCTGATCTAAATGGGTTGAGTCCGAGTATCCCATTGGGTTCGCCGACCTATTTACAGCCCTAAGGGTAAGGCTGTAAATGGCTAAGTTTAGGGCGGGCATAGACAAAACTAGACCCCACCCATTTACTAAATGGGTCTGGTCCAAATTTTAGACCCAGACCCTTTTACTAAATGGGCGGGTCTAGGTCGGGTTTGAGTCAACCCCATTAGACCCAATTATTATAAATAGGTCTAGGTTTGCTAGAGGGAGGTCCACCCAAACCCATTTATAAATGGCTCGGGTCTAATGGATCGAGATCTAGATCTAGCATGCAACCATTTTCACTGGGTTTAAAACTAAGTCTAGATGCATCCGGTTTGGATGGGCCCCTTGTAATATAGACCAAAATTGCCCACTTACTAAATGGGGTCGAGTCTGAGTAGGGCCTAATATGTAGGGCCTAATATAAAAGAAACCGGCTCCAGGCCTGTGTAGCAACTAGGTCTGTTCTGTTATGGACCAGACCCGTACCATTTAATAAATGGGTTGGGTCTGGGTGGTGTCCAAATGCGTTGGGTCTGGTTACCCATCGGGTCATTTACAGCCCTAATAGTAGGCCCCACGCTTGCCATCAAGGATGGCACCGTCATTTCAAAGTGGCAGGGCAATTCGGTAATTTCCCCGTCAGTCGTTAACATTTCCATCTAGCAGCAGCTAAAACCCTACACAGAGAAACGCCTCCTCATTTGAACCTCCTCCAAAAACCCTTAAACGTACACCCTCCAAAACCCTTAACCTGCGCACACCATGCCCTCCCCTCCTCCCTCCACCTCTCTCCCCCCTCTCTCCTCCTCCTCCTGACAATTCCACCCGTCTATCCGCCGCCATGTCCGCCGCATCAAGAGGCCTTCTCTCTCGCCTTCGATCTCTATCCATCCTTTCGCGAGCAAATCCAACCGCCCATTTCAGGAACTTCAGCGCAGAGTCCCTGTCCTTATACGAATCAGATGCCAACGGGCCAGCGACGATCATCGAGGCGACGCCGAGAGTGATGCGGCCCACCTCGAAACGGACGGGTGCGATCGCCGTTAAGTGCGGGATGACCGCGCTCTGGGACAAGTGGGGGGAGCGGGTCCCGATCTCTGTCCTTTGGTTGGACGATAATATCATAACCCAGGTGAAGACGATCGAGAAGGAAGGAATCACGGCATTGCAGGTACGATTGAAGAATTGTGAAAAATATACATTCCTCTGCCTTTCATTTCTGTTTATTTATTTATTATTATTATTATTATGAAATTGGGTTGGCTTGTTTTAGGTGTAGTTTTGTTTTGAGGCGGGTTCCTGTACAAGTCCTTGTATTAGTAGATTATTCAGCAAGTTATTCACCCACTTCGGAAAAGTTATTCACCTTTGAAAAAAAGAAATTTCCCAAAATTACCAGGTTTGATTCCTTAGGCCAATAATTTATGAGAGTGGAGAGATTGGAAAGGACGTTCCCATGGAATTCAAGCTGGGTGGAAGAAATGGTGATGTGCCTCTGCATTTTTATGTGATCATTGTGTCCCACTCAAACTGAAAGGGAAAATTTTAAAGGTAGCTATAAGGCCATCCATGCTTTATGGGACAAAATGTCGGGCAACAACATGTTCAAAGGGTGAGTGTAGCTGAAATAAGGATGTTGAAATGGATGAGTGGCAAGACGAGGAAGGAGAAAATTAGAAATGAATACGTTCGAGGGAACTCAAGAGTAGCATTGATAGGTAGTAAGATGGGAAAAGTAGGCTTTAGATGGTTTGGTCATGTGCAACAGCGACCAAGAACCGCCAGTTAGAAAGAGTAAGTTGGTACAAGTTGAAGGCTCTAAAAGGGCAAGGGGAAGGTCCAGAAGGATGTGGGTGGAGGTAGTAAAAAAAGACTTGATAACCTATGGTCTAATTGAAGGTCAGGCCCTTGATAGAGTGGAATGGTGGAACACGATTCATGTATCTGACCCCAATTAATTGGGATAAGGCTCTGATGATGATGACCAGCATTTTTAGTTTGGTTTTTGAGTGGGAGTTTATAACAATATACTTTTCATGCGTGTGTTGGAAGTGGTGAACTCTGTGTTTATTTTTTAACCCTTTTATTTTTTTGTGAACTTGTGATCTTTTTTTCTTTTGGATAAGATCGTCAGCTGGTAAATTTTTTATGGTGCTTATCATGTGTTTGGTTATTTTTCTTCTTGATAATATTTTTGAGTTCTTATTGTGATTTCAAGTGTTAGTTTAGTTGGCACTATTTTTACTGTTTCATTATATATTTTGGGTTGTGGTGGGATCTTGAGCAATGTTTTCATTGTGGTGTTATTTAGATCGGGGCAGGCCAAAAAAAGGTGAAACACTTGACGAAACCTGAAATGGGTCACTTTAGAGCCCAAGGTGTTCCTCTGAAGAGGAAGTTGAGGGAGTTTCCCGTTACAGAAGATGCACTTCTTCCTGTTGGTACTCCAATCACCGTTCGCCATTTTGTTCCTGGCCAGTATGTTGATGTCATAGGAATCACACGGGGAAAAGGTTTTCAGGTACCCAAATTCTTAACTCATGCATTTTTCTCACTCTTTATCTCTTGATTTTTCATACTACCATGATTATTGAGATAAACATGTTGTTAGGTTCTTTTTGCTTTTGTGCATTATGCCCTATAGAAGTATGTAATTGGATTGTGGTAAGGAGGAATTTTTTGGGGTCCTGATCAGCAACAACTATACTGTTTGTTAATGCGAAGGATCGTGTACGTGTCGAAACATGTTTTGACAGTCCAAACCGTTTATATGATTGGCCTCACTGTGGATGGTGTACACTAAAATTTCCAGCATTGGAACATTTTCAAGTTTTCTACCCTTTGATTGTTGAAGTATTTTGCCATGAATATGAACCGTCTCCTTAACCGTGTTTTTGAGGGTAATTGATCCAAAGGTTAGGATCTTCCAATCTCGAATATTTTCAGGCAGCTCCCATCAGCTGTGTATCCCATCAGATCAATTGCTTGGATCATCAAACCATGGGTCCACATGTACGGGATCATGCGCTTCAGAAAACTGGACATTTGCTGATGAGCAAGGCCCTACAATTCCTCACTGTTTAAATGCACAGTTACATCAGTTCACTAATTTTCACTGGGCGGAATGGCATGGCCCAAATGGCAATGGCTTTCCACACTTATGAACTAGATGTGTTACCAACTTGAAGAAGGTTTCATTTAAATTGGGCACAATTGCCATTTGAGGCCCTTTCCAAATGGCACCGTAGTTGTATATGTGATTCAGTGGTAACATTGCTGTACTTCTAGGACTTCAAAGACGTAATATTACAACTAACACTTCTCCTCTCACAAAGAAAAAATGTTTCAGATTACTAACACAGTGATTTCTCCTGGGATTTGTTAATTAAGATCTGCTATTGAAGACTAAATGATTTTCATATGCCAGCCATCGCCTTATCAAATACATCGAAATGACAATACATTCATTTGCTCATGGGCTAATGAGTACCTGGAATGTGTGTTATTGCTAATCACACATTATCAAAGGCATTGTGCTACTGTGAATAGACTGAAAATCCCACTCGGAGGTAGTCGGTGTTCAATAATGGGGTCACCACTAGCCAATTTTGGAAAAAAAAAATGGAGGGTGGTTAGAAAGAGAAAATCTTTGATACTCTCTCGTTGATTGTTCATATGTAATAAACTGTTAGATAGTAGTTGATTGTAATCAACTTATGTAATAATCTATTATATTGCGCCTATGGGAGTTTTGTGCTTTCATTGCTGGTCCCAAGCCTGGATGAAGGAGGGTTGCATCAGGTTTGCAGCTAGTGTCTAACTTATGCGTTAACTCTGAACATGAATCCGAACAATATGATATTTCAAACAACCTTTAAAAAATGATATTCCAAACTCATGCTAGGGAGTGACCTATGGTCTAACTGAAGTTGTGGTCCTTGATAGAGTGCAATGGCCGAATGAGATTCATGTAGCCAGCCCCAATTAATTGGGATAAGGCTTGAATGATGATGATGATGAAGACGGCGACGACGACGACTCTAGCAGAGTGATAGATGATACACAACACTCAGAAATTACATATGTGGCACGTGTCAAAGAGGTTTATCCACTATGGATAAAGAAAAAGAAGGGGAAAGTTGATATGCTCCTTTACCAGTGGCTTGGAAAGAGATCTATCCACCGGTCTTATGGCACTGGAAATGGATAAATAGGAAATGAAAACCAGTTTGCTTACCCATAACATGATCAGAAGCACCTGAATCTATGATTGATGAATGTGGTAGAATGAATCTAAGAAGCATGATTCGTAGTGGCAAAGATGCATGGCTGCTCTTTTTGGTGCTTTAGGATGGAGTGATGCTTTTACGGAAGCTAATTGCTGTTGAAGATCGCTAATCATTTGGTCTATTGTGTCTGCCTCTGAATTACCAAAGTTAGGACGTGAATAGTTGGAGCCTGCTCCACTCAACAATAACCAGGGCCTGACATATCATCCAATACTGACATCACCGTTAGTGTCCATGAACGATATGATTGTATTGGCCCAATACAGGGGCAATATGGGTGATGTGACCCCATATTGGTCGTGAACGATTCAATATGCAAAAACCGATTAGCAAACCATGACAATAACGGTGTTCACTCTAGTGTTCTATGGCTTAGGTTGTAAATGGAATTTAGGTCCCAATATTGTTCCCCAAGATGTTGACATTTGCCGCAATAAGTACAGTTATGTTTTTCAGTTGCAGATAATTGAACATGACTAGGTCCTTTTTGAGGGCCGCTCCATTCTGTGGTCTAGCATTGGTCACCAACACTTACTGCTCATAGGATACTTGGATGTTATTTCTGTTGCCATGGCTCTCCGACTTACCTCTCCTCTAATATAATTGAAAATTGATTGAAGAGAGAAGAGAATTCATGTCCAGGACACACTCTTTTTGTAGATCGAAGTCAGGATGAGGCTTTGCTCACCTACGAATTCAAAGATAGGTTGTTGTTTAGTTTGCTTCTGAATATGAGGGCTGTGGCTTGGCTATGATCTAATTCCTCCAATTTTTGTGACATAGCCGCAAATGTTCGTCCACAGACACATTCGCTTGCTGCATATTTGTGTTTTCATGATGCAATTGATTAATTCTAGCTGAATCATCCTTCTGTGAATAGGTCTTGACAGCATTATCCCATATGTCCTCTTTGGTTTTTAGATAAACTAGCCATGTGATACTGAGTCGCATGGAATGGAGAGACAATCATTGATTTTTGACTTCTACAACTGTCGCAATGAGTCATCAGGAGGTAGCATCTTTTTTACTTTCGGTAGTATATCCCAATTATTTTCTGCTTCTGATGAACATCTTGGCCTATTGTGGCACTTGATGGCTCTAGCATTTTTATGGTCAATAAGAAAAGAGCAAAATAACAGATGTTTAATAACAAAGCAGAATCTGCAGCTTTGGTTTTTCAGAAAGCGAAAGGATATATGGTGTTTTGGGCAATGGGTTTTCCTTGTCAGCATGGAAGAAATAGAACTGTCGAGTCCTCTTATCCGGCCCGAAGTTGTGTAGTGACTGCTTGTCATTCGCTACCCTTTGCTGCTGTATATTTTGTACTTTCTAGAAAGCAATCTTCTTCTTCTTCTTTCTTTAATTTATTGTAATAGACTATTAGATAGCGCTTGATTGTAATCAACCTATGTAATAGCCTATTACATTGCGCATGTGGGTGTTCTATGCTCTCACTGCCGATCCCCAGCCTGGATGGAGGAGGGTTGCATTCGGTTAGCAGCCGGTGTCAAATTTGTGCCAAAACTCCCAACATGAATATGAACAAAATGGCATTGGCCCTAGAGGGAGTGGATGGCGGAAAAGGATTCATGTAGCTGACCCAAATTAATTGGGATAGTCTCAGATGACGACGACGGCGATCTTCCCCGATTGTGACCATTCCAAATAAGCCTACCCATACAATTTGAAAGTGCCAATCATCAATACAGGGGCAGTCATGATGATGACTACTACTCACCATTAGGATTTCAACCTTTCAAGCACTAGTGAATCATTCCGCCATACTAGATGTGTAAACATTGTACCTCAAACTTTCGATATCATCAGGCCTTAGACTAATTTTGAAGACACAGAAATCCACATCTGGGCGTTCTTTTGTTGTGTTGACTGATGTATCATTTCAGTTTTCATTGAGATTTTACAAATTATCTTCCCCACCAATGGCTATTCTCGCTTCAAGTCCTTTACTATTTTCATTGCTATATTGGACAATTCTACCTTGAGTTGGTAATTGCGGAAGTGAGGGTTTCAAAGGAGTGGAGCTCTTGACATTTTTAATGTGAAGTATAATACATCCCCTTTATTATTAGGCTGATGGTTGGGATGAAAATGAGCATTTCAAGGTAGAATGACCAAATGATGGATTACACACCCGTCCTTTGTTTGGATGGTATGTAGGATGAGACATGGAGGACACTAACCAGGTGGATTTTAAAATGGTCTATATTTACACCCCACTCAATTGGTGCAAAGAAACCACTACGAACCCAAATTTCTGCATCTTTAGTAAGTTTTGAGCCCATTAAATTGGGAAGCTGCTTTATTTAGGACCTTTGGAGGTGTCTGCATCGAAGTAAAAGCAGTTGGTTATGTTTCCTATGGAAATGCTGTTGACTTAGTGATCTTCTGGCTTAAATTGTAAATGCAGCTTGCTTATCAGAAACAATTTCCCTTCTTCGTATTGACTAGTAGATCTGGTTGGAGTTTCCCTTCTGTAGTTCTATTGGGTTCTCTGATATGTATAAGGATCTTTTTTACTTCTTTTTTTCTTTTTTTCCTCTTTTTTTTGGAGAAAGAGTAAAAGGGGTGGGTGTATCTTGTTTTTCTCATCATATGAATGAGAGGTGGCCACCTGAAATTAGATTCATGCCTTCTTGAAATCCATGTGAGATGGTATTTTCTCATGTTGCACACCAAATATTCTGTGACTACCAACGCACCCTTTTTCTCTAATATGTCTTTCTGATCAACTGCAATATGTATACTAAAAAAGAAAACCTTTTTTTTTTTTTTGGTAGTCTTTTTAATAAAATTGGTCTAATTTGTAGTCTGTTTTTCTTAATAATATCTGGTTTACCCTTAAAGAAAAGGAAAAAGAAAAAGAAAACAGATAGGCACACTCCATCTTTGGAGGTATCTACATCGAAGTAAAACTAGCTGGTTATGTTCCTTTTCTTTTCTTTTCTTTTCTTTTTTCCCTTTCCTATGTGTTTACTTTCTTTATGTCACTGATGTATGATCTATTACTCCAACAACCCTTTTCTTGATTGTGTTAAAGTTGCAACTCTCGGATTTGTTTCATCTGCTGAAATAAATTCTTTTTCCTTCATTAATAGGGTGGGATGAAGAGGCATGGATTTTCTGGAATGCCTGCATCTCATGGTGCTTCACTGTCCCATCGAAGCATTGGTTCTACCGGTCAGAGAGATGCTCCTGGGAAGGTAATGATAGTATGGTCTGTCTCTCTGTGCGTGCGTGTTTGTGTGTATGGGTGTGTGCGCGCACATTTGTGTGTGTGCATGGCCGTGTTAATAGTAGAAAAAAAGGATATGACTATTACAATGGTCCAGACCTGGGTTGGCCTGATTCGTAACCGGTGATGAACCTGACCCAACCCATCAGTTCCAGGAGTCTGGGCATGACCCCTACCTTTGGTGGGCCAGGCCTGACCCATTGGCATCCATGGAGATTATACTATGGAGAAACTCGCTTCTTCAAGGCATTATCTTCAGTCAGTACTTTGACATGAGTACTTTGCTCTCACCACATACTATATCTTACCTGGGTTTTGAAACTTCAAAGTTTACTGTCCTGTGGTAGAAACAACTTTGTGTCTCATTCAACTTGCTGAAAGTAAATCTTAAAAGATTATCATCTTTTGATGGTTAAACAGGTGTTCAAAGGCAAGAAAATGCCTGGGCGCATGGGAGGAAAACAGTGCACAGTTAAAAATGTATGGGTCTACAAAATAGACCCAGCTAGGAACCTGATGTGGGTGCGAGGGCAAGTATGTTCTTCTCTGCAACTCTCCCCAACTCTCCAATTTTGTTGTTTCTCGCAAGTATATAAAAGATGGGGGAAATCCTACCATATCATCTTGGTATAGACTCACTCTTGGACAGCTGTCTAGACCATCCAAATTGTGGGCACATTGTGGATGGAGCATATCTCTAAAACCAGACTGATCATGCAATCTTAACCATCCATTGATGGCTATAAATGGATGGTCAAAAGTAAATTGTCAGTGGTCCAAATTTCAAGTGCAAATCAGTTGGGTAGTATCATCTCCTCAGTGTAATGTTTGTAGTATGATACACCCACATTTGGGTTTGTGATTTGGACGGTCTTGATTGCTGAACTAGCATGGCATGTGCATGGTTGAGGAGTAAAATGGTGGTGAACAGTCATAGTAGTCAAGCCCCAGTATCACCCAACTGTAGCTTCCTTTTGATTTTTCGGGTCCCACAATTTTCTTGCGGACCTCGTCCTGCCTTTTTTACAGGTTCCAGGTGCTGAAGGGAACTTTGTCTTCATAAAAGATGCCGTCTACAAGAAACCTGATATTTCGTTGCTTCCGTTTCCGACTTACTTCGCGTCACCAGATGAGGAAACTTCTGAATTAGAACCTCTGGTTGCTGATCTTGGAGAAACTGATCCGTTCATGGCTGCAGACTGACAAACCATAAGTGTACTTTCTCTGCGATGCTGGTCTTCTGTTTGTTGCCAGATCAGCTAGCTTCAATCTCATATGTGAATCAAGAGAGAATAGTTGGCTGACTCATGATCCAATAACCACATGAGAATGGTTAGTAGCTTAATGCTTCTATTACTTCAACTTTATGGAAGTGTGCAGAGAGTAAGAGCATGAATTGTTGAGTCCATTTTGGCCTGTAATTTTGAAGCAAGGTATTTTGAAATTTCGGCGGAATTTTTTTTTTTTTCCTTTTTCCTTTTTAGAAAAATAAGGACAGGAATTTTGTGTCTTTGGATCCATTGTTCGAATGCATGTTGAAGTGATTGTTAGATTATCGTGTAGAGGCTGAGTTTCCTGTGCATTACCAACAGGGAACTTCCTGTTTGGTAGTTAAATCTGTATATGTGGGGCCCATTTTTTGGTTTATCCCATCCATTGGTCCTTTAATGAACCATGCTCAAAAAATCTCTCAAATCGGAAGATTCTAATTTCTAACCATTAAATGTCGTCTTTTCTCTGTTGATTGTGGACTATTGATGCATTTTGAGTTGTGACCAAATGAAGATGTTTTTTGGGCATGGTTCATCCAAGATGGGGGCCACTAGAGCAATGGATGGGATGAACCAACCATTGGCCCCACGTCTGCTATCCAAATGGAAGAGCTCCAGTGGTGTACCTGTACCACCATAAGTTATGTGGTACCAGGCTGTTCTGGGGCCCGCATGTTGTGTGTTTGAGGGAAGAATCCGGATCCTCTGTTGGCCGCCAAACAGGACAACCCTGTTTGGAGCATTTTCATTGGTCCACAGCACACTGCATGGCATCAGTGTGATCAGGTTGCACTGAGGATGTGACTAGGTTGCAGACCTATGTGATGATAATGGACCAATAAAAAGGCTCCAAACAGGGTTTTCCTGTTTGGCAGCCAACAGAGGATCTGGGCACCTCTGGACTATTGAGGGAAGCCCATTGCCTGCTGAGTAAACTGTGGGGTCAACCATGATTTATGTATTTTATGATTTTTATCCACTCTGTCCTTCCATTTTATCAGATAATTCTATGGCTTGAGACAAAAAATATGAAGCATATACAAAGCACAAGTGGACACACCACAGGAAACAATTTGAATTGAACCGTGTACCATTGAAAAATTCTTGGAGGCCACAGTAGTTTTGGATCAAGCTGATATTTGTGTTTTCCCCTCATCCATGTCTGTGTGATCTGATGAACAGGTTTGATGACAAATAAACATCACTGCGGGCCCCTAGCAAGGTTTCAACAGTGGAAATCATTATACCCACTGTTTATGGTCCACCTGAGTTTTGGATATGCTTCAATTTTGGGCTAACCCCTAAAATGAGCTGGAAAAACGGATGGACAGTGTAGATAAACCACATACATTCACAGTGGCCCAACTGAGTTTACTCAGTTCGATAAAAGCCTACTGAGTAACTCAGTAGGCAATCCAAACCGTCCAAAAGGTGCACCCATCTTGATTTGCCCCCTTATTTTAAAATCAGGTCAGGCCAGTCCAGGCCAATCATCAGGCGAGACATTGCCATAGAAAACAATGTACACCTGCCCTAAAACCTTCAAATTCTAGTGATGGGGTCTGCGTTCTATGTAAAGTTGTTGCATCCAGCCCATCCAAAAGGTGTGCCCCACCGTGATGATGGGACCCCCCAAAATCTGGCCAAAATCATTAGGTGAACCTTAGCACCTGAATTTGCATCCATGCCTTTCTTCATTTTTTTTCCCTGCTGGTTCATCTGATGGTTAGATCAACCTGATTATGGAGGCGTTCGACTGTCATGGTGGGGCTCACCTTTTGGAGTGGATTGGATGCCATACAGACATCATGTGGGTCCCACAATACCCTGTCAACCTACAACTTATACAAATCACACCTCAGAAAGCTTATGTTCCATGCTTTTGGAGAAGAATCCTGCCATTTGTTTGGGTGGGGCCTTAGAGTGGACGTGGCTTAACTTGTACAACAAAAAGCTTTGTGGGGCCCACTGATGTTTTTTGTGATATCCATTCTGCCCAATGGTCATTTGAACCAGTTCAGTGTCATTACATGAGCTCACAAATCAGGCCGATCGATCAAAAGCTGAAGTGGGTTTGGTGCTCACTGGCACGATTGTATTGCCATTCGATTCAACCCATTTATAAGGAAGGTGGGCATCAATCCCCACCTTTCCCTGCGGTGTGGCCCACTTGGGTTTTGGATTGGTACTATTTTTCGGCCCCATGTCATAATGTAAGCTTGGTGCAAATGGATGTCACATGCATAACAGTGGGCCCCACAGCTTTTTGTTGCAAGTGCTCCCCTACAACTGTTGTAGGAAATTCACAGAATATAAGTATCGTTGGATTCCACACTTTCCAATTCAATAAGGACTTGATGGGGTTTTCAATTTTCATATTTTGGATTCGCTTTATCTGGAAGAAGAGGCTGTATTGACCCCAACTGATGGAAATCTATAACCATCTGATGAAGGGATGGGCCAGGTCGTCATCATCACAAGCTTGTTCTGGTTACCCTTGGAATTTCTTGTGATTGCTTGGCAAAAGCTTGATGATTGGCTGCCCATTAAATTTCTCTTCCACCCAGGCTTGTAAGCATGTGGGCCTGATCAAACCCAATTTTAAAAAAAAAAAAAAAAAAAAAAAAACACTTACTGAGTGCTTATTTGATTAGTAAGAAAAGAAAAGAAAAGAAAAGGAAAAATTGTAATAATTATATAATTAGTTATTTATTTGAGCACTGTTGAAATATAAATTTCATTTTTAATAGATATGAACTATCCAAACATTAGCCATCTAAAGGATGGTTGAAAAATGTTAGCGAGTCACTCATTGGTAATATTTATATTTATAGCCTATCCATGGCTCAGAATTTTCTCTTTTCGGGCCATAGTCTATATTTCAATGGGCTAATTATAATTATTTTTAACAAATATTACATATGTAAACTGTGGAATGCTCACATGGGAATTTATGAACATTTTTTGACATGTGATGTGCGCACAAAATTTGAACAATCTACTAGATGAGTCACCTCATGAAACCTCCTTCTGACCGGAATAGCTCTTGGTCTCCATTTTTCCTCGAATGTATTCACTTCCAATTCCGTCATTTATTGTCTTGTAACTTATCTTAACATCTTTATGTCAGCTACCCTCATTCTATGAACATGTTATACTTTAACTTACCAAGCACGGCTTATCTAATAACTATCCTACAAAATTTTCCTTTAAATTTAAGTGGAACATGACGATCACATAAAACTCTAGAGGCACATTTCCATTTTTTCCCACCTTGCTAGTGGGCAATGTCATTCTCAATCGCTCCACTCTCATGAACTATTGACACGAGATTTCTTAAATGGTCATTTTAAGAACTTCATAATCAACAATCTTTATTAATTCCTCATTCTCACTCTTATTGTTACTAAAATTGCACTCTATACTTTGTTTTAGCTCAATTATATTTAAACATTTTAATTTTTAAAAAACCTTTCCATAAATCTAGCTTTGTGTTTACATTGTCCCTCATTTTGTCAATTAAAACTATGTCACTTGCAAACAACATACACCATGAGATCTTTTCTTGCAAATGTCTCGTTAACACATCCACCATCCGTCATGTGGGGCCAACTTTTAATGTGGACTATTCATTGTGTGGGCCCCACTTTTGATGCGGGTCGTCCATCATGTGTGGCCTACCTTGGATATAGGCCATTCATCATTAAGGGCTAACCTTTAATGTGCACCATCCATTATGTAGGGCCCACCTTTAATGTTGGTCATCCATCATGTGGGGCCCAACTTTAATGTTGTGTCCATCATGTGGGGCTTACCTTCAATATCCACCACGCACCCATCGTGTGGAGCCCACCTTTGATGTGGATCATTGATCATGTGGGCCCCACCTACAATGTAGGCCCTCCATCATGCGGGGTGCACCTTAGATATGGGCCACTCACCATTAGGGCGGACCTTTGATGTGGACCGTCCATCATGTGGGACCCACCTTGATGTGGATCATCCATCATGTGGATCACACGATTATTAATTGCCAGTCATGTGGAGCCGATCCTTAATGTGGATTGTCCATCATGTGAGCCCCACCTTCGGTGTAGGTTACCCATTATGTTGGGTTTGCCTTGGATGTGGGTCATTCAAATTAGGGATTGACCTTTGATATGTATTGTCTATCATGTGAGGCCAACTCGATGTGGGCCATCTATCATGTGGAGCCTGGCTTTAATATCAACTTCTCATCATGTGGAGCTCACCTTTGATGTGGACCGTCTATTGTGTGGGCCCCACCTTTGAAGTGGGTCGTCCATTATACCAACCCATTTTGGATGTGGGCTATTTATCATTAGGAGCCAACCTTTGATGTGGACCATCCATTATGTGGGCTCATGCTAAGAGGGGTGATCCATCATGTGGGGTCCACTTTGATGTGAATCGTCCATTGTGTGGGCCCCACCCATGGAGAGTGGGAGGGAGAAGTAGAAGGGTGAAAAGATATTTTACACCAAACTAACTGAAGTGAAAAAAGTAACTTAATAACTTCAATAATAAATAAATAAAAGTAACTTATTAGATGATTACCCAAATAGGACTAAGGGCGCATTTGCATCATTAGTTATGCGCATTTGCATCATAAGTTACTTTAGGCAAGTGGTTTATGCCACAAGTAGCTATTCTTGGTTCCTACTTATTCAACAAATAAATATACTTGGTAAACAACATAGTTATCAGCCAAAAAGTAGGAAAGCATGTTTGATTTCTAATATCATAAGTATTTATCCCTCCAGTTAGTTTAGTACCCCTCACCTCCGTCTTCCAGCATGTGGGGCTAACCTTTGATGTAGACCATTCATTGTGTGGGCCCACATTTGATGTGGGTCATTCATCATTATGAGTTGACCTTGAATGTGCACAATCCATTATGTAGGGCCCACCTTTGATGTTGGTCATCAATCATATGGGGCCCACCATCAATGTGATTGTCCATCATGTGGGCCCCACCTTCAATATCCACCACCCATCATGTGGAGCCCACCTTTAATGTGAAGCATTCATCATGTGGGCCCCACCTTTGATGTGGGTTGTCCATCATGCAGGGGCTACCTTGGATATGGGCCACTCATCATTAGGGCCAACCTTTAACGTGGACTGTCCATCATGTGGGGCCCAACTTGACGTGGATCATCGATCATGCGGGGCCCACCATTATTGATTGTCGATCATGTGGAGCCCCAATGTGGTATGTCCATCGTGTGGGCCTCAACTTCAATGTGGGTTGCCCATCATGCAGGGCTCGCCTTGGATGTGGGCCATTTATCATTAGGGGCCGACCTTTGATGTGGACCATCCATCATGTGAGGCGACCTTGATATGGGCCATCCATCATGTGGGGCCTAGCATCCAATGTCCATTACCCATCACGCGGAGCTCACCTTTGATGTGGACCATCCATCATATGGGGTCCACCCTTGAAGTGGGTTGTCTATCATACCTGAGCATTTTGAATGTGAGTTATTTATCATTAGAAGCCGACCTTTGATCTAATCATCCATTACGAGAGAGCGGATTAGGTGAGACCCTAGCCTCACCTAAGACGGTGCGGCCCGTACGTATGTTCACCATTGGCCCACCTTGATGTATGTATCATGCATCCACGTCGTCCAACTGTTTGTACACATAATTTCAGGGCATTACACCAAAAATTAAGGAGATCCAATTATCAAGTTGACCATATCATAAGAAACAGTGGTGATTGACCATAATGGGCCACAAGAGTTTTGGATCAAGCTTATATTTTTTTTTCTTTTAAATCTTCATCCAGTCTTATTTAACCTTATCCACTGATTGGATGGTAAATAAAAATTACGAAAACATTAAGGAGCACCCTGAGAAGTTTTTAATGGTAGGACGAGCAATCACCATTGTTTCTTATGCAATGGTTCACCTGATAATTGGATCTGGTTAATATTTGGTATGATGCCTTAAAATGATATGATAAAACGGATGGGCAACATGGATATATAATACATACATCAAGGTGGGCCCTACGTTAAGGGTCGCACCATCTTAGGTGAGGCCAGGGTCTCACCTAATCCACTCTCATCCATTACATGGGTCCACATTTGGGTGATTCATCATGTGGGGCCCACCTTTGATGTGGATAGTCCATCATGTGGGTCCCACTTTCCATGTAGATAGTCTGTGTGGCTTCCTTTGATATGGACTTGAGAGAGTGAGAGAGAAAAGTAGAAGTGAAAAGCTAAAAGCTAAAAAAAAAAATTACTTACAAGTAGCGTTAAGCATTATAAGTTACTTATGCCATCGTGTTTACCAAATTAATTTAAGTGGAAAAAGTAAGTTTGATGATTTTTTTTTGTTAGCACACATTAATCACTAGAGTTGTACACGAGTTGAGTTGAGTCGAGCATGACCCCTGGTCGGTGCTCGACTAGAACCACCTTACCCCTGCTCGTTACTTGACTCAACTCGGGTGAATTGAGCATGGCTTTGCTCGATCAGCAGACCGACTGAGTTTGAATTCGAGCTGAGTCTGAGTTTTTGAGTTGAGTCCGAATTCGAGTCTTTCGAGCTAAGTTCGAGTTTGAGTTTTCGAAGTGGATTTGTTAAGATAAGTTCAAATTACTAATTTACTACAAATACAATTTAACAATTTAACAAACTAACATCCATCCATAATCCACTCATAATATGTATAATTATAATTATAATTATATATATACACTTTACATATTATTATAGTTATCCATCCATCCGTGCGGATACCCATCCAACTATTTTTTCATTCATCCATCCATCCACCTATCTAACCATTCATGAATTAAAGAATGTTATACTTATATATTTATAAATTAGGTTTAATAATTATTATATATATAATATAATCTCTAATTGTAATTAAGTTTATATATATATATATATATATATATATATATATATATATATAGATGGTCAACCGGTCCTGGATTATTGGAAAACATCTGGCCGGTCGCCCCTAAAAACAGCTCAAATGTTAGGGCGTAGTTAGGCCTGATCGGTTGGTTGCCCCAAAAACTAAAATGGAAGGGGGATATAGCTCATCGGACAAGAAAAACGAAAATGTAGGCCAACAGCGGGCAGAGAGGGGCAAGTTAGGCCGCAGAATATCTCGAGGATGGTCGGTGGGCGAGCAAACAAGCAACGGGAAGCAAGTTAGGTCTCAATGGCTGGTGGGCGAGTGGACAAGCAACATGAGAGAGATGGAGCCTAGAGCTGTGCAGGGCAGCTCAAGGGTGGCCGACCGTCGAGCTGAGAGAGAGAGAGAGAGAGAGAGAGAGAGAGAGAGAGAGTGGGGCCGGTGTGGCCGGTTGTCGAGCTCAGAGAAAGAGTGGGAGAGCTAAGGTTAGGGAGAGAGGGGGGCGCTTGGGCGGAATTAGAAATTTTAAGAGTAGGTTTTTTTTTTTTTTTTTTTTCGAATTTATATTCGGAGTCATATATCTGAGTCAAATCGAGCAAGTTCGAGTCAAGTTTGAGTCAATGTTCGAGTCGAGCCGAGTCGAGTGTGGCCCCACTCAGTGCTCAACTCAATTCATTCAAGCACCCAAAATCTAGCTTGAATCGGCTCGGCTCAAACCCATTTTTGATCCAAGTTGAGTCGAGCGAGTTTTTCAAGCTTACTTGACTCGTGTAGAACCCTACTTATCACACTTCAATGTTAACCACTTGGGAATCGGTACCAAGAGGTTATCTTGACTCAGTCTACCACTGTTCCAAGGGTGTGGGTGTAACTTTGATAACTTAACGTAAGTTAAGAAGGCCTAAAAGTCCAACACCCACATAAAACTAACACAAAACCAACATTTAACAATCCTTAGAACGATCATAAAACCAGCATTTAACATTCCTTGGAACGATATGGACCTTCCATCCTTAGAACGATCTGTTAATATGGAAGCTATGGTCTTGTAATCATGTGTAAGTAATGATCCTAGCCTTTGAATCCTCAACTAAAATATGAGTATTAGACATATTCACGTCATTTTGCAAATCCTTCTTATGATGGCATGGCTTAACATATAGTCCATGATATGATTTTTTTAGATCGTGCAATAAGGGGGAGTGGATTAGGTGTTACCTAGGTAACACCTTAGTGGGTCTTACCTACACCGTGTGAGGCCCACTTGATGAATGCAGTGTATATCCATGCCGCCCAACAATTTTTCCTGCTCATTTTAGGATTTTATTTCAAAGCTTAAGCATACGATCATCATTGGGGTGTGGGAAATTTTTTAATACTCGCATTAAAAAAATTGTGCATGTGGAATATAAGTAACTTACATTAGATTGTCCAAATAGTGGGCCAAAATTCAAATGGATGATACATCATGATTTACATTAATAAATTCATGAATTAGCTTATTAGGATATTTAATGTACATTTAAAACTATTCAATGGCCAAAATTAGATAAATAAATTCAGTCAAAGCTAGGATTGCTCTGTCCGTTTCATTTTAGTGTGATGAGCAATCAACATCACATCCGGCCCTTTTTGAGGATCCACTGAGGAAGGTGGGACTCCTGTGGGGCCCACTGTGATGTATGTGACCACATCCACTCCATTCATACGTATTGAAAGCTTATTTTAGGTACGATCTAAAAAATGAAGCAGATCCCATTCTTACGGGGTCCATAGTACAGGAAACAGTGGTAATTGACCATTAAAAACTTTGTGGGCCACGAAAGCCTTGGATTGAGATGATATTTGTGTGATCTCTTCATCCATGTATCTGTGACCTTACCAACAGGTTGATGGTAAATAAACATTCCGGTGGAATCCATGAAGTTTTTAATGGTGGGGATTCAATGACGACTGTTTCCTGTAGTGTGGTCCACCTAAGATTTGGGTCAGCTTCAATTTTTTGGATTATGCCCTAAAACGACCTTTCAAAATGGTTGGACGGTGTGGATTTAAGTTAATCCACCAATTTGAGCCCCACAGTCAGGATCCCACCCACCTCGGTGGACCGAGGCCGCGCCCGAATTTATGCCGTTAAATTTGAGATATGCCACGTGTACGTTATCTGAGTGCGTGCGTAGTCACGCATCAATCGAATAACTCCCTAATATGTCCAAACCCGAGCGGATTACCTGGGAAGCGGATTGCGTACTGAATAAGCGTGCGGAGTAAACTCTGTGGGGCCCACATTGATTTACGTATTTTATCCACTCCGTCCATCCATCTTAACAGAAAACTTTAGGTATGGTGCCAAAAAATGAAGCATATCAAAATCTAAAATGGATCACACCACAAGAAATGTGCGAACTGAATGTCTACCATTGAAAAATTCTTGGAGCACACAGAAGTTTCGGAGCAAGCTGATATTTGTTTTTTTTCCCTTCATCCATATCCATGTGACCTTATGAACAGGTTGGATGACAAATAAACATCACTGTATGGCCTCGGAAGGTTTCAACGGTGGAAATCATTATTCCCACTGTTTCCCGTGGCATGGTCCACTTGAGATTTGGATATGCTTAAATTTTGGGCTCAACTACTAAAATGATGTGGAAAAACATATGGACGGAAGAGATAAAGCACATACATTCTAGGTGGGCCCGACTGAGTTTACTCCACACAATAAGAGCGTGTGGTGTGGGTCCCACAGAGATGGGCATAATAAATCCACTCCGTCCATCTGTTTTTAAAGACTACTACATGGCAGGAGTCTAAAAATCAAGAAGATCCAAAACTCATGTGGGCCTACCACACGAAACAGTGGGGATTGAACGCACAGGTGTGGCATAAGTACTGTATCAGGATGATATTTTTGCATACAGCTTATCTGAGTGGTAATAACCTTATGAACGGTTTGGATGGCATACAATCATATGGTCAGCTCCAGTTTCGTTTGGGATGACCCACCTGAGTTTTGGATCTGCATAATTTTTAGAATCCTATCTTATTGCAGTCTTTAAAAATAGATGGACTGGATGGATTTGCTAAGGACATCTCTGCGGGCCTAACGCAGCCCAGGCACAGGTATATCTCTGTTTGAGGGTCAAAGCAAAAACCAAACAACTCAGTTTTGAACTGAACTATCGAAGCATTCTGCAGTTAGCTCCTACAATGGGAAGTTGTGTGGGGCCGCCAAGTAATGAGGCAGATCCAAAACTCAAATAGGCTGTACGAAATGAAACAGTAGGCAGGGAAATGGCAATAATTGAAACCTCACTGGTCCACCATAATGTTTATATGTCATTCATACCGCTCATAACGGGATTGTATGAGCTGAAAACACAAAAAATATTAGGGCCTGTTTGGTTAGTATTTGGAAACCTATTTTCAACTTAAAATCTGAATTCAAGCGAAATCCAATTTTAATTGGTGTATTTGGTGACAAATTCCAGCCAAACATAATTTCATTTGGAAACTTAAATTGGCTGGAATTGGGATTAGCGGAAATAGTGTGGGGACCATTTTTACGAAGGTAAAAGAGGCGAAAATTAAGGCCTGTTTGGTTGTAGAATTTACATTCTAGAGAAAATCCAATTTCCAATGTTGGAATCCAAAATTGCATAAAGTGAATTGAAAACTGTTTAATAGATTCTATTTGGTTAAAAATTGTGTAAACCAAACATTGCTTGCGGCATGGCCCACTTGGGCTTCGGATCCGCCTGAGAACTTGACCCTAGCTTATAGTAGTCCTGCAAGACAAATGACTGGGTTGGATGGTAAATAAACATTATAGTGGGCCTCAGGAAGTTTTTAATGGTGGACGTTCAATCAACATTGTTTTCCTATGGTGTGGTCCACTTGAGATTTAGATCTGATTCATTTTTTTTGTCTAATGCCCTTAATTGAGCTCTCAAAATAGATGAACTGCGTAGCTATGAATCGCATACATCATAGATGTACAACACACACATTGAGGAGGACATCACCCTAGGGGTATTATCATCAATATTGAATAATGCTCACTTCTGCCTCTCTTTCCATCCGTAGAAATGGAAATGGTCCCTCTCACAGTTTCCACTAACCCTGATTCTAGCTAATTTAGGTTTCTAGATGAAATCCTGTTTGGTTGGAATTTGCGGCCAAACACACTAGCTAAAATTAGATTTCATTGGAATCTAAATTTTAAGATGGAAACAGTCCAGATGCCAACCAAACAGACCCTTAATGTCATTCAATATTGACGATAATACCTCTAGGGTGATGCCCACCTCGATGCATGCATTTTAGATCCATGCAGTCCATCAATTGTGAGAGCTCAATTAAGGGCGTTAGACAGAAAATGATGCAAATTTAGATTTCTAAGTGGACCACACCACAGGAAAATAATGTTGATTGAACATCCACCATTAAAACCTTACCATGGCCTATTATAATGTTTATTTGCCATCCAACCCGACCATCTGTCTTACGGGACTACTATAGGTCAAGGGTCAAGTTTTCAGGCAGATCCAAAGCCCAAGTAGGCCATGCCATAAGCAATGATTAGATTACACACTTTTCAACCAAACAACAAGTTCCAGATAGAATATAAGTTTTTAATTCAATATCTATAATTTTGGATTTCAACACCGAAATTTGAATTTTCTCTAGAATCTAGATTCTACAACCAAAATAGCCCTTAGCTTGATCCAATGCTTATGCAGCACTACAATTGTTTCAACGGCATATATTCAAGCATTAGTATTTTTTATGGCACTTGAGTTTTAGATCTACCTCATTTTTTTATCCCATGTACTAAAATGATCTAGGAAATATGTTGACAAAATCTTGGCAAAAAATCAGCATCCACAATGAAATAATGCTATGAGTTTTGATTGGTCATCTTGATGCCAGATTTTTGTGTAACCAAATGAAGGGAGTAGATTGGGTACTAACCTACCCCTCTGAGGGTCCACCATGATGCATAGACATCCACACCTTTCATCCATGCCATTTCAGGTTATGAGCCGAAAAAGGCAGATCTAAGGCTCTAGTGGACTACATCGCAGGAAGCAGTGATGCTAGTGATGCCAACGATTGAAACCTTCCTAAGGCCTACCTTGATGATTATTTGTCATCCAACCTTTCCACAGCGTCATGTAGACCTTGATGAAGGGAAAACACAAATATCAGCTGGATCCAAAACTTTTGTGCTGTTTAATTCCCACTGTGTGGTCCACTTGAGCTTTGAATTGGTCTCGTTTCTAGGCTTATACTCTAAAATGATATGAAAAAATAACGTACGATGTGCATAAAACCCATCACACTGGCCTTCCAGGGGCCCAGCCAATCCCGAGCTCGGGACAAGGTCACAAGGAGTAGTACCCAAACCGTGTCCGATTGTGAAGTACTACCAGGCAGAAAACTTAAAAAATAAAAATAAAAAAATAAAAATTGAGGCGTGGCTTCAATGGATCGAGATGGGTGGATCCTTGACTGTAAAGTCTACCTGATTTATGTCCCATGCATCCACACCGTACATCTATTTCTAAATCTTACTTTAGAGCGTGATATAAAAAACGAAGCATATCCAAATATTAGGTGGACCACATCACATGAAACAATGGTGATGGAATACCCACTATTAAAATTTTCATCCAACCAGTTGATAGGGTCACAAAGACATGTGTAAAGGACCATATAAATATCAGCTTGATACAAAATGTTTTTGACCCACAAGAAGCTTTTAATGGTCCATCACCATTGTTTCTTGTGGTGTGATCCACCTAAGATTTGGATCTACTTAATTTTTCTCATCTAACCATAAAATAAGCTTTCAAAATGGATAGACGGCATGGATGTAAGGAATATACATCACAGCAGGCCCCACAGAAATTGGATTGCGTGCGGACTCTTATCGTGCGGAGTAAACTCTGTTGGGCCCACCTAAAATTTATGTGCTTTATCTATTCCGTCCATATGTTTTTCCACCTCATTTTAGGGGTTGATCCCAAAATTTAAGCATATCCAAATCCTAAGTGGACCATGCCATAGGAAACAGTGGGAATAATGATTTCCACCGTTGAAACCTTCCTAGGCCCCACAGTGATGTTTATTTGTCTTCAACCTGTTCATAAGATCACATGGACATGGATGAAGGGAAAACTCAAATATCAGCTCCATACAAAACTTCTGTGTACTCTGAGAATTTTTCAATGGTAGCCATTCAGTTCACACTTTTCCTATGGTGTGATCCACTTTAGATTCTTAGATGCTTCATTTTTTGGCGTCATACTTAAAATTATCTGTTAAGATAGATGGACGGAGTGGATAAAATACATAAATCACGGTGGGCCCCACAGAGTTTACTCCGCACGCGGAGTTTCTCACTACGCAATCCGCTTCCGGCCCCACAGTTAAGATCTGATTCAGGCCATGTAGCTGGCCAATCAAAACTTGCCACGTCATTCTACCACCGCTGGAGGGGCGTCGGCTTCACTACCCTGTCCGCATCCTGCAATCAAGGATGGAAACCTGCCACAGCACAAACAAATGGTACAGTGTCGCCGTACCGTATCAAAACGGGTATTTGGACAGGGAGTTATTTGATGCTCTGTAGTGTGACATTTGATACGCGGCTACATGCGCACTCGGGAATTGTACACGTGGCATATCTAAAATGCAACCACAGAAATGGCTAGACCTGATGTTGATAGCTCATCACATCGAAATAAAACAAACTCAACAATCCTAAACTTTGATTGACGATAATTTATTTATTTAATCTTGACCGTTGAATAGTTTTAAATGTCCATTAAATGTCCTAATCAGTCTAATAATGGATCTATTAATGTAAATTTTATTTCTATATTGTCCATATCGATTTGGGCCACTATTTGGACGGTCCGATTTTAGTTACTTGTATTCAATGTTTACAAATTTCTTCTGCAGGACTATAAACAAATTTCTCACCCGATGAGAATGGCCCAATAAACGACCCGGATATCCCTCATATGGTCACGGATCGGTTCATGATTTCTTTCCGGTGAGTACTATGATACTCGGTAGGGTGTGACGCTTGATACGCAGGCACATAGAAGTTGGTATACGTGGAAGACATTAGTCAAGATAAAGCGTCCAATTAGTGGGACCCACTCTATATATGTTCATATTCAAAATCCAAGATTGATTGAAGTGTTCTAACCTATGATTCATGGCTATTTTCTTGTTGAATGCAGCCCGTTAAGTATTTTCCATCTCGATCGTCCATTAGATGTCCACCAATCAGCTCTTTAAAAGCTCAAGTCAGTGTAATTACCCTTTCAAAATCCTTCTAAGTTGAAAACCTAGTTTTTGAAAGTTTTAATATGAATTAATCTGATGCCACGTATGCTTTTTAGTAGTGCCTGAGCATCGTCTATTATATTCCTCCCGAGTATCAAAGTGTCGCTCTTTCTTACCTTTAGGACAAATCGTTTTTCCTCCGTCGCGACACAGGATCGTCCACGTGTCTCCACGCACTGGGCCCACATTCTGAATGGAATGTCGATTTTAACCTTTTGTATTCTCTTTAATACTGTTAATAATATATTTTATTATAATCACCTTTCAGTGATCGTCCTACGCATTGATTTTCAGAGTTTAATACGATCCGTTGAAATATTTTTTTTCAACGCTCTAAATTCATCTATATGTGGAGATATTCAAAGTCATAGATTCAGTATATTTTTCTAAATTAGAATTAATATCATAGATTAAACAAAATTGACGGTTCTGATCGTAGGATCACTCGGCATGTGGGCCCCTGTATGCGGCGACAGACAGTGGATTCTGAGTCGCGACAGAGGGAAAACGAATACGCTTTAGAAAGCGGGAGAACGATCGCTCTGATAGCTCTCCAGCTAAAATGCGCACAGTGCGCAGTGATGGACTATAGTATAAGGCTACTGCTACACCAGCTCTCTCTATTTTAAAAGGAAGAGAAAAGGACTCTCTCTCTCTCTGTCTCTCTCTCCACATTGTAGAATCGAGGGATAACAACCAGTCAAAAACAGTAAACCTAACCCTAGAAATCTCTCCACACACACACTCTCTCTCTCGAAACCCTAATTCTTTAAAAAATCAGGGTTTCTGAAGACTAGGGTTTTTGGATGTGAGATCGTTCGGATCCGTCATGGCCGATTTTCCCGGCGACGCCAGCGGCAGCAGTGAGGGATTCTCCCCGGCAGCGAGCAATGGCCGTACGGATATGCCGCCGCTGACGGTGTCGGGATCGTTCAAGGGGTCGAGGAGGCGGACATCAGTCCGGCCGAGCCTTGACGCGGATGAGTTCATGAATCTGCTTCACGGGTCGGATCCGGTCAAGGTGGAGTTGAATCGGTTGGAGAATGAAGTCAGAGGTGGGCTGGATTGCGATTGTGATCCCAGTGGCTTTTGGTTGTTTAGTCGATTTTTGTGGGTGATTTGAAATGTCGTTTTCCTGAATTGCAGATAAGGATCGGGAGTTGGGGGAAGCTCAGGCGGAGATCAAGGCGTTGAGGTTGTCAGAACGTTTGAGAGAAAAAGCGGTTGAAGAGGTATTTAATTTTAATTTATTTATTTGGGGATTTTCTATATTTGGCTATCAGGTGTTTTATTTTTATTTTGATTTGAAATCTCGTTTCAGTTTTAGACTTATATGTGGATAACTTAAGACTTATATGTGGATAACATTGGGTTTTTAGATTTTCAATAATCGGCATTTTTTTAATACGAGGTTTGCCATCTCGTGCACAATGTTTATTAATCATTTACTGTGTGGCTGTGTGCTTCCATGAAAATTGGACACGTGTCATGATGGTTCGTGATCTGAGCTGTCTATTCGATGGGTGACCATGGATTTTCTGTGGTTGAATAGATGATCTTGACTGTGACCTACGAATGGATGACATGATGAGGGAAAAGGATATTGGCAACGGGAAATGGTCTGCCAACCAGACATAGGATGGTCAAGTCTGTGCAATTTGCGGACATCTATCATGTTACTGACCTGATGAACGGTCAATGGTCCAGATCATGGAACATTGTGCCACCTCCTTTTTAGTGTAGTGTCAAATTCTCTCATTATCCGTCTGTCACTATGTTTTGTAATTGTAATATCTTTGTAACAGCTGAGTTTGTTTTAAATTTGTCTCCAGAATTGTGCCCCTTTGACCTTTTCATCTAATATTTTAGGATGATTATCTGTAAGGTTTTGCTAGATGAGGATGTTGAGATGGATGAGTGGCAAGACGAGGAAGAATATAATTAGAAATGAATGCATTTAAGGGAACTTAGGGGTAGCACCAATAGGTAGTAAGATGAGGGAAAGTAGACTAGATGATTTGGTTATGTGCAATGGAGATCAAGAACCACACTGGTTATAAGAGTGAGTTGGTACAAGGTGAAGGCTCTAAAAGGGCAGGGGGAAGGCCCAAAAGGGCGTGGATGGAGGTAGTAAGAAAAGACTTGATGACCAATGGTCTAACCGAAGGTCTGGCCCTTGATAGAGTGGAATGGCAGATAGAATTCATGTAGCCGACCCAAGGTTTTGCTACCAGAATTAAAAGAGAAGAACCACTCTTCTAGAGACAAAACTAAAGAATCTCAAAGGAAAATTACAGTTCGGTCAATATACTCATGTCTAGGGCCATTCGTATGGCCTTGTCTACATAGTCCTTTGCACAATGCACACACTTAGTTTCCTAATTTAAATAAAACTCTAGCTACCTAGCCTGTTAGAAAGTCCAATAAATAAAAGAAGAAACTAACAAAATATAGAAAGGAAATATGCTTGATTGAAGAGGAGTAGTGTACTTCGCAGTTGGTGAATAGGATCAAGCAATTAATCTTGTGGGCCCCATAGGCTGATTGGACCACTAAAAGTGCCACTTAATTGGATTTGTTGGCCCTATTTGTCCAGTTGGACAACTCTTAAGGCTTAGATTATGGATTGACCATTATGTGAGGTCCACTCTTGGACCTTTCTATATATGGTGGATGGGGTCCTGGATGCATCGATGCTGATGCTAATGATAATGGGGTTACTGTCAAATATTATTTTGGATTCTTTCTCTGAGTCTTGATTCAACCGGACCTCCCTTTCAACATCCACTTCACTCCTAACACTCCCTTGGCTGGGACGATGTGGGCACAATCCAACTAGGCCACGGATAGCCTTGGAAAGTGGCCTGTTTTGCTCATCTTCATTTTGATATGCTTATAGGCCATTTTTGATACAAAATGGGTTTGTTTGAGAAATGGTTCACATTAATCAAATTGGATCTATCAACATTGTTGTGCACGAGAGTCCATTGTAAGCTCACAATGTGTCATAAACCCTTTCGATTATCATCCATTGATCACATGCGGGACCCATGTACCACTTCCATTGATCCAGTGATCCACAAGAATCTCCCAACATGGAGGATAGAAACAATTCCAGGAGACATCCTTTGAAGTTGGACATACACTTCAGCCAAAGACCTAACTTCTCCCCAAAATCTGAGTCCAACTAGGCAGTGTTTTATGGATGGATAAAAACTTGACAGCCTGAAACTCTTCACATTATTACTGTTGTTTGTCTAATCAGCGGTTCAGGGCTGGCACACATTTAACTCCCCCCAGATACCTCTCAAGTTGGCAAAATATTCTCCCAGACTATTATCATCCAAATGTAACCTAAAAATCTCTTGGAATCAAGGCGCGTCATAGCGGTTATGTATACGGCTGATATGTAATGGTAACGGTGGACACCGTTACGCAATTTGGGGTCGAAACGACCCATTCTTGAAAAACGGTGCCGTAACAGCTTTTAGATGGAAGTCTATAATAGCCGTTCCACCCGTAACGTTCACCTCCCAAAACGAAAATAAAAAAGCTTAGATGGAAGTCTCTTTTTCTTCTTCTATCTTCTTCAAGAAAGAGAGAAAAAAGAGAGAAAAGAAAACAAAAACAAAAATGCGTACTTGAGGGAGTCTCTTCTTCTTTCTTCTTCTCCAGGTAACCTTTCAAATAGAAGGTCCAGTTGGTTGGACTGTATGTTATGGTCTAACAGCCGGTAACTCCTAACCTTTTATGTGTGTGAGTCATCCAATCCATCCCACAGGTTGGCCCTATCACGGGGATCACCTATTGTAAAACCCAGTCATATCCACTCATTGAGTGGACCACACTTGTATTTTTTTCTATTTGTCAATAGCTAGAATTTTTGTCTATGCTATGGCCCACCTGATGAGTATATGTGGATGGTTTTTGCATAGGTGACCCTCACTTTGGGGCAAATTTTTTGGAAAGGTTGGATTTCACATACACTCAACTAGTTTGACTTAGACACTCTCTTTTTTAATTTTATGATGCTCTGGTGCCATATGAAGCTTGATACACTTGCACTCAGAAATTTGTACGTATGGTATGTATTAAATAAAATTAAATCCATTAAAATATGGGGCCCACTATTGGTAAGTTACATCCTCAAATCGTATTGTTTGAATGATCATTACCTTTGATTTGGGGACACTTGTTTGTTGAAGTATTGTTGAAATAGAACCACTGGATATTTTTAATTCTTCACTTTCCAATAAATGTCCACTGATCTGATAATTGTATGATGAAATAAGCATAATGGTCCTCCGATTATCATATCGGCCCCTAAATCAATCCCTTAAGTCACAATCCGAAAATCAAATTATTTGAATGATCCTAACCATTGATTTTTTTTTTTTTAAAATTATTATGTGTGGTGCACCAGGCCCTCCCCCACAAGAAATTAATTTAACATCATGCGAGCCAATGATTGATTATCTAATTGTTGTTTTGTGGACACTTGTTTTTTGAAATAGGACCATTCAATATTTTTCATTCTTCACCATCTAATAAATGTCCGCTGATATGATAGTTGGATGATGAAATAAGCATAATTTGTGGCCAATTACATTAGTGGGATGAGTGTCAATAGATTAAATGAATTTGAGGCTGATTTGGGGCATGGAGTGGTCCCCCAAATCAGCGTCATTATTCATCTGAATTTAATTTCAATTTTTTCTTAAAATATCTTGGGGGAATGATGTCAAGTGCTTAGGGATGTGCATTAGTGGGATGAGTGCTATAACTTGCATGAATCATGGGCTAATTTGGGATTAATCTAAGCTTGTCAAGTTAATAAAATCATCAGACAAGCCGAGACAACATTCTCACGCAAGAGTGGACCGTTACACCATCACAAACATGGTCAAAACTGAAAAAGAATAAATATTCGGGATTTCCCCCACATTTTTCTGGATTTTTTTTTGAGGAAAAAAAAGGAAGTTATGGGAGGCATATCGGCTGATACATGTAGTTTTGGTGGGCATTGATACGGCCAACGAGACCGATATGGCATACCTCGCCTGGAATAGTTTACTACAACCAAGCGCTAATGGGTTGATTACAGTCACTGAGTTGGGTTAAGGCTTTGATGATTGTGATGACGACGACGACGACGATCCCATGCTATTCCATAGCCAGGTCATAATTTGTGCATTCTTTGAATGCATTCATCATGATTCCTAGAAGTTTCTTGGTTTACTTGCAATTAAATACTCTAGTTTCCCTTTCATAGTTTGAAAAACATGCACGGATTTAGACCATTAAAGATAGTTGGGTCCATTTAATTTGACTGAAGTCACTTGGACCCGAAGATCTGATGGACTGATCGCCATAACTTTGCTGTCAACTATTTCCTCCATAATAATAAGGATAAATTAATTTGATACAATAAACATGCAACTTATGGTGGAACTCTCAAAAACCTTCCAATAGAAATGAGCTCTCAACGAGCTGCCAGAAACCTCCAATTGAAAATGGGTTGTTGATGAGATGCGGGAAGCACTCAATCGAAAAAACTGGTTGTCAAGGGGCAGTCAGAACCACGTGTCACTTGTCTATCATGCTGTAGCCATATGAATGATGAACCCTGCACTCATTTTTCTATTTGTGTTAGGGATTTAGCTTTCCATCTTCTTAGTTGTTGGGTATTAGGGACTTAACTTTCCATTTTTTCTTATTAGAACTTGATTTGGCTGTTGCTTCCTGCTCTCTCTCTCTCTCTCTCTCTCTCTCTCTCTCTCTCTCTCTCTCTCCATGTGTGTGTGTGTGTGTGTGTGTGTGTGTGTTTTCTTTCTGGGTGGGTAGGTGGGAGGGTGAATTATTCTGTGCAACCAACACATTGTTTTATTATTGACATGAGATGGCTCAGAAATAATACATTTCTTCTTCTGAATCTCATTCATTTCTATAAAAACAATGAGTCCTTGTGCATTTTCTTTGCAGAGATTAGGGTTTGCATGTTCTTAGGTATGCAGTGACTCATGTTTTTTGTTTTTGTTTGTTTCTTAGCTCACTGAAGAATTGACAAAGGTGGACGAGAAGCTCAAACTAACTGAATCTCTTCTGGAAAACAAAGTACTGCACTAAGCTCCCAATTTTGCCGTTCAGTTCATTTTTTTTGTCTTTTTTTCTTTTTTACCTTTTGGTTCTACATTTTGAGCCTGCTTGATTTGGCAAATCCCTTGTCCAGAATCTTGAAATTAAGAAAATAAATGATGAGAAGAAAGCATCCATGGCTGCACAATTCGCAGCAGAAGCTACCCTTCGAAGGGTTCATGCAGCTCAAAAGGATGATGACATGCCGCCCATTGAAGCCATTCTTGCACCTCTGGAGGCAGAGCTCAAGCTCGCTCGTCAGGAGGTAATGCATTTTCCACAATCTTTTCATGAATGAGTGGCACTGTTTTTAAAAAAACAAAATAGCTGTTCTCATCAGGGATATGTCTAATCAGTGCTGCTGATTTTTTTTTTTTTTTTTGCAGATTGCAAAGCTGCAGGATGACAACAAGGCATTAGATCGCCTCACTAAATCAAAGGAGGCAGCTCTACTTGAAGCAGAAAGAACTGTCCAGATAGCCTTGGCAAAGGCCTCGTTAGTGGATGATTTGCAAAATAAGAATCAAGAGTTAATGAAACAGATTGAAATCTGCCAGGTATTATGGTATCTTCACATTGTTTTGGGTCTAATTCCAATGGAGGCAAACAACCTCTCTGATAATTTGGTGGAGTGTGCTCTTTGTAGCAATCTCGTAATGAAGCACTCTGCCCTTCTGTAACTATTTCTCTCTTAGTTATAGCAAACTTGATCTTTGTTATCTATTGAAAAAATTGTCTGCTCTTCATTTCATGAAAGCTGGGAGTACGGGCTTTCTTCTACAGAACTTACATGATAGCATGTGTTTTTATGTCTACTGCCTTCATACATTAGGAAGAAAATAAGATATTGGACAAAATGCATCGCCAAAAGGTTGCAGAGGTTGAAAAGCTTAGCCAAACTGTGAGAGAGCTAGAAGAGTCTGTTCTTGCTGGTGGTGCAGCTGCAAATGCTGTGAGAGATTACCAACGGAAAGTTCAGGAGATGAATGTAATATTCGTGTTCTTTTTCCAGATATTCTCGTTGCTGTATTTCTTGCAACTTATTTAGAATTTCCCATGTCGAATACTGCTCTATAATGTCTAAACACAACTAGGTTATTTTGTATTCTTTAGGAGGAGAGGAAAACCCTCGACAGGGAACTGGCCCGTGCGAAGGTGTCAGCAAATAGAGTTGCTGTAGTAGTAGCAAATGAATGGAAAGATGCTAATGACAAAGTAATGCCCGTGAAGCAATGGCTTGAAGATAGAAGATTCTTGCAGGTGTGTGTTTATGGCTGTCACCACTTTTTTAACCGTTCATGTTCTCTTTTGATGCTTTATCTTTTTCCAGATAAAGCATATGTGAGCTTCTCTAAGGGTTTATTTTGCAGTGTGGATTTGAGATCTTGTAGAATCGCGTGGGCTCTGTATTGAATCAAATGTATTGGAAATCGTAATGTTGATGTGGGAGTTCAGAAAGAGCTCTTTTGGCGGATTTGGATTCCTCTCAAATCCAACTATCTCCAATTCCTTGCTACCAAACAACCAAAAAACAGCAAATCCCCACAAATCCCCCTATTCCATGCTGCCAAAAGAGCCCAAAGAGCCCAAAGATTTCATTTTCTCGTAGGTGGTAGTTGTTAACCAAAATTGTTTTTGCAGGGAGAAATGCAGCAACTTCGAGATAAACTTGCTGTAGCGGAGCGAACTGCAAAATCTGAAGCACAGCTGAAAGTAAGAATCATATTTTACCATGATAGTTGACATCCAGTAGATGCTTGCTGGTGCTCATCTATTGTTTCAAAACCAGAACTGACGATTTTGAATTGCAATTTTCTTTTGACTGGTCAGGAAAAATATCAATTGCGGCTGAAAGTACTAGAAGAGGGATTAAAAGCATCCACAAATGGTAATAATCGCGCTACCCCAGAAGGTAGAAGTGTAAGTAATGGCCGTTCACGCCGGCAGTCCCTGGGTGGTGCAGAGAGCATCTCCAAATCAACCTCCAATGGCTTTTTATCAAGGAGAACACCATCATCCCAGTTGAGATCCTCACTTACTAGTAGCACCAGTACAGTATTGAAACATGCAAAAGGAACATCAAAGTCATTTGATGGTGGCACCAGGTCATTAGACAGGGGTAAAGTCCTCTCTAATGGGATTAGCTTAAACCGTTCTCTCAACAAATCTTCTGAGGCAACTAGAGGCAGCGAGACGCCTAATGCTTGGAAGGAAAACCCAGATGAAAAACCGAATGAATTCTCTAGTGTTGATTCAAATGATAGTGTCTCTGGATTGTTATATGACATGTTGCAAAAGGAAGTTATTTCTTTGAGGAAAGCCTGCCATGAAAAAGATCAAAGCCTCAAAGACAAGGATGATGCAATTGAGGTTGGTGTGCTTCCTACCTTTTCTTATAGTGCTAGGCTCTTAATTTATGATTTGTCTAACCGTTGGTTGCTACTTGCTGCATGTTATTGTCAGATGTTAGCAAAAAAAGTAGACACACTAACCAAAGCAATGGAGGTTGAGGCTAAGAAAATGAGAAGGGAGGTAGCTGCCATGGAGAAGGAGGTAGCTGCCATGCGCGTGGACAAAGAGCACGAAAATAGGGCCAAGCGCTTTGGTAGTTCCAAGGCCCCTGTGAATAGTTCTCAGTTGCTCCCTGGGAGGTATTTTTAACAATTCTCAAACTACATTATCTTCTTCTTCTCCTCCTCCATCCCAACAATTTTGGTTGGCTTTTAGGGCCTTCTTGCATTGATGGAAAAACGGATTGACATAGGAAAGAAAACTGATTTTCTTTGATGTTACGGTTCTGCTAATTTGCAAAAGCTGAGAGGGGGAGGAAATTAATTTTCATTTTCTCTGGTTCACTAAAAAAGGGCCATTTGCTTTTCCTCTCGTAGACGTGGGAAATGGAGATTTTCACCTTCGTTGAGAGTCGACTCTCACTTTTTGACCATTAATCATTTCACATTTCCATTTTGTTAGAGGATATACATATGTACAGCTGTACATGTACAACCATACATACTATAGATAGTTATATGCATTGATTCATGTATATCTATTAAGATCTCCTATTGATCTTCCATCTCCTGTATAAACAAAACATTCTTGATGGTTAACATGGTATTAGAGCCACGTGGCGCTGATCCTGACCATCCATCTTTCATTCTCTCCTCCCAATCCATTCATTGCAATCAGATCGACCATCAGCTGCGATAGGATCGATTGTTAATCACCTCATTAGAAGCACCATTGGGATTTGAACCATCACATCTTTCTTGCCCTGCCATTGTTGGCCCCAACAGACCCATTACAATTGATCTATTCAATTGTCTGTATTTCAAATTTGTCCCTCTGTTTGACTGTCTTCTCCATCCTTGGTCCACCATTGCTGCCTTTCCTCCCCTTCTTTCCTCCTCACAACTCTTCTTCAGTCAGTAACTCCAACATAATACAGACTTCATCACTGGAATCCACCATCACTGCTGGATCAAAGTCACCATCAGTGGACCTTGGTGCCCCGTCTGTATTCATCATATTGCTTATCATTGTCTGCTCCGGCACCTTTCACCAGTTCGACCTTGGTGCCCCATTTATGTTCATCATATTGCTATTATCGTCCCTCCGGCACCTTTCACCGGTTTTTATTAGCCACCTGCAGCACTAGATCCCACTGAAGCCCACCAACAGTGCCTCCCACTTCCAGATTTGCCATTATTTTCAGCAACCACCACCTTACATTTCCACCTTCTTCCTTCACAACTAATGCTGTAGACCCATCTTCATCATCCTCATTCAGTCTCGCCTCACAAGCTGTGTCGCTGTCATTCCCCCGCCACCCCCGCCACCCCCACCACAGATTTAAACTTCTTCTCTGTGGCAGTGGTTTCCATTCCTGAGAGCTGTCGTCTGTAACCCATATTCATCCATCAAATCCGCCATTGCTTGATTTGAGTATCTTCTCTCATCGGCAGCCCATCCGCCGCTGTTTCTGGCTGTAGTCTTGCCGCACGATTTGTTGCAGTCTTTCCTGATGATGCACTGCAGTCTTGCCGCACGATGCACCACCATCTTCCATTCCTGAGAGCTGTCGTCTATAAACCCATCTTCATCTTCTAGCATCAGATCTGCCGTTATAGGTGTAGTTCACTCATCTGTTGTGCTGTGTTGCATGTGTGTATTTGAGAGGATTTTGCATGTGAATGGTTATTTGGTGGCTTGATGGTTATTGAGTTTGGATGGCCTGCTATTTGAGGAGAGGTTTCAATGGGTGAAGAAAGCACAATCAACTAATAAGCCGGCACTTGAAGATCTTATATCTGAACATGTTATGTGTGAGGGGGAATGGTGGTACATACTGATCATCTTCGTGTTCTTTATATATGTTCCAAGCTGGGCATGATTGATATCCTGTCTCTAACTTGAGGGGGAGTGTTGGAGTATAGGATATGCACATCTGTACATGTACAACAATATGGATAATTATATGGATGGATACATGTAGATCTATTAAGATTTTGTATAGATCTCCCATCTCTTTTATAAATACAACATTGTCAATGGAATAAGACACTCAAGTTTTCACAATGTCACCCAAAAAACACATTCAAATTATGTATGCTAAAACAAATAGGTTATATGAGGATTCTTCTTCACATATTTCCGTTTCCATATTTTTCTTCTGATGTGATGTTTTCCTTTACTCATCTACTTTTTGGTACCTTTTGGTTTCCACCAATCGAAACAGGCCCATAATTTTTAAATGGCAGATTGGCAAAATATTTATGATTGGCTGCCCACCACACTTCCAATGTTACTCTTTTTTACCTAGTTTGCTGGAACTTGCCAATTGACACACTCATGTGCTAACATGGTCCCACCTAGTATTGACCCTTTAACCCTACTATAACATGCATGTCCTGAAGGGCAAGCAAGAAATGTAAGGCCATGGTGGGGCATATCTAGGCAAACTACTTAGCATGAAACGCCATAGCACAAGGTATACAATAATGACTCATTATCGCTACGATACGGGCTGTAACAGCCATTGCGGACTACCCATTACAGTCGTTACGATCAAATTAAAAAAAATAAATCTGTAACGCCCCATAGCAGGCTGTTATGAGCCATTTTTTCTGTTATGGCCCCATAACGCACAATATTGGCATGAAAGGTCATGTTCAAGTAGTTGGCTGCTTGAAAAACCAAGGAACCAAATTTCCAATGTAAATTTATTTGCTTCAAGTAGGCTTTACTGGAGAGAAGGTCATGACAGAGTAGTTGGTTAGCTTAGACTTGCAAAGTAAATTTATATAGGGTTTTGATAGAATGCGGGGCCCCACTTGGCAGATACCACATGGGCCCCTCTTTTCACCTTCGGATGGCACGCATGTTAGAGATCCAGGTCATTTGTCAGCTAGATTAAGCTATGAACATGCCCTGCATGAAAAATAATGTTGGGCCACTGATCAGGCAGATCACACTTGCATGAGTTGTAAAGGGCTGTTTGGAAAGAGGGGGGTTCGTGGGGTTTTTTTTTTGCTGGAGAGGGTTAGGATCATTGGGTTGGTTGCCTGTATATTAGGGGTTTTAACTTCGTCTAATGCTATTGTGGGTTAGAATAGGTTCGGTGTGAGCGCATGGCATTATGCATACCAAGAGACTCTTTGAGGGAGTGGCTGCTGGAGGAGTTAATGGCCAGGATGAGATCAACAAAAGGGTCTGCTTGTTATATGCAAACATTGGGCAAGTCCAGCAGTCCAAATTTAACATGCATGCATGGCCCACTTGACGTGTACTACCCTGATTTTTTGTTATATGGAAATGTTGGTTTTTAGAGGGTTAGGATCAATGTGTTGGTTGTCTGTTTGATGAGTGTTTTAAGTTAACTTCTTCTACTGCTCTTGCGGGTTAGAATGATTTTGGTGCGAGTGCAAGGCATTATGCATACTGAGAGGCTCTTTGAGGGGGTGGCTGCTGAAAGAGTTAATGGCCAGGTCAAGATCCAGAAAAGGGTACCCTTGTTATGTGCTAATGGTGGGGAAGTCCAACAGTACAAAATGAACATACATGTGTGGCTCACTTGATGCATGCTACCCTGCTTTTTGGTATATGGAAATCTTCAGTGTGACCACTAACCAAGGAGTGGTCTGGATCTTTGATATGTGTGGCATCAGCATGAGAACTAGGCACTGCATTATAGCTCTCATCCGGGCCCCATATTCTTTTAAAACCCATTTGTACATGCTTCCAACCATGCTTATTGAACAGAAGTCCTTGACGTCATCTGTCCTTATTGGCTTTAAGAGTTGGGAGGTAAGAGTCGTGAAGCACTCATTGACACCTTTTTCAAATCATTTTGGAGAGAAACAAATCCATGAAATTGAGCTTGATTGTGTTACGGTCTCAAGCAGAAGGCTAACTTGAACAATCAGGACCCATTGTTTTCTCTATTCTCATCAACACTTCAGGACCCATTGTTTTCTCTATTCTCATCAACACTTCAGGACCCATTGTTTTCTCTATTCTCATCAACACTTCTAAAGGCTTCTCTAACCAAGAAAGAGTGAAAGGCTGCATCGATTGCTGTTTGATCTCTTGCTACTCACTGTTAACATGTCTTCTTGGTTTGTTCTGTGTGGATGAGGAAGCTGGGCATGGTATTGAATATCTATCATGTTATAGGCTTATTTCTGTGACAGCCATTATATTATGGTATCAGTTGCCCTTGTTATGCGTTACAGGGTGTCAATTGGTCCATTAAGAGGAAAGGGGGCGGCATCAACAGGGGGAACTTGTCCATCAAGAAAAATGGGCCGTAACAGCTGTTATAGGTGGATATGCCTTGTATCGACATTGACACAAGGCCAGTATGGCCAGCAGTCTGATATGGCCATAAAGGCCCCATTTTGAAACTTTTAGTTTCAAAGTTTCTTTCATTTTCCATTTCTTTCTTCATTTTAACCATGAAGGAAGCTTAGAAACTAATTTGTTAGACTAGATCTAGGCCTATTTTGAGGATCAAAACATAAGATTTGGGTGGGATTCATTTGCTGAATCGAAGTGTAATGGACCATTTTGGGAAATCTCGGAAGGAAGGTTAACAATCACATTTTTTGTTCTTTTTGTTGTATTCATATGTAATGGGTCCAATTCCACCAAATCATGATTGATTTGTGTTCGATGAGGACTCTCTCTCTCTCTCTCTCTCTCTCTCTTTTTCCCCAGGTAATCAATTTCACTTTCAATAGGTCAAGCTAACAGACAACACTGTTGTCAAAGATGCTAACATCCCCAATCCTTTTGAATAACTTGTGAGATGTCCAATATCATTTGGGACAGTTCATTAAATAGTACTATTGGGAGCAGGCCATGGTGCAAGAATCATGCCAATCGGATGACCCTGGCCCCTTGAGAGAGAGAGAGAGAGAGAGAGAGAGAGAGAGAGGAATGCTCACCTGCGCACCAGTTCTCACGAGAACTCGTGAGCACTTTTTGAGAACTCATCACAAATGATGTGAGCCCAAAATCTGAACCGTCCATGTGATGTAGCACCCCAAAAAACCCCCAGGGCCCAACTTTCAACCAATCCAAAACTTTGGTGGGCCGTAGCAGAGAAAGAGAGGCAAACCAAGGGAGGAAACTGTTTCCTTTTGCCGTGGCCCACCAAAGTTCTGAATCAGAGCAAAAGTTGGCCCTGGGGGTTTCTTGGGCGTGGTGCATCACGTGGACAGTTCGGATTTTGAGCTCACATCACATGTGATGAGTTCCAAAAAAGTGCTCACGAGTTGTGAGAACTGTGCGCAGGTGAGCATTCCTCTCTCTCTCTCTCTCTCTCTCTCTCTCTCTCTCTCTCTATATATATATATATATATATATATATATATATATATATATATATATATATATATATATATAGTAGCTCTCAAGTCCAACCAGTTGGACTGTAAATTACGGTACACCCAGTGAATAATTTCCAACCTTTGATGTATATCTAACATCAAACCCGATTACTTTTTGAGGGTTCATCCCACATGATGTTAGCCCAAAATCTGAGCCGTCCACGTGATGTAGCACCCCAAAAAAACCAAGGGCCCAACTTTCATCCTGATCCAAAACTTTGGTGGGCCATGGAAAAAGGAAACAGTTTCCTCCCTTGATTTGCCTCTCTCTCTCTCTCTCTCTCTCTTTGCTACGGCCTGCCAAAGTTTTGGATGAGGATGAAAGTTGGGCCCTGGGGGTTTTTTGGGGTGCTGCATCACGTGGATGGCTCAGATTTTGGGCTCACATCACACGCGATGAGCCCTCAAAAAGTGCTCGCGAGTTCTTGTGAGAACTGTGCACAGGTGAGCATCCCCCCCCCACTCTCTCTCTCTCTCTCTCGCTCTCGCTCTTACACACACAGACACTCTAAAATTCTCATCACTCAAATCTCTCTGGTCTCTTACCTCTCTTGCTCTCTCACTCATTCTCTTTTGAAATGACATCAATAAATACTCTAAATAATGACATCAATAAAATTTATATTTTGTTTTTTCCACATTTTTTTTTTGTATATGCATTCATTTGAGTAGTTGTTAGTTTACTTGATATAGTCTAATAGTCTAATAAAACTATAAAAAACAATTGCCGACACTTGTAGTCTTTTTACATAATTTGTCATTTAAAAAAAAAATTTCCTTAGATTTTTTTTTCTTTCAAAAAGTAAAAAAGTTTGGGGGGCTGTGCCTTCGCATATGCGATTATGCCCTTGCCTAAGCACACGGTCCCCTTGGGTCACACAGTATTGCATATGCCATTTTGCAATATTGGTCTATACTAGTCCCAAGGCCCAAAAAATAGGCTGGTCTGTTACTCAGGTTGGTCACACTGAGGGAAACAGTTGGGAGAGGAATGCACACCATCAATTTTTATAGGGCCCAACATGATGTGTATGTGAATTCCAATATGATCATTAGATGCATTGTCGCACACTAGGTCCAGCTCTCAATAGTCAAGCTATTCCATGATTCAGGTGGGCCACCCCAAAAGGAAACAGTTTAGAGGGACACCTACTGTTGAATTTTTTACAGGGTCCACTATGATGTGTATGTGAAATCCACTCTTGACCATTAGATGATTCATAACGCATTAGGCCCAGGGCCCAACAATCATGCTGGTTTGAGATTAATGCGCACACCACCAAGGGAAACAGTTTGGAGGGTGGGTGTCCCCCTGAACATTGTTCTCAATCATGTGGCTGACTTGAATCATGAATGTGGCTGATTTTTGGGCCTTAGGCCTAATATGGGCTAATGCATCTGATGGTTGGAGTGGATTTAACTTAAATATCATGGTGGGGCCCACCCCCCACTTTGCTTCCATGGAAGGTCTCCCGCGGCATCGCTTGCAACAGACTACCACACACCCACACACCCCTTCATGGAGATGTTAGCAATGTCCTCAATGCTTTTAAGTGACACATGGCTTGTCCAATCGTTGATCTTGGCCATTCATTCATACATATACTTGTAGGCAAACCGCGGTAAAAAAATCATGCCGATCAGATGATCTTAATTCTTTTGGATGGGGCCAATTTGTTACTGTTAGCTATCTGTTTTTTTATGAGTCAGAGATCATGGTTAGAATCATTAAACCAAAGTGCATCTTTGGAAATCATAAGCAAAAAAGTTGAATCTATGGAGTAGATGTTTCAAGATAATTTTGGACCCATTTTGTTTCTTCACTGAATCTTGACTGTCCATTTTCCACACTATTGATCGTATGTTTAGGATCATCTGATCAGCATGATTTCTTCACCATGGCCTACCCCCATGTGTATGAACGAATGAATGGCCCAGGTCAATGGTTGGACATGCTACATGTCACTTGAAAGCATTGGGGATATTTCATGGGGACGTTAGCAAAACCCATATTGATTCTGATTTTTTACATATTTCACTGTTTTCCTGTTATTTTATTAGGATTCTTTTGTGCTGAAAAAAAAATAAAATTTGTTCGATACTGGGCCGATGAGACCCTATTTCATATCATTTTCGGGCCTGGCCAATGCCTACCAACACCACTACTCGAAACCTTGCACCCAAGTCTCCTTCTGTGATAGATGAAAAATGAAATTAAATTTCACCCCTTACACATTGAGGTTAAATCGATTTTGCCGTTGCTTGGAATTCATATTTCACCTTCTAGAAGCTAACGCTTTCTTAAAAATGACACTATGGGCAGCATACCATCCCCTATCTTCTCCATTACAATCAAATGGATGTTGTGTTGCAAGAGAGATACTAATTTATTTATTTTTTGAAGATGAGATACTAATTTATGCATTCTTCATTATGAGAACTGCTTGGGGACTGCCAGCAATGCTGGTTTTCCCCGTTAACGTACTGCCCATTTGTGTCCATCTGTGCCGTGTAAAAGGAAGGCCCCATGATGAATTTCACCTGGCACAAAAATCAGGGCGGTTACCTTGTCAGGTAGGCCACACTGTCAGAACCAATGGACAACCTGAAGGTCTGATTCTAGGTGATCTTCATGGTGGGCACTACCATTTTCATGGCATGGATGTCTGTGGCATATTCGGTGAGAGACCTGGTTGGATGACAAGTTAGTGTACTTCCAGCTGTATGGTAACCATGGGATTAAAAGACGGTTACATTTCAGCCATATCAGCCTGAAAGTCTCCGGGGATGAAGGAAAGGGTCACCCTCTATATGCAATATGGGGATTAGCCAAAACGGCTATAAAGCCCTTTATGAAAGTTTTTATCTCCAAATTCTCTCAATTTTCCACCTTTTAAAAAAAATTCATTTTAACGATGTAGGAAGCTTAAATATTTTTAAACTAGATCTAGGCCCATTTTGAGGATCAAAAAACAAAATTTGAGCGCGATTTAATGAACCAAAGTGGAGTTCATTTAGGGAAATATAGGAGTAAGAGGTCATTTTTTGCATCCTTTTTTTTAGTATACTTGTATTTATATATAATGGAACCTTATCCTCCAAATCATGCTTGATTTCTGTTGGATCAAGGCCTATTTGGTTGATTTTCAGCCGATCAAGCTGACTCTGCCTGACAGACAACATTCTTCCCAAAGAATGGCCTGTCACACCATCAAATAAATGTCAAAAACTAAATAAGAATGCAGATTTGGGATCCTCACATTTTTGAGAATTATACCAATAACTTTCGACCTTTTTCTAAAAAAGGGTCGTACCGGCCAATACCCCAGCTGAGACCATTACCAGAAATGCCTTGACTGTGACATCTCCTCCATAAGTAACTTTTACACCCAATATCCACGGTCAATTTCTGCACCCAAATCTGGAGTGGTCTCTGAACAGAAATACCCTTCATTAATCCAGATAAGCAAGTACATGTAGTGTTTGGAAGGACCCCCTAAATTGGCATTTATGTTGGTGGGTGGTGGTTGACTTCATTTTAATATTCTCAAACATTCAGTCTGGCATTGTAAGTGAAACCCATGTGGTCGATTTATCAGTCTCATACCCTGAAAAAAATAACTTCCCTTTTCAAGTCTTTTCAAGTACCTGAAATGGTGGTAACATTGATTCAGTGGAATACATTTGTGCATGCCCCGAATGCATGGGGTGCTATGCATACCATTATTTACTACTGCCATCTAGTTCTTGAGCAGAACTGTAATTCGAAATTCACCCAATTGTTATCTGTGCAGAAACGTTTCGCGAAGTGGGCTGATGCGCAACCTCCAATGACACGACCCCCGGTTTGAAGGTGGTAGGGAACGTCCACATAGGCTTTCAATTCTTTCTGTTTCTCTTTTCATTGATTTCGAAGATGGTAACTGGCGGCCGTGCTGATGAATCTGTGATCACGGAATTTGTGTGAGAAAGGGGAACAAAAATCGGAGGAAGATATCGGTCCGCTTCTGACTGACTGTTTCTGTATTTGAGGTAGTTTAAAAGAAAAAAAAAAGACATTGAAGTTGGCTAACCTTTTGGCAGGTTTTTGTTTTTTAAGGAACAGTGCTTGCTTGGTTGTATAGGTTGTTGGGTGGGATTTTTCTCCACCTTTCTCGGTTTTCATTTTTTTTTTTTTTCCTGTCGTTGTAATTTGTAATCTGTTAGTAGTGTGATGGTGGGTTGCTTCAAGGGTTGTGAATATTTCTTTTAATCAGATTCTTAGTGCCGTCATGGTGTGTGTTAATCTCACATTTTTCGACGGTTGTGATTTTTGTTTTAGTCCTTTCCCACAAATGGTACTGTTAACCTCCCCTGAATTTCATTTAAGCTGTGTTTGGATGGAAGTAAATGCATACAAATGAAATGAAATTTTTGGGTGGGGGGTGGCCCTTGCAAAGGTGGCTGGTGCCATGCACATGTCCACCCATACACATGGCACCAATAACGCTGTTTAGAGATATCACATATGTTACTGTGAATATATTGAAAAATTCCAATGCATCACAATTCCTCCCATGTACTCCTATCCAAACAAAATATTTGGATTTCAAATGCATTTCATTGACTCCCATCCAAACCCTATTAAGTGAGTCATTTATTCTCAATTCATTTACCTCCAATTCCATTTTCCATTTTCCTCCATTTACAAGCTCCCAAATGAGCTCTTGGCTGAGACATCTACAGTAAAATTTAAATTCTTCTGAGCTCTTGGCTGAGACATCTACAGTAAAATTTAAATTCTTCTGAAATTCTCATTTTACCAAATAATGCCTGGACACAAAAATGGCAGTGAGATGCTTTTCCAGGAATGAAATTACCAGAATGCAGTAGTTATATCTTTCCAACAAGTCGAGAATTATGGGGCTCATGTGGAATGTGTGTACCGTCCAACCCATCTTAAGAAATGCACCATGACCTATGGTGATCACACGGACAAACAATCTGTCTGATCGAACCATCCATCATATGGGCCATACATGAATTTGGATGTTCATGAGAGTTTCGTGTATTATTTTTTATGTTTTGGCCTACCTTGTGATTGGATCACTAGGTTTTTTATTTGTCTGTTAGTCATGGTGGGGTGCATCTGTTGGAAGGGTTAGATGTTTGACGCATGGTACGTGGTTCCACTTTAAAGAATAAAAATGAGGGTATTTATATAATTTCCTCACAAGGCACGAACCGGGAATTTCGGTTCCTAAAGGATTTTTTATTTTTTGGGTAAATTCTGAATTACTGAGGAATTATTAGAGGTGGGCAACAATCTGGGCTGGGCCGACTTAGCCCTAGTTTGGGTTTAACTTGTTTTTGTGCCACCCCAATTTGTGGATAAGCAGGATTACCCATACGGCCCGAGTTTGGTTTGTCCAGAAAAATCTGGTTTAGGCTGGGATTGATTAGGTCGAAAATTTCAAATCAGGTCGGGCTGTGTTAGGGTCGAAAATTCTTAGTTTTTTCATTTTTCTAAATTTTTTATAATTATGCCTAACATCCTACGGGCTGGGCCGGTACAGGCCGAGTCGAGCTTCAGGCTGGCACTGCAGGAGATTGGGTTCGGTCCCTTTATTAAACAGGCTGCGTTAGGGTGGATTGTCGCTGGCTCAAACTCCACTTCAAGTAGGGCCAAACTGGGCTTTTTTGATACGGGACGGGCTGAACTTTCAAGCTGGCCCAGTTTGTGTCCAGCTTTAGGAATTATGCTGTAAAAATCCCAAATCACAATTAGTGACTAAATTTGAGGTAATTTTTTAGGTTGTTTTATGGAAAATTCTGGTGACCCAAATTTACCAAAGAATTCTTCACTCGAGTAGGGTCCTCTTGAGCAGGGAAAATACCAAAGTACCCTCCAGTTCTGGTTTTTTTTTTTTTTTTTAAATGTCAAAGAACTTAGGAGCCCACTTGGTATGTATAAAATATCGAGTCTGTCAAACATGTGTGCCCAACCATAATGATCACACAGACCAAAAGCCTTTTTGATTGAAGTAGCAGAGTAATAAAAAAAGGACTACGCTACGGATTACATCTATTGCAGGAGTTTAATATCATAAAAGTGTTACTTCGGTCCCACAATTCTCCAAAATTTCACCTTTTAAAGAAAAATGTGCACGATAGGCATTATGGTAATCTAACGGTAAAATTATAATTTTAGAGGATATTTGCAGCTCGAAACTAAGGAAGTTATTTTTGAACAGTGAAATACCATAATACCTATTGTACACTTTTTTCTTTTGAAATTGATAGACCATTATAGAGCTCACATGACATTTTAATACGATGTTTAAAAGAACAAAAGTTTAGTCCATCTAAACATAAGATGAACCGCACCATAAATGGGTCCTTGCTCATGCCTCGGTGGTGGACTCACAATTTCAAAAAAAGCCACTGTAGTTTGAGTGCATGTTTAAAAAATAAAAACAGCCTTTAATAACTTCCCTTCTCAAACACGACCCATTCCTTAATAAAATTGAGATTTATGAGGATTTTTCTTTAAAAATTCCTTTTTTAAAATTGGTGTAAACTGCAGGGTCCAAGCCAGATGTGTGGCAATGAGGCACACGTGCATGAGAACCTGGCCATTCATTTGGCAAGTCCTACCGTGCATGTTCCCTGATCCCCAAGAGTGGCAGGGGTGGACCTAATAAAAATCTTGAATAAAGCTGACCCAATCAGATGAAATCTGGGCTGAGCCAAGTGGGCCCTGCTGGGATGCGTAGCAGGTGGGCCCCACCTTGTCTGTACCGGCCTTTTGGGCTAAATCACGTAGGTGGAGGGACCTAACTAATGAATGGTCTGGACCTCAGACGTCCGCCACATTAAAACTTGTGGGGGCAACAACTGCATCTGATAGGTGTTTGCGACGGTACGGGGCACCAGCCATTGAAGTGAGTTGGGACAGGTCCTTTCTACCATACGGTACACCTTTCCTGCTAACATGCCGTGTAGTACATCAGTACCATGTGAATGATAGGCCCACCATGAAAATAGTCTCAATCAAAAGGCAGGATGACGCAGGGAGGGCATGGTAACGTTGATAACCATCTCCATCCATCACCACCGGATAATTACCTTGAATCTATGAGGCTTTCTCAATTGGACTTCCTCAAATCCACAAAAGAAAGAGATAGAAAATAAGTAATAATTTCTAAAAAATATTGTAATAATTAATTGAATGAAGAATAGTGTAATTATTAGGAAACTAAACCCAAGAAGAAACATCAAACCCCAACTCTAACTAAAACACGTAGAAGTATTTAGACTTGCTATAAATAATAAACTTAGTATACATGCATGTCTCTCATTCCTGCCCGATTTCATGTTTTTTTGACTAAAAATGAAAAGTTTACAAACAGCTCAACTGTAAATCTACACACTTGTCTAAGCACTTTTCATATTGGGCACAACTTCTAAAATTTAAAAATCGAAAGATACAATCAAAACAAAACTTACTATTTATAATAAAATTAAACTAAAACTAGGCTAATGACCGACATCCTGGTCAAATCTTGCAAATCCGGCTCGGGGTTGGCTGGCTTAACTAGCTTGAGTTACCCCAAAATCAATGACTGATTTATGACCCTGACAGCCCAGATCACTTCCAGCCCCAATCGGGCTTCCTGTGGTCCATCTTGGTCATGTAGATGTCCGCAGCCCGCCCTACATCACAGGACAGGACGGTCTGCTCATCGGGTGGGCTATACGGTTGGAATCAATGTACAACTGATACTTTAATCCAACATGCAGGTGCAGCCAACCTACTGAATGGATCATCCTGATTTTCGAGAAAGGTGATCTTCTTGATGGGTCCTACTGTTTTCATAGTATTGATCTCTAGAAGGGAGATCTTCATGGTGGGGCCTACTGTTTTCATGGTATTGATTTCAAGAAGCGTGATCTTTGTGGCGTGGTCCACCTGCTATGTAACGTACAGTGGCAACTTCCAATTTTTTTTTTTTTTTTAATCTTTATGGAAAGAGTGGGGTCAAGCATTGTGGAGCCCACCTGATGTGTGTGGGGTCAAGCATTGTGGAGCCCACCTGCTGTGTGTGTGGATAGCATCCAATCCATCTAAAAGGTTCGCCCCACAATAAAGATCAGACGATTAAAACACTGGTCCAATCAACTGGCGGGCCGTACCAGAATTTTGGAGGTTTTAAGTGGTGTACACTATTTTCTCTGGGGTGGCCTACCTAATGAATGGATCAGCTTAATTTTTGGAGCGTCTATTAATAATGGTAGATTGCACCTGCTGGATGGGTTGGATATCTTTTACACACATGTGGTCCCCAAGATGCTCAAGACCCTCATTTAGAAAAAAATAAAAAAAGTAAAGAATATTTTGCTCATTTTAATAAGTCTAGTATTATTTAGTAAAATCAGAAATTAAATGGTGGCTCTCACATGGGTTTTCATATCATATAAAACCTGGTGGGCCCCACAGCTTGGATATTTTAAAAGATTTCCACACCGTCCATCGAGTAATATTGTGGATTCTAGGACCTGGTGCATAGATTCAGTTAGATCCATGACTTCAGTGGGCCACACCATAGGGAATAATGTGATGGGATGCCAACCATAGGCTTTTGTGTGGGCCCACCATTTTTTTTAAAGATGCCACCATGGTATCTTTCATCAAGCCCGTTCAAATGATGGTTCTCACCAAATGGACAGAGTGGGTTATCATATGAAATCTGGTGGGCCCCACAGCTAAATACAACAGGTGTTGTAGACAATTCTGGTCTTTTACAAATTATCCAAAGATATTTTGAGCCATGCAATTTCCTACGGCGTAAATGGAGAACTACAGTAAGATTCCACGTTCAGCTGAAGCCCAAAGTTCAGCTAAAGTCCTACGGCCTTGGAATTTGGACTACTCACTATTTTATTTCTAATCCATCTCATAGCTGTCATTTTGGATGGTTGGGATTGCTTGATCAGTGTAATTTTAGAGATATATTTCATTCACTATGTGTCCCACAACTTGGATGGCTTGGATATCTGTACAAAAGTAATACATGTGAGGAAGATTAGTCATTACTACTTTTTAAATGTCGGCGGCGACTCTCGGGGTGGCAATGGGCCCACCCGGAGATGAGTTCGCATAGGATGAGGATGAGTTCAAGTCAAAACCAACCCATAAAATTCGGTTAAAAATCTTAACCTCGACCCTACCCAAACTCACCTATAAATACTTCAACCCCAACTTAACTTACTTGATCCGTTTAATTAAAAATATAAAAAAAACTAAAAATAAAAAAATATTGTTATTATATAAAAAAAGAAAAAGTAAAAATATCAACTATATGTTGGAGAATTCTTAATTAATATAAAATTAAATCTTTTATAAAACTAAATGATAGCCATTATAAGCATGTTTACTTTTTCAAATTAATAATATTATATTATAATTGTTAGGTCCCTAGCGTATAAACGGAGTGGAGTATGGTATAATATAATTTGATTATGAGACTCATCTTAGGAATCTCTGTTTGCAATAATAGTAAATTTTTACAATATAATAATATGTATAAACGGTGGACATCATACCTACATGCGATGTGCACAAAGAGTCTCTTTCTAATCTATCCCAGTACTAGAAAATCAAGATAGCCCAACGTCTAATCCTATAGTAGGTGTTGAGGAAGACATATATCATCCTTACAAGTGGATCAAGCGTGAGGACAATCAAAGTGGATGAAGTGGATCTCCACTCTTTCACATACTTTCTCTTTTTCTTATACTCACATGCACGTCTCATGGGGTAGGGACGTGTAGGGCTAGCTCTCATTCTCCTATGGGATGTGATCATAAAAATAAAAAAAAGGTATGGTGCTCTGCCACTTTACGGACTTCGTGTAACCTCCTGTGAAGGAAGCTTGTCAATCCGCCTTATCTATGCATATACTTATGATTCAATCCCTTCACTGTCATGGCATATCCATGAATGATCATATCCCAAGCCAATCAAAAGTAAACCATTAGATCTGAGCCACCAGGTTATCATCAAGTGCGCTCAAAACAATTTTAATGGTTAAAAACCTTTTCAGAATTTGATTAAAACATTAAAAGTCCTGGGCTCGATGGAAAAATTAATTGATAAGTCCTTGATTTATTCATATCAAAGCCATAAACACATTTCTAGGAAAACCAATGGATCGATTGTTGGCCCGTGCAAAAATCAACGACTTTTGATGGAAGTACCTAGTTATGTCTACTTTATTGATCCCTTTATATATGGACCTCGTAAGAAAAGTTAAAGTCGAGCAATCAAGATTATGACCCTTATATGTCCTCAGGTCTAAGGATTAAATCATCTTCTAGCATCATCAAGTTATGATCTCACAATCACAGTCTAAGCTAATGGGCCCCTAGAATATTGACTTGATCTCGATCCACTAATGTGAGTGACTAAAGGTCCGAACCTGGATCCTTTGTTCATGGCATACTCACACTCTTATACAGGGTAATGGTAAGGCATAGATCGACACCAAGTCGGCTCCCGATGGCGGGGACTATCCATCCTGACCCAAGTTAGTCCCCTCACACAAGATGATCGTACATCTCATGAATTGATATCCACAGGTGACGGTTATGGTCTAACAAGGTACTTAGATCTGTGGACCACAACTCTCCTATATCATTGACTGTCACGTCCAATCTCAAGTTCTCAAGGACTATCAAAGGAATTGATCCTCAACAAACCTAATGAATGAGAGCAACACTAAATCTGTCTAAAGTATATCATATGTCCAATTTAGGACCCATGGTCACTACAATCAACGGCTGAGATCCGCCCAATTACATCCATGTGGCTAGTGGATAAGGGTACGGATGATTTTCTAGGGCGCTAACTCCAACAATAATAACACACACACACACACACACACACACACACACACACACAAGTATCATTTAATTAGGAGACAAGAGGTGAACCATACTAGTCCAACCTATTAAACCCAAGCCTAACCCATTTAATTTTGTGTTGATAAAACACAACCCAAATCCACCCAATATGTAAACTAGATCATTGAGACCCTGACCTTTTGGGTTGTGTTCGAGTAAGGTTGGTGGGTCATGTTAAGTTTTGCCACCTTTAGTAGACTTGTAAAATAGCTTACGATGGGATGACAAGGAGGTGACTCTTCTGTGATGCTCTCCGGTTGGTAATAAAATGCTACTTGCCTTTTAAAATAAAAAATTGATAGTGACTCTCCAATGTTACATAATTATATGATAATTCAAATAGTCCACATCATTGGCCCAATTGTAAATGGAGCATAAGTTTGAAAGTGATTGAGAAAATGACATTAATAGTCTAATTTTGTGCTTGGAATTTGACCAACTCACTATTTACTTTTAGATATACATTTGATATCTTATTTTTTTATATCTGCTAATTGGATGGTTATGATTAATTGGTTATTATGACGTTTAATAAGGTCAATTTATGATCAAAGTGGGGCCACAGTAGCTGCAAACCCCACCGGAGCCACCGTTAACAAATGTATTGGAAGGAACTCTAATGATAGTTAGATTGATAAGGTAGCTTATTATAAACCTTTTTTTATAAAAGTAATGGTATGGGAATGAAAAATTTATATTTAGTGAAAAATTTCTTTATTATAGAAAAGGTACTATGCGCTCGACCTCATGGGCCCCACTGTGATGTATTATGGGCATCCGCACCATGCATTTGGTGAGTCCCCTATTTGTTATGGGATATCCCAAAAATTAGCTGTATCTGGAACTTAAGTGAGCCATACCAACTGAAACAACGTAAAATCATGCCTGCACCATCTAAAAGCACTTGTTGGGGCCCACTTGAGCTTTGGATAGGGTTGAAACTTGGTGTGACCTCTTTTTAAGTGGGACATGCACAATGGATGGTTTGGATTTCTAAACCACTTCTCGGTCGATCCTATAAACGATCCTAAAGGTTTCAATGGGTGGATATCCACTCCTAACTGGTGTTAACATTGTGGCCCACCTAAGTTTATGGCTAGCTCTCATTCTCCTTTAGGACGTGATCATATAAATAAAAAGGGGTTAAGGTTTCAGGGGTGCACTCGGTATGGTGCTCCACCACTCTACGGACTTTAATGTAACCTACTGTGAAGGAATCCCATCAATCCACCTTATCCATGCATATATTCATGATTCAATCCATTCACTGTCATGACATATCCAATAATGATCATAACCCATGCCAATTAAAATTAGACCATCAGATCTGAGCCATCAAGTTATCGTCAAGTGCATTCAAAACAGTTTTAATGGTTAAAATAAAACTTTAACGGTTAAAAACCTTTTGAAAATTCGATTAAAATATTCAGAGTGCTGGGCCCAACGAAAAAACCAATTGATGAGTAATTGATTTATCCATATTAAAGTTATAAACATGTTCCTAGCCAAACTAATGGATCCCTTGTTGGCCCGTGTAGAAATCAATGACTCTTAATGAGAGTATCTAGTTACATCCACTCTATCGGTCCCTTTATGGATCTCGTAGGAAGAATCAAAATCGATCAATCAAGATCGTGACTCTTACATGTCCTCAGGTCTAGGGATCAAACCATCTTTCATGCATCATCAAGTTGTGATCTTATGATTATAATTTAAGCTAATGGCCCCCCAGACTGTTGACTTGATCTCGATCCACCAATGTGAGTGATTAAAGGTCCGAACCTGGATCATTTGTTTATGGCATACTCACGCTCTTATGCAGGGTAATGGTAAGGCATAAATCAACACCAAGTTGGTTCACGATGGTGGAGACTATTCATACTGACCCAAGTTAGTCCGCTCATATAAGATGACCGTATATCTCATGAACTGATATTCACAGGTATATCCACGCACTTGTGACGGTCATGGTTTAACAGGGTATTGAGATATGTGGACCACAACTCTCTTAGATCATTGACTGTCATGTCCAATCTTAAGTTCTCAAGGACTATCAAATGAATAAATTCTCAACAAACCCAATGAATGAGAGCAACAATAAATCTGTCTAAGGCATATCATATGTCCAATCTAGAATCAATGGTCACTACAATCAACGGCTGAGATCCGCCTAATCACATCCATGTGGCTAGTGGATAAGGGCACAGATGGTTTTCTAAGGCAATAACTCTAACAATAATATATAATACACATAACTATCATTTAATTAGGAGGCAAGAGGTGGACCATATTCATGGCCCGCTAGTCCTACCTGCCGAACCCAAGCCTAACCCATTTAATTTTGTGTTGACAAAACACAACCCAAATCTACCCAATATGTAAACTAGATCGCTGGGACCTGATTTTTCAGGTTGCGTTCGTGTAAGGTTGCTTAGTCATGTTAAGTTTTGCCACCTTTAGTAGACTTGTAACATAGCTTACGATGGGATGATAGGGAGGCGGCTATTCCGCGATGCTCTCTGGTTGGTAATAAAATGCTAATTGCCTTTCAAAATAAAAAATTGATAGTGACTCTCCCATGTTACATAATTACATAATAATTCAAATAGTCCACATCATTGGCCTAATTGTAATTGGAGCATAAGTTTGAAAGTGACTGAGAAAATGACATTAATGGTCTAATTTTGTGTTTGGAATTTGAGCAACTCGCTATTTTACTTTTAGACATACATTTGATATCTTTCTTTCTTTTTTTTTTTTTTTTTTTTTTTTTTTTTTTTTTTTTTTTTGAGATCTGCTAATTGGATGGTTATGATTGATTGGTTACTATGATATTTAATAAGGTCAATTTATAATCAAAGTGGGGCCACAATAGTTACAGACCCCTTGCTTGCACACCACCAGAGCCACCATTAACAAATGTAATAGAATGTACTCTAATGATAGTTAGATTGATAAGATAGCTGATTGTAAACCTTTTTGTAAGAGTAATGGTATAAGAATGAAAAATTTATAATTAGTATAAATTTCACACACACACAAGTGTGTGTGTGTGTTTTCTGGGTGTTGTATCACATGGATGGCTTAGATTTTGGGTTCACGTCATGTGAGATGAGCCATGAAAAAAATGCTCACCTGCGAAACAACTTGTGAGAGATTTTTGAAGACTCATCACACGTGATGTGCTCCAAAATCTGAGCCGTCCATGTGATGCAGCACCCTGAAAAACCCTCGAGTCCAACTTTCAACTTGATCTAGAACTCTAGTGGGCCATAGAAGAGAGAGAGGGGCAAATCATGGGAGGAAACTGTTTTCTTTTTCCATGGCCCACTAGATTTGTGAACCAGGGTGAAATTTGGGCCCTGAGGGTTTTTTGGGGTGCTGCATCACGTGGACAACTTAGATATTGAGGACACATCATGTGTGATAACTCCTCAAAAATCTGTCATGAGTTCTCATGAGAAATGGTTCGCAGGTGAGCATCCCCCCCCCCCCCCCCCCCCTCTCTCTCTCTCTCTCTCTCTCTCTATATATATATATATATATATATATATATATATATATATATATATATATATATATCATGGTTGATCCCTATTGCCTAGGTCACAAGGGTTCGAACAAAATATATATATATATATATATATATATATATATATATATATATATATATATATATATATATATATATATATATATATATATATATCATGGTTGATCCCTATTGCCTAGGTCACAAGGGTTCGAACACCTATTGTGGCATGAGTGCATGAGCATGTGTGTGGGTGTATGAGTGCATGTGATGAAAGAAAGAAAAGAAAGAAAAGAGAAACTATTGAGATGGACATCGTTATGTGAGAATTCTGATAAATTCACCCTCGTTCATTGGTTTGTTTCACAATCTAGCGACAATATAACAAGAAGTTCGTACTTGATTTCATTTGCATATGGATTTCTATGACAAGATCTAATGTACAGCTTGGATTCTTTACTTACATGGCATTGCACACTGCCTCTGTGAGTACTTAATTTACCTCGTGCACCATAAATGCATGCTGCACCGGGTTATACTCTTTTGTTAGTTTTGCAGCATTTTTAAATTGGTGGTGTCTCATCTCCCCCATGTGGTGATACAGTTATCAAAACCATCGAAATTGTGGTCCAATCATGAGTGTAGAATATCTCTAAAACCATACTTATCAAGTGGTCATAACCATCCATTTTTAATATCCATTAATTGGACGGTTAAATATACCATTGTGTGGTTCAAATTAAAAGCGAAAATTCAGAAGGTCAATATCATCTCTATGTGGCTTTTTGGTCGGTCAGGATTGCCCTGGACTCATGTGTACGGTTGAAGAGTTATCACTATCTCATCTTTTAAACGGTTCTAAATTAACTCTAGGCAGCTTTCGCCTACTTGCACGTGCTTATACACGTGCCACATACACTAGTAAATGTCCACTAATCAGAGTGCTTCTGTAGCTTAATCAATCTGATTTTAAGTTCATTTCCCATCCATGCTATGTCCCACGATTTGGACGGTTTAATTTGAGTTGTGGTTTTCCACGTGTACACTTTACGTGTCATGCGTATCAACCTTCGTGCTTTACAGAGTAGAAAAAAAAAACTCCGAAGAAGTTTTTGGCAGACACTGATCGGTCCTTTACCAAAATGCTTTGATTAGAAAATCTGAACCTTCCATCAAATGGACCGTCTCTCAATGATTGTACGTGAGCCGTCCACCCATGGATAATCTTTATCTTTTTTGGATAAGGGTTTGATTTTACTGTCCTTTACCCTGGTGGGGCCCACAGAAAGTGAAAGGTTTGAGTTATACTATTGTCCTATACCCTGGTGGGGCCATGATGGTAAAAACTGAAATTTGGAAGTGGATTCGGTGGACCTGGAGAACCACTGAGCTCGGTGGATCCATGACTGTGGGGCCTACTGTGATGCATGTGCTTTTTATATCCACACCATCCATCCATTTTTCCAGATCATTTTGGGTGAAGCAGATCAAAACCTCAGGTGGGGACCACAACACAGGAAACAACAGTACTGGTGATTGAACGGCCCACGGTCATGAATCCACTGAGCTCGGTGGTTCCCCGAATCCACGTCTGGCGCTGCGGCTTCCTTTCTCCTCAAACATTAAAGATCATGTACCATTTGCATATGGTCCACTGATTATTGGACCTTGCACATCGAACCGTCCACTGCACATGGGGCCCATATTTCATGATCATGACCACTCATCCTGTGGATCCCACCATAGATGATCGATCCAGGTTGTAACAATCTCGTTGATTTAAAGATTGAATTGGTCCGACCTTGGCCTGCAAACGGATGCATGATTATAAGTAGAAAGGCCAATAACGGTCCAAATTTCACGTGAGAAATTGCTTCTTAAGAAACCAGTAGATATGGCATGTGCACCACGCACGTGGAATGAAGAAAGGAGAGAAAGGTATTTGCTTACATCTCAAGTATATATAGCAATTGGATAAGTCGGGATTATATATAGCAAATGAACCTCGACTCATGTTGTTGGTCCCAACCTGAGGGCGTTTGGGGCATGATATTAGATGGGATTAAGTGGAATGGAATTGCATTTGGTTATGTGCAAATTCCATATGATGTTTGGAGAGGATGGGAGGCTTGGGATTAGGTGGGATGGAATTGCACTTGATCCCGGTGGGATTTCAAAATCCCACACACGTGGGCCCCACATTGATGCATGTGTTTTATCCATGCTGTCCATCCATATAAGTTCTTTATACATGACACTAGAGGTGAGCACGAGCCGAGCTAAGCTGAGCATAGCCATGTTCGAGCTAGGCTCAGTCAATGAATAGCTTGGTTTGTGTTCGACTTGGCTCGGCCATCGAGTTGGACCTTTATGTTCGAGCTAGCTTGACTGAGCTTTGAGCCGAGTTCGAGCTCAAGCCTTTCGAGCTAAATTCAAGCTGAGAGACAAGCTTGGACACACTTTTTACACGTGTTCAAAAAATTTCAGAGAAAAATAGGGAGATTGGGAGAGAGAAATAGAAAGATTGAGAAATGACCGGACGAGAGGTCACCGAACGGACTGTGGAGAGAGAGAGAGAGAGAGAGAGGGAGAGAGTTGTCACCGATTAACCGCCCCACCATGCGGATTGGAGAGAGAGAAAGTTGGTCAGTGGGTGGGTAGTTGAGCAACGGTGGCCAATTGGATAGAGTTAGAGTTTTGGGGAGGGAAGAAAGTGCTTGTTCGAAATGGGGAGGATTTTAGGGTTTTAGAATTTTAGGTTTTAAGGAGAGAGAGAGAGAGAGAGACGAATCAAGCTACAAATGAGCTGAGCTTAGGCATACTCGTGTGCGCCTCGAACTATGAAACTAGTTAGGGAAATCCGCTTGGCTCTATTCGAACCCTTCCTCCGAATCAAGCCGAATTGAGTTGAAACGAGCCGAATCGAGCGAGCTAACCGACCAGCTCAAATCATGCTCAGCTCTACATGACACTATGGTTATATTCATGTTCAAGTGAAGGACATCCGTTGTGAATTTGGTCCGTTGATTGCAATTCCATGGTCCACCAAATGGGTTTTTGCTTAATCTAATGGTTTTTCCATGGTAAGTATTTCATCCCAAACATGGGATTGGATATGAAAATACCATGAGATCACCATATATATAATTATTGTGCAATAAATGATGTTAATCCCACCTACTACCATTTCATCCCTTCTCATACCATGCGCCAAACACGCCCAAGATGCGTCTCATAGTAGATGGCGGATCCCAGCTGACACTGAAATCTCCAACTGTTTTAACTGGGAAGGGGATTAGGTGCGGGGCCCACCTTGATGAGCTTTTGTATGTCCACGCCGTCCGTCCGTTTTCTCGTACCATTTTAGGACGTGATACCAAAACTTAAACAGATCAAAATCTCAGGTGGAGCACACCACAGGAGCCAGTGGTGATTGAATGCCTACCATTAAAAACTTCCACGGTAATGCCCACCGGAATGTTTCTTTTCCATCCAATCCGTACGTCGAAAAGGTCAACCAGTCCTGGATGAAGGGAAAATATAAATATTAGATTGATCCAAATATTCTGTGGCCCACTAAAAAACTTGTAATAGTCATTCACCACTGTTTCTAGCGGTGTGGTCCACCTGAGATTTAGATCTGCTTAAATTTTGGGATTGCGTCCTAAAATAATATGAAAAAATGGATGCACGGTGTGGATATACAAAAAATTCATCAAGGTGGGCCCCTCAGGGTAAGGGTAACACCCAATAAGGTGTTGCCCAGGTAACACCAAATCGGCTCCCGATTGCCTGAGGGCTCTTTGCATGGGTAATTATCATGATGCCACTGTCCCATTGTTATACATGATGAATGTCTTATCTGAAGGCATTTTTACACCGTAGGATGGTACCAAATGAATGGTTGCAATCAGAGAGTGAGAGGGGTCTCTCTCCGCCAGGGTGTATTGCAGCATGATTTTGGATGTATTCGCGGACCACTAGGTGAGTTCTCTTTCATATGAGATTTGCAGGATCACCATTTTAAAAGTGGTGGCTCATGACATGAATTGACGCCTGCATCAACCATCCTCGTAGTGGGTTCTATCGTTGTCATTGTTGTGCAGTTACACGTACAAATGCTCGTGCTCAATTCGGGCAATACAAAACCCTAAAAGGAAAAGATACAAGACAAAATCCAAAACTCCATAGAAAAAAAAACAAGAGATAAGAAGAGTCGAAAGCTTACATAGGTAGAAACTTTTCCTAAAAAAAAATCAAAAATAAAAAATATAAAACTTACCACTTTTTGTTGTGTCACACCAAAAGGCTAACCTATTAGGTGGAGTAACCTCAGGATATATGAAGACAAACCCTACTCTCCTCCCAACCAATGTAGAACAAACCAACACTTTCTACTTTACTATTGCATAAAAAAATCTCTCACCTAAAAATCCCCCATAAGAAACTCTCACACTTTTCGCATCTTCCCCTTATAGATAGAAAACACCACAAGAAAAAGCACTTGACAAAGCTTAGAGAAAGCATACGATGATGAGAGAGATAGAGAGAGTGTCGTAAAAAGAAAAAAAAAAGAAATGACATTTCATGGTATGTCTCCCCATGAGAAGATGTCATTGACATAACATTCTCCCATTTGAATATTATTTTCTTAATAGTGCAGAAAAACAAAAATACTCTGACTAACATCTGCCTAACATCATCAATCCCTAGGTAACACCAAGATTAAAAACAGTTACGTACCAAACAAACTTCTCACTTATTACAAATGCGTCAACATATTTACTATGTTGGTAAAGAGAGAGAAACATACTTGTTATAAAAGAGAGATGGCATCTTATGGTGATGTCTCCCGTCAAAAGACATTTATTCTTGAATTCACAAGAGAAAATAGAAAATTCAAAATTTTATTAATTAGTGACAATACTCAGACGTTCAATCACATTACTTAGAAGCAAATTTTAAGAAGACTATATATATTAACACTCTAAAATGAAGGAGATACATCTAAACTAAAAATTATTAAAAATATTAAATTTTTCTTAAAATTACAATTTTGAATTTGAAGGAATTTGAATTTAAAAAGCAGCTCTCATCAAGAATCACCATGATTCACATTCAATGGCCACCCAGAATCAACAAAATCTATAACAAATTTTTTTTTCTTTCTAAAACCCAACAATTTTCTGTTCCACTATGATGTTAATGAGATGCTCTAAAAAGGATAACTATAAAATTAATATACCACCAAAAGCTTCTAAAAATTATGGTTGAGTCAGCCTTATTATTGAGATGTCTCACTTTTTTGGTGAATTTGACCGGTCAGGCCGGTTGGATTCCATAAGTAAGCCACAGCGTGCCCACAAGGGCTGTAGAATAAGACTTTTCCTACAAACGTTTTAGTGATCCGTCCTTGTCTTCTGCTTGCGCATTTGACAAAGAGAGCCGATCACATACAGGCAAGCACCACGACTTGTGGTACTGGACCATCTTTCCCCAACATGCCACTGGTTTAGGACATCAGTTCAATGAAAACGCTAGAACCCACCGTGTAGATCACCTGGGAGAAAAATCAGACCGTCCCTCTCATCAGGTCAGCCACAGGTTCGAATCAAAGGACAACCAACGGTCGACGAAAAACACAAATGTGGCCCACCTAGTGATCAGATCAGCTTGATTTTTCATAGGTATGATCTTGATGGAGGGACGTAGCCCTCTCATGGCACTGATAACCTATACAAGTGGTTTCTTGGTGAGACAGATGCTGTGTACCATAAGTTCTGGTATGGCTGACGGTATGCTATCAGTTGGGGCTGTAAACGGGCCAGGCCTGGGTAGGCCTAGGCCCGGATTTTGAACTGTTTTGAACCGTTTCAGGCCTATTCAATATTAGGGCGGTAAATGTGTCGGTGGACCGATGGGGTACCCAAACCCAGCCATTTAGACCCGACCTAGACCCAGCCCATTTAGACCCAACCCAAAAAATGGTACGGGTCTGGGTCCAAGAACAGACCCAGTTGCTAAACGGATCTGGTCTAGTAAGCCCGACCTGATCCGACCTGAACCCATTTAGTAAGTGGGCGGCTTTGGTCTATGTTTCAAGAGAACCGTCCAGCCTAGACCCATCCAGACTCGATTTTAAGCCTTGTAAAACGCTTGCATACTTAATTCAGACCCAGACTCATTAGACCCGACCCATTTATAAATGGGTCTGGGTAGATCTCCCTCTACCAGACCCGGACCCATTTATAAATGGGTTTGATGGGTTGACTAAACCAAACCCGGACCCACCTATTTAGTAAAAGGGTTTGGGTCTAAAATTTGGACCCGGACCCATTTCGTGAATGGGCGGGTCTAGTTTTGGTTAAACCCGCCTCGAACCCGGCCATTTACAGCCCTATTCAATATTCTGATTTTTGGGCCCGAGCCCGGCCCATTTACACCCCGACGCGTGGGACTTTTGTTGTGGTGCAACCACCATCCAAATTTAATTATACACGAGCTTTAGCATATGCAAGTGGGATCCATGTTTTAGTGATCCAGACCATTGATTAATTGGGACCCAGATGGACCATGTCCAAAGAAATTGACTTTGGTTAGAGAATACTAACCTTCTGATTTTGTGGTCTTCAAATGAACGGTTGCGAAGAGAAACAAAGCAAAAGTACATATTCAACGAAAGAAATGCCTAAGAATAGTGGTCAGGATCTTTCTATCCGGTACGTGCAACGGTCTGGATAAATCAATACGTCCCACTTGTAAGAACTATGAACCGGAGTTATCCTCGGGTCGAACACACTGGAAGGAGTTGACGACGTGGCAACTCCTAAGGCAAGCGAGTAATGCTCGTCTCACCGTCTGCCGCGTCACCTGCTTGACTCCCACGTTTCCGTAAAGTCAACGAAAATGCCCTTCTTTTTTGCTATAATAGCGAAAATGCCCCCGAGAATACGGCGGTGGCATGACACTTGCTGGACGGCCATACACGATCCTATCGTCCATGTGGGGCCCACCGTTCAGTGATCCCCCATCACTCGTGTCAGAAGTTTTATCATGATGGACCTTTCCAAAAAAATATCCTGTATTACGAGTTCCTCGCCAGATTTGTGGTCATATTGATCTTCTTTGATCTGGACCGTCCAGTAGATGTCCAAAAATCGGCCATCCGAATCTTTTCCCTCTAATTGACGGTTTGATTTGAGTTACCGTATGCCACGTGTGCAATTTCTTAGAATGGAGTGTTCTAACTAAAGATGAGCGGTCTAGATTACAGAACCTATCATGGACCTTGCAATCTCCTCAAATCACGTGGATTTAGCAATCCTAAATGCTCTGATTAAATGACATCTGATCGTCGAATTGAGAGTGTTTCATATAAACCGTCCATTAAATGTCCTACAGTCGTCAACTTAGAAAATAGAATAAGTGCAAATTTGATTAATGGTGATGACTCTTCAAACTGCGCGTAGCATAGTTTTACGAAAAATCCAAACCGTTCAAAATACTGAACCAATCATGGATAAAATTATAAACCAAAAGTACGCTGAGGGAATGAATTTCTACCCATTTGATTTGCTCTTAAAATTTTGATCACTCCCTATTTTTCTGCGACCATCCACTTGATAGACTTCACTTAGATGGTTGAAAATCCTTAATCAGCATTATTTAGAGATATGCTCTATCCACTGTGTGTCCCACAATTTGGACGGTCTTATTAGAAGGGGTTTTTCCTTTTAATAGATCTTATCTTCGATTAATGCGAGTTATTTGAGTTTATATTCTATTTTGGCTTGTAGATTTGAAGAAGACTGGCTGAGGATTCATAGTAGTTCCATGGATTCAGAGTAATTATCGCGTGGGAGAGATGGTGCTCGATCTTACGCCCCGCCCTGGCTGTGCCAAATTGGTATCAGAGCGAGGAAGACCCTTGGATCGGTATTTATTTAGAAGGCTATGATAAAAATCTCGTGAACAGTGATCTAGGGATCCATCTTCTCAAAGTGGCGGCTTTCAGAGCGACGCTTGAGACATTTCAGCGGAAGATCCATCAAGCTATGCAAGAACTGCAGGCTAGGTTTGACCGCATAAACGAGACACTAGGTCGGATCATCTCCCGTGAAGACAATTCGTTTGTGGGATCCATGAGATTCTATAATCGAGTTGATCAGGAAGGTTGATCCTACATCAAGATAATAGAACTTCCCATCTTCCATAGCCATAACCGCATCGACGAATGGTTCGCTGAGGTCGAATGTCGCTTCGACTACATACAAGTTTCTGAAGAAAGAAAGTCTCTGTCGCGACAATCAACTTGGATGAAGACGCTTGGTATTGGTAAATGGAAGATGTTCAAATGCGTCGGAAATAAGAAAGAAAACCACCGCTCATGACAGCGGATGAAACGACGATTGCTCGCCCGTTTCCTAGTCAACGATGAAGATCCATTTGAGGCAGTGACACCATAAGTATCCAACCCCATCAATAGCACATGTGTCATCTTGGCGAAACCAAAAGGCCCACTTGAAACTTTTAAAGTAGAGGAGAAATCTTCTGTGCCCGCTCAAGATCATGTAAATGAATTTGTTGAGCCAGAAGAAGTTGAGGCTGTGAAAGGCACAAACGAAATTCATTCTCCCATTATTCCAGAAGATCCTGTAAGTGCTCAAGAAATTGTGGATATGGATTTGCAGGAGTTCATGAACATCTAAGAAGAATTATCTGTAGATTCATTCCTTGTGCACGATGGTGAATTTTCTCACATGAAGCCAATCTTCAGCAATACGGTTGGAATTACCGATCCGTTTGCATTGTTCTTCATTCATGTCGAGCACAAGGAAACGAGGCTTGTTGCATTATACTAGGGATTGGCCGAGGATACGTATCGTCAATCAAGTCTGTTGGTGAATTTGAGCATCGCAAAGGTCGTGGAAGAAGATAAAAGTGAATTTCCATCATGACTTGAGGCAAAATTCGAGGTTGAGTTTTCTTCAAGTGGAGTTTGATGTAGGGGGTAAATCCCACGATTGAGGTTGAGGATCGACGACATTCATAAAGGAGATGGATCGCGAGAAGACCAACAAAACCGCCAAGAATCACCAATCGACAACATTTGTCAACCGGTCAAATTTCAGCCCAAAAAATTAGCCTGCACACTAGATAGTCTTAGAAGCCCAGCGACTGGTCGGTGACCCCCTGGCAACCAGTCAGCACTACTCTGCGGGCCTACGCAGATTCGCGCGGATTTTCTAAATTTTCTCTGATTTTCATTGTTTCCTTCCTAGTCTACTTAAAATTCTTTTCTATTTACGTTTTTTTTTAAGTTTCAGGGTTTTAGTTTTCTATTTATATGTTGCTTAAACTTGTTTTAAGGGATCTTATTTTTTATTGATACGAGTTATTTGAGTTTATATTCTTTTTTGGCTCGTGGATTCGAGTGTTCCTTCATGGGTTCGAAGAAGATTAGTTTGAGGATTTCCAGTAGCTCTGTGGATTTGGAGTAGTTATCCCATGGGAGAGACGGTGCTCGATCTCACGCCCCACCTCGATTGCACCAATCATCCAGCTGGATAGTCAAGTTGCATAGCATGCCTATTCAAGTATGTGTTTTATCCACTCCGTCCATCCATTTTTTTTCACATCATTTTAGGATCAGAACCCAAAAAAAGAAAAAAGAAAAAAAAAAAGAGGCAGATCCAATGCTCAAGTGGAGCACACAACAGGGATTGAACGCCCACCATTAAAAATTTCTTAGGAGCCATGGGAGTTTTGGTTTAAGCTAATATTTGTGTCTTCCCTTCATCCAGGTCTAGGTGACCTAATGAACAGGCTGGATGGCAAATAAACATCATCGTCGCTCTAGGAAGGTTTTAACTGTGGGTGTCATTCTCACTTCTACTTCTTACAGTGTGGTTCACTTGAAATATGGATTCGCTACTTTTTTTTGCTCATTTCCTAAAATGATATGTAAAAATGGATAGATAGCATGGATAAAACACATACATCATGGTAGGCCCCATAGAGCCCATGCCAGGATCTATTATCGTCCAGGTTGTTAATTGTGTGCCTGCAGTCTGGTTGATCAAAGGTCTAGTTGTGTCGACTGAAGCACGTTCTGATGTTTGTGGTCGACCGATGTCTGTTTCGATTAACCGACAGACTCTATTGTTAGGTCAACCAAATGGAACACATAAATTTTAGAAAGTGTGGATTTAGTTTCTGTAGCGCCCCAGATTTTCGCTAACTTGGGAATTGGAAGTCCATGAGCGTTACCTTCTGTTTGTCAGTTATAGTGTGTACTCGCATGTGTGTTCACATGTATTGAGGACTAAAATGAATATTTTTACTAAAGAAATGATGGAATTAGTTTAAGAGTTGGAAGATCATATGGTTCAGAAGAGTTTTTCGACGATCGGGTTGACTCGGGTATGTCGCTGTCTGTAGAGACTAAGTAAAGAACCCTGAATTATCAATCTACTCATAGATCGACAAGACCATCATGAATATTTTACCGGACCTTGGTGTTTTAGTCTATTTTTGGTATTTTAGATTTTTTGAATGGTTTAGATTTGGCAAAAACCATCTCTTTTAAAAGGTAAAAAGTTGCGATTTGTACTTGGAGCGGAAAATCAAAATCTTTATTATTGGGAATTTGATTTTCTAGTATTTTTTGTTGAATCCAAATGGGGGGGTACTTCCTTATTTACATAAAATAACTTAAAGTAAATGAAAACATAAAAATAAACATGACATTTACTTAAATGTTATTATATGCAGACACTGTCCAGGGAGTCAGTGAAATTGTGAGCTTGCAGAAAACTGGGCAAACAGAAGAATTTCTGAACAGCAGGCTTCGGTGCACCGAAGGAGGCCTTCGGTCTGAGCCGACCAGCGAGATCGTATCGAAGTGGGGTTTGAAACAGTGGCTTCGGCGCACCGAAGGTTTGTCCAGCGAGCTTCGGCCCGAGTCGAAGGAGCTTCGGTTCGAGCTGAGGTACTCTGTCCATACGCAATTTTTTTGAAGTTTTGGGGCTTCGGCGCTGTAACGTCCCATAAATTTCCATACAGATAATAGTGTACGGATGACCATACATCTTAGTTAATTAGATTTCCTAATCTCATATCTAGAAGAGGAAGATTAATTAGTACAAATTGGACTAGATTGTTAACATTCTGAAAAATATATGGCCCTTGCTCTAAATAGCCTTCTGGAGGGCTACATACATAAACCATTAACTTCACTTGGGTCAGAAAACTACCCACTAATTCCTGTAGGGCCATTTGGGCTAAATGCCCGGCTTTTATATGAATCTCTTACTGAGATTTTTCCCCAAATCGATTTGGGGATTTAGGTCTGGAAGAGAGAGAAAGAGAGAAATTGAGGGAGAGGAAGAGAGAGAAAGAGAGAGAAATCGAGAGAAGAAGAAGAAAGGAGGTTGAAGATGTCCTTCTTCCTTTCCTCTTGAAGTAGGAGGTTGCTCTAGCCTGTCGATTCCGTCGCTGGAGTCGTTCTCTTTGCGATTGGAGGTAAGAATCGAATCCTACCTTACAACTCCGAACTATCTTAGGTTTGAGACTGAAAATCTCTTTCTAATTGGGTTTTCTTGTAGGAATAGCTGATTTTCTTTAACCCTAACCCTAGACCGTTGGACGGACGAGGAACCCTAGACCTTAAGGTGCGGGCTATACTTCAACTCTTCTATTTAACATTCCTAAGGGTATTAGACATGATACTTACAGTCATAGAGTAGGACTTTGAGTTTCTTATCTGATTGTATGTCTCAGTACAACATGCATGTGTGTTACATGGCTTATTTGTTTGATGAAATGGGTAAATGATTTAATTGTTACAATTGATTTGTGGAATTCGTTGAGATGATGGAATCTGTATCTAATATGCCTAATTGTATGATTAACGCACATGTACTGTTTGTCATGAGTAAAAAGGGGCCAATCGATTAATATGGATATCCTAGTTGGATTGGATGTTCAGGGTTGGCTGGTTGACGGGGTGAACTTGACCGATCGACAGTAGTTTGGACTACACGGGTTGTTTGTGCCCAATGCCGATTTGGTCAATGTTCTCTCTGTATCAAACAGCCATATCCAAAGTCAAGACCTGTTGGGTGGTAGATAGCTTGTAATGAATGACTTGTCCTGAGTCTGGAATACTAATGTTATTAAATGAAGCGTCCAATGATAAACGTATGTGCGACACGATCCTATGAAATCTCCTTGGGTCGGGCATGGTGGTATGGGACACCGTGTTCGTGCCGTCGGCCTACGCTGTGGCATTGAGCCTCCCCGTAGTGACCATAAGCTATTGTAAGGGCGCCAATTTGTTTTGGATAAATCTGAATAGCTGAGGTACTGATTTGAATAGAATAATTCTTATGTTCTAAATGTATTGGAAATTGGAGATGGGATTCGTGGGCTACTGGCGATGATAGACACTCGCACCGTCGGGAGCCAAATGGTCCTGTTCAGGACCTACTGTATGACATTAGTAAATCAGCATCATTAATCTTGCTGAATGAAATTAATACTAATAAAGGCCAAACTAACCATGCATACATGTCATCGGCAATCTCAGTGACTGGCTGACTGTTTGAAAGGCCAGGGCATTCGTGAGAGCCTTCATACTTGCATTATGTGTAGCTGGTTTATAAGTAAAGGGAATACTGTATCCATGTGGATTCTGTTGTGACTGCCCGGGACATGCATTGTGTGCGAATTCATAACATTCATGCATTAGTATAACTATTCTAGGACTCTTGTATGTTTTGTTTGATATATTATCTATGCTTGAATGCTTGATTGATTGTTAAACTTAGAATTATAGCAGCATTGAGTTGATTACTCACCCCCTCAATCCTGGGTGGTGTTTGAAAAAACATCAACCAGAATCTAATGTAGAAACAGGTACTATGGATGATGACGTCCTTCAGAATGAGTTAGAAGATTTTGTAGAAGACGTCAGTTACTTTCAGTTCTCGGATGGTAGAGAATAGGATGCACTGGCATCTTTTAGTTGGTATTTTGGGGCCGTTTGATGGCTAGATGTGTAATGGCCCAATTCTTTTGGACATGTATATTGGGGCTTCTTGCTGTGTAGGCCATTTTGGACTATAATGTACATTTGTAAATGCTGGACCAGGTATGCACTTATCTTTTGTCCTTACTTTAAAGTTTATATAGTTTTAAACTTGCGACATGATACTCTAAATCATAAATGCATTAATCACGCTTCCGCATAAGCATAGTGACACCCGAAATCTTAAGAGTCGAGGTCATGCTCGACTCCTGAAATTTGGGGCGTTACAGAGTTGGTATCAGAGCGCGAGTTTAGAGCTAAACTGGACCTTGAGTTATGGATTTGACCAACCCTTTATGCCGACGTAGTTTGGACTCTGTCATTTGAAACTGTGGAACCTTAGATTTATCGTACAAATCATAAACGTATTAGTTATAATAAGTAAGTTTTAGGATTCTTAGGATTCTAGCTGTGATAACGTATGGTTCCAGATGAGGTGCTAAGGTTCTAGGATTAGGAATTGAAGTTTTGGGCTTGATGTGTTGAGAATGGAGAGTAGAAATGGATTTTAGACAGATTGGTGGCCCATAACCAATTGATACAAGTGAGTAAATTTTATTCTTTTTATTTATTTTGTTTTTCTTTTCCATTGAGATGGAAGAACTGTTGGCCCATTTTGTTACTTTGTTTTTCTCTTCCATTGAGATGGAAGTAATTAGGATGGGCCACTAGTGCTTGAGATTAGAGAGAGAGAGAATGGAATGTGTTACTTTGTTTTTTCTCTTCCATTGAGATGGAAGTAATTAGGATGGGCCACTAGTGCTTGAGATTAGAGAGAGAGAGAATGGAATGTGTTACTTTGTTTTTTCTCTTCCATTGAGATGGAAGTAATTAGGATGGGCCACTAGTGCTTGAGATTAGAGAGAGAGAGAATGGAATGTGTTACTTTGTTTTTTCTCTTCCATTGAGATGGAAGTAATTAGGATGGGCCACTAGTGCTTGAGATTAGAGAGAGAGAGAGAATGGAATGAGATTAGAGAGAGAGTGGAATGATTTGAGAGATAGAGAGTAGAGGTGAGTTTAGAGAGAGAGAGAGATGGTAGAAATGGGAAAAGGGGGGCCAGCAAGAACCGGCTGACCGGTTGGCGCTGGCCATGGAAGGGCCCCTTTGTGATGTTATGAACAGGTGGACGGCCAGAGACGACCGGCCGACTGGCCAGGGCAACCGGCCGACCGGTTGACGCTGGACAGGGGCAGCAAAGGTGAGTTGAGTTGGTATTTTTCGGAGGAAATCACCCAGAGACGACCGGCCGACCGGCCAGAGATGACCGGCCGACTGGTTATGAGCAACCGGCTGACCAGCCAGGGTGACCGGCCGACCGGTTATCGCTGGATAGCCAGCATAAAGGATGGGTTTTTTGAGTTTTTGTCAAACAGAGATGAGCAGGGAGAGCCGGCCGACCGGCTGCAGCCGGGTCTGACCGGATTCTGGTGACCGGCCGACCGGTTGTAGCCGGGTACGACCGGTTTGGGCTGCTGAACATTTTCTTTTTTAGGCTGTGTTAGGACATCGGGTGGACAGCAACAGCCGACCCATTTTCTTTCTTCTTTCTTTTCCTTTCTCCCTTCTTCATCTACAAAACCTAGGTATCAAATCCCTCTAAATCCAATTCCAATAGAAGTAGAGTTGAAGAAATGGGGATTTGGGTAAGAAAGATGGATTGGGAAGGTGATTGGAAGATCTTCCCCAAATTTCTGGTAAAGTAGTTTTCTTTTTCCAGCTTTTCTTTCCTTGTTTCTTCTCCTTCTTCACTCACCATCCCTAGTTTCTCAAATCTCTGCAAAGTATTTCAAATCCTACCATCTATTAACATCATCTTAACTGTTCCAAGCTTTATTTAAGCTTTTTCTCTTTCAACGTATCTGTTTGGGTTTTTCTTGGTTTCAATACCTTTGGAAGCTTCCCAAACCCACTTGGATTAGGTTCTTTCTTTCTCTTGTTTTATTGGAAGGTAGTTGTGACATATGTGATGTGGAGTTGCCTTTAATTGCGTATTATATGTCCACACTACAGGACATGCCGCCTAAAAGTAGCCACACCTTTGTTCGACGCCCACATGGTAGCTTGATGGAAGTTCCTGGCCCAGTGGCCTCTAGTGGGGCAGAGAATCTAAATGTTGATGTGGGTCAAGGACTTAACTCTGAGCAGCCACCCACGACACACGACCAGGTGGTCGAAACAGATATACATTCAATTTCTGGGGCAGATTACACAGTTATCCCAGGACCGCCATCACTTGAACATCAAGGGTTAATACCACCACCCATAGCCCAACCAGCCCCAGGTATGGATATGATAGCACAAATGTTATTGCTCATGCAACAACAACAACAACAGACTACTTTGTTGCAACAACAACAACAACAGAATGCCCTACAGCATCAGCAGACTCTTGCTGCTCTGGTTGGGGCGATTACTCATACTGGGAATGCTTCGACATCCACCCCTCGACCAGTGTATCAGACCACCCCAGTCCCTCGGGAGGGTCCATTTGAGCGGTTCTAGAAACTTCGACTGCCCACCTTTATGGGTTCTCATAACCCGGCCGAGGCAGAGTATTGGTTAGACCGAATGTTGAAGATGGTTCAGCAGATGGAGTGTTCTGAATCGGAACAAGTGAATCTGGTAACCTTTATGTTAGAGAAAGAAGCAAATATTTGGTGGAAAGGCGTCTGTAAATCAGTCCCAGATACCTATGTGTGGACTTGGGAGGACTTTGAAACTAAGTTCCATGACAAATATTATCCTCTCACCTATCGCCTCGAACGCGAGAAATAGTTTCTTAGTCTACAATAGGGAAATATGTCTGTAGCAGAGTATGAGAGTCGATTCACAGAGCTCTCGAAATACGCACCAACAATAGTGAACGATGAAGCGACAAAGATGCGTCGTTTCGCGGCGGGTTTGAGGCCTGGAATACATACCAAAATGTGTTGTTTTGATATTTATACTTATGTTGGAATGGTAGAGAAAGCCTTCCGATCTGAAGAGGATGGTATTCGTCTTGCACAGGCGCGATTTCAGATGGGGCAAAAGACTAAGCCCGATATGGTGTTACATCAACCGTTTAATAAAAGGGCTCGGATCCATCAACCGTTCGTAACTCATTTCCTACCTCCACGGCTAAAGAGAATCGATATTGTACGTATTGCCGCAAGCCAGGTCACATAGAACCGTTCTGCTTTGCCCGTATGAGAGATAATGGTATCACCCCTCCGCAGCAGATTAACCGTGCACCGCAGCGAACAATTTCAGTTCCTCCGTTACAAACTGTTCGCCCTCCTTTACAACCAAATCATCCAAATCACCGTCTGGGTGCTCAGGCACCAAACAAGCCACAACAAGCCCGAGTTCATGCTATCACTGCTGTAGACCTCAATGAGGACGATGTTCTTCCTCAAACATTTCAAGGTACGACCTATATATGCGGTATTCCTGTACACTTATTGGTAGACACTGGGTCTTCTATTTCTGTCATTTCTTCTGAACTTGTTAAACGACTTAAACTGCCCGTCGTGCCGATGTGTCTCGTCACCTTATTCACTGCCTCGGGAAGTAAACTTGATGCGTAGTGGTTGTGTCCACAGTGTCCCCTTATCTTAGGAGATAAGAAAGTGATGGTTGATTTTGTAGTAGCAAAGATTCCTTGTATAGATGTTCTTCTTGGAATGGATTGGTTAACTCCTGCAAAAGCGAAAATCATTTGTGAGGACCGTCACCGTACATATTGCAGGGGAGTCGGCTTTCACATTTCCAATGCAGATCAGTCGTCAGGGCTGTATCGACTTATATACCATTAGGAAGGAAGGAATGAAACAATCGAAACTTCTTGATACCCTGTTGGTAAAGGATTTCGAGGATGTGTTTCAGCCCATACCTGGACTACCACCTCAGAGAGAGATCGATTTTACTATTGATCTTATTCCTGGTACAGTGCCATGTTCGCAACCAGCATATCGCATGCCCCCATGTGACATGGAAGAGTTGAGGAGTCAACTCGATGGGCTTCTAAATTTAGGATTTATCCGTCCGAGTGTTTCACCTTGGGGTGCTCCAGCTTTATTCGTTAAGAAGAAAGATGGATCGTTACGCCTATGTATTGATTATCGAAAGCTGAACCAAGTCATAGTCAGAAATAAATATCCTCTTCCTAGAATAGATGACTTGTTCGATCAATTATGTGGTGCCAAGTGTTTCTCAAAGATCGATTTACGGTCTGGTTACCACCAACTGAGAGTAAGACCTGAAGACGTTCCGAAAACAGCTTTTAAAACAAATTTTGGGCATTATGAATTTTTAGTGATGTCCTTTGGACTCACTAATGCTCCTGCAGTATTTATGGATCTTATGAACAGAGTATTCCGGCCTTATTTATATCGGTTTGTTATCGTCTTCATAGATGATATATTGGTTTACTCCAAGACTCGAGACGAGCATGAGGAACATCTGAGGGCCGTTCTGGAAACGTTGAGACAACATCAGTTATATGCTAAGTATGAGAAATGCGATTTTTGAAACAAGAGGTAGATTTCCTTGGGCACGTTATATCAGGTGAAGGTACATCAGTAGACCTGTCTAAGGTTGCGGCGGTACAAATGTGGGAGCAGCCCGCTTCTGTTACAGAGGTCCGTAGTTTTCTTGGACTAGTCGGTTATTACAGGCGATTCATCAAGGATTTCTCTAGGATTGCGAAGCCTCTGTCTCAACTCACGCGAAAGGATGTGCCCTTCGCATGGAATGAGAGAGCTGAAATAGCTTTTCAAGAGTTGAAGGACAAATTAACTTCAGCTCCTGTGTTAGTATTGCCTGAGCTTGGAGTCAAGTACACGATCTATACTGATGCGTCACAAATTGGGTTGGGATGTGTGTTGATGCAGTTGGGTAAGGTGGTCGCCTATGCCTCACAGCAATTGAAAAAGCACGAAGAGAACTACCCTACTCATGATTTGGAGTTGGCGGCAGTGATTTTCGCATTGAAGTTATGGCGACATTATTTGTATGGTGAAGAATTTGTGTTATTTTGTGATCACAAAAGTCTGAAGTACATTTTTACACAGCGGGATTTGAACATGAGACAACGTAGGTGGATGGAGACACTTAAAGACTTCAATTTTGAAGTATCCTATCATCCCGGAAAGGCAAATTTGGTAGCAGACGCGTTGAGCCGTAAGAAGGCTCAGGCCTTTATCGCCCCACTCATGTTAAGGGAGTGGGATATGCTCACATTTGTGGATGAGTTTAGTGGGATGCTCACCCTCATGGACTCAGATTTGAGAATGTCCCATACACGAGCAGAACATAACCTAGTTAGCCGAATAATCATGGCTCAGAAACATGACCCCAAGTTGATCGCGATAAGAGAGAAGATTGACCAAGGAGAAAGCAGCGAATGGTACGTTGATTCGACAGATGGTTTGCGATTTAGGGGACGTTTGTGTCTCCCAGACTCTTATGAGCTAAAACAAGAAGCCTTAGAAGATGCTCATCGATCGAAATTATCAATACATCCAGGAAGTACGAAGATGTATCAAGACATGAAATGCTCATTCTGGTGGGATAATATGAAAAGAGAAATCGCTGACTATGTTTCGAGATGTCTCACATGTCAGCAAGTCAAATCAGAACATCGACGACCTCCAGGACTGTTACAGTCCATGCCAATCGCCGAATGGAAATGGGACTTCATATCTATGGATTTCACATCCGGTCTGCCAAAGACAAAGAAGGGTTACGACTCGATTTGGGTGATAGTTGACCGGTTAATGAAATCAGCCCACTTTCTACCCATTCGGATGACTACGTCGATAGAGGACCTAGCAAAGTTATACATTAAAGAGATTGTACGTCTCCATGGGGTGCCTTTAGAGATTGTGTCTGATAGGGATACCCGCTTCACATCAATATTTTGGACAAAGATTTAACAGGCAATGGGTGCAAAGTTAAAATGTAGCACAGCTTTTCATCCTCAAACGGACGGGCAGACCGAGCGGGTAAACCAAATTCTGGAAGACATGTTACGGGCATGTGCATTAGATTTTAAAGACAGCTGGGATGAATGCCTTCCATTTGCTGAATTCGTCTATAACAATAGTTTCCAAGCCAGCATAGGAATGGCGCCTTATGAAGCTCTTTATGGACGAACGTGTCGATCTCCAAATTGTTGGGTGGAAGTTGGTGAAAGAAGCCTTATTGGGCCAGAATTAGTTCAGCAGACTTCCGAAAAGATTGACATAATTAGACAACGGCTTTTAACAGCGCAGAGTCGTCAAAAGAGTTATGCTGATAAACGAAGGCGAGATTTGATATTCGAGAAGGATAATCATGTATTTCTGAAAGTATCTCCGATGAAGGGTTTGCTACGTTTTGGAAAGAGAGGAAAGCTTGCGCCACGATTCATCGGCCCATTTCAGATATTGGATCGTGTTGGTGCGGTTGCATATCGTCTCGCGCTACCTACTCCTCTCGCTGGTGTGCACGATGTGTTCCATGTATCGATGTTGAAAAAGTATGTGCCTGACCCGACGCACATAATCAAATGGGAGGAGGTGGAGTTAAATGAAAGTGCTACCTATGTTTTGCGACCGACTCGGGTTCTAGATCGGAAAGAACAAGTGTTAAGGAACAAAATCATTCCTTTGGTAAAAGTGCTATGGACTCACCATACAGAAGAAGAAGCATCATGGGAAACGGAAGCTGAAGTACGCAAGAACTACCCACAGATATTAGAAGAATACGAAAAGGTATAATTTCGTGGACGAAATTTCTTTAAGGGGGGTAGATTGTAACATCCCGTAAATTTTCGTACAGATAATAGTGTACGGATGACCGTACATCTTAGTTAATTAGATTTCCTAATCTCTAATCTAGAAGAGGAAGATTAATTAGTACAAATTGGACTAGATTGTTAACATTCTGAAAAATATATGGCCCTTACTCTAAATAGCCTTCTGGAGGGCTACATACATAAACCATTAACTTCACTTGGGTCAGAAAACTACCCACTAATTCCTGTAGGGCCATTTGGGCTAAATGCCCGGCTTTTATATAAATCTCTTGCTGAGATTTTTCCCCAAATCGATTTGGAGATTTAGGTCTGGAAGAGAGAGAAAGAGAGAAATTGAGGGAGAGGAAGAGAGAGAAATCGAGAGAAATCGAGAGAAGAAGAAGAAAGGAGGTTGAAGATGTCCTTCTTCCTTTCCTCTTGAAGTAGGAGGTTGCTCTAGCCTGTCGATTCCGTCGCTGGAGTCGTTCTCTTTGCGATTGGAGGTAAGAATCGAATCCTACCTTACAACTCCGAACTATCTTAGGTTTGAGACTGAAAATCTCATCCTAATTGGGTTTTCTTGTAGGAATAGCTGATTTTCTTTAACCCTAACCCTAGACCGTTGGACGGACGAGGAACCCTAGACCTTAAGGTGCGGGCTATACTTCAACTCTTCTATTTAACATTCCTAAGGGTATTAGACACGATACTTACAGTCCTAGAGTAGGACTTTGAGTTTCTTATCTGATTGTATCTCTCAGTACAACATGCATGTGTGTTACATGGCTTATTTGTTTGATGAAATGGGTAAATGATTTAATTGTTACAATTGATTTGTGGAATTCGTTGAGATGATGGAATCTGTATCTAATATGCCTAATTGTATGATTAACGCACATGTACTGTTTGTCATGAGTAAAAAGGGGCCAATCGATTAATATGGATATCCTAGTTGGATTGGATGTTCAGGGTTGGCTGGTTGACGGGGTGAACTTGACCGATCGACAGTAGTTTGGACTACACGGGTAGTTTGTGCCCAATACTGGTTTCGTCAATGTTCTCTCTGTATCAAACAGCCATATCCAAAGTCAAGACCTGTTGGGTGGTAGATAGCTTGTAATGAATGACTTGTCCCGAGTCTGGAATACTAATGTTATTAAATGAAGCGTCCAATGATAAACATATGTGCGACACGATCCTATGAAATCTCCTTGGGTCGGGCATGGTGGTATGGGACACCGTGTTCGTGCCGTCGGCCTACGCTGTGGCATTGAGCCTCCCCGTAGTGACCATAAGCTATTGTAAGGGCGCCAGTTTGTTTTGGATAAATTTGAATAGCTGAGGTACTTATTTGAATAGAATGATTCTTATGTTCTAAATGTATTGGAAATTGGAGATGGGATTCGTGGGCTACTGGCGATGATAGACACTCGCACCGTCGGGAGCCAGATGGTCCTGTTCAGGACCTACTGTATGACATTAGTAAATCAGCATCACTAATCTTGCTGAATGAAATTAATACCAATAAAGGCCAAACTAACCATGCATACATGTCATCGGCAATCTCAGTGACTGGCTGACTGTTTGAAAGGCCAGGGCATTCGTGAGAGCCTTCATACTTGCATTATGTGTAGCTGGTTTATAAGTAAAGGGAATACTGTATCCATGTGGATTCTGTTGTGACTGCCCGGGACATACATTGTGTGCGAATTCATAACATTCATGCATTAGTATAACTATTCTAGGACTCTTGTATGTTTTGTTTGATATATTATCTATGCTTGAATGCTTGATTGATTGTTAAACTTAGAATTATAGCAGCATTGAGTTGATTACTCACCCCCTCAATCCTGGGTGGTGTTTGGAAAAACATCAACCAGAATCTAATGTAGAAACAGGTACTATGGATGATGACGTCTTTCAGAATGAGTTAGAAGATTTTGTAGAAGACGTCAGTTACTTTCAGTTCTCGGATGGTAGAGAATAGGATGCACTGGCATCTTTTAGTTGGTATTTTGGGGCCGTTTGATGGCTAGATGTGTAATGGCCCAATTCTTTTGGACATGTATATTGGGGCTTCTTGCTGTGTGGGCCCCCTTTATTTTGGACTATAATGTACATTTGTAAATGCTGGACCAGGTATGCACTTATCTTTTGTCCTTACTTTAAAGTTTATTTAGTTTTAAACTTGCGACATGATACTCTAAATCATAAATGCATTAATCACGCTTCCGCATAAGCATAGTGACACCCGAAATCTTAAGAGTTGAGGTCATGCTCGACTCCTGAAATTTGGGGCGTTACAGGCGCATCGAACCCGTCAGGTATTGTTTTTAAAACGGGGTTGTAAACCCCATTCTCTCTCTCTTTCTCTCATTTCTCTCCTTCATCTTCTTCTCCCCTAAACTCCTAAGCTCCCCTAGCTTTCATCTTCTCTTCTCAAACTTCTTTCCTTTCTCAAATCCTCCACCATGCCCATGGAAATCTTGGATTTTCGAGCTCTCTCCGGCCTCCACCTCGGTTCCCGCTTCTCCAGGCCAAGATCCATCGATTGTGGGTTGGAATAGTCACCTCCCCATGCTAGGTAAGGTGTTCCTCTACCTCTTCTTCCATCTCTTCTCTCAATTTCTTCCTTTTTATACCATCAGGGTTAGAAACCTTTTTATTTCTGATGAAACCCTAACCTTAGAGTTTGTTCTTGCTAGGGTTTGGAACCCCGGCTATCGATTAGGTGTGGCCCCCACTTTGTAGAAGTCGGGATCGGGCGTGGCCCTGTGTGGATGCCGTCGTGCTCTAACCTTGGGCCTTGATTCGTTAAATTATTTTGGGATTGTTTCAATTTCAAGGTATTTGAGTTTTTCCCAAATTCTCGGCATTTGGGCCATATTCAAATCACTGAATTTCAAACCTAAGGTGAAGATTTATCCGTAGGCTTTTCTTGGTAAATTTTAGTTAGTAATTGTTGTTTGGTCGTAACATGTTTGATGAAATGCCTCTGTTGTCATTTGGTTGATAACATGCTTGACGAAATGCCTGAATGATATAAATTTACAATATTGTAATATATCTTTGCTTGTGGATGTATGTGACGCCTTGTGTTATCCGGGCTGTGTCATCCGGGTCCGTTGGATCGTCGGGCCCTTCTATGTTTATGATTAGGTATTTAATAACCTAAATTATTGTTATAATAAGTTAAGTGTTTCTTTGGATTAAGCTCTAACAACCGTTTCATCTACTGCCTACCACTTAGTTCGCTGTCACGGACTTATTCGATTGACCATGCGGGACACGGTCGACCGATAGTGGCCATTGTTGGTTTGTCGTCGTCATCTTGGGTCCACCGAATAAGCCCCGTTCAGAGTTAATCATTATTATATTTGACTGTTGAATCACACTCTATGGAATCTAGAATATCATCATTCCCACTGTGAATAGTCCACTTAAAATCATACTGCGACTCGATCCACCAAGTCTCATGAGCCAGACATGGTGGTATAGGACACCCTGTCTAAGTTGTCGGCCTACACTGGGGTGGTGCCTCCCCGTAGTGACCATTGAGCATTGACAGGGGGTGACTGATTGTTGTTCGAATAGCCCTTGTGACAAATGTGACCCTGACCGATGTTTGCGTGCTTGTGCACCGTTCGAATGACTCGGGCGTGCATTTGGTTAATTCCGAGTGAAACGCCCGCACCTCTGAATAAGTTAATCGTATTTGATATTGGAGTGATGAGACCTTCCTCTTAGTTTGGGCGTGGCTGACGAGTTACGGCCAAACTATGCTTTCATGGGTGTATAACCCAAACCTTGGATCGAGGGGTTACTGGCGATGATTAGTGACGCATCATAGAGAGCCAGATAGTCCCAGTTAGACTTTACGATACGATGTGGTATTCTAGATTCACCAATTTGTTGAATGAATTGGACTAATAAATACTTTAATAAATCATGCATACATAACATTGCATTTGAAGGGAACTTGTGTGACCTGGTTGCTTGATGTGGCGCCAGTGCTACCTTGAGCACTTCATGTCATTTCTCTGTGTCATTCGGGCTGTGTACTCAGTCACGACTTACGACCTGCTAGACAGGTGAACTGTGGATTCTGATACCAGTTGGTCGAGCCAGAGCTTTGTCCAGAACATGCATTGTGTGCGAAACCATGTCATACATGTGTTTAATCAACTAGCATAGGATGATGTATGATTTATATGTGGTCATTACCTAAATTTGATTGATTCGATAACATGCTTAAAATTAATATACTTATATGAACCTATTTATAATTTAAATATCCCAAGTATAACCTTGGGGTTATTTTTCACTATGTTGGCGTTTTGAGGCCCTTTATTTGACATATGCAAATGTCTCAAGAATAGGACTAGATGGTGGTGCGCTCGGGGAGCCCGAGTGGTCTTATAGTTTCATCACATTGGTAGTTATAATTTTCTTTCTATTGCTTTAATTGTGATTCGTATAATTCTCATATGGGCTGACACTGCATTTGAATTGTACCTCTAGGGTGATAGTCCTATATTCTTTTGATTTATTTACCTCCGTTTTGCTTATGATTTGCTAATTGAAATGCGTTACTCTGATTATTTATGAATGGAATGAATGTAAATCTGATTGAGGACACACGTGAGTGCATTTTACATATGTGGTATTCCTAAACTAGCATTTTATTAAGTTAACACTAGGAAACTAGGGATCAGAGTCTTCATACTCGGGTGTCGATTTTTCGGAGTGTTACAGTTTCTTAATCTTGTAAGTATATAAGGGTGCTTCTAAACACGAATACGGGAGAACAAGGAGAGCTTACATGAAAAAAAAGGAGAGCCCACATTAATTTTAGGGTTTTGAAGGAAAAAAGCAAGGGTTTCAATACCGTAACTTGTTTCCATCTCTTGTAATCTTTTGATATAGTGTTGAAGGAAAAAGGCAAGGGTTTCTATGTAATGACCCGAGATTTTCGACTCTCGTGTATAACACGACGGCCGAATTCCCTAAGTAATTTATGGAATAACTAATTTGTTAAATAATAAAATATAGCATTCAAGCACAATGGTGGAAACAATTATCATCTTATTCTATCAAACTAACTACGTCATCATCAATGTTTAAATAAGGGAACCAACCAATATCCATATTGATTAATTAAAATACAAAATCATGTCTTCTCTTAAAGACTTATTACAATTCCATAAATGTATCAACTACTCAAAAGAAATATTTAATAAATGATAACATCAACTAAATTTCTCTAACATCGTCATCCGCCATGTGATCGTACAAACCATCGAACTCTTTTCCTTAAAAATCGGGTTCAATACCTGGATCTTCACCTGCATCACCTAAATTGTGTTTGGGCTAGTGTTAAACGCTATCATAGTAGGGAATATTTCCTCCAAGACAATCAAGAATAATAATAACGGTACAGAGTAAACGCAAGCAGTATATTATCATTTAATCAGATCAAAACAACCAACTAAAAATCTTTATTAATGCGATGCATGGAATGCATGCTCTGGCTAAGGCACCCTAGCTAGAATCACAATACATGAAGTAGGAGACTCCCTATTAGGATTTCATGCTAGCCACTAGTCATCAGAGGTTCCTGGGACGCACAAGCCCATAGTTTTGCCAGACTACGTGAGAAACAGGACGCTCATAGCCCAAATCTACACAGTGACAGTGTACGGAAAAAAGTAGGACGCTCTAGCCTATTCTCAATTCTGTACACCCACATGGAGCCAAGTGAATGCATGACTTTAGTTTCACCTTTATTTAAATGTCTTCGTATACAATCAATTTAAATAAAACTCAATGGTCACTATGGGGAGTCACAAGTGACCCAACATAGGCCGACAGCACGGAATTAGTGTCCATAGCACCAACCCCGGCTTATGAGAATTTATATACCATTAGTGTCTACTCATTGTCCCGTTTTATGATTTCATCATGTCCCAAAAAGCCAATGTTGTACATCATGACCAAATTCATTAAAATACCCATGTACTGTGAATGGATCAAATCAAGCATCATGTACATGTAGGGATCCATTAATAAACAATCACTTCATTCTCTCAGTTAAGTTAAGATATATTCTTCCATTATAGACACCTCTCACGGGTTCCATCTCTCTACATCGAATAATTTTACCAACTTAGGGACAAAGAGTATACTATAATGGGATGTCCATATGATGATCTTATATACATATTTCATATCACAATATGAAAACCAATGTTACTTGTAAAACATAGATTAAAAAAATAAGGGCACAAATTTCATAAAGATAAATAGCACAAATACACATGTTTCTTAGTCAAAAACCTAAACAAGGAATCACATCATTATATAATGACATTCATTATAAATTCTACATTAAACTTCATGTTATATGGATCAATAACTCAAAATAAAATAATTTCATATGCCACAAAAGAACTTATGATAACTGTGATATTATTAATGAAAGGCTTGAAGGAAAATCATCACCTTAGGATGGACTTAGAAGAAGAGGGTTGTAGAAGATCCTAGCCGCTAAAAAAATATGAGAAAGAACTATCTTATCTTCTCTCTCTCTCTCTCTCTCTCTCTCTCTCTCTCTCTTCTCTCCTTCTCTAGGGCATGGAGGATAGGGTTAGGAGAAGGGCTTGGAGGTGCGTACTAGAAATATGGAGAGGGTTGTGCACGCGAGGTCTTGTGTAACAACTTCTTGAGTTGGGTTTCTCAAATCTCAATATTCGGATGATCTATGATCAATTCTAATCCGTTCATCTTATCAAGCTTGAAGAGTAGAGTCAGAATACGTAAATTTCTTGATGATCCACATTCTAGATTGGCCGATCCTTGAAAATAGCCTGACGGGTGCTAAAATGGGCTTGATCTCAATTAACGGTCTACGCTTGATGATCATGGTCCAATTTTGAAAAAAATATATGGTCATGATAGGCAAATAATTGTACAAAGTTTAGTGGTTGATTGATAGTGAGAAATGCCTAGATCTGAAATTTCAACTTTTGGCGGAAAAGGAAGGGGCTGGTTTTGTGGTTCAACGGTGTATGATTATAGATCGGGGTCCAAATTTTGTGTAAACTCGTAGTCATATGAGTATAATAAGTGGTCCAAATTTGAGAAGTGATTGATGGTGAGAAGTGGGTAAATTGAAAGGTTCAGATTTAAAAAGAGTTGGTAACTTATTAATTTCTAAAACGGGATAACTTCGCGCATAAGAAAGATGCTTATCAAGGTGGGGCACTCAAATCATACTATTGGTCCATGATAAAGACGATCCAAGTCACTCATATGATGGAAATATTCGACTACGACTAACCATCTACTTTCCTCACTCGATGGAGATGAAAATCAAGGGTTAAGGGGCTGATTTGATAATCATACCACTTTTATTATGATTTAAGGGCTGAAATTTGACGTGTATGGTTAATATGTGTTCAAAAGTTTAAATCCAGGGTTTTGCGTGAAAGTGATCCTCAGAAACTATAATACTTAAAAATGGCACCTTAACTTAAGTTTAACTAATGTCATTTTCGTAATTATCTAAAAAGTGCGTGATTTTTTAAATCTGATCTTTCTACGATGTTTATGGGATCATTCTAAGAAACTTTTGGAAAGGGTCCCCTATTGGATCTCTTACGGATGTCCCGCTATTCGCAAATCAACGGTAAATGTACGATAATTAATAAAAAATAAATTAAAAATGAATTTTCAAATAAATCTCGAAAATGTGGGGCGTTACATTCTATACCGTAACTTGTTTCCATTTTTTGTAATCTTATGATATGGTGGATTCATCTGACTTAATTTATGAGGTGGTTTTTTCCTGTAAGGATTTTTTTTGACGTAAAAAATCACCATTGCGTATTTAATTTATTTTAAGATTGCTTCCGCATTCAACACAAGCAGGGGGCTAAGTTTACTTCCGCGCTCAACACAAGCGTGGCCAAAACGTAATCCACTTCCCGTTGCTTGCGGCATCTCTAACTAAGCATTTATCAATAGATGAATTGTGTGATTTTCAAAGCATTACTACTCTGAGTACAGGTTCGGTGATACATTGCCATGCCAAGTTAGCCGTGATACATCCAATCAGAAACGATAGATGATCTGCGGATCTTTTAGGCACATATTATATAGTTCTTTTTAAACCCATGTTGAGATTGTTGCTGTTTTTCGCATTTTTTAACCCTAAATCTTGGGACATTTGGTAAGGTTCTTTATTACGGGCCCAAAACTAAAGGAAACTGATAAGGTTTCCAATCATACGTGATTTGACATTGGACGCATGATTGCATACTCCAACAAGTTACATTTGTTTAAAAAAAAAAAAAAAAAAACTAGTTGGGTAGCCAAACATTGCATCTGAGTCTATTTGAGTAAAATATTTAAAGACTGGAAATTTCAAGAATATCGCCCGTTTGATGGATTTTCGACTTTCCATCAAGTGGGCCAAAAATATTGATGGATATCAGCTCAAAGGAGATTGTCAAAAGAATGATTTCCTGGAAGAAAGGCTGTCCACACTTTCATGAGATGTTAGCAATGTTCTTAACTATTTTAACACTTCAATTTTCAATCTGAACCATCCTTTGGTTCCATATCACCACCATGAGGCCATCCAAATGTGCAGGGTTTGATGATCCTGGGACTCTGGGTAGATTAATCCATGCAAAAGAAAAAAAAAAACTAATAGATTTCATTTCAAAGGAGAATGTTAAATATCTTAAATTTCAGGACATCTTCCTAAAAGAATGGCGGTCCGCGTGGTCCTAATTTGTAATCTGAACCGTCCTCTAGTTCCATATTATCACTGGCAGGCCATGTCCCAAAAATCACATGGATCAAATGATCTGGCCCTTTAGAGTGGTGATTATTTTTCTACATATAAGAGAATGCTAGGAATTTTGTTTAGAGACTAATGCGCCAATTTGCTGATAACATGCCAGCATGGAGAATGCGTGCAAGATCCCAGCCACTTACCAATTGGGATGGTCAAGAAATTGTCCTATAAGAAAAATAAAGACCCGGCCTTCAGGTGGGCCACTTGTGTAGATTGAATATTAACCGTTGCTGATTTTTCTAACGGTCCATTTCTTTCTCATACTTGCTGCGCCCATCTGATGGGAGCACATTCCTGATTTTTGAGACTAAACAACCAGATTAATGGCCATGAAATTTCACACATGCACCAAGTTGGCAAGTGATTAATCAAATCACATATTCAATCAGACGGTTATCACATGTGGGATCGTGGCCTGATAACCGATCTGATTGGTCGATTGTCAGCATTTGGTTCGTTCTGATTTCATGATCTCACATGCGATGCCGTCCCCAACCGATCAGCATCCAACGGTCTTAAATAATCGATCACCCATAAAATTCTAAATCGTAGTAACACAATACAATTTTTATTTTTTATTTTTTTGGTAGACAGAAATTGTCACATTTTGTCCGGTCACACTTGAATGATCACATGCAGTGGGTACATGTAAACTTTCACGTACATCGAGATTATCAATGTTAGTTTAGAATTGTCGTTTTTACTTGCCACCGACAAGGGTCTGGCGGTTTTTTATTCACAGATGTCAAAAGTCTTTAAAAAAAATTTTGAACGACTCTCTTGGGCCCTGTTGTCCTTTGCAAGCTACCGAAGATCTCCCAGCAAGGCACTTATGACATCTCCTAGGGTCGGTTGTTGCAAGGACGATCACCCACATTGACGATTTTCAACTACTCTTCTTAGTCGTGTAGTTCCCTTATAATTAGAGCTGCACACAAGCTGAGCTAGCTTGAAAAGCTTGCTCAGCTTGACTTGGCTTGTAGGTTAGTTTGATCAAGCTCAAGCTTTATTTTAAAAGCTCGTTAAAAAACGAGTGAGCTTGGCTTGGCTCAAAGCACGAAGCTCAAATAAAGCTCGGCTCACTTGAGACCCCACCTAACCCCACACAATCTGCTACACTCCTGCTCAGCTACCCCTCTCCCACTTTTCCTCCCTCCATTTTTTTCAAATCTCTCTCTCTCTCTCTCTCTCTCTCTCTCTCTCTCTCTCCAGTCCCTCCGTTCCGGATTCCTCTCTCTAGTCTCTCCGTTCTGGCTTCCTCCCCGCATCGCACCCGCACCAGAATGCACTGCACCTTGAAGTGAACAACCAAGCATCGACCACTACCAGGTAGGCTTTTGTGTTTTTTTTTTCTCTTCTTATTTGTGATTTATTTTGTTTAGAATAGAAAATACCCTAATTTTGGGGGAGTTTGGGTCGGAAGATTGGAGTCGAGTCAGTTGGTTGGGTCGGGTTAGCGGATTGGGTCAATGGGTTGGGTCAGTTGGGTTGGGTCGAGCAGGTCAGCGGGTCAGGTTGAGGATGAAGGAAAAAAAGAAGAGACAAAGCTCGGTTTGGCTTCGCTTGGCTCGAACAAAGCTCGATCGGCTCGACCAACGAGGCAAGCTCGAGGGCTGTTTTGAGCTCGATGCTCAAGCCAAGCCAAGCTCAAGCTCAGTGGGCCACTGATCAAGCCAAGTTCAAGCCTTTTCAAGCTCAACTCGTGTGCAGCTCTACTTACAACTTCAAGGACAGAAATAGCCTTTCTTGCTCTACCTACCATCTTACTTTATCGAGAAACAATGTGGATAACACATCGTAGTCTAACCGGGCCTGCAAAAAAAATATTGCTATTTAATCAAACATGATGCCACACGTGTTAATGAACGACCCGTATTTGGTCAAACGTGTGCATGTAGAATAGTATGGGTATGCCAGAGTCGTACTTGACTCGAGTTCAATTGAACGCTTACAACCCTAGAAGTTAAATCAATTGTTGGATCATACTTGAGAAGGTTAACCTAACTGTCCAACCACTAATGTTGTAGTGATTAGGCGATTTAGAAGGGGAAGATTAGTCCTTCTGAATGTGAACTTTTTGCCTTGAGTCAATGACTTTTCTTTTAATGGTGATCGTGGCCTTTAGGTTTCTCAATAAAGTAGTGATAGAAAGAATTAAAAACTAAAGGCTAAAATGCCAATTTTATTGATTTATAATTGGTGCTCAGTATAATCAGCGAAGAAAACAAAATAAGCAAAGAAATAAATAAAAGATAAATACTTGTGATCAATTGTATAGACGAACAATTGAGACAGATGGTTAACAGGATGTGACCGGGGTGTACGTGATCTCCCAAGTAAGAACTCCATTGATCAAGAATCCGATGATAGTAGGTCATTGATATTTACACTACTCCTAGGCATATTGCAACGATGACGCTAAACAACAACAATCTAAGTTATCCTAAACTCCGAATGTTTTGGAGTAGGACTAGACAAAAGTGGAGAAATAAAAAACTAAAATAAAATAAGCAACGTTGCACTGTGTAAAGAAATTATATTTGGCGAGGGCCTTGAGCTTTTCATCACATGCTCCTTTTATAGCTCAGAAGATGGCAGCCCTTATTGAGTTTCCTTGTTGATCCGGGATCCTTGAAGGTTACGGGATGAGTCCATTTTTAAATCTCCTTGCTTATCCAGCCACATAGATCCTTGAATTGTACAGGATTAGTCTTTACCCTAGTCGGATTCAGATTCCTCATCGCTTCATTGGATTGCCTTTCGTTTTAAAGGGAATCTACTTCTTGAACTTTTGTAATTGTAGTGAAAGCACCGATCACCTCTTGATAGGTTTTCTATTTTGATAGGATTGTGTGAGACAGCATTGGTGAATATATTTGGATTGCGATAGGCTTCTTATCTCAATAGGTCTTTATAAACTTATCGAATGTGCTCTCTCAACCACACATGCCACTCATACGAGAGCTATGTATTTCCTCTTGTGCCACTCATTCCAAAGCTACATACTTTTTATTGCAATGTCTCCTCGAAAAGTGTAGATATGACTTTGAGCCGCTCTACCTTTAAAGTATCCTCAAGGTAATTTCTTCGTTCGCAACCCCAATGCATAGTGGTGCCTTAGTGGACCCGCATGAGAGGGGTAAACTGGGACGTCCCACTTTTTTGGTGAATTGAACGGTTTGACCGGTTGGATTCCATGCATAAACTGCAGCGGGCCCACGAGAAGGGCTGTAGAATAAGATTACTAACGTTGCAGCCATCCGTCCTGTTTTTGTTAGTAATGCAACGCACCCACTCTGTTGGCTGCGCAACGCACTTGGCATTTCAAACCTGATACCAGCGGTAGATCACCTGCGACAAAAATCTCTGGTTTAGGACGTCAGTTCAATGAAAATGTTAGATCCGACCGTGTAGATCACCTGCCACAAAAATCAGGCGGTTCCCCACATCAGGTCAGCCACATGTTGGAATCAGAGGACAACCAACGGTCTGACGAAAGACATAGGTGTAGCCCACATAGAGATCAGATCAGCTTGATTTTTTACAAGTATGATATTCATGGTGGGACGTACCGCTCTCATGGAACTGATTTTCTACACAAGTGGTATATTTGTAAGAAAGATGCTGTGTACCATAATTCTGGTACGGCTGACTGTATGTTAAAAATTGGCCCTCCGGGAACTTTTGGTGTGGTGCAACCACCATCCAAAAATTTAATTATACTCCAGCTTTAGCATTTGCAAGTGGGACCTATGTTTTAGTGATCCTGACCATTGATTAATTAGCCCCAGATGGGCTGTGTCCAATAAAATTGACTTTGGTTAGAGAATACCAACCTTCTGATTTTATGGTCTTCAAATGGACGGTTGAGAAGAGAAACACAGCAACAGTCCATATTCAACGAAAGAAACGCCTAAGAATGGCAGTCAAGATCTTTCTATCCCAGGACGGGAGCGGATTACCTGTTACCAGGGTAACAGTTTAGTGGGTGTTACCCTTACCGTGTGGGGCCCACCTTGATGAATACGTTCCATATCCACTCCGTCCATCCGTGTTTTCAGATCATTTAATTACGTTATCCAGAAAATTAAGAAGATCCAAATCTCTGGTGGACCACACCACTGGAAAACAGTGGTAAATGACTATTAAAATCTTTTTGTAGGCCACAAAAGTTTTGGATCAAGCTAATCTTTGTATTTTCCCTTAATCTATTTATGGTTGACCTTATCAACGGGTTGGATGGAAAATAAATATTATCAATCTTGCTGCAGTGGGCCTTGGGAAGTTTTTAACTGTGATCATTCAATCATCACTGTTTCTTGTGGTGTGGTCCACCTTAGATTTGGTTATGCTTAATAGTTGGTGACGTGTCCTAAAATGGGACGTAAAAACGGATTGACGGAGTGGATAAGAAAAATATGATCAAGGTGGGCCCTACGTTAGGGGTAATAACACCTAATCCGCGCCCATCCCGGACGTGCAACGGTCTCTCCCACTTTGTAAGAACCATGAACACGAGTTATCCTCGTGTCGAACACAATGGAAGGAGTCGACGTGGCAACTGCTAAGGCAAGCGTGTAATGCTCGTCTCACCGTCTGCCACGTCAACTTTCTATTCCCACGTTACGGAAAGTCAAAGAAAATGCCCTGCTTTTTTTTCGTAAAAATAGCAAAAATGCCACCAGGATTTGATGGTGGCAGTGACGGAAGCAGATTGCCAGTGAGTCTTAGAGGTGGGTAATGACCTAATCTGAGTCGAACATGGATGAGATTGGACAGGCTGCTGAGTAGCTTACTCTAACAAGCTTTCAAGCAGTATCGCTATATTCAAACTCAGTTTAGCATAACCTCATGATTTTCGGACAATTTTTATGAGTTAAAATAGTTATATTCTTTTTACTTAAAAATATTTTTTCTATTATTAAATGATTGATATTTATTTGTTTATAAATTATAAACTACAAATTCCATGGGCAAACGTGGGTTGGTTGGTGACATGAACACCAGCAAGCAAGCTAGTGTCAAAGCATTATGAGCCCCACCATGATGCATTTGTTTTATTCCTCCATCCATTCATTTGTACAGCTCATCATGAGGCATTAAACAAAAAGAGGCAAATATAAAGCTCAAGTAGACCACACCACAAGAAAAGGTGTGGAGAATGATGTTCACCCCCCTCTATATTATATATATATATATATATATATATATATATATATATATATATATATATATATATATATATATATATTATTGAGTAATGATGAGCCGTACCATCTAAAACCATATGAAGACATGACTAAAACATATAAAACCACTTTGTGAGGCCCACCTGAGTTTTGGATGGAGCATAAACTTGGTCTAACCCCTCATCCAAGTGGGAGACACACAATGGATGGTCTGGATTTGTGAACCACATCTCGGTGGGCTAAATAAATGATCATGAATGTCTTAATGGTTAGGTAACCCCTCTTGACTGTTGTATGTGGTGTGGCCCACTTAAGTCATGGATTAAACTGATTTTTAAGCCCATGGCTCATCATGTAATGTTGCATCTTATTGACGGGGTAGATTTTCGACAAACATTATGGTAGGGCCCATGCAGCTCAACCTCACAGAAGCTCCCATGAGGTCGACCTCACAGTGTGCATGTAAATATATATTACACACACTTAAACTAAAACACACCACAATGAGTACTCAAACCTCAGACCTTAGTGTTGAAACTCTTGTGAGTCTAACCACCACGTTATGAGCATCCATTAAAAAAAGACGGATGATCCGTGAATCTTTTAGGCACATATAATATAGGTTTTTTTATCAAGCCGTGTTAAGATGGTTGTTGTTTTTCGCATTTTTAAAACCTAAAGTCTTGGGAAATTTGGTCTGGTTATTTATTGCCGGGCCCAATCAAAGGAAATTGATAAGGTTTCCAAATCATATCTGTTCTGAAAAGAAGAATGATTGCATGCTCCAACAAGTCACATTTGACAAGATAATACCAGTTGGGCAGCCAAACATTGCATCGGAGACTATTTGAATAAAATATTTAGGGTCTAGAAGTCTGAAGAATATGGCCTTATTTGGTGGATTCTCAACCTTCTATCAAGTGGACCAAAAAAATTGATGCATATTACTTCTAGGGAGAGTGTCAGATTGTCAGCCTCCCTTGATATGCATTGATACATAATCTCTTAACAACTTGAGCTTTTAAATCAAGTCGCGTTTTAACATGGTATTAGAGTGGAACTTTCTATGTTCGAATTCCGAAACTAGTAAATATGGTACTCGTAATATATTTTCTCTTACATGAAAGAAAGAAAGGCTGTCAAAAAGCCATCCTCCTAAAAATCTCATAGATAGGAAATTTGTTTGGACTAATGGCCATTTTGCTGCGAACATGCCAACATGGATCATGCGAGCAAGATCCCAACCGCTTATCAATTGAGGTGATGATGAATTTGTCCTGTAAGAAAAATAAAGGCCCGGGCAATCAGGTGGGCCGTATGTGTACATTGAATATTAACCGTTGCTGTTTTTTCTAACAGTCATTTCTTTGTCATACTTGCTGTGCCCATCTGAAGAGACTACATTCCTAATTTTGGAGACAAGGCATTAATGTAGGCACAACTAGATGAATGGCCAGGATATCTCACACATGCACCAAATTGGCATGTGATTAATCAAATCACCTATTCAATCAGACGATTATATACATGTGGGATCGTGGCCTGATAGGTCAATTATCAGCATTCTCTTCTGATTGCATGATCTCGCATGCTATTTCTGTCCAATCAGCATCCAACGGTCTTAAATCGATCACCCAAAAAATTCGATGGTAGCTATTACACTGACCAGTTAATATTTTTTTTTATGACTGACATTTCTTTCTCGCCAACGTGTCACGTCTGTACATTTCTGATCCATGAAAAAGGTAGGGACACACCGTACTAATCACATGGAATGAAAACCATGCGATCCAGTCATTTGAACGGTCATACCTATACTGTGAGCCATATATAATATCACCCAACACATATCGGTATAGCCCATGAATGATATCGCTGTATTTACAGAAGCGACATGGGCCGTCGATATAAGCCTAAGGATGGCGAATGCTACGATATCCAATACACCAATTTAAAACCTTATTTATACGTATTTTACCTTAATCAAATCTAATACAAGTACCAAAAATCCACAACCAAACCAAACCAAACCAAACACACCTGTTTTTACAGTGCAACATGGCCCTATGGGTGGCAATGGGTGAGCCTTACGGTCGAACCACTCTTCCTACTTGGCCTACGTTCCAATACTCTAGCTTCCTACCATACTTCCACTTGAACTACATATCCGTATAGCATGCTTGGCCCAAAATCCACCCACCTTCCCACCCATCATGTCCCTCACCGACGATGTCCTACCTCTCGGTCCGATCTTGGCCGTTGACGACGACGTAAGCCCTGCGATAGCGCGTGTTCGTGGACTCGAGTATCTGGTCCAATTGCCTTGATATCCTCTCGATCTCATAAGAGTCGAGTAGCGACATGTTGGTGTGGGTCGGGCTTAGGCTCACCGGGCTGAACCGCTCAGGTGTGCGTGATGAGTCCGATGATGAGTCGTCTAGACGATCGGCCGCGTCTCTCATGGCTTCGAGCTTGTATCGAGATGGTCTTGGGGGCCGGTGTGTCTTTGAGAGGTCGAATTCACGCACCGGTCTGCCGTCGCAACCGGTCCCGTGCTGGTACCAGGCCCAGGCCGCGGCTTTAACAAGTGCCTGTTGATCTATGCTTTCCTTTGGCATACTTTGATGTTGGAGAGAATTGCTTGTAGAAGTCTAAAAAATGGCAATACATATAGGCGTTAGGCCTTAAGAAGACTTTTGTTACTTGCAGAGAAGAAGAAGGTATCTTGTATTAACTTCAATGGGGTCATGTTGAATGGTCAGAAATTAAATTGGAGCATTGATGAGGTGGCCCACTAGGAGCCCCACAAAAGTTTCCAAATTAGGTATTGCATGATGTGTACGGATTTTGGTAGTCCGCATGATCTCATTAAATCCATATGAAGGCCCTCAAACCACACATGAGCCAACACCTTGGTCATTTAAAAAAGAAAAAGAAAGGTGGGATCTTCCGTGAATGGCCCATTTTGCGTAACTTTTTTCAATTTCTAGTTTTAACCGTTATTTTGTTGGGTATGGTGGGGTCCACCAGGATCATATGTTTTATGTGATTTTTTTAATAATGGGTTATCAGTAGTGTTATGTATAGAACGAACGGTTGTGATTATGGAACATGGGTCCCAGGGATGGAGGAAGGACTGAGGAGTCATGTTCCTGCAGACCACTTATCTTTTTTTTCTCTTTTAGGGTCTTAGGAAGTTAGGTGCCTCACATTATTTTGGATTTAGATACAAGGGTGAAGTTTGTCCACATATGGGCTTGAGGTGGATGTGGATGAAACGTAAGTACTAAAATCATGTAGTCGGCACATGACATGGCATGATATGACACGGATTCGATGGATTCAGGTACCACAGAGATGGGTAGATCTGTAACTAGAGGTGGGCAATGATCCGGGCCGAGCCGAGTTAGCCCTAGTTTGGTTTGGTTTGTTTTTGTACCACCTCAGTTTGTGGATCGGCTTGGTTTGGGTTTCGGGCCGACCCATGCGGCCCGAGTTTGGTTTACTCCAGAAAAATTTGGCTCAAGCCGGGATTGGTTTGGTCGAAAATTTCAAAACGGGCCAAGCCGAGTTTAAACAGGTGGCTGCTCTTTTTTTTTTTACTTGTTTATTTAATTAGAAAATAATTTAAAAAGTTAGAAAAAAAAGTACAAACGTATCTTACTATATGATGTTTAACATCCTTCGAAGGAGTGCAGCTTCAAAATAGACATGCAAGGGTATTTTCCAAATGAAAGTACATGAGCATAATTTTACAAGTGCAAGGAAACAGTGTGCATTCATGCATATGTATTATGTATTATTTATGTCATCATGTATATGTATTATCCACATTGTCCACCTGTTTTACATATCATTTTAGGATATGGTCCCAAAATGAAATCATATCCAAAGCTCAAGTGGATCAGACCACAGGAAACAATGTGCTTACAATCTACGAGCCAAATCAAACCGAGCTGAATCAAATCAAGGCTCGCTGAATCAAATCAAGGTTCGAGCCAAGCCGAGCCGGTACTACCCTAGTTTGAACTTGGTTTGTTTTTTCAAACGAGCTTGACTCCGAGGCTTGGTTTGGTTTGAACTTCCATTCGAACAAATCCAAGCCAAGCTTTTTCGAACCAATCCGAGCCGAGCTTTCGAGCTAGCTTGGTTTGTGCCCACCTCTATCTGTAACCATGATATATGCGTTTTGCATTCATGTTGTCCATCTATTTTACTAGCTCATTTTCAGGTATGAGCCCAAAAAATGAAATAAAGCTTATCTAAATCTTAGGTGGACTACAACACAGAAAATCGTGGTGATTGAATGGCCACCATTCATAACTTCTGAGGAGCCACAAAAGTTTTGGATCTAGCTTTCCTTTCATTCAGGTCCATGTGGCCTTATCAATAGGTTAGATGGCAATCAACATTACTCTGTGCTCTAACAAGGTTTCAATGGTGATCAGTGTCATTATCCCACTATTTCCTTTCATGTGGGCCACATAAGCTTTGGGTTCATGCCCTAAAATGAGTTGCAAAATGGATGAAGAGTATAGATATAAAATACATACATCATAGTGGGCCCATAGTCATGGATGGGGGTCCTTACTCATGGCTTAGAGATAGACTCACAAGAGTTTCAACACTAAGGTCATGGGTTCGAGTACCTATTGTGGTGTGTGGGTGTCTCAGTAAAGAAAGAAATGGACCACCTTGGGGCAGGTCAAGGCCCTAGCCTAGCCATATATGTTTTCTTAAGTGTTGGTTATGAACTTATAGCTCATCACCCTAACAGTAGAACATCATCCCTGTATGGAAAAGAGATAAATGATCCATAGCCATGGCCTTAAACCAAAAAGAGTTTAATGATCAAAGGTTTGAAATATATTTAAAATAAGATTATTTTTCTTAACTGTCCATCCACCATATACCTCTCATATTAACGGTTTGGATCGTTTATAAATGACCTGGATCATTAAAACATGCTCCTCGTCGAATGGGAAACACTCATAAGTGTCTTTAAACTTTCTTTTTATGTGTTGGCTGCCCACTTGATGATTGTACCAATTCAAAGTGCTAATGCCCCGGTGTAAACACTGGAAATCAACGCCCACCCTTTTAATGTTCTATTTTGGAAGGCGTATGGGATGATTTGGATTAATGATATAGTAGACTTGTACTCACTTGTTCGCTCGCCCCAAGTGCAAGGTTGCAAATTAGTAATAACTCGATCGTGAGACCGAGATTGATCCACAGAGATTAAGGTAAAACCAATTCAAATTATTCCAATAACTTGAAGTAATAGAGATTCAGAAATGTCAGGATTTTAAAACTAAGTAGAAACAGTAAATTAAATAGGGAAAATCTGAGAATTAAACACAAAAATAGAGCACTAAGGATCCACTTGTAGTAGGTCAATGCTAATCCATTCATCCAAGCACAAATACAATTAAAATCAAAGTCATATCTTTCAACTAATTGGAAGATATTTTATCAAACACAAACAATCCAAACTCAATATGGAAATCAAAACTTCTAGTTCGAATGAAACACGAAGAAGATGAACTTGTAGCCTTCGAAGTAACAGCCATACCAAGAGATAATGGCATGCTTCAGGGTTATTACAATTTAAATCTCATCGAATCATAATGATAATTCTCATAAACTTATAAGCAACATGTGTCCAGAGTACACGTGCTCTCAAAATTGTCTAAAAATCTCAACTTTTATTCAAACTAGAATTTTAAATTCCAAAATCAAACTTAAAGTACTTGAAATAAACGAATTAAGCGTTAAAACTAACTACAAGCTTCACCTCTTAGCCATAGCTAAGAGGTTCTAGCTAACCATTATCATGATTAACTAGAAATCAAAAGAAAAACTATTAAAAACATAAAGAAAACTCTAAAAATCGAAGTTGTAGAAGCTCCACTTTGATCCTCTCCTCCTCTAGCGGCTTTAGAACTCCTCTAAGATGCCTTACGAAGAATGTAGAGGTGCCCTTTTATAGCAAAAATCTGCCATTGCCTCGGAATCTTCTGGATTTTACGAAAGACTTACGTAGCTACGCAGACAGTTCTGATTGATCAAAATATCTTTGATTGATTAGAATGTGAACTTCGATTGATTGGACATGATTCCGATTGATTGAAAAAGTCTCCAGAAAGTTGTTATTTTTCATCATTATTTCTGATTGATTAGACAAGATTTCGATTGATCGGATCACCCCTTTTCGATTGATTGGAATTCCTCCGATTGATCGAAAATCTATCCAAAGACTTTATTAAAAAATTTGGTTTTTCTGATGTCTGATGAATGTTTCGATTGATCAGAGATCCTATCAGAGCCATGTCCTCCGATTAATCGGAGACCAATCAGGGATCCATCGAAAATTTTTATTTCTGCACTTTTTTTGTTTCGATTCGGTCTTTCTTCACTTGATTTCTTCCTCTCTTTCTTCATTTCCTTGACTCTTCTCTACTTGATCTTCAAAGTGGTCCAAATGAGTCTTTTTAACATGAAATACATGAGGTCTCTCTCTTATTCTGACAATCACAAATATATGTATAAGATAAGTTTTTTAATAGTGAAATCAATGTAAATGTGTAATGATTTGAGGTTAAGATATGCACAATTTAAAGCTCAACATCACCACTAGCCATTTATCTCAAAATCCCATAGTCGAGTAAAACCTGTAGAATTTGTAAGCTAGAGAATCCAGAGACTCTCTTGCTTTCGTTGACTTATGATCTACAACTCATGATTCTAAATAAGGAACCTTGGTTACAGAGAAGGAAAGTGTTAGACATCCTCTTTGCCTATATGAGTGTACAGTCTATACTTCGTGTAGTAAGCTAATCTTTGGGGATAAAAAGATTAGATGGGAAGTAAGAAAACTGGACTAGGCAAACTTAAATTTTTTATATAATATGATCCGAAATTCTAGCAAGTCACAGAGCATACATCTAGAGAGTACCTAGAGGAGCAATGGGATTAAGAGGAGATGTGATGATACTATAATGAAATATAAGAGGATTAGGCTACCATGAGTTTTTTATGCGATAGGATTCGAATTTCCAACAAGTCACATAGCATACATCCAGAGAGTGCCTAGAGAAGCAAGGGGATTAAGAGGAGACGTGATGATGTTAGAATGACATGTAAGAGGACTAGACTACCATGAGTTTATGATGTGATAGGATCTAGAGTTTTTGCAAGTGACAGAGCATATATTCAATGGCAACCTAGAAGAGCAAAGGGTTGAGAAGGGTGGTGATGATGCGATTGACAAAGTATGGATGCTAGTGATGATGGCACAATATTTGGCTTGCACTTGAAATGGCTTGGAGGTTTGGGTACACCATGGCTTGGAAGGGTTGACCAAAGTGGGGCTAAGCAGTTAGGAGAGGGCTATAAGAGACTAAGGGAGAGGCTAAAATGGATGAAGGCTTGGAAGCTCAAGCTCACCTCTCACTCTCACTCTCCTTCCCACTTTCTCACTTTCACTCTCACTTTCTTAGTTTTTTGTTGGTGTAGAATGAAGAGGAGGGGGTATTTATAGTTCCCCAACTGGTCTTTTGGTAATTTTTAGAATGATGAAGCGCAAAAGTTGGGTGGAGGCTTCTCATTGGTTGAAATGAAGGATATGCCATATGTTACACTTTCATTGGTTGATGAGGCCAAGTAAGACTGTAAATAGGTGAACATCCAAGGGTAAAGGGGGTCCTAGCACAGTAGTCTTCTTAGGAGAGCAACAATTCTCTCTTCATGTTGCTTTTTGCCAATACTTTGGCCAGTTGGCTCGGCTAATGGCTTAAGGTTAGTATTTAACTTTTTGGCTTGAGAAATAGCTTGGAGATGATTATTTTGGCTTGGAAAAGGCTTTGGTTTGGCTTAGGCTAAAAAAACGACTGGCCCCCACTGCCGCCCATGTCACCAAGTGGTACGTTTATGCAACATGGTACCGCTGATGTTGACTTGGCTCTCTGGATGCTTCATTGATTGAGTAGATGATCCAGACCGTTCAAATGCCATGTGACCTGAGTTTTCGCATGTGACACGATCATGGTATGCATGGGCATGGAAACAGCAACATGGCATCCCATTCGCTTGACATGAATGAGGCATGTGCAAATGCACGGAGCCCCTGCTACTTGTCCCCTTTGGTGGGCCTTTATGTGAATAGGACATGGGTTTGATAATTGTGTGGAGTTGCGACGGATTATAGGGTGCTCCTCATCCTCACATGAATAGTTCGCTTATGCGCATTATTTCTTATATGTTGGGCCCATGGTTCGTTGATCCAAACCATTGATATGATGTCCCTCGTCGTAATGATGGACCCCATTTGGATAATTTAAACGATCTCATTGATGAGAAGAGAAGCTAGTAAATCATCAAGGAAAATAGTTTACCAACGGCCCACATTCGTTGAAAGAAAAGGCTAGATAACGGGGAGATAGAAAAGCCATTTTAAGCTTGAAATAATTTCAAGAACCGAGCTGACCCGTGCTCGAGTCAACTTAGTTTGAAGCTTGGCTGGTCCGTGACTCGATTTGACCCGGCTCAACTTGGCCAATTTTAAATACTTTAAATATATATAATATACAGATCGGCTTCAGTTGACCTAATCTCTACCTAATTTAAAAAAAGAAGAAAAGAAAAAAAATCACCAGAGACATTTTTTTTGTTTTATCACCCTAATCATCTGGAACTCAGCACTCGGCTTGGAAGCGTAAACTCCATCTGAGCTCAAGCTAGCCGAATTGCTGATTGAACCGAGCTGAGCTCGTCAGTCAGGCTTGACAATCAAGTCGAGTAAACTTGAATTGGGGGATCGAACCAAGCTAAGCTGTGTTAAGCTAGACTCGGTTCGGCTCGTGTAAAACTCTACTATCCATATTACAATGCTAATAATAGAAATATTTTAACCACAATTAGTTTTCAAAATAGTGAATAAGTTTGTATATTTAATAGGTATAAAGATGCTATCAAAATAGTGAATAAGTTTGTATACAGAAATATTTTACCCCCAATCATCTGGTGAGAAAGATGCCTTGTACCATAAAATCTGGTACGGCTGACTGTATGTTATCAGTTGGCCCTCCTGCCTCCAGGGACTTTTGGTATGTTGCAAGCACCATCCAAATTTATTTATACTCCAGACCATATGCAAGTGGGACCCATGTCTTAGTGATCCAGACCGTTGATTAATTGACCCTAGATGGACCATGTCCAAAAAAATTGACTTTGGTTAGAGAACGCTAGCCTTCTGATTTTGTGGTCTTCAAATGAACGGTTACGAAGGGAAGCATAGCAACAGTCCATATTCAACGAAAGAAACGCCGAAGAATAGTGGTCAGGATCTTTCTATCCGGGACGTTTAACGGTCTGGATAACTGGATCAATATGCCCCACCACCGAGAACCCGAGTTATACTCGGGTCGAGCATTATGGAAGGAGTCGACGTGGCAGCTGCTAAGGCAAACGACAAACGCTCGTCTCACCGTCTGCCGCGTCACCTGCTTTTCTCCCACGTTACCGAAAAGTCAACGTAAATGCCCTGCCTTCTTGCTTAAATAGCGAAATTGCCCCCGGGAAGTACGACAGCGGCAGCGACATTCGCTGAGTATTATGGTACGGCAATACGCGATCCTATCAGTACACTTGTCGCTGGCTCCATACTCGGGTTTTAAGTTCGTCCATGTGGGGCCCACGGTTCAGTGATCCCACTCCGCTCGAGCCAGAAGTTCCATCATGGTGGACCGTTCCTTAAAAATATCCCGTATTACGCTTTCCTCGCCAGATTTATGGTCCTATTGATCTTCTTTAATTTCGACCGTCCGTTAGATGTCCAAAAATCGGCCAACCTTGATACACAAACAGTGTAATTTTTTTACTAATGGCCCATCCGAATTTTCCCCCTCTATTTGACGGTTTGATTTGAATTACCGTATGCCACGCGGCACTTCCTAGATAGCGTTCATTCTGGAGTTATTTGATGGTATGACGGAGCATGATAGTTGATATGAATGCACTCTTGTTCTAACTAAAGATGAGGGTCTAGATTACAGAACCTATCATGGGCCTTGCCATCTTCTCAAATCACATGGATTTACTAAACTTAAATGCTCTGATTAAAGGAAATCTGTCGTCGAATTCAGATTGTTTCATTTAAACCGTCCATTAATGGTGATGACTCTTCAAATTGCCCGTAGCAGTTTCACGAAAAATCCAGACCGTCCAAAATATTGAACTAATTATGGATAAAATATAATCCAAAAATAAGCTGAGGAAATGAATTTCTACCGATCCATTCCCTTAATTATGGTTTCTAAATATTGCTGTGATTGTTATTTCTTTTGCAAGAGCAATGGATTCATCAGTTTTAGTGTATCCCTAATTGTGGGGATCATCTTGATGTAGTTTTTACTTAAATCCACACCGTTCATCTGTTTTAAAACATATTATTTTATATCATGATCCCATAAATGAAGTGGATCTAAATCTCAGGTGGACCTCACCACAGAAAAAGCTGCAATTGACCGTTAAAACTTCTTGTGGGCCACAAAAGCTTTCGATCAAGCCGATATTTGTTTGTTCCCTTCGTCGGCTCACATTTTATATCATGATTTTCATATTTGCGAACGATTGATTGTTTTAGCTCAGCATGGTAAGCATTGACGGGAGCATTGTTGACAATGTCAATCCTTAGCTAGAACAATCAGGTGATCAGCAAATAGGAAAATTCTGTTAAGATCGAGTAAACAATCGGCCTCTGGCCAAAATAACACTAGCTGGATAACCAAACATTACATCTGAGCCTTTTTGAATAAAATATTGTGAGACTAAAAATTTTAAAAATATTTTCACATTTGGTAGATTATGAACCTTCCACCAAGTGGGCCAAAAAATAGATAAATAATTAAATATCAGTTCAAAGGAGAGTGTCAAATATCTTAAAACCTTGGAACGTTTCTTACCTGAAAGAACGGTTGTGGGTGCCTTAATTCATTGGACGTTAGCAATGTTCTCAACTTTTTAAACGAGACGCTAAGTTTTAATCTGAACCATCCTTTAGTTCCGTATCAACGCTGTCAGGCCACCCAAAACTGCACTCAGATGATCTTGGCCAATTGGGTGGATTCTCTACTTTCCGCCGAATGGGCCAAAAAATTAATGGGATTTCATTTTAGAGGAGAATGTTAGATATCTTAAATTTCAGGACATCTTTCCAAAAGAAAGGCCGTCCACACCGTCCCAAGTTTTAATCTGAACCGTCCTCTAGTTTCATATCATCACTGGCAGGCCATGTACCAAAAATCACATGGATCACTGAGGTGGGTGGATCCCTGACCGTGGTGTCGACTATGTGATGTGTGTGTCTTACATCCACACCGTCCATCCATTTTGAAAACTCATTTGAGAGCATGATTCAAAAAATGAAGTAGATCCAAATCTCAGGTGGATCATAATACAGTAAACAGTGGTATTCAAACATTAAAAACTTCTAGCGGGCCACAAAAGTTTTGGATCGAGATGATATTTCTGTGGTCTCCTAATCCAGGTCTTTGTGACCTTTTCAATAGGTTGGATGGAAAATGAACACTCCAGTAGCCCCATAAAGTTTTTATGGTGGGGATTCAATCACTACTGTCTCTTGTGGTATGGTCCATCTACGAGTTGAATTTGCTTCATTTGTTGGATAATGCCCTAAAATGAGCTTTCAAAGTGCATGCACCGTGTGGATGTAAGGCGCATGCATAACAGTGCCCCCCACGGTTGGAGATCCACCATACACCACCCCCATTTTAGGACATGAGAACAAAAATGGGCCGGATTTAAGACTCAAGTGGGCTGAAAACGTGAGAATTGAACGTCCACATTTGAAATATTTGTGGGTCCCAAAAAGTATAGAATCTGGCTAATATTTGCGTTTTCAGTTCATCCTAGTAGGAATGACATTATGAAAGGTATGGATGGCATATAAACATCAGTGTGGAACCCAGGAAGGTTTCAACAGTAGGATTTTCCCTACCCATCTCTTCCCATCTTTTCCTTTAGTGCAGCCCACCTGATTCTTGGATCCAGCTCATTTTTTGTCGTACGTCCTAAAATGAGCTCACAAAACGAATGAACGGGTGAATTTATCACAACCATCATGGTGGGTCCCACTTAGGTTCTCAGCGCAGTAACTTGGTGGGAAAGGCTTTCGCAGGAAATCCAGGTCCATTATTCGGCTGGTTATGATTTCATGATCTCTCATGTTATGTGCGTCCTATAAGCATCCAACGGTCTTAAACAATCGATCGCCCTTAAAATTCGACGGTAGCTATTACATCAACCACTTGATTTTTTTGATGGCTGGATTTGCTTTCCATAATTGCATAAAATCATAAATCTTGGGAAAACAACACAATTTTTATTTTTTATTTTTTGGCAGACATAAATTGTCACATTTTAATCCGTGAAAAGGGTGGGACACAATGTCCTAATCACATGGTATGAAGATCATGCGATCCCCAGTCATTGTGTCGCTCATACATTTACGTTGAGTCATAACATCGGCTGTGTACCGTTTGATCATCCTGATTTGGTGTGGCCCACCGTTTTCCCGTTTTCATGGATCGAATATTCTACTCATGATATGTTGTTGGGAAAGAAATGGCACGTATACCTGCTGCAGTTGATCATTTCTCTGTACATATTGCATTCTTTTGTGAACTCTTTTCTGCCAACGTGTCATACTTGTAGAACATCCAATCCATGCAAAGTGTGGGCCGGACCATGAAGATGACCTATGAAAGAAATCAGGTCGATCCGGTTATGTAATAGGAAATGGGACAAAAATAATTGGACAGACGATAGTGTGACTCGGTGTACTGGTGTGGCCCACTCAATGAGTTGATTGGATTGATTTTTGTAATAGATGATCAATAATATGTGACCCAACTTTTAAATGGATCAGATATTCTATATATCTGATACGTTGGCGGGAAAGATAGGTTTATTACCAAACACAAACCGTTATAGCCCATGAAAGATATCGCTGTATTTACAGAAGTAATATGGGCCGTCGATATAGGCCTAAGTAGGCCTGCACTCGGGTCGGGTTAGGGTCGGATTGGCCCAACCCTGAACCGAGCCTAAATATATTTAAAGGTTCGGGTTTCAGTCCTGGTCATGACCGGGTTGGGTTGACCCAACCATAACCCTACCCTACTTGTAAAAGGGTCAACCCTAACCCTACCCTACTCTTTATGCTAAATTGGATCGGGTCGGGTCAGGTTATGACTATATTTCTATGGTATAGTCCACCTAAGATTTGAATAAGCTTCATTTTTGGTATCATATCCTAAAATGATCTTTCAAAATAGTTGGATGGTGTGGATTTAAGACACATAGCCAGAGGTCACCCACCTTGTGGATCCCAGATGTTACCTAATTTGCTCCCTATGAGTGTGAGATGAGCTTAACTTGGGTGAGAGTCGGTGAGACCGGAACTAGCCATGTAGGTGAGACCCTAACCATGAGGCTCACCTCGATGTATATATTGTAAATCCATGCCATTCATCTACGTTTTCAGATTATTATATGACATAGTCCTAAAGGAAGCAGATAAAAGCTTTAGGTAGACCACACCACAAAAATTAGTGGTCATTGAACTCCCACCATTAAAAGATTCTAGAGTCCACCCTAATGTTTATTGACCATCCGACCTATTGATAATGCTATATAGATATTTCTAAAAGCAATAAACTAGTATAAACGGGGTGGTTTGGGTCAAGCGGAACGGGTTGGGTATACATGGGTCAGGGTACGGGTCGGGTCAGCCGGGTTTGGCATGTACCCTAAACCATACCTAAATTAAAAACGGTCCAGCCGCATCTACTTAGGACCGGACCGTTTTCTCAACTAGGTTAAGATGGATCGGGTTTCTACCGACTCGGGTTGGGCAGGTTGGGCGGGTTAACGGGCAGATGTGCAGCCCTAGGCCTAAGGGTGGTGAATGCTACGATATCCAATACACCAATTTAAAAACTTATTTTTACGTATATTTACCTTACCAAATCTAATACATGTACCGAAAATCCACAACCAAACCAAACACACCTGTTTTTACAGTGAAACATGGGCCTATGGGCGGCATTGGGTGAGCCTTACGATCGAACCACCCTTCCTACCCGGCCCACGTTCCAATACTCTAGCCTCCACAACACTTCCCCTTGAACTACATATTCCTACAGCATGCTTGGCCAAAAATCCACCCCCCTTCCCACCCATCATGTCCCTCCCCGACGATGTCCCACCTCTCTGTCGATCTCGGCCGTTGACGACGACGTAAGCCCTGCGGTAGCACGCGTTCGTGGACTCAAGTATCTGGTCCAATTGCCTTGAGATCCTCTCAATCTCGTAAGAGTCGAGCAGTGACATTTTGGTGTGGCTCGGGCTTAAGCTCACTGGGCTGAACCGATCAGGTGTGCGTGATGAGTCCGATAGGCGATCCTTCGCGCCCCGCATGGCTTCGAGCTTGTACCGAGACGGTCTGGCCCCCTGGTGCGTCTTTGAGATGTCGAATTCGCGCACCGGTCTGCCGTCGCACCCGGTCCCGTGCTGGTACCAGGCCCAGGCCGCAGCTTTAACTAGTGACTGTTGCTCTATGCTTTCCTTTGACATCCTTTGATGCTGGAGAGAATTGCTTGTAGAAGTCTCAAAAACGGTAGTAGATATAGGCCTTAGTGGATGTTTGTCACGTGTAGAGAAGAAGAAGGTTATCTTGTATTAGCTTACTTGGGCCCACGTTGAATGGTCAGAAATTAAATTGGAGCATTCATGAGGTAGCCCACCAGGAGCCCACAAAAGTTCCCGTAGGGAAATTGCATGATGTGTACGGCTTTTGGTAGTCTGCATGACCACATTAAATCCGTATGAAGGCCTCACACCACACATGAGCCAACACCTTGGTCATTTAAAAAAGAAAACGAAGGGTGAGATCTTCTGTGGATGGCCCATTTTGCATTACTTTCTTCCATTTCTAATTTTAACCGTTATTTTGTAGGGCCTGGTGAGATCCAACGGATCATACTTTCTGTGTGATTTTTTTTTTTTGCAATAATGGATTATCGGTAGGCTTACGTATAGAACGAGCGGTTGCGATTATGGAACATGGATCCCAGGGATGGAGGAAGGGCTGAGGAGTGATGCTCCTGCATACCACTGATCTTCTTCTTTTTTCGCTTTTAGGGTGTTCGGGAATTAGGTGCGTTCACATTATTTTGGATTTTGGGGAAATACAGGGGTGAAGTTTGTCCACATATGGGCTTGAGGTGGATGCGCTTGAAACGTAGGTACCAAAATGACAAGTAGTCGGACATGACATGGCATGCTAGGACATGGATTCTGTGGATCTAAGAACCACAGAGGTCCGTGGATCTGTTAACTGTGACGTCGTCCATGATGTATGTGTTTTACATTCACGCTGTTAATTTGTTTTGCTAGCTCATTTTAAGGCATGAGCTCAAAAATGAAATAAAACTAATCCAAATCTTAGGTGAACTACAATAAAAACTGTGGTGATTGATGATTGAACGGTCACCATTAAAAACTTCTTAAGAGCCACAAAAGTTTTGGATCAAGTTGGTATATGCGCTTTGTAGGACCTTATCAACGGGTTAGATGGCAAATAAACATTACATTGCCCTCTAAAAAGGTTTGAACTGTCGGTGTTATTATCCCCACTATTTCCTGTGATGCTGTCCATATAAGCTTTGAATATGCTTTTTTTCTTCTTTTTTATTTTTGCTCTTGGCCTAAAATGAGCTGGCAAAATGATGAACGGCTTGCATATAAAATACATACATCATAGTGGGCCTATAGTCATTGATTTGGGTCCTTGGCTCTTTGACTTGGCTCTCTTGATGCTGTCCACAAAAGCTTCATTGATTGAGTAGATGATCCAGACCGTTCAATTGCCATGTGATCTGAGTCTTCGCATGTGACAGGATCATGGGTATGCATAGGCATGGAAACAGCAACATGGCATCCCATTCGCTTGACATGAATGAGGCATGTGCAAATGCACGGAGCCCCGCTGTCTGTCTCCTTTGGTGGACCTTTATGTGAATGGAAATGGATTAGATAATTGTGGAGAGTTGCGACGGATTATAGGGTGCTCCTCATCCTCACATGAACAGTTTGCTTATGTGCATTAATTCTTATATATGGGGCCCATGGTTCGTTGATCCAAACCGTTTATATAATGTCCCTCGTTGTAATGAAGGACCCCATTTGTATGATTTGAACTATCTCATTGATAAGAAGAGAAGCTAGTAAATCATCAAGGAAAATAGTTTACCAACGGTCCACATTCAATGTAAGAAAATTCCAGATATCTGAAAGATAGAATGGCCATCCACATCAACAGTGATAACATGAGATCAACGGTTTGGATAACCTAACCATGGGCTAAGTGTATAAAGATCATGTGTGTTGAACGTCATTGATGATAAGGGCATGCAATCCCATTGAAGGCCAAGATAAAGAGAAATCAGGTTGAAAGTAGGGACCTTAGGCTTAGGGTTTAGATTTTGAGACCATATCACCTATGATGAGTCCTCAAAAAATGCTCATAACCTCTCGTGAGAGCTGATGTGCAGGTGAACATTCCCCTGTATTTTATGCATTTTATGCAGGTGAAAATGTAGCTTTTACCGGATGGGCCATGGCATCTCAAAAAAATCTGGTTTTGTCTTTTATACCACTGAAAATCTAGCAATTAACAGGTGGGCTATTATCAAAGAAAGAAAGTGACTAGAGGACTTCTTTTGTCTATCCATTTGTTTCATATGACGATGATATATATTACAGCGAGAATAGTCAGAACATTTTGCCCTCACAATTAATTTTCGACAGTGCAATAACTTTGTGTATTTAATTGTTATAAAAAACATTTTAAATAAAGTATACAATAAAGACATTTTATGAATATTTTAGAAAATCGAATATATGCCTACTTAATAATGTACACTTAAGATTCCATCCTACAAAAGTCAGTGATTAATTGTCTATATTTTTCCAGAAAATACAAAGCTGTTGAGGTATTTATATTTTTTCTAAAAAATAAAAAACAGTACGCATTGAATTTCTCTCTCACTAATGCCAACTTTCCCCAACACTTGGTGGCTCCCAACTAGGTGGGTTATTTTCCTAAACAAAATACTACATAGGTGAAACTTTCGTGAGATCCACCCCATCCATCATGTGTGTTGCCTCATTCTAACCATTGAACCCAAAAATTATGATCATCCAAAGCTCAGGGTGGTCTAGGAAAAAGTTAGAAAAGAACCTCCACCATTAATTTTGTGAAGGGTCTACTGTGTCGTTCATATGTCATCCAATCCATTCATCTAAGGTGCGTTATCATGATGAAAGAATTACCCAAAAGTGACCATATCATAAGACTTAGTTGGGCATATCATATAAATTTAGACGTTTAGGTATAAGTTTATGGAGCAGTCCACGTAAGAGTTGAATCAACCTGATTTTTCAAATCAAGGCCTAACAAGTTATGATTTACCTGATAAATGGGAAATCAGATTGGGTATGCTCTTATTAATACTGAGTAAACTCCATTGGGCCCACTGCGAATGTATGTGGTTTATCCACACCGTCCATCCATTTTTGCAGCACATTGTAGGGGCTGAGCATAAATTGAAGCATATCCAAAGCTCAAGTGGACCATGCAACAGAAACAGTGGGAATAATGATTTCCACCGTTGAAACTTTCCTAGACCCCATAGTGATGTTCATTTGTCATCCAGCCTATTCATAAGATCACATAGACATGGATGAAGGGAAAACACAAATATCAACTTGATCAAAAACTTTTGTGGCCCATTAGAAGTTTTCAACGTTAGACAATCAGTTCACACTTTTCCTATGGTGTGGTCTGGTTGAGCTTTTTTGAATCCGAGCTTAAAATTATTTGTTAAAATGGATGGACAGAGTAGATAAAACACATAAATCATGGTGAAACCCACGGAGTTTACTCAGTATTGAATTTCTATGCAATCCTCTCTCCGCAATCTCTTGCTTCCTTTATCCACATGCTTCGCACATGTCGCAAACCTACTAGTGGCGGCATTTCAACAGCAGGTCTCAAGTTTGAATACTAAGGAGACATAACTAACAAAAGAGGGGGAAAAAAGTACTATAATTTATAGTGCTCTTAGTTGCATCAATTCACTTGGACAGTCTAATTGACTTATTTAAATTGCCAAAATTCATAATCATTGAATGATCTAATACATCCTTGATTTGGCTTTATTTTATACCATCATGGCTCAATGATAAACATGTTGCATTTCAACATTGAGATCATGGATTTAAGTGCCCATGTGGTATGTGGGTGAGTGTGAATGTGTGTTAAAAAAATAAAAAATAATAAAATTATTTTCTAAGCCATGAATAAGGTGTTTACAATTGCCTATCAAATGGATAATGATTAATTACAATATTAAGGTTGACAATTATATTTTACTTTTTTACACTAAAATCGAGGAGGATTTAAAATTCATGTGGGACCCATTGTGATACATATGATTTATCTGTACTGTACATCCATTTTGCGAGGTGATTTTAGGGCATAAACCCAAAACTGACTGTACGTACATGCTGCATACGAAGGGATGGTATAAAGAAAATGGGTATAAAGAAAACGTCAGGAGACCATGATGTGCCCTAACAAACCGATGGATCAAATTGAAGATTGGACCTATTTTTGTATAACTACTCTCAATAGTCAGCATTAATGACCATTGATGAAACGGTTAATATTTGTATGGGATGTCTGCATGGCAGCTCAAGAAGCATATGATGAACCTGATGAACTGTTTATTATATTTTAATACACCAACGGTCCACAATCAAGGAAAATGGCCACAAATTGGACAGAATGGATTGAGGAATGGTCCATCCAGGATGGGGTTATCATATCAATGGCTTGGATAAGCCAGCGTTGACCCCTACACGCATGAACTCGATGATGGGGGAAGTTCCCTAGTGGCCCCTACAAGATAACTCAGACACATTAAAAACACTAAAATAAATTTCATGCTTGGCAGATGTCTGAATATAAATTCAGTCAAGTTTGGAAGTGGATTGATTCCTACCCCTGGCCTGGACAAAAATCGGTCCAGTCACGGGCTTTGTGGGGCCATCATGATATATACATATGGGTCTTATCCATGCAGTTTATCAATTTATTTTAAAATAATTTTAGTGCATGAGCTTAAAAAATAAGGTAGATCCAAAGCTTAAGTAAACCACACCATAGGAGGCCGCAGTGATAATGATACCCACTGTTGAAACCTTCCTAGGGCCCACCGTGATGTTTATTCACCGTCCAACCTGTTCATAAGGACACAAACCTAAATGAAGGGAAAACACAAATGTCATCTTGATCCAAAACTTTTGTGAAATCTAAGAAGGTTTCAATGGTGAGCGTTCACTTGAGCCTTAGATTTGTCTCATTGTTAGGCTTCCATCCTAAAATGATTTGAAAAAACAAAAAAAAAAAAAAAGTGAACAGCATAGATAAAACCCATACAACATGGTGGGCCCCACAGAGCCCCTGCCTACAGGCTTAAGAGTAATTAAGGGACAAAATTATATAATTATATTGGAAAAGAGCAATGCTCAAGTGCGATTAGAGAGCTAGAAGTTACAGTGCTCCTACTTGAATTGGGACAATTAAACAGTACAATCCATTATTCCAGACCGTTCATTAGGTCCAGCACATATATCATTGGTTATCATACAAACATCACAGTTAATCTAATAAATATACCCATTTGACAATAACCTCTAATATGGACGGTCAAGATCATTTACACAAAAATTGGTCCACTTGTCAATTTGGTCAGTCCATTTGTTAGGACCCATCATGGAATGCTAATGATTCTGAAGGATTACTTTTGTTAGGCAATTTTAACTGTTTCATGGATGACCTGGAAAGTGGATGGCTGTAAAATAAGGTCAAATCAAGGATATATTGGATCATTGTGATTTTTACATCATAGCACATGGAATGTGTTTATGAACTTAATGGACGGTTCAGATCAATTGATATAAGTGTCCAAGTGAACCAATGCAACTAGGAGCACAGTAACTTATGATGCTACGAGAGCTCCGAAGAGTTTCTCAATGGAGAACAGCTTTACACAATTGAGAAATTTCTCTTTGTAAACCTCAGTTTTTAACGAACAGCCAAAATAACCTCCAAAAACTTTACTTTCCTATTTTATTTCAGTTGTTGGGATGTATTTTTTCAGACAGAAATACCCTTGTGAATTCAAAGAGCACTCTTTGAATTCACAAGGGTATTTCTATATAAAAAAACACTAAAGAGTAAAGTTTAGAATTGTGGGAAAGTAAAGTTTTTGGAGGTTTATTTTGGACTATTTGGTCAAAACTGAGGTTACTAAGGTAAATTTTTTCTTTTTGATAGCAAGCTTGTTCAGTACAAAAGATGGGGTATTCAAGGCTACGTTTGGACGAAGAAACTCTTCACAAGTACCTTTTTAGAAACTCTGTGACCGTCGGAGTACGCAGCTTTGGTGGCTCCCGGGACTGTGGGGCCCACCATGATGTATGTATTTTATATCCATGCCGACCAACTGTTTTTCCACGCTCAATTTAGGACATGAGTCCAACAATGAAGCCAGATCCAAATATTAGAGACCACACCAGAGGAAACAGTGCTGAATGAATACCCACGGTTAAAAATTTCTAGGGGCGACAAAAGTTTTGGATCAAGCTGATATTTGTGTTTTCCCTTAATCCATGTCTGTGTAACTATATCAACAGGTTGGATGGCAAATAAACATTATGGTGGGCCTTAGGAAGTTTTAATAGTGGGAGTTCAATCACCACCGTTTATTGTGATATGGTCCACCTTAGATTTGGGTTGGCCTCGTTTTTCGACACATGCCCTACAATGTCCTGAAAAAATGGATGGACGGAGTGGATATAAAAGACATCTATCATGATAGGCCCCACACTTCAGTAACCACCGAGCTCAGTGGCTGCCTGCATCCACCTAAGCCACGTCCCCCTTGGCAGGGCAAGGGACAAAAAAGGGACGTGTGGATTATCTTTTAACGCTAATCTGGAAAATCTTTTATCCAAACAGAGCCTAAGCATGTCAAGGAGTTGTTCTGCCCTGGTCCCAGCGAGGAGAATTTTGCTACATTGCGTACGCTGCGTACGCCGCAATCCCAGCCGTTGGTAGATATCCGAATCTCCAGGCATAGAAGGCGGAGAGGGCGAGTCTCTCTCCTCTCCCCTCACGCTCCTCCGAGAATCTATCCAACCTGGCCAGGATTGGAAGTCAGTCTTGTGCGGACTATGGGACCTAGGTAAGTTATGTTTGTGAGAAATCCAACCCGTTCATTCATTTTGTGAGTTCATTTTAGGACGTGAGATAAAAAATGAGATGCATTGGTGAACCAAGTGGGCCGCACTAAAGGTAAAGGTGGATAGGGAAAGAACTGATTGTGTTGTGTGTATTTTATCCACTCCGTCCATCCATTTTACCATATAATTTTAGGGCTTGATATAAAAAATGAACCATATCCGAAGTTTAAGGGGATCCCACCACAGTAAACAGCGTGGATTGAACATTTACCATTGAAAAATTCTTAAGGGCCGCAAAAGCTTTGTATCAAGCTGATATTTTGTTTTTTGTTTTTTTTTACCTTCATCCATATCTGTGTTATATTATGAACAGGTATAATGACAAATAAACACCGGCCTTAGGAAAGTTTCAACGGTGGAAATCATTATTCCCTCAATTTTCCGTGTTGTAGCACACTTGATCTCTCATGTGTTTCAATTTTTGACTCAACTGTCCTCCAATATAGATAGTTAAGGAAAAAAAATAAAATAAATTAGATAATCATTCATATTCAAGCTATAAAAGTTCAAATATTCTATTGTGCGGCATTTCAATTAAGGTATTTTTTTGAAATGTATTTTTTTTTGTGTGTGGCCATCCATGGTGAGGCCCTTCTCATCTATGGTTTGGATCACTGAACAATGGGCCCATTTGAACAAGTTGCGATGGGCCCATTTGAACAACGCTGCAGCTTACAGAGGCTTCCAAAAGCCTTTGGCACGGAGTTGCGATGGAAGTTTATGTGGGGCTTACCATGATGATTGTGAGAGATCTACCCCATCTATCTGTTTTGTGATCTCATTCTAGAACGTGTGACAAAAAATGAGTGTGATCCAAGACTTGAGTGGGCCAAAAACATGAGGATTGAACGTCCATAATTGAAATATTTGTGGGGCCGTAGAAGTTTTGAATCTGGCTAATATTTGTGTTTTCAGTTCATCTTCGTGTTTTCAGTTCATCTCAGTAGGAATGACATTATGAACGGTATGGAAGGCATATAAACATCAAAGACGACCCAGGGATATTTCAAAAGTAGGAATTTCCCTAACTACCTTTACTTTTAGTGCGGCCCACTAGGTTCACGGATCGGGCCCATTTTTTGTCTCACATCCTAAAATGAGCTCACAAAATGGATGGACGGGATGGATTTCTCACAAACATCAACTGTGGGACCCACCTGGGTTCCCAGCGCCCAAAAGTCTCCAAAGGCTTTCGCACGAAACCGACTTCCGATTCATGCCAGGCTGGATAGATTCTCGGAGGAGCGAGAGTGGAGAGGAGAGAGACTCGCCCTCACCGCCTTCTATTCCCCTAGAGATTCGGATCCCACCCACAGCTGGGATTGCTGCGTACGCAAGCCGTGGGTGTAGCAAAATTCTTCTCTGGTCCCACCCACAAGATGGCTAATGACCGTCATTTTCTGATAGGGTCCCAGCCCTATCAAGCCCATATGAAAAGGGCATCAGATATTTTATCAGGGTGACTGGAAACGGGCTAGGTGTTTATTGAGAGTTGGATTGTAGAGTGTTGGTGTTGCTCATTGGCACATTCGCTGATGCACATGATTTCCTATAAGTGGGGTCCATGGTTCATTAATCCAACCATTGATATTTGGTTGATTCCAAAGCTTTCATTGATGAGAAGAGAAACAAGTAAATCATCGAGCAAAAGAGTTAACCAACGGTCTACATTAATTGTAAGAAAAGGCCAGGTATCTGAGAGGATGTCCCCCATCAACATGAGATCAACGGTTTGGATCACCTAACCATGGGCCAACTGTACAGAGATCATGTGTGTCAGCAAACGTACACTTACAGAGAATGCCACGGCTGTTGAACATCATTGCTGATGAGGGCAATCCCACCGACGGCTATGATCAAGAGAAATCAGACCACATTGGCCAAGATGGGGCACAAAAAAGGGACCAGGAATTCCATGGGACCCACCTCACACACAAGTTGACACCAGTTGGCATGTGCTTAGAAATGATCAATATTTCCTTTTGTCACGTGTGTAATTATCCTGTCCCTACGAATGTGGGCCACACCCATGATGATTATCCAGCACAAAAATCACGTTGATTCACACATTGGGCAGGATGCAACTTTAACAGTACCAAGGGGCAACCGAGAGTATTGACTTGGACGCGGATTGGGCATGCGGTGTACCCCCCACAGGATCTAGCTGGAGAAGGACGGTGCTGGTAGGGGATCTGTGGGGCCCTAGTCATGCAACGCACCCACCCAGTTAATCGCGGTACACACCCACCCGGTCAGTCATACCCACTAGTGGGGTTAGCAGTGGGAGTTTCACCCTGTGGGTTTCGATACCTAGACCTCTTGTTGAAACTCCTCAAGTCTTCCAACGAGGTAAAGGCTCCAAACCCGCCGTGATGTTTATTTGCCATACAACCTGTTTATAATATCACATAGATCAGAATGAAAGAAAAAACATAAATATTAGCTTCATCCAAAACTTTTTAATAACTTTGGACAATTCTTTTTTTTTGTTGTTGTAATTTCTCATACATGCCATCAAAATTTTCATAATTAGTTGTCTTACAACCAAATCAATATGATTATAGACACCCCACACAAAATGAGAATAAATTATAACTTAATAAAAAATCCAAATCTATTAATATATTTTTCAAGTGAAGTGATGCAATTAAGACCGCTAACGATGTTATGAGAGCACCCAAGAAATTTTCATTGAAAAAGAGCTTCCAATGCTTAGTAATTGATAGCGATCATGTTTAGTACAAAAGATGAGGCATTCAAGGCTTAGCTTGGAGGACAAACTTTTCAGAATCGAGATTTAAGAAAATCCCAATTCCTGGGATTCCACAAAGGATGCGATTAGCTGCTAACAGCTTCAGTAGCTATCTCACTGCCGAAGTGATATTACCAAGTTTTGTGGAGCCCACCATGATGTATACATTGTATCCACACGTCTATCCATTTGGAGAGATCATTTTAGGGTGTGAGTCAAGCGTATCGAAATGTCAAGTGGACCCATGGACGCACGACCGAAAATAGTGGGGACATCGATGCTCATCATTGAACCCTTCATAGGGCCCACCATGATGTTTATTTGATATCCAACTTGTTCATAAGTTCACATGGACATGGGCGAGAGAAAAAAAATAAATATAAGCTTGATCGAAAACTTCTATGGCTCCTAAGAAGCTTTTAATGGTAAGCATTCACTTGAGCTTTGGATCCGCCTCAGTCTTTGGCTTATTTCCTAAAATCATCTCTCCAAATCGATGGACGATGTGGATACAACGCATACATCATGGTGGGGGCCACAGAACTTGGTGATGTTACTCCAGTAGGGAGAGATCTACTGAAGCTCTCAGTAGCTAATCCGCATCCTCCACTAGCTCAGAAACCCTGTGCCCTTACTAGTATGTATCTTCGGTAGCTCCCAGTACTGTGGGGCCTACCATGATGTATGTATTTTATATCCATGCCGTCCATCTATTTTTCCAGCTCAAGCAAGTATGTGAGTCCAAAAATGAAGCAGATCCAAATGTCATGAGCCACACTAAAGAAAACAGTGGTGATTGAACGTCCACCATCCTCAGAGCTACAAAAGTTTTGGATCAAGCTTACATTTGTGTTTTCCCTTAATCCACGTGTGTGACATTATCAATAGGTTGGATGGCAAATAAACATTATGGTAGGCCTTTGAAGTTTTTAATGCTAGGTGCTCAATCATCACTGTTTCTTGGGGTATGGTCCACTTTAGATCTGGGTCTGCTTTATTTTCCAGCGCATGCATTAAAATGAGCTGGCCAGCTGGCAAAATGGATGGACGACGTGGATATAAAGTACATATAACATATTGGGCCCTCCAGTCCTGGAGCCACCGAGCTCAGTGCTGCGTCCATGGAAGCCACCTACTGACGGCTGACCTTGCCAGTAGCAAGGTGGCTACTGCACAGTGCTATGTGGCCATCATGACATGTGTTTTATCCACTCCGTCCATCTATTTCTCGTTATTTTAGGGCACAAAGCAAAAAAAAAAAATGAGGCAGGCACAAATCTCAAATGAACCACACCACTAGAAGACAGTTGTGATTGAACACACACCACTAAAAGCTTCCCAGGGCCCACTGTAATATTTATTTGCCGTCCAACCTGTTGATTAGCTCACACAAACCTAGAAGAAGGGAAAACACAAATATCAGCTTCATCCAAAACTTGTGGTCCATATAAACTTTCAATGCTGGGCATTCAATCTCAACTTTTGTCCTGTGATGTGGTCCGATCTACCTCGTTTTTTGTCTCACTCCCTAAATTGATCTGGAAAAATGGATAGAGAGCATGGATAGAACACATACATCATGGTGGCACCCATAGAGCAACATTCAGTTCAGTAGCTACTCGCTAATAACTACATTAGCAGCTAATACGCGTCCTGGCAAGAATAGTGACGAAAATGACATATTTGGATTATTTTTTAACGCTATTCTGGAAGATATTTTGTAGAAACAGAGCCTAAGCATGTCAAGGAATTGCTATGTCCCAATCCCACTTCCAAAATGGTCAATTACCATCATTTTCTGATTGGGTCCGAGCTCTGTCAGACCCACATGAAAAAAGCGAAAAGCATTGTCTTGTGTAAGACATGATTAAAGGTAAAAAAAATCATATGATATTTTATTATATGGTGAATGAAAATGGGTTAAATAATTGTTGAGAGTTGGATGGATTATAGGGTGCATCTCATCCCCACATGAAGAGTTCGTCGACGCGCATGATTTCCTATATGTGGGGCCCATGGTTCGTTAATCCAACCGTTGATATGATGTCCCTCGTCGTAATGAGGGACCCCATTTGGATGATTCCAATGCTCTCGTTGATGTGAGGAGAAACAAGTAAATCATTGAGGAAAAGAGCTAACCAACGGTCCACATTAGTTCTAAGAAAAGGCCAGGTATCTGAGAGATAGAAGGATATCCCCCATCAACGGTGATAACATGAGATCAACGGTTTGGATCACCTAGCCATGGGCCAACTGTGTAGAGATCATGTGTGTCAGCAAACGTACACCTATAGATTGCTGATGATGGCTATCCCATCGACGGCCATGATCGAGAGAAATCAGGCCATATTGCTCGAGATGGGGCAAGAAAAGGGGGGCCAGGAATTCCATGGACCCACCTCACACACAAGTTTACACTAGTTAGCACGTGCACACTGCAAAGATTTTCTTAGGTCTCCTTGCATGGATCTCCTTAGAAATTATTAGTACGGCAGTAGTATGATAAGTTTCCTTCGTCACGTGTGCAATTATCCTGTCCCTACAAATGTCGGGCCACACTATGATGATTCCCTGGCATTAAAATCACGTTGATTCACACATTGGGTAGGATGTAACTTTAATATCAGCAATCGATGGTATGACTTGGACGCAGATTGGGTACTACCCCCACAGGACCTAGCTAGAGGCAGAAGGTCCTTCGGGGGATCTGTGATGTAATGTTTTTTACCCACATTGTCCATCTATTTTGGCAGACCATTTTGGCACATGAGCCCAAAAAGGAGGTAGATTGAAGTCTCAAGTAGACCACACCACAGGAAGCAATTGTGACAATGATGCCACCATTGAAATCCTCTTAGCACCCACCATGATGTTTACTTGCCAAAAAACCTGCTCATAAGGTCACATAAGCATGGATGAAGGGAAAACATAAATATTAACTTGATCCAAAATTTATATAACCATCAAGAAGTTTTCAATAATAGGTGTTCAATCCCCACTCCTTCCAGCACCAAGGTTCATTTAAGCCGTCAATGTAGCTTCATCTTGGGCTTATGCCTTAAAATGACCTCTCAAAGTGGATGGAGGGCATAGCCGTTGCAAACAAAATGCCACATGAGTGAAACATTCATGAGATCCACCTTGTCCATCTTTTTTTTTCTTTCTTTCTTTTTTTTTTTTTTTCTTGAGGTCAGACATGCAAGGCACACACCCTGTTGTAACGCCCAGGCATCCCTTGCCCATCAAGTATGTTGCTCTATTCTAACCATCCAACTTAAAAATCATAACCATGCAAAACTTTGGTAGACCACACCATAGGAAAAGATTAGAAAGAAACCTCAGCCATTAATTTTATGAAGGGCCTAAAGTCATGTTTATGTGTCGTCCAATCCGTTCATCTGAAGTGCCTTATCATGATGAAAGAATTATCCAAAGTTCACAGTATTCCAAAACTTTGTTAGACCATAACACATAAATTTAAACATTTTTAGTATTCATTTATAGAGTGGCCCACCTAAGAGATCAATCAGCATGATTTTTCGAATCAAGGCCAAAGGTGTGGTTTTCCTAATAATGGAATAGATTTTATGCACGTTTAATCATTTAGCCCACGTAAGCATAAGAAACCCCTATATGGACCCATGTGAGATGTACTTTTAGGTGCTTTTCAACTTTGCTTTATCCACATGCTTCACACATGTTGTATACCAACTACTACAACCAATAATAGAAGTAATGGTGATGATGATAGAGGGTGCAGCTTCAGTGGATCCCTTGACTGTGGGGCCCACCATGATGTAAGTTCCTCAAGGTTTCCTAGCCGCACCTTGTAGTGTAAGGGTTTTTTTTTTTTTTTTTAATGGGATAGTTCACACACCCCCATTGTTAGTACACCCACACACACTATAAGCCACATCAAAATGTTAGCCACCCCCATTATGGGAATTGATACATGACCTCAGTATTGAGACGAGGCTATCTTCACTCAGTATGCCACTTCAGCTCTGCACCTGGGTGTTGCTCTTAGTGTAAGGTTAATGCAAAATAACGGATCATCTATACATTAGTTATAATGATCAAAAGATTGAATAAATGAATTTTTAACTATGTACCTAAATGACATCAGGTTATTTAGATATGTGTATTCGAGGACTAAACATATGTTTATAAAAGAGGATACAGAGTAACTCAACCCATATAAAGTAATTCAACCATCACAAGCTGCTCATCTCTTAATAGTGTAAATGCGTCTAACTAAAGAATTATGTAGCAGTTTGACCTGTGCCGTTCTTATTACGCAACTTTGGTGGCTACTAACACTATAGATCCATCATGTTGTGTTTTATTTTCGAGTCTAAAACTGAAGCAGATCAATGGTGATTGAACACCCACCATTAAAAACTTTTATAAGCTACAAAAGTTTTGGATCAAGTTGATATTTATGTTTTCCCTTAATTCAGGTCAGCATGCCCTTATCAACAGGTTGTATGGCAAATAAATATTATGGTGAGCCTTAAGAAAGTTTCAATGGTGGGTGTCATTATCCCACTTTTTCAAGTGGTGTTGTCCACTTGAGCTTTGGATATGCTTCATTTTTTGGCTTATGCCATGAAATGAGCTGACAAAACGGATGGACGGTGGGGATATAAAACATATACATTGCCTGTGGACCCCACAGTCCCAGAACTACCGAGCGCAGTGGCTCCCCACATCCACCGAAGCAGCGTTCCCATTAGGCAGGTAAGGGACGAAAATGACACATTTGGATTATCTTTTAACGCTACTCTGGAAGATATTTTGTCCAAAACTAAGCATGTGAAGGAATTGTTACCCTCATCTAACCGCAAAATGGCCAACTACCTTCACTCTCCTTCTAACCGCAGGGCCCACTTCGATGTATGCAATATAAATCCACGTCGTCCATCTGTTTTTTCAGATTTTTTTAGGGTGTGGTCCCAAAAATGAGAAAGATACAAATTTCAGGTGGACCACACCACAGTAAACAGTGATCGTTGAACGCCCACCATTAAAAACTTCCTAGGATCCACCGTAATGTTTTTTTACCATCCAGACTATTGATGAGATCACACAGACATGGATGAAAGGAAAAAAACAATTATCAGCTTGAACCAAAATTTGTGTGGCCCACCAAAGGTTTTTTAATGGTCAATAACCACTGTTTCCTATGGTGTGGTCCAATAAAAATTTGTATATGCTTCATTTTTCGGACGATTCCATAAAATAAGCCTTGAAAACAGATGGACAGCACAGATATACATTACATACGAGGTGAGCCCTACGGTCATGATCGCACCGACATCGATGGTTCCGGGTAAGTCGCGCTCGTGTAACTGGCTATTTACTGGGAGTTGGACTTCCCTGATGGCAGCAGACCGGAGCGGATTAGGTTCGGCCCTTACCGTGGGCCCACCTTAATGTATGTATTTTATATCCATGCCGTCCATCCGTTTTTTTCCAGATCATTTTAGGGCATTAGCCCAAAAATGAAACAGATCCAAGTCTTGGGTGGACCATACCATAGGAAACAGGGGTGATTGAATGCCCCATCACTAAAAACTTCCTAAGGCCCACCGTAATGTTTATTTGCCATCCAACCTATTGATAAGGTCAAAACCCTGGATGAATGGAAAAAAACAAACATCAGTTTGATACAAAACTTTTGTAGCCCACAAGAAGTATTTAATGGACCCCAGGCCCATCCCATTTACACCATGTCCACCCTGCAGGCAGGGGGTTGGATAGTGTTTGGCTCAGCTTCTCAGATAGCTGAGGAAACCAAGCTTGAGATGTAGTCCATGGCCCTACGGTCTGGCCCAGTTGCACTGCTGAACCTCACTCAGAAGATTTTGCACTCCAATGCCACTTACAGGAAAACGCCTACAAACACCTGCATGATGAGTTCTCAGCTAGCCCATCTTTGGAGTCAATGTATCAGTTGTGTAGGACATCCATACCATCCAAACCAAACAGCGGATTCCACGATGAAGATCCCATGGAGCATGAACCTCTGACATCTGGTCTCACTCAACGTAGTTTCAGCCGCCTGATGAGCGAATCTGCCTGACCATCAGGATAGATTATCTCCATTGGTGGGCCCACCATTTTCACATTGGCAGCAAAGAGTCCGAGGAAGAAAATTATGCTCCAAACGGACACGATGGATTGGGAAGAGATTATGTAAAACTCATGTACAGTCAATCTCCCACGTCCAATCATGGATGGGAGGAATCCCAACACGCATTTGAAAATGGAAATTGAGAATTCCCATTTTGGAAAGTGTCCTATTCCTGCCCACAGTCCTTGGATAATGGGGAATAGTGCACACCAATTCTCTGCATACATGCCAAAGTTGAGACCCAGTACATCATATGATAGAATGTCCCCAGCATCGGTGTTTAGGAACACACTTGCATTGGGATTACCACCCACTACTCCAAAATTGGTGGGCCATGTGCAAAATGCCTCCCCCTACAAACGATGGGAGATGTCATAAATGGATACTCAAAACAGTCGGGGGCGGATTAGGTGAGACCCCGGATCCACCGAGGTGGGCGGGACCCCTGACTGTGGGGCCCACTGTGATGTATGTGTCTACATCTACACCGTCCAGCTGTATTGAAAGCTCATTTTAGGGCATGATCCAAAAAATGAGATGGACCATAGTACAAGACACAGTGGTGATTGACCATTAAAAGCTTCTTGTGGGCAAAAAAATCTTTGGATCAAGATGATATTTGTGTTTTCTCTTCATCTAGGTGTTTGTGAGCCTACTGGTGAGGATTCAATCAACAGGTTGGATGGCGAATAAACATTCCAGTGGAATCAATCAAGTTTTTAATGGTGAGGATTCAATCAAGACTGTTTCCTGTGGTGTACTCCACCTAAGATTTGTGTCAGCTTCATTTTTGGGATCATGCCCTAAAACGAGCTTTCAAAATAGTTGGACGGTGTGGATTTAAGGCATATACATCACTGTGAGCCCCACAGTCAAGGGTCCCACCCACCTCCGTGGATCCGGGGTCTCACCTAATCCGCTCCTGAAAACATTCTTAGATAAGGGAGGCGATTAGCGGGCGCGACTTGGGTGAGACCCCGGAACCAGCGATGTGGGTGGAACCCTGAACCTAGGGCCCACCTGGATGTATTCTTTGTAGATCCATGCCGTCCATCTATTTCTTCATATTATTTTAGGATGCAGCCCCAAAAATTAAGCAGATGAAAATTTTAGATGGACCACACCCCAAGAAACAGTTCTCATTCAACCGTGACCATTAAAAACTTTGAAGAGTCCACCGTAATATTTATTGACCGAGTAAAAAACAAATATCAGGTTGATAGAAAACGTTTGTGGCTCACAAAAGGTTTTTAATGATCATTAACCAGTGTTTCTTATGTTATAGTCCACCCAAAATTTTCATCTTATTCATTTTTGGTTCCATAGTACAAAATAATCTGGAAAAGCAGATTAACGGCATGGATCTACAAGGAATACATCCAGGTGGGCCCTAGGTTCAGGGTCCCACCCACATCGCTGGTTCCGAGGTCTCACCCAAGTCGCGCCTGCGATTAGCTCACCTTTTAGGGTGGCAATAGGGCAGCCTGGCCTGGCTCGGGCGGCCCAACACTGTACGGTTAGGACTACGGCTCTGGCTCTTAAGCTAGACCCAGTTTCGAGGCCAGGCGAAGGCCACTGATGAATGGCCCCATCCAATCATCAAGAGGGCCAACATTATTAAAAGGAGGGAGGGGGGGGGGGGGGGGGGGGGGAAGATGGTTTAAAGACACTCGTGAAAAGTTCCTTTTTTTTTTTTTTTTTGAAACATTGAAAAGTTCCCATCCACCAAAAATGTAGTTTAAATATGCTCATTGGATCCGCGTCATGATTTAATGATCCCAACCGTTTATGTGATGGGACTCATCGTGGACAGATGCTCTATAAAAATAATAATAATAATAATAATAAATCTTCAGGCCCCTTCGATGGATGCCTAAAAACGAGTTCACCTCATTGTAGAGTTATGATTGTTGATTATCAAGATTATTTTTAATATGAGCATAGATTATCAAGATCATTTTTAATCCTAATACATAATTAGAATTAACTAAAATGAGATGAACTCATTTTTAAGCGCCTGCCAAACAGGGCCTTAGATTGGAATATTTCAAAACTCAGATCATTGACCGTCCCTAGCCAGGCCCGGCCAGTAGAAACATGACCAAACAGGGCTCCTTTCCAGCTCCATTAGGGCCAGAGCTTAGGGGACTCAGGCCAGGCCAGCACTTGTAGAATGACTTGGTAGCCCACACATAAGATCGCCGGCTAGAGCATAGCTACTGCTCATATGTGGTCATTCAATAATGAACATAGCCCGGTCTGCAGCAAGGCGGAGCTGATGCTTGACCAGGTCCCTACAAAGTCTTAAGTCCCCAGCCAGCAAAGCTGCTAGCAGACCATGTCAGGCCAAGCTAGGCCGGGCTATTGACCTTTAGGTAGACATACCCACGTCCAGTTTTGGTCCTCAACACCCAGCACAATGCCCATTCAGCAACAATTCATCTTGAACTCAGGCCAAGGCCAAATCTAAAATACAAAAGGGTAAATCCTGTTTATTATGTGGCCTTATATTGCCTGCAGATCAGGTCCAATGATGAATGGCCCAGACAAGAAGCCAGACAGGCCATCCCAAGTCCATCACCAGCACTGAGCCTGTCCTTGATTCATTGACCACTTCAATACGCAATTTCAGATACAGACGAACCTAGAAACAACACTGGAAGAAGATGGTGCAAATATAGGTCAGCTCTATCTGTGGAGTACCAAAATCTGTATATTCTCAACATCATACATGTTCTTTGCAAGAGGGCCAAGTGAGCGATGGAGTCTGGACCCTTTTTTTTCTTTTTTTATAATAGGCGAGTTGGGCTCAAACCCAAGACCTCAATGTTGAAACAGACCCTGTCTACCATGAAGCTATGGGCTCAAACCTGAGATAAGACAGGATCGAGACAGCTCTTCTTGGCATGATCATATAGCAGCCCCCGGAATCATCACCGCATTAATGAGAACCTGATAGACACCTCACAAACTCAGCATGCAGTGAATGGCTCGCCTGCATCACAGTCCAATCAACAAACATTAACTTTCTATGATGAACTAAGTCATGTAATAATCAGGCAAGTAATTACCGTGCTCATGCAAGAGGACGTACATGAAAATACACAGATGATTCAGGAAGAAAATACAACAACAGTCTACACTAAACCAAAGAAAGGTCAAAGATTCCATGGCTAGATCTTCCAAACCGAGGGATATTTGCTGCATGAGCCATCCAGAGTGGGAAGCACCATATCAATGGTTTGGATCACTGAACCATACACCATGCCTATACAAACAGAAACTCGAGCATAGTACATAAATTCTCTAGCCTATAGTAACCTGTTCAGTAATTTTGAAGCAAATGATTAAGGCAGCAAAAATTTATTCATCATTGTATCCATGTCCCGGCTAAATCAGGTTGGCTTCCAAGGGGCTGGGTGCAAGCAAAATTGTGTCTGGCAAAAGTTGTCGGCGGAAGAAAGAACAATGTATCTCAAAATTTTGATCGTTAACAAGGATGGCATGTTTTCACATAAACGTAAAATAAAGATGAGAAAAATTTACCCCTAGATCGGTGCACATAGGAAATACAATGTTCCATTGGCATGCATCGCATGTGCCAAATATGCCACAGGTGTAACCTTCCAAGTTCAGGTGCCCCACAATTGCCACCATTAATCATGAAGTGCCCTACATGGCTACATGTGACACTTGTCAATGTGAAGATGCACCATGAATGCTACTTATGCCACCTCCATCTTAAGCTCCCAACATGCCATGGTTCATCTTCACTCTGTATTCTAAGGTGCTTGACAAATAAGGGACAAAATAGATAGTCCAAGACAGCATGACCTAGATAGCCTATCCAAGATAGCATGACCTAGACAGCCTATGCGTCAAACAAATTTGCTTGCATCCAAATGGCCCCTAGAATCATGTTTCTACAATAATGCTACCTAAGGCCCTGTCCTCAATAACTGCACAAACCTTCATAGATCATTCTATATTATGCAGTGAAAACTATAACAAGTAGAAAATTGAGAACAACTGTGCATTGACAGGTTGGAGGTAAACCTATCAAATATCAATATTTCCTCCAAATAAATCTACGGAATGGATTCTTTTGAATCTTGAGGGTAAGAAAATGAAATCACAGCAAGGATTCCAATGAAGTGAATCTGACAACCTTAGGAGAGATTGCAAATTTTCAAGCATGTTGATTGTTGAAAGATGTGGTATTCAGGGATCATCATCAAGAGTGCTTCTAAGAGCATTGTTGCTTGGGTTTCTAGGTCTTAAGTGGACTCCCTGGAAGAGGCAGGTTATTGCAAATGAATAAAGAGCCCATCTCTTCGTATTCTGTTTATGAGTCTTATTTGTAGAGAGCCTCATTTTTTGCCATTCATTTGCCAAGGAGCTTGTCTTAGTTCCTTGTATGTTGGTGATGCCGTGGTATTAAAAAATGATTATGTTACATGAAGGTAAACGGTGGAGCCCATTATGTGATCCGAGGCCATAACACCCAAATTAAATTTGTTTTTTTAAAAAGGCCTGTAACGGGCTGATATGGGGCTGTAATGGACCATAACAGGATCGGTACAGTTTTTCCTTTATAAAAATAAAAATAAAATAAAATAAAATAATCAATCATTACAGGACAAATTGATGTGGACTTCGGAATTGAGAAACCCCTTATCAATTGACAAATTGAGAAAACAGGACAGGCGATGTTTTGCAACGGCCATAGGCTGGCCGTTACAGCCACCGTTGCTGTTATTGAATACCTTGGTGACGCTTATCCATTAGCAGAAATTCTCTTCCTTCACTAACTAGGCTCACTGAACATTTTTACCATCATCAAATCCCTCTTGCCGACCGACTCCTTGGTGTTCCGTTCCTTTGCTAATGACGCTTTTAATTCCTATATTTACTTGTCATTAAGGCACTAGCATTTCAACTACGGATTATCATTACGTAGGCCTGCTTTGATACTCTACACTGAGGAAATTGTCAGAAATGCCTTAGTAAGCATTTCCCATGCTCCTCCTGTAATTTACTAATCTGGGAAAGGCATTTTCAACTCAGAAGCATTACTAAAAAAGGGATGATAAATATTGAATTGATATGTAAGATTGGCACAAATCATTTGCCTTTGTTAATGAATTGGTGCAAGCAATCAAAAGGCATTGTCCTTTATACTTTACATTCCTCATATGTTATATTTAACTAATGATTGAAAAAACAAGACTGTATAAAGAGACAACCGGCCTAAGTACTGAAACCTCAAAACACATAAATAGGAGAAAGATGCTAACCTTATAAGCAATTATGTGTGCGACTGGAAGCCCTTGAGAACCATTCCGTGCAAAAATAGAAAGGTCCCCAATAAGATCTAAAACCTTGTGGCGGCAAGGTTCATCCTGGAAACGAAGTGGTGGATTCAACCAACCTGAATTGGCACTGCAGAAGGAAGCTAGAAGTTAGCAAAAAAGAAACAATAACATATCTCCATCAGATACCACATCTCAATCAAATAATGCAGCTTCTTCCATGTTAGCAAAAAATCTGGACGTACGGATCAAGTATGTATTTCTATTTCATCCTTGTTTACTAGATATGGTTTTATTTCTTCTTCTTCTTCTTCTTCTTCTTCTTCTTTTGAGAAATGCTCCGTTGCTCTCATAGTACTGTAGGTTATAGTGCTCCTAGTTGCTTTGAACACTTAGGCATTCTAATCCATTGATCTAGACTGTTGATTAGGTCCAACACACATTACATGGACTACCATGCAAACTTCACACTTACTTGACAAACATTAATCATTACATCAATATGGACGGTCAAGATCATTTACACAAATAGGTCCAAACAGCAATGATCCATCTATTTTTGGAGCCCATAATGGATTGCTTATGATTCTAAAGAATCACTTTTGTTAGGCAACCATAACCATGCCATCCACGGCTTGGAAAAAGGATGCCTAGAGAAAAAGGGCCAAATCAAGGATGGATTGGATCCATCTGATCAGTGCAATTTTTGCATGGAGCACATGAAATGTGTTCTGGATTTAATGGACAGTTCAGATCAGTCAATTAGACTGTCCAAGTGAACCGATGCAACCAGGAGCACTATAACTTAATAGTGCTCCGAGAGCATTGGAGCATTTCTCTTCTTCTTTTATTTCGGTTTTCTTTTTCAGTTCTTTTTTTTTTTTCATTTTACTTGATTTTTAACGGGCTTAGCAAGTTGACTTGGTTTTTGGTGGAGTCAACAACATGATACCATGGTTCAAACCTCCTAGACTTGGCTAGCTGTTGCAACTCAGATAAATCAACCTGATTAGGCCAATAATTTTTAGGTATGGGCTAAGTCGACCTGTAAGCATCCATAAGAGAACAGTCACTTGCATGACTTGGTCTCACAAACAGGGTAGATAGCAATAGCATTTTCACATTTTATTTTTATTTTTTGTTTTCCGTTCTTTTCATGTTTCCCTCTACAGGACTACTCAGCCAAGTCATACCTGGCTCGGCCTTTAAAAAACTGTTTCAGTATTGACTTTGGAAATGGCCAAGTCAAGAGCCGATAAGAAGTCTCGAAAACTTGAGAGTGCTGAATTTTTAACCTCTTCTTCAAGGAATAACTCTCTCAAAGAACAAAATTCTTATCTTCAATGCTTATTACAGATGTAAACTGTTGGCAATGCAATTTACAACTCATCTGTTAATAGCTTCTTGCTTATGACGAATAAACGTGTGATACAGCACACTAGTTCCATTTTACCCAGAGGGGTAGATATCCCAGAAGAAGAGGCAACTGTGGGTTTGCCACCAGCTGAAGGATCAGCACGCCGTTTTATATTCACAGTCAACAAAAGGATTTCCCAGGCTTCAACTTACAGATAACTTATTGGAATTCTTGCTTGTTGGCCAGAAATGATGCTAGTGGGCTTTCAAACTCTTTATCTATGACAGACCAGTTCCCATGAACATCAACTCTGTTTAGGTTAAGCTGATATATTAAATCCTAAACTAAGACAGACCTTAACATTCAAGATGCTATGAACATGACTCGGCCAAAGATATGATGGGCACAGATGCAGCTGAACAAATCCATGTTTAGAAGATCTTGGCAGCAACTAGGCAATGTCCTGGCTTTGACTACATCAACAGCAGTAAGAATACTGGAGTTTTGAAGCTTTTTTTCTAATTAGAATTTCTAAATATCACGCAAGGCATGCAGGGCAAGATTGTAATGTCCAAAGGTGACACATCGGAAAGCACCATGCTGCTCCAAATCTTGATTTCCTAGCAAGATTTGTAATAGATGACATTATCGTCGTTGTCATCATTGTCATCTAAACCTTATCCCAATTAATTGGGGTCAGCTACATGAATCCTGATTTCTGCCATTCCACTCTATCAAGAGCAAAAATAAAGGACAATCTTAGCAATATATGTAATGATCTAGGCAACACATGCCTCCATCTGCAATACATACAAAGAGGAAATTTCTCTCAATAATTCAAGCTAAAGAGAAGTCGTACATCCCATGGGGCTTATTTATAGACTAGAGAAATGGCTTCCGCCTAATCAAAAAATGCAGAAGACTAAAAATGCCCCTACTTAAAGTACTAGTCATGATCAGCCCTCAAGGAAGGGTGATTCAGAGTTTAACATTTTACCTACAAACACATGCTTCTCCCTCACATGGATCCCCTCCACTAATCACACCTGAGACCATGTTTGCCCCACACATGAGATCAAGTGGAATCCATGTAGAACTAGGGATCTCCACTAATCACACCTAAGACCATGTTTGCCCTCCACATATGAGATCAAGTCGGGTCCACGTAAAACTAGGGATCTGCTTGAATCAAAGGTGATAGAGAAGAATTTTTCTTTCTTAGGTTTGAATATGTTAGGCCTTGTTCCAAATTGAATCTCATTAGGATGTTCCGGCTTGAGGGGGAGTGTTGAAAGGTTGATAGTTGAATAAGGCCATTGGGCCCAAGTCCATGTAATAAGACCCATAGGCCACATTCACGTTTTTACTATTATAAATAAGAGTAGCGGGTTGGGGTTTCAATAAACCATAAGCATCTCATGTTTTTGCTATCTCTCCACCTCTCTCTCTCTCATCGTCTCTCTTCTATCTTTTGTCTCCTTCTTTCTTCTTCTTCTCATCGTAGGCTCTCAAGATTAGCACAATATAGCCGTTTAACATGATATCAAAGCCTAACTGCTCACAATGTTTCTTCTTCTTCTTCTAAGGCTCCTTCTTCTTGGGTTTCATCTTCTCTCCTCTTTTCTTCTTTTCCCTTCATTTTTTTTCTTTTTTTTCTTCAATTGTTTTTTTTAATATTTTTCTCAAGGACTTGCTTTTTTTCTTTTTCTTCTTTTCTTTTTTTTTGCCTTGGCTAGGGTTGCTAGATTTTTTTTATTGAAGCTTCTTCTTTTCTTTTCTTTTTTTTTTGCCCTTAGCTAAGGTTTGCTGGATTTTTCCTATTGAAGCAGATTTTTTTATTGTGTTGGCTAGGGTTTGCTAGATTTATTTTCTTGTTGTTGAAGAAAATTTTTGTGTTGTCTTGGCTAGGGTTTATTGATTTTTTCTATTAGATAGAATTTTAAATATTTTTTGTTTTCCTTCCTAATCCTTGGTGGTTCCCCTCTTTCCTTCCTTTTTCTTTTTCTTCTTTCCCCTCTTCTTCTTCCTCCTCTTAACTCTTTTTTTTTTTTAAGATTTTCTCATCTTAACTCTATGGATTTTAGTCTTCTAATTTTTCAAAACAAGAGGTGTTTCCCTTCCTTTCTTTCCTAATCTTCTTTTCTTTATCTCCTCTTTTTTGGCCTCTTTCCCTCTTTCCTTTCCTACGCAACAACGGCTTCTTTTTAACCCTAGTCCCGTCACCATTCATTCTTCTTTTTCATTCTTTTTCTGTTTCAAGAGTCGTGACTCACAAGGCTTTTTTTCTCACTGACTTGTTGTGATTCATGAGAGGGGGTGGCTTGCGGTTGGAATTTTTAGGGTTTTAATTTATGTGTTTCTGGATTTGAAGCAACCTTGTTCATCAGTTGAAGTTTTTGGTGATCCGGTTTATGTGTTGCTAGATTTGAAGCCTCTTTGAGGTGTGGCTGAAGCCCTTGCTGATTTTTCCGTTGTCTGGTTGAAGGCATTTGACTGGATTGTCTATTGTTGTGTGACGTGTGCTCGTCTCTTCTTCACCTCCTCCTTTAACAACTTAGTAGCTTCTTCATTTCAGGCTCTCCTTGCCAAGATGTGTGATATGACCAGTATTTATTTAGGACAATTGACCCGACTCGTATAGTACTGAGTAGTTGGCTCAGACTCATTTATGCACCGAGCAGTTGGTTCTTGTTTGTACTGAGTGATTGTCCCAGCCTTGGCTTAGACTTATAATTATACTGGGCTTGTTTACTCTGAGCAATTGGTTCAAACTCATTGTTTATATTAGATATTTGGTCCATTCTTATTTGTTCTGGATAGTTGTCTGAACTTATGATTGTGTTGGGCAGTTGGCCTAGCCTTGGTTTAGCTAGATATTTGATCTAGACTTGTGGTCTGTGTTGGACAGCTGATCCATTCTTATTTGTTCAAGATAGTTGTTCGAACTTATGGTTGTGTTGAGTAGTTGGCTCAGCCTTGGTTGAGCTAGATAATTGATCCAAACTCGTTTATGTTAGATGGTTGTTCCAGTGGCTCACATCACTAAAGTTGCAGAAGTGCGTGTTAGCCTAAAGGTATTGATGGTCTCATCACCTCCACTTATCATCCGCTCATTCGCCTCTCATCACAGCCAGCTACTCATCAGCACAGTCGTGCTACTTTTTATTTTCTGCTTTTACAAAATCTTTTATATACCTCTCCAAACTCAAGTTCCTCTTTTCAGAGCAACTTAAGCTTGAGGAGGGAATTAGAGAAGAATTTATTTCTTTCTTAGGATGCTCTGACTTGAGGGGGAGTGTAGAAAGATTGATAGTTGAATAAGGCCCATTGAGCCCAAGTCCATGTAATAAGGCCCATAGGCCTTATTTATGTTTTTACTATTATAAATAAGAAAAGAGGGATGGGGTTTCGATAAACCATAAGCATCTCACGTTCTTACTGTCTCTCTCCTCTCTCTCTGTCATTGTTTCTCGCTTCCTTCTTTCTTCTTCTTTTCATTATAGCTTCTCGTAGGCCCTCAAGATTAGCACAATGTAGCAGTTTAACAGAAGGGATTGGTTCAAAGTTGGCCAATGTAAGTGTAAAAAAAAAAGAGTTCAAATGAAAGCTTCGATGGTATGATTATCACATATCAGTGACTAGCAGTAAACGGCATTTGTTGGAATTTGTTGCCCTTAAGCTAGCCCCAAATAGCTAGGACAATGCTATGTTGATGATGATCCAACTCCAATTGAATTTATGAGAAGATTGCACAATAAGGTAGAATGTCAGACATTTTGTTGAGATCCATTTAATCTTATCAAAAATCAATGCACTAAAATGGAGAATTCAAGTGAGTTGGTGCTTAGAAATTTTCAATCCTATTCTCCAAGTTTGTTGGAGAACTCAAAAGGTTCACATCATTTAAGGAAACTAATGTACTTGACCAAATTCGAGTTTTTGCAGGTTAATCCATGTGCTACAATTTATTGCCACTTAGGCCTTTGAACCACTTTCATCGGCATTGAGTGCGGAGGAAACAACATGGCAAGGCAAGGCCACAATCCGTAAGGCTAGAAAATTTCACTTGTCTACCATATTGTTAATGTTAACTATGTAGTTAGTTATTGTTGCACAAAGCACAAAGGGTAGATTTCAGCGAAGGGGAAGGAGAGGGGAAGTGTTTGTTTCAAAACAGAAGCAAGTTTATGAGCCTAGGAAGCGCAAGTGGGAGCAAGAGTGGGCAAGGCACCTTTAATTGAAGGTTCCTGAAACTTGAGTCAGTTTAGCATCTGTAATTTCTATAGAAGATCCACCATGGGTATTCCCCCAGCAGCAAACTATAGGAGTGAAGATGCAAAAACATCAATCAAGAGGAAAGAAAAAAAAAAATGGTGAACCTTAAATTTGAACATGAGGTTATAATTCTTAGGCAATAGACTGTCTTGAGCTTGGGTGAGATAGATAATGTTGCATGGTGGTTGGGCCATCTAACCTGCAAACAATGGCATTATCCATAGAACCCCCTTGGATGAGTCCCGCCTTCTGCAATTTCTCAACCTGCCAATAACTGCCCATTATGATGCCTTCAGAAATCAGGAATATATAAATATGTACTTGAATATGATTAAAAAGGGAATCTATAACTATATGAATAGGAAATTTACTAGTCAGATCCAACAAATAAAATATTCAGCCAAACAGACATTGACAAAGGATGGTTATTGCAATGGAAATGAAAACAGAAGGCTTGTGGTGCAGTCCCTACCAACACTATGATCCAAAATAAAGAAAACAGCACAAGCTTCCTTTCAAACCTTATCATGATAAAAAGAGAAAACCAAAATAGCACCCAAGAGAAAATTTACAAGAGGCTAAAAGGATAGCAAGTTTTTCATGTTAAGTAGCTATGCAAACTAAACAAATTAGATTCATGAGAATTTGCAAAGTTAGCGAACAGATGCCCCAAATTGACCAAACTAATCGCAACCGAACTCAGCAAATTAGAATTATTAGGCACACCATGTATCTTAGGATGCCTAATGAACCCAAGCTATGAACCACCCAAACCGAATTGAATCACAAACTTGGCAACTATGGATAACATATGTAAGACCTGTATTACGCTGCCCTTGGTTGTATGCTTTGGTTTATTAAATAAAATGTCCCAATTCACTTGATCCATTCAAATGTTGAAATTAGTGACAATGGACAAACGCTTGGCTCAAAAGACAAAAACCCAATGGCCCAATGACAACTAATCTACTTAAATGATAGGATTAACAGGATGTGCATATTACTGCAAGTTGGAACAGTAGCGAAAACCATGCAATGAATAAATCAGTCTCAAATGCCAAAACTACAGATCCTTGGCCCATCTGGTGGGCTGCACATGTATTGCATGCATGTCTAAGCCCTAAACTGGGCTGATTAGCAGGTTTCCCAGGTTTTTCTAGAAAGTTATTTTTTATTGGAATTTTTCTGTAAACAAAGATTGGTCTACATTAGGGTGTTACAGTACAGGAAATCTATAAAGTACCTCTTTGTTTTTTAGGGATGACCAAGGGCTGAGATTTAATGAAGATTAGTAGCTGAGATTAAGTTGAGGTTATGGTTTTTGTATGTATGCAAATCATGCTATTAAAAGACAGTTACCTTAGGGTCATATCAGCCGTTACAAAAGGGAAATGGTCATCCACAGGAATTGATCTGTTTTCACGTGCGGGGGGGGGGGGGGGGGGGGGGGGGGCACTCCAGCCAATACAGGCACAAATGGCACATTATGGAAGTTACGTTTTCCGTTTTTCTCTTGTTTTTCTACTTTTTTATTCATTCAACCATGAAGGACACTTAGAGACTTAAGTTTAAATTAGATCTAGACCTATTTTGAGGATCGAAACACAAAATTTGAGTGGGATTTCATGAACCAAAGCAGAGTGGACCTTTTCGGGAAACATTGAAGAAGGGGCAAACCATCACAATTCATTCATTTTTCCATCCTTCTTTGTTGTATCTATATGTAACGAGCCCTAATCTACCAAATCATGCCTAATCTGTGTTCAATTAGGGTCTGTTTCGTCAACTTTCAGCAGATCGAGCTGACACTGCCCAACAGACAGCATTCTTACCAAAGAGTGGCCCGTCACACCATAAAATACATTTCCAAACCAAAAAAGAAAATAAATTTGGGATCTTCACATTCTTAGAATTTTACCAATATTTTTTTATTTTTTCCCAAAAAAAGGCCGTTACAGGGCCATATCATATCGGATATGAAGACCTTTATTGTTACATAATACAAAGCTCTATAATTTGTTAACTCCACCAGCGGGAGTTTTGCGCTCTCACTGCCGGTCCCAAGCCTGGATAAAGGAGGGTTGCATTACGTTGGCAACCAGTACCAAACTACCAAACTACCACACAACTTTTATCATGAATCCTGACAATCTGACATTTCGATAGAGTGGAATGGCGGAACAGGATTCACGTAGCCGGACCCCAGATTGTTGGGGTAAGGCTTAGATGGTGATGATGATGACAACAACGATCTGTATGTGTTGAAGTGATTGAATGAGTTTTTCCTTTTTTTGGAAGTATTTTGCAGAAGGTGAAAACCCTAGTGAGATCTCCAGCCAATACAGCCACAAATGGCTCATTATGGAAGTTACGTTTTCCATTTTTCTCTTGTTTTTCTACTTCTTTATTCATTCAACCATGAAGGACACTTAGAGACTTAAGTTTAAATTAGATCTAGACCTATTTTGAGGATCGAAACACAAAATTTGAGTGGGATTTCATGAACCAAAGCAGAGTGGACCTTTTCGGGAAACATTGAAGAAGGGGCAAACCATCACAATTCATTCATTTTTCCATCCTTCTTTGTTGTATCTATCTGTAACAGGCCCTAATCTACCAAATCATGCCTAATCTGTGTTCAATTAGGGTCTGTTTCGTCAACTTTCAGCAGATCGAGCTGACACTGCCCAACAGACAGCATTCTTACCAAAGAGTGGCCCGTCACACCATAAAATACATTTCCAAACCAAAAAAGAAAATAAATTTGGGATCTTCACATTCTTAGAATTTTACCAATATTTTTTTATTTTTTCCCAAAAAAAGGCCGTTACAGGGCCATATCATATCGGATATGAAGACCTTTATTGTTACATAATACAAAGCTCTATAATTTGCTAACTCCACCAGTGGGAGTTTTGCGCTCTCACTGCCGGTCCCAAGCCTGGATAAAGGAGGGTTGCATTACGTTGGCAACCAGTACCAAACTACCAAACTACCACACAACTTTTATCATGAATCCTGACAATCTGACATTTCGATAGAGTGGAATGGCGGAACAGGATTCACGTAGCCGACCCCAGATTGTTGGGGTAAGGCTTAGATGGTGATGATGATGACAACAACGATTTGTATGTGTTGAAGTGATTGAATGAGTTTTTCCTTTTTTGGAAGTATTTTGCAGAAGGTGAAAACCCTAGTGAGATCTCCAGCCAATACAGCCACAAATGGCTCATTATGGAAGTTACGTTTTCCATTTTTCTCTTGTTTTTCTACTTCTTTATTCATTCAACCATGAAGGACACTTAGAGACTTAAGTTTAAATTAGATCTAGACCTATTTTGAGGATCGAAACACAAAATTTGAGTGGGATTTCATGAACCAAAGCAGAGTGGACCTTTTCGGGAAATATTGAAGAAGGGGCAAACCATCACAATTCATTCATTTTTCCATCCTTCTTTGTTGTATCTATATGTAACGGGCCCTAATCTACCAAATCATGCCTAATCTGTGTTCAATTAGGGTCTGTTTCGTCAACTTTCAGCAGATCGAGCTGACACTGCCCAACAGACAGCATTCTTACCAAAGAGTGGCCCGTCACACCATAAAATACATTTCCAAACCAAAAAAGAAAATAAATTTGGGATCTTCACATTCTTAGAATTTTACCAATATTTTTTTATTTTTTCCCAAAAAAAGGCCGTTACAGGGCCATATCATATCGGATATGAAGACCTATATTGTTACATAATACAAAGCTCTATAATTTGTTAACTCCACCAGCGGGAGTTTTGCGCTCTCACTGCCGGTCCCAAGCCTGGATAAAGGAGGGTTGCATTACGTTGGCAACCAGTACCAAACTACCACACAACTTTTATCATGAATCCTGACAATCTGACATTTCGATAGAGTGGAATGGCGGAACAGGATTCACGTAGCCGACCCCAGATTGTTGGGGTAAGGCTTAGATGGTGATGATGATGACAACAACGATTTGTATGTGTTGAAGTGATTGAATGAGTTTTTCCTTTTTTGGGAAGTATTTTGCAGAAGGTGAAAACCCTAGTGAGATCTCCAAGACGTCTTTATAGGTGTGACCTGTCTCTTTCATCTTTTCCTATGATTTCTTCCTTCCATTGAAAACCCCACCAACCTGCATCACATATCAAGGCAAAATTTCCACCCAAATAATAGACCAAATCATGAAGTCAGATGAGCAACAAAGTTCACAAATCCCTCACAGCTAAATGGCTACAACACATATTTTAGCAACCAAACTTACCAATAGTACATTTAATCTGGCCATTATTCAGGAGTGGAAATAGGGATCTACAAGCCACGTGCCCAAGCCAAACTCAAGACAGTCAACTACGCAAGTCAATTTTGAGATAGAATTTTAAATTGTAGGGGTAAATAGTGAGACAGAGAATGCATGGTAACTCAAACACCCCTAATTTAAGGACTAAAGTCTAAAAAGCAGTGAAAACTGTATAGATTTACTATATCATGGTTTCTAAAGCATCTCCCAGTTAAACTATTGTTGATGGATTGATCAGAGTGGGTCTGTTTGAAAAAAATTCATATTTCATGGTGAAAACTTCTGTAAAGATGTCAATTGTATGTATTTTGGTAGAGATAAAGCAAAATGTATAGTTTCATCGATATCTCCACCTGATAGAGACAAATAAATAAAAGGAAATAGCAATCCACCTCACATTTAATTGTTCATGGAATACTGATTCTTGGCTATCTTTATCACACTAGGATTTCTCCAAACAACTGTGTCAGAGAGGATAGAAGAATGCCAGTGACTGCAATGACAAGCCCTTCAGGTTGTATAATCTCAAGTGGTGTAAGAGATTGTCTGTATTCTACTTCCGCAATTGACTTGCCATTATTTCCTGTTTCAAAATTTTATGGGTCATTTAAATGCGGATGACTCAGTTTGAAACTTGGATGTCCATGTCCAATCACGTTCAGGTGCAGCATTCACTTGAGACAGAGTTATCCCTTCGGACAGGATTGTCCAAAAAAATTAAACATTCCGCTGTCCAAGGTGGAGGCTGGACTGCAATTAACCTAGACAGCACTTTCTTAAGTGAATGCTCTCTAGTCCAAATCTCTACAGCAAACTGTACTACAGTAGGATGCAACCTAGTGTTACAAGGCCTTGGTTCCAAGAGAGAGCATGTTGACATTTAGGACCCACTTACTGTGAGGCCTGAATTTTGAGCGCGTGTATGTCAGAAGCGCCATATGATCCCCTCTCAATATATGCTCTTGCAGCATGCTCTTCAGAAAAAGGACATCCAGGAGGTGCGCCATCCAAATGCAAAACAGAAACATCCACGGACACCCTTGTCCACACACCCAAACACAATACCCGGACATCCATGTCCAGGTAGATGTGTATATCCTTAAGTTAGTTGTCCGCACATACAAAATGGTCCTTACAGGACGATCCAAGATAAATGGAAACAAAATAATGATCTTCTTTTAACGCAACAAACAGCGCAGTTTACATCAGAGAATACACTCAACTTTCATGAAGATGTAGTTGAATACATTTCAAGTTTTCAACCCAGTTGAAGCCTTATCTAGCACATACATGAGTCAGAATTATTCCAACCCCTTCCAAATGATAAGTGGCAAAAGCTCATGCACTAGCACTGGAGAGAATCAAAGATGGCAACTTCTCATGCACTGAATAGAGGATCATCGAGGGGAAAATAGCAAACAAGTAACAACAGCTAAGCAAAACTACCAATATATAGAAAAAGAAAAATAAAATGAACCTCCTCATAAATGCCGAATGTTCTTGCAGAAGCAATTTCCTTCGTGTATACAGATTCGTCCATAGGGAAGCAAGAGAACCACTGGCGGCCAATAGCAGGCACCTGCAACAAAGAAGCTCTGAGTTTTGTAACATGTAACCCTAATCACATGTTATCCACCTTTCTTATCTTAGTTTACCATATTATTTTCTGGAATTTGGGGATGACCTGAGGAGACAATCTGGTGTCCATTTCTAAGCAATACAGTCAAACTTAAGAATTTCTATTCACAATTTTTTACTCAACACAAGAACAATGGCACAACATTGAAAAGGAACGCGCACAAGTAACAAATGAACTGGTCAATTCATTGAATCCTGCAATGACATTTTTTTATTTTTTATTTTGAGGGATTATGAATAAATTTTATTAAAAAAGCATCCTGCAATGACAATTGAAGTGCTCACGAAAATAAAATAACCATGATTGTTTGCCATACATAAATGCAAGAAAATTGTCTCTCATCAGTATAACTAGGTTGACTAATCTTTAAAGTTGCTGGGTCAATATTAAACATTCTTGTCATGAGCATAGTTCTAAAACTAGATGACTCAGCTCAAAATTTGGCTGAGTCAAGTTAACTTGACAAGATTTCAAGCCAAATCACAAGGAAACTCACTCATCTCTGACTCATTTGAAACTCAACAAAACTCACCAAGTCAACTTGGTTGACTCGACACAACTCGTGGAGGCTCAAAGGAGTCACTTGATTTGGCAGGTGTTTGTTTTGTTGATAAAATTATAGAGGCGGGTGAGACTTGAGTCTCCAACCCCAACTATGAATCATTGTGACCCCCACACATCAATTGATCCTTCGTTTTCTTTTGAAACATATCGATTTTCAAAATCCTATACAGTGACATTTTGTAGCAGAAAAAAATAGAACTTCCTAGCAGCAAAAGAAAAGAAAATAGCATTTTACCTGTGGAAAGTCTATTCCGTACGTGATATTAACCTTAGGAGAAGGGAAGGCAGCTACAAAAGAATCATTCCTCCAAACATGCATCGGTTCATCAAGAAAAGGTGCCAATTTATCCATGGTATTGCCATTAGAATCCTTCGCAACACACAAGCCAGCATTTTCTATCGCCTCCACCCATTCTCTTGCTGACCCATCCAACAAAGGAACCTGCATGCCAATTAACCATGTACATTCAGTGCTCTTCCTATGCAGTTTCATACATGATACCCACTACTCTCATTTTCTTGATCAAATAAACATGACATTCTTAAGAAGTGGGATAAATAAGCATCTAATGTAACTATTAGAAGCAGTTCAAAGGGGAAAAAGCAGTACCAAGCAAGAAAATATCAAGCCAATATTTGGAGTATTGGGATTGTGGGCCTTTTTGTATTCTATTATTCAATAAAAGTTGTTATAGATCTACAAGAAAAAGGATCCTAATGCACCCAGTCTGTCAACTTGGGCCCACGGTTAATTGAATCATGCCACTGATTGATGAACCCACTAGAGATTCGGAATGACCCCAAACTCTTAGTCCAGTGTTTAGAATGCATGGGTTCAATGCTAAACAATGGTAAAGGAAAAGAATTTTCCTTCTGATTTGACAATTTTTGTTGTTTGGAGAGCAAAGAAATGGGTGGATCTTACCTAGCAATCATTACACTTTTCCATAATTTGGCTCTTGGCACAAGAAACTTGGTGAGTATTGTGAGTATGAGATTTCCACTTCTTATCCAAACAAGAACTCAAAATTGGAATCCATGTTTTTATAGTTCTTGTGGAACTCATCATTGCATAATTATTGTTTTTATCCAATCTTTGGCATTTTCTCTAGAATGGTGCTGCATCTTTTTTCTTTCACCGTCTATTGGTTCGCCACTGGTCAAAAGGTTAGAAACTTCCAATCTGTGTAATGTAGAGCATCCCTGACGACAGTGGGGGCTGTCAAATCAATGTTCTATATCAATGAACTTGGTGCCTGACTGCAACAAACATTAATTTTTCCCTCATGCATTGGGACACCAAAATTCCTCCATAGTCCCATTTATGTTTGTTTTGAGGAATTATAGTTTCCATGTTGTATCTTTGGTAGATAACGCATCATGCAATCTGGACCACCCAAACTGTGGTGATTCATCCACCGTACATGTGGCATGAATACACAGGCATCCAGAATGTCCAAATCGTGGCATCCTTGTGGATGGAGCATAGCCCAAAATCACACTGATGGGGCAACCTTAAGCAACTGATTTCATGTGTTGAGTTCGGACTGCTGACCTTTTCTTTTTAACCATCCATTTGATGACACCAACTGGAGGGATAGATACAACCAATCAGTGTGATTTTGACCTACACTCTACCCACAATAGAGCCTGTGGCTTTGATCGTCTGGATTGGCATTCATGCATGCCATACAACCCTGTGGATGTGTTGTTGTAATTTAGTACTTTGTGGCCAATGCACGTTGATGCTAGAGCTTCACTGAGCCCACATGCACCTCCACAGCAATCACACACGCCAACCTAGAGCTTGATGTGGGGCTTTCAAGATGTGCATCAACTGGGCCTTACCATGTAGATACCATGACCAAAATCATGCTGTTCAAGTGTGCCGCACATGTATAGAACTCACAAGAAGTCCACATTTATTGTACACGAGTCACCCCGTGGTGAGCTGAACCATCTAATTTCTAGCTGGATCATGCATCTATACAGTGGGGTCCACCTGAGCATCGTTGGAAATGACCCATGTGCTAGGCTAAATTGGCACATGTGGTCACATGGAGAGCTGCATATGAGCTTAGAGAAAAACTCTTGGGACCTGTTCGGCATCAGAAATATAAGTTTTTAAAATTGGTTTAATTCCTGGAACTATGGCTTCCTGAAAGTTCCTTGGACTACATTTTCTGTTTGGCTGACTTGGAACTCTTGCTCCTTGAATCGTGATTTTTCCATTTGGCTGACCTAGAGGACAAATTCCAAGAATTGAATTCATCTGTATACATATTGATTATAACGATCTGATCATTGATTTGGGTCAGCCATCAAGTCGTCCCACCTTTGATTTACCATACCTCTCAAAAGATCACTTTGATGGAACCAGTTAATAAAACATTTATAGGAAGCGGTCCCATGGTGTTTGTTGTCTGCAAATGGCATAGTTCTGATTGATGGAGGGGGTAACGCAAAGCTAGAACTATGGAAGGAAGCAACAGAATCTGAAGTTTTTAAAATTAGTCGGACTAAAACAGAATATATGAAATGCAATTTTGGTAAAACAGAATATATGAAAATCAGTCGGACTAAAACAGAATATATGAAATGCAATTTTGGTAACAATATGAGTAGAAACAAAAAATTAGTTAAGAATGATGGCCAAGAAGTAGCCCAAAATTACTGTTGTCGATATCTTGGGAGGATAATTCATGAAGCGGAGGGATCGAGAAGGATGTTGATCGTAGAAGTAGAGATGCGCCTGTGGAGTTTTATGTGATTGCCACCTACCAATCAAACTTAAGGGGAGATTTTATAGGACACCTATAAGACCAACCATGCTTTGTGGGATAGAAGACATTGGTGTGGATGAGTGGCAAGACGAGGATCGATAGACTTAGAAATGAATGAATTTGAGGGAACTTAAGAGTGGCACCAATAGGTGATAAGAAGAGGGAAAGTAGACTTAGATGGCTTTGCCATGTGCAGTGGAGACCAAGAATTGCATTGGTTAGAAGTGAGAAGGTTCAAGCTCAAGGCTCTAAACGAGCAAGGGGGGATGCAGGCGTGGTAAGAAGAAATGTGAAGACGTTTGGTTTAACTAAGGACATGGTCCTAGATAAAGTGGAATGGCGAAACATGATTCCTGTAGCAAGCCCACTTAGTTGAGATAAGGCTTAGATGATTGGATGATCTAATTGTCCATCAGTTGATTGTGCAAATAGATGGTCCATAATGATTGATGCTATAATGGCCAGATCATTGATCTAGATCATCTATCATGTGGGTCCTGCCTTTTGCTTGTCCATCCCTCTCAGAAAATCACTTTGATGGGATGATCTAACCATCCTATCAATGGCCAGGGTAATCAACAGTCCATATTGATTGTACTAGACATTCCCAATCATTGAGCTAGATCATCCGTCATGCGCATACAACCCTTAATTCCCATCCCTCTCAAAAATCACTTTGTTCGAATGATCCTAAATGCCCAATTGATGGCTAGGGAATATGATTGGAGTAGTAAAGGTCCAACCATCAAACAATGTTAGTGTGTGATAACAAAATCATGTCACCTGTTTACCCTCTCCTTCTTCTTCTTTTAAATAAACCATTTACAATTTTTCAGTGTGTTATAACTTGTAATGTGATCATGGAGTAAGAATCTAAGTATCTGTACAACCTTGTGGGCTGCGAATTTTAGACATTTTACTCATGTGTTGCTATCATATTGGGCAAGTTTTCTTTTTCTTGAAGATTGTAAATATTATTTAAAGGGAGCCAAAGCAACCCCAAAAAGAAAGAGAAAAACAGAGCAGAGCCAGAGCAAACAAACAAAGGAAAGACCAACTATACAGAAAAGAAAAACCTTAAACAGCTATACAGCTCAAAACATAGCCAGAAACATGAAACCAAAACTGAGGAGCAACAAACCCAAGAACCTAAGACTTGCAAGTAGGCTACAAGGGGAAAACGAATTAGTGAGAGGCTTTCTCATGTGAAGGAAGAGAGAAAAGAAATGGTATGTAGAACAAAGAAAAGCAGTTTCTTTAGAATGAGATTTCTCAAGTTGCAAATTTTTCCAAGGATTTCTTTTCCATTCCTTCAAATCATAGAAGCCACATGGGTATTTTTTTACAGTAGATCAGGTGCTTTCCGACGGCAAAGACAACAGTGTGAAAGGAGATCGTGTGGTTGTTTATGGTGTCATTGGAGGTGAAAGGGAGGTGATTTGGCAAGTATTTCGTTGCTTGAACACACAAGGTGTTTGTGGGTTTGCTTGACTCGGCAATCAATTGTGGGCAGTAGTGTTTGACCTCCACAAACTAGATCATCCGTCACGTCTCCCACCTTTGAGTGCCATCCCTCTCAAAAAAAAAAAAAATCACTTTGATCAGAAGATCCAACTGTCCCATCCTTGGTTATGACCTCTACTTGATTATACTAGATATGGTCGGGGCAGTGACTTATATCATCCATTACATGGGTCGCACCTTTGATTGCCCTTCCCTATAAAAAAAAAAAAATCGCTTTGGTGGGAGGAAGGAGAAGGAGCCCAAAGTTCCTGGAACTTGAAATACCACATTTTCAAGTGGAACTTCAGATTCCACTTTTCTGAGAACCTTTTGGAATCAGAGTTCCTGATCTTGGAGCAGCCAAATGCCTTTTTTTTGGAGTTGCAGGAATGTCAAGTTCCTGGATACCAAACAGGTCCTTGGGGGCTGTTTGATTTTCTAATTGTGCCTGTAATTCAACATAAATAGGTAATAATTATTTGTGTTTGCATTTCTGGCTGGCTTCCCAAGGTGTTGTTGACAGCCACCCTCTTTTATAGCACTCTGTCACGTCACCCAAGGAGAATAAGGTTAAAACTGTAGAGCCCCCCATGATGTATGTGTCTTATCCACACTGTCCATTTTAGGCCATTTTAGGGCATGAACCGAAAAATGAGGCAAATCCAAAGCTCAAGTGGACCAAACAGGAAACAATTGGAATTGAACGCCTTCCATTGAAAGCTTCTTGGGGGCCCCAGAAGTTTTGGATCAAGCTGACATTTTTGTTTCCCCTTTATCCATGATTGTGTGACCTTATGGGAGCGGATTAGGTGAGACCCCAGATCCACTAAGGTGGGTGGGACCCCTGACTGTGGGGCCAACGTAATGTATGTGACTACATCCACACCATCCATCCGTATTGAAAGCTCATTTTAGGGCATGATCCAAAAAAATGAAGCAGTTCCAAATCCCCTATGGACCATAGTACAGGAAACAATGGCGATTGAGCATTAAAAACTTCTTGTGGGCCACAAAAGCTTTGGATCAAGATGATATTTGTGTGGTCTCTTCATCTGGGTGTTTGTGACCTTATCAATAGGTTGGATGGCAAATAAACATTTGGGTGGAATCCATGAGGTTTTTAATGGTGGGGATTCAATCACGACTGTTTCCTGTGATGTGGTCCACCTAAGATTTGAATCATCTTCATTTTTGGGATCATGCCCTAAAATGAGCTTTGAAAATGGTTGGACGGAGTGGATTTAAAGCACATAAATCACTGTGAGCCCCACAGTCAGGGGTCCCACCCACCTCGGTGGATCCGGGGTCTCACCTAATCCGCTCTCAACCTTATGAACAGGTTGGATGACAAACAAACATCAATGTGAGCCCTAGGGAGAAAACAACTTTCAACAATCAACGTCTTTAGGACCACTGTTTCCTGAGGTGTGGTCCGCTTAAACTTTGAATCTGCCTCATTTTTTGGCTCATGCCCTAAAATGTGCTGTTATAACGGATGGACGGTGTGGATAAGTCACATACACCATGGTGGGGCCCACAAATTTAAATCAGTACTAACAAGGCTTTTTTTCCAGATCGATTTTCAAGACAAACCCTAGCCCGTTTTCATCTCTTTCCAACAGATGAAGTCATTATTACCTATTTACGTGTATTTACTATGGTAAATTAAAATCAATCAAAAACAGCCCTGTGGTTTCCTAAGGGGCCGTTTGGATAGCATGTAACTTGGTTAAGATGAGATGAGTCCAAGTCACATGCGACTTCATTGCATGTAGTGTTTGGATGCTTGAAGTCACATACGACTTCATAGCATCGTGAGTTCAAGTTACATGCTATTTCCCCCAAAATCTAACATTCCAAAACCCTGAGTTTCAAGTAGCATACTACTTGATAGCATCAAACATTCAGATTTTTCAAATGCTGGTTTACAAGGGAGATTCGCAGCCTTTCTCTCTCCCTTCCTCCTTGCATTTCTTCGTGGCTGGTTGAATCTAAGCCACCATTAATGGTTGAATCTACCATCCGCCATTGCCGCTGCCAGAAACATAGAAGTGAAGGAGGAGAGGCATCCGTTGCTGCCACTGGATGGGAGGTGGGTTGATGGTTTGAATCTGAATGGGAAGGCACGTCGAAAACCATGGCTACCGTTCTCAAATCAAGACGCTGCTATTGCCGGATTTCGTCAGTTTCCGGCCGGATATTTTGTTGCCAGTCGGACTTCGTTGGAAGGAGTTGATGGTAGTGGGAGTTGTAGTGAGGATTAGGGTTTTGAAGAAAAAAGCCCCTTTTGCCCCCCTTTGGATTTCGTTGTTGGAAAGAAAGGGGTATGGGGCAGTGACCCTTTTAGGACCTCCAACGAGGCCATCTAATCCAGACATCTTGTGTGGTGTGCCCTATTTGTTGATGGGCCAGCGCCCATATCAGTCATCTAGACGACTAGTGGGCTGCTTTTCACTAGCAGCAAACCATGTTCATAGCACGTGCCTAGTGGGCCACTGGTGAGGGCATATGCAGCGGTCCGCCTGCCTACTGGTTCTGCACATAGGCCATTTAATTAAGGCCTGTTTGTAGCCACGCATTTAATGTTATATGAACAAACCCGATCCATCCTTATGTGCAATATGGGCCCTAAGTATCCAGATCCTAGTCAGACCGTAACGTAAGGATCTAACCGTCCATCTGAAGTACTGAACATATCATTTGAACCATCCATCTTATTAACATTAAAGACCGGTCTTGAGTGGGCTCATTAGTGGCATTCAGATCATATAGGCAGAGTTCTAATAAGGCCCAATTTTGGGCCCTTTACCCACCTTATGTGTTTTTTCAATGGTGTAATTTGATTGCAGTTAGTTCTTATGACTTTCAAATTGTAATATTCCACTTTTTATGGCCCATTGGATGATGAAATTAGCCTAAAAATTGGCCTGTGCTACTCAATTTGATGGGCTTGGTAAAACGATACCCATCGAGTCAAGCCTAACCCCATTTGAATTGAGTGTCGAGATGTATACATTATCGCCACATATAGTAGATGTGAATATAAAGTCATTAATATGTAACAAAGCTACATGTTACCCAAACACATGTTACAAGTAACATGTAACCAAGTTACATCTTGCATCCAAACAGGATTGCATGTAACCAAGTATCAAATGTAACTTTCTTACATCTTAGAGAAAGTTACATGCATCCAAACGACCCCTAAGGCTTTTATCGGCACAAAAATTAAAAAACCGGACTTTTCAGTAATTGCCAAAATTCCAGAAATCCTACCTCGTCTCCTCCAACTATCTCGATGCCACAATTGTCCACGCCCACAGCCTCCAGAGCCGAAAGCAGGTGTTCGACAGTCCGGATCTTATATCCTCCATCACCTCTACCTAGCATCGTACAGAGCATCGATTCGATGACGCAATCGATCGACGCGGGGATTCTCGACCCTCGATCACCTCCGCATACGAAGAACCTCCCTTCCCCGGCCATCGCTGGAAAGAGCTTCGCGGTAGAAGAAGCAGCGGAGTGGAGTGCGGTCCCCGATCGGGAGATCTCCGAGGCGATGGTCTGCTGAAGCTTCCCCGTCTGCGGTCGGAAATCGGAAATCGACGGTTGGGATTTGAAATGGAAAGTAAGGGTTTGAGAGAGACAGAGAGAGAGACAGAGAGAGAGAGATTTACTGGTTTCCATGAGATGTTTGAGAGATTTCGAACGGAGTTGAAGAAGCGCGGGGAATGCATCGTTGTTGTCGCGAACCGGTCTGGTGCGATCGGGAGCTTAAAAATCGGAGCGCTTCAACTGAACCGGCTGGTTGACCTGGTTCTTATGTCGTCAGAAGCAGGTCCTCTCTGAAGGATGGCGACAGGGCGTTGAAGCAACGGAATTTTAAAGGAAAATTAAAAACAACCAATTAGTAACCACCAACCGAGGTCGGTGGATCCCTAACTGTGGAGCCCACTGTTGATTTATTTTCCTTACATCCACACCGTCCATCCATTTCTAAAGCTCAATTTAGTGTAGGATCCAAAAAATGAAGGAGATCCAAATCTTAGGCGGACAGCACCACACGAAATAGTAGTGATTGAATCTCCACCATTAAAAAAATCATGAGGCTCAGAGAAGTGTTTATTTGGCGTCCAATCAGTTGATAAGGTCACAAAGACTTGGATAATGCAATCACACAAATATCGACTTGATCCAGAAACTTTTGTGGCCACGAGAAGTTTCTAATGGTTGATTACCATTGTTTCCTACACTGTCGACCACACAATGGGAAACAATAAAGTCTACTGTTGAAAAATTCTTAGGGTCATAGAGTTTTTGAGCAAAGCTGACATTTGTGTTTTCCCTTCTTCCATGTTTATGTGATCTTATGAACAAGTCGGATGACAAATAAACTTCATCTTGGACCCCAGCAATATTTCAATGGCAGAGATCATTATTCCTATTGTTTCTTATGGTATGTTCCATTTGAGCTTTGGATATACTTCAATTTTAGGCTCAACCCCTACACTGAGCTAGAAAAACAGATGGATTATTGTGAATAAACCAAACACATTCGCAAGGCCCAACAAAGTTTACTCAGTACAATAAAAGCATTTTGGGTAAGTAGAACGCAATCCAATTTGGCAAAATCCACCTGGGCCATCAGTTGAATTACCTCATGTTAGGCTAAGGTTCAAAAATCAACCCATCCTTGATTCACGTGGACCAGGTGATTGGAACAGTATACGTAGAATCACCCCCAAACTGTTTTCATTGACATGGCCCACTAAAATTAGGGATGGACCTGATTTTAGGCCCCAGCCTAAATTCTGGTGTGGCATTTAATGATTTGATTGGATTTCATATGATCATCATGATAGGCCTGGTAAAATTCAAAGTGGATGTCTCTCTCCTTATTATTTTCTTTGGTGTGGCCCACTTTAGTGTAATATTTTGGCTCTAAGTCTAAAATGGGATTAGGCATGTAATGATCGGAGTGGACTTTGCATACATATCATGGCGGGCACCAAAAAAAATCAAGTCTGGGTGTCCTCTCCACCTCTGCACAGAATGATATAACTATTGTTGAAATCAGTGAGGCCCATGATTATGTGAGATCAACTTGTATCATTAGATATTTAGTCTCATGTTATATTATACATGGGGATGAAAACTTTTAAATTTAAGTGTAATTCCAGCGGCCACTCTATAGGAAATTGTTGGGAGAGACATCCGCCCTTGAATTTTATAAGGCCCATACAATAATTATATAAAATCCACTTCAATTGTTACAATCCACTGACTAATTTAGACCCCTGATCCAAAAACCATCCACATCTGTTACTCTAATGGAAACAATGCGGAGTGTGTGCTTTGTTGGTAAATTGTTTCCAGTGACGGAGTCCACCTAAAATCACAAAAGAAACTGAATTTTGAGACCTCGGCCTACTACAAAGTACCCCGCAGAGTGGTCAAGGGGCATTTTACATAAACATTATAGTGGAGCAACCGCACCATTTCGTTGCGTTTTACATAAGCATTTGGTTAAGGTGGGCTCACATAATGCACAATCACATCAAAGGAGGGCCCCACATCAAAGTGTGGCCCCACATGATGGACAACCCACATCAAAGGTGGGACCTACATGATGGATGGTGGACATTGAATGTGAGACCACATGATAGAAAGTTGACATCAAAGGTGGGCCCACATGATGGACAACCCATATTGAAGGTTGGGCCCTACATGATGGACAGTCCACAACAAAGGCAAGACCCACATGCTGAATGATGAACATCAAAGGTGGGTCCCACATGATGTATGGCCCACATCAAAATGTGCCCCCAAATGATAGACTATTTACATCAAGTGCGTCCCACATAATGGACAATCCATAACAAAGGAGGGACCCACATGAAGGATGGTGGATATTAAAAGTAGGCCCGCATGATGAACAACCCATATATGATGGTGCCCCCCGTATGATGAATGGTCCACATTAAGGTAGGCCCACGTAATGCACGATTCAAATCAAAGGTGAGCCTACATGATGGATGACCCACATAGTGTGGCCCAACATGATGGACCATTCACATTAAGTAGGCCCCACTTGATTGACGGTCCACATCAAAGGTGGAACCTACATAATGGATGGTGGATATCATAGGTGGGCCCACACAATGGATGGTGGACATAAGAGGTGGGTCCACATGATGGACGGTCCATATTGAAGGGGGTACATAATGAATGGTCCACATCAAAATGGCGCACATAATGAACAGAGTCAGCCACACATGATGGATGGCTCACATCAAAGTGTGCCCTCTCCTGATGGACAATTCACATTAAGTCGGCCCCACCTAATGGACGGTCCACATCTAGGGTCTCTCATGATAGACGACCCATATCCAAAGTGGACCAACATGATGGATGATCCACATAGAAGGTGAACCTTAGACGATGGAAAAGTGGGCCCCACAATATGTACAATCGACTTTGAAGGTGGGGCCCACACAATGGACACATCAAATATGGATTCCACACCGTGGGTAGTGGACATTGATGCAACGAAGTTATTATAATATTTAAAAATGGCATCAATTATCCTTATAAAAAGCTTTTATTTGAATGTTTTCATCAAATGAGTTTATTTAAAATAAGATCTATAATAATAATAAAATAAAATAAAAAGAGAGAGAGAGCTTATTAGAATAGCTCTTATTACATTAGAGTAGAGATGCCAAACGAGCCCCTGCTCCGGAGAGGATTATAGTCACTAAGACATGTGGGCCCCACCATGATGTACATGTTATATCCACACCATCCATCCATTTTACAAGATTAATTTAGGGCATGGGACAAATAATGAGGTAAATCCAAATCTCAATTGGACCACACCATAGAAGCAGAGGAGATTGAACACCTACCATTGAAAACTTGTTGGGCGCAGAAGTCTTGGATCAAGCTGATAGGAGACAAATTGAGCTGCTATGGTGCTATGTGGAGCTCGCCATTAATGTATGTATTGTATCCAAGCCGTTCATCCATTTTTTAAAATCATTTTAGGAGGCGAGCCCAAAAATGAGCCAAATCCAAATGTCATGTAAATCACACCTCAACTGTCAGTGGTGATTAAAAGCCCATCATTAAAAAAAATTGGGGCTACAAAAGTTTTGGATGAAGGTGATATTTGTACCTTCCTTTCATCCAGGTATGTGGGACCCAGCCAACAGATTGGATAGCAAATAAACGTTACAATGGGCATTAGAAAGGTTTTAATAGTGGGAGTTCAATCATCACTTTTCCTTCGTGCTGTTGTCCACTTGAGATTTCCATCTACCGTATTTTTGGTATCATTCCTTGGAAAAACACAAGGGCATGGATAAAACAAATACATCGTGATGGCCCAACAAAACACCATCAAGTCGCAAGGTACTGGCAAAGTTAATATGCAATCTACGTATTTGTGTTTTCCTTAATCCAAGTCTATGTTACCTCGTGAATAGGTTGGGGGCAAATAAACATCATGATGACCTTGGGAAGGTTTCAATGGCGTGCATCATTACCCGGTTGCTTTTTGTGGTGTGGTTTACTTTAGCTTTGTATCTGTCTTATTTTTGGGCCTGTTGTGGGTAAATACGAGCTGACCTCCTGGTTGTAAATACGAGGCGACCTAAGCACGAGTCGGAATCCTCTGACCCAACCTGAAGACTAGTTTTTTAGTGCACTTTTCTGTGGCATACTAGTACACCTTGTTTGTCAATTACTTATGTCAGTAAGTCTAGAGTTAGCCAAGCTTAATGAAGACGAAGACCGAAAACTCAAGACGGACCAACTGCATCAAGAAAGAAGAAACAGGTAAAAGTGATGCCTTGGTGAGCCTCACCCTTGTACTTATCCAAAACCATAAACCTCTAGATGACCATGACCCAATAGGTATATCTTCAGTCATCTTAAATTGGCCTTAGGTGTCCCAAAAGACCACCGAAAGAACGGCCAAGAGGTTGTATGATCTGCTTCAAAACAGCAGAAAATCATGCATGGCCGGACGCCCGACCCAATGTCCAATGGGCACCTGACCTATAGAGGAATCCGTCCAAAGAGTTCGCCATATATCTAAATGGCCATCGGGCGCCCGACCAAATTCAAATGTGTCCAGTGCCAAAAATTTTAAATTGGACCGGATTCGGGGCACCTGACCAAAGTCGAGCGGGCGCCCGACCCTGCACGAATTTGCCTGTTATTTGACCGTTGGATAAAGTTTATAAAAGTGGGGGGATTCGTTTTTAGGGCTAAGAGAGGGGATTTTAAAGAGATAGAAGCCGTCATTGCTAAAGACCATCAGAGGCTCTATTCCAAACCCATAGCAAGTCATTCTCCTTGTGTTTCATCACAAGCTTGGGTCATTCAATGGCAATATGAGAATGGACTTGTTCCCTCTTGATTCCTAGGAGTTTAGATACCTTGATCATAGTTAAATCCATTGTCTAAACACCACCTAGGAGTCCAAATAGGTGTATTCCTCTAGGAAACCCATTTCCTACCATTTGTAAAGGATTCACCATTCCCTAGCACCTTGGGCATCTCAAATAGAGCATCACATGCAAGGTAGCTAATCGTGAAGCTGAAGCCTTGGCAAAGTAGCGGCATCAAAGATCGGGGGAGCACAAGGGGAGTTGATTCAAGCACGGGAGAGCAAGAAGAAGCAACCCAAAGCGGCGCTACAAAGGGGCTCAATCCGACAGGTAAGGTTGTCTTTGTTTGGAGTCCATCCACTCAATTCCCTATGGGAGTTGAGTGTAGAGTTTGTTTGACAAACTCGAACGAGGGTCATTTACCGATCCTTGGCCTATTTGTCGGCCTAAAGTCTATAGACGTTAGTTGTTCCTTGGTCTGTTTGTCGACCTAAAGTCTAGAGGTTGTTAGGCACTCATTGGCTCGTTTGTCGGGCCTAAATTTATGGACATTTGCCATTCCTTGGCACGTTTGTCAGGCCTAAACAAAGTCTCCAAGGGGAGCCACCAACACGGGTGTGAACGTGTAGGTTGGGAGGAGCCTGTAAACTCCCCGGTTAGGTGGATCCAAGTTAAAACACCTTGGTTGGGAGGAACCAGATTTAAACTCCCTAGTAAATGCTGGTGTGCTCAAATGGGTTAAGTAGTTGAACCGAGAGTGGGGTAGACAAGTAATCGAACCACTATACATCGTTGTGTTTGTGATTGTATTAGAGCACATTTCTCATTATGTATTGTGTTTAAGTGTTTAATTATGAATGCGTAATTAGAAATGTATGCTAGGCACTTGATAGGCACATCCACACACATGATGTACTTTCACTCCTCATGTAGACTTGAGTTCTTATTGATCCATCATCCATGGTCTACATGTGTTGCTTAGACTAGATAGTTAATTGCATTTATCATTTGCTAGTCTTTTTATTGGACCCACTTAGGCTTGAAAGCCGAAGTGTTAATCGCTTACTTAGTTTAATTTGCTAAAATTGTTAAGTAGGCAAAAAGACTTTAAAAATGTCCTAATCACCCCGCCTCTAGGACGTAACCATAATTCTAGTTCTCCTTAAGCTTCCGCAAGTGTATGCGTAGGGTGTTATGTTAAACTACCCGAAGTAATTTTATATTTGACCGAGGTCGTCGTTTCACTGACGAGCTCGTCAGTGAAACGACGATCTCGTCGGCAAGACAACCTGACGATCTAGTTAACGAGACGACCTCGCCCATGAGGCAAGGTCGTCCGCGACATGACCTGAGCCTTGTCATCTCGAATCCCGTAATCTGAGACTTCTGCTAAAATAGCAGGAGAAAGATCCGGGGAGTTATTAACCGAGAAAGAAATGTCTTTAATAACAACAAAGCAACCCGAAGATCTCAGAGATCCGGGATCTCCTCTACAGAAATCGCGTCTCCTAATGGGAGCATGATTGGGTAACCTAAGTATATAAAAAGAGACGTTCTCTTCACTATCAAGGTACGAAAGAACTTCTACTTAAAGAGAAATTCATGACTCAGAAACTTTGACTGACTTAGGCATCGGAGGACTAGCGGCCGGCCCTCGGCCCCCTTTTTAGCCATTGTTATTCTTACAGGTCATCATTTGACGAGTCAAAGATCTCGAGGTCATCACCGACCTCACCTCTCTTGTTGTTAAAAAATCCATAACAACAATTGGCGCTGTCTGTGGGAACGACGACTATAAAGCTGTGTTCTCACCTAAAAGCTTCAGAAAGCTTTGGATGGCTAGGAAAAAGAAGTTTAAAGGAAAAGCTCCTGCTATCGTCGGGCCATCCAAAGCCCCACGGTCCGACGATGAAGGGGGTTCATTCCTGAAACGCCCGCTCTCCGAATCAAAAGCTCGTCATCGCATCATGTTCAGCAGAGCGGACGACAGAGGTCTTGCAACCGCGGGACTAGACTGTCGGCTCTCGAAGAACAAGTTGGGGGCATGGCTGATCATCTAGGAGGGGTGGACGAGCGGTTTGTACACTTCGGCCAACAACTCGATGGTATCAAAGCTCTCCTGATCAATTTAGCCCAACCATCCTCGATCCATAGGGACGAGGGCGAGCCTTGACAATCACATCAAGTTCCCCCATCGCAGCATCCTTTGCCGATCACGAGCCAAAGACATACCAAAGAAGACGAGGTTGTTAGCCGAGCAACAAGGGCTAAGACCCGATCAATAGCAGATCTGCCCGCGAGCAATTTGCACCACAGACTCGAAGAAAAAAGATTAGCTCGTCTGGATCACGACCAAATGGGCAACAATATAAATCCGTTGGAGGCCGAGCTAAAGGAACCCTGTGAACGCGTCAACGATATTCAAAGGGCACAGCGCGCCTGAGCACCCATTCACTGGAGAAATCCGTCAGGAACCACTTTCTAAAGTATTTAAAATCCGCAAGCTAAAAGAATACTCTGGGATAGGAGATCCGGCGGAGCATCTGGAAAATTTCAAGGTCCGGATGGAACTGCTCGGAGTTAACGTGCACATCATGTGCAAAGCCTTCCCTTTATCATTAACCAGCTCGATATGGACTTAGTTTCGAAATCTAAAACCAAGATCGATTAGCTCGTTTGCCCAACTAAGTAAGTCCTTCGCTACACAATTCATTGGGAGCACCGATCCAAGGAAGCATTCGACCCACCTCGCCGTCGTCAAACAAAAAGAAGACGAGTCTTTGAAGGACTACCTCGCACATTTCAATGCCGAGGTCGTCTAGGTTGAGAACCTATCCCAAGACGTACTGCTCCACACCATGATCGGGGGATTGCACGATAAGAAATTCCTTTCGTCCGTAGGAGAAGAACCACCCCAATCTGTGGCAGAGTTCTTGGATCGAGCTGTCAAACATATCAACACACAGGAATTAGTCAATGCGCATAGATCGTCCTCTAAAGGCAGAGACCACCGAGAAGAAAGCAGCTCGAAAAGGCACAAGCTAGATCCGCGATCGCTAGGTCCGAACGTTGCCACCCAAGGACCCAAAACTTCAGCCCCTCGGTTGGAAAAATACACACCGCTCAACATGACGATTGAGCAAGTATATTTAGCAGAAAAGGGCAAGCAGGCGTTCGGACAACCGGTGAAAATCAGAACCGACCCCGATAGGAGGTCGAAATCAAAATATTGCATGTACCACAAAGATTACGGTCATAATACAGCAGACTATTTTGACCTGAAACGACAGATAGAAACTCCCATTCAGCAGGGATTCTCGAAAGACTATATCGCCTAGCGTCAGGAGGACCGGAGGGCTGTAGATCGGGATAACTTGACCGATGAACCGATCAACAACAACCCTGTGGAAGAAATCCACATGATCTTTGATGAGCCAACTACTGGAGACACCAGCAACGCCCGTAAAGCGTATGCACGGCAACGTAGGACAGCTGAACCAGGATTGTAAATTAACATTACGAACCGCTGAACCAGGATTGTAAATAAACATTACGAACCAACCTACGAAAATTGCTAAAGTCACTTCTCGCAAGTTAACATTCATTGAGGAAGACGCCAGAGGGATTCTCCACCCCAATGATGATTCACTTGTAGTATCGATGGTAGTGGCTAACAAAAAACTCCATAGAATGATGGTTTATATGGGTAACTCGGTGAACATTCTATATAGTGCGGCATTTGAGAAAATGAAAATCGACCGATCCAGGTTGAGGCTGGTGAAAACAGCTCTAACCGGATTCGCTAGGGATACGATCATGCTGGAGGGAAATATAACTCTTCCAGTCACGGCAGGAGATGAACCTAATAAAAAAATGATCATGGTCGATTTCCTTGTCGTCAACACCCCGTCCGCCCACAACGAGATAATCGGTCATCCTATCTTCCGAGCCCTCAAAGCTAGTATATCCATATACCACCTCACCATGAAGTTCGATGCTGATGAGGGCATTGGAGTGATACGGGGCAATCAATAGGAAGCCTGGCGTTGTTACAAGCTGACCTTATGCGGGAAAAGCCTTGTCTCTGCCGTCTCACGCACGACCCCCTTGGATCCTAGGGAAGAAACAGGGGAATGCGGATCACCCATTGAAGTGCCGATCGAGGTTCCATTGGCAGATGACGATCCGACCTGGGTAGTCAGGATCGGTTCCCAGTTGAACAATGAGCTACGGGACGAACTGGCCGCCTTCCTAAAAAGGCATGCATATGTGTTCGCATGGTCTCACCAGGACATGTCGGGCATCAGCTCGGAGGTCATGGTCCATCGACTAAATGTCGATCTGACCTTCAAGCCAATTCATCAGAAATGACGACCTTTCAATGCGGAAAAATATGCTGTGATTGAGGAGGAGGTCAAAAAATTGCGCAAGGCATGGTTTATTGAGGACGTACGTTAATCCAGATTGGTTGGCCAATGTCGTTTTGGTGAAAAAATCTACCGAAAAGTGGAGAGTTTGTGTGGATTACACCGACCCCAACAAAGCTTACCCGAAAGACAGCTTCCCGCTACCTAGGATATATCAGCTCATCGACGCAACTTCTAATTTCGAGCTACTCAATTTTATGAACGCTTACTCTTGATACAACCAATTTGGATGCATCCGCCTGACAAGCAGAAGACGACGTCCATCACTGACCGAGGCGTATACTGCTATAAGGTAATGCCCTTCGGACTAAAAAACGCAGGGGCAACCTACCAGCGCGTGGTCAACAAAATGTTTGCCGAACAAATCGGTAAAACAATGGAGGTATATGTGGACGACATGCTCATTAAAAGCTTGCTGTCGAAAAACCACATTGAAGACCTCGGTACAATGTTTGGTATCTTAAAAAGATACCACATGAAACTCAATCCCAACAAATGTGCCTTTGGAGTATGCTCGGGAAAACTTCTCGACTTCATGGTAAACTAGAGGGGAATAAAAGCCAATCCAAAAAAGATTCGGGCCCTGATCAACATGAGCTCACTCACTACCGTGAAAGAAGTCCAACGTCTTACAGGGAGGATTGTGGCTTTTAACAGGTTCATCTCAAGAGCTACAGATCGGTGCCTCACTTTCTTCAAACAACTCCGCAAACGCAAGGAAATGACCTGGACATCAGTGTTGGGGTCCCAAAATTTGGTACCTTTGAAGCAACTGAAATGAACACGTACTTCGAGAAAATCCCACAAAATACCATCCAATGCACCTAAATATTGAGATTTGCAAAAGATTAAGTACTTAGCCATTTTTCTCCGGCGGGTCCCACGAATCACCGTGATCGGAACCATTCAAAATCAAGCAGACACCTTCATCATGAATTATGATAAGCAGTGCATGACCTTTCATCACTAAGCGGGCCCCCCAAGCCCTTCATTTTGCAAAACCCAATTGACGCAGACAACAAGTCCGTCAACGCACCCATTTATTCATCTTGACGCACCCTTAAATTCATGAAATCCAATAAACATTCCAGGATGTATTTAACCTCTAACGCATCCGAAAAATAGCTTGACGCACCCGAAAAATTAGGTCGACACATCCATAAATTCAGAAAATCCAGAACTTCAATTTCAGGGTGCATTGGACTTTGACACATCCGAAAAATACTTCGACGCGTCCATAAAATTGCTTGACGCACCCATAAATTCACTAGAAAATTAGAAAATCATTTTTTGATACATTGAATGTCGACGCACCCGAATATATCTCGACGCACCTAAAAAATCAGTATATTTCAGAACATCATTTCGGGATGCGTAGGAGCTCCCACGCACCTATTTTTTAGGCACGTCAAGGGCTTTTCAGGGGTGCGTCATACGTGGCAACCCCTCATTGGTCACTTTTCGATGTTTTCGGGTATTCCTTGCACTATTTATTTGTACGCATTAAGAGAGAGAGAGCTATTATCCCCTGGGTACTTGGAATTTGTCGTGGAAAATCCTCGCCGGAATCCCTTTCTAACCATTAAAAAACTTTTTTGGTCATCGAAATTCCTTTCCGATCACTGGTATTATCCATCGAAAATCTACTCCGACCAGATCACCACAAGTCCGAATTCTACGAAAATGCAAGTGTTGCAATGCACCCACAAATTTAGTAAATAATCTTGGGATGCATCGAAGTTTAACACATCCATAAATGGTCTAACGCGTCCATAAAATAGTTCGATGCATCCATAAATTCAACAAAGTCAGACGAACAACTTTAGAATGCATTGAAGTTCGACGCATCCATAAAATGGCTTGACACGTCTATAAAATTAGCTCGACGCACCCCTAAATTCAACAAAGACTGAAAATCAATTTAAAGGTGCATTCAACTTTGACGCATCCGAAAAATACTTTTCCGCGTCCATAAATTCGACTTGACGCGTTGAAGGTCGACGCACCCAAAAAATGGTTCGATGCACCCATAAATTCGGTTTGACGCATTAAAAAATCAGTATATTTTAGAAAATATTTCGGGGTGCGTCGAACCTCATTTTAAGTATTTTCAGGCCATGTTAAGGCCTATTTCGGGTATTTCGAACTCTCTAGACGCAATGGAACGGTTAAATAACCTATCCAAAGTACGTAACAAGCAGAATGCAAGCCTGCGGAGTCTGATTTGATCCAACGCGATGAATGGAATAGCTTTATCGAAAAGAGGTCGCTAATTTCTAAAATCGTGTCAATGTAACATTCTCATACGTACTATCATATCATAACTTGATTAAGGGCGAAAACTAGACAAACGGGATTATGGTTACCACAATAAACCATATCGAGGAGTTTCAATCCTTTGCAAAGCATTTGTTATGAACTGCCATAACATAACAGTCGATGCCCTACCCATTCAAACGGCATACGTCGATTGGGCTACTCAGGTACACACAACTGCAAATCGGACTTCCCGAGGTCACCTGTCCAAACATGACAGGTGCCGGCCTAGAGTCGTCTCTCTCAGTGAGAAACCTTGATATTTTCAGCCCGGATCTCTGGTCAAAACATTGGACATAGACATCTGACTAATACAAAGATAGCTCAGTCCATAACAAAACAAATACAGGTCTCTACGACCGCAAACTCTAAGACCATAGTCCCCGCTGACTAGTCTTCTACTTTTTAATCAAGGGTCATCGATCATTCGATGTAATTAAGGGTTCGTGACCAGTTCACAACCTGAAATGTACAGGATCCTCAGAATCTCTTGAATAAAATTCACCTTGCGATTTCTCATCTTGTGTACCTTTTTGTGAATGCTTGTGATTGTCAATGAATGTTTCCATTACTCAAATTCCCAGAGCAACAATACACATAAAATATCCTTGTTGCATTTTCAGTTCTAACAGTTAGAATGTGAGCAGGCGTTTCTTGAGCTCAAAGCTTATTTAGGCTCCCCACCTTTGTTATCCAAAACAATGCAAGGGGAGGAGCTACTTTTGTACTTGGCGATTTCATTGGCAACGGTCAACTCGGCTCTGGTTCGGGATGACGAAGGGACCCAATGGCCAGTTTATTGTGTCAGTAAGGCCCTCCTCGACGCAGAGACACGGTATCCAAACATTGAAAAGCTAGCCTTGGCATTGATCACAACGGTCAGGCGATTAAGACCCTACTTCCAGGCACACCCGATTGCTGTCTTGATGGACCAACCTCTACGACAAGTGTTGTAGAAGCCTAAAATCTCAGGTCGGCTCGTCAAGTGGGCCGTTGAGCTTGGTGAGTTCGACATATGGTTCCAACCTCATACTGCGATCAATGGCCAAGCCGTGGTTAATTTCATTGTTGAGTTCACCAACCCTCCGAACGACCAGCGTGATCATGACTCAAGCCATCCCTCTGCCAGACGGATTTTGATAGTCCCTTCGAAACATGATCCATCCATATGGTCGCTATACGTGGACGGGTCGTCAAATTCGTAAGGTCGCAAGGTAGGTCTCATCCTGCTTTCTCCAGACAAGGTCGTCAGAGTTCAATACGCGCTCATATTCGGCTTCCAAGCCTCCAACAATAAAGCTAAATATGAAGCTCTCCCGGCTGGACTACGCCTTGCTTCTGAAATAGGGATTAGAGAGGTGAAAGTCATAGTGATTCGCAATTAGTGGTCGGGCAGATGACCGCAGAATACCAAGTGAAAGGAAAGAAGATGTGCATGTATTTAGCCAAAGCCCAAGAACTGCTATCACGCTTCTATTACAATGAGATCATTTAAATCCCGAGAGCTCAAAATACTAATGCACACTCACTTGCAAAGTTGGCATTGGCGGTGGATGATGAGCTCAGTAGGACGGTCCCCATCGAATTTCTCCCCGAGCGAAGCATATCTCAAGAGGAGCCGATCGCAATACTCCCGGTATCAAATAGCACGAGCTGGCTAGATCCCATCATTCATTTCAGCAAGGCGAATTGCCAGAAGACAGAAAAGAATCTCAGAAAATTCGATACAGGTCAGCCCGTTACACTTTAATTGACGGGATCCTTTACAAGAAAGGGTTTTTCTCTCCCTTGCCTACGGTGCGTTGGATTTGAGAGGCTGACTATGTCCTCGGGAAAATACATTTCGATAGTTGTGGAAACCATTATAGGGGTAGGGCACTTATGCAAAAAGTAATTCGATAAGAATACTATTGCCCTACGATCCAACACGATGCCCGGGAGGTCGTAAAAAAATGCAACAAGTGTCAACGATTCGCCCCAGTCTCCCATTTGCCACCTAAGGTGTTCACTCCCATGGCTGGACCATGGCTATTCACCCAATGGGGAGTCGACATTATTGGTCCTCTCCCAACGGGCAAAGGAAAAACAAAATATGCAATTGTGGCCGTCGATTATTTCACAAAATGGGCCAAAGCAGAGCCACTGGCCACGATCACAGAGAGTAAAACTACTAACTTCATCTGGAAGTCAATCATCTGCCAGTTCAGAATCCTAAATACAATAATCTCTGATAATGGACGTCAATTTGACAACGCAAGATTCCGAAAGTTCTGCGGCAATCTAGGCATAAAAAATGTGTACTCATCTCCTCACCACCCACAAGCGAATGACCAGGTTGAAGCCGTCAAAAAATTCATAAAAAACTACCTCAAAACGAAGCTTGGAGAGAGGAAGGGAGCGTGGGCTGAAGAGCTCCCCGAGGTACTCTGCGCTTATAAAACTACAGTTCGGTCCACAACCGGAGAAACGCCATTCTCTTTGGCTTTCGGAGCCGAGGCAGTGATACCAGTCAAGGTCGGTATGCCGACCCACCGGACAGGTCGTCATCAGCCCGACCAAAACGAAGATTAGCTACGAACGAGCCTCGACTTACTCGACGAAGTGCGAGAAGCTTCCCAAGTGCGAATAGCTGCATATCAGCACAGGGTACAGCGATACTACAATTCTCGAATAAGGAAACGGTGATTTAGAGTGGGGGACCTCGTCCTTCAAAAGGTCAGAAAGGATATCAAAGATAAGGTGGGTCTGTTCAGTCCTAATTGAGAAGGGTCATACAAGGTGATCAGCTCGTCTCGTCCAGGCACTTATTGGCTTGAAGATATGGAAGGCCGACCTCTCCCTTATCCATGGAACGCGGAGCGCCTCAGAGTCTATTATCCGTGAATAGGTAGGATACTCGAATAAGGTGAAGACTCATGTACAAGAAACCTTTTCTTGAATAAATATCAAAATTCTTGGAAATCGAACATGTTGATACACAAAATGTAATTAGCAAAGGGAATCTGAGCCCTGGCCATCAGATCGTCAAACCAGATTCACCAAGCTACATCATGATTAAGAGATAGCAAAAGAAATCTAAGTCCTGCCATCAGATCGTAAGACCAAATTTGCTACGCTACACAAGACAAGCATGGCCGTCGATGGTCAAGAGCTTGACGCAAGCTTGAAGTCGGAAAAGCTGAAAAGCATGAATACAGGTTACGAGTTATGAAACCGACCTATCCCCACCACTTAAATAAATATCTATTGTCTAAGATGGGATAAAATAAAATGTCACAACAATCACAAGAGCGTAAATGCACCAGTGATGAAAGTGAAAGCCAGTAAAAGGGCTCTAAAAAAATAGTATATATTTTCTGCCCCACAAGGGCTTAAAAGTATCTACAAAAGTCTCTTGAGGGACATACAAAAAAAAAAAACAAAAAAAAGGAAGATGATATGATACATCCTCCTAGCCTTTGGTAGCCTCCGACGAACCAACTTCCGTCACCTCAACCCGAGCCTCGGCCTGAGCACCCTCGACAGCCTCGTCCTCGACCTTGTCATCGTCGACTGGAGTTAGGTTGAGATTTGGGAAGTGCTCCTGAACAAGGTTTATGCAGTCCTGAAAGCCATGATTGTACAACTCTTCCAATACTGCATTCACCTTCTCCAGCTCAGCCTTCAGGCCCTTGATCTCCGCCAGAGACTTCAGCTGACTTCTTTCAGAAGTTTGGCCAAATTAGTCTTCTTCTCCTCGGCTGTTTTCAGTTGATTGGGCCTTGGCTGAAAAATCCTTCAAAGCCTCCTTTAGAGATTGGGCCTGGGCTTGAGAGACCTCCAGCTCAGACTGGGCGACCTTTAGCTTGGACTGGGCAGTTTTTAGCTCGGCTTGGTTCTTCTTCAGCTCCAGCCTCGCTACCTCCGTCTTCTTCTTCCATGACGAGGTCGCGACCAGCACCTCTTACATCTGATGGGTCCATTTGGCCAAAGCCTGACGAACCATGATCAGCAGGCCTGAGTCCTCCACAGAAATAGAGAAATTGTCATATGAATACCCATAAATAGACCCCAGAAAGAAGTAGAAATACAACTCACCCCAAGAATACTCTCTATCGCGACCCCGATCATTTGATCAAGATCAGAGATGGCCAAGGAATTCAGGTCTTACGGGATGCTATTGTTCATGCGCACGTATGCGATGATCCCGTCTATCCAGGTCTGAAACCTCTCCGTGATTGGAGGCATATCGACTTATTCTTTGCGGGGCTCGGCCTCCGAAGCTGGGACAGCAGGAGCTGGAGATTGTGAGGAAGGGCGACATGGGCCAGCATAAGTTCGAGATTGTGGAGGGCGAGGTAGGTCGGCGAGAGGTTGAGATGGTGACGAGGGGGTCGACGAGCTGGCACATGTCACAGGGAGACTTGCGGCCAGCTCAGTCTGAGAATCGAACATGTCTGGCACATCCACAATAGGAAGTCGAGCCGCCAAGGGTTCAGCCCTCACCGGAGAGCTCGAACCCAAAGGCTGCCTAGACCCACATACGAAGGACTGGGGTAACCTCTGTTGCTTCCTTGGGGGCTTGGCAGAGGACTGCACTCGGTAAAAAACGCAAGCAGGGATCTTACGAACCTTCGAAACCGCCCTCGGAGGCATGCCTGTCCTAGAGAGACAAAGAAAGAAGTGTCAGACGGTCAAGTAAACAAGACCTGAAAAATTTCAAGCATCACTACCGTTTAGGTTACTGACCTGACTCGCAAACAGAATTGATGGTGATCATGTGGCGGAAGTCCATCTCCTCAATAGAGTAGCTCATCGCAGCCTGGATCTGCCTCTCCTAAACAGCAGAGAGGGCCACCCGGATGGTCATCGAGGCTACAAACACAAATGAAAAACATCAGAATAGCTAAAGGCAAACAAAGATGTCAATAAAGCAAGTAGATCGGAGTATTGTCCGACTGACAGATTGAAATCAGCTCGGACTCTTTACTCCAAAGGCCGAGGCTCGTCCGATGAAGACTCCCCAGTCCCCGGATGCAAAGAACCACTTTCTCTTTTAGGTTTTGGTGGAAGATGGTAGACCGGTCACTAACGAACCCCCCTGGCCCGGGTGCGAAGAGAAGTAATAAAGTCCCTAACCTCCCACAGACTTGAGATAGTACATTGAAAATAGCTCGTTCGAGGTCAGGCTCTTTATTTCCAACCCTTTGCCACAAGATGTAACACCCCACTATACATCTCCAGGCATTAGGTTGCAGCTGGCTTGGAGAGAGACCTAAGAGGCTAAGGACCTCATGCACAAAAGGGTGCAGAGGTAACCTCAGCCCGGCCTCCAGATGCACCAGAGAAATTACCACCTTCCCAAGGCGAGGTCGGCTCGGTTTGTCACATTGATTAGGAACCCTAAACTCTATGGAATCAGAAATTTCATAAGTTTCTCTAGCCACATCCAACTCGTCCCGAATAATTTGCGAGACAACGCAATCTAACTCGAAGGGCTCTTTTTGAGCCATTGCACTTCTGGCGGTCGATTCGGGAGGTTCAGACTCCCCTACATTCACAGGATCTGCTGTCTTGGAATGAGACTCCCTAGGGTCTATCTCCTAGGGCCCCATTGAAGGCAGGTCTGACTCAGAGTCCTCGAATCTCACCTTAGGAATGGCGTTAGAGTCTGAGGTTTTCGACATAATGAAATAAAAGGAAATGAGAAGACTTTTCAAGATTGGAAAGTGTACCAAGAACGCTGGTACATCGGCCTGAGGAAGAAGATCAGAAAAGAAAAGAAGATCAAAGAGTCTGAGAGCAGAAGGAGATGAAATTTTCTGATTTTTTAGCTTAAGTTCGGAGTTTTATATTCAAAGGATTCCCTTGCATTTAATGCAGCAACACCATGTGGTAAGTTCTGACTCGATCGTACAAAAAGTACCACATGGCGCCTACACGTGGCGGCATCTTGTTCTTTAAAGACTCTACGGACGCACTCGCATCGTACTAGCGAATGATGGCGCCTCGATTTTTCAAGTGACGCATTTAATGCGGCATTTAATGCCAGTTTCCCGCTCGCCTCAATGACGGCGGTACGGCTACTAAAAGATAAAAGCAGCCAGGTCAGCTTATCTTCTTCGACAAGTTACTCCCGAGCCAGACGAGCTAGACTTGAGAGTAAGGGGGCTTCTGTTATGGGTAAATACAAGTTGACCTCCTGGTTGTAAATACTAGGCGACCTAAGCACGAGTTGGAATCCTTCAACCCAACTTGAAGACTATTTGACCGAGCTTGTTAGTGAAACGACGACCTCGTCGGCGAGACAACCTTATGAGCTAGTCAACAAGACAACCTTGCTCATGAGGTGAGGTCGTCCGCGACACGACCTGAGCCTTGTCATTTCGAATCTCGTAATCTTAAGCTTTTGATAAAATAGCAGGAGAAAGATCCGGAGAGTTATCAACTGATAATGAAAAGTCTTCAACAATAGCAAAGTGGCCCAAAGATCTCGGAGATCCGGTATCTCCTCTACAGAAATCGTGTCTCCTAATGGGAGCATGATTGGGTAACCTAAGTTATAAAAGACACGTTCTTTTCAGTATCAAGGTATGAAAGAACTTCTACTCAATGAGAAATTCATAACTCAAAAACTTCGACTAACTTAGGTATCGGAAGACTAACGACCGGTACCTAGCTCCCCTATTAGCCGTTGTTATTTTTACGGGCCATCATCTGATGAGTCAAATATCTCGAGGACATCACCGACCTCACCTCTCTTGCTGTTAAAAAAATCAGTAACAAAATGCCATAAAAGAATCTCGAAAAATGGATAAAAATGTAGATATAACACATACGTCATGCTGGCCCCAGGGAGCTTGGCGACGTCAATACACCCTTAGGTCGGTAGTGTGTGTCACACGACCCAATCTGCTTCCCACGCAATCCGCTTCCCTCTCAAACCCCCAGCGACTCTTTTAAACAAATACGCAACCCGCCAATGCAAAGAAGGAAGAGACAGGTCTTGTAATCCGCGGACTACCAAAGTGAATTCCTAGCCTGCTAGTCAGGCCATGCACATGGATGATCCAAACCGTCCACAAGATAAGTCTTCCCGTGAATAGTATCATGAAAAAGCAACCGTTGCCCAATTTCTAAACGATCCTTTCAATCCACGCACAACTAAAATCGTGGATGAACAGTGGTTACATTCAAGTTCATTTTCGGATGGCCAGGATCATCTTTGTAGAAGAAATGGACCGTCCATTGCATATCCAAGCTGGGGCCTACTTTATGAAGTGGGTCTCACAGTGACCCCACGCTGCCAAGCTGGCCGACTATGACTTACACTTTCAGTTGTCTCAAGACCACAAGCTTTTTCCGAAAGACCAGAAAAAGCCTGAAGCGGATTGCCTAGTGTGACACACACCACCAACCTCAGTGGTGTTTTTACGTCTCCAAGCTTTATAGCCTACCAGATCATACTCATTGTATCATGCCGTGGATTATTTTTTTGATCATTTAACGACATGAGTAAAAAAAAATAATCAAATTTAAAGCTCAAATGCACCAAACCACAAAAGGCAGTAGAGATAGTGACACCCACCTTCGAAACCTTTCTAGGGCCCACCATGATGTTTATTTGCAACTAACCTGTATATAAGGACATAAATGAATGAAGGAAGAACAACAATATCATCTTGATAAAAAAAAGTTCCGGTGGCCCTAAGAAGTTTTCAATGGTAGGAATCTAATCTCCACTTCTTTCTATGGTGCAGTCCACTTGAGCTTTGTATCTTACTCGTTTTTGGGTTCATTCACTAAAATGATCTCCGGCTGGACGGTTTGGATATAACACCTACATCATTGTTGTGGGGCTCATTGACCTGGGTGACGTCAACACACCACCGGGGTCGGTGGTGCGTGGCACACCACGCAATCCGCTTCCGAAAAAACCAGCCCTAAACCCTCTCAAAACCCTTTTTTCCCTCCCGCTCTCTCGCTCTCTCTCTCTCTCTCCATTCGCTCTCAATCTGGGGTTTTGCCCTCTGATCTCAATCCATCTCTCGATTTATAGGTTTTTTTTTTAATCTCTTCCATACATGTCGTGGGAAGATGAGACAGTGGGCCCCGATATCGCCACCGCGGGCCGTCTCATCAGCGATCGCATTGGCCGAGATGTCGCGGCCCAGCTCGATCTTGAAGAAGCTCTAGAGGCTTCCAGATATGCCAGCCATCCCTACACGTCCCATCCCAAAGAGGTAAGAGGATTTCATTTCTTATTTTAGAATTTGTAAGAGTCATGTGATACTCTGGCGGAATACAGTCGATAATATGCGGATGTGCTTGTCCGCGGTAATGCTGTGTAGATTCAGTCCAAAACATCGTACGCGCGAGTCACATGATCGTCGGGTCCGCCCCTGAAATCACACTGATTGGAATACCCTAATTTATTCTTCAATGGACATCCGTGTATTATCGCCATCCATCTTTTTGATGGAATGGAGTGGTTAGGGTTGTCTGATCAGTGCGAATTTTGGGCCACGACTTATACTTACTGTAGCATTTATGATTTTGTTAGCTGGGACAAGGCTGTGATGAGGATAACCTTCTGCATAGTGTGGTTTGAGATTTGGATGGTCTGGATGAACCCATGTGTGCTCCATGCGTAAGCTGGACGTGTGCATGAGGATAGCTCATGTACTCTGCTAGATTATCTAGATTTTGGAGTGGGTTTTACGTTACATGAATTATGAATTCACATGAACGCAAATGCATGTAGCCAGGGGCATCTGGATGGGCATGCTCTCCATGTGTACGATGGATGGGTTTTACGTAACTTGAGTGATGAGTTGTGGCTGTGGGTCGAACGATAGAGCTGTTTTTTTTTTGAAAGATACCGATTTTATTCACTGTCTAAAGGCCAGGCCAAAAGAAACAGAAACAGAGAGAAGGAAAGAAAGAAAACGGAACGAAGCAGAGAAAGAAAAATATAACCAGCCAAACACAAATTAACCCCATAGATAACCCCTGAAGTTGAACTGCTTTTATTCTTAAAGAAGCAATCGTTTCTTTCAGTCCGCATGCACCAAAGAACAGTCCAGCGAATGACAGCGCTTGGATCTTCTCCTGCCCTTCCATCCTTCTGCAAACTAGGATTGGAAAAGCCCATTGATCGAAGCTGGTGGCATCACCCATGAAATGTTAGAATCCTGAAGAATGCTGCTTCAAATTTCCCTAGCAAAGAGGCAATGGATGAATAAATGGTCCACCGACTTTGCTTGTTCGAGACAAAGGAGGCAGATATTAGGAAGAACCATAGAGCTGTGTATTTGTTCTTGATAAGAACGCAAAAGGCAACAACCTAAAGGCGTTTGGCAGTCTTCAAATGATGAGCTGTATGAATGCTTTTTGCTCAAATCAAGGCCGATATTGTTTGTAATGTTATATCGGAAATTAGGGTGCTTTTGTTTCAAGAAGACAAATTCTGGATGGTGCGTTAGTGGCTCATGAATGTAATAACTCTAGCGATAGAGAGAATACAAGCGGGCTTGTGTGCATACTGGATATAAAAGAGGCCTATGACCACTTTGATTGGTATTTTTTGGACTATATGCTTATCATGATTGGTTGTAGCCAGAAGTGGTGAGATTGGATTAGGGCGTGTGTCCAATCTCCCTCTTTTTTGCCCTTCTAAACAGATCGTCTAAGGGGTATTTTAAGTCCTCGAGAGGGCCGAGGCAGGGGATCCCCTTATTTGTTTGTGGTTATTGGTGAAGCGTTGAGTGCTATGCTTCACAGAAGGGCGGAGATTGGCTTTGTTTCGGGGCTTTAGTGTTGCTGGAAATAGTCCTCAAATGACTCATCTCCAGTATGCAAATGGTGCGTTACTATTATGTGAGGCAAAGGTAAAGGTTGTTGATAATTTATGTAAGCTGACTATTTTATTTAAAGCAGTTTCGGGTCTTAAAGTTAATGCGGCAAAGTCGGAGCTGTTGGGCATTCATATAGGGAAGAAGGAGCTAAAGTCTCTTGCTAGGCATTTTTGATTGTAAAACTGGATCTTTTCCCTCTACCTATCTCGGTTTGCCTCTTTGTATTGGTAAACTGGCTTCTCATCTTTGGGATCGGGTGATTGAGAGAATCGAAAGGAAGCTCGCTTGTTGGCAATGTCGCCATCTTTCGTTAGGGGGCCGCTTAACTCTCATAAAGATGGCTTTCGCCAACATGCCCATATACTTTTTTATCTTTGTTCCAGTGCCCGAAGTCGGTCTTGGCAAGGCTTGAGAAGATGAGACGAGACTTTATTTGGAAGGATTACAATGAAGGCAGAAAATTTCATCCTACTTAAATGGGACGAGGTATGCAAACCGATTGAAGAAGGTGGGGCATGCATTAAACCTTTGGGGACTATGAATATAACGTTGCTCGGAAAATGGATTTGGAGGTTTGGTGCTGAAGAAGGCAAGATGTGGAGGGAGTTAGTTGTTTCCAAGTATGGTACTCAAATAGGCATATGGTTTGTCAAGACCTCTTCTATATATTAGGCTTCCGCGATTTGGAAGTCGGTAGCAACTTCTGAGCACCTGGGGGGGGGGGGGAGGGGTTCTCCTTCACCCCAGGGAAGGGGGTCTGCATTCGTTTTTAGGTGGATGTGTGGTGTGGTGATCGAGTGGTTTTTCCTAGGATCGCTTGCCTTGCTCCTGATTTATTCGTTCTTGTGGTGGATTGTTTTTCAGTTATCGAGGGTTCAGTTGTTTGGGCTCCTTGTCACAAGGACTTATTGGATGCTGAAATTGGCGAGTTTGTTGACTTGCTCTAGATGCTTAGCAATGCTAATATTGACATTCTGAGGAGGATGAAATGGTCTGGAATGGTAGTCCTTCAGGGAAGTTTTCCGTTAAATCTCTCTTCCGGTTGATATCATGCCCTTTGCAATGATCCGATATTCATCCGTTCCAGCATTGGTTTTATGGGGCTTCTCCTTGGGTTGTAGTCTTTATGTGGTTGGTTTGTTGAAAGAGGATCCTTACCATTGCTAATTTGCAGAAAAGAGCTATGGTTCTCCCTAATATCTGTTGTTATGCATGAATAGTGGGGAGTCGATCGATCACCTTTTTATTCACTGTCCCTTTGTCGGAAAGGTGTTGGAGCCATTTCCTATCATTATTCCATGTGGATTGGGTGATGTCGACCACTGGTGGAAAATCTCATGTGGGCTTGGCATGGTGGCGGGGTTGGTAAATGTGGTAAAGTGGCCTGGAGATTCCTCATTATGGCTATGTTTTGGGTTATATGGGGATGAGAAATGGGTGCTGTTTTGAGAATATTCTAGCTAGGGTAGTGGAGGCTATAGCTAAAGTTAAGGCTTCCTTAGAGTGCTGGACTCATTTTGTTTAGCTCTCTGGGGGTCTCTCTGCCTTTTGTAGTTGGTTCTTTTCATTCTTGTTTGGGTGTTGTATTTTTTGCTCACTTCTTGCGAGTTTTTTTTTTTTTAAATAAAGTGACTGTTACTTCTAAAAAAAAAATAAAAAAAAAATTGTTTATAATGGGAGGGAGGGAGGGAAGGGGGGAGTGAGTCTTCCATTTGTCCTGAATCATAGCAGGGGTGGAAGGCTCCAAATAAACCTTGAGGCCCAACATTGTGTTACTTGGATAATGGTTGCATTGTATTAGTAATGGGGTACAGGTTTGTATTGAGACTCGGGGCTTTTTGGGTCAGTCAGCTTGAGGATGCCATTGTTAAATTATTCTTTTCTCATGATGTTTGTCACCATGGCACTATTGGGACCTACAAGCATTAGTATACAATAAGGGTCTAGGAGCTACCGTTTTATTTAGGAAAATTGCAGTTAACTTTCTTTAAACTTAGGCGTTTTTTGAGGACCTCTAGTTTTGCAAAGAAAGTAAATACTTTTTGGGTCTTGTCTTCTATTTGAATAGGATTAGAAGGTATGTTTTAGCCTTTTAGGACTACAAGTGCTGTAGCTAGTTTTAAATCAAGTATTAGGTTTTCATCCAGGATTTTGTATTATTATTATTATTATTTTTTTTGAGAGATAACGAAAATTTATTGAAAAAGCGCCGAAGCGAAAAAATACAAGCCCGACCGCCCACCACAACTAAAACACACTACAGAAAAAAGGCGGACGCTCCTTTAACACACACTACCCATTCGCTTTTGGCAGGACCCTAAAAGGTTTCATGGAACCCTTTATGGTAGTAATTTTATTCTTTTTGGTATAGGAGCTACCTTTTTATTTAGGAACATAGCAGTTAACTTTCTAGTGAACTTAGACGTTTTTTGAGGACCTCTAGTTTCGCAAAGAAAGTAAATCCTTTTTAGGTCTTTGATGCAGGGGCATGTGATGACCTAACCCTAGATGCATGAATATTCAGTTGGAAGATATTCAAATAATAAGATTACGAAACTAGCTACTTTCAATTTGAGGAAACTAATAAATCTCAACACGAAAATGAGGTCCGTCCGTTCGGATCATGCCCCTTCGCATAAAACCATGTAAAATCGTAAAACAGGGAGGATATAGGGATATGAGGATATCCCAGATCTAGCATAGACCAGTCCACAGTCAAGTTTGGATCCGGTTATCGTGGCTAGGCATCTCTCTTTTCGATCGTACCCAAAAGGGGGGGGGGGGGGGGGGTTTCAGAAAAGGACGAGGGATGTCGAAAAGCAATGGGTTCTCACGAAGTACGAATTAGGAATCAAAAGAAGCTTACCTTTCCTCGCACCTTGAAGAAAAGAGAGAAGAGAAAACGGAAACTCTGGGGTGGAATCCTCAACACCCGAGGGCCAATCCTGAAACCCTAATCTCTCAACAAAGAGGAAGAAACTCACGAATTTTCTATTCATTCAATAATATCGAAATAGGGTTTCTCACAGTATATATAAGCTACGAAAATAAAAAGTGCACTAAAGTGCCTGAAAACCAAAGAAATAACATAAAAACGCCTAAAGTAAATAATGACACTAAAGCGCCTAGAAACAAGGAAATAAACAGAAAAGCGCCTGAACGTAAATCCGCCCCATGGTCCAGCGGTCATGATGCTCCTGCGCGATCCTGCATCTCGCATACTCGTAACGCGTCAGAAAATGGGCCCAAGGGGCCCGGCGTCCATCCACATCAACTCGTCTGCTCCAACACTCGATCTGTGACGTCGCCTCCTCTGGTACACTCTAAAGGGTGCATCACTGATGTCTGCATCAGTCTTGTCTTCTATTTGAATAGGATTAGAAGAAGGAATGTTTTAGCCTTTTAGGACTACAAGTGCTTGTAGCTAGTTTTAAATCAAGTATTAGGATTTGATCTAGGATTTTCTATTGCTTTTGGCGGACCGTAAAAGGTTTCATGGAACCCTTTATGGTAGTAATTTTATTCTTTTTGGTAGCATCCTTTGGCAGTGCAGGCCTTTTCTTTGTATTCTTCAAGTTCTCATGTACCTCTTTCTAATTATTGATCATTTTTCTATTTTATTTTTATCTGTAGATTTGCATTTTGTCTGAGTTTATTGGTAAATTAGAGGTCTGATTTACAAAATCAGCATAGTAGTTTGCACTGGCAATCCTCAGTGGGTTTTCAACAGTCCAGATCAATACGCATGTATGGCACGTAGACTCTGCATTTCATTAATGCTCCCTTGCAGTTTTGCAAAGTGACCCAATAGACTGGCCCCAAGTAAAACCTAAGTTGCAGACTTGCACATGATCAGTAGTTTGAACTATCTGGAAAATATAAAAGGCTTGCTAGGAGCCTGCGTACAAATCCTTAATACCTTGCAACATTTTTTTTTTTTTTTTTTATTGATAGCAAATCTTGTTTTTTTCGGATAGCAAATCTTGCTAATAAAAAAAAATAGTTGTGGGTCCTTAATACTTCCAACAAAAGTTGCAGGGAAGCAGTGCTTCTTAAAAAGGCAGAAAGTTCTTGTTCTTGGAAAGAGTTTATCGTAAATAATGTTAAAATATTCAAACCTGTAATTCCTTTTTTAATAAAATATCAAACTCTGAAAAATCTATTCAATACAGATGCTGAGGCTATTGATCATTTGCTCCACAAAAATTAGACATGTAGCATTATGTCCCATGATATGAACTCTTGCAATGCAGGTAGGGAAGATCGTAAGATGTTCACAATGAAGAGGTGGGTTCCAAATTGAGGAGTTTTAATTGGTCAAGGTTGGCCAATGTAGGGAGCCTTTTAGTTAGTTTTGGTAAGATCTAAGTAGATCTTTTAGACTACTAGAGCTTGAGTTTAATAACTAGAGTTATTGAAGCACCCTGTGCTCTAAGTTGTGTGGTTCTCTTTGTAACGCCCCCAAAATTCGACACTCGAGTATATAACTCAAATCTCGAAATCAAGGGTGTTATGAATGAATCCTTCACAATCGCAACCGAAACTTTTATCCTTTCCATTCACAAGGTACCAAATATATGGAATAAAAATAAACCAACTTTGAAAATTAAACTATAATCAATGAGTCTATGAAATTGTTCCAAACTATCTAAACTAATGGCCATCTAATGGGCTTTATTACATCAATGCTTTCAAACCAAAAATCAAAATAACTAATTCAAAAATATCTTCTAAAGTATTCTCTCATCTGGAACCGCTTCCTCAAAGTCTTCTAAATCATCACCTGTCACTACTGTTAATCGCATAACACTGCGTCAGCTATAAAAGCCGGTGAGCATTCTCATATAGTTTAACACATGTAACTCGATATAGAAAATCACTTGACCCTTTAAAGTACAAATCACTACAATTCCAATAATGATTTCATCAACCAAAATCTCTTAAATATGCACGTTATGCATGTTTCATCAACCCAAAACATGTGCGTGATGCATGGGATGCGAATATGCTTCAACAATCTCAGTATGGTTATCAGTAGAACATCCAGGGCCAGTTTATAGTCGGGCCTACACTGTCTCATAATTGCAGGGTTGGTCTCTTGTACACACCAGGGAACTCACCCAACCTGTTAAAATCATCTGATATCCACCGGGTATGCTGGTATGGTATCTTGCACACACCAGGGAGCTCAACCAACCCGTCCACAATCGATGGACTATCAGAAGGGTATATTGCACATACAGGGTGCTCAACCAGGGACTGTTGCACACACTTGGGCGCTCACCCAAACAATCATCAATGGGTCTATTGCACACACCAGGGTGCTCACCCTATGGTAATGACTGGAGTTCTCAAATCGTGCTATGCATGAATCAAATCAGCATACTCAATCTTTTTCTAAGATAATTCAAAATTGACATCACACATGTACAACCCTAATTGGGTATCAAATTCATATGAAAAACATAAATTATAAACCAATAGATAGTTCTAAATAACATTAATATGATTCACAAATCCAACCAAAACGAAACCAAACTTAAACTTCTAAAACGAGAGATTAAAATATAAACATAGAGAATTCGAAATTAAACAAAAAATTCTAAATTAGAATTACAGGTGGAAAATCATATGAGAAGAAACTCACAGTTTCAATCTTTCTTTCTTCTTTCCTTCTTCCTTCTTCTTTTTCTTTCTTCTTCTTCTCTCCTTGCTGCTGGGATATTATCCCAGAAATCTCTCTCTCTCTCTCTCAATACAACGCCTCCCTCTCTCTCTACTCGTACTCTCTCTCTCTCTCTCTGTCTCTCTCTTTCTCTCTCTCTCTCTAACGTCTCTCTCTCTCTCCTCTCTACGTTTTTCTGGGGAAGGGGAGAGACGACTACCAGTTCTTATATCCCACCGGTACGCTGGAGGTGGCGTATTGCGGATGGAAGCTCCGGACGGGCGTAGTCGAGTTTGAGTGAGAGAAGGAAAGATCAAGATTCTAGATCTCCATCTACATCCACGCTTGGTACTATGTAAACCGTTAAAATCGTAGGTGGGGCCCACGTAAACAATCCTTTCAAGTTTCAGGGACCCATGCGTAGGATCGGCCCCGATCTTGCGCGTTCTATTTTGTTTAGTTCTAGGTTTCAACAGATTTTGCGGCCCACTCTAGTCACTGATCACTAAGATAAATCCTTCCCTTAGTAGACCCAAGAGAGGGCTACTCAATGGTCGGAATGGATTTTCTGATGGGGTCCACCGTGATGGACGGTGTGGACCGACCAGCGAAGCAGCGGACGCTGCTGCCGCAGCGTCGAACGAAGAAGACGCCTCGTCTTCCACTGCGCACGCGGTCAACGCGCGTTGACCGCGGGTCTAACATGCACGCTGTGCACGTGGGTCCCACAGTGATGTGTGTGAAAAATCTACTTCGACCATCATGTAGGCCACATGATTTTAGGGTACGACGCAAAAATTGATGCAGTTCCGAGTTTAGATGGCCCACTTATGGCTCGATTTCTGATTAGGGTATTTGTAGGATGATCGGAGGGTTGAAATTTAATGTGTACGGTTAGATTAGGGCTTTAAACTATTATATGAAGTTTTACATGAAACGGATCGTCAGAAATTGGTACACTTAAAATCGTCTATATAGATTAAGTTTAATCAATGGTATTTTTTGTAGTTATGGTGAGTTTTGATAAATCTGGCACTTCTACACTGTTCTAGGGTTCGTGTTGAGCAACTTTAATAAAGGGGTCCTACATGAATTCCCTACAGATTGTTCTATTATTAATTTATCAATATAATAATCCACATAAATTATTAATTAATTAATTAATTTGTTACTTTAATTATTTTCGAAAACTTGGGTTATTACACTCTTGTTCCAAATTATGTTGGAGCTTTAGTGTTTCTTTTTTATTTTATTTTTACAACTGTTGCCTACCAAATGTTGACCATCGACCACCTTCAGAGAGAATGACTATGGCTATTCTGAGCATCTATTGTATGTGCTGGAAATAGATGGTATTACTAGACCATTTCTTCCATCTCGAGTCGGCTTGGGAGATGTGGGCTCAACATTTAGTGGATGACCTTATGAAATGCTGGATGGCCTCCCCCTTCAAGCAAAGAGGAAGAGTATTTTGGAGCATTGCTGCATGCAATCATGTGGTGTATCTAGAAGGCAAAGAAATTGAAGAACTTTTATGGCCTAATTGCTCCCTTATTGAGGGTTTTAGAGAGAATAAAGTCATGCTTGATAAGTCAAGGGCTGATGGGATTGTAATTCAAGAGTGTCTTCAAATACTGAAAAGAATACAGAATCGTTGTAACTTGCCTTTGTTGTTTAGAACTTGAAGTGTTGATGGCTGGTCTATGCACAATCACCTGTTTACATTTTTCTGGTCTGTTAGGGGGACCTGAACCTTACATGCTCTTAACACAGGAAGGATAATATTGAGGGCTGATGGGGTTGTAATTCAAGAGTCTTCAATTCCTGAAAAGAATAAGGAATTGTTGTAACTCTTGCCTTTGTTGTTTAGAACTTAAGTGTTGATGGCTGGTCCATGCATAATCACCTGTTTAAAATTTTCTAGTCTGTTAGGGGGACCTGAGCCTTAACACAAGAAGGAGATTCCACCTCACTCGCCATTTGCACCAATAAAGGGGATTTAGCTAAAAACTCCCAGTTGAAGACCATCTCCACACTTTTCTATCCCCATTCGCCATTGGATTCCACGGCGAATCACCGTTAGCACCACGAAGGGGGATTTAGCCAAAAATTCCCCAGTTGAAGACCATCTCGACACTTTTTTTTATTTTTTTTAATCATTTGACGCTCTGTCAACATGCACATCAACTATTCTTAAAAGGCTAGCAAAAATATTTGATTCCTTGATGGAGAGTTTCATGAATGCATCCAAGACCAGTCCATGTCTTTAGAGGTCTCCTTTTGTCAAGTCTCGAGCAAGGCCCACGATATGACCAGTGCAGTGCTAAGAAGGTTTGAGGCACCATATTGGTATTCACTAACCATTACCATAATGGATAACTGATTATGTATTTCAATCTTTAAATGGATAACCGATCATGTATTTCGCTCTTTCTTCAATAAGCTGTTGTTATTAATGGAAAACTAAACTAGAATTGATGTTTTTTGTTCAGGAAATTAGATTTTATGGGCTAAGATAAGATATCCTCTGCGGCTTAGATTTTGTAGGAGCTTTTGGGTTTGTTTAAGTTCTTTTGCAAAGAGTCTTTTATGTATGATTGTAGATGTCATAAAGCTAGATTGTGTTTTCTGAATAAAGAAAAAAGAGTACATTTAGTTTAGGTAGAATTCTCGACTCTTGCAGATGAAAACCCTGGAAATCTCTCAATGTGTGCGGTGTGATCTAAATCTGTCTTGATCTATCTCCTTTCTAATCGATCTTGTTCTTAACGTCTTCTTCTTACTACAAAACCTATGTGTAGTGTGTGCATTAGAATTCTCACCACAAGATGATCTCAATATCTGAAAATCACCTGCAAATGGTTGGTGTAAATAACATCAGCAACAGTCTACATTCAAAACCAACAAAATCCTCCTATGGGATGGTTGGGATTGTCGATGTCTTTTCTAGACTCTTATCCATGCTTTGCAGGGCTTACTAGAAGAATGGTCTGGATCTGCGGAATCTTGGCCGGTTGGTGTACATGTTTGGTTGTGGGAGGACAATGGAAAATCTCATTAAAATATGTCGTGATTGTTTACACAGAAACCCAAGACAGCTTTGAAAGTGATAGAAACTGCACTATTATGAAATTGATCAAGTTAAGGTGGCCTCAAAGAAATGTTGAAAGTGAAATGCGGGGTAGGAGCATGAGGTCCGGAAGTGGAAAGTGCACTTCTGGTAGAATGCTTCCTACAACTAAATTCACCACAAGTTGGTTGTTTCTACGTGGATAAAGTTGTTTTTACAATTTTATGCTTAAGCTGTCTTGCAAGCCATGTTTATGAATTTTTTCTCTTCTTTGATCTAATTGCTTACAAATTGGAATACAACGTTTTGTTGACATTAGGAAGCTTTTGTTCTGACGCAAACTTAATGTTCATGATTACTCCATTATAGTGGCCTCCATTGGTTGAGGTGGTGGATACTCGAGAGTTGCCTCCTGTACTTATTGAAAGATATAATGCAGCTGGTGGGGAGGGAACTGCTTTATGTGGAATTTTTCCTGAGATACGCCGAGCTTGGGCATCAGTGGATAATTCATTGTTTCTATGGCGTTTTGACAAGTGGTGAGTTTTGATAAATGGAAAAATTCATTTCTTGAAATGTTTCTTACACATTGGGTGCTTAAGAAGACTGTTCTTTATTTCTCACACAAATTGCATCCATTTTCCCTTATTTGCTTGTTTGTACATGATGCTCCGTCGCATTTTCTACTTCCTACAGCCTTCCTGGAATCTTAAGGTTCTAAAAACCTCCTTGTGAGATCTTAAAATCATTCCTCCCCTCGTTTCTTTGGATGTTGTTATTTCAGTCATAAGAAAACACATCTTATGAAATTAAATGCATACAACATATTGATAATTGCTTCTTGTTTATCGTATTAGGTGAATGACATGATACATTGAATCGATTTGTTAAGCATGCTTATAGTGACCTTTACTGAAGAAAAAAGTGGGATTGGGGAATGTTTCATTGAGGGATAACTCGTGGAATTGATTACCTGTCTCATGTGTGTGTAGTTCCGTAGTTACCAAGGTGCTCTACTTGAAATTCGGTAGGAATTTAGTAGCAAATATTTTTTTGAAAGGCAACGACTTTATTAAATGGCCGTAAGAGAGCAAAGAAGAATACAACAAAGCAAAAAGAAAATTACAACCCCAAAATGGCAATGGGGATGCAAGCCTCCAATTCCTCCATCCTAGAAGCCCACTTGATGACCATAGACAAGGCCTTATGGCTGATCATGTCTTCCATTTTCGATTTGTTTTCAAAGCAACACCTGTACCTTTCTCCCCAAATGGCCCATAGAGAAGCCATCGCCATCGCCATCGCCGCTAGCCACCAAGTTGCCTTTCCTTCCTTCCCGACACCCCATCGTGCCAAGAAGCCAAGAGGGAGGAGACGGACTTTGGCATAACCTAAGCAATGTTTAGGGTCGACAAGAAAAAGTCCCACACCTTCCTCGTGAAGGAGCAATGAATAAATAAATGGTCAATTGACTTTGCGTCATTTTTCCACATTAAGTGAACATTAGGAAGCACCATTCCTTTTTTGTGAAGGTTGTCTGTGGTAAGCACTCCATTCCTTCCTATTGACTAGACGGAAGCAGCTACCTTCGATGAGGCTCCATATTTCCAAAACTAATAATTGTGGTTAGGGGGACCAGGGGAAGGAGTGAGGGCCCTATAGAAAGACCGGACCAAGAATCCACCCAAGCTATGACCTTTCCATACAATTGCATCTTCCGCTATCTCGTCAACCACGACGAATTTCAGTTTCTCCAAAAGATTTAAGAAAGCCTCTGTTTCTCCGTCCTATAGGCCTCTTCCGCTTGGAGGCGTCCACACTATCTCAACACCCACCTTGGAGTAGCTACTAGCTATGGGGATGTTCTTGTTTGTGGCTAGGTTTGCCAAACTTGGGAAAACGTCCTTCAAGACACAATCATCTAGCCATAGGTCCTCCCAAAATCAAATGTGCGTTCCTGCACCTACAGTGAACAAAATGCTTTCTCTGAACTTGGATGCCGATGAGTATACAACCTTCCATATTGCTTAGGCTTTGTATTTAGAGGAGTCTTTGATCCACCACCCTACCAGCCCCGTGCCATACTTGCTAGTTGCTAGCAATCGCCTTGCTACATGGACTTTTGTCCTTCATGGAGAATCTCCACATCCACTTACCCATTAAGGCTAGATTCATATGCTCCAATACCCACAAACCAGCCCCTCCTTTGATTTAGTCTTGCATACATCCTCCCACTTTAAAAGATGAAACTTCTTCCGCGATTCTTTGCCATGCCACAAAAAATCCCGTCTTATCTTTTCGAGCTTAGCCAAAATTGACTTAGGGCATTAACAGAGCGACATAAAGTATAATGGCATGATAGAAAAAGCTGCTTTTATCAAAATTAAATGACCTCCCAGGGATAAATATTGACTCTTCCATGATGATAACTTTCTTTTTATTCGTTCGATGACCAGGTCCCATAGGTGTTTGGCCGGTTTTCCGATGCAAAGAGGCAAACTGAGATAGGAGGAAGGGAATGATCTGACAGCACCTACCAAACGTATCTATGAGTCGTCGCACCACTTCCTCCGAAGTGTGGATTCCAAACATTTTGCATTTAGAGGAGTTCACCTTTAGACTTGAAATTGCCTCAAAGCAAGTAATAATTTTCCGCAGGTTATTGATCTTTTCTTCATCCGCTTCACAAAACGATATTGTATCGTCTACGAAGTGAAGATGGGAAATCGACGGACCCGAACGGGCCACTATAAAACCCCTGATCAAGCCCGCTTCCTATCCTTTTAGGAGCATTTTCGTAGGACGGCCTAATCTATCATGCATGCGTGAGAAAACATATAGATTCAGTGGAATAATGTAATCAAAGCAAGTAAACAACAACCCAAAATCATCATAAATAAGACAAATATGTGGGAAACACGCAATAGATGGGCCATCATCACAATCACACAATATGGGGTTCAAATCATGCGTGGATTGGATCCGGCGAGGGATGGGACCACCCGATCTTGCATGGTTTCATCCAAACAACCCATATGATTCACTAGTCCAGGAAATCAAAGGATTTATGGGTTAGGGAATCTGAAAATTTGAGAAAAGTAGTGTAGGATCAAGTTTCCAGATTATAGGATGTTGGAGACGTGAAAGGAAAGGTTAGAAGAAAGAGGCAGATGGGAATAATACCTAAGGGGAAGAAGATTTGGAAGAAGGAAGAAGAAAAGAAGAGAAAGAAGACGAGAAGAGATCCATCAGAGAGAAGAGGGAGATGAGCCACCAAAAGCTTTCAATTTTAATAAATAATAGCATCATTATCAGAAAGGTTTAGGGCAACACCCTAATAAAATTCGGAATTAGTATAATTACCAAAATACTCTTACTAACAAAAAAAAAAAAGAAGAAGACATTCGCACGAAAAAACGTGCAGCACACTAACTACAAAACTCAAATAAGTAAAAATGCATAAAATAAACTCAAATCTAAGATGTTCGATGGCCTTCGATGATGGCATGATGAAAGTGGGCCATGACGAACCAACAGTCTGATTACATCATCCTCGCGATCCAACGGTCCAATCATCTCCTCCAAGCAACTTACACATGGCACGAACACATGTGTAAGGTCTTCACCACGATCTAGGAATTTGGACTCGATATAGGCCCATCATCAAACCATATGGACACTGGGCATGACTCGTCTCCTAGGCTGGTACACTCTAAAGGGCTTGATGTCCGCATCAAGCATCCTGCTAAGAATATCTGCGACGAGTATGAACAAGAATGGGGATAATGGGTCACCTTGGTGTAAGCCTTGAGAAGCTTTGAAGAAGCCCTTTGGGGATCTGTTTACAAGAACTGAGAGGAAAACCAGTAAGACATTCCTGGATAAAAGCTCTCCATTTTTGGCCTGCAACCTAACCGGTCCAACATGTAATCTATAAAACCCCAATCAACGCGATCGTAAGCCTTCTCTAAATCGAACTTGCAAACCACCCCTGCTTTGCCTTCTTTGTATTTAGAATCAATTCATTCGTTCGCTAACAAAGCACTATCCAGAATCTGCCTGTTTGCCACTAATGCGCGTTGATTTTCTGAAATAACTGACGCTAGAGCTTCCTGGAATCTAGAAGTGAGAATCTTGTATGGAGTCCCTAGAAGGCTAATAGACCCTAGAGTGCTTCAAATGCTCAGCCCTTTCTACTATTTAGTCGCAAATATTTTTCTTGGAAACTTCAAACTGGCAGCAATGTAGTCACAAGTTGTTTTCTTGGAAAATTTAAGGAGATCAATTTCTTGTGATAGTTGGTATTGTTTCTTTCTGTAAAGAAGTCTGATAAGATGGTGTCAAACATATTATAAAGAATAGAGAAAGGAGGAATTCTTTATCATTAAATTGTTGTATATGCTGGGGATAGCTTTTAGTTCTATAGATTCTGTTGATTTCCTACAATAAAGTTGAAATAATTAAAGTTTTTTTTTTTTCCTTTGATTTAAACCTTTTCGTTTACTATTTTTTAAAATTGTCTTGGAGCCTTTATATGATAACACTGATTTTTAGTTCCTTATTATTTAGTCACTGCCTCATGTACGCTCTAAATTTCACTTTTCAAAAAAAAAAAAAAAAAAGAAAGAAAAGAAGAAGAAGAAGAAGAAAGTATGTTTTAAATTTCTACCCTATGCTTAAGCCCTTTCAAACTTCAATTGTTACCCCTGGTTTTTAATGTCGGTTTGTAGTCATAATAAGCATGCAAGTATTCCTTTTTGATATGCATCTATTCCCACCTCCTCTTTGTGTCCTTTTTTATTAGGTTTTGCTCCTTGTTTTACTCTCACCAGAAAGTATTTTACTTTTTGCATGAAAAATGTTTATACACCACAAGTTTATCTATTTTAATTGTTCTGGTTTTTACCGTTCTAGTGGTGTAGTAATTGAAAAAAGTACGGCATCTGAACTGTGGTTATCCTGATATCTTACCCTAAGTATTTTGGTAAGATGATCTTCTTCTTCTTCTTTTTGGTTGTGGTCTTTTATGTGACACTTTTCCTCATGGAGTATGCTTACATTTTACCCTTGAAGTATGCTAACTTTATTGTGTCCTTTATATGCCTGGTATCTTTCATGTTACACTTCTTATGGAGCATGCTTACTTTATTGTGTCCTTTATATGCCTGGTATTTTGTTATTTTCAACATTCTTTAACTCTTACGTTTAGTTCTCATTCTTTTGGCTAGGGATGGTCAATGCCCTGAATATAGTGTTGAGGAGCAAGCTATTTGCGCTGTTGGCCTTGTCAAATCTAAGCGCGGAATTTTCGTGGGAGCCATCCAATATCTTTTAGTGTTAGCCACTCCTGTTGAGGTGGGAGCTTTTTCTCTGCTTATCTTTTTCTTTTGTCTTTGATTACATGGATTCACGTAAGGCTTGTTTGGATTGGTGGAAACCAAAAAGTAGACGAGGTCACGAGGGAAGGAAAATGTCACATATGAGGAAAACTGTGGAAAAGGAAAAAGGTTTCCTTCTCTTTGGGTTCAAGTGTGGAAAATGAAATGACCCTTTATAGACGAAATCTGAGCATAAGAAAATCAATTTCCTCAGTCATCCCTGTCTTTTCCAAACAAAGGATACTCTCACATATGAGGAAATCTATTTCATTTCCACATTTACCTTTTGATTTCCACCAACCCAAATGGCCCCTACAAACAAGAATTTTCATTGGTTTAGATCTTTAGGTAGAGGATTGGAGTTTCAGTTGGAATTTTTTGACCCCATATGTAATGAACATGCAAGTTTTGGTTCGTCATCATCATCATCATTTAAACCTTATCCCTTTTAATTGGGTTTGGCTACATGAGCCTGTTTTGCCATTCCACTCTATCAATGGTTAGAACCTCACTTAGACCATGGGTTATTGCGTCTTTTCTTACTAACCCCATCCACGTCCTTTTGGGCCTGTGCCTTGCCCTTTTAAAGCCTTCAACTTGTATCATCCAACTTTTGCGCTGTTACACTCGACCATAAGTCTTCATTGCACTTGATCAAGCCATCTAAATCCACTTCCCCTCATCTCATTACCTATTGGTACTATTATGTTCTCAAATGCCTTCATTTCTAATTCTATTCTTCCTCGTCCTGTCACTCATCCATCTCAACATCCTTATTTTAGCTACGCTCATCCTATGAACATGTTGTTTCTTAACTACCCAACATTCTGTCCCATAGAGCATGACTGGTCTTATAGCTATCTATAAAGTGAAACTTTTGGTTTTAGTGATACACAATGATCACATAAACTGCAAAGGCACATCTCCATTTCTTCTCATTACCTGAATTCTATGAGCAACATCCTTTTCAATCTCTTCACTCTCATGAATTATTGAACAAGGTATTGAAAGTGGTAATTTTGGGAAACTCCTTTTTTTGAAGAACAAATTTCGGGAAAATTTTTGGTCAACAATCTTAAACTAATTCCTCGTTTTTTCTCCTATTACTAAAAGTGCACTCCATATATTTTGTTTTAGTCTATCTGATTTTAAATCCTTTAGATTCTAAATCATCCCTTCATAAATCTAGCTTTGTGTTTATGCCCTTCCTCATCTTGTCAATAAAAACTATGTCATTTGTAAACAATGTACACCATGGGAAGAGAAATGCCTCGTTAACTTGTCCATAACCAATGTGAAAACAGATGGGCTCAATGCCCACCCTTGGTGTAAGCTTATAGTAATTAGGAACTCACTTGTCTCTCCATTAGTGGTCCTCACATTTGTTACCGCCCTCTTATATATATCCTTAACAATGTCAGTATATCCTCTTGATACTCCTTTCCCAACGCCAGCCAAATTAACTCTCTAGGAACCCCATCATATGCTTTCTCTGAGTCAATAAAGATCACGTAGAGATACTTTCACCTCTCCCTAGATTTCTCCATCAATTGTCTAAGTAGGAAAGTAGCTTTAGTGGTAGACCTCCTAGGAATGAAACCAAACTGATTTTTCGATACATTCATCTTATTTTTTTTAAAGGTAACAACAACATTATTGAAACTCTGCCTCAAAAGAAGAAGAAAAAGAATACAAAACAAACAAAAGAAAAATTATAGACACAGTATGGCAACAAGGACACAAGCTTCCAGATCCTTTAATCTAGAAGCCCAATTGACCACCCAAGAGATAGCCTATAAATAACCAAACTTTTAGGATCTGATCTATTCTCGAAGCACCGCCTGCTCCTCTCCCCAGATGGCCCATGGGATTGCCATCCCCACCAATCGCAACACCACCTTCCCATCTTTACTAACACTGCTTTCATGCCACGTGGCTAGAAAAGCCAAGAGCTGACATTACCTAACTAATATTTAGGTTAAAAATAAAGAAATCCCATATTGACTTGCAAAGGTCAATAAAGGAATAAATGATCCACCGACTTAGCGTTCCTCGTACGCATGATGCATACATTCGAGAGCACCAACCCTCTCTTACGTAGATTATCCATGGTTAGCACCTTGTATCGACCTGCCAAACAAATAAAAGTTGCCACCTTCGGAGGAGCCTCGTACTTCAATAACCAAAAGTTGTGGCTAGCAGGAGGGGGAGATGGTGAGAGCCTGTAAAAGGTCCAGATAGAGAACCTCTTCGAGCTGTGACCTTGCCAAACCACTGAATCCTCCATTGACTTTGCAAGTAAAACACTTTTTAACCTCTCCAGAAGATTGATGAACACCACCACTTCCTTATTGGAGAGACCTCTACGACAGGGAGGCACCCAAACCACCCTCACTCCAGATTTAGAGAAACTACAAGCAAATGAGATATCTCTATTTGTTGCAACAAAGCTAAACTGGGAAACGCCTCCTTGAGCAAGCAATCGCCTAACCATAGGTCCTCTAGAAAGTGGATACGCCAACCATCCCTTATTGCAAGGGACATGCCTTCTTTGAACTTTGGAGCTATTGAGGAGATTACTTTTATAAACCCGGAGCTCTATACCGTGCCAAGTCCTTACGCCATCATCCCCTCGGATCGGTACCATACTTCCTAGCTATCACATCCCTTCGCAGGCTACCTTCCTCTGTGGCGAACCACCATGACCGCTTTCGCAAGAAAGCCTGATTCATATTATCCAGATTCCACAACCCAGCGGCCCCCTTTGGAAAGAAGCTTGCACACTTCCTCCCACCTCAAAATATGATATTTTTTCCTCGACTACCCTTTGCTCCAATGAAAATTGCGTCTGAGCCTTTTGAGCTTCACCAACATCACCTTGGGGCATCTAAACAATGACATAAAGTAAAGGGACATATTGGAAAAGGCCGCTTTAATTAAAGTTAAGCGGCCTCCCAAGGACAAATGCCGCCTCTTCCAAGTTCCAAGAAGAGAGCTTCCTTTCAATTTTTTCAACAACTTTGCCCCAAAGGTATTTTGCTGGCTTTCCTATGCACAACGACAACCCAAGATAAGAAGAAGGGAATGATCATACTCTGCAACTGATCGACTTTTGATGCAGGGGCATGTGATGATCTAACCCTAGATGCATGTATATCAAGTTGGAAGATATTCAAATAATAAAATTACGAAACTAACTACTTTCAATCAGAGGAAACTAACAAATCTCAACACGAAGATGAATTCCGTCCGTCCGGATCATGCCCCTTTGCATAAAACCATATAAAATCGTAAAATAGGGAGGATCTAGGGATATGAGGATATCCCAGATCTAGCATAGACCAGTCCACAGTCAAGTTTGGATCCGGTTATCGTGGCTAGGCATCCCTCTTTTCGATCGCACCAAAAGGGGGGGGGGGGGTTTCAGAAAAGGACGAGGGATGTCGAAAAACAATGGGTTATCATGAAGTACGAATTAGGAATCAAAAGAAGCTTACCTTTCCTCGCACCTTGAAGAAAGAGAGAAGAGAAAACGGAAACTCCGGGGTGGAATCCTCAACACCCGAGGGCCAATCCTGAAACCCTAATCTCTCAACAAAGAGGAAGAAACTCACGAATTTTCTATTCATTCAATAATTTCGAAATAGGGTTCTCACAGTATATATAAGCTACGAAATAAAAAAAGTGCACTAAAGTGCCTGAAAACCAAAGAAATAACATAAAAACGTCTAAAGTAAATAACGACACTAAAGCGCCTAGAAACAAGGAAATAAATAGAAAAGCGCCTAAATGTAAATCCGCTCCATGGTCCAGCGGTCCTGCAACTCGCGTACTCGTAACGCGTCAGAAAATGGGCCCAATGGGCCCGGCGTCCATCCACATCAACTCGTCTGCTCCAACACTCGATCTGCGACGTCGCCTCCTCTGGTACACTCTAAAGGGTGCACCACTGATGTCCGCATCAATTCTCCCCGGGTGGGAAGAATTCGCCACTGGCGAAAGTGAACTCCTGTACCTCTCAAGCATGTCTGGATCGATACGCTGTAGCTCTGTCTCGGTAATCCAAGAGTTATCTGCAATAGGCTTGTTCCTCCACTTGACTAGGAATTTCTGGTAACCCCCTGAGCGAGTAGAAACCAACTCGGAGTCCAAAATTCCCTCTATCTCGTCTCTTCTCAATGCAGAAGGAAGAGAAGGTAAGATGGGTATAGGGAGGTCAGGCTGTGGCCAAGGTCCATATATAGGGGAGGTCTGGGAAGAAACAGGGGAATCACTGGATAGAGGTAATGGCTCGTGATAGGGAACTAGATCTTCCACATTAAATGTGGAACTGATGCCCATGGTAGGAGGGATATCAACAACATAAGCGTTAGACCCCAACCTTTTCACAATTTTATGTGGGCCTATGCTACGGGCACGAAGCTTCTTCACGGATCCAGGTGGAAACCGATCAGACCTAATACGAACCATGACGTCATCTCCAGGTTGAAATTCCCTAAATCTCCTGTGAGTGTCAGCAGAAAGTTTATAATGTTCATTACTTGAATTAATCTTCCTTTTGATCTCAGTATGCAATGCATGTATATGATGGGCAAATGACTCTCCTAACTCTGAAGGACGCTGTGGGGTAGCCATGGGGATCAAATCTATGGGGGCTCGGGGTCTAAGACCTGAAACAATTTCAAATGGGCTCATTCCTGTGGACCTGTTCACTGAAGAGTTATAAGCGAACTCTGCTGTGGGAATAACAGTGTCCCAGGTCCTGTGGTGGTCTCCAACTAGACATCTCAACAAATTCCCTAGGCTACGGTTCACTACTTCTGTTTGACCATCCGACTGAGGATGATATGCTGAAGAAAATTGAAGCCTCGTACCCAAAAGATGCCAAAGAGTCTTCCAAAAATAACTAGTGAACCTAGTATCTCTGTCAGACACGATGGATCTAGGTACCCCATGAAGTCGCACAACCTCCTGAAAGAATATCTTAGCAATGTGGGAGGCATCTGAGGTCTTATAACAGGGTAGGAAATGGGCCATCTTAGAAAACCGATCAACGACCATGAGTATGGAATCGTGCTTACGAATAGTCTTGGGAAGCCCAAGCACGAAATCCATACTGACATCTTGCCACGGGGCATGTGGAACTGGCAAAGGAGTATATAAGCCTGTATTTTGTTTCCTCTGCTTTGCCAGTTGACATGTCCGACACTGCCCTACAATCTTGGCCACATCTCGCTGGAGATTAGGCCAATGGAAACGATCAGAAACCAGGGCAACCGTTTTATCTCTACCAAAGTGACCTGCCATCCCTCCAGCATGAAGCTCCCATACTAGAAAATCACGAAGGGATGTGCGTGGGATGCAGAGCTTGTCCCCTCTAAAAAGGTATCCGTCTGTAAGGACAAACTCAGCACTCCTCGAGGGTGGGTCACTAGACAACGACGCATAGATGGTCCCAAAGTCAGGGCAAGTTGAGTACTCACCCTTGAGTTGCTCAAAGCCTGTAACTTCAATGCTCATGGACCGCAGCGTCATGACACGACGGCTAAGCGCGTCAGCAACCTTATTCTCTTTACCGGCATTGTGCTTAAGTAGAAACGTATACTCTTGAAGAAATTGGGCCCACTTGGCATGCCTAGGGCTCAACTTCTTTTGATAGCTCAAATATTTCAAGGCCTCATGATCAGAGAACAGGACAAATTCTTGCGGTAATAAATAATGCCGCCAATGGCGCAATGATTGCACAACCGCATAGAACTCTTTGTCATAGGTGGAGTAGCGTTGTTTAGCCTCATTCAGTTTCTCACTGAAAAAGGCCACAGGATGTCCCTCTTGGCTTAACACTCCCCCTATGGCAAGTCCTGACGCGTCACACGCCACCTCAAAGACTTTAGAGAAGTCAGGTAGACGCATGACGGGCGCTTCCGTCATCTTCTTCTTAATTTCAGAGAAAGCCCGTGTCGTGGCTTTAGTCCATTGGAACTCCCCTTTTCTTATGCAATCTGTGATGGGAGCCATAATAGAGCTAAATCCACGGATGAACCGCCGATATAACGTAGCTAGGCTATGAAAGCTTCGCACGTCGTGTATATTACGCGGCTCAGGCCAATTGACAATGGCCTTGACTTTCTCAATGTCTGCAGACATACCCTCTGACGACACAACGAACCCCAGGAAGATAACTCTGGAAGTCAAGAAGGAACACTTCTTAAGGTTCGCATAAAGCTTTTCTGCTCGCAGGGCATTGCAGACCTGCCTCAAGTGTTCAAGGTGCTGGGTAGGAGACGTACTATAGATGAGGATATCATCGAAGTACACAACTAAGAACTTACCCATAAAGGGTCGCAGCACCTGGGTCATCACCCTCATAAATGTACTTGGAGCATTGGTTAACCCGAAGGGCATAACCAACCACTCATACAGCCCGTCCTTCGTCTTGAAGGCAGTCTTCCACTCATCTCCTGGGCGAACACGAATTTGGTGATAACCACTCTTGAGGTCAATTTTCGAAAAGATAGTAGAGGTGGCCATCATGTCAAGCATGTCATCAAGCCTCGGGATGGGAAACCGATACTTGACAGTAATCTTGTTTATGGCTCTACTATCGACACACATGCGCCACGTGCCATCTTTCTTTGGTGTAAGAAGCGCAGGCATGGCGCACGGGCTCATACTCTCACGAATAAATCCCTTTTTAAGCAATTCATCCACTTGCCTCTTCAACTCGGCATGTTCGGTGGGATTCATTCTGTAGTGAGGGAGGTTTGGTAGGGTCGCCCCTGGGACGATCTATCGCATGCTGAATGTCCCGCATCGGTGGGAGCTCGTCGGGAAGGTCCTCAGCAAGGTATCCCAAAACGGTTACGATACGGCCGTATCGGCCGATACGTAAAGGAAACGGTGGTGGCCGTTACGCGTTACGGGGTCGTAACGGCTGTAACGGCCGTTACAGAAAAAATAGGCCGTAACGGCCGTTACGGGACCGTTACAGCCCTGTAACGGACCGTTACAACCCCGTAACGGTCCCGTAACAGTCATGTAACGGTCCCGTAACGGTCATGTAACTGTTTTCTTCAGAAAATAAAAAGGGGCCGTATCGGCCGATACGGGGTCCGTAACGGCCGTTACGGCCCGTATCGTAACGGTAACGGTGGTGGCCGTTACGGCCACCGTTACCGTTATGGAACACCTTGGTCCTCAGGGAAGACATCCCGAAACTCCTCTAGGACTGAACGAACCTCCTGGGGTAACCCTATAGCAACCTCGGATGTACTCTCTCTAGCCAGTAAAACGTACACCATAGTCCCAGCTTTGGCCTCTCTCTCAAACTCCTTAGCATCTATGATGTGGAGAGACTTCGACTGAGGTGCCCTTTGACTCTTAGAACTGCCTGGAGACTCAACATCTTTCTCTCCTGTGGACGATTTGGGAGGGAGCGGGCTCAAGACAAGCTTCTTTCCTTCGTGTTTAAACACACAATTATTCGTACGCCCGAATATTGTGACATCTTTGTCAAAGAGCCATGGCCTTCCCAAGATGATATGGCCAACGTCCATCGTGACCACATCACACCACAACTTGTCGTTGTATGGTCCGAATTCAATTGGAACAAGGCATCGCTGAGTCACAGGAAGGGATGTCGCATCAACCCAAGAAACTCGGTATGGGTTGGGGTGAGGGACTGGCTTCAACCCCAAGCGACTCAAAGTACTTGGAGAAACTACATTCTCACAGCTCCCGCTGTCGATGATCACTTTACAACTCTTATCTCCACACTTGGCGTAAGTATGGAAGATAGTGGTTCGGCGCCAATCCTCACTTTGCTTCACCTGGGCCAAAGCGCATCTCACCACAGCAAGTGGGGTAGTCTCCACAGTATCATCCTCGGCATCACTGGCCAGCTCAAGGGATTGGACGATGATTTCCTCATCATTCTGGTCACCTTCAACTTCATATGCCACTTCTTCTTCTGTAGAGTGTTCAGAAACAAAGGCAATACGCCCACCCCTATTTGAACACTCTGCGGCAATGTGACCCATGCCACCACAGCGGTAGCACTGCCCTGGCATCGCAGTCCTAGTACTTGGTCCAGCCACATTGTTACCTCGATTTCTATTGACTGGTTGGGTACCAGGTTGAGCTCTGGGTTGATTTCCGACCTGAGGTCTCGCTCCCTGCGGAGCTACTCTAGGCACAGTAGGTCGAATCTCAAACCCTCCAGCAGGAGATTGGCGCACATAGTGCTCCAGTTCCTGCACCATCTGGTAAGCGTGCTCTAAGCTGGTGACCATATGAGGCATGAGCTCACGCTGGAGGTCAAACTTGAGGCTCATACGAAAACGGGAGAGAACCACAGCAGGGTCCTCATCTACATCGCACCTCATCATGTATTCATCGAACTTGGCAATGTATTCCGTTACCGTCATGGATCCTTGGCGCAAAGTGTGCCATTGATCCAACAACCTCTGCTTATAAGAAAGGGGAACATACTTCTCTCGCAACAGTTCTTTCATTTCAATCCAAAAGAGAACTGGCCCCTCTCTAGATCGCTCACGGCGACGCTCCACATTTCCCCAATGTAGTTTTGCCTGGCCCACCAACTTCATCTTGGCGAATCCAACCCGTTGTGGGTCTGGCAGACCGTGCCACTGAAAGAAGTGATCCATGTCTGCTTGCCAATCAGAAAAAACTTTGGGGTCCAGTCTCCCATCAAAACTAGGAGCGTCAACCTTGATGCCCTTCATGACCCTAATAACAGGGTCTTGCTCATGGTATCTCTGAGGTTGCGGATATCGCACCCCACCATGGCCCTCCCGCTGGGCGGGGAAAACAGGATCACGAATCTGTGGGGGTGGCTGATGATGAGCCCCATCGTGTCCATTGCCAGGCCCACGGACCTGACCTGCGCCCAAATCATCCCTAGGCGGATCAGGGCCCATAACTTGGGACTGATCGACTGCCCCAGTGTCGGGGGTTGCTTGGGGACCATTTAAAGTGGTGGTCTGGATGCCATCCTCTAAGCGCGTGACCCTCTCCTCTAAACGTGTGAACCTATCATCCTGATGCGCAAACTGCTGCGCGATCTCACCTCTCAAGGTCTGAAATTGCTGATCCATTCTCGTAATTAGACCCTCCAGAGCTTTGGTAATTTGATTAGATTCCATAGTATTATGAAGACCAAACCTACGACCAGTGCGCGTAGGCATACACCAGGAGTGATATGTGAAAGGCCCTAGATCTAGGTGCGCAAAGGTGTAAAAAAAGGTAAAATCTAAATGCAGTTTTGACTATCCTAGTTCAGTGCAATGCAAGCTATCCTATGTGGCTTAGATCTATATGAGGACTCAACAAAATCTAGAAAAAAAAAAAAAAAGGCTAACTGAACTCAACGAACTATGACCCCTACGCAGAGTTGGACGCGGGCCTACGATTTTTTCGATTTGGGATATCCGATTCCTTTGAAAAAAAATCACCAAAAAAGGAAATTTTGGGTAAACTGACCTACGCTAGGAACCTTTTCTCTGATACCAAAATTGATGCAGGGGCATGTGATGATCTAACCCTAGATGCATGTATATCAAGTTGGAAGATATTCAAATAATAAAATTACGAAACTAACTACTTTCAATCAGAGGAAACTAACAAATCTCAACACGAAGATGAATTCCGTCCGTCCGGATCATGCCCCTTTGCATAAAACCATATAAAATCGTAAAATAGGGAGGATCTAGGGATATGAGGATATCCCAGATCTAGCATAGACCAGTCCACAGTCAAGTTTGGATCCGGTTATCGTGGCTAGGCATCCCTCTTTTCGATCGTACCAAAAGGGGGGGGGGGGTTTCAGAAAAGGACGAGGGATGTCGAAAAACAATGGGTTATCATGAAGTACGAATTAGGAATCAAAAGAAGCTTACCTTTCCTCGCACCTTGAAGAAAGAGAGAAGAGAAAACGGAAACTCCGGGGTGGAATCCTCAACACCCGAGGGCCAATCCTGAAACCCTAATCTCTCAACAAAGAGGAAGAAACTCACGAATTTTCTATTCATTCAATAATTTCGAAATAGGGTTCTCACAGTATATATAAGCTACGAAATAAAAAAAGTGCACTAAAGTGCCTGAAAACCAAAGAAATAACATAAAAACGTCTAAAGTAAATAACGACACTAAAGCACCTAGAAACAAGGAAATAAATAGAAAAGCGCCTAAATGTAAATCCGCTCCATGGTCCAGCGGTCCTGCAACTCGCGTACTCGTAACGCGTCAGAAAATGGGCCCAATGGGCCCGGCGTCCATCCACATCAACTCGTCTGCTCCAACACTCGATCTGCGACGTCGCCTCCTCTGGTACACTCTAAAGGGTGCACCACTGATGTCCGCATCAACTTTGCATACCGACGGACCTCTTTCCCAGACATACGAACACCAAGCATTTCACATTTCGAGGAATTCACCTTCAAGCCCGAGACAACTTCAAAGCATGCAATATTTTCTGCAGATTGTCAACCATATAACATCATTCCTCTCGCAAAACAAGATGCTGTTGCCCACAAGCTGAAGATGGGATATCATAGGTCCTATCGTTGCCATCTTGAATCCTTAAATTAGGCCACTTCCTGACCTTTTAGAAGCATTTTACTAAGAGCCGTGACGACGATCACAAACAAAAAGAGGGATAAGGGATCACCCTGATGTAACCCTCGCGAGGCCTTGAAATAGGGGAAGCCATTAACAAGGACCGAAAAGGAGGCCGAACTCACACATACTTGAATCCAAGATCTCCACTTCCGTTCACATCCTAACACATAATCAAGGAAGCCCCAATTAACATGATTGTAAGCCTTCTCTATGTCAAGCTTGCAAACCACCCCGGCCTTGCTGTCTTTGAATTTAGAATCAATACATTCATGCGTAAGCAACACAGTCCAATATCTGTCTCTCGGTTGCAAAAGCACTTTGGTTGTCCGAAATGATAGGAGCAAGAACATCTTGAAATCTGGAAATAAGGATCTTATACGGATCCTCCAAGTGACTAATTGGCCTAAAGTCATTCAAATTTTTTGCTCATGTAACTTTTGGAATAATTGCAATAAAAGAAGCTCCCCAACTCCCTCGACAACCTCCCCCTCTCGAAGAATTCCTTAGCAAAGCCAACAATGTCATTCTTCACTTCATTCTTAGAAACCATATAGAAGACTATCGGAAAACCATCTGGTCCTGTGGACTTGTCCCTACCAAGCAAGTCAACCGCTGCTTTCACTTCCTCCTTCAACACCAGTCATTCAAGAACAATAGCTTGGGAATCCATTAATCTAGGTAAGTCCAAATTGTCCAACAATGGGCACTTCCATCCTTTACTAGTGAGCAAGTGTTTCAAAATAGCACAATAGAGCTACATATTTGAATTTTTGAAAAAAAAAAGCTATATATTTGTGTTTGTCTACCACCCTATTGCCGGTAACCAAAATGCTACTAATTTAGTTATTTCTCGCTCTTGCACTAGCCATGTGAAAGAACTTAGTGTTCTTGTTCCCTTCTTTGAGCCAAATTGCTCGGGATCTTTGTCTCCATTTAATTTCCTCTTCCTTGATCCTCTTTGCATAATCTAAAGCCAATTCCGATCTTCTCATTTTCTCATCAATAGAAATTAAACCCCCTTCCTCCTTTATGTCCAATTCCTGAATTTTTGTGAGAATCAAGTTGGTCTCTGTCTCCCTACTTCCAAGGACCTCCTTCCAAACGTCAAGCCTCCATTTCAATAGCCTTAACTTATCGCTCAACTTGAATCCTGCAAAATGGGTCTGTGATCTGAAGTTGGCCTTGGCAAATCAACCTGCTTGGAAATGGGAAACTTTTCAATCCATTCCACCAAGACCATGAATCTGTCAAGACGAGACATGGCTGGACTACCTTAACCATTCGACCAGGTGAATGGAGCTCCTTCTAACGGTAGGTCCACCATGTCATTCAACTAAACCCAACTTGAAAAACCTCTCATGCTGGAGGTAACCTTACTACTATTCAACCTCTCAAAGGAGAAACGGGTGACGTTGAAGTCCCTCCCACACACTAAGGGTGTGACCACCTAGCCCGGACTGAATCAAGTTCATCCCACTGCAAAGGTCTTTGGGATGCCAAACATGGTCTGTAAACCGACATGAAGGTCCATAGAAATCCCAACACCTTATCCTGGAGAAAAATAGAGATAGAAAAAGAGCTCACCTAGAAGTCCACCGTGTCCCAAATCAGATTATTCCAAGCAAGAACAGTTCCCCTTGCTGACTCACTAGCATACAGTGCCGCCCAATATTTGTGCTTCGCCTCCCATAATGAATCTAACATCTTACCGTCGAAAGATTGTAGCTCTGTTTCTTGAAAAGAGATCACCCGATCCTATGCCTTATGGCAGACATAGTGGTTTTGCAGCTTCTTATCCCTGCAAACTAGGCCCCTGATGTTCCATAAGGGAATCTTCATTGAGCAACCATCTTAACCCCGTTTCCCCTCTTCGAAGCAAAGACCCTGCTATTTGAATCGTAATTGATGGATGACTCCAAGTTGAATAACTCTCGCCAACCCTTCGGTGATTTGCTTGTTCTTAGCACCGGTTGAACCTGAAGACTTTGCCTTCCCTCGCTGTTACGAATTGAAGAAAGGTTTTAACATCATCATCTTTCTCCCCATAAGAAACTCACACCAATCTCCCCACACGCCTCAGAGCATCCTTTATCCACTTCTTGCCTCGGATAGATAGCTTCTAGTCCTGCAAGAGAAGTTGATCTTGTGTGAGAGGCTAACCTTGCAGATTGCTTTCCTCCTAAATTCGAGGAATCAGATCACTTCTTTGGACGTCTCAGTCTCTCGAGGACTGAAGAGGGGTGACGTTCAACAATTCCTCACCTTCAGGGATACCCTTACCCAAAGCACCTTCAGAATCTTCACTTGAGCACCACGTAAGAGAAACTCATAGCCTAGAACTGCCGCCTCCAGAACAATATCACGTCTGCCTTCTGGTGAAGCCGAGCTATCCTCTAAGACCTCTGCCTAGCGGACGCTAAAGACACATCCCTCTCCCTCTCCTTTAGATGGAGATTCAAAAATAGGAACCACTCAACTCTATCACTTCAGAAAATGATCCGTTGAGCTCCTGCGGAGATAGCACACCACGTGAGATATAAAGATGCGTAGGGGCACACGTGCTAGAGAAAAGAGAGACACAAGCAGGAGAGAGGGACCTCTCCACGTGGGAACGCCGACATAGGTGGAAGCAAAGATGCATCTTGGACACATGTCTGTCTCCCAAACCTTGCAAATGAGCGTCTCTTCCTCGATCGAGAAAAAGCCATCGGGATTAGTCACGACATCTGCCTCTGAACCACGTGTCTTTTCCTTGACTGAGAAAAAGCCATCGGGGTTAGGCACAACATCTGCCACAGATCCAACCCTACCACCCTCAACAGTTTTGGTGGCCGATGTAGCTTTGAATTGGCTACATCCCGCTTCCCAAATCAACAAAAGCTTCAAACCTGCAGCTTTGGAATCCACCTTGTCTTTGAAAGCAAGCGTCTCCTCACCAGGTGTCAAACTGTTAATAATGTTGAAGTCATCACCACAAGAGGTAACGTCCTCTCCCCAACACATCTTATTCCTTAGTCTTTGCTCAATCACTCTCTCCTAGAGTTTCATAGTATGGATTGTACATTTAATCCCATGATAGTTATTGCAACTACGTGCGTCTCCTATGTTCTTATCAATAAGTACCGCAATACTTTTCCTCCATTCACTTGACACTTTCTTTGTTCATATGATTTTGGTGAACAACTTTGTCAACGATAATAACCTAGTATCTCCCATATAGTTCCAAACCCCTACCGGTATACCATATGGTCCAAGGGCCTTTCCTGTTTTCATCTTTCTCAAAGCTTCATTTACTTAAGATATCCTAATCCTATGAAAGCATCTATGGTATCTGATGTCATCTGAGTTTATGGTTCCTTCTATCCTATGCTCCTAGAGCGGTTGGCATTAAACAAGTTCTGAAAATAGCGTTTCTACCTTTCATTGATCTCATTGTCTTTTGCTAGTAACCTTTGGTTATCACTCATAATGCATAACATGATCTAGATTCTTACCCTTCCTCTCTCTCATTTTTTTAAATCAACTCGTTGATTGTATTCATCCTATGCACTATGCTACTAGATACTGCTTGATTCTAATCAATCTATGTAATTATCTATTATATTGCGCCTAAGGGATTTTTGTGCTCTCCTTGCTGGTCCTAAGCCTGAATAAAGGAGGGTTACATCAGGTTGGCAGCCGGCATCAAACTTATGCCCTCAATTTCATCATGAATATGGAAAATGAAGTTGTGGTGGATAGCAGTTAATCCTACCATGGTTAATCATTCTTTTTCTTTACTATTGCACCATCATCCCCTCAAAACAACATAGGCTGTTGATGGTGAATTGGAGGTAGTGGCTAGGGTAATGGGTATTTTGAAGGATTCCATATATGACAACTGCAGTGTTGATGGATAGGGCTCTCCATTCTTTTGCTTAATATTTTCTGGATTCTTCTGCCTTTCTCCTGCAATAACAGTCAAGTATATGGACAAGCTTGCAAGTTTGTTTGCTATTTTGATCAATAGAATATAATTTGCCCCAAATAGATGTTTGGGCATCTTCTGTTTCTGGCAGCTTTGGATGAAAATCGAAGGTTAGAAATGTTTCTTGGAAGTTTAGAACTAAAATTGCATCTCCAAGTCAGTACTGTCTCCCATTTGTAGTATTTATTCTTCATCCAAATCAATTGAAGTGGGAAGTCTAGTTCAAAAAGATTCCAGTTAAAACTGTTAGTTGCGCAAGGTTGGTAACACTGGCTTACTTGTTTCAGCCTTTCAGGTACCTTAGGGTTGTGCACTAGCGTGTTGGTAGATTGATAGCAGGAAGGATGGACAGAGGGGAACATGGACTGAATAGCTGCTCAGTGGGGGGGACAATGGGTGATAGACACCCAAGAGAGATTTTCAGGGGCCCAGTTGGTGGAAGGGGTAGATAGAGGACACTATTTTGGCAATAGACATTGAATTGACATTAAGTGCCTGCTGAGGAGCATTACCGCAAGAATTAAATGTTGGTTCATGCATGTCAATAGAATTATGATCAGTCTGTTCCACAACTGACAACTGTAATACATCATCAGAGGAGGTGTGAGTGTGCATGTGCACGAGTGCTAGTGCAGAAAGTTGACTGACATAGCGATGCCATGATGTTGAAGATCTGTTGGGTGGGACCTGTGCTGAACCTTAAATGCTGCAAGTCAGTGGCACTTGATTGGCGGTATGCTTCCGAGAAGGGTCCACACGTCAGGATGATGCACTGTGATTGCCTAGGATTACTCTTTGACACACTTAATTTGTTATGATATGTCTGGTGGATGTCAGTGTGAAGTGTGGATAATTACACTTTTTTCCTGCAGGAATCGTTCTTGAGAATATTGCTGCATTTAGCACGAGTGACTGTACAGGTTTTGATGTTGTAGAAATGGATGTAGTTTGTTGGGAGTGTGTCCCAACTGAGTAGGCTTCAGGGAGGGGGTAGTGGCGAAGCAAATGCAGTTAGTAATTTCTTCGGATTTACTGCTTATAATCAAGCATGCCATTCCAAAAGAAACTCTTACTGTCAAGCATTTTTCTGTTTTATTATTTCAAGCGCATCCTCTGTTCTTACATAAAGTTCGGTAATTGCTTTTGTGAATGGGTTTGGAAAACACTACTACGCATACTGACATCATGCTTATCATAGCTAGAAGCCTAAAGTGTTATGAATTACGAGTTCTTGTCATTTCTTTAGCAATAATTCTGGTTTTTACTGATACTCCCTTTGTTGTTTTTAGTTGATTCTCGTAGGAGTATGCTGCACCGGAAGGGGGGAGGGAACAGATCCATATGCGGAGCTTTCCTTGCAGCCTTTACCAGAGTACACGATACCTTCTGATGGAGTCACTATGACCTGCATTACATGTACAGATAAGGGTCATATTTTCCTCGCAGGCCGTGATGGACATATTTATGAGATGCAGTATACTACTGGTTCGGGCTGGCACAAACGTTGTCGTAAAGTTTGCCTCACAGCAGGTCTGGGTAGTCTTATTTCAAGGTATATTGCTATATTTTCGACAATATCACAACTCTCCCTGTCATTCTTGCTGTTACATTTTCTCAAATTAAACATCCCCTTTTGTTTTCAGGTGGGTCTTACCAAATGTTTTTAAATTTGGAGCCATTGATCCAATTGTCGACATGGTTGCTGATAATGAAAGACATATTCTTTATGCACGAACGGAAGATATGAAACTTCAGGTGTTTGATCTGGGAGTAAATGGCGACTGGCCCACTTAAGAGAATTGCTGAAGAGAGGAATTTGATTGATCAGAGGGACGGACAATATGGCGGTCGGCGGTCTACAGGATCAAGAGCGGTTTCTAGGGCTGCAAAACCATCTATAGTTTGCATTGCGCCTTTATCTACTTTGGAATCAAAGTGGCTGCATCTTGTTGCTGTTTTGTCAGATGGGAGAAGAATGTACCTTTCCACTGCTCCATCTGGTGGGAATAACAGTTCTGTTGGAGGCTTGACTGGACTAAGCAATGCCCATCAAAGGCCATGCTGCCTAAAAGCTGTAACAATCAGGCCTTCACCTCCTTTAGGGGTTGGAGGTGGGCTTACTTATGGGTCTGTAGCTGGTAGATCCCAGACTGATGATCTGACCTTGAAAATAGAAACAGCCTATTATTCTGCCGGCACTCTTGTCCTCTCCGATTCCTCACCCCCTACCATGTCCTCTCTTCTGATCATCAACAGGGATCCAAGTACACAGTCATCTATATCTGGTAACTTTGGAATGAGCTCAAGAAGTTCTCGAGCGTTGCGGGAATCAGTATCATCCCTACCCATAGAGGGCCGAATGCTTTTTGTCGCTGATGTTTTACCTCGGCCAGATATAGCAGATACTGTGCTATCATTGTATTCAGATGTAGAATCTTGTGTATTTGAAGGCTCTCGGGAGTCATGTGAAAAGGCAACTGTGAAACTTTGGGCTAGAGGGGATCTGGCGACTCAACATATCTTACCGAGGAGGAGAGTTGTTGCGTTCAGTACCATGGGCATGATGGAAGTCGTTTTCAACAGGCCAGTGGACATTCTGCGGAGGTTGCTAGAGTCCAATGCACCAAGATCAATATTAGAAGATTTCTTCAATCGTTTTGGAGCTGGAGAGGCTGCTGCAATGTGTTTAATGCTGGCTGCAAAGCTGGTCTATGTCGAGGACAACTTAATAAGCAACACAATTGCTGAAAAGGCAGCCGAAGCATTTGAGGATCCGAGAGTTGTTGGAATGCCGCAACTCGAAGGCAGCAGTGCATTGGCAAACACCAGAACTCCACCTGGAGGCTTCAGCATGGGGCAGGTTGTTCAAGAGGCTGAGCCTATTTTTTCCGGTGCCCATGAAGGCCTTTGCTTGTGCTCATCGAGGTTACTTTTTCCTATTTGGGAGCTTCCTGTTATGATTGTCAGAGGTGAAGTTGGTTCTGATGTTGGGCCTGAAAAAGGGGTCGTTGTCTGCCGACTTTCTGTTGGGGCGATGCAAGTGATGGAAAGCAAGATTCACTCCTTAGAGCAGTTTTTAAGGTCAAGAAGAAACCAGAGAAGGGGGCTCTATGGCTGTGTTGCTGGCATGGGAGATGTAACTGGTTCTATTTTGTATGGAACTAGTTCTGATTTAGGAGCTGGGGACCGTAGTATGGTGAGGAATTTGTTTGGCACTTATTCTCGAAATATGGAGTCAAGTAATGGTGTCACTTCTGGTAAACGCCAACGACTTCCATACTCTCCTGCAGAATTGGCTGCCATGGAGGTAAATCAATGGTTTCTTGGGCTGCTTCTTGATTGGTGCAATTTTATCCACTATGGATAACTATAGTGCCTTGATGAATCAGGATGTGCAGGGTACTGAGGTACCTTGACCGGTGAGGACAGGATCTTTGTCCTGATGCACCTGCCCCTCTCGTTTATGTAACTTCTTGGGCCATTGTACAGGTCAGGGCGATGGAATGTGTTAGGCGGTTGCTCCGAAGGTCGGGTGAAGCGCTCTTTCTACTTCAGCTTCTTTCACATCATCATGTTGCACGGTTGGTCCAGTCCTTAGATGCTAATCTACGCCAACAACTAGTTCAGTTGACATTCCATCAACTAGTTTGTTCTGAAGAGGGTGACCTGCTTGCGACAAGGCTTATAGCTGGGCTTATGCAGGTAATTCAGATTTAGCTATAAAATGCCAAATGGATTGAGTGGCGGTCTTCTTGTTAATAAATCCTTTCTAGTTGCTTTTTCTACTGTGTGAGCTTGGACTTTTTATTTGACTGGTTGGAAGCTTAGATAGTTGAGGGTGGAATATCATAGCCTGTTTGAAAATAAAAAAGGAAAAAAAAATTCTCATAGCCTATTTAACTGGGTCACTGAGATGTTTCAGTGTTAGATACAAATATAGGGGCTGTTTGAATTTGGCAAAGTTGTCCTGACTAGCAGTCTTGGACAACCATGCATGTCCATGGTTTGGCAACCCCCTTGTTCATGGGAAGTTGGGAACCATTGCGCCTTCGGAATTCTAATTATAGTTTTGGCGTCCCTGTTGGAGAGGTGGAACTACTTGTCAATGACACTTCATAGTTTTGGTGCACATGGGGATCATATTTATTCATGCACGTGTAACATGTTTCAATGTGCCATGTGTGCGACTGTCTAAGTTCAAGAATCCCACATTTCCATGTGTCACCATCAATCTTCCAGCGTTAAAACATGTGGCACATGTGTCAATGCACATGGGTAAGTGTCCTACCAACCAAATTTTAATTTCCTCACATGTGCCACAATCTATCTAGTCCATGATTCAGGGTGTTTGACAAACAAGGGACAAAACAACTAGTTAGCAACAATATGTCTATGACTAGCTAGCCTTGACAAACATCCCATGATTTGTTAGTCGTGATACAACTTTGCCCAAATCCAAACAGGCCCATAGGGTGTTGGACCTGAAAAGTTTTGGAAGCTCAATTAACTGATACATTGATGGGGATCAAAACTAGAAACAAATCTTGTGTCAATTCCACTCCAAGAAGAGATAGGGAGCATACCTTTTGAAGACCTTCCTGATTTGGAAACCTGTGCAGATTCTCTTCTTTATACTCTCCAAATGTCACCGAATCCACACATAAAAGCAATGTATAATCGAGGTACTAAATAAAGAACGGAGTTAGTTTTGTGGACTCTCACCATAAGGAGTCACCTCTGAGAAGATTTTCACTTCTCGATGCAGTTTTAATCACACGAATCGCTAAAAAGGAAATTTTATTTTCCTGTTCAATTGAACATGCATATATCCTTGTTACTTCGCATGTAGTTTTTTTTTCTTTTTCTTTTTCCTTTTCTTTTTCATTTCTTTTCTTTTCTGAGAGAACAAATTTTATTGAAAAGCTCGCAGAGCGAGAAAAGAATGCAAAGCCCAAAAAGACTGAAACCAAAAGCAAAGAGCAAGGCCCGAAATAATGAAGAAGAACGAAACAGCTAAAGTTGGCCTAAGCGGTTTTAACCAGCGCTGGTGTAACACCCCAAGATTTCGGCTCCCGTGTACATTACGACGGCCAAATTCCCAAGGTTATCCTAGAATGTGTGAGGGTGATACCCCTTACATAATTTTCGTACAAACATACATATTTCATACTATTTGGAAACCATGAGCAAGACGGTGGAACTAAACTTATATATTATTTCATTAACTAAACCAAATCATCAAACCATGTAACCGTCATTCAATCAATCACCATGTTCATAACTACGTCCTCCCATTGAGACTTATTACAATTCAAATACTTAATAAATGCTAGAACTATGAATGACTATGCGGTCTCGTCTTACACCATCTGCTCCCACGAGCCATTATAATCGTCTCCTTGAGGCTCGGGCTCCTGAGGATCGTTACCTACATGTTCTAAATTATTTCCATAAAACACCGTCAAAAGCGGCATAGTGAAGAACTACTTTAAGGTTAGAAATAATAATCGTATAAAAATCATAACAAAACATCCATTACTCTTACTTAATGCAATGCATGATAATGCATGACCCTAGCGTAGGAATCCTTAGACATGCCGCCAGGGGTTTTGGGACACACAAGCCCATAATTTTGCTCGACCACGTGAGAAACGGGACACTCATAGCCCAAATCTACACGTGACAGTGTATGGGAGAAGTAGTACACTCTAGCCTATTCTCAATTCCATACACCCACATGAAGCCACGTGCGTGCATGAGTTAACCATTCTTTATTATTATTACTAATTTACACCAAGCCACTTAATGTCTAACCAACCTTTGGTACCACCACATCCTTTCTTATGGTTCATTACTCATAAAAATAGTCGTAACCGCCTGCATCACATTCTAGGATGGCGGCCCGTACTAGTAAGCTTTATAACAACCATGCTCAACTATAGTCTTATGGAGATCCTTAACAACATGAGAAATAATAATAGTAAATATAATAATAATAGTAATAAATGGATTTAACAACCACTTAATCGGGCAATCTTGATACCATCACCACAGATCAGGGTGGCCACTTAACCGGACAAGCTAAAAGCACCGTCTCAGGTTAGGGCAACCTCTTAACCGGGTGTTCCGATATTCATCACCACAGATTAGGGTTCATCTACATATATAAAAGGAATATAACATAATAAGAATCTCCATTAGACAATCACAACTATTCTTTATACAATATGAAAGGAAAGGTGGTCCCTTTAAAGATGGTTACACAAATCTCATATGTGCAACAAACATTCTATTCCTCAAGATAGAGTTGTGCTGCAACTCTGGGAAAGCTAATGCAGTGGCTGATGCCCTTAGTAGGAAAAAGGTGCATGAGACAACAATGTCTTGCATCCTCAAGAAGTGGGAAATGCTAAATTTTATAAAGGATTTTGATGTAAAATTAAACATTGGGAGCCAAGTAGTGAAAGTGAATAATATTGTAGTAGAACCGACCTTGATGCGTAAAATCATTGATGCTCAGAACCAAGACGACAAACTACAGGAAATAATGACAAAATTTATGGCCGATGAAAGAAATGTAGATTGGAAAATTGGATCAGATGGGGGACATACGTTTTCGCGACCGTCTATGTGTGCCAAATAAACTAAGTTTGAAGAAGGAAGTGATGGACGAAGCACATTGCTCGAAGTTAACGATTCACCCGGGGAGCACGAAGATGTATCAAGACATGAAGAGGCAGTACTGGTGGAACAACATGAAGCGAGAGATCGCAGAATACGTATCTAAGTGCCTCACGTGTCAACAGGTAAAGGCCGAGCACAAAAAGCCAGGAGGATTGTTGAAACAACCGGAGATTCCTACGTGGAAGTGGGAGCACATTACTATGGACTTCATCACAGGTTTACCCAAGTCGAGAAAGAATCATGACGCCATTTGGGTGATAGTAGATTGCCTCACCAAATCAGCTCACTTTGTCGCGACCCGAGTATCGGCGAAGGTATCAGAATTGGCGGAGTTGTATGTGAAAGAAGTTACGTTTACACGGGGTACTAGTATCGATTATATCAGACAGAGATTCACGCTATACATCATCATTATGGTCAAAGATGCAACAAGCTATGGGAACGTCGCTCAAGTATAGTACAGCTTACCACCCACAGACGGATGGTCAGACAGAACGTGTGAACCAGATCCTGGAAGATCTGTTGCGAGCATGTGTGTTGGACTTTAAGGGAAGTTGGGAAGATTACCTACCTCTGGCAGAGTTTGCCTATAACAATAGCGTTCAGGCAAGTATAGGTATGGCACCATTTGAAGCACTGTATGGCCGCCCTTGTCGCACGCCTCAATGTTGGTCCGAAGTAGGAGATCGAAACTTGATTGGGCCGGAAATTGTTCAAATTACCTTAGAAAAGATTGACATCATTCGAAAGCGCCTAAAAGTAGCTCAAAGCAGGCAAAAGAGTTACACAGATAATCGACGACGGGATCTAGAGTTCCAAGAAGGGGATCATGTATTTTTAAAGATATCGCCTAGGAAAGGAATGTTGAGGTTCGGACAGAAGGGAAAGTTAGCTCCGCGTTTCATCGGACCATTCCAGATTCTCCAACGAGTTGGTGGAGTAGCCTATCGCCTTGCCTTGCCCCCGCAGCTAGCAAACGTCCATAATGTTTTTCATGTATCGATATTGAGGAAGTACAACAGAGACGACGCTCACGTGATCGAATGGGAAAAGATCGAAGTACGTAGTGACGGGTCATGCATCGAAGAACCACTGCGTATCGTGGACCAAAAAGAGCACGTACTGCGAAGGAAAGTCATTCCACTAGTAAAAGTTGTATGGTCGTTTCACGGAGAAGAGAAAGCAACTTGGGAGACCGAAGAAGAAATAAAGAAAGCTTATCCACACCTTTTCGCCGTACATTTAGGTAACTTCGAGGACGAAGTTTAGTTTTAAGGTGGGGGGAGTTGTAACGCCTCAGATTTACTGTAGTTATCTTAAAATTTTCTAAAATTTATTTCTAAACTTTTAAATATTGACTGTTAATATTGAAATTCAAATAACGGAACATCCGTAGGAGATCAGATGGTGTACCCTTAATTAAAGTTGCTTAGAATGACCTCATTAACAACGTAGAATAGTTGGATTTTGCTAAACCTGAAGATTTGCAAAAATTACAAAAATGCCATTGGATTACTTAAGTTAAATTGCCATTTTTAAGTATACTAACTTCCAGCGATCATAATGACACGAAACCCCGAACTTTAGCATTTGGACACATTTTAACCGTACACGTCGAATTTCTGCCTTCCAATCATCCTATAAATGCCCTAATAAAAAAATGGATCATTAGTGGGCCACCCGATCTCGGATTTGTCCCAATGTTTGTGTCAACGCCTAAAATTACATGGCTCACCTGCTGGATGGAGTGGATTTAATATATACATCACAGTGGGACCCACCGTGGCCAAACCCACTGACTGGGCCAACCGGCCCGCGACCGACCCGCGTCAGGCCCGGCTGAGTCTTTGTACAACGCATAAGCTGTACGTTCGCTGCCGCTGCTGGCCGTCCAAGCCATCCTTTTTGGGAGGTTGTTTTGAAGATCTGAACCGTCCATCTTCTTCCTTACCCTCCAAAACCCCCTCCTACCAAATTTCATCTTATTCCATCGCGAATCGAACCCGATCTCATCTTCCTTCCAACCGTTGGAAACTTGGATATTCCAATCCGGGAAATCTCTTTGCATGGGATCTTAGGAAAGCTTCTAGAGGATCTTAATGATCTTTTCTAGCTAATCAACACGGAGAATCACCTAAAAAACGGAAGTCTCTCCTACCTTGTGTAGGAATTCTCTAGAATCTCCTCTTGCGCTAAAACCCTATCAAATGGCTGTGGACCTTCAGTTTGTGGACCCTACCTGCCTCATTGGACCCATCTAAACCCACCTTAGGTGTCCGATTGTCAGATAAACTGCCCGTTCAAAAGTTTCTAATTCTAAACTCATTATTTCCTATTTTCTTCTCGTGGACCGTTCATCACTTAGTGGGCCTCATTCCAAAATCCGTCATGACTATTTTGTAGCCCATACTTGACTTAACAAACATGTGCAATCTCTCCTCAAACCATGTTGTGTACACTTTCCAAAACGGCTCGAAAGATGACGTATTTCTATTTTAAACTGCAACCGTTCATCCGAAGATGGTGTAGCTTCCTTAAAACCGTAATTCCAATCCTACCTTTATATATATGGCCTCTATTAGTCAGAGGTGACCCCCACCCACGAATTTGAGAGAGAGAGAGAGAGAGAGAGAGAGAAGAGGGGAAAGAGAGAGGAGTATCATCTTGCTATTATTTTATCATCTTATATCTCTAATAAGCCGAAGATTGTAAGGTGAGAACTCCTTTAAGATTGGATTAATAATCTCATGTTTTGTAGGTTGATAATTCTTATATGCTTTTGTTTACATGTGTTTCTTTGTTCTCTCCTTAGTTAGCTATATATGAATGCTTTTAGATACTTTTTTCATCTCATGGTGATGAGGACATTCATTGGATTTACAGAACGAGTAAGGAATAGAATCTTTGTTGCACATATGGGATTTGTGTAACCATCTTTAAAGGGACCACCTTTCCTTTCATATTGTATAAAGAATAGTTATGATTATCTAATGGAGATTCTTATTATGTTATATTCCTTTTATATATGTGGATGGACCCTGATCTGTGGTGATGAATATCGGAACACCCGGTTAAGAGGTTGCGCTAACCTGAGACGGTGCTTTTAGCTTGTCCTGTTAAGTGGCCACCCTGATCTGTGGTGGTGGTATCAAGATATCCCGATTAAGTGGTTGTTAAATCCATTTATTACTATTATTATTATATTTACTATTATTATTTCTCATTTTGTTAAGGATCTCTATAAGACTATAGTTGAGCATGGTTGTTATAAAGCTTAGTAGTACGGGCCGCTATCTTGGATGTGATGCGGCGGTTACGACTATTTTTATGAGTGACGAACCATAAGGAAGGATGTGGTGGTACCAAAGGTTGGTGCCGCCCCGCCCCGACTACGGCCTGCGTGCACGGATGAGCCGCGCATGGCCTCGCGCAGCCTTGCTCGGCTTGGCATGGCGCAGTGCGTCGCTCGCATGCCCTCGTGTGGCGGCACGAGCACGGAATCCGACTTCGACGCCCGGCGCAGCCCCGCCCCGCCCCGCCCATGCCCGACTTGCACGGAAGCGCCGCGGATGAGCCTTGCATACGGCCTTCAGTGCTCCCCTGCCGCTATCGGAGGAATCTCGTGATCGACGTAGACGTTAAGTGGCTAGGTGTAAATTGGTAATAATAATAAAGAATGCTTAACTCATGCATGCACGTGGCTTCATGTGGGTGTATGGAATTGAGAATAGGTTAGAGCATTCTACTTCTCTCATACACTGTCACGTGTAGATTTGGGCTATGAGTGTCCCGTTTCTCACGTGGTCGGGCAAAATTATGAGCTTGCGTGTCCCAAAACCCCTAGCGGCATGTCTAAGGATTCCTACACTGGGTCATGCATTATCATGTATTGCATTAAGTAAGAGTAATGGATGTTTTGTTATGATTTTTATGCGATTATTATTTCTAACCTTAAAGTAGTTCTTCACTATGCCGCTTTTGATGATGTTTTATGGAAATAATTTAGAACATGTAGGTAACGATCCTCAGGAGCCCGAGCCTCAAGGAGACGATTATAATGGCTCGTGGGAGCAGATGGTGGAAGACGAGACCGCATAGTCATTCATAGTTCTAGCATTTATTAAATATTTGAATTGTAATAAGTCTCAATGGGAGGACGTAGTTATGAACATGGTGATTGATTGAATGACGGTTACATGGTTTGATGATTTAGTTTAGTTAATGAAATAATATATAAGTTTAGTTCCACCGTCTTGCTCATGGTTTCCAAATAGTATGAAATATGTATGTTTGTGCGAAAATTATGTAAGGGGTATCACCCTCACACATTCCAGGATAACCTCGGGAATTCGGCCGTCGTAATGTACACGGGAGCCGAAATCTTGGGGTGATACCAACTTGTAACAGCTGGTAAATCCGGGGCGTTATAGCTGGCCATTCATTTACACGACCACTAACTTTACAAATAACCTCATTGACTCCCATATCCACATTTCTAAAGGATCTCTCATTTCTAGCTCCCCAAATAGACCAAAGCCCCGTCGTGACCCGTGAGAGTCTACCTCCAAAAGGTTTTCCGAGATAAATCCGGACTCCCTCCATGCCAAGCCCAAAGCAGTTCCCCGACCGAACCTGGCATCACCCAATCTATGTGAAGCATGGAAACGAATTGGCTGCAAACATTGGTCGTGAATGAACAATGAATGAAGAGATGATCGATCGTCTCCACACTTCTTATACCCATCAAATAAATATTGGGGAGGATTAAGGCTCTTCTCTGTAGGTTGTCAACTGGTAGAATCCTTTTTCAGCCCACTAGCCAGAAGAAGATTAGCACACGGGGAGGAGCATCGTAAAACTAAAAATGAAAATTTGCTGGACCAAAGCATTGAGTCTTCAATAGAAATGTTGGGAGTAACTTTATTGAGGACCTACAACATCTCAACAATCTCGGCTTTCGACAAATTCCTATGGTAGGAGGGAGCCCACACTACCTCCCCTCCAACCATAGAAAAACAATCTGCCACCACAATAAAACGGTTTGGAACAAGCCAAGTGTGTCTAGAAAATAAAACCCGAAAAGTCTGATCGCTACACCAAATATCAGTACAAAATCGTATGCGAAACCCATCCCCCAACTGAAAGGATATTCCCCTACAAACCAAGCTCTCTATGGCACCCCTTTCCAGATTGCAGATGCCCTATAGATGGCCGTTCTCCTCACATACCAACCACCCGCTTGAGTACCATACTTGCTAGCAATCTGCTTCCTCCAAAAAGCTCTTACCTCAGTCCCGAATCTCCAAATCCACTTGCCAAGTAGAGCCAAATTCATGTCGCGAAGCAATCTAAGGCCAACCCCTCCTGCTTTGATCGGTTTGCAACCCTCGTCCCACTTGAGGTGGAATTACCTGCCTTCATTTTTTTTGAAAGATAACAAATTTTATTAGGAAAGGTCGCGAAAAACGAGCAAAGAAAACAACACCAAAAAGGCAACAAGGAGCCTACAAAATAGAAGGAGGAGCAATACAAAGGCGCGCCCACTCCTCTACAAGAGCCTGAATTTTCCTGATAACCACCTCCACCCCCACCCGAATATTTCGAAAGCAACACTCATTTCTGACACCCCAAATGACCCACAACACTGCCAAAATGAGCAATCTCCATTTCACCTTCCCATCTTTTCCCACCCCTCCACCATGCCAAGCCCATAAAAGATCTCCCATTGAAGTCGACATTACCCAAGACAAATGAGACGACGACAAGAATTGAGACCACACTTTCCCGACGAAGGAGCAATGGATGAAGAGATGATCTACAGACTCCCCATTATCCATACACATTAGGAAAATATTAGGAGGAATCATGGCTCTTTTCTGAAGGTTATCGATTGTCAAAATTCTCTGACGACCAAGAAGCCACTCAAAAACTGCGACCTGCGGCGGAGCCCCATAGGGCCAATGATGAAATGGAGCCTTCCTCATCTTCCCTTCATTAGCTCCTCTCTAAAGAAAATCTCTCCTCATCTTATCTAGTCTGTCCAACATCGATTTAGGGCACTTGAAAAGGGATAGAAAGTAAACTGGTATATTAGATAAAGCCGTTTTAGTAAGGGTTAGACACGCTTCCAAGGATATGTAATGGCATCTCCAAGAGCAAGCTTCCTCTCAACAAAAATTCCAAGGTGGTGTGGAACATGGCAGTTATGGCTTCCTTATGGGCCATTTGGAGAGAGGAACCACCGCTGCTTCCAAGATCTATCTTCCTCTTCTGCTTCAGTTTGTGGGCAAATCATTTGGGATATGAAGGAGTGGCTAATCAGTCTAAACCTCTTAGACAAATTGCCCTCCTCCTTTGCTTAGAGCCTTCCGGCTTGTTTGAGTCTCGAGTTGTATTGCGTTTTTAGGTTTTAGGCTCTTAGTACTTTTTGTTCGCTTTCATTCCTGTTCTTTTGCTCTTATGTCTGTTTGTTTTAGGTTCTATTTTTGTTTGTTGTTTTCTTGGCTTTAGCCTTTTTTTACTGAATTTCTTTGCAATCTGAAAAAAAAAAAGACAAACTGGTAATGTCCAAATTAGACATGTCCCTAATCTCGTTGGCTCAGATGGAGAATTTTCCGCTTGCCTCTTTGTGAGCCTTGTTGAAACCCATATAAGATCAATGCTCAATTCTTTTGCATGTAAAGATAGAGAGATGGGGCCTCAAACTATTCAGATTCGAGGTTGCTTGGTTAGTGGTGGAGGGTTTTTCCAACCTGGTCATAGATTGGTGGAGCTCGTTTGAAGTGGAAAGATTCGCTGGATTCAAATTGAGTTGGAAACTCAAGCTTTTGAAAAGGAAAATATTGGATTTGGAGGTTTTAGGAAGTTGGGAAAGCGAGCTGGAAGATTTTTTTAAAAGGGGATTTAGGCCCTTAAAGGTGGAGATAGATATTTGAAAGATGAAAAATCTCATAGATTGAAGTTAATCCAAGACTATTCTAGTTGCCTCAAAGGAGGAGGAAATTAAGTGGAGGCAATGCTCGAGGGCAACCTAGTTAATGAAACGGGACAAAAATACAAGATTCTTCCACAGTATTGTTAATGCGAGGGTTAAAAGTAATGGGATAGGAACTGTGAGGGTGGAGGGTAGAAGAATGAAGGAGAAATAGTAGGTTTGCAATGAGGTGGCCAACTTTTACATATCCTTATTCACCGCTGATGGGTGGGTAAGGCACTATTTTTTTTTTTCTGTTCTTTTCTTTTCTTTTTTAAAATTTTTGAAGGATGGTAAGACCCTGCCTTAATGACCTGAATTTTAGTTGATTCTCAGAGGACTAGGTAGTTGCTTTGGAAAAACCCTTCTTGGAGGCTAAAGTCAAAGCAACGATGAAGTCATTAGGAAGGGACAAGGTCTAGGGTCCAAATGGATTCCCATCAGCCGTTTTCCAGGAGTTCAAGGATGCGGTGAAAGATGACTCGATAGACTTCATGGTGGAGTTTTTCAAGAAGGGTTGTTTGTTGATTGAGCTAGGAGTGTCCTTTATAGCTGTCATCTAGAAAGTATCAGGGGTGGGAAGCTTAAAGGATTTCAGGTCGATTAGTTTAATTGAGGGGCTGCACAAAATTCTTGCAAAGACATTCAGGGTGCTACTAGCCAACATCATATCCAAGAACCATGGGGCTTTTATTGCGGGTAGACAGATTTTAGATAGTGCACTAATAGCTCACGAATGCATCGCTTCATGGTTTAAGGAACAAAATGTTTGGTGTGCAAGTTGGATATAGAAAAGGCGTGTGATGGCATTAATTGAAACTTTCTTGACTATTTATTGGGGCATATGGGGGTGCAGGCTGAAGTGTTAGGGCTAGGTGAGGGACTGCATTCAGTTGGCGAAATTCTTGGTATTGATTAATGGATTCCCTAAAGGCTTTTTCAAGCTATCAAGGGGGATCCGACAAGGTGCCCTCCTCTCCCCCCTCTTGTTCATCACTGTGCCTAATGCTTTGAGTAAGATGTTGCAAGAGGTTAAGAAGTGATGTAGGACAAGAACCCCTTGATGAAGGGCGTGGATCAAGCACATTCCTATTGCACATGGATATGACAAAGATCAAGGAAAAGTCTATAAATATCGGCAATTTTCGCATGGATGGACCAAAGAAGGTGGACCGTAAATCGGCCATAACTTTTGATCCGGGAGGAGTTACGGGACGCACAACATACATATTCCAACTAAAATTTCGTTTTGGGGTGAACTGACCCACAAAAGTGGGCCGTGTCTGTCCGTTTTGCTAGAAAACGCGCGGTTACAATAAAAAACAGAATTTTAGGAAAAACTTGCTAATTTTAGTAATTCCGAATTTTAGTTTGTTTATTTTTTCTTTATCTAAGAGTTTTAGTTGTAGTTGGAGTCTAATACTCCTTCATAGGGTTTAATTTATTATCTAAACCATTGTAGGGTTGATTTTATATTTATTCAATCAATTATTACGAATTTTCTAGGTATAATTTCCTTTTTATCTTCTCGTGGACTCAAGAACAGTTTGTGCATTCAAGGTATCTATCAGGTGGGGAGACAATGATCGACCTACCACGTCCTTCCTGCGTCAAGAAGCGGGAATCATAAGTGGTTTCAGAGTGGATAAGGAGAATCTTCCAATTTCACGCCTCCGGTTCGTTGATGACACTATCATTTTTTATGAAGTAAATGATACTATGGTGGACAAGCTACTGGTGGTGATTTTATGTTTTGAAGCAGTTTCGGGCCTCAAAGTTAACATCGCCAAGAATGAGATGTTAGGGGTGCGAGTGTCCAAGGAGGAAGTTGAGTGGATGGCAGGAGTTTTTAGATGTCATGTGGGATCGTTCCCATCTTCCTATCTTGGGCTTCCTCTCTACACTGGGAAGCCAACGAAACAGTTGTTGGACGCAGTTGTAGAGAGATTCGAAAGAAAGTTTTTTAAATGGAAAAGTTGGTTCCTTTCCCTTGATGGCCGGATTACTCCCCTAAAAGTAGCTTTGTGGAATCTCCCATTATATTTCATGTCCCTCTTCAGATGCTCGAAGTCAATTTTGGCTGTTGAGATGTGATTTTTTATGGCAGGGTTCGAAGGACATGAAAAGATCTGAACTTATGGGGTGGGATCAAGGTATCCCAAAACGGATATGTATCGGAAACGGCCCGGCCTGTTACGCGATACGGGGGTTGATACGAGGGGCATATCGGCCGATACGTTCCGTATCCGTATTGGTAACGGTGGGCACCGTTATGCCCACCGATACCGCTACGGGACACCTTGGGTGGGATGAGGTGTGCATGGGATTAGGGATTTGGAGAAGATGAACTTGGCTCTCTTAGGGAAGTGGCTGTGGCGTTTCAAGAGAGAGGACTCCTTATGGCAAGGAGTCATAGCAAGAATGTATGGATGTCAAGTAGGTGATGGGGGTGTCAAAGATTCTTCTCCTTACAAAGTGTCATGGGTTTGGTAGGGGATATCTAGGCTTAAGTCTAAATTCAGCATGGGGATTGGCTTCTCTATTGGCAACGGGGATAGAACTCATTTTTTGGAGGATGTGTGGGCTGGGGAAACTTCTCTCCAAACGACGTTCCCAAAGAATTGCACATTTATCTATGGAAAGGGATATTATGTTCTCCAATTGTTATTCTTTCATTGGGATTGAAGTGGTGTAGAACCCGCCATCCTGAAGAAATATGCTAAATGAGGAAATTTAAGATTTTGTGAGGCTCCTTTACTATCTTCACCCCCACATGCCGCTAAGAGAAGAGTGGTATAGAATGATATGGTTAAAGGATAAATGGAGATGCTTCTTGATACGGTCCTTTTATGGTTCTCTTCGGAGATAAAAAAGTGATTAATTGTCTTAGTATCCACTATGCACATGGTGCACACATTGGGAAGAATCATAGACCTCTTTTGGAGTATTGATTGTAAGAATTATCACCCTTCTTGCAAGCCACCCAAAGGCTGCAACTTTTGAGCAGCCTAGTGGTGTCAAACATTTGTTGTGTGCTTGCAAGTGACGTCCCTTTCAGATCGCTCGCTCGTGAGAAAGGTGTGGAGCTGCTTTCTTGGCCTCTTTGATATACCTTGGGTTATGCCAGAGTCGACTGGGGAGTTGTTTTTCTTTGACATGAGTCTGGTTAGGAAGGGAGGTTAGAGCGCTTTGGAGGTTGACCTTGTCGGCTTCATTCTGTTGTATTTGGGGGGAAAAGGAACGGAAGGTGCTTTTGAAACAAGTCCATCAAGGTGGAGGTCTTCTCCAAAGCTAAGCTTCTTGTAGTGGAATGGGCTTCTTGTATCAAATCTTTAAAAGATAGTAATTTTTCTTTTTCTTCTTCTTCTTTGGTTGTGGTTGGTTCTTGTACCATCCTGACAATCTCTTAATAAAATGTTCGTTATTCTTCAACAAAAGGAAAAGAAAAAAGCATCCTAAATCAACTTAGGGATAGAACAACAAACAAGGCAATATCAAACTTCTAATAATTTGTGGATGAGTGGTTAACAAAATTAGAAATTAGACATGGAAAACGGGAATGTTTACCTTTATGAACTGCAATAGGTGTAGATCATTGACAACCTCAGTAGACTTAGAAGTAGTGAGAACCTCATTAGTTGCAATAGCTGATGGTGTGAATTGAGAGGGAATAGTCTGTAATACTTGGGGGCTTATTTCCTTTTTCTGTAATATATCCGTATGAAATCCTTCTAAGGTGGTGGTTCCTCAATGACATGGTCTGGTGGATACACATTAGGTAAAGGAACTTCCACAGGGGTGGCTTCGGGAACATATTTAGTTTTAAACTTTTAACATAGAAGAGACATTCTTAAAAAAGGTAACATCAGTTGTCATGAAATGCTTGTTGAGTGAAGGACATTAGCATTAATAACCTTTTTCACAGGCGTCGTCTCCTTCTGCATCTCCCAGACTTCCCTCCCTTCATTTGGCACTACGGAGCTCGTCCAAAGGTCTTAGCCTTCAATGGACTCTTGTTAGAGGAAGGACGCTCACGATTGATAATCTCCGGAGAAGAGGAATGATCCTAACTAGTGTTTGCTCCCTTTGTTGGGATCAGGCAAAGTATATTGAGTGTCTCTTCTTGCATTGTCCATTCTCTATTGACATCTGGTGTTCCATTCAAAGGAAATTCAACCTCTGCTAGGTCATGCTTGGGAACATTCTTGATTTGATGCACGATTGGCATGAAGTGAGCTTTGTTAAAGATCTAAGAACCATATGGAGACTTCTGCTGATGGATTGGCTTGTGGAATATTTGGTTGGAGTGTAATGGCCGCTGCTTCAACAACTTCTCCGCCTTTGGTTCACAAATCGTGTATCTCATATTTAGTTAAGTGAAAGCTTGGTCCGGAAACATACTCCTGACGGATAACCCTATGATTGCCTCCCTTCTAGATCACGAATGAGTTGTTGCTCCTCGTAGTTCTGGGGTCTGTTAAGGGCAAACTTCCTGTCTATCGGTTTTTGAGTTGTATAGGCTTCCTTTTTTTAGGTTTTTCTTGGTTTGTCTATTCACTTTCTTTTCTTGCTGTGGCTTATTAGCTTCAACTAGCTTTGTCTTTCTTCCTTCTTATATATATATATATTATATAATATAATATAATATAATATTAACACTCTTAAAAAAAACTTTTTCAGTGCGTGAGTACCTTAGAAAAATGCATTGAACGAAATGAAGTGCAAGTTTATTTTGATCATACCCAAACAAATGAATAAAGCAAGTACAGCCAAACACCTTGGGAGGAATACTAACCAATTAGGAAACAACAAAGAGAATGGTGTTTTTTCATGCAAAGTTGACGAGGGCATCCTATTTATCAAATTACATGCGGTAAGAACTGCATCACCCCAGGAAGACTGTGGAATGTTCATTTCTAATAACAATTCACAAGTAACTTTAATCAAATATCTATTGTTGCATTTAGTCACCCTATTTTGTTGAGGTGTATAAGCATAAGAGGTTTGATAAATAATACCCTGACTTCATCAATAAGTTTGAAGATTTTGAGACAAATTCCAAAGCATTATGCACAAGTTTGCACTAAATTGAGTTTTTATTTCACTATGAAAATTCTGAAATACATGAAAAACTTTTGACGTATGTTTCATGAGATATAATAACTATGTTGTTCGAGAATAATCAATAATGGAAAGAATAAAGTAGTTAAAACCTAACAAACTAGGGGCTCGAGCTAGTCCTCCCACAACACAATGAACTAATTTAAATGGGACATTACTCTTTTCATCATCCTTAGAAGGAAAATGATTTCTATGATGTTTGCCTAACTGGCACGTTTCGCATTCCAAACTTAACACCTTTAGAAGAGATGGAATGCGGGTCTAAAGTTTTTGGAGAGATGGATGACCTAAACAAGGATGGCATTGAGATGCAAGACCCTTAGGAAGTACCGCGACATCTACAAACTCCCTCTCTAAATAGTACAAGTCATTCCTATCATAACCTCTACCAATCAGAGGAAGAAAAAGAACTGCTGTTACCAAAAATATGACCTCGTCTTGAGATCCCGAAAAACACAGTAAGGAGGAATGTAGGTGATAGAACAATTTAGAGATTTTGCTCGTTTATTTACAGATAAAAAACTAAATGTGGGGGCATATGAGACAAATGATAATGACATAAATGTGTTAGGGTGAGCAGTATCAAGTCCAACAATGTTGAATGAGGTACCATCAGCTAATATAATGGATATATAGGAGGAAACAAAATCAGAGGAAGAAAAAGAACTACTATTACCAAAATACGACCTGATGCCCCAGAATCGATGATCCATGGGGAGGGATGAGATGACAAGAGACACACTTTACCAAATTGGGCCAAAGTGGCTGTAGAGGTGGAAGGGGCATTGTTGGACATAAAGCCACTAGAAGAGAGGACTCACACATATTCTTCTCGTTATAAAGTGACATTAATCTAACCACCACCAACATTTGAAGTAGTAGTAGTGGGTTTAACATCAACAGAAACATCATTACCGATGAGCTTGAGTGGCCTTATAGGCTTTGATGGAGATCCCAATAAAAGTCCGCAGAGTGATTAGTCAAGCTATAATGAGTGCATACATGATTTCCTCTACCACCACGACCACCTCTACCTCCCCCCGCCACTCTGCCATTTTTGCCACCATGACCGGTTTGTCCACCACAACCTCCATGCAAACTAGCGTAACCAAATGAAGTGGCCAATGTAGCCTTATCAGGAGCATTAACGTGTCAAAGTCATTTGCAAGAGAGACTCTCCGAAGCCTAACATAAACTTCTACAACTTAAGGGATTGATATATCACCTAAAATCTGATCTTTAGTAGATGTATATCTTTTGGCAAGCTAGACAAGAGTTCCACAACTTTTATATCTTCCAACCGCTTCTTTATAAAAGTTTCATTTGAAGTAATGGCATGATGTATTGAGAGTTCTTCCAACATGCCGGTTAGTTTGGCAAAATATTTACCAAGGGATTTATCCCCCTTTTGGAACAAGAAAATCTTTCAAGGAGTACATCTTTTTCACCATATCTCAAACATCCTTCGCGGTATTTAAGTACACCAAATTGGAACTCACTTTGGGTTCCATGCTATTCCACATCCAAGATGTAATATGGGTATCATCACACATCCATTGTCTATACTTATAATTGGATTCCTTGGGTTTAGATTCTATGAGGAGGTGATTATTTTCTCGGGCTAAGAGAAATGCTTCCAACAAATTTAGCCCAGGGAAAATAATTCTTCCCATTCAGTTTCACGGATGTTGTAGATGCATTGAACCAAACACTTCTCCTAGTGACAAGGTAACTGATAACCACACTATTTGGCTCCATATTTACCTTGGAACTAATTTAATGCAACATATACGGAAAAACAACTGATCTATGATCATATTCACACACAACTACACCCCATCACAATATCACATAGGAATTTCCAGCCCTTCATGGCTTCATCATCTAGGATCCACTTTGACATCATTCATGCATTTCAAGACAATGTTACAAACAGCACAGCTCTACGAAAAAACTGCTTGCAACACAAAATAACGGAAGGATGTCAATTTAAACATAACCTTTATAAGAAATCAGCTAATCTTCATTTTCACATCGAAGCTCCTATGCTTCCTATGCGAGCATTTACTTGATGAAAACACAGAAAACATGTTGTTTTCTGCAAGAAAAATGAAGAGAGACTCTTTCCTTGAGGTCCAATCAGCATCCTAGGGTTTTGGGGTTCTCCCATACTTTACCTAGAGATTAAGGTTTTGAACATAAGAGATTTGGGCCCGAATCACACACGGATGTGCTCTGATAACATTTAAATTAATGTGAAATAAAGGAATTAACGGAAATAGAGAAGAGTGGGACGGCTCAAACAACCCAGCCTCCATACATGCACACCTTTATGTTTTATACTTTTATTAGGCTTTCACTAAAAGAATGATAAAAGTAGAAGATTACCTCCTTGCTTAAGTAATGTAAGAAAGATCTCTCCTAAAGCCCAAACAGCCCAAAGAGACCAACTGAATGACCATTTAAAATTCTAACTCCATTTTATCATTTCATTTCATGGATAATCTAAAATTTTGCTCAGTGCCCTCGAACTGGTAGATTATATACTGCTACTTTAACTAGTTCCTATTTCTCCAGTATTATGTGGGTCCGGATGGAAGGGGAACGGTCGATGATATCAGTGGGAAACTACGGGAAGGTTGTCCAAGCTATTTCAATGAATCCGACTACAAATTTTTCCTAGCAGTTGAGTGTCTCGAGAGAGCTGCTGTCACAGCTGATGCCGAGGAGAAGGAGAAGCTTGCAAGAGATGCTTTCAGCTTCTTAACCAAAGTTCCGGACTCCGCAGATTTGGGCACTGTATGCAAACGATTTGAAGACTTAAGGTCACAGCTTTCTTTACTATTGTCTGTAGTTGATGCTGTTTCTTTCTCTTTTTAGTTCTGATATGGTTCCTTCTGCAAATGATAATTGGTGCATACTTGTCAAATGCTAGGAGTGATTGGTTTTATTATTACAGGTTTTATGAAGCTGTGGTCCGATTGCCACTGCAGAAAGCGCAGGCTCTTGATCCATCAGGTGATGCTCTCAATGAAAAGGTCGATGCAAGCCGCCGAGAAAATGCACTTGCTCAACGTAAGCAATGCTACGAGATAATCATCAATGCACTACATTCTTTAAAGGGTGATGTTGGCAGAGGATCACAGAGGGAGTTTGGCACTCCCGTTCGACCTGCTGGTACACGACCTGTCCTCGATCAGGCTTCCCGGGATACATACATTCGCCAGATTGTTCAACTTAGTGTTCAGTGGCCTGACAGAGCCTTTCATGAGCATTTGTACAGGGCGATGATTGATATGAGCCTGGAAAATGAATTGTTGGAGTATGGAGGTTCAGATCTAGTGCCTTTTCTGCAGAGTGCTGGCCGGGAGCTGAGACAAGAGGTTTGGTTGCTTGAACTTTAATTCTTAGCTTCGATATTGTTGATCTAGATGAATTCTCAAGGTCTTTTGTAGCTCCTATTTTGTTCCTATTTACTCTGAACACCTTTGAACAAAGGGTCTGCACACGTGCAAATATGCTTGAAATCAGAGGCATTGGCTATAGTGTTTAACGTTATCTTTTTAAAGAGCAGTGTTATTTCCACTCCTATAAATGATTTTTATCATTTTGTAGGTGCAATTTGGTCATAATTAGTGTTTCTGTTAGTGCTTTTAACAATCCATATAATTTCTAGTTGTCCTTATTGGTATGGAATTAACAATCTTAGGGTTTGGAAATGCCAACTCTAATCTTTCCTGCGTCTTATAAGTTCATTTTTGCTTCTGTAGGTTCAGGTTATTTCCACAGTAACATCAACAGCTTCTCCCATAGGGCATATGCAGGAATCTACTCCTAACATTGCCAAGTATCTTGAACTTCTAGCACGGTATTATGTCTTGAAGCGGCAGCATCTACTTGCTGCTCATGTCTTGTTAAGATTGGCAGAAAGGCGCCATGCTAATGCAAGGGACAGCCCTACATTAGAACAGAGGTCTGCTTGTTGTTGTTTATGATGCTGACATGGCTTTCTATAGTTTTAGAAAATGGAACTTTTTTTGAGCCTTTGAGTTTGAATGAAAGATGCTTGGAGGCACTTGTCTGATATGTGTGCTTTCTTGGTGAACCAGGCGCCAGTACCTCATTAATGCAGTTCTGCAGGCAAAAAACGCCAGTAGCATCAGTGGTCCTGGAAGTTCTGCTGAGGGTAGTTATGATAATGGATTGTTGGATTTGGTTGAAGGGAAGCTTGCGGTTCTTCGGTTTCAAATGAAAATCAAAGAAGAATTGGAGGCAATAGCATCAAGGTTGGAAGATTCTTCTGGCACTAGTGGGTCACCTTCAGATGACGCCTTCCCTCAAAGGAACCTGGTGGCTGATGCCAATGCTGCAAATGCTGCTAGAGACAAAGCTAAAGAGTTATCACTAGATTTGAAGAGCATTACCCAATTATATAATGAATATGCAGTTCCATTTGAGCTTTGGGAGGTACGTCTCGTTCGCAAGGGTTTTGTGATGAGCAGTTGTAAACTACCCACTGTTTCCTTTACTAATAATTTAATATTTGCTCTGTTGCAACTAGATATTGTTGTTAGTGACAGTAAGAATGCTTTTAGTTTGGGTTGGGTGGATTCTTTCTGTTTGATTTTGATACTTTTCACCAGAACAAGCATGCATTTATTTTAGGAATTACCGTGCAAAATTAATATGTTCATCAGAATAAGCACAGTTTCTTTTAAAGGAAAATGGGACTGAATCCTTTAATTTGCTTTTCTACAGTTTTGCTAGTAGTCTTCAATCTTATTCTCCAGTTGATCTTTCACGCTTTTCACTTAGTCTTCTTAATGGCTCCCACTTGTACATACAGCTATGTATAAGGCATGACTCATATGATTTGTTGTGCGATTCTTATCGAAACCTTATTCCGTTCATTCAAAACGGGAGTTCCTTTCTGTCTTCTATGCATAGGAAAACTTATCCATTAATTCAAGATGGGAGTTTGGGTATTTGCACAGCAGAAATCTCAAAACACAATGAAATGCATCAGAAAAAAAAAGGTTTGGAACATCATCTTAAGACCTTGCTAATAATAAATAAATAAATAAATACACACAAAATAAAAAGCAATGTTGTAAATATACTCACTACAGATGCTGGAGGTACCACGCCCATCATGCGGTATACACACCCTTGCCTCCCTTTGATATTTGAGATACCAAATGAGCCATCATTACGCTGCTGCAAAATCATCTTCGTCTGCTTTTGTCAACTGGCCTCCAATTTACTCCCGTATCACCAACTGTAATTGACTCATGTTATTGATGACTGATGAGATTTGATATCACTTGTTGGGTGTGATGCAACAGAAACCTAGAAATCTGCATGTTAGTGCACGCCTGCATGACGAAATGCTGGAGACAAGCTGGCAAATTTTTTATGACTTCAAAGTGTGTTAAAGTGTCACAAAAAAGAAGTGGAGAGGTATATACCCACTATGGAGATGGTGTTGTAGTTGTCATGTGCTACTGTAACAGAGGCTCTTGGTTACTTGAACCTTCAGCTCAAATCTCCTTTCAGCTTCGGACTTGCACTCCTGCTTCCTAGCTCATCGTAATTCATAGCATTTTGAAATAGATGCTTTGCTTCCCCCACCCCCGACTCTAATGCTGCTTCCCTTCAAACTTTGTGCAACTATAAGCAAAGTTTCAATAGCAAAAACCTAAAAAAAAAGAAATAAATAAATAAAAAATTAAAAACACAACCAACACTAGAGCTATCTAAACATAATTTTTTAAAGAGGAAACCACAAAGTTGCATTTCCGTACATCTACCTACTTATCTTTACAAGGAGAGCTTATCCAATCCAGTTTCTTAACATACGCAGATGACTTTTGGTTGTCATTTAATTTCATAGCATCATAAGTCCATAATGTTACTCTAGAATATGATCATATGTTTCTGTGATTCTTTCCGGAATCATAAAAAATCATGATCTTAGCCTTTCTTTCATCAATTTGGGGTTTGCTTGTACATGGTTGATTGTCAATAGGTTTTACAATTGCTCAACCATCAAACATCAACCCACCTCTTTTACCAATTGGTAGGGTTCCTGGAACAGGTCATCTGTAGGGACCATCACAATTCTTTATATTAACTACTATAACTGTATCGCTTCAGAGTTGACTGTTCTTTGGGAAGGCCCTTAAAGAGGCCATTCAAAGTCCTTCCCCAACTGGTAGGCTGTGACCAGTTCTCACTGTGAGGGCATCTTGAGAAGTTCCCTGACAGTTGATGTGTTTGTGACTGGGACCCTATGCCCACTTGGTCAACCCTTAAGAGTTAATCTTTTTTCCTGAGGTTTCGGATCTATTTAATGACCTCCTTGCTTTGTCTTACCAAAATGCTGATGTGAATATCCATCTCCTGAAAAAAAGTCAAATCTTGGACATCCTTGGGTTGAGGGATTAAGGTTCCATGAATTACTTGGGATCACTGTTTTAAATAGCTTATGCTATGTAGCGTGTAGTTTATGCTACGTAGCATAGCTTAGCCTTAAAGCTACATAGCTCATGAAAATAGATTCAGTCACAGGTGGCCTATGCTACATAATAATTTGCATATGCTACACGCTACGTAGATTATGCTACATGCTATGTAGGTCACATTACAAGTTATATTTCAGTACAACATTACAATCAATTTATGTTTTCAATGATTTATTAGATTTTTCTACTTTCAAATTGCAAGGTGGTGTGGCGTTTGGAAATTTTATCAGTTCTGTGGGCCATTTGGGGGGAAAGAAACAATAGGTGCTTCCATGACAAAAGTGCTAGTGTCTTGGAAGTGTTTGGCAAGGTAAGCTAGATTTGGTGGGATGGGCGTCCTGTTCCGAGGCCTTGAAAGTTGAGTCTTTAGCTTCTATTTTTGGGCTATAATGGGGTTGTATTGGAGGTGTTTTGGGTTGTGTTTTGGTGGTGGTCCGCTTAGAGTTGTATCCTTTGTTCCTTTTTAACAAAATTTCGTTAATTTAAAAAAAAATGTTAGTTGCACAAAGGCTTTATTTACAGAAAATTTACATCCCAGCTAGAATCAACCTATCATTTGGATCAAAATCCTTTAAGCAAAAAATCCACCCAATTACATTCATCTTTGCCCTTTTATATACATCCGCTTCTGACTCGCTTTTATCTTGGAAGCATCGTACAATCCTCTCCCTCCAGATAGCCCATAATACTACCATCATCATTAACTTCTGCCACTTGATCTCCTCTTTTTTGTATCTTTGTCAGGCCACGCTAGTAAGAGACTATAATTGATCTTGTCGTCACCCAAGGTGTCCCTAAATATGCAATGAATCTTTCCTAAACTTTTGTAGCAAACGTATAGTGGATAAATAAATGAGCTACTGTCTCCACCCGTCTCATACATAGTATGCAATAGTTCGGAATAATTAACGCCCTCTTTTGAAGATTATCGATGGTGAGGATTTGATTCCTCCCCGCCAACTAAGTAAACGTTGCCACCTTAGGAGCGTCGCAGGACCAAACAAATGCTTGCCCTGCTTTCCTCGCTTGGATTTGGGTCACCCAGTGTTGTCAAAATCTGATGATTTACGTTTTACGATATACGATTTTAGTCAAATCTTAAACAAAATGATTTGAATCCCAACCTCGAATCTCTTTTTATATGAATCCTACGATTCCATGATTTACGATTCAAGTTATACTTGTTGTCTTCTATTTTAAGCTTCACTTGGCTTTCATTTTATGTTTTTAATTTTAGGGGGGGGGGGAAGGTGGGTGCTGCTCTGGCACGTGCCTCTCAAATGAATCTTGCGCGTGACTCATCTGCATGTGCCATTCGAGTGAGTCTCCTGCACATGACTTTGCGATGTCAGCGGTTCTGCTTAGTGCGATAACTGGGTATCGAATTCTCCTGTTCTGATTAGAAGAGCTACCAGCCCGAGAAGCAAAAACACCAACGATGGAAGAAATGGGAGAGAGGTCGAAGGAGATCTCTGAAGCACAACAACAGAAGCAAGGGACAACTATTGTCGAAGGATATCGGGAGGGTGAAAGCCCTTTGGATTCTTGGGACGTGGCCACAATCTGCGATGATGCTGAAGCAGATGATAACAATCTTTCATGACTGGCACAGAGGAAGGGGAAGCTACTCTTGCTGTCGCAAACCCGGTCGATGATCTAGAAGATGCTATGATCGTTACCCCCTTGTATGCCGAGAAGATGAATGTTGTCACGAATGACAATGATCCTAATACAGAGCCTCATCATTTGATTGGGGGAATAGGTAAGATATCAGCATCACAGTTCTAGTGGCCTAAAGATGCGCTATTTAAGGTGGGAGGCGTGGTGGGGATGTTGTATGGAGTCTATGACGAGGATGTATACGAATTCTTCCACTTTGTTCGACACAAGGGGGACTCAATTCTAGCACGATTGCCATATTCTGAAGCAAAAAAAGTCGCCCAAGGGCGGGAGGTAAGTGGTCAGTCTGGAATGCTCAATCAATTACGATGCGGCTAGGAAAGCAAGTGGAGGAAAGAGGGTTAAATCGAGGAAGGCAGGTTCTCAATGATCATTCTCTCATGGAATGTTAGAGGGTTGGAGGGTAAAGCAAAAACGGCTCAGGTTAGGAAAATTTGCAGGAAATCTAAGGTAGATATTATTGCCTTACAGGAATCCAAACTTCAGAAGATGGAAAGGGGTTTGCCTGACTCTATCTGGGGGGTAAGGACTGAGTGACTATTGATGCTGTAGGATCTGCTAGAGGTATTATTGTGGCGTGGAATACGGACCACTGGAAGAAGATAGATTCATTGTTTGGCAAATTTTCAGTTTCTGTTTAGTTTCGTAAAATCTGGTCTGGATTAGTATGGGTGTTTACAGCTATTTACGACCCCTGTTCTTACAATCAGTATTTGAAGTATCTGTATCGCTATAAATTTCGCTGGCTAGGGATACGGAAACAATATCAATATCATTGAAGATCGCTGACAACTAGAAATGCGAGGAAACATTGGGGAAACATGGGGAAAATGGTGAAATTTTCAATGAAACTTTCAGGGGATACTAAAATATACATATTTGCATATTTTAGAATGAAAAAAATTGCAAAAAGAATGCATACATAATGAGTTTTCATTTAATGGGGGGCTTAAAAGCATTTGTTGTTGTAAGAAATCAGTCCAACCATCCCATCAATCTCATCTATCCAACCATCCAACCATGCATCATTATTTTAGAATATCAACAACACATGATATTTCGCCAATAAATCGTTGACCACTGAAAGGAAACAAAAGAATGTGGTCTCGATATCGCCCATGTTCCGTTAATGATAATATCATCAACAATTTAATCATTGCATACAACCATGCTACCATAAACACTTTTGAAATGGATTTTTTTTAACAAACAGACTTTTGGTGATATCGATACACTGGCAGTATTATCTAAATATCGCCAATATAGTGGCAATACAAGGAACACCTGGAATTTGCATAGTTGAAAATATTGGTGATATATTGGCGATACAAGTGACACCTGGAATTTACACAGTTGAAAATATTGGTTATATATTGGCGATACTTAATGATATATCACCAATACCTATAATTTCTGTTACCACTGATATTATTGGTATCACTACTAGTGTTATTGGTATCGCTAAGCTGGAGATACATAATATCGGGGATATTTCGATAATATCGGAGATACCACGAACAATGCTTACAGTCAGCGGGATAGTTTTTGGGCCGAGCTAGATGTTAGACAGCGATGGTCGGAACCAGGGAGACCGTATTACCAGCAGTATGGCTGTCTTTGTAGATTGGGTGGCCTATCACGATATGATGGACCTTCTGTTGGAAGGGGCAAAATATACATGGTTCAATGGCCAATGAAAACCAATTTTATCCAGATTGGATAGATTTCTGGTCTTGCCAGTTTGTTTGGAAAAATTTCCGCTGGTTTCTCCGCGTGCCATGCCTAGGATCGTATTTGATCATCGTCTTATAGTGCTAGATGTGGCTTCAGACAATTGGGGGCCGTGACCTTTCGGGTTTGAGGTTGCTTGGCTTGAAATTGAAGGCTTTGAGCATTTAATTTCTGATTGGTGGAATTCATTTTCGATGGATGGGTTTGCGAGATTTAAGAACAAAATTAACATTTGGAAAAAGGAGGTGCTTGGAAACTGTGAGGGGGAGTCTGATAGAATCCTAGGAGAAATTCATGCATTAGATGTTATTAGGCACTCGTGTTTCAAATCCCCATCAATCTACTTGATAGTTGCAGGGCACTGTGTACTTACAGCCTCTACGATAAGCAAGTGAATGGGGCTGATGCATGGTGAACGGAATGGTTCATCAAGCTATTGAGGAGGATGGCGGCTTGTCCCTGGCAGAAAGAGAGAAGGGCAGATCTCTCTTTAAATTACGAAAGCGGGCGAAGGAAGAGGAAATAAAGTGGCGTCAAAGATCTAGAGCAGTTTGGCTTAAGGAAGAGGACAAAAATACTCATTTCTTTCATAACATGGTTAGCGCTCGTGCTCGCGTTAATAATATCTCCAATCTGATTGTAAATGGGAGGTGTGCGATACATAAGAACAAAATTTGTGATGCTATAGTTCAGTTTTACAAGAACCTACTATTAGGGGATTAGTGGGAACGACCGCGATTGGACAACCTCTAGTTTCAAACCCTGTTGAATGAGGATGGCTTGTTGCTAGAAGCAGAAATCATGGAAGAAGTAAAAGTTGCTATAGATTCAATGTATGGGGACAAGGCATTGGGCCCTGACGGTTTTCCAATGCGCTTCTTTAAAAAATTTTGGCCTTTATTTTTTTTTTTTTTGAAAGATTTTTTGGCCTTTATTAAAATATGATATCATGGATTTTATTTTTGAATTCTATGAGCGTGGCCGTTTATCAATTGAGCTCGGGGCGACCTTTGTCATATTTATTCCTAAAGTTGAGGGGGCAGAACAACTTAAAGATTTTAGATCGATCAACCTGATGCCTTACAAGATTTTGGCAAAAGTTTTGGCCTTGAGATTTAAAAATTTGCTTGGCAAGGTTATATATGAGCAGTGTTCGAAATATTGGTATCACGTTACGTATCGCATCCTCGGGATACAGATACGTATCGGTTATCTCATGGGATATATCGTTTGTGTCAGGTGATTTATCGCACTTTTTGGGAAACATGGGAGACATCGGGAAAATGGTTGAATTTTTCAATGAAACTTCAGGAATTGTTAAAAAAAGACCTTAATATACACTTTTAAATCATAACATTTCAAAAAAGAAGTGCACATAATAGTTTCCTTTGCACATAATATAATGCAAATATATTCAAATTGCATGCATAATATTTAGAGTGTATGTGATGATCATTTCATCAAACACTCCTAAATACTTCGAAATTAGTCTCAATTGACAGCTGGTTGAAGGGAAATTCGAAAAAAATTAATATTTTAATAATTTTTAATTAAAAATGATTTTTATTTTTCAAAAATTGACAAGGACTTAACAAATCAGTAGATCAGCTCTCATACATGCTTGATTTCATGTTTGGAGTGGAACATTGCAAGCAAATTGGGAAATTTCGAATTTTCCTAAAATTTCCCCAAACGGATCACCTACACTCAAATTTCGAAATTAGAGTGTATGTGATGATCATTTCATCAAATACTCATAAGTACTTTGAAATTAGTCTCAATTGACAGTTGGTTGAAGGAAAATTTCAAAAAAAAAAAAAAATGAAGAATGTGAAGAACCAATGGATATCGAAATTTAACTATGATTTTTCATGCAAAACATGAAGAACCAATGGATTTGTAACAATTTGATACTGATTTAACATAATTAAAAAAAAGGGATTAGAAATTGAAAAAGCTAACCAAATCGAGCATGTGAGATATATCAGCACTTCCTGTTTGTTTCGTATCGCACAGGTGGGATACAAGATATATTGGCCGATATCGTCGATATTTAAAATATTGAATATGAGAATCAGGGCACCTTTGTTGCGGGGAGACAAATTTTAGATAGCGCTCATGTCGTCCATGGGTGCATTAATTCAAGGTATAGGGAGGGGAAGACCGGTATTGTGTGCAAATTGGACATTGAGAAGGCTTACGATCATGTCGATTGGAATTTCCTAGACTATATGTTGGATAGGCTAGGCTACGGACAAAAATGTAGAGGGCGGATGCAGGCTTGTGTACAATCTGCCTTCTTTTGCATTTTGATCAACAGGTCCCCAAAAGGCTTCTTCAAAGCATCTAGGGGTCTAAGGTAGGGGGCCCCTTTGTCTCCATATCTATTCATGATTGTTGGGGAAGCTTTCAGTAGGATGCTCACTAAGGGAGAGGATAATGGCTTTATTAGTGGGTTCAAGGTTGCCAACAGTAGTGATTCTTTCACGCATCTCCAGTACGTAGATGTTACTCTCCTCTTTTGTGATGCAGACCTAATTTCAGTGGATAACTTTGAAAAATTATTGTTTGCTTCGAGGTAGTTTTAGGCTTGAAGATTAATGTTGCCAAGTTGGAAATGCTAGGAATTCACATAAGTGGTCAGGACCTTTTGCCTTTTGCAAATTCTTTTCTGTGCAGGACAGGAGACTTCCCGACGACATATTTACGTCTCCTGTTGTGTATTGGTAAGCATCCTAAACATCTGTGGGCCAAGGTAATCGAAAGAATCGAGAGTAAGCTTGCAACTTGGTAGACTCGTTATCTCTCTTATGATGGCCGTTTGACCCTGAGCAAGACGGCTTTTGTAAATATGCTGATCTACTTTCTCCCACTTTTCAAATGTTCGAAATCGGTTTTGCAAATGTTAGAAAAGATGAGAAGAGACTTCTTTTGGAGAGGTTCCATGGAGGGACAAAAGTTTCATCACCTTAAATGGGAGAGGAGGTTTGTAAATCTGTTGAATTGGGAGGGGCAAGCATCAAAAGCTTGGAGCACATGAATATTGCTCTTCTCGATAAATGGATTTGGAGGTTTGGATCTGAACAGGGGAGGCTATGGAGGGAGCTAATAACAAGTATGAGTCGCAGTGTGGCGGGTAGTTTGTTTGCCAATCCTCCTTATATAGAGCCTCATCCATTTGGGAGGCAATTGCGACAACAAAGCACTTTGTGAAAAAGGGAATTGCTTTGTCTCTTGGAAATGGATTTCATATTAGATTATGGGTGGATATTTGGTATGAGGATAAAGCATTACAAGATCTTTTTTCAAGACCGGCTCACATTGCTACCGACCGGTTCGTTTCAATCGCGGATTATGTCTCCATATGTAGCGACTCCTTTGTTTGGAATTTGCCTTGTCACAGAATTTTTATGGATGCAGAAACTGATGATCTGGTGGGTTTGTTAGAGTGCTTAAAAAATCTTATGCCTTCAGGTCAGGTTTCTGACGCCATGGTTTGGAATGCTCATTGATCGGGTAAGTTTTCGATAAAATTGGTATACAATATGATTGCTACGCCCAGTAATCATCAAGACCCCGCTCATCCTTTCCACCATTGGTTTTATGATGCCCCTCCCTGTGTTGCGGTTTTTGTTTGGTTGGTGGCTAAAAGCAAGATCCTTACCATCAACAACCTTCAAAGAAGATCCCTAATTTTGCCAAATATATGTTTGGTGTGCATGCAAGACACAGAATCGATTGATCATCTCTTTATTCACTGCCCATTTGTGATGAAGATCCAGGACTCTTTTTTTTTTTCTCTATTCGGTATTATCTGGGTTATGCTGAAATTTGTGGAGGATCTCCTTTTGGCTTGGCATGCGGGAGGAAATGGAAATCCAGAAAAGTCAGATGGAGGCTCCATATTATGGCTGTCATGCGGGTTGTTTGGGGGGCAAGAAATGCTTGTTGTTTTCATAATGAATATTTGTCAGCCGAGGAGGCCATTTATAGGATCAAAGGCCTTGTTTCCGAATGGGCAACTTATGTAACTCCAGCCTAGGCTGGTTTTGGGGTCTTTTTGTTTATCTTGTATTTATTCTTGCCTTTTGGCATGTTTTTCATTAATATTTGCTGTCACCTCTCTCTCTCTCTCTCTTAAAGAAGAAGAAGAAGAGAGAAGAAGAATCGTTTAGTACCGTATGCCTACCGTATTAGCCTCGATTTTTAAATCCATGCCATTCATCCATTTTTACATATCATTTTATGCCAAGATCCAAAAAATAAAGCAAATCCACATCTAAAGTGGACCATAAAACAAGAAAAAATGGAGAGTGAGACCTTTATGATGCACAAAAGTCTTCGATTAAACTGAAATTTGTGTGGTCCCTTCATCCCGGTCCTTGTGACCTTATCAACAAGTTGGATGGAAAATGTACATCATGTTGGGTCCCATAGTTAGGGACACATTATGGTGGGTCCCACGTTGGGAAGGATTTCTCCTCAAATCCCACCTTTTTTTGAGGATTTGAAAAAGGGCTAAAAGTGCCTTTTTGAGTTCTCCTGGATTCCACTCAAATCCACTTCTCTTCAAATCCATGGTGCCAAACATAATAAAGCAACCAGTTTCTCCTCCTTTCCCTCACTTTCTCCTGGAATCCAGGGTGCCAAACGGGCCATAAAGGTAAATTATTTTACTTGTTCTTTGGAATAGATTAAATGATATCCATTTTCTTCAATGTTAAATCATGTAGCTATTTTTATGTGATTTCTTACCCACCGATAGCCTACCTATAGAGTCAAAGTACCAGTGACGGTGACTTTCTAGGTTTATGGATGAAGTCAGCTAAACTCCAAACTCCTCAATCAATATCAACAAACTACATGTCGTGAACATGACAGTTTGTTCCGGCTGGTAAATTATTTTACTTGTTATTTGGAACAGATTAAATGATATACATTTTCTTCAACGTTAAATCATGTAGCTTTTTTTTGTGTGATTTCTTACTTCTTAACTAGTCGAAACACCAAATTGATGCACGACTTGCCTATAATATTTTTATGGATGGTTACGATTGTGCTGACTTATATCTATTATAAATGATGTTTCGAAATCAAAATATCTTTTCTGTCAATCTACTATACTAGAGGATGTTTTTTCACCATGATTGTACATTCAACAAAGGTAACAAGAACATAAATTGTATGTTGAAATTTCTTGAAAGAAAAAAAAATAAAGGAACAAAAATCCTTTAACACTATCACGACATGGTATTACTTGGTGCACATTGATGGCAAAAGGAAGATTGATGAGTTTTAAAAATTTTCTGATTTATTTATATTTTTTGACATATATTTTTTTTTTCAAATTTTTAAGAACATTGTAAAAAATCTTACGATTTACGATATGGTTTGTGATTCGATACATTTAACCGCTACTACGATTTGTGATACAATAATGATTTTGACAACGTTGGGCCACCTAGTGATTCATAAAAGGAGCGAATTGAAAATGCCCATGATCGCCCCAATGATCAACATTGTTCAATCTTTTTTGCCAAGTCGCCATTTAAGACGTTAAAGCCACTCTAATAGCTAAGCACACTCCATCTCTTCATCCGATAAACTCCTGCAACATTGTGGATAGAGTCACCTTCAAAGGATATGCATTTATCTATGGTCACCTCTAGGTCTTCAACTATTTTTGGCTATAGACGAAAGTTCCATGCAAAGTGGGCTCTCCCCTATCCAGAAATCCTTCTAGAATCATATCCATTTCCCATCTCCTCATAAGAATCGGAAGCCGACCTTAAACTTGTCCGTCATTGATGCAATTCCCTTCCACAACCCAAATGCCCTATATAATGATGATGTTTTCACCCACCATTCCCTCATCCCGTTGGTCGTACTTGTTCGCTAAACCTCCTTTTGCAGTCCTTTTTCCTCCCAAATCTCCATAGCCATTTACCAAGGAGTGCTTCATTTATTTGCTCCAACCTTTGTATGCCCGCTCTCCCTTCCATATGTGGGTTGCAAACCTCTTCCCATTTTAAGAGGTCGAATTTATGTTTTACCTTTGTTCCTTGCCATAGAAAATTTCTTCCTAACTGTACCAACCTTTTCATCGCTTTAGTTGGACATGTAGTATACTGGTAGATTTGACATTGCCGCTTTTATTAACATTCGCCTCCCTCCTAAAGAACGGCGTTTGCTTTTCCATCTTGTCATCTTCCTCTCTATCCTTTGGATGACCTTATCCCATAGGTGCATTGCCGGTTTATGCACACAATGGTAGTCGTAAATACGTCGATGGAAATGCATCAACATTACACCAAAAAATTCTTGCCAAGGTCGCTACTTTGGCGCTTGTTATGTGCACACCGAGCAATTCGCTCTTAGCTATATTCACCCTTAATCCTGAAACCACCTTAAAACATTTCACAAGCTTTCTCAAGTTATCCACCATGGTTGGTTTTGCTTCACAAAACAAGATGGTATCATCTGTATATTGTAGATGGGAGATTAATAGTTCACCCCCTCCTATCCTAAAGCCTTTCGCCAGCCCCGTTTCCTATCTTTTGTCCAACATTTTGCTCAGTGCTTCCACTATTATTACAAATAAAAAGTGGGAGAGTGGATCACCTTTCCTTAAACCTCTTGATGCTCAGAAGAAGCCCTTTTGGGTCCATTCACAAGCACCAAAAACCTTCTTGAGCTTACTCATTGTTTAATCCAACTTCTCCACTATAACTGCATCCCAATCTTCCCAACGTGTAATCAAGGAATCCCCCAATTTACATGGTCATACACTTATCCAATATCTAGTTTGCAAACAATTCCTTTCTATGTCTCAAGTAGAGGCATTCGTGTGCAATAAGGGTGCTATCCAGTATTTGTTTCCCCTGAAAACAAATGCTGCTTGTGTTTCTAATATAACTTCACTCAGAATCGCTTGGAATCTCGTGGCAATAATCTTTGCAAGTGCCAACGACTCTTCGCTCCTTGTCTTCGCAATAAGTGCAATAAATGAAGCTCCAAGCCCTAGAGAAAGGCGACCTCTCTTCCAGAACTTTGCTGCTTTCAATTATTCAATCGAAATTGGCTTTTCCAGACTTTCTGCATCCCGTCGTAACAATTGATTGGATACTAATTGATCCAACTAAGGGGTCTTTCATCCTCATCCTTCAATAGATTTTTCGAGAATTGCACAATTGAGTTACAAACTTGTGCTTCATCTTTTATTCTTTTGTTGTCCACCATCATGCTATGAATCGCGTTATGTTTAGCTCAAACACTTGCAATACTATGGAAGAACTTGGTGCTCCTATCTCCTGCCTTCACCCACATGGCACATGAGCGTTTCCTCCATTTTATCTCTTCTTCCATTAGTTGGCTCGTATAATTTTGCGAGAGCTTAACCCTTGCTTCCCTTTTTTCTGCTGATAATCTCTGCTCTCTTCCTTCACATCTAGTGCTTGTATTTGCTACAACATGGCTTCTTTTTCTACCCTTACCCCTACAACTTCCCTTTTCAACTCAACTATCTTTTCAGTAGCTGTAACTTTGTAAATATTTTGAAAGCCGCATAGCCTTCACCTTGTTGTCAACTACACCATTCTCTCACTCGGTCCGAGAAACCCTCTATTTTAAGCTACATTAACTCAAATCTAAAAGGCCTGGACCCTCAATTCTTCTCATCCACTTCCAAAGTTACTAGACAATGGTTGGATACCAATTTCGGTTGCCTTCTTTGTTTTAAAAGTGGAACATATCCACCCAATTCGATGATAACAAGATCCGTCGAGCTTTGACATTGTCAATCTTTCTTGACCATTACACCAAGTGAATTTTATGTCACCTATTGAGCATCAACCATATCGATTCTATTCACAAAATCCGGAAATTCGAGCATGATTCTCAATATACTTTTTTCTGATATCACCCCCACCACCCATGTTATTTGCCACCTACTATGAATCCCATTTTAACTCCTCACAGAATTTCGATATGAGATTTGCTAGGTTCGGCTTGTAAGCTGAATTGGAAATCCACTTTACACTAGAAGTTGCACCTTTCAACAATATTGAAATTGAAAATTTCCTGCACCACGAGTCTTCCTGCTTCCATACCTTTAAATCCCACATAACAATAGTTTCCCCTTTTCAATCTTCAGTGTCCAATGCAACCCATTCCTTCTCTTTAATTCCCCAGTCTGAGTCCATGAAATTCCTATCCTCCTACATTTTGGTTTCCTATAGTGTCAACTTTGGTTTGCTTGCATAGGTCCTTGATCTTCACGCTCATTCCTGCACCCAACCCTTTGATATTCCAACTTAACATCTTCATTTATGCACAACATTTGTCCCCTTCCCTTTCTTCTCGACTCTATTTGGACCTCTTGAATCATAGTTGATTGTCCATTCAAGCCTTGCTAGCTCCCTTCCACCCCCTGGAGATAATGCTGTAATCCCCGAATTCCTCCACCTGTTCTTTTAGACCCAGTGTTCCTCTAGGATCTTGGAGAGCTCTATGTAACCTTCTTTGCAATCCTCGAAAGAAACTCCTCTTTTGCATTCCACCAGATTTATCGCCTCTTTTATCCATCTCATCTCTCTATCTTCTTCTTTAGAGACTCCACCATTTGCTGCACTGTCCCTGGCTTCTATCCCCACTTCGGGTAATTCTTAGCTTTCGCATAGCTCAACAATCTCTCCTCTTGTTTCTTGGATGGGTATGATGTCCAATGCCTAGAAGGAAGGTTCGACCATACTGTGTAGTGTATCCTCACTTGTTACTTCAAAACTCAAAGATTGTCATTCAATTAACACAACAATGCCATTGCCTGTGTCTTTGAACTCTCTATGCTCGCTGATCTTGAAATGCCGCCATCTCCATCTAAAGGCCATTGCTAATGTGCCCACTTGCTTTCGTTTGACATCTTCAAGGGGAAGCTCTTGCCTTCTCCGTTTGGTTCTACTGGTCCACCCCTCTCTCTCTCTCTCTCCAAAAAGTAGTCTTTGAAGGGGATCTTATTAACTCGGAGAGAGTCCCTACATGTGCAAATGGGGGAATTAATGATTTCATGTATGTCTCTAGATGAGACTTCCACACATTCCCCTGGTGCCACATGTGCCGGGGTAAGCTCTCCCTCTCGATGCTTTCAATTCGTACTTCGAACTTCCCTTAAGAGCACCATTTGTCTACATCCAATCGCTTTCCACTTCACACGTGTTGCCATATATTACCTTTAGGGCACCGAGCTTTATATTCTCCTCCGAATGTGGCCTCCGAATCTCCTCTTCCTTGCCACTCGTACTCTCCCTTGTAACCATTGCCCAACACATGTCATCATCCAAGAACCTTCGTTCTTCTCTTCTATCACCATCAATGCCACGCATCACTCCTGCATGTAGTGTGCCACCACATTTCTCTTTACATAAGCGGTATGCCTGATTTGCCTTTCGGAAGAAGATCCATAAATGAACCTATAAAAAATTTGATCGAGAATTTCCTAGATTTTTCTTTGATCCACACAATAGAGTCCCTCTCGCCCGACATCGGCTTAACTTTTTGAAGCATTCTTAGCAGCTTGATCATGTCTTCTACTTCATTTTCCCACAAATTCCTTCTACATAAAGACATCCATGCCACCTGATTTCTTTCAAAGGAGAAGCAACTAGCAACCAAAATATTTGGATCTAATGATATAGCAGCTAATCTTGGAAAAACTACTTGAAGAGGCTGATCGCCCAACCAAGCATCTTTCCAAAACTGAATAGTACTCCCATTCCCCAAGGAAAAACCAACCTCATTGAATTTCCCCGCAAACCTACTCTTACTCTCTAAGCCCGTATGCTTTATAAAGAGAAGCCTCTCTTATCCATCTTCCTCCTTCCTCTACTCCATATTTCTTTACTAGCAAGGTATCCCAAAACGGTTACGATACGGCCGTATCGGCCGATACGTAAAGGAAACGGTGGTGGCCGTTACGCGTTACGGGGTCGTAACGGCCGTAACGGCCGTTACAGAAAAAATAGGCCGTAACGGCCGTTACAGCCCCGTAACGGCCCCGTAACGGTCCTGTAACGGTCCCGTAACGGTCATGTAACTGTTTTCTTCAGAAAATAAAAAGGGGCCGTATCGGCCGATACGGGGTCCGTAACGGCCGTTATGGCCCGTATCGTAACGGTAACGGTGGTGGCCGTTACAGCCACCGTTACCGTTATGGAACACCTTGTTTACTAGTCTCCGTGACCTGCTTCCCCACCAAACCGCCACAACCACTTCCCCAATAAAGCCAGATTGATCAATTCCAAACTTCTTATGCTCGGCTGTTCCTTCTTGAAATGGTTTGCAAACCTCCTTCCAATTCAGTAAGTGAACTTTTGCTTCTCTTCTGTTCTCCTCCAAAGAAAATCCATTTTAATTTTGTCCAACCGGCTTAACATCGACTTTGGACGCCTAAATAGAGACATACGATGGACTGGGAGATTAGACTTTGTTGCCTTAATCAACGTTAACATTCCTCTTAAAGATAGATGTCTTCTTTTCCAACTAATAACTTCCTTTCGAACTGTTCCAGTACCTTATCCCACAGATGTTTAGCAGGTTTACCTATGTATAATGGTAGAAGATCCCAATTGGCATCTAAAAATTCTAGCATACTCACTAACCTCTTCTTTGGACATTTGAACCCCAACAGTTTGCTCTTGCTTATGTTCATCCTTAAACCTGAAGCTTCTTCTAAAGATGTGATTATTTTCCTTAAGTTATCCACCTTTCGCACATCCACATCGCAAAATAAAATTGTGTCATAAGCATATTGTAAACGTGATACCTGAAAATCTGACTTATCCTCCCAAAAGCCTTCTATTAGTTTTGTGTCCACTCTGGCTTCCATCACCATGACAAATAGGTATGGAGATAGCAGGTCCCCTTGTCTTAAAACCTCTCGATGTTGAGAAATAACCCTTCAGAGACACATTTACCAAAATAAAAAACTTGTCTGACATTACACAACTTTGTATCTAGTTTCTCTATATCTGACCACAACCCAGTCGACCTAACATGTAACCAAGAAATCCCCAGTCGACATAATCATATGCCTTTTCAATATCCAATTTGATATGATCCACTTTTTCTTCTCTTTATGTTGAAAGTTAATTACTTCATGAGCGATTAATGCACCATTAACTATCTGTTTATTTGCAACTAATGCACATTGCGAGTAGATATCACCGCACTTATCACTTTTTGAGACCTTGAAACTAGAATCTTTGCAAGTATTTTATACAGACTACCCAACAAATTGATCAGTCAGAAGTCTTGCAAACTCTCCACACCTTTTTTTTTTTAATCAAGGCAATGAAGGTTGCCCCCAACTCGCCCGCTATTTTAACGGTGTTACGAAACTCATTTATAAAAGTAACCAAATCTACTTTAATCACTTCCCAAAATTTCTAAAAGAACACTATTGAATAGCCATCCGGACTTGGGGCTTTGATCTTCCCAAAGTCCATCAATTGGCCGCTTGTATCTAAGAGAAGGCTATTTAGTTTTGTCTAGACCACTTTTCTCTAGACACAAGGCTTTTTCTAGAAGTTCACAATTGAATTGCACACCTTTGTTTTTTCCTCTACCCACACCCCTTCCACCTCCACACTTTTGATTTTGTTTACTCATACTCAAGCACTAGTCATGGCATAGATATTTTTTGTATTTCTGTCTGCTTCCTTAGGCCAAGTTGTTCTAGACCTCTGTCTCCATTTAATTTCATCTTCCTTCAACATAGCATTATATTTTGCACTGTATACCTCCTGCCATGTTTTGTTTCCTCTTCTTGTAATTCTCCCCCTCCCCTTTTTATCCTCTCCCCCCTCGTCCTCTTCTGCATCTTGAGGACACCCAAATACTGCATCCTTGAACAATCCATAACCCTTTGAACCTTGACTCATGCTAGTCTCTGCTTCCTTCTCTTCATTACCTATTCTCTCCATCTCCTTCTTCCTCCTTGTTGATGACCTCCGGCCCGTACCTGGCCATTTGCACCAATGACTTTCTCCATGGTAGCTTTTGCCAGTAAACACTGTAACTGCTCATTTCAGCTCCTCCTATGACTTCATCCTCACAAATGCAAAGCCTCTGGCCTCCATCAAACCTTTTTTCTTCAATATTATCACTTTTATGACCTTTTCGCAACTCTCGAAAGCCCTTTTGAAATGCTGCTCTCCACTCAATTAGGAACTTTTTGATGAATAGTGTCGGAGACTCTCTTAGCTCCCGGGGTTCACGATCTATCCTTCGTCCTTTCGTAGCTTTGATTTTCTTCCACACTACTATCCATCCCTCCTCCCCTTGCCCTTGACCACGTGGTGATTCTTCATCTTCTACCACCCCCTTAACCTTTCTCACCTCCATCCTTCCTACTCCCTTTGAGCTTGCCTTTCCATTCTCCCTTGTCCTTAGCTTCCTTGCCAATGAATGGAATGTAAGTCTTGATTGTAACCTCTTTGAACCTCTGCGATGATCTCCTTCCTTCCCAACCTCTTGGCCTCTCGACTGATCTCTCCATTGGGACCCCATTAGTAAAATAATATAAGTAACTTCATTAAATTAGTTTCATTTCTCTTTCTTTACCTTTATACTTAATCATTGTCTATTCCCATTATTTAGGTTTTTGGTTGCACGAAATATCATGAAATTTCATTATTAATCAATCTAATTTGGTGCAAGTTACATATCATGAAATTGGTGCAACCAAGTGCAACCTTGATTAAAAATATGGAATTAGTGTTTAGCTTACTCTACACGCTATGTAGCTTATGCCTCACACTTCAGAGGAATGAACATACACCACACACTATTTGTTATCTAAAACACTGCTTGGGATATAGATATCCAAAATACACTTCTAGTAATAGTAGGTCTTCGTTTTCATTTTCTTTTGCTTTCTTCTGGTCATTTTGCTTGTAATACTGAATCTCTAAATTTTTTTCTGATTGTTGAAGTGTATTCTTTTCCTTTATTTTCCCTTCTGTATCGCTCTCTCTATCACATGGAACTTTTCTTGTCTCTTCTTTCTTTACAGAATCTACATCTAGAACTGTCTAGTTTTCATACTTTGATATTACAGAATTGTCCTTTTCACTGCCTAGTTATTGTTGTCTTATATTCTTTTTGAACAGCTGTTAACTAATACTCCATGCACTTTTTGCTTCTGCTCTCAGATATGCCTGGAAATGCTACACTTTGCAAATTATTCTGGAGACATTGATAGTGCTATCGTTAGAGAAACCTGGGCTAGACTCCTTGATCAAGCTCTTTCAAGGGGTGGTGTTGCAGAAGCTTGCTCTGTGATAAAGAGGGTGGGATCCCGGCTTTATCCTGGAGATGGGGCTTCCCTACCTTTAGATAATCTGTGTCTTCATCTTGAGAAGGCAGCACTGGTAACATTTTTGCAAGCATCTCCATAATGTTGGCACCTTGTTAGAGCTATGCTTTACCTATTAATTTGTTATAAATAACACACATTCGGGAAACGACAAATATATTTTTGTTAGGTCAGCATGTGTAGATCCTAGCCTCTCTGCATTCTGTGGCTTGTTCCAAGCTGGCATGTGGAACATGAGGCCCTCTTTGTGGTTGCCCTGGCCCAAGAATCAGGATTGTGGATTCAGCAGTGGGCCATGGTGCATGTAATGGGGATGTGAATAGAAATTTGGCCAAGTTTTAGTAGTCAGTTATTTTGTTGGCTTTGGTCCACGCAATGAGTGGGCTGGTGTGATTCTGGGCTAGGAACATAAAGGAGGATATGACTGAACATGGTTGGATTTCTAACACGTGTGCCATGTTGGAACATTTGGTAATTTGAGGCTGAAACCTACGCATTTCTCGAAATTAGCAAACTTCATGCTAGAAATGGTACTAGATTTTGTGTTTTGGGTTTCAGCATTAAAACTATTTTTGATGAAGAGGCTCTCTTTTTGCAGGAGCGATTTGTCTCAGGCTCTGAACTTGTCGGGGATGAGGATGTTGCGAGGGCTCTTCTGGCAGCTTGCAAGGGTGCAGCTGAACCTGTATTGACCGTTTACGATAAATTGCTATCAAATGGAGCTATCTTTCCATCACCGAAGCTCAGGCTACGCCTACTCCGGTCAGTGCTTGTGGTGCTTCGTGAGTGGGGCATGTCTTTACTTGCTCAGAAAATGGGCACAAGCACCACTGGAGCTTCCCTCATTCTTGGTGGAACATTCAAGCTGGGGCAAACGGCTATCATGAATCAAGGGGTTCGAGACAAAATCACTAGTGCTGCAAATAGGTCAGCTACCTTTTTCCAGGAAATATAATGTCATGCTCAATGTTACCTAAAATGCAAACCCACTGCGTTTTATGTTCCAGATTGTGGGTCATTTAGCGATCCAGATCGCTATTTTTAGCGAACCGAATTAATGCTCTTTGTTCTTACTGTTGATTAAATTAATGTAAATTCATACTTACAATTGGAGATTTATACCTTTCTTTATTTAGTTACTTACAATTGGGTCCAATAACAATAACAATAATAACAATAACAATAACATTCATCATTTCATATATTAATTGCAATATGAGTTCATATATTGCATACAGTGTATGTATTTGAGTGATGCACACTTCCTACCCCTAGTGTTCCACGTATTGGAGGAAGTGTACTGTGTGCCCGTTCTTGTACCACATACCAAAGCGAACCCATGTTCCAGGTAACCTTGGTCATGCTTGCTTTTTCAGGACACGGCCAAGTCAGAGGACAGGACCTAACAATCTCAAAATCTCCTTTTACATCCCTTGGAAGGGACAGCTGCAAAGCCCAAGAAACCACCAACTTTTCACCAAATGGTTAACTAAAGCTACATTAGAGAATCTATTTTTAAACATCCCGTTGCTGTGTTCCTTCCACATAGACCAAATAACTGCGGGCAGGGAGAGACCAGGACTGCCTCGTTCGTCCGTTATGGATTCCCCATTCGAGGTTTGCACCAGCATTTTGAGAGATCTAGGTGTCAACCACATAAATCCAAAAATAGGCAAAATGAATGCCCAAATTCTACACAACAATTCATAGTGCATGTACAGATGGTCCACTGACTCTGTGCAGCCACAAAATACGTACATTCGCGTTCAACATGCTACTTCTATGTAAGTGATCTGTAGTCAACAGTTAATCATTTGCGACTAACCAACCAAATGCTACTAGTCTAGGCAGACTTAGGAAAACCAAATTGAAACATTATGGGGGGTGAGAGGCCTCTACAACACCACAACAGAGAGACAGAAGGATCTAACAGAAACCTTCCGGAAGTTTCAAACTTCAACTGTGAAGTATCGGAATCTTGAGGAGGGATAGCAACCAATCAAAGCTTGTCCAACATAAAAGTCCACCATCTCCTTGTCTAATAGGTTCCTTTGAAAGTGAGACCGAACCATTGAATCACCCACAACAAGGGTTTATGGTCTCTTCCTCATCTATAACAATGCCAGAAAGCCTAAGGAATACAAGAATTGTCTATCGCCTATCCATGGATCCAACCAAAACCTGATGTAGCTCTCATTTCCCACTACATACCCAAGCATGTGGGAGAATCATTGACATTGGCTTGCAACTGCCTTTTTAAATGCTCGATGATCTATATTTAAGAACATCCATAAATCAGCCACATTAATGAACCAATCTGCTGGAAAATACTTGCTAACAATAACTACCTTCTTTGATTCATTAATGTGGTAGCAACAAAAATCTGCTGGAAATTACTTGAAATCCCCTACATATGCACCTACGAAAATCCCATTTAACTTGGACTCTATTTAACACTGCCCAAATAGCATGAAGCATGGTATTACATAATGGCCCGCCCCATAAAATGGACCGTTTTGTGTCATTTTTAACGGCCGTTGCGACCTTGTAACATGTAATGGTTGTCACTGGCATCCTTGCTGCTGTAATGGCTGTTGCTGCACACCTTGGCATGGATTGATGAAAATGACCACAGGCTGCTGATAGAACCCAAGAAAAGCTCCCCGAACTTTATCGAAATCAATAGCCAATCAATGTCATTGTCCACTATTTGAAGAATGCCCCATTTTCACCCAACCACAATACACACAGTGAGCTGACTGAATGCAGTGTTATTCAATCAGAATTGTTGAAACCTCAAACAGATTGCTAAATAGATCTACTTTTTGGCTGCGGTTTAGTGGTACCTCACGAACATATGTAATCCAGTGGAAATAAATAGCAATAATAATCTAAAATTCAGCACCTACTATCATAAATTAAGAAAATCATTAAAGAGGCATGCAATGGAGCAGGCCATCATCACAACCACGAAATAAGAAATTCAAATAATGCATAGGTTGGATCCGGCAAGGGATGGAACTTCCCGATCTTGCATGGTTATCACCCAATCGAACAATGGGGTTCACTAGCCCGAGGGATCAAAGGATTTCTTGGATTAGAGAATTGAAAATTTGAGAAATTGGGGTTTTGATTCAATTCTCAAATTCAGGGTTCGAGGATTGGGGAATAATAGAAATAGAGAGAGAAGGAAGGAGTTACTTTAGATGAATATTAGAAGGGCATAAGAAGCAACGAGAAGAAGATGATTAGGGAAGAAGATGAAGTTCCATGAGAGAGAGAGAGAGAGAGAGGCAACCAAATGTTTGATTTTCATTAATCAACAACTAATTTTGAGTTTAGGGCTGAGCCCTCTTAAATAACCAATAAGAAAACAGAAAAATACCAAAATACCCCTAATACTTAAGCAAAAACGTAATAAAAAAATAATTCGCGCGTAGGTCAGGCGCCCGAAGACATCCAAAAACGTCTAGTGAGTTTCGGGCGCCAGATAGACAATGTTCACAATGAAAACTGTCTAGCAAGCTTTTCTTCATCCGACGATGTGCAGTTGGATTTTCCATCATCCTATACACGTGTCTTCCTAATGTGGGGTCTTCTATGTACCAAACCACGTGTGAAGGGTCTTCAATGCTCCTTAATAGTCGCCTAACCATAAGAAAGCTGCTTGTGGTGTGCGCTTTCTTCGCTGATAGACCTTGAAGGGTCTTGTGTCCTCATCACTAAACACCGTTAATTTCCTTCCCCTTGGTATCATACTCTCGAACACCTTTGTGCCTGCTATTGTAGCCTTTAATCCCTGTGGAATAGGATCTCTCTCTCAGTGGACGATAATTATTTGCATTTTTACTGATGGAAATTCCAATCTCCTCATCTACCTTAATTGTGGCCTCGAGCATTTGCCTCTCGCTGATGCAGGAGTAAAATTGAGAAAATCTCTTCCACAAGCTGCCCTGCTCTTGTTCGATGTACCACCTTGCCAAGGATCTCCCTGCCTATCATCTGTTGTACAAGTGACAGATCTCAAAGCCCTGACAGGCCATAAAACATCAATCTCCTCTTCTTGGATGACATTGTAGTCTCCTTATAACCATCTCTTCCTTATACTACTAGTGTGTGATGGAGACAATCACCATAATCCGTCCTGGTCTGATCTGCATCCTTAGAAGGTTTCACTTCCTGAGAATTGAGCTACTTCAACGAAGCTTGGAACTTTGGAATGTTCACCCATTTCTGTGTCATGCATAGACAAGCACATGTTACTATATGGGCACATTTGGTTCCCTGGACTTGGCAAGCATGTGTTGTAGTTGCAGCTGGCGTATGCATCTGTCCCACATACCCCACTTGCCATTAATCGCCATGTTTTTAGAAGTTGAATTCAAAAGACCCCTATTGTAACAAGAATTTATAACAATTCCCTTTTGCTATACCGCCAAACCGATTTCCTCTTCTGCCGAATTATGGAAATGTCCATTGAATTATGTTTAATCAAAATCATATTGATTAGCTAGAAGAGAGCTACCTTGCAGTCTTGAAATGTGTGAATGAGATTTGAATTTTGAATTCGATTCGGTTCCTCCCCTCAACAATTGGTTCCCATTTAGTTGACTGACAGTCTCCTGAAAATGGACTTGTGATTCGAGGAGCACTGGATTCTTTACATTTTCCTCTTCCCCCTTTAGCCACCGAAAGATTCATCTGGCGGCTAGCATCCTGAACATCAAAATTGCACCTTTCTTTATCCAACCCCATCTTCTTCACCAAGGACTGAAACCAAAATCACAGCTCCCTTCACCTTGATCTCTATTTGCTTTGGAACATAAATCACTTATATCTTGCTTTTGATGATTCGAACAAACTGCAGCTCCGGATTTTAGATTTTGCTCCAATTTTGACCATGAATCCAATACATAACCCTATTGCAAGTTGAATTTCCTCAGTACATAGTTATTTTTATTTTTATTTTTTTTGAAAAATGACAAATTTCATTAAGCACAGGTGACCTATTATCACCACCGCAAGCGAAAAACAAAACAAAGAGCACCAAAAGTAAACAACACATCCCTATAAAGAGCTGGAGACTCTTGCAAACAGAAAGATGAGAAAATGACTGAATCCCAGCCTCCAAATAGACAGTTAAGATTGCCTTGCAAAGTCCAGCTGATTTAACACCTATTCCACATAAGATGAAAAGAATAGTCCACTTAAAGAGTTCCACAGTCACAACCTTCCCTTCAAAGATCCTTGCATTCTCTCTCCAAATTCCCACAAAATTGCAAAAGGCATCAGTTTCCATAATAGCTGGTCCCGATGTGAAAAAGGACCAACAAGTCTGTAGAGTAGGAAAGCTTTGAAAGAAAGGAAAGAGCAGCAGGGTTGGACGTTCAACCCTATTGTATTTATAAGACGAAATATGCAAATTACATAAAATACCCCAAGTGAAAGGGCAAAATTGAAAACAAGAAAAACTAAGAAATAACATAAAACTAATAGGCCCAAAGGCCTACAACCCAAACCAGGGGCCCACGGCATACCCACATGTACTGTAACAATGCCCCTAAAGTGGAGGCATAGATATCAATCATGCTCAGCTTTCGTTGAATATGTCTTGCCGCTTCAACTAAAAGGGCCTTAGTGAAGATATCAACAGGATGATTTGTAAACCAAACAAAGGAAGTAGAATCAATGTTGGTAGTAACCTTCTCATGAATAAAATGATAATGAACTTCAATATGTTTTGTGTGCTCATGAAAAGGGGATTGGAGGCAATATGAATTGCAACTTGATTGTTATAGTACATGGGCACATGAGTAGTCACAAGAAATCCTAACTTAACAATAAAGCTTTTCAATCACAAGATTTCACATGCAATATTCGCCACAACTTGAGATTCTGCCTTAGCATTGAATCTTGCAGTAACAATTTGCTTCTTAGTCTTCCATGTAATAAGAATTCCTCCTAGAAAAGTAATACCCTGTCATGGAATGGCGATCGTTGGGAGATCATGGCTTGTCCGCATCTGAATAACCTTTAATATTCAGATGATTATGACAACTAAATAGAATGCCGAGTCCGGGAGAAGACTTGATGTAGTGAAGTATGCGACAAAAAACTTCTAGATGATTGGAGTGAGGGCCATGCACAGACTGTCTTACTGGACTGACTGCATGAAATAGGTAGAGGATGAGTAATGGTTAAATATATTAACCGATCAACTAGGTGCTGATATATGCAAGGATCATCAAGAAGCTCCTGTCATTATTCAGAAGTTTCTTATTAAGCTCTAATGAGGAATCAAGGGGTTGATACTAGGATTACTAGTTGAAGTTAAAAAACCAAGAGCACATTTTTGTTGAGACAAAACCATACCCTTCTTTGAACGAGAGACTTCCTTGATGTCAAATTGCTCAGGTAGAGCCTCAAGTCAGAAATTCCACTAGCATCATCACCTGTAACAATAATATCATCCACACACACACACAGTAACAATGATAATGCCTTGCATAGGCTGCTTGATGAACACTGAGTGATCTGATTGAGTATGAGTAAATCCAATACCAATCAAGGCCCCAGTAATTTGTCAAACCAAGCTCAAGAGGCTTGCTTGAAACCATATATTGCCTTTTTAAGATAACATACATTATTTTTCTCCAGTCGAGTAAAATCAGGAGGAAGCATATACATTTCCTGAGTCCACTCATCATTTAAGAAGGCGTTCTTAACATCAAACTAGTGCAATGGCCAATTCAGATTAGCTGCAAGAGAAATGATAACATGAAACGAGTGACCCCCAAGTAAAAGGGAAAAATTGGAAACAGGAAAACAAAACTAAGAAATAATATAATACTAATAGGCCCAAAGGCCCACAGCCAAACCAGGGGTCCACGGAAAGCCCATATATACTATAACAAGGCCAATTCACAATAACCTAGAAAACTGTTTCATTGGCAACCAAGCTGATTTTGTAGGACTGCCAGAAGAATTCCCAAACAGCCTACACAACCGAACAGTGTAGGAACAAGTTTGATTCCCAGATTCCTCAGCACTCCCGCACATGGCGCACATGTTTGGGATTGCCATAAAACCTGAACCAACTTTCTGATTCACCAGGTCGTGACCACTGACCATTTCAGAATCTGGATTCCATCATTATCTTGGAATCACTATGGGGTTGCACAACTAACAAGTTATTGAAAATTCATGTTTCAACAACCCCTACCTAAGACTTGCCCTATTGGCTACTTCCTAAATCTAAACAGAATCTGAATTGGTTAAGAGAAAAATAGTCGTCTAGAATCTTCCTTTGTGCCACATCTGATTTATGAATCTTCGTGATTTTATGATGGTCTGCTGATTCAATGGCCACTGCTGCGAGGACACCAGAAGGGGAAGCCAATGCAGGACCAACATTCTCTATTAGCAACCCCGTCACATCTCTATATGTTCATCCCTCTTCCACTTGGATGATCAATTTTCTTTCCTCCCTATGTGTAAGCTTACCCTCAGGAGCACCTCTACCAAGACTTGATCTTTACATCAGCTGGGACCACTTCTGGGTATGGAACCAAAACCTCTGAAGCCTTTCTCTGCAACACCTCTGACCCATCAAAGCCTTTCTTTTAGGCCGAAAGAAAGTCCTTACAATTGATAACCTTCAGATGAGAGCGCTTGTCCTCCCCAATGCCTGCATTACATGCCTGGCTGATGCAGAATCCGTCGATCACCTCTTCCATCACTGTTTGTTTGCTAGGAAAGTGTGGGACCATTTTCTGAACAAGCTGCAAATCGATTGGGTGATGTTGAAGTCCTTGGAGGATGTATTGTGGGCCTGGCATGGGGGTGGGTTAGGTAAAGCCGGTAAATCTAAGTGGAGACTGACTTTGATAGCGGTGCTTTGGACTATTTGGAGATTTAGGAACAGATGTTGTTTCCGGAACGAAAGAGTCTTTTCTGATGCTACCATTAGGAAAATCGAGTGGTTTCTCTCTTCTTGGGAGGCTTGTGCCATAGTATCCTAGGCAGCTTGTCTTCGTTTTCCTGTTCGGGCTCATTGTATTCTTTTTTCGCTTTTCGCGAGTCTTTCAATAAAATTTTGTTTACTCCAAAAAAAAACTTCTGAAGTTCAACAAATTGCCTGTCATTTCAGCTATCGCTTGATCAGCTTCCCTTTAGAGTTGGACCTTACAAAAGTTGAACTGAAGATGACTGCTGAATGCTTCAGGCGTTGGATGACAACCTCTGTTTGCCAAAACTGCCAAAGATCCTTATCTCTTGCCACTTCTTGGGGAAATGTTCTACTAAAAGAGAATTTCCTGATTGCCTATATCATCTTCCCCTTTAATTTCCTTAATTTGAATCCTGATCTAAGTCTCTTCACTGGAAGTTATTCTCCCTCAATTTTTTGTCAACAAGTCAATCTTGAAAGTAGTGAGATTTGAACCTCAATATTAACAATATGACTGCATTTGTTGCCCATATGCTTTTCAGGTATTTGTCAATATGGTATTTTGTTTTGTTATTTGAGATTTTTTGGATTTTTAGACATTTTTGTCATGACATAGGTGCCTTGGCTACCATGATGAGCTACACTTGTCATTTTCATTTTCCTTTGTCATTCTTATTGTGTTGTCCCCTTCCGAGTTTCATGTTGGATTTGTAATATCAGGTATATGACTGAGGTGCGGCGGTTGGCCCTTCCACAAAGCGAGACTGAGGCTGTCTACCAAGGTTTCCGAGAGCTTGAAGAGTCACTAATGAGTCCTATACCTTTTGAGCCATTCTAACTTTCCTCATTTTTTTCCCCTTCATCGTATGGAAGTTCTCATGTATTACTTAGCTCAAGATAATGTGTATTTCATGAGTGAACAAATAACGTTATCTTCTTTGATTGGCAATGTTAAAATCACATTCTCGTGTAACATGCAAGGCTAGTTTCTGTCTTATGAGAACCATGGTGAAAGAATAATATTTCATTAATATTTCATATTCTGTGAAGCATGAGAGAGTGAACCGACTTTTTCTTTTCTCTTAACATTTTTCAAGTCGAATTTTGCAAAGAACAAAGTTGCATTACTGTGGTCATGCTAATCGCAACTCACTGGAAAATTTCTTCCAATAATTCGATTTTGCAGTTTGTTAGGGCCCTGTTTGGATTCATCAAATAGAAAGGAAACATTATTTCCCATGAAACCAACTTTTCATTGTTTGTCAAGCCTTTTTTTATGGAATTTGTGGGAAACATTTTTTCCACTAACTTTTTTGGAAGACGAACACATTTATTTTCCCACCTCTACCCTTAAGAAAGGGATTTTCTCATAATGGAAGGAAAATGAATTTCTCAATGGTTAAATCTAAATGTGTCACCATCCCATCTTCAATTGCTTCACATGTGCCAATGTGCCAATTTGCCAAATGAGCCATTGTTCATCTTTCTTTATTGTTGCACACGTGCCACTATGCCGCATGTGCCACCATCCATCTTCTCTTGCACCCCACATGTGCAAAGTGTCCCATGTGCTAATGTGCCATGTGCCCCCACTTTCTTGCACCCCACTTGTGGCAATGTGCCACATGTACCACCATTCATCTCCTCTGGCACCACGTGCAAAGCACCTCACATGCACCAATATGCCACATGTGCCATCGTTCATATTTAGTTGCTTCAAATATGCCACATGTGCCAATGGTGACAATGTGCATTAGTCCTGCCATCTAGCTTCAGTGTCTACATGTGTCAAACGTGCCAATGTTTCTTGTGCCATGTACCGCTATACAGCCTAAAGCACCTCATATGTGCTATGATTGCCCCAATTCAACTTCATGCACTCGCATATGCCGCATGTGCCACATGCTATTCTAGCTCATGACAGTGACTGCCTAGAATTTTTTATGAGAAATTTTTTGTTTTGCCAAACAACAAATTTGAAAATCGGTCCTAGATTTTTAGGGAAATCTTTTTGAGAGTTAAACATGGAAAACAATGCTTTCTTTCCCATAATTTCTTGGAAATAAGGTTTCCCGAGAAATATGATTTCCTTTCCTCTGCTTCCACAAATCCAAACGGGCCCTCGAAGGATTAAATACATCAAAATGTTTGACTTAAATCATATCAATTAATGAGAATAATAAATTGTGCTTCTTTTTAGAGGTCTTTTTGCTTATGAAATTTTTTTGTACATACATTTATCATATGTTTATGTGTATCCTTAATTGTATGTGCAGGCATGTATCATTCTGTTTGCCACCATATACTTCTGTTCCTATTAAATGCACTTTCCTTGTAATGGACTTTCTGGACATTTAAGTCTGTGCCTTTAGCTTGACAGCTATGGTACTATCTGACCTATTTTCTGGACCTTTATTTCCTCTGAATCGTCCATTTGTATGCCAATGATAGAAGGGTCAGGATCTTCCAATTTGGATGTTTTTGAAGCACATCGCCCATCCATAGTTTGGCCCATCAGATCAATGGATTGGATCACCCAGCCCAACTTTATGGACTGGGCAGATAGGGAGACTAGACTTCTGATGTCAGGACCCTATCATTTCTCATGAAGTACACCTCTATACTGGGAGCCATGGTCCCTTAGGTCCTTGTAACAAATCAAATCGCGCACATGGCATTTCTGGCTGAATTGCTTTTCCAAGTACTTTTAACTCATATTTTCTGTTGTAGAAGCTTCTTTATTGTGTTAGATTGAGAGACGGAGCTTTGCTAAGTACGTGATCGTGTGGAATAAAGATCATGTATGATAAGGACATAAGACCATTTAAAGTCTATCGGCGAAGAAAGCGCATGTCACAAGCATCTTCCTTGTGGTTAGGCGACTATTGATGAGCATTGAAGACCCTACACACGTGATTTAATATATTGAAGACCCCACATTGGGAGGGCGTGTGTAGGAGGAAGAAGACCTGCTGGACAGTTTTCACTGTCTTCGAGCGCCCGATCACTGTCTTCGGGCGCCTGATCGAGCGCCCGAACTTCCGCACAATTTGTTTTTTTATTCCGTTTTTGCTTAATTTTTAGGAGTATTTTGGTAATATTATGTTTTCTTATTGCTTATTTAAGTATGTTAAGCCCTAAAAATGAGATTAATTGTTGATTAATGAAAAAGAGTAAACCCTTTGGTTGCCTCCTTCCTCCCTCTCTCTCATGGTGCTTCTTCCTCTTCCTTGATCTCCTTCTTTTCTTTTCTCTTTGTGCCCCTCCAACTTCTTTTAGGTAATTTATCTTCTTTCTTCTACATTCTTAACCTTTGTTTATTAATTCCCCACGACCAAAATCTGAGAATTGATCCAAACCTTAATTCCTCATGTTTTCAAATCCCTAATTCGAAAAACCTTTTGATTCCTCGGACTAGTGATCCCCATTGATCGATTGGCTTAAGACTATGCAACATCGGGAGGTTCCATCCCTCGCCAGATCCAACTCTTGCGATAATTGAGCTTCACACTTTGTAGTTGTGATAAATGGCCCACTCCATTGCATGTCTCTTTATGATCTTCTTAGTTTATGGTGATTAATTCTGAATTTTAGATTATTATTGTCTTTATTTTTCGTTGATTTAATTGTGTTCATGAGCATGCATCATAATTAAGGCATCTTGCGTCAAATTTGGTATCAGAGAATAGGCTTGCATGGTTTTGTGGAGATCTAGTTATCAAATTAGGGTTTTGATTTTTAGGTTTATTTTAGGAAAATTTCAGATTTAGAAAGTTTCCAATTTTAGAAACTTTTCAATTTTAGAAAGTTTCCTAATTTGGAAAATTTTCAGATTTAAGTAATCTTCTGTTTTAATTCAGTATTTGTCAGTTCATAATAGTTTTGCATTTATCGCATTCATCTTGTGAGTCGTAAAACTGTAGGAGGGCAAGTTATGTAGAATTTGGTTCGATTTTTAATTGTATGCCTACAAGAAGAGGTAAAGGTTTCGGACTTCAACCAACTATGAATAATGAGCAGTTATCTGAGCAACTTGCTCAATTGATACAAAAGATAACCGCTTTAGAAACGAGTCAAAGGCGAGAGTTCGCTCGTATGGACAACCAAATGACAGCCACCATGACTAATGTCGAACAATTAGAGGCATCCTAAAGGGAGAACCCCACTGTTGGGGATGTGCACTCCCAAGCGGGGGAAATTGTTGATGAACGCGCTTCTACACGTGGAGATAATGGTGGTAGAGATCGTGGAATGAGTCGCGATGTTGTGCGAGAGGCACAAGCCACATATGATCATCAAGACCACTACGATCTAGATGAGCATGCGATGAAGAATGTAAGAGTTGAGGCACCAAGTTTTGATAGACGTTTGGATCCCAAGGCATTCCTTGACTGAGTTGTTGACATGGATTACTACTTCAAGTTGTATGGCATGTCAGAAAACCGTCAAATGCAATTTGCGAAGATGAAACTTGTGGGCCAAGCTAAATTATTTTGGACCAACACTGAGCGAAAGATAGAAAGAATTAGTAGAGCCCCTATCACACATTGGTATGAGATGAAAGAGAAGTTGAAGGAAAAATTTATTCCTCTCTCATACCGACAGAAGCTCCTTGACTAATGGTAATCCTTACGCCAAGGGTCAATGTCCGTTGCTGACTACATCGTCAAATTTGAGAAATATATAATGCGATGTAATGTCCAAGAAGACTCGCTAGTAACGCTCTCGCGTTTCAAGACGGGCCTTCGAATGGATCTTCAGCGTGAGCTTATAACTTGGCTCATATCAGACTTGGATGAAGCGTATTAAGTTGTGCATGAGTTGGAACAATATCTGAAAACTCCTGTCATTAGACGTTTTGAGTCCTGAGACTCTAATGCTACATTTGGTTTCCAGAGAACTAGACCTAACATTAGTAGTCAACCCAGGGCGCATGCGACTGTTCTGCTTAGGCCTAGGGACAATAAGGGCAAATGAGTTCTTGGTGTCGGTCCTAATGGAGGTAGCCAAGTGAGATGCTATGAGTGTGGGAATATAGGTCACATATCCAATTAATGTCTCACGAAGAACTGTGGAAAAATCTTAGTTATAAGTGAGTCCCACGAGAGTGCAGATGACCAGGGTGATTATGAAGTAGAAGAATATCACCCTGAAGGAGGTCTTACTAATGAAGAAGAAATGGGCGATAAAGCAATGCTTGCATTAGTCAGGTGTGTGCTATCTCAGTCTAGGAGTAATGCTGATTGGCGTCGAAACACCATCTTCTACACCCTTGCCAAGCGTGGAGAAAAGAATTGCAGGGTGATAGTGGACAGTAGAAGTTGTCGGGATGTGATTTCCGCTAACACTTTGGACCGGTTGAAATTGAAATCCACACCTTATCCTGACCCGTACAAAGTTTCTTGGGTTGATGATGTAGGGGAAGAACTCCATGATCGAAGGCGTGGATCACGCACCTTCCTGCCGGAGATGGATAGGAAGAAAAACAAGAGAAAACTAAGGAATTTCATATTTTGGAGTTTCAACCCAAACAGGAAATTGTTATTTCCGTTTTTGGATTTTGGCCCAACTCGTGGGGTCCATCTTGATCATTTATGATGATCTGTTCCGTCCATTTTGTAGAGTTACTCGACGCCGAGAAAACCCATCAAGTTTCACATCAATCCGAGTTATGGATTGATCGTGGCATCCAAAATGGTACGAACTGTCTGGAAAGTTTCGAATTCCACCCACTAAAACTTGAGATGGTCGAGGTGGCCCACTACTACTGATATGGAGAATCTAATCCGACCATCTTGAAGAGTACGTCGATATCAGTGAAATCACAAAGTTTTGTGGCAATCAGATATGTGGATTGCTCGTATTAGCGGAAGGAAGACGACACCCTACAGGCGTTATACAGTTTACGCAGATTTTTCTATTTCTTTTCTAATTGTATTAGGATTCTTTTCTTCCTTTGCAAGTTAGTGTTAAGTACGAATTTAGGATTTAGTTTATTATTTAAAGCAAGGTAATTAAGTTTTTTTTATTATTCATTCAATTATAAAAAAACAATTATTCAGAATTAATTTCTTCTTTTTATCTTTTATTTCTTCTCGTGGATTCGAGAAACAATCGATTAGGGAGACGGTGATCGACCTACCACGTCCTCCCTGCGTCATTGGTATCAGAGAGAGGTTTCTTCCTCAGGACGATGACCTCTAATAAAGGGTTGGATCTTCATCCTAAGGACGGTGCTCTAAGGGATTATGTCACGGCGGCAGCTTTCGATGAAGTACAACGGGAAAATCGGTTGATCCTGCAAGGTATACAGGCAACCCTCAACCGTATTGTAGCAGCATTAAATTTGCCCCAAGCCCAAGGCAACAATCAACAACCATATGTGCTCGCTGTGCGGAATAACCCCATGTTCCGTAGAGCACCCCAAGTGGCCTATCGCAGGGCTACCCTAGACGATTCAAAATCCAGCGATAAAGAGGTCGAAGACATCATCGTACAACGGCCTGCGTGTGGGAATGATCGTGGGGATTATGTTGAAAAAGATTTTCGAGGTAATGCAACTTTGGATCAGGTCATTGAAGTACAATCCATCACCATATCAGATGATGTTCAAAATTCTGAGAAGGTGGAGGAAATCAATACCTCAGTCTTAAAGGATAGGGAATGAGAGTCTAAAGTTATTCCTGACATTATGGAGTTAGTTTTGACAGAATCCATGAGCATCCCAGAAAGTGTCATGCCAACAATGCAGGAAATCGAGGCGATCGTAGTTGCCGAACTTCCTAATGAATTGTTCATTGTGAAGGAAATTGTCCTTTCTTAGAAGCGGCCAACTTTCGATGTGCTAGAGAAGATTGCAATTATTCATGTTGGCGTGGAGAAGAAGTTGGAGAAATTTGTTGCAGCATTCGAAGATAAGGCCAACAAGCATCGACTTCCGAAGTTAAAAGCAAATCATGACCCTAATATAAAGCGAAACTCGAGGACGAGTTTTTTTCAAGTGGGGAAGAATGATGTAGGGGAAGAACCCCATGATTGAGGGCGTGGATCACGCACTTCTTGCGGGAGATGGACAGGAAGAAAAACAAGAGAAAACTAAGGAATTTCATATTTTGGAGTTTCAACCCTAAACAGGAAATTGTTATTTCCGTTTTTTGAATTTTGGCCCAACTCGTTGGGCCCATCTTGATCATTTATGATGATCCGTTTCGTCCATTTTGTAAAGTTGCTCGACGCCGAGAAAACCCATCAAGTTTCACGTCAATCCGAGTTACGGATTGATCGTGGCATCCAAAATGGTACGAACTGTCTGGAAAGTTTAGAATTCTGCCCACTGAAACTTGAGATGGTCCAGGTGGCCCACTACTACTGATATGGAGAATCTAATCCGTCCATCTTGAAGAGTACGTCAATATCAGTGAAATCACAAAGTTTTGTGGCAATCAGATATGTGGATTGCTCGTATCAGCGGAAGGAAGACGACACCCTACAGGCATTATACAGTTTACGCATATTTTTCGATTTCTTTTCTAATTGTATTAGGATTCTTTTCTTCCTTTGCAAGTTAGTGTTAAGTACGAATTTAGGATTTAGTTTATTATTTAAAGCAAGGTAATTAAGTTTTTTTTTATTATTCATTCAATTATAAAAAAAACAATTATTCGAAATTAATTTCTTCTTTTTATCTTTTATTTCTTCTCGTGGATTCGAGAAACAATCGATTAGGGAGACGATGATCGACCTACCACGTCCTCCCTGCGCCAGTTGACAAGACCTCCATTCCTGTCACCCATCAGTGCTTAGTTTCCATCGAATTTGGGTCATACAAGGAGTCCCTGTGGTGTAATGTGATACTTATGGATGTTGGACATATTATCCTAAGTAGGCCGTGGCTATTCGACAATGATGTCACATTCTTTGGCCGTTCGAATGCGTGTACTTTCATGCATAATGGTAAGAAGATTAAACTTAATCCTATGCCACCAAAAAGCATATCAGGGAAAAAGGATAGGAAAGCGAATGAGCCTAAGGAAGTGAGGAAATCCAAACCTAAGTCTTTTCACATAATAAATGCGAGAGATTTTAAGAAAGAGACTAAGGAAGATTCCATGGTATATGTCTCAGTGGCAAGAGAGATTACACCAGAGGTTCCATCAGAGTTACCCCATGAAGTGACATCGGTTTTGAAGGAATATAATGATGTGTTCCCTAAGGATTTACTGAATGAGTTACCACCTATGCGGGACATCCAGCATACCATTGATCTTGTCCCAGGATCGACTCTACCGAACCTTCCTCACTATAAGATGAACCCCACAGAGCATAGAGAGTTGAAGAGGCAAGTTGATGAGCTTCTGCAAAAAAAAATATTTTATCTAGGAGAGTATGAGCCCGTGTGCTGTGCCCGCATTGTTGACGCCAAATAAAGACGGCACGTAGCGCATGTGTGTGGACAGCCGTGCCATAAATAAAATTGCCGTCAAGTATAAGTTTTCTATACCTAGGCTTGATGATATGCTTGACATGATGGCCAGGTCCATAATTTTCTCCAAAATTGATCTCAAGAGTGGATATCACCAAATCTGCATATGCTCAGGAGATGAGTGGAAGACAACATTCAAAACGAAAGATGGGTTGTATGAGTGGATGGTCATGCCCTTCGGCTTGACTAATGCGCCCAGTACTTTTATGCAGGTGATGACACAAGTCTTGAGACCGTTCATGAAAAAAGTCCTATTGGTGTACTTTGATGACATTCTTATTTATAGTACCACTAAGGAATTACACCTTGAACATCTGAAGCAGGTCTGTAGCGTCGTTAGGTTTAAAAAGTTGTACGCTAACCTTAAGAAATGTGCGTTCACGTCTAGTCAAGTCATGTTCTTAGGATTTATAGTGTCATCAGAATGAATGGGCGTAGACCCTGAAAGGTCAGGGCCATAGTTGAGTGGCCTGAACCAAGAACATTCATGAGGTGCAAAGCTTTCATGGCTTAGCAACTTTTTATCGTCGGTTCATTAAAGGATTTAGCACGATTATGGCTCCCATTACTAAGTGCATGAAAAATGGAGAGTTTGTGTGGTCGAAAGTCGCAGTCAAGGCTTTTAAGGAAATTAAGGGCGAAATGGTAGAAGCTCATGTCATGCGTCTATCTGACTTTTTAAAAGTCTTTGAGGTAGTGTGTGATGCGTCTGGTGTTGGTATAGGTGGAGTGTTGAGCCAAGAAGGCCATTCAGTAGCCTATTTTAGTGAGAAACTGAATGAGGCAAAGCAGAAGTACTCCACTTATGACAAGGAGTTCTGTGCGGTAATGCAATCCCTGAGACATTGGTAGTCACTATCTCTTACCACAAGAATTCGTCTTATTTTCAGACCATGAGGCCTTGAGATACTTGCATTCTCAGAAGAAACTCAACCCCAAGCACGTAAAGTGGGTAGTGTTTCTATCAGGAATATTTGTTCGTCCTGAAACATAAGGCCGGGATTGAAAACAAACCAACAGATGCCCTTAGTAGAAGAGTGACATTGCTCAACTCCTTGAGTGTAGAGGTAATCGGATTTGAGCAATTAGAAGATGAGTATCCCATATGTCCTGATTTTGGAGACACTTATGTGTCACTCTCTAGTGACCAGCATGACACGGGTGATTATGTGCTTAAAGATGGTTTCCTTTTCAATGGAGATCGACTTTGTATTCCCCATATGTCCCTTCAGTGAATTCCTCGTCTAGGAGCTTCATTCAGGATGGATAGATGGTCACTTTGGTCGTGATAAGACCATTGCCCTTATAGAGGATCGTTTTTATTAGCTAAGTCTCAAGCGAGACGTAGCCAAAGTTTTAGGATAGTATCATACATGTCAGCTAGCAAAACAACGAAAGCAAAATACTGAGTTATATACGCCATTGCCAGTGCCACATGCTCATGGTAGGACATTAGTATGGATTTCGTGTTGGGACTTCTCAAGACAATTAAAAAGCACGATTCCATCTTTGTTGTTGTGGATTGCTTTTCTAAAATGGCACATTTTCTCCCATGTTCGAAAACGTCAGACGCGTCTCATATCGCTCGAGTCTTTTTTGATGGTGTGGTGCGTCTTCATGGTTTACCTAAGACCATAGTGTCTGACCGTGATGTCAGATTTACTAACTATTTTTGGAAGACACTATGGCACATGATGGATACTTGTTTATAATTTTTACTGCATACTACCCTCAAACAGATGGACAAACTGAGGTGGTAAATCGAAGTCTTGGAAATCTTCTACGTTGTATAGTGGGTGAGTATGTTAAGACTTGGGATTTAATTATACCTATTGCTGAGTTTGCTTATAATAGGTCAGTTAATAGATCAACATGGATGAGTCCTTTTGAAATCGTTAGTGCTTATAAACCTAGAATGCCCATAGATCTCTTACCCATGTTTGTCACCCAAAGATCTTCAGAATCGGTCGATGCATTTACACGACACATCCATGATTTGCATATGCATATTAGACAGCAGATTAATAAGAGCAATGACAGTTATAAATATTTAGCTGATTCTCATCGTAGATTACAAGATTTTCAGGAAGGAGACTACGTAATGTTGATGATAAGGCCAGAGTGGTTCTCACAGGGTTCCACTAAGAAATTACAAGCGCGTAGTGCTGGATCATTCAAGATATTACAAAGAATTGGGTTCAACACGTATCGGATTGACCTTCCACCTGAAATGGGCAGTAATCCAACCTTTAATGTGGAGGATCTAGTCCTGTTCCCCTAACCCTATCAGTGATCCAAAGTCCCTTTCATGGCCATTCTCTGAATTTTCTTCACAACGCACTCTACCCTTTCCCCTACCTATTATTCGTAAAGAAGAGATTGAGGAAATCGTGGATGGAGAGATAGTTTCTACGAGAGATGGAGGTTTCCAAAGGTATATTGTCAAATGGAAGAACAAACCATCGTAAGAATCTACGTGTTTAACTTAAGCGGAGTTACAGAATATTGATCCGGATTTACTAGAGTGTCACAAGGGCTTTAACTTGTCGGAGTTGAGTTTTTCTCACCCGTGGGGAGTTGATGAGGACACAAGATCATTTAAAGTCTATTAGCGAAGAAAGCGCACGCCACAAGCATCTTCCTTGTGGCTAGGCGACCATTGAGAAGCATTGAAGACCCTACATGTGATTTGACACATTGAAGGCCTCACATTGGGAGGACATGTTTGTAGGAGGAAAAAGACTTGCTGGACAGTTTTCACTGTCTTCGGGCGTCTTGAACATTGCTTGCCTGGCGCCTAAAACTCACTGGATGTTTTTGGACGTTTTCGGACTTCTGATCGAGCGCCCGAACTTCTGCGCAATTTGTTTTCTTATTTCGTTTTTGCTTATTTTTAAGGGTATTTTGGTACTTTAATGTTTTTTTATTACTTATTTAAGTAGGCTAAGCCCTAACAATGAGATTATCTGTTGATTAATGAAAAAGAGCAAACTATTTGGTTGCATTCTTTCTCCCTCTCTCTCATGGTGCTTCTTCCTTTTCCTTGATCTCCTTCTTCTCTTTTCTCTTTTTGCCCCTCCAACTTCTTCTAGGTAATTTATCTTATTTCCTTTACATTCTCAACCTTTGTTTATTAATTCCCCATAACTAAAATCTGAGAATTGATCAAAACCCTAATTCCTACAAGTTTTCAAATCCCTAATCCGATAAATCCTTTTGATTCCTCGAACTAATGGTCCTCATTTATCAATTGGGTTAAGACCATGCAAGATTGAGAGGTTCCATCCCTCGACGGATCCAACCCTTGCAATAATTGAGCTTCACACTTCGTGGTTGTGATGAATGGCCCTCTCCATTGCATGTCTCTTTATGATCTTCTTAGTTTATGGTGATTAATTTTGAATTTTAGATTATTATTGTCTTTATTTCTACTGATTTAATTGTGTTCATGAGCATGCATCATAATTAGGGTATCCTGCGTCAATGTACATGCCACACATGTGCCAAAATGGCGCATAGGTTGAGATGCAATCCATCCATCAGGTTGGTCCGACCTTTTACATGTTTTTTCAAATAATAAATCTGGTCCACTCAGCATGTGAGCTCCAATGTAGGAAACAGGTGGATGGATTAGAAAACTTCAGCCAAGTTTCTCATAGCCGGAAGTTTGTTTCTGTGGCGCACCTGCTCAGTGAATCAAACTGATTCTTGGGCTAGGGCATCAATTTAGTGGCGCAGTTTGTGCTATGCTAGTGCATATGTGGCATTGTACGTGAGCTTTATTGCACAAGCGTGTGGCCCTGGCAAAGCTCCAAGAGATGTGCTCTGATGTTGAAATACTGTTAGAGAAGCACCTATTTGTGTAGAATAATAATCAATTCCTTTACAAATTGTTTGATGTAGTACTATCTCTTCACCCTTACGCCTCAACAACTGCAGCTACCAGAAATCCCCACAAGAACACAGCCCGTCCTCAAAATGGTGAAATCTCTTGGTGTCCCTGACAATAATCTTGCGTTCTGTGATCTTGGAAATGAGCTTTATTGCAGCATGGCAATCACCGCAGATGCGCAGGTTTTTAAAGATGCGGATCACAGCATTCTCAGGTAAGCGAATGAGCCCCAGAGCAATGGCTAATCTTTCACTGTGCTGAAGCAGGTAATCCTCCTTGAAGGCCTTCACAGTCCCGAAGGATGAAGTTGGTGTCTGGAACATAACCCATGTCCTTCATACGAGCTGATAAATTTTTCAGAATATCATAAATCTCATCTGTTTGGGGATGTGACTGGTCCCCGGCATGGAAGGTCTGGATCTCATTATCAATCTCAATCCAGCTAACACCTGGATCCTTTGCTACACCCCTGGCTTTCATCAAACTTCTCACTTCCTCAGCCTCCTGCCACCTCCATGCAGCTGCATAAATGTTTGACATCAAAACGTAGTGTCCGGGATTTTTCGGGTCTAATTTGAAGAGCTGTTCGGCAGCAATCCGTCCCAACTCCACATTTTGATGAACTCTGCAGGCTCCCAACAGTGCCCCCCATGTAGACACCTCAGGCTCAATGGGCATCCTCCTGATAACTTCCTCTGCCTCATCTAGGTGCCCAGCCCGCCCAAGCAGATCGACCATGCAAGTGTAATGCTCTGCTCTCGCTTCAATGCCATGTTCTTTTAGCATGGAAACGAAAATTTTCAATCCTTCTTCTACCCTTCCTGTGTGGCTACAAGCTGAAAGAATGGAAAGAAAGGTAACCTCATCTGGGTATATCCCATCCTTCTGCATTCGATCAAAGAGGGCAAGGACTTCTTCTATATGGCCGTGTTTTGCATACCCAGCAATCATTGCATTCCATGAGATGTTATTTCTTTCATTCATCATATCGAACAATCTCCTTGCTTCTTCAATATCACCACCTTTTGCATACATATCAACCAAAGAACTGTCCAAAACTACCGAGCTATGCCTAAATCCCTTCTTGATCATGCATGTGTGCAGCTGTTTCCCTTGCTCAAGAGCTGGTATGCCGGCACACAGGTCGATCATGGTGACCAATGTCAACCCATCGATCTCAATGCTTTGTTCTTGCATCATTTTGAAGAGTTCAAACGTTTGATCGGAGACCCCACCCTTTGCATACCCTGCAATCATGGAATTCCATGAGACCGTGCTTCTTTCTTCCATCGAATCGAATACCCACCTCGCATCGTTGATTCTACTACAGCTGACAAACGAAGAAATCATTACATTGTGTAGGATGACATCCTTTCTGCTCATTCGGTCATAAACCTTACATGCATAATCCATGACTTCATTCTTTGAGTACATATCAACAAGCATGCATGTTAGAACCTTATCCTCTTCAAGTGCATTTCTCACTACAAAACCGTGAATTTGCTTCCCCATGTTTGCATCCGAAAGGCTTGTGCTTGCGGAGAGCATGCTGGCCAGAGAAAAACAATCTGGTTTTATTCCCTCTAGCTGCATTTGATGGAAGAGCTCCACGGCCACCTTGGTGCCACCATTTTGTTCATATCCTACAATCAGTGTATTCCATGAGTAGGCATTCCTTTCTACCATCCTATTAAAAATCCCTTGTGCATACTTCAAGTTTCCACATCTAACATACATATGAACCAGCTCTGTTTCTAGGATTATATGTTGTCTGTCGAGGGTTCTGATAACATGGGCATGAATTTGCTTCCCACAATAGCCATTCCCTTGATCAGCAGATAGAAGGCTAGCAAATGTAAATTGATCGGACTGAACGCTTGTTAGTCTCATTCTTTGGAAAAGTTCAAGAGCTTCAGCTGCTCGCCCTTGCTGAACATACCCAGCAATCAGTGCATTCCACGACACCTCATTCCTCTCCACCAACCCATCAAAAGTTCTCTGTGCTGCTTCTAAGCAGCCACTCTTCGAGTACAAGTCTACCAATGCACTACCCAAGACAATATCCATGTCTAGCCTGTTCCTGATCAAGTAACCATGCAACTCGTGGCCCATTTCAACATCAGCCAAACCAGCACAAGCCATAAGAATGCTACCTAAATTGAAACGATCACTCTTATGACCTGATTCCTTCATTTTCTTAAACAACACTATCGCCTCCTCAAAATGCCCGAATTGAGCTTTTGCGGAAATAATTGAATTCCACGTCACTTGATCTCTTTCTCCCATCGAATTGAAAACCAGTAAACATCCCTCCTCGTCTCCACACTTTGCATACATGTCAATAAGAGAGTTGCCCACGAAAATGTCACTCTTGAATCCACATTGGATCAATTGCGCATGCACTTGCTTTCCTCTACATATTGATCTCAAAGCACCACAGATCCTTACTGCTGTAGCAAAACTGAAATGGTCAGGGCGCACACCAAGGTCCCGCATTCGATGAAAAGCTGCCCAAGCGACCTCCAACATTGTTAACCTCACATATCCGCTGATAATGGCATTCCACGCAACCACATTCTCTCCATCGATCTCATGAAATGCAGCTTCCGCATCATCCATTGAACCAAACGTTGCATACCCATCAACCAGAGCGCTGCCGACAACCAAGTTACGGTTCCAAGCAGTCTTAAGAATTAGCCCATGAACCTGCGGAATTCCACAATCATCTTCCAGAGCTGCACAGGCCTTGATAACACTGGGGAAGGTGAATTTATCTGGTATAATTCCTGAGATTTGCATCCCATGAAAGAGTTCTAGGACCTGTACATGATCCTCCACCCCTGCATAAGCGAGAATCATGGTGTTCCAAGTAGTTGAGTTACGATCAAGCATTTCATCAAACAGGTGGCGTGCAACGGTTAAATCAGCCAGATTGCCAGACCTCGCATAGAGCATGAGGATCTTAGTTTGGAGGTATGTGTTGGGGCGGAAGCCATCCGATACCATTCGGGCGTGGATGGATTTGCCAGCATCGAAGCTGTTGGAATCAATGCAGGATTGGATGAGAGAGGAGTAAGATGATGGGTGGATTGGGAGGTGTTGGGAGTTTGGGGATTTTGGAGATTCTTCATTGTTTTCTCGGAATTTAGCTGAAATTGATTTGAGTTTGGGTTTTGGAGGAAGTGAAGGAGGATAGATATGTCTATTGTTTGCGTTTTTACCTGAGTATGGATTTTGAAAGGGCGATATTTGGAGGGAAAAGCAATTCATGGGTTGGCTCGTCTGGGTGAGGGTTAAGCCTGTTCGCGCATTTTAGATTCTGCTTGGGGCTTTTTGCTAATGCGAACAGGTAGTGTGGAGGTAAGAATCTGAGTGAAATTTTATGTGCGTTGAAATTCAGAATGCTTGGAGTCCTAAAATAGGAGTGAATTACAAGGTGGAGGAATTTTATGGTCCTTGAGCCGAGGAGACTCACAGTTTTAACTTGTGTCAGTGGCCCATGATCAGGTGATCTAGAGCGTTGGTGTGGATGGACCATGTTAAGATCTTCCAGATTAGAAGATCCTACCCATCAATCTTGGGGCCTTTATTTTCCAGTTGAGTGTGGGTGGCTGCCTCTTTCCCTTCATAACAGTCTGTTTGCAAGACATTCCCCGATTGGAAGATCACAAAAATCAATCTTGGGTCTCCTGTTATATGTGGACCGTTTATGAATCTGTCCTTTAATCGTCCATCTGAAGTTCACAAATTGAAAGGTTGAATTTTTGTTATCGATGAAAACTTTGGATGTTGTCTGTTCAAAGGGAGGGAAGTCCATCAGACCAATGGTCTGGATTATTGGAACATGGGCCCCACTTGTACAAAATGAAAAGTGAGGATACTGTGTATATTCACGGCAGCGGATCTCAGTACTCCCCACTCGTAAAAATGCTCATCCAGTTTCCTTCACGGCCGATTCTCCTCTCTAAGTCATCTTCATAATCCATCCACGGGTCCAGAGCTCTGATCAAACGGTCTATCCAGTGGGCCATAGTGTAGACAGTTAGGACGATCCGATATGGTCCACCCAACACGGTTTGGACGGCCACTATTAACTTGCTGGATTTCATTAGTGTTTATTTACCATCCAATCTATTGATAAGGTAACATAATCGTGGATGAAGGGAAGAAACAAATATTAGCTTGATTCAAAACTTCTGTCACCCGTTAATGGTCAATCAACACTTTTTCCTATGGTATGGTCTACCTGATAATTGGTTCTGATTTTTTTTTTTTTTTTTTTTTTTTTTTTTTTTTTTTATGGCGTAACTCCCTAAAATGATCCGAGGAAGGCGTGGATACGTAATACAGCAGTCGGATTGCGTCCTTCCTGAGTAGCGTCCATACCGAGCTGTGGAGGGGCCTGCTGTGATGTATCTGTTCACCGACTCCATCCATTCATTTTATAAGATCATGTTAGGATATGGTCCCAAAATCGAGGCAGATCCAACGCTCAAGTGGGCCACACCAAATAGTGACTAAACTTGATGACGTCATCATTACTACTATAGTGATGATGTCATCAAGTTCAATTCACTATTTGGTGTGGCCCACTTGAGTGTTGGATCTGCCTCCTTTTTACATCTTGGATGAGGGCGGGGTCTCACCTAATCCGCTCTCCATCATTTGGTGCCAGACTCTTACCAGTGCGATCAGAGCTTGCACCGTTCTCTCGTTGTATGTGCAAACAGTGCAGCTTTGCCCATGATTCTTATACCATATTTATTGCTTGTGCCCTCTAGACTGGAAGTGACAACGTGCATCTGCTCATCTTTAACAGGGCAGGGGTTGGCAAACAGGAAAACACTGTTAAAGCCGAGCAGACGATCCGGACTCCACTATGAAATGGGTCACCTGAACGTTAAGAGTACGACTTGTGCTCTCTGCGAACATTCCCTTGTACTATGGGATTTTCCAATTCTGTTCATCACAAAGTTGCTGGCCAGCACTCTTCTCCCCGAACGATAGTAGCAATGGAGACGAGTACTCATAGCCGTACTCCTATGTCTAAAGACACTGTTCTACGATAATGTTTGATTGCCGTCAGCACTCGCTAGGATTCTCTTAACTTGTTGGAGGACATCTTACTCAAGAGGTCGAAGAACTTCTCATTAGGCTAGTGCTATTTTTTGGCCCAGTGTCCTTTTGCTGTCTAATAAATATCAAAGGGCGCTATATGAAAGATGGAAACCCGTACAACACTGTGTGAGATGTGCAGAGCCCATTAACTTCTACCAGTGATGGGATGCAGAGCCCGTAATCATTGAAGGCAGAGTTGCACTTTGTTTGCGTTCCATATGAAATCATGCATATATGTGTTAATAACAACTTAACTTCTATTATAAATAAAATATTGTCACTTATTATTGTCTTAGAATCAGGGTTTACTATAGGTAGTATGATTAACGACTTATGGTATGTTACGACTTGAAATGTAATAAGAACCTAAGATAATATTAAACGACTTCTAATTATGTGTTTTTATTTCTTTTGTATGGATGTGACAATCTCTTATGTATGTCTATGAATGTAAATGTCTCCGCTTTATTTATTTCTTGATACAAAACAGGAGTTAATATATTTTTTCATTGTGAGCTTGGGATTTCACAGACGTGAGGTGGACCATTATACCTGTTGTTACCAAAAAATGGTTAACAGACAAAGATGTGGATCTATGATCTGGACGGTTGAACGAAATTGATCCCTCAATATAAGATGACGGAATCCTTTGATCCTGCAAAAGAGCACAGAGGATAAGGGGGGTGGCTGGGGTCCAGCCAAAGACCCTCCGATGCCTAAGTCAGTGATCTTGAGTAATCGAATATTTTTAGCGTAAATCGATATTAGCTTGCGTACCTCCATAATGGTGAGAATACCATTATTTATAGACTTAGGTTGCGAGATTGCTTGCCCTTTGGAGAGTCGTGATTCTAGCAGACTGCCAGTTGGGTTCTCGGGATCTTAGGATCTGCGTATAACAATAAAAGATCCTTATCCCTTAAAGCTGGGGATGTCGATCTTTTCTCCTGATATCTTGGTGTAAGCCCAAGACTGCAGTTTACAGCTCAGCTCGTTTAAGGTAATCTTCACTACATCGGACCGAGCCGACCAGTTTCCGTCGGGTAAACATGACCCGATTCGTACCCGGGGCCTGAGATGGGTCGGCTCATCCTTATCGGGTCGACAGAAAGCGCTTTCCATCCGCTCGGCTCATTACCCATAACAGAAGCCCCCTTTTTACACTCGAGGGTGTTTTGCTCAGCTCGGGGGTAAAAACTCAAGAGGAAGTTGCCGACCTAGATGATTTTGTCGTTTCGCCGTCATTTCGATGGGCGGGAAAATAGTATTAAATGCGTCCTTCGATTTATCGAGGTCATTAAATGCGTCCCTCGATTTATCGAGGCGTCATCATTCCTCCGTACGGAGCGATATCACCGATATGATTTAGTCAAACGGGGTGCTGCCGCGTGTCCTGAACGGCGCAGCTTTTCGAATTCGTCAAGTAGAAAGTTGCCATGTGTCGCTTTCGCATTGAATGCATTGAGACCTGCGCAGGGCTCAAATTCTCTCCCGAGTATATAACTCAATACTTAGCCGGATTTTTGGAAACCTTTCTTCATTCTGTTTTCTGCATCCGTACCCTGGTTCTTCTTCTTCCCCGTTTTCTTCAACTTTCTTCCTTCCAGTGGCTGTGCCAGCGTTCTGGTACGCTCCTTTTCTTTTCTGCAAAGAACTTTTCCCCTCCTCTCTCTCTTTTTCTTTTATCTGAGAAATGTCGGAACCAGAGACTTCATGCTCTGAGGCCATCCTCAAAGTGAGGTATGATGACCGTGAATCTGATTTACCTCTCCTCTGTCATGAGGGAGCAGGTTCCAGTGAATCGGATTCAGGTTTAAGGGTGGAAGGGGCCACCGGAGAGGGAGAATCTGAGCCCCCTGAGTCTGCCGCCGGCAGCGCTACGGCCAATAGAGAGCCCTTTGAACTAGATTCTGTGATCTCGCAGATTTCCCAGGAAGAACTGGACGCTGCGAAGGAGATATACGACATCCCTAACTATATAGATTTTAGGGTTCCTGACCGAGCCGATAGGCCGAGCCGACCCAGAGCCGGGGAGGTGGCCATCTCTTTGATGCACCTAGAGTCTGGGCTGAGGTTACCCTTACATCCTTTCGTGAGGGAGGTCCTTAGCGTCTTAGGTCTATCTCCGAGCCAATTGCAGCCGAACGCATGGAGGTGCATGGTCGGATGCTATATACTCTGGCAGAGATTAGGAAATAAGGAGTTTACCTCCAATGAACTTTTCTCTATGTATATTCTCAAGTCCTTGGGTGGCCAAGGGCTTTATTATTTTTCGTCGTTGCCGGGCCAGGGCGGCTCGATTATCACCTGCATGCCTTCCTCCACCAAAACTTGGAAGAGGAAGTGGTTCTTCGCGTCGGGCAGTTGGGAGTGCGCGCCGGACGAGCCTCAACCCCTGAAATTCCGAGTCCGAGCCGACTTCGCTCTGCCAGGTCGGATGAAGTCCCGACCTAACTGTTTTTCCCAATTCTTTCGAAAAATAGATGTATATATATTTTTTACTCATGTATCGGTTTTTTTTTTTCAGTGTCGGCGACCATTCGGGTGGCGTTATCTGTAGTTGAAGAGAGACAGATTCACAAAGCCCGAGCCGTGTCATCTGCAGAGAGGGACTTCCGGAAAGTAATCACACTTAACTCCGTTGCTGAATCAGGTCGGTAATGCTAAGCTGATGACTTACTTTTCTGTTCGTCGCTTCACTGTCCTCACTCCCCTTTTCCTCTTTTTTTTTTATATACATAGGAATGGCTCCGAAGGCAATCTCCAAGCGGAGGATTCCTGCTAAGTTTCTGGACCGAGGGCAGAGCTCGGACTCTACTGAGCCCCCTAGGAAGAGGGCGGCTACCGCCGAAACGCAAGGATCGTCTCGCCTGCCCCAATCCTTCGTCTGTGGTTCAGGACAACTTCCCAGCTCGGACTCTGCGCAGCTCAGAACGGAGCCATCGGAGCCAACAGAGCCCAGAACCGAGCCACTCGTACTCAGAACGGAGCGAACGGCTACCCCGGCGACATCTTCTGATGAGCCGGTGATCAATGTGCCAGATGGCTCGGGTTCTCGAGCTGAACCCATCCACGTATCCGTGCCTGTCTCTTCCCAGATCTCCCCTCCTGCAGCAGCTGGACCTGACCGACCTGCTGCGGGTGCCTCCTCTTCTCAACCTCCTCGACCTCGCACTGCCCCGGCTATGCAACGAGAGGACCGGGTCGAGATGCCTCCGCTTACGGAGCAATATTCAAACTGGATGGAGGGTATCAATGCGTACATGCGTGTTAACCATGCCATCCCTCAAGACTTGAATATTATAGCTTCTTCCGACCCGGATCAGATGGTTGGGGTGGTGCTAGAGAGCTGCCTCAGGGTAACTTTTTGGAGCCTTTTTATTCTCTTTCCCATATACTTGTGATGCTTTCTGTGTTGCTTGCTAACCATATTACTTTCGCAGGATTCGGCTGCACTTATCATGATCCGTAAGGTGATGGCCGAGCGAAATCACCAGGCGCAGAAGGCTCTGGCCGCTGCTGCTTCTTGGAAGAAGAAGACTGAAGCTATGAAGGCTGAGCTGGACAAATGTGTCCTTCTTCTGAAGGAAACTCAGTCTGAGCTGACGTCTTCTCGATCCGAGCTGGTGTCCACCCGATCCGAGCTGGAGTCTTCCCAGTCCGAGCTAAAGGTGGCGCAATCAGAGCTGGAAATATCCCAAGCTCAGGTCCAGTCTCTAGAAGAAGCTCTGAAGGAGGCTGAGACCAAGGCCGTATCCGACGGGAATAGGGCCGAATCCCTCGAAGCTGCTTTAAAGACGGCTGAAGAAGAGAAAGTGCACCTGGCCGAGCTTCTGAAAGAGGTCCAGCTAAAGCACCTGGCGGAGATTAATGGGGCGAAGGCTGAGTACGAAAACTTGTTTGCTATTTCTGAAGATTTGTACAATAACGGACTTCAGGAGTATAGACGCCTCGTTCTTAAGCACTTCCCAACCCTTGATCTCACGCCAGTGGATGAAGACGAGGAGGAAGAGGAGGAGGAGGTGCGGGTCGGAGGTGACGGTGCTGGCCCGTCTGGCAAGGATTAGACCCTTTTTTTTTAAATGTACACAACAGCAAAATTTTGAATACAAGCCCTTGAGGCAAATTTTGATAATTCTGTTGCAAATTTTTCTTTCGTATCGTCGTCAATGTAATGAATTTGCATGGTCGAAGCGATTTGAGGCTGGCTAGCCAGGTCGGCCACCTATATGCCCGCCTGTCAGTAAAGCTAAAGGTGCTGAACTGATATTAAGTCGTGTTGAAAAAATCATCGTAGAACAACTCTTAGGAAAGAATTTTATTCAAATAATCGTTCCAAAGAACATATTTTGTGCTGAGCACAATTCACCGTTCATGGAAAATAGATTTTAAGATGTTCGGCATTCCACGGATGAGGAAGTGGTTTTCCCTCCATGTTTTCGAGCCAATAAGTGTCGAGACGACGTGAGCTAATGACCTTATATGATCCTTCCCAATTAGGGCCGAAAACACCGGCCTTGTCGTTTATATGTACCTTTTTTAGGACGAGGTCACCAGCTCGGAATCGTCTTTCCCGCACTTTGGAGTTGTAGTACCGTCGGACTCTCTGCTGATATGCAGCTATACGTACTTGAGAAGCTTCTCTGGCTTCTTCAAGTAGGTCTAAGCTTATTCGCAGTTGCTCTTCATTTTGATCGGGTCTATGATGGCTCGTCCTGCTCGTGGGGAGTCCGATTTCCACAGGCACAACAGCTTCGGCTCCAAATGCCAGAAAGAAAGGGGTTTCTCCAGTAGTAGACCGAGCCGTGGTTCGGTAAGCCCACAGTACTTCGGGAAGTTCTTCCGCCCAAGCCCCCTTTCTTTCTCCGAGCTTTGTTTTGAGATGATTCTTGATAATCTTGTTGACTGCTTCGACCTGACCGTTGGCTTGAGGGTGGTGAGGAGACGAGTATACATTTTTAATGCCCAGTCCGGTGCAAAATGTACGAAACCCTTGATTATCGAACTGTCGCCCGTTGTCAGTAATTATGGTATTTGGGATTCCGAAACGACACGCAATCGCTCTCCAGATGAAGTCCGTAGTCTTCTTTTCTGTGATGGTGGCCAGTGGTTCTGCTTCAGCCCACTTTGTAAAGTAGTCGACGGCGACAATTGCATATTTAACTTGTCCTTTTCCCGTCGGGAGTGGACCGATGATGTCGACCCCCCACTGAGCAAATGGCCAAGGTCCAGCCATGGGTGCGAGCTCTTCAGGTGGCAAATGAGGTATCGGGGCGAATCGTTGACACTTATCGCATCTTTTGACGGTTTCTCGGGCATCTTGCTGGATAGTGGGCCAATAATATCCCTGTCGGATTGATTTCTGTGCAAGTGCTCGCGCCCCGGAATGGTTCCCGCAACATCCGTAATGGATTTCACGTAATACATAATCAGCCTCCTCGGGTCCTAAACACCGCAGGCATGGGCTGGAAATACCTTTCTTGTAGAGGACACCTTCTATCAGCGTATACCGAGCTGATCTATAGCGGACGCGCCGAGCTTCCTTCTGGTCATCAGGCAACTCCCCCGATCGTAAGAATCAAATGAAAGGATCTCTCCAATCAGGATTTTCCGAGATCGGAAAGATTCTCATGGGCTCAATTGATGATATGCTGCGCTGAGGGAGGAATTCGATGGGTATCATTCTACCAAGCTCGTCGTCTGCTGATGATGCAAGCTTTGCGAGAGCGTCTGCGTTTGTGTTCCCATCTCTTGGGATTCGGACAATTTCATAATGGTCGAATTGCAACAGTATCTCTCGAGCTTTGTTTAGATATGCGGCCATTCTCCCTCCTTTTGCCTGATATTCAGCGGTTACCTGCCCGACCACAAGTTGCGAGTCGCTGAATACCCGTACCGATCTGATTCCTATTTCCGAGGCGATGCGAAGACCGGCTAGGAGGGCTTCATATTCTGCTTCATTATTGGAAGCTCGAAATCCGAACCGAAGTGCGTACTGAATCTTGATCCCATCGGCTGAGGATAGAACGAGACCAGCTCCGCTGCCCTGTGAATTGGAAGAGCCGTCGACGTGCAATGTCCAAGAAGGTGTGATATTTGTTGCCTCTGGATGTTTGACAAGTTCACGATCGCACTCAGCCTCGTGCGGGTCGGTTAATTCGACGATGAAATCTGCTATAGCTTGTCCTTTGATTGCTGTACGAGGTCGGTACCGTATATCGAATTCGCCTAACTTGACAGCCCATTTGACGAGGCGACCTGATGTTTCGGGATTTTGCAGTACTTGCCGTAATGGCTGATCGGTCAATACGGCTATCGGATGCGCTTGGAAATATGGCCTTAACTTGCGTGCCGAAGTGATTAAAGCCAGGGCGAGTTTTTCGATTTGAGGGTATCGTGTTTCCGAATCAACCAAGGCCTTGCTAGTGTAATAAACAGGCCTCTGTATCCCCTCATCGTCCCGGACTAGAGCCGAGCTGACCGCCGCTGCTGAAACTGCCAAGTATAGGAGCAATTCTTCTTTATGCACTGGCTTGGACAACAGCGGTGGGGAGCCGAGGTAGGCTTTCAGCTCTACGAAAGCTTGCTCGCATTCGGGAGTCCATGTCATTTCTTTGCATTTGCGCAACTGTTTGAAGAAGGGAAGACATCGGTCAGTAGCCCTTGAGACGAACCTGTTGAGTGCTGCGATCCTTCCTGTGAGCCGCTGAACATCTTTTATTGTGCGAGGTGAGCTCATATCGAGGAGGGCCCGAATTTTTTCCGGGTTGGCTTCAATTCCTCGCTGATTAACCATGAAGCCAAGGAATTTTCCCGAGCCCACTCCAAAAGCGCATTTGCTAGGGTTGAGCTTCATACGATACTTCCTCAGTATTTCGAATGTGGCGCGTAGATCGCCGACGTGATCTTCTATGCGCTTGCTTTTGACGAGCATGTCATCGACATATACCTCCATAGTTTTGCCTAGTTGATCTGCAAACATCTTGTTTACCAGCCTTTGGTAGGTTGCCCCGGCGTTTTTGAGCCCGAAGGGCATAACTTTGTAGCAGTAGAGCCCCCGGTCCGTGATGAATGCGGTTTTTTGTCGATCAGGAGCATGCATCTGGATTTGATTATACCCGGAAAAGGCGTCCATAAAGCTGAGAAGCCCATGTCCGGCGGTTGCGTCGACGAGCTGATCTATTCGCGGTAGTGGGAAACTATCCTTAGGACAGGCTTTGTTCAGGTCGGTGTAGTCCACACAGACCCTCCATTTTTCGTTCGGCTTTTTGACGAGGACCACGTTCGCCAACCAATCTGGGTAACGTATTTCTTGGACAAATCCCGCCTTGCGTAGCTTCCGTACTTCTTCTTCAATTATCGCGTACCTTTCCGTGTTGAAGGTGCGCCTCTTTTGACGGATCGGTTTTACGGTCGGATCGACATTGAGCCGGTGGACCATTACTTCCGGAGAGATGCCGGGCATGTCTTCGTCGGACCACGCAAAGACATCTACATGCTCTCTTAAAAATTTTACCAAACCATTGCGTACTTCGTCTGTCAAGCGTGACCCGATCTGGATGACTCTGGTCGGATCGGCTTCCGTCAAGCAAACATCAACTAACTCATCTGCTGGTGTTCCGCGCCCCTGCTCGTCTTCTCTTGGGTCCAAGGAGGACGCGTGAGAGACAGTTGATACGGTGTTTTTATTTTTCCCCCTCAGAGAAAGTTCGTAGCAACGCCGGGCTTCTTGCTGGTCTCCCCTGACTACGCCGACTCCTTCATCAGCTTCGAACTTCATAGTTAGGTGATAGATCGAAACAGCAGCTTTCAGGGCCCGCAAGATAGGTCGACCGATAATGGCATTGTAGGCAGAAGGGGTGTTCACAACGAGGAAATCAACCATAATCATTTTTTGATTAGGTTCTTCCCCAACAGTGACTGGTAAAGTTATTTCTCCTTCCGGCATGACGCTATCTCCTGTGAATCCAGTTAATGCTGTTTTAACTGGTCTTAATCGGGAACGATCAATCTTCATTCTTTCGAAAGCTGATGCGTACAAAATGTCTGACGAACTTCCTGTATCGACCATCATACGGTGGAGTCTTTTGTTTGCTACTACCATCGAGACGACCAGAGAGTCGTCATGAGGATGCACAATTCCTCGGGCATCTTCTTCAGTGAACGTTATAGCCCGAGATGTAACCTTTGCGACTTTTGAGGGTCGGCTGGCAATGTTCACAGACAACTCGGACGGTCCTGGTTCTGGCTGGGATGTTCTTGCTTGTCGCACATAATTTTTGCGCGAATTTCCGGAATCTCCAGTTGTCGGTCCGCCGAAGATCATGTGAATTTCCTCCACAGGATTGTTGTTTGGTCCTTCGTTTGGGTCGGTTTACTGATCTTCGTTCCTCCGGTCGTCCTGACGCTGAGCGATGTAGTCTTTCAGAAACCCTTGTTGGATAAGGATCTCTATTTGTCGCTTTAAATCGAAGCAATCCACGGTGTTGTGACCGTGATCTTTGTGGTACAGACAATACCTTGATTTTGACCTTCTATTGGGGTTGGTTTTCATTTTCGCAGGTCGTTCGAAGTTGAATCGGCCTTTTTCTGCCAGATACACTTGCTCGATGGTTTTATTGAGTGGAGTATATTTTTCAAACCGCGGAGCAGGTGGTTTCGCTCCGTGGCTAGTTCCGCCTCGAGCCGGTGACCTTCGTTCCGACTTCCGCTCCGACCTATGTTTCTTCGAGCTGCTGCTATCTTGACGATCTTTGTTCCTGGTCGTTGGTCGGTGAGCGTTAACCAGTTCTTCGGCATTGATGTGTTTAGCGGCTCGATCTAACAACTCTGCTACTGACTGGGGCGGTTCTTCCCCAATAGACCAGAGAAACCTTCGATCTCGTAATCCACCGATCATGGTGTGTAGTAACACATCTTGTGAGAGATTCTCAATTTGTACTGCCTCGGAATTGAAGCGTGCGAAATAATCTTTCAGGGACTCGTCTTCCTTTTGCTTGATTGCTGCGAGGTGTGTTGAATGCTTTCTCGGGTCGGTGCTTCCGATGAACTGAGTGGCGAAGGCTCGGCTCAGCTGAGAGAATGAGCTGATTGTACGGGGCTTTAGGTTACGAAACCAAGTCCATGCCGAGCTTGTCAAGGACAACGGAAAGGCCTTGCACATGATGTGTCCGTTGGCCCCGAGGAGATCCATGCGGACTTTGAAGTTTTCTAAGTGCTCCGCCGGATCTCCTATGCCAGAGTACTGCTTCAACTGGGGGACCTTGAACCCTTTGGGAAGGGGTTCTTCACGAATCTCGTCGGTGAAAGGTGACTCAGATGAGTCGACCAGCGTGTCCACTGCGATTGGAGCTCGACCTCGCTGTGCTCTCTGAATGTCGCCCATTTGTTCCCGCAGTTCCCTCAGCTCGGCCTCCAGTGGGCCCAAGTTGTTATCAACCCGATCGTTGGCTTCTTGATCAGCTCGCTCACGCGCGAGACGAGCTGTTCTTCGTTTTTCGAGTCGGTGTCGCAGGTCGCTGGCAGACAAATCCGTTGCTGGCTGAGACCTTGCCTCGGTAGTTTTGCTGGCGGTCTCGCTTTCTTCGACCGGAATAGGCTGCCGGGAGCGTTGTGACGGCCGAGTCTGGTGAGAGTGTTGGGATTGTTGAGGCTGAGGGTGAGTATACCGCGGCTCCTCACGGTCTCCGCCATTCACCATGGTTGAATGGACCAGACCGGTTAGCAGAGCTTTGATTTCGTCTAACCTCTGGTCCACGTAGCCCAATCGTTCATCGACTCCCCCTAGTTTGTGGTTGACACCTCCTACCTGCTCTTCGAGGAGGGACAACCTGACTCCCTGGTTGCGAGATCTCTCTTGTCCCCCTTGCTGAGCAGAAATAGGAGGATTCCTGTCGAACTGGATGGCGGGGTTGTCAGAGAATGAATCCTCATTCTCGGAGATTGGATTATCTGCAGGTCCAGTGATCGCAGGAGCTTTCCCTTTGTATTTTCTCTTTCCAGCCATTGTGAAAGAGAAGGAAGATGTTAAGATCGTCTTAGACGATTGGGTGAGAACACGGGCTTCCTAAAGGAAAAAGGCGTTTTCCCACAGACGGCGCCAATCTGTTGTTACCAAAAAATGGTTAACAGACAAAGATGTGGATCTATGATCTGGACGGTTGAACGAAATTGATCCCTCAATATAAGATGACGGAATCCTTTGATCCTGCAAAAGAACACAGAGGATAAGGGGGGTGGCTGGGATCCAGCCAAAGACCCTCCGATGCCTAAGTCAGTGATCTTGAGTAATCGAATATTTTTAGCGTAAATCGATATTAGCTTGCGTACCTCCATAATGGTGAGAATACCATTATTTATAGACTTAGGTTGCGAGATTGCTTGCCCTTTGGAGAGTCGTGATTCTAGCAGACTGCCAGTTGGGTTCCCGGGATCTTAGGATCTGCGTATAACAATAAAAGATCCTTATCCCTTAAAGCTGGGGATGTCGATCTTTTCTCCTGATATCTTGGTGTAAGCCCAAGACTGCAGTTTACAGCTCAGCTCGTTTAAGGTAATCTTCACTACATCGGACCGAGCCGACCAGTTTCCGTCGGGTAAACATGACCCGATTCGTACCCGGGGCCTAAGATGGGTCGGCTCGTCCTTATCGGGTCGGCAGAAAGCGCTTTCCATCCGCTCGGCTCATTACCCATAACAATACCTGTGTTCAAAGCTATGATAATGATGACTTTATTATCCTGTTTTGTATGTGGATGACATGCTGGTTGCAAGTATTAACAAATATATTATTAGAACATTAAATTTTCAGTTGACTAAGGAATTCGATATGAATGATTTGGATGTCATTAATTAATTCTTGGAATGAACATATTTAGAAATGTGAAGAACAAGAAAGTCTAGATGACTTGAAAGGGTTGTGTTGAAAGAGTTTTGCGTTGTTTTAATATGTAAGACTTTTAATCCAATCAATACTCAGTTTCCTGTAACTTGTAAGCTATCTTCAAATTAGGGTCCTAACACAAAAGCAGAGAAGGCAGATATGTCTCAAGTACCATATTCATCTATGGTAAAGAGCCTTATGTTTGTCATGTTGTACACTAGATAGACATTGTGCAGGCACTGGAGCAGTTAATAAATATATGGCGAACTCGGGGAGAAATCATTTAATTATCGTGAAATGGATCATTTGTTACTTGAAGGGTACTTTCAAGGTGACTATTTGTTATAACGACTAAAATTTATAGTTGGTTAGCTTTACGGATGCAGATTATGCAAGATATCGTGATAAAAGAAGATTTATCATAGATTATGTTTTCTATTTTGTCGATGGTGTAGTTAGTTAGATATTGAGATTGTACTCAATGGTGGCCTTGTCTACTACGAAAGTAGGCTTGGCTAATGAATACCAAGGGTTGCCCATCCTGCATTAGACATTGCAAATTTTGTTTCCCTGATGCATCACACTCCAAGACAGAGGTTTTGGTAAGGTCGGGTAAGGTTAAGATAGGTGTTTGTGTCATGGCTTGCTTAAGTAAATGAAAGGCTCACCAGCTACCTCTATTCATTCGAAAGAATTCTTTTTAGGAAGAGAAGTGAGTGATGATGTGTGATGCCTCGAAATCCAGACACAGAGTATGCACCCTTAGCACCAGTTTATAAGGTATGACTTGTACACTAAGCACACTTTATTCAAACTGTTTATGAGGCATACTATTATACATACTAAGTTTAAAAAAAATCATCATTCAACCATCAGATAACCAATTACTTAATAATACTGATACTATCTCTACGGTCCACCCATTGGGGACTTATTCTTAATGTTATCAACTGAAAACAGAAACAAAATAACTAAATGAATTCTAAATGTCTTGATTTCAATCAACAACTTCTTCCCCCGTCAAGTAATGTCAGTTATTTGGCTGGTCCTCTACTGGTTCATCTTCATACTTAGGTATTATTTCTGAGAGCACAATATTTGTTCCATCTGTATATGTTTAATCTACATCCGTCAATTGGAAGCCCAGTGAGTGAAACCCATTATAGTTCATATGCATAATAATTAAAATGGAATACAACAACCATATCATTCAATGTTAAACATATGCATAAATGTATGCATGATGCATGGATCAAGTGGGAGTCCATCCACTTGCTTGAGTTAGACTTCATCAACCCACATCAACCCTCCTAGGGCCGACATCTACCCCTAGGGTAGGCTTCCACTATTGCGTAGGTATCTAAGATGGGCCTTAGGACACTGAGTACTTAAGTACCTACCAGTCTTCAGGAGAGATCCTCCCGAAAGTCAACATGATGTATGAATGATGGTGCAGGTAATGTCCGCATTCAATTCGTTATCTCATATCTTTATATTAAAGATAAATCACAATTCATAGCCCATCTTAACATATGAGAGGTAAACATATATTTTAGTCATTTTTACTTTCAATGGTATAAATAAACAATTCATCGATGCTAAAGCATTCCCAAATCATATATAGTAATCATAGATATATTTTAGAGGCAAACAATCAATCATCACACAACCATTTCAATTGCAACACATAGGAATTATGGTGGGGTTACTCACCTTGTGTTAGAAACAGATATTTTCACAAGTTTCCAAACTCAAGGTAAATGAGTTCCTATACATACATCATATATCAATAAACCATCTTTAAATCCCATCCTCTAATCCATTACAGTGGTTCAACCTTGTATTTGATCGAGTGAAAAGAATCATTGTCATAGGTTGCAAATACACATTTCAACAACTCAGATTGATTGGTCGATTGATCAATCGATAAATATTCAGTGTCAATCGATCGAATTTTTGACAGTTTTTATCTGAATTTAACCAATAATGATCTGTGGTGATTATAGCTTAAATCAGGGCCGTTCATCGCACCAAGATGTGATTTGTGGTTATTTTGGTTTAGATTTGGACTGTTCATCACATATCAAGATGGTTTATGATTTTGGCAAGGTCCAATTTCTAAATCATGCTAATCACCACTCAGAAAATCCTCCATCATTCCCTCCTTTCTCTCACTTTTCTCTTTCTTTTCTTAGAATCTCTTTACGAATGCTTTCAGTCCTCGCAATTTAAATTGTTGGTTAAAAGCAAAACTTATCTTTTGCTAGAGGTAAGACTCAATCCCAAGTCTTCCCTCTCCACCAAGAGAGCTCTAACCCACTACTCCATGTTTCACTTTTGTTTATTAATTAAAGATTAATTCATTTAACCCCATAATTTTCTATCATTAAAGACTTTTTAAATTGCCAGAATTTTTAGGTCATTGCATGATGCAACCTTGCTATAGTCCTTTATGAACTTTCTGTAGTATCACGCGAGACTCAAAAAGTCTCATAGGACCTTTGGAGTAGTGGCACAAGGCCAGTGGAGCATACAAGCAATTTCGTCGAGGTCGACAGTTACCCCACTTTGTGATATAATATGGCCCAAATATTCGACTTCTTCCTTCCCAAATTTGAATTTTGTTATCTTGGCATAGAGTTGGTGAGTAAGTATGATTTTTAGAATAGTTTGAAGATAGGCTAAATGATCTTCCCAAGTTTGATCGTATATTAATATATCATTATGAAAATGGACTAAAATAAACTTGTGGAGATATGGCTTAAAGACCTCATTCGTTAGGGTTTGAAATGTAGAGGGGACATTTGTAAGCCCGATGAGCATGATAAGAAACTCATAGTGCCCTTCACGAGTTTGAAAGGTAGTTTTGGGAATGTCATCAGGATGAACTCGAATTTGGTGGTATCCAAACTAAAGGTCCAACTTGGTAAAGTATTTTGCCTCATGTAGTCCATTAATTAAGTCATCAATAATGCGAATTGGAAACTCATTTTTAATGGTCTGCTTCTTAAGAGCACGACAATCCACATAGAGATGTCAACTGCCATCGCCTTTCTAGACTAATAAAATAGGAGATGAGTAAGGGCTAGAATTCGGTCTAACGATCCTTGTATCGAGCATTGCATGAACTATCTACTCAAGTTCACTTTTTTAGTCATGTGGGTACCGATATGAACTCACACTAATGGGTTGGCTTCCTTCAGGTAAAGAAATTCAATGGTCCTATGGGTACGGTGGTGGTAACCCACGCGTTTCATGAGCACATCCTTGAGGTTGTCGAGTATAAACTTCAATTGACCTTTAGAGGAAGGTGGTTCTGGCTAGCTGATCAAATTGTTGATGTGTAACATCACCCCCTTGCCTTGCTTCTATATCAGCTTCGTGATGCTTTTACACTTGACCACCTCGGTCCCACTTTGTGAGAATCCTTATGCTCCCTCCTCTTTTATGGAAGATCACATAAGCATCTAAGGAAAATCCTAAACTACGGAACCAAGTTGTGGACAGCGGCCTCGCGGCAATTCTACCCACGCCATGTCCCTCCCCTTCTTTGCCTCTCCAAGGGCTTCTTCTTTTTGTTTGGGATTGTGGGATACGGGTATGATTGATATAATATTATGTAAGATTGGAGTCACCACTAGCTAATTAATACAAATCTACGGTCAGCTAGACTCCGTAGAAACACTTAAGAAAAGGGATTCAAGATTTCGTGGCAATTCTACCCACGCCGTGTCCCTCCCCTTCTTTGCCTCTCCAAGGGCTTCTTCTTTTTGTTTGGGATTGTGGGATACGGGTATGATTGATATAATATTATGTAAGATTGGAGTCACCACTAGATAATTAATACAAATCTACGGTCAGCTAGACTCCGTAGAAACACTTAAGAAAAGGGATTCAAGATTTCTTATTCTTAAGATGACTCCTTAATTTGTGTTTAAAGATTCGAGGTAAGGACCACAGTTACAAAGTGGGAAGGTGTTAGACACCCACTCTACCCGTACACATGTACGGTCTTTACTTCACATGATTAAACAACTTTGAGGATTAACTCTTATTATTGCACTAATGACATGGGATGCCATATGATGCTATGATTAGTTTAAGTCAGCACGAATTTCTGGTGGGCCAGCTCCAACCTAGTGGAAATTCTCAGAGCATACATTCATACTGATTGGTGCTAAGGTGATGCGTAGGATGCAATACAGTGCTAGGTGTGAGTTGGTTACGAATTTCTGGTGGGCAAGCTCTAACCATGTGGCAAGCCTCAGAGTATACGTTTGTACCGACCGGTGCCAAAGTGATGCGTAAAATATAATGCACATCGGTCTGGGTATTTTATGGGCAAGATCTGATTAAATCGGCGAGCCACAGAGCATACGCTCAGACCGACATTAATGCAAAGATGAGATGCAATATGTATGAATGAGATAAGCAGGGGGGGTTGACAAGGGAGTATATGTTGCACAATGCTAATGCAAAACTGGTTGATAATTGGGTAGATGAAGGTGTCGCAACGGGTTGGTGGCTTGTGTTTAAAGTTAGATGGCTCGAGAGGCTGAGACTAGGGTTATGGTTAAACCAAGCCTAAGCTAGGTTCACTTCTTCACTCTTGCTCTCCTTTGTGGAGGGGTGACTAGGCTGAATGGCTAAGGCTAAGATCAAGGGCTAGGATGGGCTAATGGAGGAGAGGCTTGCCCTCTCACTTGGAGTGGGTTGGAAATGAGAAGGGATGATGGATTGTGGATGCTTGAAATGTGAAGAGGAGGAGGATATTAATAGCCTCCAACCTCGGTTTTCTAGTAACTGGTGGTAAGTTCAATGGCAAAATGGGGTTGAATGACTGAGATTGAAGATTGCCATGTGACAAGAGATGGGTGGTTGGATTAATTGGTAAAGTGGTGATTTTGGCTTAATAGAGGGGTATCGGAATAATTGCACATTTCTCACACACTTAAGGGGTGTAAATGAGCTTCTCGCACGATTCAGGGAGGAAATGGCCTAGAGAGGATGGCGGCACCCTTCTTCGGCAGATTCCTCCCTCAAGCGTGTGGCGTGCTATGCTTTGAGGTTTGAATACATTTCTTTTCCCTGAAACTCCAATTTGGACTTTAATGTGGGCTTGTTCCTTTTGGGCTTTTATGGGTTGGGTTTAACAAGGTAAGTTGACTGGGTTGAGGGATACGGTGTGCCGACTAGGTGAGTCAACTCAATGGGTTGACTCGATGAGCTGATTCGATGGGTTGACTCGGGGTTTTAGGTTTTAGGGTTTATTGAATGGGTTGAGCTGAACTGGGTTGGTTGGGTTGGGCTAGGATTAGGATTTGGACCTAGGGGTTTGGATCTAAGGTTTAGCCATATGGTGAAATGAGATTGATCCTACTTTCAACCAGCCTATCAGCCCACGGTGGGGTGTCTACACAAGTTTGTGTAGCCAATGAGCTCCTAAGATAACGTCACACCCACCCAAAGGTAGGAGGTATGTTAGTGCACTTTTTTGTGGCATACTAGTGCACCTTGTTTGTCAATCACTTAGGTCAGTGAGTCTAGTGTCGGTTGAGCTTAATGAAGACGAAGACCGAAGACTCAAGTGGCCCTGCTGTATCAAGGACGAAGAAACAGGTAAAAGTGATGCCTTGATGTGCCTTAACCTTGACAAAAACCTAACCCTTAAACTCTTTGATGACCTTGTCCATCTTAGGAAAACCTTTAGTCATCATAGATTGGCCCTAGGTGTCCCAAAAGATCACCCAAACCTTGGCCAATGTGAGTGGGTTGAAGAATAGATGGGTCAGCAAACTGTTGGGTGAACCCAGGCCTGTCCGACCGGTCAAGACCTGTCGGATTGGCTGCCAGACCCAACAACAGCTCGCTGGAGTGCAGGCCATTGGGGGCCGACCGGTCTTGACCAGGTCGGGCAAACCCTTCCCCATTCACAGCAGCCCCTGTCCACTTTTTTGGCTGTGGTCGACCGGTCCAGACCGGTCGTGGACCCCTGGCCGACCGGTCACGACGGATCGGCACTAGCCGTTATTTGCCCATTTTGTATCTGTTGCTCATCCTTTTATAAAGGGGCTTGGCTTGTTTTGAAGGACAAGAAGAGGGATTTTGAGAGGAAGTGAAGCCACCATTATTGGAGACCATTTGAAGGCTTATTCCCAACCTATGCAAGGCATCTTCCTTGTGCTTTAACACGAGATTGGAGCATTCCAAGCTTATGAAGAAGATGACCTTCATCCCCTTTTAATCTCTAGAGTTTGGAACCTTCTTGATAGGCATATCCTTGTCCAAAACTCTAAGATGATATCGTTGTAGGAGAGAACCTCTAGGCAACCCATTCCTATCAGTTGTAGAGTTCTCAAACCTATCCTCCTATCACCTTGGACATCTTAAAGGCATCACATGCAAGGTGTTTGATCAAGTGTAGCTGAGGCATTGGCGACGCAACAGCAACACAATCGAGGGAGCAAGGGAAGCTGATTGAAGCACGGGAGAGCGAAAATCAAGCAACTCGAACCGGCGCTGAACAAGGGGCTCATCCGACAAGTAAGGTTGTCTTTATTGAGAGTTCATTTAGAGTTTGTTTGTCAAACTCGATCTAGGGACGTTAGCCGTTCCTTGGCCCGTTAGCCTGGGCCTAAACAAAGTCTCCAAGGGGGAGCCTCCGACACGGGAGTGAACGTGCATAGGGTTGAGAGTTAGCCTATGTCCAAAACTCCGTTTGGGTTAAGAGTTAGCCCTTTGTCCAAAACTCCGGTTATGGTTGAGAGGTGAACCGGTAAAACCTCCGTGTAAAGGTTGAGAGGCGAACCTTATTTAAAACCTCTGATAGTAAATGCCGGTGTGCTCAAAGGAGTTGAGTACTTGAACCGAGAGTATAGTAGACCCAAAGTCGAACCACTATACATGCTTATCTTTGTGATTGTATTGAGCACATTGATATCTTAGCATTGGATGTTTAATTGTTTAATTATGAATGCTTGATAGGAATGCATGCTAGGCACTAGATTGGCACATCCACACACAAGATGTACTTTCACTAGTTGTGTAGACTTGAGCTCATTGATCAATTCTCATAAGTCTACATAGGTTTCATAGGTTAGGAGCTTGATTAGTTAAATCATTTATTTACCTATGCATGCTTAGACTAGGGTTGTTTATTGCTTAACCATATGCTAGTCTTGTGATTGGACCCTACTTAGGCTTGGAAGCTGAAGTGTTCTTGCTTACATAGTTTAATTTATTGAATTGTGTAAGTAGGCGAAAAGAATTTCAAAAAGGTCCTAATCACCCCCTATAGGTTTAGCCATAATTCTAGTTGCTCTTTAAGCTTCGCATATACGAAGGTGTCATGTTAGACTACCGACGTACTTTCAAGGTAGACATTAGTGTGAATATGTAATTCTTGGACAGTGATACCAAACCCCTTGCATTTTCTCTCACTGGTGAGCCTTTCACCCATGAGCCAGCATTTTCACTTTTCTTATTTTAGAGCGCAAGCCCAAAAAGATTGAAAACTCAAGTGAACCACACCATTGGAAATAGTGTTGATTAAACAACCACGATTAAAAACTTCCTTGGATCCACCGTAATGTTTACTCGCCATCCATCCCATTGATGATGTCACATACACCTAGATGAGGGGAAAGCACAAATATCAACTTGATCTTGTGGTGTGGTCCATCTAAGATTTAGACCTCTCTCATTTTTGGGATGGTACCATAACATGAGTTGGAAAATGGATGGACAGCGTGGATACATCACATGGTAGGGCCTGTTGTGGGATAATACTTGTCATGAACCGACCTACTCATAAGACTTCGGAGTAGATGGACAAGCCGAAGTGACGGTCTTACCAAAGGGGTCGGATCAGCTCGGTACTAAAAATCGGTTGGTAAATAAAGACCGACCTTATCTCCACTCTTATCGGCAAAGAGCTGGAAACACGTCCCCCCTGAGATCGAAACGGCCTGGGATACTCGCCTAGATATCCGGCCCGAGATACCAGTCATAATTTCGGCTTAAAAAATCTCCTTCAAAGCCTATAAAAAAGAAGGACACCTTGATTACTGGTATGCATACTTCGTCACGAAAGAAGTGTTTTACTATACCAAAAATTTCTTAACTGACTTTGGCATCGGAGGGCTAACGGCCGAAACCCGGCCACCCCCCTAGCTTTTTTATTCTCTTGCAGGGATCTCAGATCGGGATCGGAGCTGTCCAGGGTATCAACCTCCCTCTTTATTAGCCTGTTGGTTCTCACGCTTCATTTCTGGTTGTCATGAGGAATCCGGCGACAACAACTGGCGCCGTCTATGGGAAATTCGTTATCGGTCGTCTAAACAACCTCTCACCCAGAAACAGGAACCAATGGCTAGTGGAAAAGGGAATAGGAAGGGAAGGGCTCCTGCACACGCCGAACCTTCCTATGAGCAACAATCCGAAAATGAGGAACCTCGTCAAGATACGCCAGTCCTCCACCTGGGAAGTTCATCTCGAGACTTCAACCTCCTAAGTGGACGGCAGAGGACCCGTAATCGCGGAACCAGACTGTCCACATTAGAAGAGCAGGTGGGAGGTGTGGCAGAGCGTTTTGGGGGAGTGGACCTGACGCTTTGGGCATGTGGACGAGAAATTAAATGAAATTGCAGCCCTCTTGAACGACTTAGTTCGGCCTCCGCCCATACCCGATACAAACGGTAGACATCAACAGCCTTAGCAAAGCTCTCACCCGCCACGTTCACATTCCGACCGTCACCAACTCGATCAAGACGAGGTCGCGAGTCGAGCATCTGGCTCAAGACTCTGACCCGTCACGGAGCTTCCTGCGAATGACCTGAGGCATAAAATCGAGGAAAGGCAGGTCAGCTCGGGCTAGTCAAGGTGAGGACCGAATGGACGATAACATCACCCCTTTAGAGGCCGAGCTGAAGGAATTCTAGGAGAAGTCGGAGATATCCAAAGAGCGCAGCGTGCCCGAGCACCAATTGCGGCTGATGTCCTTGTGGATTCATCTGAATCCCCGTTTATCGACGAAATTCGCGGTGAACCCTTTCCTAAGGGCTTCAAAATCCCTCAACTCAAACAATACTCAGGAATTGGAGATCCTGCCGAGCATCTCGAAAACTTCAAAGTTCGAATGGAGCTCCATGGAGTCAATGGGCACTATCATGTGCAAGGCCTTTCCGTTGTCTCTAACTAGCTCAGCATGAACCTGGTTCCGCAATTTAAAGCCAAGATCCATCTCTTCATTCAGTCGAACTGAGTAGAGCCTTTGCGACGCAATTCATCGGTAGTACCGACCCAAGGAAGCATTCAACACACCTCGCCGTAGTCAAGCAAAAAGATAACGAATCACTGAAGGATTACCTCTCAGCGATTCAATGCTGAAGCAGTTCAGGTGGAAAACCTATCTCAAGACGTGTTGCTGCATACGATGATAGCAGGGTTACGTGATGAAAAGTTCCTCTGGTCGGTAGGGGAACAGCCCCCTCAGTTCGTAGCTGAATTCCTCGATCGAGCTGCAAAACATATAAACGCAGAAGAGCTAGTGAATGCCCAGGGATCGTCCCATAAGAGGAAAGACTGTAAAGAGGAAAATAGCACCAAAAAGCACCGTCCTGATCGCAGGTCGCCGAATTCGAACGTTACTCTGCGTGGAGCAAAAACCTCGGCCCCGCGATTCGAAAAATATACCCCGCTCAAAATGACGATTGAGCAAGTGTTCCTAGCCGAGAAGGACAAACAGATGTTCGGGCGACCCGCGAAGATAAAAACCGATCCCGACAAAAGGTCAAAATCCAAGTACTATTTATACCACAAAGATCACGGGCATAACACAGCAGATTGTTTCGACCTGAAGCGACAGATAGAAACCCTCATCCGGTGAGGCTTCTTAAAAGAATATATCGCCCAACGTCCTGAAGATGAGAGAACTTCGGGTCGGGAAGATGGTAGAGAGCCGATCGACAACAATCTCATAGAAGAAATCTATGTGATCTTCGGCGGGCCCACCACCGGTGATTCTGGCAACGCCTGCAAATCCTACGCTCGTCAAGGACTGGACATCCTGAGCCGGGGCTGCAAGTGAATTTGACCAGCAGGCCCTCAAAAATTCTAAAGGTCGCCCGTCGTGCGATATCCTTTTCCGAAGAAGATGCTGGAGGAATACTGCATCCGCATGACGATTCTCTCGTGGTGTCAATGGTGGTCGCTAATAAAAAGCTCCATAGGATGATGGTAGATACTGGGAGTTCGGCCGACATAATATATGCCTCGGTGTTCGACATAATGAAGATTGATCGGTCCAGGTTAAGACCGGTCAGAACTGCCTTAACAGGATTTACAAGGGATTGTATTATGCCTGAAGGGGAAATAATCCTACCAGTCACAACAGGAGACGAGCCAAACCAGAAGATGATCATGGTCGATTTTCTTGTCATCAACACTCCATCAGCATACAATGCGATAATCGACCGACCCATTATCTGAGCTCTAAAAGCCGTGTTTCTATTTATCATCTGGCCATGAAATTTGAAACCGATGATGGGATTGACGTGATCAGAGGGGACCGGCAGGAAGCTCGCCGATACTACGAACTAACTCTACACGGAAAGAGTAAAAATGTGATCTCTGCTGTCTCACATACAACTCCACTGGATCCCTAGGGAAGAAACAAAGGAGCGTGGTTCACCAGCTGAGGAGTTAGTAGAGGTCCCTTTGTCAGGACGATGATCCAAGCTCGATTGTTAAGATCAGATCTTAATTAAACGACAGTGTCCAGGCTAGGCTGATCGCTTTTCTAAAAGAAAATGCGGACGCCTTCGCATGGTCTCATAAGGACATGCCCGGAATCAATCCCTAAGTGATGGTCCACCGGCTCAACGTCGACCCGTCCTTCAAACCGATCCGCCAAAAACGATGAGCTTTCAACAGGGAGAGATATGCCTGCAATCGAAGAGGAAATAAAGAAATTACGCCAAGCAGGTTTTATCTAGGAAGTCCACTATCCCGATTAGCTCGCCAACGTTGTTCTAGTAAAAAAGGCCAATGGGAAGTGGAGGGTCTGTATCGACTACATCGACCTCAACAAAGCCTGCCCTAAAGATAGCTTCCCACTGCCCAGAATAGATCAGCTTGTAGATGCAACCTCAGGGTTACAAGCTTCTCAGTTTCATGGATGCGTACTCCGGGTACAACCAGATCCAGATGCATGCTCCCGACAGGCAAAAAACAGTGTTTGTCACCGATCGAGGGCTTTACTGTTATAAGGTAATGCCTTTCGGACTTAAGAATGCCGGGGCGACGTACCAGCGTTTGGTCAACAAAATGTTCGCCGAACAAATTGGTAAAACTATGGAAGTTTACGTGGACGATATGCTCGTTAAAAGTCTGAAGTCAGAAGACCACGTCAACAACCTCCGCACTATGTTCGGCATCTTGAAAAGATACGGAATGAAACTCAACCCCAGCAAATGCACCTTTGGAGTAAGGTCGGGGAAGTTCATCGGGTTCATCGTAAATCAGAGAGGAATAGAAGCCAACCCGAGAAAAGATCCACGCACTGGTCGAGATGAGCTCACCAACCACCGTGAAGGAAATACAATGTCTCACTGGGCGGATCGCCGCGCTCAACAGGTTCGTTTCTAGGGCTACAGACCGATGCCTTCCATTTTTCAAGCAACTTCGTAAGTTCAACGAGATGACCTTGGATGCCAGAATGTGAGCAGGCTTTCAGGATCTCAAGGCATACCTTAGTTCGCCACCATTACTATCCAAACGAGCTGCAAGGAGAAGAGCTACTGCTGTACCTGGCAGTATCCCCGGTAGCAGTAAGTTCGGCTTTAATCCGAGATGACTAAGGTACACAAAGGCCGATATACTACATCAGCAAAGCTCTTCTTGACGCGGAGACCCGATATCCTAGCTTAGAGAAGTTGGCTCTAGCGCTGATAACAACGGCAAGGAAACTACGACCTTATTTCCAAGCCATCCGATAGTTGTGCTAACGGACCAGCCACTGAGGCAAGTACTACAGAAGTCAGAAACTTCGGGTCGCCTCGCACGATGGGCCATCGAGCTTGGTAAATTCGACATACAATACCGACCCCGTACAGCCATCAAGGGACAAGCTGTGGCCGATTTCATCACCAAGCTTACCGACCCCTCCGTCCTTGAAGCCGATGCTTCTCTTCTAGGAAACACTGCAGAATCTATTCCAAAAGAAGGTTCGACCTCCCTTACATGGTTGTTACACGTCGACGGCTCGTCAAACTCCCAAGGATGCGGGGCAGGAATAATCCTGACCTCCCCCGATGGCATAAAGGTCCAATATGCCCTGAGGTTCGGTTTCAAAGCTTCTAACAACGAGATCGAACACGAAGCTCTCCTTGTCGGGCTACGGCTAGCCTCGGCGGTCAGGGATCCGAAGTATTACGGTACACATTGACTCGCAATTGGTCATGGGTCAAGTAACATCTGAATATCAAGCAAAGGGAAAAAAGATGTCCTGCGTATTTATTGAAATATCAAGAGTCATCGACTCGGTTCGATTATTGCAAAGTTATCCAAGTACCGAGGATTCATAACACCCATGCGGATTCGCTCGCCAAATTAGCATCGGTAGGAGACGACGAGCTCGGAAGGATAGTTCCAATTGAATTCCTCCCCCAAAGAAGTATCACTGACGACTACACATTAGTGAGGTATGTCCGATTTCCACCGAGCCCGACTGGAGGGAATCAATTATTCATTTCTTATAAGATGGCGTTCTGCCCGATGGAAAAAAATGAAGCACGACGAATACGATATAGAGCAGCTCGATACGCGCTTATCGACAATATATTGTATAAAAAGGGTTTTTTATTACCCTGCCTCCGCTCTCTCGGACCAGATGAAGCCAGCTACGTCTTAAGAGAAATTCATTCCGGCACGTGCGGAAACCACTCAGGGGGTAGAGCGCTAGGCCCAGAAAGCAATACATCAAGGATACTATTGGCCGACGATTCAAAAAGATGCCCGAGAAATGGTCAAACGGTGTGACAAATGTCAAAAGTTCGCACCAGTCCCTCACGTACCTCTCGAGGAACTAACTCTGATGTCCGGACCATGGCCCTTCGCGCAATGGGGAGTCGATATCATCGGTCCTCTCCCAACTGACAAGGGGCAGGTCAAGTATGCGATCGTGGCTGTTGATTACTTTACCAAGTGGGTCGAAGCAGAACCCCTCGTCAAGATTACTGAACAGAAGACGACAAACTTCATCTAGAAGTCGATTATATGCCGGTTCGGCATCCCAAATACAATCGTCACTGACAACGGGCCTCAGTTCGACAATGCGAAGTATAGGGGATTTTGCCAGTACTTGGGCATAAAAAATGTGTATTCATCTCTTCACCACCTTCAAGCTAACGGGCAAGTCGAGGCCATCAACAAAATCATTAAGGGTCATCTGAAGACTAAGCTCAGTGAATTCAAGGGAGCTTGGGCAGAACAGCTCCCCGAAGTATTGTGGGCGTACCGAACCACAGCTTGGTTAACTGTAGGAGAAACTCCGTTTTCCTTAACATTCGGAGCAGAAGCCGTAGTCCCAGTCGAGATAGGGCTACCAACTAACCGAACCGGTCATTTCCGTTCTGATCTGAACCACGACGAGCTCCGCACAAACCTCAACCTAATCGAGGAAGTCCGAGAAGCCTCCCAAATTCGAATTGCTGCCTACCAACAACGCGTTGCTAAATTTTATAATTCGCGAGTCAAAGAAAGACGATTCAGGGTAGGCAACCTCGTCTTAAGAAGAAACATGAAGGAGAAGAAGGATAAGATCGCAAGCACATTCAATCCGAACTGGGATGGGCCGTATAAATTTGTAAGGACAGTTCGTATAGGAATTTAATGGCTTGAGGATATGCAGGGCCGAGCCCTATCTCACCCATAGAATGCGGAACATCTAAAAGTCTACTATCAATAAAAGCTAAGTATTTGTTTTTGTCTCTCAAAAGTTATATCTCTATCAAGAAACGTTGAATACCAGCAGAGGCTAATATCGCCCAGAGCTGAGTTCAAGCTTGAGATCGGACACGATTAAAGCATGGGAACCAACCATTGCCTTTACGAGTCCTAATTGACAATACTTCGACAACGATCTAATATGCTCGGCCACGAAGTAAGAAGAGCTAATAAGCGAAAACAATCCAAAAAGGAGAAAGAGAAATTGAATAAAAAATCTGACAAACATGAAAGGATCAGAACAAGATTCAAATTACATGACCTCGAAGGGGTCGGAGTTACAAAAAATATGTGTTACAGAAAGCCCCAACACATGGGCTGACAAAAAAAAACACAAAAATTTTCTACAAGGGAGGACCAGCAGTCGGCTCGGCAGCTGCAAAAGAGTTGGCTTCCTCCTTCCGCCTCAGAGTCGAGGAAGGAAATGTCCAGGTCCGGATGACAGCTTTGGACTGTCATCCTGCACTTCTCGTAGCCGAAGTCGAACATTTCATCGGCTTCGGCGACCTTGACCTTCCAGCTCAGATCGGGTCTTCGTCCAGATCCAACTGCAGAGTCCCTTCGGAAGCTTTCAGCTCCTCAACTTGTATGATGAGCTCAGCTTCCGCCCTTTCTTTATTTGATAACTCGACTCGGAGAAGGGCAATCTCGTATTCGTAAGCTTCCAGGGTCCTTGCCTCCTCCTCTCCAGGACTTCATGGCTTCGTCCAGAGATCGTTTAGTAGCCACCAGCGTCCCCTCGAGGCTGGAGATCATTCCCTTATCACGGGTCATCTCCTCCCGCAGAACCTGGCACCCGAAGGCCACCAGCAAAGTAGCCAACAGATCAGCATACAAGAAGTATTAAAACAGATGCCTTGGTTATAGCAGGATAAAATCCAAATTATACACATACTTTAGTCCCAAAGATCCCCAGAGAGTTCAGCGGAGATAGCCTAGGGACCTTCGCCATCGTGTCCACTTCGGCCTCGAGGACAGCCTTATATGCCCATTTGCACAAATTGTACAAATGCGGCGGCATCTCTGGGCCTCGGTGAATAGTGGTGGAAGGTTGAACTGGAGCAGCTTGAACGGACTGCCCGGACGGGCCGGCATCGGTGCTTCCCACCAAGTCTATGACTTGGGAAGGCTGAAGCCTCACGAGGGCGTCAGGGGTGTGACTTCGGCCGCAGGCGCCTCCGGAATCACTTCGGAAGCTGGCTCCAGAAGAACGTCGGTTGTAGGGGCAGTTGGAAGGTGCTCACTGGGACGCTTCGAAACTGCCTTTTTCCGCTTCTTCTCCCTGATCTGCTCTTTCTCCTGAGTAGTCAGAGCAGATGATTTCCTTCATGGGGCCGGAGCAGACATGCCTGATAAACAGAAGATATGGAAATAAATATACCAAGGCACCAGGGTAAAATTGATCTATTCGAAACTGACGGATATTTACCTCGGGGATTGATGCCTACGTCAGTCAAAGTCTCGAAGGAAAGCAGAAGCTTTACACTGCGGAAATTAGGGTCAAGTTCCCACACCGTAGCTATGCGACCTTCCTCCTCCGAGCTAAGGGTGGGAGGATCCCCACGAACTAAAAAACAAAAATAGAGGTCAGATCGCAAAAAAAAAGAGGGGGAGGGTATGAAGAAATAAGGAAAGTGTCAGCCAACCTGACCTGGAACTGAGAACCAATTGCATACGCGATAACAGGGGAAGTTGACTTCGGGTCGGGGGCCTTCCCAACCCTTCGAGACGAGGAACTATTCCTCTTTCCATCCGTGTACCGAGGAGGGATGATCATCTATGAGCCGATGTCCTTTCCTTCCCCGAGGTAACATATAGAGCCATCCCCTGGAATCGGGATGACTCTTCAGCTGGTATAGACTCATCAGCTCGGCTATGGTTGGATCTGACCCATGGACTTGACGCCATAAAGCGACATAACTAATCAGAGTTCTCCAGGAATTAGGAGCTAACTGTCCCGGAGCAAGATTGACCGTAGAAAGATACTCCCTTACAATAGGGAGCAAAGGAAGGCGGAAAACCAGCTTCAAAGAACTGGGCATATACAGTAATCTGACCTCCGGAAGGACGTGTCGGAAAATCATCTAAACCAGACAACCTAAGATCAATGCCCCCAGGGATACAGTACTCCCACCTAAGCTTAATTAGGTCGGACTGGGTGAATGTAGTCCAGATCAGGTCGACTGGATAGTCTGAAACTCGGTCAACAATACGCCCTGAAGTACCAGCTACTGGAACCTCATCTGAAGCAAAAGAAGAGGGGGTCTCTACTAATAGAGCTCTCCCCAGGGACTCAACAACAATAGGTTGGATTTCCACCAACTGGGATTCTCCAACGGGCAGGGAGGCGGAAAGGGTCAGTGAGGAGCTTTCCTCTGAACCAGACATTTCTTCTTAAAAATAAAAATCCAAGGAAAGAAAGGCGGACAGAAAACAAACGTACCAGATCACCCTCTGGAACGGGATCGGCCTAGAAAGATTGGATTTGAAAGAAGGATTTCGAATGAATCACAGCGGTCCGTAGAGGGGGAATGAACAAAACACGGCAGGAAGAAGAGAAAATTCTGAATTTTTTTCCCAAGTACAGTATTTATACTGTAACGAGTGACAGCACCCAAGCCCTGCTCCTGCCACGCGGCACGCACCCATGGTCTTAAAAGACGAATCGACGCGACCTTTGACATGGCCCGCCATGTGTCCGCCCCTCATTGGTTATCAATATTACATCCGTCCGTTCAGAGATACGAAGTCCACGTGTCCCTATGCCATTCGCTCGTCGAAATAAAAGCCTGCCGCGCCGTACGATCATCATTGCATCTTTTCGAAATTTGAAACGGCGCATTTAATACACCTTTGCCGCCAAAAGTGAGATCGACTATGACTACTTAGGATTGCTTCTAAGTTGAAAAGGTAGACCTTGGAAGCAGGGGGGCAGCTGTTGTGGGATAATACTTGTCATGAACCGACCTATTCACAAGACTTCGGAGCAGATGGACAAGCCGAAGTGACTGTCTTACCAAAGGGGTCGGATCAGCTCGGTATTAAAAATCGGTTGGTAAATAAAGACCGATCTTATCTCCACTCTTATTGGCAAAGAGTTGGAAACACGTCCCCCCGAGATCGGAACGGCCCGGGATACTCGCCTAGATATCCAGCCCGAGATACCAGTCATAATTTCGGCCTAAAAAATCTCCCTCAAAGCCTATAAAGAAAGAATGACACCTTGATTACAGGTATGCATACTTCGTCACGAGAGAAGTGCTTTACCATCCCAAAAATTTCTTAACTGACTTTGGCATCGGAGGGCTAACGGCCGGAACCCGACCACTCCCCTAGCTTTTTAATTCCCTTGCAGGGATCTCAGATCGGGATCAGAGCTGTCTAGGATATCAACCTCCCTCTTTATCAGCCGTTGGTTCTCACACTTCATTTCTGATTGTCACGAGGAATCGACGACAACGGGCCCACAGGGAATTGACATCAACTAGCAGGCTGGCGTTGGGGTCACTAGCCAAACTGCGTCGGGTCATGCAGGTTAGTGGTTAACAAACAACCTCACTATAGCACACGTGTCCTAAGTAGGCACAAGTGCCTTGCAGATGGCCCGCTCGCGCTAGTACAGTTGGCAGTCGTGTTCCCAATGGGAAGCAGATTGCATAACGAGTAACTCAGTACTCTGTGGAGACCGCCGTGATTTATTTATTTTATCCAATCGGTCCATCCATTTTAACCAGTAATTTTAGGGCTTAAATAAAAAAATAAGCTTATCCAAATCTCAATTGGACCGCACAACAAGAAACAGTGTGAATTGAATGTCTACCAATAAAGAATTCTTGGGCCCATGGAAGTTTTGGATCAAGTTAATATTTGTTTTTTCTCTTTATCCATGTCTGTGTGATCTTATGAACAGGTTGCATGGCAAAGAAACATTATTAGGGCCCAAGGAAGGTTTCAACGGTGGAAATCATTGTTTCCACTGTTTCCTGTGTATAGCCCACTTGAGCTTTGGATATGCTTCAGTTTTGTGGTCAACCCTAAAATGAGCTGGAAAACGGATGGACGGCGTGGATAAACGACGTGCATTCACGGTGGGCCCAACTCAGTTTACACAGTAAGATAAAAGCCTACTGAGTAATTCAATACGCAATCCGATTTCCAGTTAATGACCGTGAGGCCGTGACCTGGGCCCACCTTGACGTATGTGTTGTATATCCCGGCCGTCAATCCGTCTTGCCAAGTCATTTTAGGGCATGGCCCGAAAATTGAAGCAGATCCAAATCTCATGTGGACCACACCACACGAAACAGACATGGATGATTAAGGGAAAACAGACATTTCAGCTTGATCCAAAACTTTATGATCAATTACCACTGTTTCTTGTGGTGTGGCCCACCTGAGATTTTGATCTGCTTCGATTTAAAATAAGCCGAAAACACGAATCGACGGCATGGATATACAACACGGACATCAAGGTGGGCTCCACAATCACGGCCTGAACGAACTCGGTGTTACACCGACCTGACCGAATCCCGTCCCTCCAGTTCATGCTCGTCGTCTCCCCCGCATTTTCCACCATCAACCCCCACCCATCTCTCTCCGGTCTGTCTAGGGTTTTGCAATGTTTCTCCGCCGAGCTGCCGGTTTTCTCATGACAACCCGGTTCACTGCTCGAACCGTCGGTTCCTGCACAAAACCTACTATTCCATTGCGGGCTCTTCTCTCCAGTAATCTCTCTCTCTCTCTCTCTCTCTCTCTCCCCATTCATGGATGGACTTCTGCATTTTCTCTATTTTTCTTCTTCCTTATCGCACGTGAAGTGTTTGCTGAAATTCTGCAGTTAATTGTTAACTCTTTTGGCTACTATCGTTGGTTCGCATATAAGTGTAGAATTGAGATGCAATATCGCTTTCTATATGAGTATTGTGTTGTTCAAAACTCCAAAGCACGTTAGGCCTACTTGGGATGCATAATTGAATTGAATTGTGAGCATTTGATCCACTCCTTGCAGTACACGTGGCAAACATTTGTGGTTATTGGGACCGTTGGTCTGGTTGTCCACTGCATGGATAGGTCATATACTAAAAAGAAAGGGATTGGATTGTGATAGCTATCCGATCAGTGCCCTGCAACAAGGAACGGCTGTTTACTCAAATCATGATTTTGGGTTCTCTTCTCAGGACTTTTCACGACTCTGAAATTACAAATGAATAAAGACAATATATATTAAGGGGTCGTTTGGATGCTAGTAAATCATTTACTTACTAGTAAATAACTTAAGTGCTAGTAAATGATTTACTACTGTCTGTTTGGACGTATGTTGTAAACGATTTACTAGTAAATCATTTACGGTGTTTGGATAGCCTATAAATGGGTTATATCTTGTAATTGTATATTCACACCTGAAAAGTAAATCAGCAAATAACATTCAAATTTCATATTGGAATTTCCTTTCAAGTGGATCATTGGGTTAAGCCCATGTCACTAAAGCTTAGAGTTAATCCTCAAAGAAAACCGAGTAGTATGTGAGCCATACAAGTGGGCCCACGAATCTGAGGTCGCTGGAGGTGGCTGAGATCGTCGGTCTGGTAGAGAGCCGCTGCCGGAAGGGTCTTTGAAGCTTGGAAGATCACCAGAGGGAGGGAGGGAGAGAGGGCGAGAGATAGGCTCTTTTTAGCCTTTTAGGTGGTCTTCTCAAAAAAAAAAAAAAAAAAAAAGCACTCTTTTTGGGTTCTTGGGTTGCTTGAGCTAGGATCATTAGCTCTGATCTCACTATGGATCAGTAGTGGATCTTTCCTTTAGATGCTCTTGAGTTTCAATGGAAACAAATAATGGACATCTTCTGTTTGGTGGTCGATCCAACAGAGTATCAGAGTACTTGATGTTTTCTGGACCATTTTTGAGTGACACTATTGATCGTGATAGAGACTAATTAATTATCTTGTATATCCTCATTGATTTTCCTTTCATGTATATCCTTTTGTGTATACACCTTATGCATCTTTATATAAACCCTATTGGAGTTAAGAAATAGATATAAGAAAACACGGCAGAATTCTCCAAATCATCTCATGTTATCATAATATCAGAGCGGTTCATCTGGGTCACTAATCATTGACCGTTGCTCCAAGCGACCACCAATCGTTGTCTCTGCTCGTCACTACCAGTCGTTGTGGTCCTTATCTTGCTGGATCTTGATAGCTCTGTTATTCCAGTTTTTTTTTTTTTTTTTTCTCCTTCTTCTTATGCTATTATCCATGCAAATAAAGTGTGAAAACTTTGGCATTGTCGCTTTGATCATTCACACTTTGATAGACTATCTCATTTATCTTCTTATGGTATTTTGGACAATCCGAAAGTAAATAAATATTATCTTGATCTCGTGTTCTCTGTGTTGTTGTCTAAGAATAAATGTATGTCGTTTTCCCTTAGTTCTTCTCGATCTATTATCTCTTTTGATGTTGTGCATAATGATGTTTGGGGGCTATCCCCAGTTTTATCCATGTCTGGCATGTGGTATTGTGTGATATTTATAGACTATTTCTCTTGATATATATAGGTATATTTCATGTGCAATAAGTCACAAATGTTTACATTGTTTCAAGAAGGAGAGTACGTCTCTTTAGAGTTCGAGACATATTTGAGATATCGTCGAGTCATTCATTAGAGGATCTGTCTAGATACACCGCAGTAGAATGACGTTGTTGAGCAAAAGAACTGACATATTGTCTAGACAGCCAACACCTTGATGAAGAAAACTTTTGTTTCGCATAGCTTTTGGGTTGAAGCGATGTTACACTATCTATCTCATAAATGGTAAACCGCACGCTGGCCAAAGTTCTTGGTAATGTTTGTCCTTAGTTTGTTCTCTTCAATTCTATGCTTTATTACTTGTTATTTCGCCTCTTTGTATGTGTTTGTCATGTTCATCTTTCCTCACGTGAACAGCACAAACTTTCTTCTAAGTTCGTCTGTTGCATGTATCTCTGATTCGGAGACACCCAGAAGAGTTGTCGTTTCTATGACCCTTAATCTCATTGCGTTCGTGTTTCGATAAATGTTATTTTCTTGGAACATTTTCCATTTCATGGTCAACTTTCACAAGCTCCAAGTCATAGTTTTGTTGACCCTGGTGGGTTAACATGGTTCCTTAATATACCCTTTGTTTCACATGTGACTTCAGATCTTGTGCTGGCTTATCAACGATGAGAGTAAGAAGTGCTTCCTCCTCCTCCTCCTACTCAACCTGTAGTTAATACATCCCTTTCAGAGCTATGTCGATCTACTCATACATCACACCCTCTTGATCGACTCATTTGCTTTATGTTTTCTGGTACCGAGTGTCTCTCTGTCCCTACTTCATATTCTCATGCTTCTGCACACCAGTGTTGGAGGGAAGCCATGACTGAAGAATTATAAGCATTTGCAAATAATCACAGGTGGGATCTTGTTCCTCACCCACCTGGTCAGCAGGTGATTAATAGTAACTGAATATATTCTATCAAGCTTAAATCGAATGGATCTCTTGATCGATACAAGGCTTGTTTCGTAATCCAAGGCTATAAACAAGAGTATAGCATTAAATATGAGGAAACTTTTGCCTTGGTAGCAAAGCTGAAGACAGTTTGAACACTTCTTGTTGTTGCTGCTAGTCGTGATTGGACTATTTGACAGATGGATGTTAAAAATGCATTTCGTCATGGGAATTTACAATAAACAGTGCATATGGCCCAATGGTCTTCGTCATGTGGTATTGTGGTTTTGCTCATTTATGTTGATGATTTGCTCCTAACAGGCAGTGACACAATGGGAATTATAGAACTTCAATAAGTTATTTAATTATCCTTCCACATGAAGGATTTTGGCCAACTTACATACTTTCTTGGATTGGAGGTTTCTCGAACAGATCATGGTATTCTCGTCAGCCAATGAAAACGTATCTAGGATCTCATAGCCCTCACCCACCATTATGATCAAATGACTTTTTGAGGCACCGATGGAATTGAATGTTCAATATGGTAAACAAGCTAGTGATCTCTTGGAGTAACCTTCTCTATTCCTTAGCCTTGTTGGCAATCTTTTTTACTTGACAATAACCAGTCCTGATATCGCTTATGTTGTTTAGGTTGTTGGTTAATTTGTTGCTGAACCTTGTACCTTTTGCATATGCTGTCATCTTGAGGATTATCAAATATTTGAGAGACACCATTAATTGGTCATTGTTCTTTTCATGTACATTTCCTTTTGAGCTTGTTGTCTATACCGATGCTAATTAGGTTGGATGTGCCCTCACGTGAAGATCAACTTCGGGTTACGTTGTTTCTTACACTTCACTTATATCTTGGAAATGCAAGAAACAAACAACTATCTCTAAATCTAGCACGGAGGCTGAATATAGAGGTATGTCTTCCACCTGCAGTGAGATTGTTTGGCTGTGCGGTCTCCTTCCAAATTTTGGGATTTTTATTACTACCCTGACGCCATTTCATGTAGATAACACTAGCATTGTCTAGATTGCTTCCAATCCTGTCTTTCACGAATAAACAAAACACATTGAAGTTGATTGTCATTTCATTCTAGAAAAGTTTTAGTTTGGGATTATTTCTCTCCCATATGTGGCATCTCAGGATCAAATTGCAGATATCCTTACAAAGACTATGATGACTGCTAGACGTTTTTTTTTTCTTGTTCGCAAATTGTTACTAATTGATCACCTACATCAATTTGAGGGGGAGTGATAATCGTGATAGGGACTCATTAATTATCGTGTACATCCTGATTAATTTTCCTTCAATGTATATCCTTTTGATTTCTTTCCACACATACACCTTGTACATCTTTACATAAACCCTATTGGGGTTAAAGCAATAGATACAAGAAAACATAGAGAAATTCTCCAAATCGTCTCATGTTATCAGAAACTGCCCCTATCTATAAGCTCTAGTGGTTGAGAGAATTGGGTTGCTTGTTCCTAGGTCTTAGAGAGGGTTGTAACTGCTTGTCTATTGAAAAGTTGTCATGTGACAATGTGTTGTAGCTCAACAATATACTTCATGACAACCCTGTTTGTCATATAAACTATTTTTGTACTGAGGATCCGAATCTTGGGGATACTTTCGGTGCTTGAACCCATCTTTGGTTTGTGCTCTGTAGTGGTGTGGTCCTTGATGTGATATTGAACCGTCAGATTTGAACTATCAATTGTAACCCTTGAATATGTTGTTGCAAAGGTATCCGGAGGTGATAGGGGAGATCTGGACACTGAAGGATTCGGATAATCAATATTTGACATTTTAAATACTAATATTGGTTAGCTAAGAAAGAGCAATGGTCCACATTCTACCAGCAAAACTCACAACTAGAAGGTTAGGGATATCCAATCATGGAGATTTTGGCTTATGGAACATCCAGGCAGCAGTCCACCTGATCAGCGGTCCTGGTTACCACATATGTTTGCCGTGTGTACCGAGACGAGAGAGCTGCATAGAACTTCATGGTGCAAGCTACATACTAGCATTTCTCTTATCAGCGTCCACCATAAGGAACCCCAAATTGCAATCAGTGTTTTCAATATCAATGATATTGGCCGATATTGGTATTGTAGGTGGCCAATACAAAACAACCAAATTCCCTGCTATTGCCGATAATACCACATTTTATCGATGATATCGTGCAATATTTTGAAGATATCGTGCAACATTTTGAAAATATCGTGCAATATTTTGAAAATATCGTGAGATATAATTAGGATTTGTTTATAAATTCCACAATATTGTTCATAAGTAACATGTGATAGATATCGGTGATATTGAGGTAGCATGTTGGAAGTGGAAAAATTAAGAAAAAAAACTCATTTTTCCATGTTTTTTGGGGAATCTTGTGGTGGGATGTAGTGGGCACTAATGTACTTTTGCTTCTTTTTATTTGGATGAAATGTAAATTTTTTTTATGACGTCAAGGTGTCCCGCCCCATTTTAAGGCGGGACTATTCCCTGCAGATGCACTCACTCACCTGCAAACCACGTGCATTGGGTAATCCCGGGGAGGGGAATTGAACTCACGTCTGTGGGGAGCACACCCATGACGCTTGCTGTTCGTCCTATCCCCGTGCGGGTTTGGTACTTGTATTGTATGATTTATAAATTATATAACTCTTGTTTGATATAATTGCATCACTTCTGTTAGACAATGCATAGTGTAGGATCCTATAAAAAGGAAACTTATTATGCGTTCCCCTTTTTTGTAATGTTTTTTGAGTTTTAAGTGTGTGATCATGGCTATTTTAACATCTCTTGAAGTTCCATTGAAAAATTTCATCATTTTCCCAATGTTTCCTAATTTTTCCCTCAGATAGCAGTACATTCCTGATACATGCGATATTTCCTATGTGGCACCAATTTGTTCTTGTAAACAAAGGGTGAGATGCATGCATTAATATTGGTACTGAAAACATGGATTGCAAGCATATTCCTTTTCCTGATACATGCGATATTTCCTATGTGGCATCAATTTGTTCTTGTAAACTAAGGGTGAGATACATGCATTAATATTGGTACTGAAAACATGGATCGCAGTCATATTCCTTTTCAATTCCAACTTGAAGAGAAATATGAAGCTGATCCCTCAACGTAAATGCTAAGGAAGATAACTAACATCCAACAAATTTTACTTTATTGAACAAATTATTGCGATTTAGTTCAATAATGCATCCAAATACAACCTAAACTTCATCCTTCTTTGTTAGTTTATTATGGTCTTTAACAACAGTCTCCGATTTATAGGGAATGATGTAATACCCAATGTTCTAAATGTCTATGCAAGCTACCTTCCATTGTATAGTTGGTAGAAAGGTAGATTGGGACAAGGATGTCGTGGGCCTATCGTGGATTGCCCACAGATAAAAACAACACCAATAATATAATCCCAACCATTGATTTTGCCCACTCTGTTCACACAGATGGTTCACTGTTGACCTTTTTTTACCACCTTTGAGTGCCATGATTATATATGATCATCTGATTAGTGTTGTTTCTAATTGGGACACCCAAGATGGTCTCAATCCACCTTCCTCTTTGCTATGTGGATGGATTGGGTAGGTCGTATGGAGTTACCAAGCAAAATTCCATCATTCACATGTTTGGATCATATGGTGTAACAATGTTTAATAATGTTAGAAAGTGGATACATGTTGAATGAAAAAAGTTATTCCAATCTGCGTTATCATTTTTTAATATGTTTTGGTGATGTTTATGTTCCGTTGAAATGTCTACTATTAATTGTGTTTACTCGATATCTAATTATGCTAGAAAGTGGATATATGTTGGATGAAAAATTTATTTCAGCCAGCTTCATTGTTTTTGGAATATGTTTTGATGATATGTATGTTTCTTTTAATGATCCCATTGTTAACCATATTTGCTAGTGATGAATTTTTTTTGTATAAAAGTATATTTTATTTATTCATTTTTCATTTTTTACCCCTGGAGGAAGCATCTTACCATTTTCTGTAGTCAGTGATTGCATGCTGGTCTTGTGCTGTGATGTCAATAATTTTGCAGGTAATGTGGAGTCTATCGATAAATGTTGTTTTGGGTTTTCTACACGGATGAAGGATCATGGGAATCTTGCTTTGTGGATCATATTGTCTGGACAAGCTGGTAAGTATTGCATTTTTTTTACCGCGATGCCCTTGTAGCTAAGGTTTTCCATCTATGATGCACCAAATATTTGATAAAAAAGTTGAAATTCATGACATCATTTCTTTTGAAAGATAATTATTGGAAAAACAAATTAAGATACACAGGTTTACAAGTGCCAATTGGGGCATAACATCCTAAACAATAAAAGAGTTATGGTCAGTATAAATTCCGTAACGGTAACGATGGCCGTAACGGTCACCATCGTTACCTTTACAATACGGGTCGTAACGACTGTTACAGCTCCCATAACGGCCGTTTCAGTCTCTTTTTTATTGAAAAGAAAAAACTCGTAAAACCTATTTGCCCTGTAACATTGAAAAAAAAACCTATTTATGCCCCGTAACAGACCATTACGGGGTTATTATGGCCTTTACAAGGGGCAAAACGGGCCATTAACGACGATTACAGACCATTTTTTCCATAACGGCTGTTACAACCCTGTACGTAATGGCCTTTACGGCCCTGTAACGGCCTTTACGCCTGTAACGGCCTTTACGGCACACCATTCCATGCTAATTTGTCACACTTCTGGTTATTTGTAGTAGATGTGATCAGATATTTGGGCTACCATTATTTTCCAGAAAAATAGACTAATATCATGGACTTGTGGATGAGTATAAGAGGATTTATGTGCTCTAGAGTAATGCAACCACTGGTGCATGGGGATCGAAGATTGAAGAAATAAAAGATTGGGGGAGAACCCACAATCCTTTTGTACAAGAACTGGAGATCACAAATCTCCTCTCCTCCTCATCAAAAGCAAATGACACCAAAACTTTAAGGGCTTGTTTGGAAGCTTATATTTGGAATGCATTGGATTCCACCGCTCAAATACACTGGAATCAAAGTGGCTTCCAATCCCCAATTATGTTTGACAACTTGTAATTGGAATGTATTGGAATCCAAACCTCTTGTTTGGGAGCTTGTATTTTAAATGCGCTGGGATTCTTTAGTGTATTCACAGGTCCTAGATTTGATTAACTTAATCAGCTTTAATATCCTAATTTAGTGTGCATGCGCACGTACATGCGCACGCATGATATTTGATTGAATGATTGTAACAAGCCCATTGATTGATTTTTGGTGTCGGTAGGCTGGGTAGATAATAAATTTCCATTAATCAGTCAACGGGGTTTACTGAGGCCAGTTTTAGACCATTGTTCAATTTTTCTCAAGGTGGAGGTGAAGAGTTGGGGGTTGAGACCATTCAGATTTGAGTTGGCATGGGTTGAGATGGAGGGCTTCGTTGACGAAGTCAAGGGATGGTGAGCTTCTTTCGATGCAGTTGGCTTTATGGGTTTCATCCTCTTTCAAAAGTTAAGGCTTCTAAAGGGGAAGATAGTGCATTGAAAGGAGGTATTAGGCAAGAGAGAGAGAGAGAGAGAGAGAGAGAGAGAGAGAGAGAGAGAGAGAGAGAGAGAGAGAGAGAGAGAGAGAGCCTACCGACCAATTAGGAGATTGGGGTCGTAGGGATTTACTATGATTAGATTACAAAAACCAATTAAAGGATGAAGAGATTAAATGGAAACAACGTTCAAGAGCTACCTAGCTTAATGAGGGCGATAACAACACCAAATTCTCTCATGGCTTAGCTAGCATGAGCTCATGCTAATTGAATACAAGTATGGTGGTGGATGGGGTTAGAGTGGAGGACAAAACCAAGGTTTGTGTGTATATAGTGGGTTTCTACGAGGACTTGCACATAAGACTAGAAATGATAAGACCAATGTTAGATAATTTGGGGTTTGAGGTGATATTAGAAGAAGAGGTTGCATCGCTAGAAAGAGTAATCAAGGAGGAGGAGGTTAAGTTAGCAATCCAGAAATTGTGTAGGGTCAAGTGTCGGGTCCCAATGGTTTCCTTTAACATTTTCTTCAAATTTTTGGGAAGAACTGAAAGAAGACATGATGGGTTATATTAGAGAATTTAGCGAAAATAACTAGTTCTCAGCAGGAGTTAGGAGCATCTTTTGTTGCGTTGATTCCAAAGAAGGAAGTGGCAAAAAATCTAAAAGATTATCGACTGACAGCTTGATAGGTGCTCCCAAAATACTGGCTAAGGTCCTAGCATCTAGGTTTTGAGCCATTCTTGGTCGTGTCATATTCAAGGTGTAGGGTGCATTTGTGGAAGGAAGGCAAATCTTGGACAACTTGTTAATAGCCCATGAGCTTATAAATTCATGTCACAGGGAAGGCAAAAGTTGTGCAGTGTGCAAGTTAGATTCGGAAAAGCGCATGATCACGTAGATTGGGCATTTCTAGATTATATGTTCTATTGGATAGAGTCAGTGTTCAAAGCATTGATATCGCTACAAGTTTAACTGGCTAGGGATATGGAAACAATATCGACATCGTCGATAATATCGCTGATTTCCGGCATGCGGGTAAACATGGGAAAAAAATGTAATTTTTAAGTGAAACTTCAGGAGATGCGAAGATACACATCTTTGCATATTTTGGAATAAAAAAAATTGCAAAAGGAATACATGCATAATAAATTTCCATTTAATGGGGCCTAAAAGTATGTGCTGTCATAAGAAATCGGTCCAATAGTAATACAACAATCATTTAAATCTCACTAAAACAATTAACAATAAAAAAAAATGCACAATGCATTCATACATTATACGTCCATGCATAAATAGGCATATAAGCACAATACACATGCATGCTAATCCAACCATCCAACGATCAATCCATCCATCCCATCCAACAATCCATCCATCCCATCCAACCGTTCATTCATCCCATCCATCAGTCCATCCATCCCATCTAATCATCCAAATGTCCATCCATCCCATCCATCCATCCAAACATCCATCCATTATCCATCTTGTCTATCCATCCAACCATTCAACCATCTCATCCATCCATCCATCTTGTCGTTTAATCCAACCATCCAATCATCTCATTCATCCAAACCTTTTTAAATAAACAAAATTTTGGTGATATTGATACATTGATGGTATTATCGAAATATCGCCGATACACTAACAATATAAGCGACACCTGGAATTTACATTGTTGAAAATATTGACAATTCATTGCTAATATTGATACATTGGTGTACAAGTGACACTTGGAATTTAGATAGTAAAAAATATTGACGATACATTGGCAATATCGATACATCAGCGATACCTAGCTATATATCGCCAATACTTGGAATTTCTGATACTAGCAATGTTATTAGTATTGCTACTAGTGTTACCGGTATTGTTGAGCTAGAGATACGAATAATATGCCTGGTGTTATTGTAATATAGGGGATACTCTGAACAATGAATAGGGTGTGGGGAAAAGTGGAGAAATTGGATGCACGAGCTCAGCCAAGTTCTTAGTCTTGGTGAATGGTTCACCCAAGGGGTTCTTCAAGTCGGCTAGGGGCCTAAGACAGGGGGACCCGCTATCTACCTTTTGTAGTGGTGGCGGAAGCCTAGAGTAGGATGATGGATAAAGGGGCAGCAGAAGGTCTTTCAAGCGGCTTCAAGGTGGATAGAGGGGATTTTCAAGTGTTTCATCTCCAATTTGCAGACGAAACGGTATTATTCTGTTATGTTGATGCCACACAGGTGGACAATCTTCAAAAAAAAATTATATGTTACTTCAAAGTGGTGTTGGGCTCCAAAGTGAACGTTCAAAAGTCTGAATTGTTGGGAATAAGGCTATCCAAAGAGGAAGCTATTAATCTAGCCAAAGTGTTTGGGTGTAGGCAAGGGATCATTTCCATCTACGTATTGGGAAACCGTTGAAACTTTTATGGGATCGGGTGATCGAAAGATTTGGGAAGAAACTATCAGCATGGAAGAGAAGGCACCTGTCAGTGGGAGGAAGAATAACATTGATAAAAGTGGATCTCTTTAATCTCTCATTATATTTTATCTCTATCTTCAAATGCTCGAAGGGATTGCTAAACAAATTAGAAAAGCTTAAAAAGGATTTCCTTTGGCAGGGGCGGAGGAGAAAAACATATTTTATCTTATGAAATGGGAATATGTTTGTAGGCTAAAAGAGGAAGGGTAGGGATTAGAAGCTTGGAAACAATGAATGTGGCTTTTTTGGGAAAATGGATTTGGAGATTTGCTTTGGAGGAGGGAAACTTATGGAAGGAGGTGGTATTTAGGAAGTATGGGGTAGAGAGGGAGAGATAGTGGCCCAAGAGATCAGCTTTGTATAAAGCGTCAGGGGTGTGGAGGGCAATTATGAGTTTGAGGGAGCTAACGAGCTGGAGGCCCCCTTCTCTATTGAAGAAGTCAAAAGTGCGGTGGAAGACTTGGGGGGAGAGAAAGGCACCGGGGCCAGAAAGTTTTCCTTTGGTGTTTTTCCAGTCATTCTGGGAAACAATCAAAGAGGATGTTATGGACTTTATGAACCAGTTTTATGAAAGAGGTCGTCTGTCCAAACATCTTGGAGCCTCTTTTGTGGCGTTGATTCCGAAGATTGTTGGGGCGGAGGAGCTAAAGGATTTCAGACTGATTAGTCTGATAGGCGGGCCGTATAAGATATTAGTGAAATTGTCGGCTTCTCGTTTGAAAAGGGTTCTTTAGTCAATCATCTCTTTTAATCAGAGTGCCTTTATCTCGGGAAGATAGATTATGGATAGTGTCCTTATCGCCAACGAGTGTTTGGACTCTACTCATAGAGCAAGGTTTAAAGGAATCATATGCGAACTTGATTTAGAGAAGGCGTATGATCATGTTGAGTGGGGCTTTTTACAGTATATGTTACAACGGCTCGGTTTTGGGGTGAAGTGGAGAAATTGGATGGAGGAGCGCATCGGTTCAGTGCATTTCTCAATATTGCTCAACGGGTCTCTTAAAGCCTTTTTCAAAAGCTCCGGGGGGGCTGTGGCAAGGTGATTCGTTATCGCCTTTCCTTTTTGTTATAGTGGGGGAAGCGTTGATGCGGATGTTAACTAAAGGGTTGGAAGAAGGCTTGATTTCTAGATTCAAAGTGGAAGGTGTGGAAACTCCGATCTCTCATATTCGGTTTGCAGACGACACGCTCCTGTTCAACGAGGCTGACCCAGAGAAGGTGAGTCATTTGCGAACTATCATTAGGTGCTTTGAGGTAGTCTCGGGCCTGAGGGTGAACTTGGCAAAGAGTAAAATGTTAGGGGTGAACATGAATGAAGATGAAGTGGGGCGAATGGCTGAAATCTTTGGATGCGCAGTGGGCACTCTTCCTTCTTCATTTGTGGGCCTTCCAATTTGTATAGGGAAACCCCCAAAGCACATGTGGGACCAGTGTTCGAAGTATCAGTTTCGCGTTACGTTTCGCACCCTTGGGATACAGATACGTATTGCGTATCGGTGGGAAATATCGGTTATATTGCGGAATGTATCGCACTTTTTGGGAAACATGGGGAAACATTGGGAAATTGATTGAATTTTTCAATGAAACTTCAGGGATTGTTAAATTGGACCTCAATACACACATTTAAATCATAATATGTAAAAAAAAAGTCCACATAATGGAGTTCCTTTGTAAAAGGATCCTAAGCTATGCGCTTTCTGACTGAACTGATGCAACTATTGTTTAAATTGATTCCATAAGATATACAAATGTAATAAGACATTAATGTAAACACAACTAATGCATTGACAAAGTAAAACAAGCAAGAGAGTTGAGAAATATACCTATGGATGATGCAACTGAATGAGTATCCTCCAAATGCAGTTTTGACTATCCTAGTTTAATGCAATGTAAGCTATCCTATATGGCCTAGATCTATATGAGGACTCAATAAAATCTAGAAAATAGCTAACTGGACTCAACAAGCTATGACCCCTACGCAGAGTCGGAATCGCCGGGGGTGTAGGGGGCGGCGCGCCCTTGCCCGGGGTTCGGGGCGGAGCGCCCGAAAGCCCAACAGTTTTTTTTTTTTAGGGAGGAGAAACTAGAAGAAAATCGAACAAAAAATCAGTTTTTTCTACAAAACGGGAGACTCTTGCGCGTCTGACCGATATAGTAAAATAGGAGAAAATTGAGAAAAAATAGGCCTCCTCAAGTTTTTTCTCAAAAAAAAAAAAAAAAAAAAAAAACCAAGTTTAAAAACATTCTGGCGTTTCTGACCGATATCGTCTAGGTATCGACGATATCTGGAATCGTAAACAGAAAAAAGCACGATATTTTGACGATATATCGTGCGATATTATCGATATCGCACGATATATCGTGCGATACCAAGGAATCAAGATTTTTTTGTTATTACTGGGCCGGTATTTATCGGTGCCTATCGATGCCGATAATATCGGCCGATATTATCGATACTGCAAACACTGTGTGGGACAAGGTGATTGATAGGGTAGAGATGTATCTTTCAAGATGGAAGTGTAGATATTTATCTCTTGGCGGTCGGATTACTCTAATCAAGGCAACTCTCTTGAATCTTCCGATTTACTTTATGTCGTTGTTCAAGTGTCCGGTTTATGTTTTGAAAAAAATTGATAAGTTGAGGTGCGATTTTCTTTGGCATGGGGTAGAAGATAAGAAGTAATTTCTTCTTATGGATTGGAAGGATGTGCAAGAATTATCAGGAAGGAGGGGTGGGAGTTCGTGACCTCATAAACATGAACCGGGCCTTACTCGGGAAGTGGATTTGGAGGTTAGGGAATGAAAATGAGTCTCTTTGGAAAAAGATCATTAAATGTAAGTATGGTCATGCGGATAAGGGATGGTGGACTAGAGACTCTACCATTTACAGATCGTTTGCCCTTTGGAAAGGGGTACTTTCCATTAAGTCGGAGGTGATGAAAGGAATTGGCTTTTCTATAGGGAATGGTGAGAATATTCGGTTTTGGGAAGATATTTGGCTGGGAGACGCTCCTCTGATAGAGGTTTATTCGCGCATATTCAACATAGCTCCTGATAGGTCCATAGTGGTGGCTGATTGCTTCTTTGTCATAGGAGAAGAAGTCGTGTGGGAACCCCCTTATAGAAGATTTCTTCGGGACGAGGAGATAGAAGAATTTGTAGAGTTGCTGAATCGGTTACATTTCTGCAAACTGGACCTATCCTTGATGGATTCATTAGTGTGGCAGTTTGACAAATCATCTGTTTTTTCGGTAAACTACTTCTATAATTTCTTATGCTCCCAAACTAGTAGTGTTGAGAGGGCAGCTACCGAAAAGGTTTGGAAATATAAGGAGCCCCCGAAGATTGCTGCTTTCGGATGGTTGGTTGGTAGGGAGAAGACTCTTAACGGTGGATAAATTGCGCTGTAGGGGAATGATATTGCCAAATGTTTGCCTATGTTGTATGGAAGATGAAGAAATGGCGAATCGTTTGTTTATCTATTGCAAATTTATCAAGATGCTGTGGACAGATATCTTAGCTAGGTTTCAGGTTTCGTGGACTTTTCCCTATTCTACGGGAGATCTTTTAAAAGCTTGGCAAGGTGTCAATATGGGTAAACAAAGAAGTGCTTTGTGGAGAATGTCCCTGACTCCCTGTTGGCTGTTTGGTGGTCCGTGTGGGAAGAAAGGAATGGTAGATGTTTCCGAGGAGAAGCAAGTCAGGGGAGGCCATTTCTCAAAGGGCGAGGTCTCTAATTATTGAATGGGCAGCAAATGTCAATTTTCTTAAGGGATGTAACTTCTTGTTTCTTGTTTGACTGGTGGTCCGCCTTCTCAATGACCAGCTTTTGTCGTCTCTTTTTTGTTTTTTTAATAAAATTCGGTTATCTTTCAAAAAAAATCAAGTAGGGGGCAGGTTTAGGGGTGGGAGATGGTAGGAGGATAAGATTTTGGAAGGATGTGTGGCTAGAAGACCAGAGGTTGCAAGACATCCAAGATTAGCCCAAGCTTCCACAGTCTAGACATTACAGTTGATCGGTGCTTCTCATCCCACAGGGATTGTGAGGTTTGTACACCAATGGGCCAAAGAAACCTACAAGATGACGAATTTGATGATTTAATGGCCCTATTTAAACAATTATCAGGGGTAGTCTTATTGGAGGGGCCGACTCGTTGCATTGGAAGGACGTCAAATCTGGTAAATTCTCGGTGAAATCTCTCTACTATTCATGAACTGGTGCTTCTCATGCTAACGGCGAAGCACATACCTTATTTCTTTGGTCCTATGGTTCTCCTTCAAAGGCAACGACATTCGTGTGGTTTGTGGACGGAATAGGGTGCTAATGATCGACAATCTAGGAAAGAGAGGTTTATACACCATAAATGCATGTCCAATGCATTGGTGAAGCGAGGAGTTGGCTGAACATCTCTTCATGCATTATCCGTTTGTCCGGAAAGCCAATGGGAGTTTTTCTTAGTGTGGAATCTAATGTAATAGAATGGGCATCGGTATATGCTAAATTACATGAATGTAGTTTAGTCGGATAGGATTGGGGAGAGCATTGTAAATTTAAATAAACAGTTACCTTTATAGAAAAAGGTAAATAAATTCTATCAATTTGATGATTATTTGACTGATCCCATGGGTTTGATAGTACAAGCTAACCGTTGATCACATTAGATTTATTGTCAGACGATGGATGTGGTCCCGATCATCAAGCTAGACAACTTGAACGGTTGTATTGTTAGATTTTTTATTGGTCCTCTTGTGTTCCCTTCTGGTTGCATCACCGAGCTAGGAATAATGTTTTAAATATCTATGATATCAGGCCGATATATTCCATGATATATCTTGTATCCCACCTGTGCGATACGAAATGCACAGGTAGTGCTGATATATCACACATGTTCGATTCGGTGAGCATTTTCAATTTCCGATCTCTCTCTCTCTCTTTTTTTTTGTTGAAGTAATGTTTAGATCAGTGTTAAATGGTTACAAATCCATTGGTTCTTCATGTTTGCATGAAAAGTCATGGAGTTGGAGCTTTGATTCTGATATCCATTGGTTCGTTATGTTCTCCATGTTTTTTTCAAAATTTTCCTCCAACCAGTTGTCAATTGAGACTAATTTCAAAGTATTTACGAGTATTTGATGAAATGATCATCATATGCTCTCTAATTTCGAAATTTTAATGTAGGTGGTCCTTTTTGGGGAAAATTCGAAATTTCCCCAATTTCTCCCAAATTGCTTGCAATGTTACACTCCAAACATGAAATCAAGCATGTATGAGGGCTGACCTACTGATTTGTTAAGTCCTTGTCAATTATCAAAACATATAAATCATTTTAATTAAAAATTAATAAAAAAATTATTAAAATATTTTTTTTCTTCAAAATTTCCCTTCAACCAGTTGTCAATTGAGATTAAATTTCGAAGAATTTAGGAGTGTTTGATTAAATGATCATCACGTATACTCTAAATGTTATGCATTCAATTTGAATATAGTTGCATTAGTTCAGTCAGACAGCGCATAGCTTATGACTCTATACAAAGGAAACCTATTATGTGCACTTCTTTTTTGAGATGTTATAATTTAAAAGTGTGTATTAAGGTCTTTTTTAACAATCCCTGAAGCTTCATTGAAAAATTCAACCATTTCGTAATATTTCCTCATGTTTCCCAAAAAGTGCGATAAATTACCCGATACAAATGATATATCCCGTGCGATAACCGATATGTATATGTATCCCAAGGATGCGATACGTAACATGATACCGATATTTCGAACACTAGCTAGGATTATGCACTATCATTCTTCCTGAGGTTGTACAAGTGGGTCCCATAGCTTGATTGTGCAGAAAACTTGCTTCCATTAGGGGATTTGCAAAAACTCTCCTAGATTGGGAGGTTGTAGGCTTGTAGCCTTCGAATCATTGGCCCGTTTTTTCAGTCAATGGGGTCCATTGCTGTATTTCCTTCCTAACGTTCTATTTGTAGTACACAATGACGTCTTCAAATTGTTTCATCAGGGGAATTTGGGGAATCTCCTACTCATAGGTGGGCCCATCAGATCAAAGGTTGGGTAACCAAGCCATGGGCCTCACCTGTTGGAACTGGAGGTCCATAGATCATATAATTCCTGACAATATAATTACCAAGATGTTAGTGGATAGTGTTTCCTGAGGTTGCATTCTCACCTCGTTCACAGGAAACGACACAAGATTAGTGACTAAGTCACCTAGGTTTAGGCTCGCATCAAATCATTAACTTGAATTGCTTAACCTTGGTTGAGTGGTTTTGCAGCCATTGTTCTCGGGATAAATGCCGACCCTGTCATGGCAGAGGATGCTTCTGTTGTCGAACTGGGCACCGGATACGATAATAGAGAGGCTTATGTTACTGATTTACGCAGAATAGAAGATGGATCTGTGATATCAAATTCACACACATCTAAGTGGAGGATTTTCACAGACAATGCGAGGGATCTATTTTTGAAAGCACGTAACTTTTTCCCTTGTTTCATTCTTATTTCATTGCTATTACTTTGTTAAGTCCTTCACATTCATAGACAAACTCCTATTTAAGAATTAATTTAATTTTGATCTCTTTGTTTTTGTTCTTGTTATATTTTGCTCTCTTCTTTTGCTTCTAGGGGAAACTCGATGAAGCTGAAAAATACTTTCTGTTGGCATTACAAGAGGCTAAAGAAGGATTTGGGGTGAGGGATCCACATGTTGCATCCTCATGCAATAATCTGGTACTTTCAGAAATGATATGTTTTTTAATCTATTTATTTTTTGAAGTTGGGTCTGAAATTCCCATTTCCTTTGAAAGGCTATAAAGCAAAGGTTGTCTGTGAAATTCCCTTTTTTATTTTTTTGTGAGGTTTCCAGTTGTGTGACAAGAACTATAAATAGAATTGCGGACATGTGATCAGATTATAATCTAGAAGACATGATGTAGTCTTTATTTAAATTTCAAATCAGGGAACTGGTTAGTTTATGTACCGAATTCATAATATGATAGCCTTATTTGTATTTGAAATTTCAAAAAGGTGTGGGCAGTTCGATAACCATTGGATCAAATACTTGTATATAGACTTAAATGCATCAATGCATGCAAGGTCACTCAATTGCTCACAGAAAGAGTCCCCTAGGAGTTGCAATTTATTTGCCAATACTTGATGAGTCTGGTGCCCTTCTCCATGTGTCCTAAGTTGAGTTGATGACATAACCATGTTTGGCTTGGAGAAATTTTTAAATTTTAGTAGTTTTTAAGTTTTATCAGATTTAAATGTTCGATGACCTGTTCTAGACAAGATAATTTGTCACTTGGGACTTTTGAGGGTTCATAAAGGGAGGCAGTTTGATCATCTACATCCTTGAGAGAGATGGGGAATAATGGTCATGAATGATGGTTGTTGAGATTTGGTGTTTCTCTTGCTTTATTGTCCTGGTTTGCATCACCATATCAACAACTGTCTTTTTATCCTTAAAAAGATAAAAATAAATAGTAGCTGTCTTTTTATTTTCTTTTCTTTTCATTTTTTTTTTGTTTGTGATAAGTGGAGAAGATGAATGTAAAATGATAAAGATTAAATGAACAATGTAACGTTCAGAATAAAGAGGTATGCAGAAGGATGGTTGAGGTTGTGGGATGTATGAGATGATATAATTTGGACTCTCTTTGGTAATGGTGGCAGAGGGTCTTTATGCTTATTACTAGGCTCTACTTTGTTGTCCTTTGGGCTAAATATGAAAATGTGGACTATTTTGCATTACGGAGGTTGGGAAACATCTGGTCGACTGTATGAAATAGTTTAAGACGATTTTGACATGTTTAGTCCTAGCATAATGTGTAGGACCAATTTTGACTAGAGTATATGATTAGGACACCAAGCTTACTTAGATGCATGCTCCACTATCAATGCGTGAGGGAGACTCCTTTAGTGCCGTCATCTGGGCCTCTTTGGTGGGTGAATATCCATGGAAATTAGGAAAATGGATAGAGAAAATAACGGAGTTTAAGAGGACTATCTCAGCATCCTTCACTCATATTCTTAGGAAGGGAAATATTGCTGCAGATGAGTTGGCTAAAAAAAGGGCCTTTGCTTCGAACCCTTTGTGATTGGAGACACTTTGCCTCTGTTGTAGTATTCTCTTTTGCTTGGTAAAATCTCATCTTTTCCTTCATAAAAAAAATGCATAGGATTGGGTATAACTGAAAAAGTTAAATCTAGCAGTATACATGGTCCAACAACATTACTTGGTTATCCATTTTTCACTCATTTTCAGGAAGCTGCTGTAACCCCAAGACCTTTGCAGGTGAGTCCCTTGTTAACTTTGGGTTGTTAGGAAGCTGCTGAACTGCAAGGCCTTTATAGGCGAGTGTTTTGTTGACTTTGGGGACCTTGAGGCTTGGAATTTGAGATGTCCTTCGAAGTTTGTTGATGCAAGTTTGTGCCTTTTGCACAGAGAAATGGGAGGACTTCTTTCCGTTGCCTTACAAAGTCTGACATTAAACTTTTTTTAAGGGAATTCAATGGATTATTATATTATTTTGCCCTTCTGTAAGGACATCTTGGATACCAGATCTTGAGTTGTTTTATCCGCATTGGCAAACGGGTCCTGTGTCTGCCCGCATGCATTGGATTTTACATTATTGGCCAGAAGGGTAGAAATCACGAAAGGTGATAAAGATTAAAAATTAGAACTTGCAACAATTAGGTCCTGTGAGGGTTAGAGGTTCAAGGAATGGTGCCGTCTCCTTCTCTTTTCTTTCCTTTCCTTTTCTTTCTTTCTTTCTTTTCTTTTCTTCTTCTTCTTCCTTTTTTTTTTGGCGGTGGGGGGAAGAGTTTTTTGCTCTGCAAGTATAATTGGGGGCCTTACAAAATTCTAGCGAAGGTCCTGTCTTCTTGGGTAAGGAAGGTGCTGAACTGTGTAATGACAACGTCTCAAGGGGTTTTTCTTTTTGGAAGCCATACTTTAGATGGCGTGCTAATTGTGCATGAGTGTCTCCATATGACTAGGTATGATATGCTAACTTGAGAAAGTTTAGGATCATGTTAACTGGAAGGTTCTTGAATACATGTCAGGGAGAATGGGTTTTGGGGTGTGGGGTGGAGGCAATGGATGGTGGAATCTGTTCGTTTGGCAAGGTAGCACTAGGAGCATGAGGTTGGGTGTCCTCTTTAAACTCTTCTGTTTGTGGTGGTGGTGGTGTATAATTTAAGTATGATGCTAAAAAAGTGGTTGTGGAGGGCCTAATAAGTGGATTTAAAACAAGGGGGCAAAGTTCTTGGTCTCTAATCTTCAATATGTGGATGACACACTTGTTTGTGATGCTTTGCCACATGGAGTGTCCACATTGAGTAAGATCATTTGCCATTCCAAAAAAAAAGAGGGGGGTAGGAGGAGGATTATTTGCTGCTTAGAGGTAGTCTTGGGTAAAAAATTAATGTTTATAAGTGTGAGATCTTGGGGGTGCAGTTAGATGATGAAGGTGTCTTTGCCTGTTGTGTTTAGGCGCAAAGCAGGCACCTTGTGGTCAACCTATCTTGGTATGTTGTGAGTCCATCTACTAGGCTTTAGGACTGATTGTGGAAAGAGTTGGGAAGAAGCTTTCAACGTGGAAGAGCTGGTACTTGAGTTTAGGGGATCATGTAACTCTTTTAAAGGCAACATTAGTTAACATGTCTTATTACATGTCCCTGTTCAAGTGCCTCATGTCCAGTTGCTGAGCTAAACAAATTTGAGAAGCTTCAAAGGCTTTTCCTATCAGGGGTAATGTTGATAAGAAAAAAGTTCCATGTAGTTGAATGCATGAGTTCTGTATGGCACATATGCTGGGGGAGTGGGCATATGGAATCTTGGGATCGTGAATTGTGTTCTTTAGGCATATGTTTGTGGTATGGACCATATGGTTAGGTTGCTTTCTTGAAGCAGATAACAACTGCAAAATATGGCATTTGGGAGGGTGGGTCATTTATGAGGGCATCTTCTCAATATAGAGCCTCTGGCTTGTGGAAAGTTGTTGTCTGGGGGAGTCGATTTCATAAATTGCGTGTTTTTTTTTGTTGTGCAGGATGGTTCAAGGATCCAGTTTTGGGTGGATGTTTGGCATGGAAAGAAGCTTTGCCATGAGTTTGTGGCACTTTCCAAGCTTGCTTTTCACAAAGGGGCTAAGGTTTTGGTTGTTATCTGGTGGTTGGTTTAAGGTTGATGATATGATGCGCTGCTTTTGTTGCAATGTTTTTGAACAAGTGACTAAAAAATATGTTAATGAAAAGATGGAAGATAGCCTGTGATTCATAGAGGAAATCAGGTGGCACCCTCTTCCGCTAGCTTCTTGACAATGACATTAGACTCTTTTCTTGCACGAGTAAATGAAATGTTTAATCTAGAGGCAGTGACCCAATGTCGTTCCAGAGAAAACGAATCCCCATGGGCCTCTCGAAGAGATCGGCATATGGTAGCGAAATACTCCTCAACAATGATATGGCCTACTCAAGCATCGCCAATAAAATGTAGGGCCTCTTTGATTGCTTTGGGTTTAGCTTGCACCAGGGAATATTGCTAGTTGTGACGTCTTTGATATAGGCCACCCAACTCTTTATGCAATGTCCCTGTTTGTAAGTGTGGCTTTCCTTTTTGGATTATTTAATAGGTAAATAATATGACCTTGGGTCACCCTTCTATCTTTTAAGGCCTGTTTGATTTTCAATTTCTTTAGTAAATACATTGTAAATGTATAATGATTATTTCCTTGGGTAATTCCTACACTGTTCCCCATCCATGATTTGACTGCCTACTTTTTTATTGCTAAAATCGAGGAGAATGCAAAATATAGGTGGGGCGCGCCGTGATGTATGTGGCTTATCCACACCATCCATCTGTTTTGCCAAATGAACTTAGTGCATGGACCAAAAAATGAGACGGATCCAATGTTCAGGTGGAACACACATTAGGAAAAAGGGAATCCAACACCTATCGTTAAAAACTTCTTAAGGCCATTGTTTCCTTTGCTGTGGGCCACTTGAGTGTTGGATCTGCCTCATTTTTTGGCTCATGTCTCAAAATATTCAAGTGAAACTGATGGCTGGCGCGGATATATCATATATATCACGGTGGGCCCCACAATTTTAAACTACTTCTTTGGACTGATTTTCGAGGTAAGAATTACACCGAATTTTTAAACAGGGTAAAAAAGTAATAATGACTTATTTCTAGGGTATTTTCAAAGGAAATGGAAAATCAAACAGATTAAAGAATTTGGAATATCATTGACGAAAATGGGAGGGTGAAGTGTGTATGGTAGATCATCTTTTCTACCATGTGAAGCATAGTGATGATTTCACTCGAACTACTCATCGGCTTTAATTCTGGTTGAGTGACTCATATTGAAGTTCTTCGGGAAATGCGAATTATTGCATTACTTAATTGAAATTCTCTCGGTTTCAACTGTGTGAATCAAATGGGATCTTGTAGGGGGATACTCTTAATGGTCATATCTACAAATGAAAGGATAGCTCCTCTTTTTAAAGTTGTGATGGTAATTTTGGCTCCACATGATACATGGGGATTAGTACAATTGATGAGAACCACGTTAATGCTGCTTACATTGGACCAGCCAACATTGCAAGAAAGATCATAGCTTGAGTTTTATCTTTAGGAACTGGAGTTAAGTTTATAACGCACCTCCCTCTAGCTATGGTTTGTTTTCAAGGTGGTTCATTAAATTCAATCAGATGGTTGCAAGAGGATCCGCTGATTAGGCATCATCTTCTCTAGACTACAAGAGATGGCGCACATCCTCTCATTTAAATGAATGCCACATATTCATTGAGCAGTTGTCCAACTAAGTTTTTTTTTTATCATCGTTGTTGTCATTGTTTAAGCCTTATCCCATCTATGGGGTCGGCTACACAAATCTTGTTCCACCATTCTACTCTTTTATCAATGACCATGTGCTCAGTTAAACCATAGGCCATCAAATCTTTTCTTACTACTTCCACCCACATCCTTTTGGGCCTTCCCCTTTCCCCTTTACATCCTTCAACTTGAACCAGTTCACTCCTAACCAACATAGTTCTCGGTCTCCATTTGAGATTTTTTTTGCCCTATGGTATGCACATATATAATTTTTTGAGATAATTGTAGTTCGTTACAGGTGTGAGTCATGTTGTTTATGTACTGCCTAGGACATTGTCCTCTTTTGGATATAAAAATTAACAACCTTTCATTTTTTTCTTCCTTCACTCAATTAATAGTAAAATTTCTCTTTTATCCTCTCCAGATCTATAAGTATTTTAGCCTATTGTCATAGTTATTGGTGAGAAGCTTTCATAGGAAATGAGACTGATGGGAAATCTCTAATGGTTGGCTTTCTTTATATTCACATCCAATCTATCCAATGTTACACCCCACCTGTCAATTCCCGAATATAAGAAGTATAGAACAAAGTATAACCAGTGTTTACCGTATCAGTATTGCATTACGTATCACACCCTTGGGATATGGATATGTATCGGTTATCGCACTGAGATATATCGTGTGTATCGAGTAATAAATCATACTTTTTAGGAAACACAGGGAAACATTGGTAAATTTGGTTGAATTTTTCAATGAAACTTTAAAGATCGTTAAAAAAGACCATAATACAGTTTTAAATCATAACATTACAAAAACAAAAGTGCACATAATAGGTTTTCTTTGTATAGGGTCTTATTATGCGCTGTTTGACTGAACTGATGCAACTATATTCAAAGTGAATTCATAACAGTTATAAATGTAAGAAGACATTTATGGAAACAAAGCAAATACATTCAAAACCAAAAGAAGAGAGAAATTTAGAGATATACTTGTGAATGATGTGTCTGTTGTGGTTCAGACCCACATAGTAATTAACATTTATTAATTATTTTAAAAATAAATTAATAATTATATTATCCAAAAAATCATCAACCACCTTTAAATGCTCTAAAGATGCAGCCAATTGACTGCTGATACAAAAGAAATTTCGGCTAAATTATTTTTAATATTTTTATTTTTTATTTTTAATTATTTTTTTGAAAAATCAAGAAAAATACATGAATCAGTAGATCAAGCATCATACATGTTTGAATTCGTGTTTGGAGTGTAAGATTGCAACCAATTTGGGAGAATTTGAGAAAATCTTGAATTTTCCTCAATTTCCCCGACCTACCCTCAAATTTCGAAATTAGAGTGTATGTGATGATGATTTCATTTAGCACTCTTAAATACTGTGAAATTGGACTCAATTGACCGCTATTAGAAATGAAAATTTGAAATTATATATATATATATATATATATATATATATATATATATATATATATATATATATATATATATATATATATATATATATATATATTTGAAAATCGTAAAAACTTCATGAATCAGTAGATTAGGCCTCATACATATTTGATTTCGTGTTTGGAGTGTAAGATTGCAACCAATTCAGGAGAAATTAGGCAAAATTTGAAATTTCCCCAATTTCCTCAAATTAGACCACCTACCTACAAATCTCAAAATCAAAGGTTCAAATCTTTGATTTTCGATGCAAAACATGAAGGATTAAGAATTTCTAACATAAAGATACTGATTTTGTATGATTTACACAAAAAAGGACTGAAATGCAAGAACACTCACTGAATGAGAACTAGCCCCAAATCTGGAAAAATCTTGATTCCACTTTAAATCTAAGTTTTTCTCCTAAAAGATTGTAAAAGATCGACCAAAATCCACCTACATTGTGTTTAGCAGAGAGAAGATTGAATAAGAAAGTAGAAAAAATGAATTTTTGTTTTTTTTAAGAAGGGAAATGTGCTCCTGTCGGGCGTCGACGATATTTGGCTATACTGACGGGTATCGTTGATACCATGGAATTTTACAATAGAAAATTCACCAATATCTTGCGATATTGACGATACATTGCAGGATACGAAGGATTTGAGACACTTCACCCATTTTTCGTATTGCCCATGTACGATACCGATAATATCGGCCGATATTATGATACTGTAAACATTGAGTATAAAATGTTGATTCTCCCTCAATTTTAGGCTACAGGTTAGCATTCTTTACATTCACATTGAGTCTCTATGATGTTCAATCCCACCCACCTATTAATTTTTTAATCTAAGAAAATATGGAGAGCAAAGTAATCTAAGAAAATATGGAGAGCAAAGTATAACATTGTTGACTATGAAGAAATTTGGGGAAGAGCCAAATCCACTATGGAGAAATGTGGTTTACATGAAGTATGGTTCATCTAAAGGGGGGTGGTTACTAGTCTTGGGAAGTAGAGGAAGGGAGACCATGTTGTGGAAAGAAATTGGCGAAGTTGGAAAAAGATATGATGGTGAAAGTAGTGCCATCTCGCACATTATTGGAAAGGAGTTTGGGAAGGGTGTCCAGTTCTTAGTAAAAGATGATAATATGCTTTTGGAGAGATGTTTGGTTGGATGATGATCTTCTTGAGTCATCTTTCCAGGAATTATTTCAGTTAGCTATTGAAAAGGAGGCAAAGATTCAAGAATGCTTATGAGATGGTGGGGAAGTGGTGGTTTGGAATATAAGGATGAGGAGAACCATAGAGATAGGAATTGGGGTTTATTTGCACATGTTGAGAGTCGAATGACGTGGATATTGATGTATTGTTTGATGTAGGGCTGAAAGTCAGGCGGGTTCAACCCGACCGACCCGTGACTGACCTGACATTGGGTTGGGCTTGGGCAGGAAATATCAAACTCGATCTCAAGCTTGGGCTATAAAAACTCCAACCCGATGAAGTTTGCGTCAGGCTTGGGTTGAGGTCTCGGGTTGCCCGACCCAACCCGAACCCGATCTATATACAAGTTACTTATAATTTTGTTATACTTTAGTTAAGTACACTTATAATATTTGAAATTTGATATGTTTGAATTTAAAATGCTTGAATGTTAAAAGAATAATTATCGTGTGTTTTAGCTTATTTGTTTAGAAAAAATGAAGTTCTTTACAATAAATAACTATATATATATAATTAATAAAGACATAGGTACAAAAAATAAGATGTGTATTGAAACATAATAACGAAAATATAACCCGACTAATCGGGCCAACCCAACCGAGCTCGCTTGGGTTGGGCTTGGGTTGAGAATTCCCAACCCGAGGTTGGGTTGGGTTGGGTTTGGTTGGGTTGGGTTAGGGTTGAGGTATAGGAACCTTGGGTTGGGTTAGGGTTGAGCACCAACCCGACCCAACTTGCCCGACTTTCAGCCCTAGTTTGATGATAGGAAAGTGTGGAAGTGGTTGACTAATGTCTAGTTTTTGGATATCTTTTTTCTCGCTTTTGACAGTGAGAGAGGGCAAATCTCCTCCATGTGCAAAAGTCTGGAGAGTCCTTATCCCCCCAACGTTGATGCTTTTGACGATTTGCTTGGGTCACCACATTTGATAAGATATGTAGATAACTCAAAGAAGTGGGATGGCATTGCCTATAAGGTATCATGTATAGGGGCGAAGTTGAATAAGTGGTTCATCTATTCCTTCATTCTGTGTTGGCTAGAGAGCGTGGGCTTCTTCTCTTCATTTTGGTGTTTTCATGGACTTTCAACATCTCAATTGGCAATACGGTGGATGAAGGGCTTGGTTGGCCCTACAAGGATTGTGAATAGTAGTGTTTAGAGCAGTGTTCGCAGTATCGGTATCGCGTTACGTTTCGCACCCTTGGGATACAGATACATATCGCGTATTGCTAGGGATATATTGGTTGTATCGCGTAATGTATCGCACTTTTTGGGAAACATGGGGAAACATTGGAAAATTGATTGAATTTTTCAATGAAACTTCAGGGATTGTTAAAATGGACCTTAATACACACATTTAAATCATAATATGTAAAAACAAAAGTCCACATAATGGAGTTCCTTTGTAAAAGGATCCTAAGCTATGCGCTGTCTGACTGAACTGATGCAACTATTGTTTAAATTGATTCCATAAGACATATAAATGTAAGAAGACATTAACGAAAACACAACCAATTCATTGACAAAGTAAAACAAGCAAGAGAGATGAGAAATATACTTATGAATGATGAAACTGACTGGATATCCTCCAAATGCAGTTTTGACTATCCTAGTTCAATGCAATACAAGCTATCCTATATGGCTTAAATCTATATGGGGACTCAAAAAAACTTAGAAAATAGCTAATTAGACTCAACAAAATATGACCCCTTAGCAAAGTTGGTACGCAGGTTGCCCATGATTTTTTATTTATTTATTTAGGGAGGAGAAGCTGGAAGAAAATCGAACAAAAAATCAATTTTTTCCAAAAAAATGGGGGACTCTTGTGTGGTTGGACGATACCTGGATGATATCGTCCAGGTATTGCTGATATTAAGAATCCATTAAAGGAAATATTGATGATATCTCAGCCGATATCGATATATTGCATGATATTATCGATATCGGCCGATAATATCGTCGATATGCAAGAACAGGTGGAATTTTTTGTGTCTCCAGGGGGGTTTGGTATCGCCGACTAGCGATATCGATACTATTGGCCGATATATCGGCTAATAGTATCGATACTGCAATCACTGGTTCAGAGTAGTGTTCGCAGTATCGGTATCATGTTACGTTTCGCACCCTTGGGATGCATATACATATTGCATATCGGTGAGAAATATCGGTTGTATCGTGGAATATATCGCACTTTTTGGGAAACATGGGGAAACGTTGGGAAATTGATTGAATTTTTCAATGAAACTTCAGGGATTGTTTAAATGGACCTCAATACACACATTTAAATCATAATATGTAAAAAAAAAGTCCACATAATGGAGTTCCTTTGTAAAAGGATCCTAAGCTATGCGCTATCTTATTGAACTGATGCAACCATTGTATAAATTGATTCCATAACATATACAAATGTTGCAAGACATTAATGTAAACACAATCAATGCATTGACAAAGTCAAATAAGTAAGAGAGTTGAGAAATATACCTATGAATGCAACTGACTACTGCCTAGACCCACATAGAGTTGCGCGGTGGCTCGTAATCATTGTCTCCATCTTGACGGGGTTGGGAATAGAACTACTGCTCCACATAACGACAGTATTGTGCCCAGGTCATAGTAGAATGGTACCGGTTAAGATACTCCCTGACATAACGCTGGTACTCATCCTCTCCAAACTGAACCAATACGCCCATCCGTGGGTATTGTGTAATCGTAACACTCTGTGACTGATATGGAATTGGGATGGGCATAGATGGTGCTCCAGAATATCCATATTGTTTGCCATGTGTACTGTGGCCCATGACCCTGCTCATATGCAGAAGGAAACTCCTGACCGTAGTTGAAAAATGATGTGCCATAGCTGCTGGAGTCGCTCACCGCATTTCCACCAGGTCTGTATCCATACTGTGGCATGGAACTCGAGCTCCCCTCCCCTGTCTGTGATCCATATCCATATTATGGCATGGAACTCGAGCTCCCCTCCCCTATCTGTGATCCATATCCATACTGTGGCATGGAACTCGAGCTCCCCTCCCTTGAACGTGATGTAGATCCAGAGTCACGATGTGCTCGATCCCTAGTGCCACGTAGACACCCACGACCGTAGGTGTCTCTCATCGAAATAGCTAATAGTCGCTCCTTTATATCTGTAAGTGGCTGGGTTTTCTGTTTCTCACGCAACTTTTTTCTAGTGTATGCTTTGTTGATTACAAGCTGCGGACGTGGTTCATTTGGCCGAGAACCGTAGTCGGTGTCCTATGTGACATGATCAAACTCTCTCTCCCCCGTGAATGGGCTAAGTGGCCTCTGAGACCGACTCCCAGTATGAGACTCGCTCTCGCCGCCACCATCCCTGTCATCATCATCATCTCTACCACCACCATCATCACCATCATTCGTCGTATCTGATAATGTCTCACCGCCACGTGACCCGCGTGATAAAGACTGTCACGGGCTCCCATCCGGATCCCTCGTCAAAGGGTCGAATGACTCAGGTGGAGATCTCTGCTCCTGTACATGGGCATCAACATCAATGCCCTTCTCTATCGCCTCCGCCTTCACATATGGCTATGGTCTCCCATCAGATGTATCCAAGTCGTCCGACCTAACCCACAAGTAAAGTGGGTCATCATCGTTCGCATCCACATAAGCGTGCTGTCCGATAGTCATCAGATCCAATGGGTCTTCCTCTGCCTTTCTTCTTCCTTGAGTACGGAACACCCTCTCTCGTAGCTTCATGTTATAGTGGCAGTAGACCAGCTTCTGGGGCTTGTCGTATCCTATCCGATTCTGCTTGTTCGTGTGGATCGGTGAGAATGTACTCCAATTTCTCTCACAGGGTGAGGAGGACACCGTCTGTGCCAACATACGAACAGCCAAGCGCTGCAAGACTTCGCAATCACAACCGTAGATGGCCCACCATTCACTTGCAAGAATTGTTTCTCATTACTATAATATTCACCAAAATAGTATGAAAACTATAATTTGCTTCGAAGAGATTGTATGAATTATGATGCACGCAACAACTCACATGGCATCATGGACGTCCTTGATCTTGTCGCTGCTTCATTCCCAAACATCCCCACAGCATCACGAAATCTAACAATCTGATAAATGTATGAAGTAATAATGGTAAGTCTAGAGTGTTTTAAGATATGAGATATGCAGACATATTTACCTCAGAACCGAAAGTGGCTTTCCCATCACAGTGGGGGAATAATTTTGCATACACCTCGTGCACTGCCTTCTTTAATGAGTTGTCTTGGTAGAGCTTGTGGGTGTAGTGGTACTTTGGATTAAAAAAGTAGGCTGAATGGCAACAACATACACATATTTACAGATTTAATCAATATAATGGTACATAAATATGTGTAAGTGAATGATTCAAGTATGTACCAGCCTTATGAAGTGGATGTGATAGTCTTTCCCAACGATCGTTGATTGTTTTATGCACCCATTGATACGACTTAGGATTTCTAACCTGGATGGCATCTTTCATCATTTGTATAGATGCATACAATGATCCCGTTGATGGAGTCACCTCATTGTCGACCATCCTCAACATGCTATATATAGGCTCGATAATGGCCAACACACTGCGCACGCGTTCCCAAAATGAATGACTCAATACAAGCTCCTCATACTTCCAAGTCACTTTCTTGAGACGCTTTTTCCATTCATCATACTTCTTAGAGGAGAAGAGCTCCCGTAGCCCCAGCTTGTGTTTCAAAATGCTCTTCAAGGCGATGTAATTTGTAGCGAACTGTGTCACCCCAAGCCGCACTATATCCCCACCACACCTTTTTCGCATCTTAGCCAACAACCATGTGTGGTTGTAAATATAACCCGTGATGAATCGTGCGTCTGTAATAGTCGTCTTTACAGCCGGCCTATCTCCAATCGCTTCTAACATTAGATCTATGCAATGGGCTGCACAAGATGTGCAGTACAAATTATACTTTTGTTCGAGATCCTTCCCTGCCTTCACAAAAGTGCTCCCATTGTCTGTCACAAATTGCACAATATTCTTTCTCCCAACATTGTCCATCACTTTGTACATTAATTTGTAGTTTGAATATTTAATTTTGTCGCTTGCATCTACAGATTTAAGGAAAACTGCTCCCTGCAGTACACCATCAAATTTATGATCGACATCTTCGTCGGTCCAGTCCAACTGTCACACATGACGGTGCAGCTATACATCTCTCATGACGGCTTGTACGAATCCACGTAGGCCTTCATCTCATTATGCTCTTCATCAAGATACGTCCCCATTATTTCACGGGGTGAGGGGGGCACCACACCCTTACCCCCTCGTTGCACTTCAGATATCATATTTTTGAAGTGCGGGCTCCCTGCTGCATTCGTAGGAACCTGATCGTATATGAAAAATCTCGCAATGAACTTTCCAACTTTCTTTCTCACATCCCCCCACTAAACATGTCTTTCAACTTCTTTTGTGTCCCCCCAGCCCCCTTATACGTCCTCGGCTCTGAAGGGGTATCCGGAATCCGCATACTACCACCACGTGTCAGTCCATAAAAACCTCCCCTTGTACTGCCCCTGGCCCCACTTCCCTCAGCTCCAGACCCACTCTCCCCCCCCCCCCCCCCCCCCCCATGCTCATGAGTAAACCCCTCAAATCTAGGCCTGCTTGCCTCCACCCTCCTCATTTGATCATCCTCCCAACATTCTCGGATTGATTCCTCAACCGCATGTCTATAATCTGGATCCTTGTCCTCATTTAGATCCACCACATCTTCTTCAACAAATGGTGGCCGCCCCAGCTCCTCCCTAATCTCCCTCTCTCTTGTAGCTCTTTGATCTCTTATTTTCACATTTTTTTTAAAGCCTCCCTAATCTCCTCCCTCACATCTTTTGGACATTTGGGGCAATCTTTAACATTTCTGTACCCACCTGCTAGATGCTCCTTCAAGCGGGTTACACCACCACTCTGTGACACACGGTCACAAAAACTACATATGGCCGTAAATCGGTTATTGGGGATAACACGACCATATTTCCATCCAATATCTGGCTGTCTCCCTCCTCTGCGCTCTCCTCTACCTTCTTCTGACATGTTTTACCTACAAACATGAAATCAACAAAAAACAACCACACTTAGGAATGGATTTACAATAATCTAACAAAAAAATTGAAAAAAAATAATTATTAAATATAATTATTAAAAAAATAATTAATTATTGTTGTTTTTGGGGGGAAAATGACGCAAATCGATACATCAACCCCCCTACGCCCTTACCATGTTGATTTGGATCCATCATTACTCTCAATTTGGGAGGAATTGGAAAATTTCGAAGTTTCCCCAATTTCCCCCAAATCGGGCCATATACACTCGAATCATGAAATTGGAGTATGTGTGATGTATTATTATTTACATAATAAATTTTAATTTGACTTAAAAGTGGATTGACAACTATTCCAAAAGAAATTTTCGAAAAAAATTTATTATTAATTATTTTTTTAATTAATTAGTAATTAAAAAATTAATTAAATATTTTCGATTTTGGGAAAAAATGTTGCCAATCAATAGATCAACACTCCTACATCCTTAAAATGCTGTTTTTAATCCAACATTGCAAATAATTTGGGAGGAATTGAGAAATTTCGAAATTCCCCCAATTTTCCCCAAATCGGGCCACATACACTTGAATCATGAAATTAGAGTGTATGTGATGTATAATTACTAACATAATAACTATTATTCTGACTTACAAGTGGATTTACAACTGTTACAAAAAAGTAAAAATCCGAAAAAAAATCATAATTAAGTATTTTTTAATTAATTAGTAATTAAAAAATTAATTAAATATTTTTTATTTTTGGGGAAAATGCTGCCAATCAATAGATTAGCCCTCCTACATCCTTAAAATGTTGTTTTTAATCCAACATTGCAAGTAATTTGGGAGGAATTGGGAAATTTCGAATTTTCCCAAAATTTCCCAAAATTTTCCCCAAATTGGCCCCCATATCGCAAATCTCTGAATCGAAGGTTGAAATACTTGATTTTTCGTGTAAAACATGAACAATCAAGTAGTTCAACTCATTTAAAACAAGTTGTAGTCGAATTGAACGAAAATAAAACGAGATTGGAAGAAAAAATCCTTACCGAGTTCAATAGTGGGCCACCTTTGGATTTCCTTCGAAAGCAACTGTATCCTTTGAGATTCTTGCAATGGAAGCTCCGTAATCTTCCTAAAATCAACTTAAGTAGGAGAAAATTGAGAAAAAATAGGCCTCCAGACATTTTTTCTCCAAAAAACCCAAAAAAACCTAACTTCTCCAACGTTCCAGCGGTTTTAGACGATACCTGGACAATATCGTCCAGGTATCGACGATGTCTGGAATCGTAAATAGAAAAAGTCACAATATCTTGACGATATATCGTGTGATATCGATACATAGTGCGATATTATCGATATCGCACGATATATCGTGCGATACCAATGAATCAGGGGTTTTTTTTTTTGTTATTACTGGGCCGATATTTATTGGTGGCCAGCGATACCGATATTATCGATACTGCAAACACTGGTTCAGAGTATAAATATCGTTATGTGTAGCAATGAGTATGGATACAGAAACATGTATCGGTATCGCCAATATTATCACCGATACTCGGAAAAATATCGTTGTTCGAGGGAAACGTTGGGGACATGTTGGGAAAAATGTGGATTTTTCAGTGAAACTTAAAGAGATGTCAATAGACATTTATTTACACATGGCGGAATCAAAATATTGCCAAAAAAATACTATACATAATAAGTTTCCATTTTATAGGGGCCTACCCATTTCTTGTAAAAAAAAAAAAAAATCAGTATAAAATAAATATATAAAATTTGTAGCCAATCAATAGATTGGCCACAATCATTAATATATAAAATTTCCGTATTATTTAACAGTGGAAAACACATTTTTCAATATAAAAATGAAAAAATTAGGATTTTTCTAATATCCCCCATTTTCACTTAAATGCTATTTTTTTTGGGCCAGAAATCCATTTCTATGCATGAGCTACAAACATTAATATATAAAATTTCCATATTATTTAACAGTGGAAAATACATATTTTCAATATAAATATGAAAAAAATTAGTATTTTTCCAATATCTCCCATTTTCACTTAAATGCTAATTTTTTTTGCTAGAAATCCATGTCCATGCATGAGACTCATGCATAGAAATGGATTTCCATTGCAATTCATGCTAACATTTGGAAAAAGAAAATGAAGTTTTTATGGATTTCCCATCACCTTTGAGTTCCGGCTCGACTTCATTTCGAGTCGAGATTTCTCCCCTACTCCAAACTTTGATTCAATTAAAACCAAGAGAAATCGAATTCACCTAAGAAATTAAAAAACAAAAACAAAAAACAAAAAAATGGAGATTTTTTGGGTCTTTGTCAATTTTCCATTTTTATGATCTCAAATTTTGCCTATTTTCAGATGTTTACCTGGTATCGGGGTTATTATCGCTGGTTCGGGGATATTATCAATGGTTATGCCAATACCAGGGAACTTTTGTAAGGGATTCTTCTCAATGTATTGCTGATATTGATAATATCGCCAAGTATCGCCAATATTATAAAAATTATTGGCGATATTTGGAAAAAAAATTCACGTCCAGCAGTTTTGGTATTGCTGATCTGGTGTTATCAATAATATTGGCGATATTAGATATTATTGATAATATCACCGATATTTGGAACACTGGTGAGGATTCCCTTTGGAAGATGTGCTTTCTTGGGATCTTGTGGGGCTTACTGGAGTGAAACTCTAGAATTTTTTGAGGACAATGTAGCGTTGGCAGAAGCTATTAAAAGAAGGATTCTCTGTATGATTATTAGTTGGATGATTATAAAGCCAAAATTTCTTGGGCTCTCAAAGGTGGATATGTGGGGGAATTGGGGAAGTTTTTAGTTGCGTGCTTGATGGTAGATTTATGTTTTCGTTGTTTCTTTTGTTTTGTTTTTTTTGTTTTTTTTTGTTTTTTTTGTTTTTGTATTTGTATTTGTATTTGTATTTGTATTTGTATTTGTATTTGTTTTTGTTTTTGTTTTTGGTTTTTTTTTTTTTTGTTTTTGTTTTTGTTTTTGTTTTTGTTTTTGTTTTTGTTTTTGTTTTGTTTTGTTTTTTTGTTTTTATCCTGTTGTTTGTAATGATGGGCCTGTTATTTGAGCGACAAAAGAGCACTGAGCTTGGGGCCTGCTATTCTTTCTGTAAGGTTTTTCTATCTTAATACAGTCATCAATTTTCAGTATAAAAAGAAGTATAACATCGTTGATACTCCCTTCTAAGTTAGGCTGCATTGGATGTCCTGAGAATGTCCAGCTGACAAGAGCTGTTACTTATGTCCAAATCAATATGCGGAAAATGTCAGGTTGGGATATTTATCCTTCCCAACTTTCACCAAAATTCCTCTGTTTGCTATCTGAAACATTCCACAAAGGATCAGTTCCAACTTTCACCAAAATTCCTCTGTTTGCTATCTGAAACATTCCACAAAGGATCAGTTCCAACTTTCACCAAATTCCTATGTTTTCTACCTGAAACATTCCACAAAGGATCAGTTCCAACTTCCACAAAAATATTTGTTCTTTTGTATGAGATTGGGAGTACGTTCAAAAAACTCTTAGGTCCCTTTCCCATTTAGAGCTGCAGCCTGTAGCCAGCCTGACAAAGTTCCAGCCCAAGCTTAGTTTGGGGTGTGTTTCTGCTGCATCTAAGGCCTCCGTGTTGATCTCAGCCTGCATGTTTAGGCATAATGAATAGTTAGGCTGCACGCTGGGCTAGGCTGGGTTCAGTTGAGTGCTCAGCTTACTGTGCGGATCCAGACAGGCCTTGGATGGCCCAGAGCACTGAGTACACCCAACTGAACCCACCCAAGCTTAGTTTGGGGTGTGTTTCTGCTGCATCTAAGGCCTCCGTGTTGATCTCAGCCTGCATGTTTAGGCATAATGAATAGTTAGGCTGCACGCTGGGCCAGGCTGGGTTCAGTTGTGTGCTCAGCTTACTGTGCGGATCCAGTCAGGCCTTGGATGGCCCAGAGCACTAACTGAGTACACCCAACCAGATGCAACACTAATCCCAGAATGTATTCTAGAATCTTGAATTCCAGGAAATAATTCCCTACTGCTTACTAGCTATAACAACCAAGTAGTTATATGTGGTCCTTCAATTTATCCCAAAATTTGGTATACCTGTCTTGACATGCCAGGACACATGTATCCCAAAAACCGTAAGATTTGAGGTCAGTTGCCAAATTTGTCACATGCCTTAATTATTATTCGATACTAAAAAGAGTATATTTATATCAATGGAAACTACGAATTTCTATTTTATATACCATCTCCCAATATATTATGTTTTTTCGTGTCATTACGCATGTCATATTCTATACTTATTCCTGTTTTCTCCTGCTGTCATACCCATTTTAATCAGGGTACCACTGTACCAGGACCTTGAGATTTTAAGGATGAGTGAGTGCAGCCCTTGGAATGTCTTCCTGTAATTTGGAAATTTCCTCCTATCAAATTTTGAGAGAGGCCAATAGCCTTGCTGATTCCTTGGCTAAGGAAGGGGTCTTGTCTCTCTATGTATTGGTGATTTTTATCTGTTGCCTTGATGGATCTTTGTAGCTTTTTCCCTGCATGTTTTTTTAGATAATTTTTTTGAGCCATCTGACACATGTACCAATGTGTTCTGGTAACATAGTGTCCTACCTTTTCCACGACAATGGAATTATAAAATTCAGTAAACTAAAATTGCACTTATTTATATAGCCCCATAATGCTAGTGCTTATCAAGGTGTTATTTTGTGGAATTTCAGCTCATATTCTATATGCTTATTGATTATTTTACTGTTCACAATCAAGTAATTATTTGATTTAATGAGGCTTTGAAGTCCAACTTCAGTCGTTGTTTGGGGATTCCTCCCTTTGTTGTAATTTTAGTCTTCCTTTTTAATGAAATTTCTAGTCACCCTTTAAAAAAAAAAAAAACGAGTTGACAATCATCATGCAATTACACTATTACAGGCTGAGCTCTACAGGGTAAGGAAGGAATTCGAGAAAGCAGAACCATTGTATTTGGAGGCTATTAACATTCTGGAGGAATCATTTGGGCCTGAGGATATACGGTAAGTCATAGAATTTTTTTTTCTTGGAAAGATTCTACTTGGATTTGCTGGAAAGTTTGAGGGTTACGTAGTTAATTCAGATGCCAAAAAATTGTACAAATTTTTTCTTCTTCTTTTGAACATTGGATCAGATTTTATTAAGAAAACAGAAGAAGAAGCATACAACAAGAGGGAAATTCCAAAAACAGAAAGAGAACCCCACAGAGAAGAAAACCAAATTTAGCACCACAAACCCAGCCCACACAACAGTACTTAGAAGTTAGAACTAGCCCCACAACAATTCAGCCCCTATCTTCAATCACCATATCCAGGATACAGGCCCCTGATTTTGCTCAGTCATCCACATCCCGCTTTGCTTCTCTGTGAATAGCATCAGGTGTGATTAGCTTCCCATGATACATCTGAGATGTCCTCTATAATGATTACACCAGTTTCTATTAATGAGTGATTGCCGAACAAGAATGTAGATTAGAAACCAGCCATTTTTTGAACTGTATCTGTATGCATTTAGATCCGTGCGACCTTTCGTGCATATGATGTATTTCTTTCAGTATGAATTTGTGGAGATCTCATTAAAAATAAAATACGAGCAGTAAAGTTGGAGAATGTATTCAGACAAGGAAAAACAAATTCTCTATGCAAAGAGCTGCTTTGTCACCTGCTTCCTAGCTAAGAGGTGGTTACTTCGTAAGAATATCTACTAACAGAAGCAACTGAAATATTTAGGCTGCATTTAAAAGTGGCAGGCTGCATGGCTCGGCTTCACCTTCAAATATGAGATGTTGTTAGTAGAGTCACACCCCACTGTCACCCTGCCAGGGAAGTTTGAGGAGAATATTTTTCTCAAGCCTTCTCTTAAAGCCCTCACTTGCACCTCATTCGAGTAGGAGTAGGGCTGTAAATGGTCGGGTTCGGGGCGGGTTTAGCCAAAACCAGACCCGCCCATTTACTAAACGGGTCTGGGTCCAAATTTTAGACCCAGACCCTTTTACTAAATGGGTGGGTCTGGGTCGGGTCCAAGTCAACCCATCAGACCCATTTATAAATGGGTTCGGGTCTGGTAGAGGGAGATCCACCCAGACCCATTTATAAATGGGTCGGGTCTGAATTAAGTATGTACGCATTTTACAAGGCTTAAAACTGGATCTGGACGGGTCTGGGCTGGACGGGTCCCTTGAAACATAGACCAAACCCGCCCACTTACTAAATGGGTTCGGGTTGGGTAGGAAACCAGACCCAGACCCGTTTAGCAACTGGGTCTGTTCTTGCCTTCTTGGACCCAGACCCGTACCATTTAACAAATGGGTCAGGTCTGGGTTGGGTCCAGGTACCTCATCGGGTCTGCTGACCCATTTACAGCCCTAAGTAGGAGCATTCCCTAGCTGCCCCAGAGATGTCCTTATGCTTTCATCTTTAAGAACACCAATACCCTGCAGCCCACAATTGATAAAGGGAGAACCATCAAAGTTTAACTTCCAAACACTGATTGGTGGCAGTTTCTGTGCTGCTTTCTTTTGGGAACCTTGTAAATACCTTGCCCTGTTGTGTTCCAATACTTAAGTACATCTGATTTGTTCATGCACTTTGATGACCTCTACTTGCTTCCTGATGGCGCCAAAACATTGTCAAAGATGCAGTTGTTTATTTCCTTTAGACAACCCAAAGGATAGCAAAAGGGAGAATTCTCTAAAGAAAAATTTCTCTACATGTACTGTCCTTTGCCAAACTTTTGAGGACACATATTGTGCATGCATTGTTCTGAAGTATCCCGATATTATCTGTATCTCCAGCTCAGCGATACCGATAACACTGGTAGTGATACCGTTAATGCTAGCAGTATAAAAAATTCTAGGCATCACCAATATATCACTAAGTATTGCCAATGTATCTCCAATATTTTCAATTGTGTAAATTTCAGGTCTCTTTTTTTTTTGAAAGATGACAAAAAATTTATTCAAAGCTGCCGCCAAAGCGGAAAAGAATACAACAAAAAGAATGCAAAGAAGAAAAAAATCAAAGGCCCAAAAGGGCAGCTATAACAAAAGGATCCAAATCCTTTAAACCTGAAACTCAATCCTTAACCCATATTAGAGCATTCCGAAATGCACATTCCGCTGACTCCGCCTTGTTTTCAAAGCATCTACAATTTCTCTCCCTCCAAATAGCCCACAGAGATGCCATGGCAGCCCATATGCCATACCGCCTTACCCTCCCTACCAATGCCTCCCTTGTCCCAAGAGGCCAAAAAAGAGGGTATAGAGTCCGGCATAACCCAGGCCACGTTAAGGTTCAGCAGGAAAGACTCCCACATCTTCCTAGCAAAGGGCCAGTGAATAAACAGATGATCCACTGACTTTGCATCTCTCATACACATGAGGCAAATGTTCGGGATCATCATGCCTCTCTTACATAAGTTATCAACGGTGAGGATCCTATTCCTACCTACCAACCAAACAAAGGCGGCCACTTTAGGGGGAGCTCCGTATTTCCAAAAACGGTGATTATTCGATTTGGGGGAAGCCGGTGAAGATAAAATTTTATAAAAGGACCGCACCGAGAAGCAACCCGATTTGTGACCTCTCCAAATCAACAAGTCACCGTTGGAGTTGTCTGAGCACCGAATTCTGCCAATCCAAAAGACTGATGAACATCTTAGCTTCGCCGTCATTGCCAATGAACATCTTAGCATCGAATTTCAGGTGTCTCTTATATTGACAATGTATCAATATCGCCAATGCATCACCGGTATTTTTTGTTGTGTTAATTTTAGGTGTCGCTTTGTATTGTTAGTGTATCGGCAATATTTCGATAATATCATTAATTTACTACCAATATATTAATATCGCCAAAAATCTGTTTATTTAAAAAAAAAACCATTTCAAATTTTTTATGGGTGCATGATTTTATGATGAAATGCATGTTTGTATGCGAATATATGTATGCATGCTTGGATGGATGGATGTATGTATGCATGGATGGATAGATGTTTGTATGCATGGATGGATGGATGTATGTATGTATGCATGGATGGATGGATGGATGAATGGATCATGGATAGATGGTTGGATGGATGTGTGTGTATGTGTGTGCATGCATGCATGGATGGATGAATGGATCATGCATGTGTGTTTGTATGTGCATGCATGGATGGATGTATATATGCGTGTGTGCGCGTGCACACGTGCATGGATGGATGGATGGATCATGCATGTGTGTTTGTATATATGTATGTGCATGCATGGATGGATATGGATGCATCTCCTGAAGTTTCACTGAAAAATTCCACCATTTTCCCCATGTTTCCCTGCATTTCTGGGAATTGGCGATATTACTGGTGATAACAATATTGTTTCCATATCCCTATCTAGTGAAACTTGTAGCTATACTGATACTTCGAGCACTGTGTGCATGCTTCTTTGCATCACCAGTGAAATTCCAAAAGGTATGCTGTTCAGTTTGTAGTTCATTCCTTTACTTTGCAACACCAATACTATCTACATGTACTTTGTTTTGTGCCATTGAAGTTTTGAACATGTATGTGTTGTTTCTATTTTTTATATAGTCTTATGTGTATCTCAATTAAAATGAGTTCTGTGTTGTATTGATCTTGTGGGATAAGCTGCAACTGCTTGGTACGATGCCCTATCCATAATTTGTAGGAAACTGATGGTCATGTTTTATGCAGAGTTGGTGCTGCTTTGCATAACCTTGGGCAATTTTATCTTGTACAGCGAAAACTTGAGCAAGCTCGGATATGTTATGAGGTATCAAAACCTTTAAATTGGGATTGGTTACAGTTTTCTTGTTTCCTGTCCATTCCAGTTTAGTGACTGTAGCACCCCTTTAACAATTGGTGACTGAGGGATGTCATGTGATTTTTTTTTTTTCTTTCTGGACAGATCTTTTTCAGGCTATGTAAAAGACAGAATTAAAGTAACAAGGGAGCTAGGGCTGAAGGAACTATAATACATGAAATATAAAGAATGAACTAGCCATGGGGTTGAATTACATAGCATGGGAATAGATCAGCATCATCTAAGCCTTATCCCAACTAATTGGGGTCGGCTGCATGAATCCTTTTCCGTCAGTCCTCACTGTCAAGGGCCATAAGTAAGACCATTGTTCATCAAGTCTTTTTTTACTACCTCCACCCATGTCCTTTTGATCCTTCCCTTTGCCCTTTTAGAGCATTCGTCTTGTACCAACTCAATCCTTCTAACCAGTGCAGTTCATGGTCTCCATTGCACATGACGATCTAAGTCAGTAAGGGAGCAGATAAATGTGAAAAGCATTGATTGTAATTTTGTATTAATTATCATATTATTTTAGCAATATCTTGTTAAATCCTGAATTGATGTTTGAAAACTGAGGTTTGCTAATCCCACATGCACCTTTGTTATCTTGTTAAATCCTGAATTGATGTTTGAAAACTGAGGCTTGCTAGTCCCACTTGCACCTTTGTACATACATGTGAACACACACATGCACACACAGAACATGAGCGCGCGCGCGCACATACATGCACATCAGAGACACCCGCATTGCATTCCTGAGACTAGCATCTCCCCCTGCCCATTCAAGGAACATATTTGTATTGGGCATGGGAACAGAACCTAACCATTCAAGGGAGGGAGGGAGAACACCAGATTGGATCTAAAAATTCCTAGGCTTAACCTAAATAGACCAGTTCTTTTTCCCTTTTTGGGTGGATGAGTTGGGTAACCCAGTTAGTGTGGAGGGAGGGAGGGCTTGGATCTGCAAATGTCCTGGACTTAAGTAGCCCATCCTTTCTTTTCTTTTCTTTTTTTCCCCTTTCTGGGTAGATGAGTTGTGTAACCCAGCTAGTCTTGTGGTGGTAAAGCCAGAGGATGAAGCCCAGGAATTGCGCTTGCCAAATCCCCTTCTACGACTATTTGATTGCAATAAAACCACCTGATTTCAACAATCCCCACCAATAGTGCACAGATCTCTGCCTTGTTAGAGTGCAACTCCGATTGGACCACAGAAAGCCCAAAGGATGTGGCCACCTTTGTCATCGATAATGTCCTAAGTGCCTGAAAGACCTGGGTTCCCATGGGAACACCCATCAAAGTTCCAACTTCAATCTGTCCCTTTTGAGGACTCCACTTGGTAATACAACTTGACTGCACTGTCTGTGAATTCCAGTCCCCACTCTTTTTTTTTTTTTTCCTGAAGATCATCTAGCCTTCTAAAATTCTTTGCGTGATAGGGCCCATGGATTTATTTTACCCTCGTTCTTTTCCACCAATTGGATTTATTTCAACCAAAGAAACCAATATTAAAACCCGATTGGCTCACACATAAAACCATCCAATCATCTTTCAGGATCTTTATCCATGCCTTTAGTAGTTTGTCCCTTCTTTTCCCTCAAATTTGTTATTTGTCAATTGAATGTTATGTTATGTTTTACCCTCTCATTTTGTTATCCAAGTCTGACAACAAAGAAGATGATCAGTAGTGTCATGAAAATTGTGATCTTTATTTCCTCGATTCAGGGAATGGTACATTTACTTTGATTTTCTAAATCTGTTACTAGCAATGAGGATCAAGTGGTGTTAGAGCATGCGTCCAATCTCACCGTTAGAACAAAGGTTCGATCTGGGAGCCTTCTATGCTTTGATGATTGCACCATCAACCACGACACCGTCATATCCTTTGTTTGATTGCACATTTACCCTTTTCCTTTTTTTTTCTCCCTTGTCTATGCTAACTGTGTTTGGGTCATGACCTTTGATTCTTTGGATGAGTACTTCAAGTCTGTTCCTGGCCACTTGAATTTTGATCTTTCTCCCCTTGACAATTTGACCATTGATTCCCTCAATGGTAGTTTTCACGATCTCCATGTCTGCAACTCCAACAAAGACAGCCTCAAGCAAGTGTTGATCTGCAATCCACTAGGGCAACAACTTCTGTTAGAGTGCTGAACATTTAAAAAAAATGTGGTTCTCAACAAGTACTTTTTCCTTCTCTTCCACTCCACAACACGAAAACCCCCTCTTAATCCTTGTGATCCAGCCTTGAGATTCTGTTTTTATGTTCATTTGCTACACTAAAACAACGACATGTGTGTACTTAAAGAATTTTATATCCATATGTGTTTTGATTCATGACTAGCTTTGGGTAGTTTAGAAGAAATATCAAATGCAAAGAGAACCCCTCAGTTCATTTTTTATATCCATATGCAAGGATTAAGAGGGGGTCGCTCTTTCTCCCTACTGGACAGGTTTAAAAACGTGGTCCTCGACAAAGTGATACTTTTTTCTTGTCTTCCACTCTGCGACACGAAAACCCCCTCTTAATCCTTTCTAGCCTGTTCACCATCCTCATGGAAATGTCATATAATAAATTGCCATGTTGGATAGTTCCCCTTTAATGCATGTGATCCAGCCCTGAGATTCTGTTTTTATGTTCATTTGCTACTCATTCTCAAACAACGACATATGTGTGCTTAAGAACCCCCTCTGTTCATTTTTTTTCCCATCTGCCTTGGGAAGCTGGAATGTTTAAAAATACCCTTAGAATTTTCTTTTGTTCTGATCAAGTAAAAGCATTTGGTTTCATCTAGGTGCGGTTTGCTCAGACGCTTTCTTTTATTTGATTTTGATATGCATCTCTCTAAATGAAACTCCATGCTTCTCAATGGTCATTACTGTGGTCCTTTTTCTTTCATAGGGGCATTTGTGATGATATTTTGGTATTGCCTGTATGATTGCATATTCCATTTCACTGACAAGTTGCTTTGTTGCTGTTTGATGTTTTCTTTGGCAGCGGGCTTTAAAGGTATGAACCCAGTATTCCCTGATACTCATTTTGTGTTCTTTAGATATATTACTTATTATGTTGAAACCATACAGTCTCCCCCCTCCTTTTAGACTCAAAGATTTCATTAGCATCTTCATTGGCATATCATTTATCTGACCCCCCAACTGTAAATTTTTATCTTGAACATCAACTTATGTTTTTGCAGATAAAGGGGCGTGTTCTAGGCTATGGCCATACAGACTATGCAGATACAATGTATCATCTTGGAACGGTAATCACTTGGACCCATGTATATTGGTAAATGAAAGCACTAAATTCCATACATCAGTTAAGTCAGAAGTTTTACGTACTAAGCGTTTTATTTGGATGCTGGAAAAAGTTTCTGTGATTAGGAGTTGATATCTTGATGATTGTATATGACATCTGTCCTGAACTCCTATCTTGTCCATAGTTTTTTACCTGAATATTTACTTGTTCCTTATTTGGGAAAAAAACTTGCTTGATGTTTATTTCTTAGGTGCTCTATCTTCAAGGGAACGAGAAGGATGCTGAGGCTCTTATTCAGGATTCTATAAGGATATTAGAGGTCCTCCTTTGCTTTATTACAAATTATGCAAGTATCAGCAAATCTACATACCCAGATTTGCTACCTTTCCGCAGTTCACTTTGTTACCTTAGTGTTGTTGGAGTGTGTAGGAAGCTGGCCTTGGGGAATCAATGACATGCATAAAGAGGTTAAGGTATCTTTCTCAGGTACATTTTTTTAATCATCTGCTTTAACAAATTTCAGTGCCATGTTCAATGTTCATATTATTGGTATTGTTACATATATTGATGACCACGGATATGGAAACATGTATTAATGTTGCTGATATTACTGCCGATATTTAGAAAAATATCGCTGGCTGAGAGAAACATTGGGGAAAAGGTAGATTTTTTTTAGGGAAATGTTAGGAGATGTTAAAAGACACATGTTTACACATTTAGGAATTAAAATATTGCAAAAACCAACTATACATAATACGTTTCCATTTTATAGGGGCCTAAAGGGTTGTTTGGCAATGTGAATTTGAGTGCATTTGGAATCTAAAAGTCGTTTAGCAGCATGGACTCAGAGGTATTTGAAATACACAGTTTTGTTGTGTTTTAAAATCTCTCGCTTTTGCTGTGATTTGGAATCTAATGCCATTTTGTTCCTTTTTAGAGGCAGGAGAGTCGCACATGTAACAAAGATGTTACCAAGCTACTAATCTATTATACACGTGGCACGTTGATGATACCCTATAAAACAAACAAATTATTGGCTGCATCACTAAAATTACATCAATAGAATGATCCAAACAGTCCAAACCTTGTCCATGTAAATTGACGGTTAAAAAATGTTGGTGTGTCGCTCATTTGTGATCCTATGCTCGTGGCCCACCCAAAGCTCAGAATTTCGTCTTTTTTGGCCAAAGTATATAGTTCAATGTGATTGTTACAATCATTCTGTCAAATATCACATTCACTGATTTGGTATATTAAAGTTGATTTAGTAATCCTATTCAAATTCATGTAAATATGCTACAAAATTTCAATGGACTCCTATTTTTGGATTCCAATGCATTCCAAATACAAGCTACCAAACACAACTGAATATTTAGAATCATCTTGATTTGTGATTTGGATTCGAGTGTGTTCCAAATACAAGCTCTCAAATGGGCCCTAAACAATGTGCTGTCAGAAAAAGTAGTGCAATTGTAACCAAAATGAGTTCATATCATTCAAATATCATATCATGTAAATAATAAAACATAAGCAATAAATTCACAGACCAAAGAGAATGAAAACGCATACCTTTGCCTCAAACTCACATGGAGTTTATGAGGCGGCTCAAAGTTGTTCTCTCTTTCCCACTACATACATACATGATACATCCATGCATGCATCCATCCATCCATACATAGATACATTATACATCAATGCATCATACATAAATACATAGAAGATGCATCCATGCATCCATCCATCCATCGATCTTTCCCTCCATCGATCTTTCCATCCATACATATATACGTACATACAATGCATACATGATACATCCATACATGCATAACACATACATGCACACATACATGCATACGTAATTAGCAAACAACATAAAAAATAAACAGATTTTTAATTTATTTTTCATAATTTTTAAATCATTCAACGATAGGCCCTATATCGGCTTTAATGCTGTCTATATCATCGATATAGATAAATATATCTATTGGCGGGTCACTGATATTATCGGCAATATTTTGCTGATAGTAAAAATTAAAATTTTTTACCCTAGTTTTTGTATTGGCCACCTGACGATACTAATAATATCATCGATATTATAGATAATATTGGCGATATTTTGGAACACTAGTCATATTTAGGTTGGTTTTCATATTGGCTTTTCAATATTTTAATATTATTAGTAAAAAGGAACAAAATTTTAATTAGGTTTGTTATCTTTCAAAAAAAAAAAAAAAAACGAGGAAGATTACTAGGGTTCGTAAGTAATTGAAAGGGAGATTCAACTAATAGTTCAAACACACATGATCTCCGACATCCTGCATTGAGAGATGCATAGGGGTGCTCATGAGGAAGATCTTGAGGTCGTTCGTGGGGAAGATCAAGAAGAGAAGTAAAGGGAAATATCAACATATGCAATACAAGTGCAAAGGGGAGACAGATCGCAATTTATCAAAAGGAGAGAAGTAGCAAAAGCACCTCGGTAGCCGTGGGGTTGTGGACAACTGAGAGATGTGAGCCAGTGTTTTAAATAGCTACGCTATGTAGCGTGTAGCTTACGCTACGTAGCGTAGCTTAGCCTAAACGCTACGTAGCTCATGAAAATAGCTTAAGTTGCGTGTAGCCTACGCTACATGATTAATTTGGATACGCTACACGCTTCATAGACTATGCTACACACTACATAGCTCACATTACAAGTCATTTTTCATGATAACATTAAAATCAATCATTAAAAATTATTTGTTACATAATTCTATTTCAATGAAAATTCATTAGTCTTTTCGATGCTTATAGTAAAATAATATAAGAAATAGTTTTAAATCGGTTTTGTTGCTCTTTCTTCACTTTTATACTTGATCATTGCCCTTGCTATTACTTTAGGTTGCATCTGTTGCACCAAATATCATGAAATTTTGTTAAATTTTATTATTAATCATCTAATTTGGTGCAACCAAGTGCGACCTTGATTAAAAATCTAAGTGTTGTGTAGCTTCCGCTACACGCTATGTAGCTTACGCCTCACGCTTCAGAGAGGTGAAGGCTACGCTACACGCTATTCGCTATTTAAAACACTGATGTGAGCAGAGGTGGGGCTATGAGAGAAGGCGAAGGTAGTAGTTAGGAAGGAGAGATGCAAAGGGGAAGAAGCATGTTGATGTGGTAGGGAAAGGGAAGATGCTTGTGGAAGATAGCGGTGGAAGGGAGGTTACCAAAGCTAATGACGGGAAACGAAGAGTGGTTCGTTGTTCGGACCTCTTTAAGAGCTTCTTACTCTGTTTATGGAGAATTACTTGGTAGGGTGGACAGAGTTGAACTTGAGAGGCTGTTTAGAAGAGTTGCATTGGTGAGGGAGGTGGCGATGGCTAAGATGATCAGGGTCTGAGGAGGCTAGGGGATTCACCTTTGTGCGGCTAGAGAAGGCGAAGGACATCTCTTTGATGCTGAAGGCCTTACATGAAAGAGATATGAGGGGTTGAAGCTCTTTGTCTAGAGGGCAAGATATGGACTCAAATCGGTGAACCACCAGATAGTTAATTAGCTGGGAAAGAAAGGTGGTAGGGATCAAGATGAGAAGGTGAGGAAGGGAAGGGGAAGTGAGAAAGGGGTGGTGAGGGTTGAAACATCCTATAGGGATGCAGTGGTGAGCAAATCTCCCTAGGGGATGGGGGGAAGCAATCTAGGTTGGTGAAGAGTTGAAGGTGTAGGAACATGGAGCAAGGAGGAGAAGTGGATGTGGAGGGATGATGATGGAGGTGGGCCGATGGTGAGGGTTCGTCCCAAGGTGGTGGAAAACGCATGGAAGGCTCTCCAACTGAGTTTGGTGGCGTAGGTTCAGGGAGGTTCTACTGTAGAGGAGGTGAAAAAATGGTTGATCGAGATGGAAGGAGTGGAAGATCATCACAATGTCCTTAGGCCTCTATGTTAAAACAAGGTTTGGATATCCTTAAGCTCAAAGGTGGAGGTGGAAAAAGCTCTCAACACTAAGATGATGGTCGGAGAAAGACCAATTGTGGTTTGTTAGGTGGGTAGAGTGGTTCTTCGAATGCAAGGAGGTTTGGTTTTAGGTGTGGAATCTGTCGTTGAAGCTATGGTTTAAGGAAGCGTTCCTAACATAGATCTAAATATCGGCATCATATTAGCCGATATGGCCATATCGTATCCATATTATCATGAGACGGTATGCGATAAGGGGCCATATTGGCCTGATACAAAAAAACCTGACCCGTATCGGTCGGTATCAGCTAATAGAAGCCAATACGCCTATAAAATCCCAATTTTGATTTTTTTTTTTTTTCAAAATTTTACTCACGTTTCCTCTTCTTTTTTCATTTAAACCATGGAGGAAGCTTAAAAACTCATTTTAGGCTAGATCTAGACCTATTTTTAGATAAAAACAAATGATTTGAATGGGATTCAACAAATTAAAGCGAACTGGAAAAATCGGAAAGAAGGATAAACCTTCACTTTCTTTTTTATATTTTTATCTTCTTTTTATTGTATTTCAATGTAATGGGCCTTAATTCACCAAATCATGCTCGATTTGTGTTCAATTAGGGCCTATTTAGTTGACCTTCAACAAGTCAAACCGACAAACGATATTCTCATAAAAGAATGGTCCAATGCACCATCATCAAATGTCCAAAATACAAAAAAAGAAAAGAAAAGATGAAGATAGATTCTTGAATATCTTATTATTCTCTTTTTTTTTTTTATCCTGATATTATCCTTAATTCTTAAGATTATTATTATTTTTTTTTACCGATACGAGCCGACATGGTCCGATATGGACTGATACCGATACGCGACTCTTGTATTCTATCAATTTTTGGCCAAGCCAATACGCCCCTCGATACCGATATTCAGAACCATGGTTCCTAATGATGGGGTCATGCATCAAAGAAGTGGTTGCAGTGGACCCGATGGCAGAAGAAGGGGCGGAAATTAGGATGGTGAGGGGGCGGAAATTAGGATGGTGAGGCTTCATGTGAGAAGACAATGAAGCTCTCTGACACGAAAGTGGATACAAATTGTTGTTGGGGAGGTCAAGATTGTAGTGAGGTGGTCAAGGAAGAGGTGGGGTTCAAACAGGGATGAAGGGATAAGCAATGTTGGAGTTGTCGGTATCGTTATAAGTTTCGCTGGCTGGAGATAAAGATAAAATATCGTTATTGCCGATAATATCATCGATAACTAGAAATGCGAGGAAAAAGGTGGAAACATGGGGAAAATGGTGGAAATTTTTCAGTGAAACTTTAGGATATGCCTAAATGCACATATTTGCATATTTAGGAATAAAAAATTGCAAAAAGGATGCATTACATAATAAGTTTTCATTTAATGGGGCCCAAAAAGCATGCGTTGACCATTAAAAACCTTTTGTGGGCCACAAAAGTTTTGGATCAAGATTGCATTTGTTTTTTTTTTTTTTTTTCCTTTCATCCAAGTCTGTTTGACCTTATCTATAGGTTGGATGGTTAACAAACATCGCGGTGGACTCTAGGAAGATTTTAATGGTGGGTGTTCATCGACCACTGTTTGCTATGGTGTGGTCCACCTAAAAGTTATTTCTTCTTTATTTTTTGGACCATGCCTTAGAATAAGGTAGAAAAATATATAGCATGGATATGTAATGCATGCATTGAGATGGGCCCTACGGTCAGGGTCGCACCCACATCGCTAGTTTCGGGGCAGCAGCCAAGTCGCCCTCTAGCAACTTTGCCCCCAAATCCGAAACAGATTGCTTTGTGTGCCACACACCACCGATCTTCGTTGTGTGTTGACATCATCAAGTTCTATTGGCCCCACCATAATGTATGTGTCATATCTATACCGTCCATCCATTTTATGAGACCATTATAGGTCATGAGCCCAAAAATGAGGTAGATCCAAAGCCTGAGTGGACAATACTACAAAAAACAATGGGGATTGAATGACTACCATTGAGAACTTCTTGGGGGCCATAGGAGTTTTGAATGAATATGATATTTGTTTTTCCCCTTCATCCATCTCTATGTGGCCTCATGAACGGGTTGGATGACAAATAAACATCATAGCCCTAGGAAGGTTTCAACAGTAGGAATCATTGTCCCCACTGCTTTCTACAGTGTGGTCCATTCGAGCTTTGGATCTGCCTCATTTTTGGGCCCATGACCTAAATTGATCTCGCCAAATGGATGGACCGTGTGGATATAACACATATATCATGGTCGGGTCCACGGAACTTGGTGACGTCCACATGCCACCGAGGTTGGCACACCACGCAATTCGCTGCAGCCTAAATCTAGGCTAACCAGCAAGTTGGGTGGGACCTTGACCTTGAGGTCAACTCGATGTAATACGAGTATGTACACTGTCTAGGGCTGTAAATGGGTCAGCGGGCCTGATGGGGTACCCAAACCCTACCCATTTAGAGTTGACCCAAACCAACCCGTTTGTTAAATGGTACGGGTCTAGGTCCAAGAACAGACCCAGTTGCTAAACGGGTCTGGATCCGGTTTCCTTTATATTAGGCTCGACCCGACCCGATCCTAACCCATTTAGTAAATGGGCAAGTTTGGTTTATGTTGTAAGGGACTCATCTAGGCCCGAACCCGTCCAGACCCGGTTTTAAACCTAGTAAAAATGCTTGCATATCAAATCCAGACCCTAGACCCATTAGACGTGACCCATTTATAAATGGGTATGGGTGGACATCCCTTAACCAGACCCAAACCCATTTATAAATGGGTCTGATGGGGTTGACTCAGACCCGACCTAGACCCACCCATTTAGTAAAAGGGTTTGGGTCAAAAATTTGGGCCCAGACCCATTTAGTAAATGGGATGGGTCTGGTTTTGGATAAACCCGCCCCAAACCCGACCATTTACAGCCCTAACACTGTCAATTCATTTTAGGGCATGGGCCAAAAAATGAGGCAGATCCAAATCTAAGGTGGACCACACCACAAGAAACTGTGGTCATTGAACGACCACCATTTAAAACTTCTTAGGGGACACAAGTTTTCAAGCAGATATTTGGTTTCCCTTCATCTAGGTCTTATGTGATGGAACAGTGGGCCCTAAAAAGTGGTTGGATGACAAATAAACATTACATTGGGCCAAAGAAATTTTTAATGGTAAGCATTAAATCACCACTGTTTTCTTTAGTGTGGTCCACCTGAAATGTGGATCTGACTCATTTTTCGGCTCATGCCCTAAAATGATCATCCAAAATAAATGGACGATGCGGATAAAACACATGTCATCATAGTGGGGCCCACAGAGCACAAGTGACTCATGTGCAGCAGTCGGCCCCTAAAAAGGGCTTCGGGAAGCCATTTCTGAAAACATAAACGAGGGTTTCGGTCCTTCTAGAACCCTCAAAACCCTAAAATCTCTTAAATCTTCACCAAATCTCCAAAAATAATGAGGATTTTCGCAGATTCTTCGTCGAAATCGCCATTGCGTTTGAAATTTATTATCTATTCCAAGGGAAAAGGGGAGATTGGATATTTTTTCACACTTATGTAAGAACAGTGCACCGCTGTCGATCGATCGATTAGCCCATCAAATGCTACTTCCAATTAGCCAATCCTCTTCTACAAATACCGGAATGCACTCTCTTACGTGGATCTGAAAGTTTTTCCCTTTTTTCATTTTGTTTCAATTTTTTGGGTATTTACACAGTCTTGTCATTCTCGATAACATTGGCCCTTTTATTATCAAAATGAGTTGTACGCTAGGGAAAAGGTAGAGGATATAGTTGGCCATGGAATGTTGGAGATGGGTTCTATAGGGCTCGGGGAGGGTGAAAGTGTGCACCCTCAATGCTCCAGCAGAGTACTAGATGGAGGATGCATGGCGAGCGGCTCTCCCTTGTTAGAGGTTGGCTGCCGACGTTGTGAGGGTGAGACGTGGACAGAGCGTGGTTAATGCTTTGGTGGTGTCAGGTAGCGAAGCAACGTCTGTCGGGATGCATGGTGGGTCAAGTGAACACGATGGGGGAGATGTCAGCCTTGAGTGCGTGGCTTGGGCACCTATGCTAGAAGGAGGACACATGTTGGCTTGGGGGGAAGCCTTGAGTTGATGGTCGTCAAGGTGTTCAATAACGGTAATAGCGGCCATAACGGCCATGGCCGTTACTATTACGATATGGGCTGTAATGGCCCTCATAACAGCCGATCTGGCATTTTTTTTCTTTTTCTAAAAAAACATGTTTCGAGACCGTTATGGGGCCGTTACAGGCAGTTCTTTCTGTAACAGTCGTTTCGACCCTGTAATGTGTAATGGTTATGGCCTTTACTGTTATGGAAGTTATGTAACCATTTTTTAATACCTCGATGGTCGTAGCTTCAGAGGACACGTGTCAGGGTGAGCTTGCGATGTGTTTTGAGTGCAGTGGCGACTTTTTACCATGTGCCTTAGGGGTGATAAGGTCTTTGCACGTGCCCTCACCCATGTGTTTCTTTATCTCCCGAGGTGACATGCGCGCTTTCAAAGTTAAGTCACCGCACATGTGAGACCTTTATATGCCCCAACGAGAGAGATGGGGTTTCATTTCTAGAGAATATTGTTGTGCTAGCCCAGTTTCCTCATGCGATTTGGAGATGGTTTCAAGTGATACTTAGATGGCAATGAAGTTGCTCGGGTAGGAGGATAATGATTTCATGCTCAGCAGGGAGATCGACAAAGGGTCGAGGAAGCGTTGGTTGCCATGAATCAAGTTTTTAACTTGGAAATGGAAGGGCTCTTTCCAGTTTTGGAGTTGCAAGGGGACATGTATGGAGCTGGCATCTGGAGAGAGATTTTGTAGGTTGCTTCACTGCAGATTGCGGGAGTGGAGATGGGGCCCTTTCTAGCAGGATTAGGGGTCCAAGACCAAGATGTGGAGGATAGGTTGGCCAGGCATGTTGTAGTGGTAAGGGGGATGAGGGATGAGGTGGATCTAGAAGCCTTGAACCATGTGGGGAGACAAGTTGTAAGGGTCATGTTCAATGACAATGACGAAGATTATTATGCCCTGTTTCAGTTTGTCGATGTGTAAGGAAGGTAGAATCAACAATATATTATGCATAGGAAGATTGGCGGTCTCCCATTGGAACCAGAGAACTAGTAAGCCTCACCTCTAATGTAAAAAAATTACTAGCTTATGTAAAAAAATTACGAATCTTTTGTTTTGTTTTGTTTTTTTTTTTTTTTTTTTTTTTTTGAAGAGAGAAGTCGGTGCCCAAATTTTAGGGGCTTGGGGTGCAAGGTGGAGACAGGACAAATCAGGAACGTTTGCAAAAGATTGAAAGCACAAATAATCTCATTTTAGGAAAACAAGACTCTGAACTTTGATAGGAGGTTACTGGATGCTATGTAGGATATCATCTGAAAGGACTGGGTTGTTGTTGACGTTGTTGGGGCTACTGGGGGAATTATGGTGTCATGGGTTCAAGCATTTGGGCGAAGGATAACTAGTGGGGCGGGCTATTTACAATGTTATTCAAGGAAGTCTTGACTGGTTATTGGTGGCTATTTACAATGGTTTATGGGCCAAATGCAGCAGATAGGAAGGAAGACTTTAGGGTTGAATTGAGTTGGGCCCGTGGTAGGGCAGATGGTCCATGGTGCATGGGTGATGACTTTGACTTCGCCAAATTTACATTCGAGAAATCAACTGGAGGAAGAATAACTCGCAACATAAGGGATTTTTCGAACTGGGTGGACATGCACGAATTGATTGATCTTCCATTGGAAGGGGATAAGTTAACATGGTCTAATGTCTAGGAGAGGGTTGTAATGTCCAAACTCAACAGATTCATTGTCTCGGTTGAGTGGGTGCAAAAATTCCCACTGGTTCGCAGTGTGGGTTATCGAAACCTGTATCAGACTAATGTCCTATATTGTTAGATGTTGAGGAAGGTAACTAGGGGTCGAAACCTTTCATTTTGCTAATATGGTTAGAAGTGGAGTAGTTTCCTAGCTTGGTTAAAGATTGGTGGGAAGCCTCTAAAGTTGAAGGCTTCATAGGTTTCAATCTAAGCCATAAATTGAAGCTGTTGAAGGGCAAATTTATTTCTTGGAACGTGGAAGTACTGGGAAAGCAGGAGCAAGAAACAGATAATATTCTGAATTAGATTCAAGATCTTGACATGAAGGCAAAAGAGTCAGATTTGTCGGAGGCGGTGAAAAACTTACGTTGATGAACTACGGGGGGCACCTAAAGGAGGAGGAAATTAAATGGAAGCAAGGTGTTCCATAACGGTAACGGTGGCTGTAACGGCCACAACCGTTACCATTATGATACCGGCTGTAACTGCTATTATGGCCCCCATAACGGCCATTACAATCCTTTTTATTTTTATTTTTGAAAAAAACTGTAACAACCATTAAGGTATCGTAACACGTAACAATTATGATCGCTACTGTTGCGTAACTGATTTGGAATACCATGAATGGAAGTAGCACTCTCGAGCCACTTGGCTTGAGGGGGACAAAAACAGAAGATTCTTCCATTCTATCGCAAGTGCTTGAGCTAGATGTAACAAAATTTAGTAGAATTGTGCGAGGAAAGAAGGTTTGAAGAAAAAGATAACAATTTATGACTCGGTGGTCCAATTATATAAAAGTCTCCTGACAGGTGATGGGTGGAAGAGGCCAACTTTGGATAACTTATCTTTTAATAGTCTTTCAAGGGAGGAAGCTGTCTCGCTCGAGTGACCCTTTTCTATAGACTATTTGGGAAGGGACAAAGCACCAAGGCCCAACGGTTTCTCCATGGCATTTTCTAAGTTTTTTGGTAATTAGTAGTAAAAGGGGATGTAATGGATTTTATGTTGGAATTTTTTTAGAGGGGACGTCTTTCAACAGAGCTTAGAGCATCCTTCATCGCTATCGTTTTGAAGGTGACAAGGGCGGAAAGTTTGAGGGATTTTAGATTGATCAGCTTGATAAATGGGCCATACAAGATATTAGTTAATCTTAGCCACCAGATTCCGGTCAGTGTTAGCAGGGGTCATTTCTAAAAATCAAGGTGCCTTTGTCGTGGGAAGGAAAATCCTGGATAACACATATAGCTCCTAAGTGCATTGATTTAAAGGTATAAGGAAGTATTGAAAGGAGTTGTGTGCAAGCTACATATTGAGAAGGCCTACAATCATGTTGATTGGGATTTTTGGACTATATCCTTGATAAAATCAGATATGGGAGGAAGTGGAGAGCATGGATGGGGAAGTGCATCATCTCAGCTATGTTCTCGGTTCTGATTAATAGGTCCCTAAAAGGCTTCTTCAAAAGCTCGAGAGGCACTAAGGCGACCTGCTTTTTGCTTTCCTTTTTGTGGTGGTAGCAAAAGCTCTGGGGAGGATGCTGGATTGTGGGCAGGAGATTGGTCTTTTCCACGGCTTCAAGGTGGACAAGACGAGTCAGACTATTTCACATGTTCAATTTGTCGATGATTTGTTTCTATTCTGTGAAGCCGACATGAACATGATAGATAAATCGTGGATGATTATCAGATGCTTTAGTGTCGGGGCTGAAAATCAATATAGCCAAAAGAGAAATGTTGGAAGTTCACATGTCTTTAACTGAGGTCGAGCAGGTGGCAAGAATCTTTGGTTGTGGCATGGGATCCCTTCCTTCCACATAGCTTGATCTACCCTATGTGTTGGGAAGTCGACTAAATATTTATGGGATAAAGTTGTGGAGAGATTTGAAAGGAAGCTATCTAAATGGAAGGGTCATTATCTATCTCTTGGTGGCTGTATTACCCTCATCTAACTTGCTCTATTAAACATGCCGGTTTACTTTATGCCCTTATTCAAATATCCGAAATCAGTGTTGCCTAAATTGCAAAGATTGAGGTGTAATCCTTTATTTATTTTTTTTGGGCAAGGATCGGAGGAGAAGGAAAAATTCCCTCTCTTGGGATGGGGGGAAAGTGTGCAAATCCTATGAAGAGTGCAGGGCTGGTATTAGTGATTTGGAGCTAATGAACTCTGGGTTGTTGCGGAAATGGTTGTGGAGGTTCGGGATGGAAGAGGGTACCTTATGGAGGGAGACTATTGCGAATAAGTATGGTTGACCAAAATGGTGGGTGGAGCACTAGGGATTCCTCCTTGTATAGAGTTTTTGTGGTATGGAAAGGGGTATCAAGTGTAAAGTGCAAGTTCTTAGTGGGGATCAATTTTTTTCTTGAGAATGGGGAGAAGATCCAACTTTGGGAGGATGTGCAAGTTGGAGATATATCATTGCAAACAACATTTCTGAGAAAAAACAGCAATACCACAAGCAATTTCTTGCTTTTTTCCAAGGAAAAAAGAAAGTTTCTGGTTGTTGCTAGTTTGGACAAAAAGAATTTTTTTGGCCCTCACACAAGTCTCCAATTTCTTGAATCAGGTCCATGGTTCCCCATGGAAAAGGCCACACCACCACTGGCCCTCAAAATCGTTTTTCGGGAATCACCTCCAAACACGATAAGACTGTCGTAAAACTCAGCCGCAAGTTTACACGCTTGTTGGAGAGTTGAAGCTTCAGCAGAAGTCAAGTCTCTGAATCCAATCAGCCCAAAAAATTTGACGATCACCTTGCCACTGGAATCCTGGATGAGATTCTCAATCCCAGCAGGCTCTGTTTTCCCCCTAGAGCACCAATCAAAATTGAATATAAGTATCCCATTGGGGGATGTTTCCAGGAGACCGGAAGAAGTGAGGCAATCTCTGTGTCATGCAACACCTCATACCACCCAGCCTTGAAACTCACCACCAGAATAGGCCTTGAACCATGTTGGTCTCTAGCCCACTTCGCAATCAATATGCAAATCTTCTTAACCAAGCATTTGCCAAATACACTTTTCCATTAAAAATATCCATTATTTCATTCTAACTAGATCACCCAAAGACCAGCAAACAACACCAGATACCACGAAGGACGATCATTAGCATCCCATGCTTTGGCAGACCAACACTTGATCATCTCTCGGATTGACCTGGGAATTGTCCAGGCTATCCCAAACGGTAGAACAGATTTCAATAGAGATTGGGAATGAAGAAGGAGATGGTCGACAATCTCTTCATGGCAGCAACACATGGCACATTGATTAGCGGGATATATGCCTCTACTCTTGAGATTGTCGATGGTGAGGATTTTCTCAAGACAGGCAGGCCACGCAAAAGCCTTGACTGTCAAGATAGCCTTGGAAGTAAGGTATTCCATAATGGTAATGGTGTCCATAACGGCCACCACTATTACCTTTACAATGCAGGTCATAACGGCTGTTATGGCCCCCATAATGGCCATTACGGTCTCTTTTTTATTGAAAAAATAAACCTCTTGAGAATCCTATATCTGCCCTGTAATGTTGAAAAAAAAATCCAAAAAACCTATATATGCCCCGTAATGTTGAAAAAAATATATAAAAAAAACCTATATATACCCCATAACAGACTATTACGAGGTTGTTGTGGCCTTTTTGGGGGTGTAACTGGCCGTTAACTGTGGTTACATGTTATTTTTTTTTCCAAAATGGTTGTTACGGCCATTACGACCCTGTAATGTGTAACGATTGCCACTATTACCTTTAAGTAATGGCCTTTACGATACACCATGCTAGGAAGCCCAAATGATGGGGACATCAGAGGACCTATTCGGGTGTACCAAAGATGGAGGCGACCACCCACATCAGTGCAACTCTCTTTATGGATAGGAGATGAGTTCCAGATGGGGCCCGCCTGGCCACTTTGAAGACCCCACATGCATTGAGGAAGACACCACATAGGGATGATGCATGTAGTTGCTTAGGAGAGTTTTAATCATAGGATTTTATTTTCGTGATGATCAGATCGTTGAATCTTGTCGATCGGGCCATCTAGCTATCAGATCCTCTAGATCTGGGCCCATTAGACCCTTATCTTGTTTTATTTATGTTTTTTTGTTATTTGTAGGATTTATTTTATGCTTGAAATTGATGGTAGGTATTTTAGTTTGCTTATTTTGGATGATGGGCTGTGTCACTTAAGTGAGTGGCATTTTTGTAATTTCAAAGAGTTTTAATATTGGGGGGGGGGGGGGGGGTTAATCCAACCCAATTGGAGCTTGAGAAAAGAAGGAAAAAAAAGAGAGTCCGTTCTTTTGAAAAATGTGTTCTTCCTCTTCCTTTAGGGTTTGTGAGAAAACCCTCCATTCCAATCGAATTGTGGAAGGGTAAAAGCTTGCTTGGTGGTGGATTCCTTCAAGGTGTTTTCCTTCTGAAATTGCGTCACTTTGATTACACTTGTGAACGCGTATGCGTGCGGAAGCTCAGAGGAGTAACTAAGATTGTGGCTAAGTCCTGGGGGTGGGGATTGATTAGGAACTTTTAAAAATCTTTTCGCCTATTTAAACAGTTTAACAATATAAATTAAGTAAGCAAGAACACTTCGGCTTGCAAGCCTAAGTGGGTCTAATCACAAGACTAGCATATGGTTTAAACAATAAGCTACATAGTCTAAGCAAGTATAGATTAACAAAAGATTAACTAATCAAGCACCTAATCTATGCAACCTAAGTAGATTATTAGAGAATGGATCATAAGGCTTAACTCTACTTAGTGAACATACATCTTGTGTGTGAATCTACCTAATCAAGTGCATAACATACAAACTATTCAAGCATTCATATAATGATAAATGAAAGACAATGTATGAAGGGAAATGACTCAAATGACCATCACAAACACAAGCATGTATAGTGGTTCGATTTTGAGTCTACTCCACTCCTGGTTCAAGTACTCAACTCCTTTGAGCACACCGGCATTCACTATACGGAGGTTTTAAATGAGGTTCACTTCTCAACCTTTACACGAAGGTTTGACATAGGTTCACCTCTCAACCTGAACGGAGTTTTGGACATAGGCTAATTCTCAACCTCACACGTTTGCACCTGTGCTGGTGGCTCCCCCTTGGAGAGTAGTTTAGGCCCGACAAACTGTGCCAAGGAACGACAAACGTTCCTAGACTTTTAGGCTCAACTAACAAGCCAAGGATCGGCAAACGACCTTAGATTCGAGTTTGACAAACAAATTCTACACTTAATTCCCACAAGGAAAAAAGTGGTTGGACTCTCTACAAATGACAACCTTACTTGTCGGATGAGCCCCTTGTTCAGCAGCCGCTTTGGGTAGCTTGATCTCCGCTCTCCCATGCTTCAATTAGCTCTCCTTTGGTCTCCCGATCGTGTTGTTGCTGCGTTGTCAATGCCTCAGCTCCACTTGATCAATTACCTTGCAATGATGCTCTTGAGATGCCCAAGGTGATAGGAGGGTAGGTTTGAGATCTCTACAACTAATGAGAATGGGTTGCCTAGATTATCTCACCTACAAAGATCTCATCATAGAGTTTTAGATAAGAATATAACTATCAAGTTTAATCCAAACTCTAGAGATCAAAGAGGGGCAAGAACATTTTCGTCATGAGCTTGGAATGCTCCATTCTTGTGTTGAATCACAAGGAAGATGCCTTGTTAGAGTTGGGATTTGAGCCTCTAATAGTTTCCAATGATAACGGCTTCAAGCTCCTCAAAATCCCTCTTCTTACCCCTAAAAAGACCCAAACCATTTTATAAAGAAAGTCACAACGTTTGAAAAACGGTCACAAAACGGCTAGTAGCCGACTGGTCGGACAAGGGCCGACAGTGCATGTGCTCGCTGTCTACACTGGGGTCGGTCATGACTAGTCAGGACGACCGGTCAGACCTGTCCAGCCGACTGGTCGTGACCGATCGTTAAAGGCTAGGGAGTTCAATAATGTTGCTGTACCTTAGTGTGGACCGGTCGGCCAGGTGCCACATCGGTCGGCAGCCTTGTTTTGACTATTGTCTTGATGTGTCATTTGTAGCAATAGAAACAACCTCTTTGGCCATATTTTGGGTGGTCTTTTGGGACACCTAAGGCCCATCTAAGACGACTACAAGTATGCCTAAAGGGTCAGGGTCATCTAGAGGTTTGGGTTTTAGTTTGGTTCAAGGTTAAAGGCTTCACCAAGGTATCTCTTTCACCTATTTCTTCTTCCTTAATGCAGCAGGTCCGCCTTGAGTCTTCGGTCTTCGTCTTCATTAAGCTCAACCGACACTAGACTCACTGACCTAAGTAATTGAAAAATAAGGTGCACTAGTATGCCACAGAAAAGTGCACTAACACCCTCCTCTCTCTTCTCCAACAAGGTATACCCTTTCTTCACTTTCCTTCTTCTCCTTCCCTTATAACTCCTCTAAGCCCGTAAAAAAACCAACCCAATCCATCTCCCTTCTCTTTCCCCTACCAATCCACATGTGAGCACGCACGTGCGTCCATACGGACAGCCACGTGTGGGCCCCCTTGTGGTATTTTTCCTTCCTTGAATCTCCTTTAAACTCTACCTATAAAGAAACCCTAATCCTTAACCTCCTTAAACCCTAGATCCCTAATTTCCAAAATCCTCAAACCTCAATCTCTAAACCCCAAAACCCCCAACGAAAATTCGTTTTTTTTTTTTTTAAATAAACCCATTCCCCAAATCTGATTTTTTAGGTGTCATTGTTCTCTTACGTGGATGTTGCACTACCCACACTAGATTAGAAGTCCCTACTTCCAAGTGAGTCACTCTCGCAATACTTTATATCTTCGTGCACTGTGTATGTTCTGAATTTATTATGTGAATGTGTTTGATTTATATGTTGAATGCTGAAATTGATGCGTATTTGATCTCACATCTTTCATCCTGGGTTAGTTTCACTCATCCTACATCACCAAAGCTTCGGAAAAGCTGAAGAGCCACACCTGAAACAATCCCCCAACTCCAAAGTCAAGGATCTAACTGTGAAAGCTCCATTCACCTTCAATTCCCATATTGTTCTGTTTGTCTCTTCCTATATATACCCCTTGATGCATTTTAATAGTGTCACAAAGTTAACAATCTTGTCGCCTTTAAGATGCCGGATGAAAGGAGGGGCACTATGCAATTGTACCACCTCTCAGTTGGTAGAAACTAGATACTGATTACTGACAGCCCTCTGGTGTTTATAATAGGATACAGATATTCAAACAATTAGTCGAGAGGGATCTGGGAGCACCACTGATCCTCCCAAAATCTGAACCTTTTCCATCTTCCAACCTTGAATCTCATAAAATTTGAGTAGAAAACCTGAGCCCAAGTGAAAACTCTCCAAAGGGGATGTTAGACACCACCCTGATATCCGACCCATTTTCATCCAACCTGTACTTGGCAACTAAGAGGACCTCAGCAATTAGCTCTCTCCACTTCCTAGTCTCCACCATAATTTCCCCAAAAGTGCCAAGTTGACAGTCCTGATACTTCTGATATCTACTCCACCTTACTAGGTGGTAAACACACCTTTTCCAGGCCAGCAAATGCAATTTGTGGCCTCTTCCTGATTATTCTATTGAATCCACTTAATCATTGATTCAATTTTAGAGTCAACACTAACCAGACATCTCAATATGGACAGGAGATGCACCGCAAAAGACGTAAGCATTATCCTCCCAACCAGAGATAGTAAACCACTCCTCCATGCAGCCAGTTTTCTAGCATACGTCTCCAACAGAAGGTCACAAAAGTGTCTGATTTTCTGTGTTCCTAAACTGAACTCATGATTGGTTACTCTTATTTTACTCTGAATTTGCATTACTGCATTATATGTAATTTATAGCCATTGAGAGCCGTGTTCCATGCAATTCTGGCTATATCACATTTGGTGATTAATTCTATATGGATCACTTAATCTCCAGTTCTATTTCGCCGCTCCATAAAGATGCATCTTTCATCTGTTGAGGATTAATGTTTAAAATAACTCCAGATTGAACTTTGAAGTGACCAATGCATCTGTCGTTAACTGCTTCTCACTCTTTGGTTTTGGCCTCTGCTTTTCTCTATATAGAAACTTGAGTTCATGAAATTAGTGTCTCAGGTTTCCCAAAGTGTATGTGCTTGCTAATATATTATGATTTGACTATTGAATTTCAGCTGATAACTTGATGTACTAGCAGTGATTAAGAATCTTGCTCTATTTTCTTTATAGATCTTACTAAATTCCAGTCAACTTCAAGAGGCTGAGAATCTGCAAAGAAAGATCCTGCATACTCTGGAGCTGTCAAAGGTTTACACTTTCCACTAATTTATAACACAGCCTTTCTATCTGAATTTCGTCTATAATATATATCTGGAGCTCCAGACTATCCATTTGGTTTTGATGATCCTGTTAGGCCATAAATGATTGAAAGTCGAGACTTCTCAGGGAAGTCCACGAAAACACTTGAAATCTCTCTATATTATCTACCAATCTGTCCAGAAGTTCCTCTATTAACTCATAATAGTTGGGATCAGTGTTCACAGTATCGGTATCGCGTTACGTTTCGCACCCTTGGGATACAGATACATATTGCGTATCGGTGGGAAATATCGGTTGTATCGCAGAATGTATCGCACTTTTTGGGAAACATGGGGAAACATTGGAAAATTGATTGAATTTTTCAATGAAACTTCAGGGATTGTTAAAATGGACCCCAATACACACATTTAAATCATAATATGTTAAAAAAAAAGACCACATAAAGGAGTTCCTTTGTAAAAGGATCCTAAGCTATGCGCTATCTGACTGAACTGATGCAACCATTGTATAAATTGATTCCATAACATATACAAATGTTACAAAACAACCACACTTAGGAATGGATTTACAATAATCTAACAAATAAAATTGAAAAAAAATTAATTATTAAATATAATTATTAAAAAAGTAATTAATTATTGTTGTTTTTGGGGGGAAAATGACGCAAATTGATACATCAGCCCCCCTACGCCCTTACAATGTTGATTTGGATCCATCATTACTCTCAATTTGGGAGGAATTGAAAATTTTCGAAGTTCCCCCAAATTGGACCACATACACTTGAATCATGAAATTGGAGTATGTGAGATTTATTAGTATTTAGATAATAATTTTTAATTTGACTTACAAGTGGATTAACAACTATTCCAAAAGAAATTTTTGAAAAAAATTCATAATTAATTATTTTTTAATTAATTAGTAATTAAAAAATTAATTAAATATTTTCGATTTTGGGGAAAAATGTTGCCAATCAATAGATCAGCACTCCTACATTCTTTAAATGCTGTTTTTAATCCAACTTTGTAAATAATTTGGGAAGAATTGAGAAATTTTGAAATTTTCCCAATTTCCCCCAAATCGGGCCACATACACTTGAATCATGAAATTGGAGTATATGTGATATATAATTACTAACATAATAACTATTATTTTGAGTTACAAATGGATTTACAACTGTTACAAAAAAAAAAAATCGAAAAAATTTCATAATTAAGTATTTTTTAATTAATTAGTAATTAAAAAATTAATTAAATATTTTCGATTTTGGGGGAAAATGCTGCCGATCAATAGATCAGCCCCCCTACATCCTTAAAATGTTGTTTTCAATCCAACATTGTAGGTAATTTGGGAAGAATTGGAAAATTTCGAATTTTCCCAAATTTCCTCCAAATTTGCCCCATATCTCAAATCTCGAAATCGAAGGTTGAAATACTTGATTTTTTGTGCAAAACATGAAGAATTAAGTACTTCAACTCATTTAAAACAAGTTGTAGTCGAATTGAACGAAAATAAAATGAGATTGGAAGAAAAAATCCTCACCGAGTTCAATAGTGGCCCACCTTTGGATTTCCTTCGAAAGCAACAGTATCCTTTGAGATTCTTTCAATGGAAGCTCCGTAATCTTCCCAAAATCAACTTAAGTAGGAGAAATTTGAGAAAAAATAGGCCTCCAGACGTTTTTTCTCCAAAAAACCCAAAAAAACCAAGCTGCTCCTACGTTCCAGACGTTCTGGACGATATCTGGACGATATCGTCCAGGTATCGACGATATCTGGATTCGCGTGAAGGAAAAATGGCGATATTAAGCCGATATATCGTGCGATGCCAAGGAATCGGACAGTTTTTTTGTTACTACTCAGCCGATATGTATCGGTGAGCACCGATATCGATAATATCGGCCGATATATCGACCGATATTATCGATACAGTAAACACTGGTTGGGATATAGTTCAAAAACCCGAGTTTTTAGTTAATCTTCCTCTTCTATAAGTGTTTTGGTCTTTTGAACAGATGGTACTCAAGATATTTCACCATATGATTCTATGTGGTGTTCGAAGTGTCGGTATCGCTATAAGTTTCATTGGCCGCGGATATGGAAACAAGATCGATATCGCTATTAACCAGAAATGCAGGGAAACATGTGGAAAATGGTGGAATTTTTTAGTGAAACTTCAGGAGATGCTAAAATACACATATTTGCATATTTAGGAATAAAAAAATTGCAAAAGAGAATGCATACGTGATAAATTTTCATTTAATGGAGCCCTAAAAGCATGTGTTGTTGTAACAAATCAGTCCAACCATCCCATCCGTCCCATCTATCCATCCAACCTCCAACCTTCCATCCAAACATCCATCAATATTTCAGAATATCAACAACACACGATATTTCTCAATAAATCGTCGATAACTAGAAAGGAAATGAAATATTGTGGTCTCAATAACACCCAACATTGAGACGACAATATTTCATTTCCTTTCTACTTATCAACGATTTATTGGGAAATATTGGGTGTTGTCTATATTCTGAAATATTGATGGATGTTTGGATGGAAGGTTGGAGGTTGGATGGATAGATGGGACATTTGGGATGGTTGGACTGATTTGTTATGACAACGCATGCTTTTAGGCCTCCATTAAATGGAAACTTATTATGTATGCATTCTTTTTTGTAATTTTTTATTCCTAAATATGCAAGTATGTGTATTTTAGCATCTTCTGAAGTTTCACTGAAAATTCCACCATTTTCCCCACGTTTTCCTGCATTTCGGTTATCGGTGATATCGATATTGTTTTCGTATCCCCGGCTAGCGAAACTTATAACGATATTGTCACTTCGAAAACTGCATACAACAATGTGTCCATAAAAAATATGAAACAATATTTTTTAATAAACATATTTTTGGCGATATCAATATATTGGTGATATTATCGAAATATTGGCGATACAAGTGACACATGGAATTTACACAGGTGAAAATATTGGCAATACAAGTGACACTTGGAATTTACATTGTTGAAAATATTGGCGATACATTGGCGATATCGATACTTAGCGATGCATCATTGATACTTGGAATTTCTAATACTACCAGTGTTATTAGTATCGCCGAGCTAGAGATACAAATAATCTCGGAGATGTTTCGATAATATCGGAGGTACTACAAACAACGATTCTATGACATGTTATGTGTGAATTTAGTGTTTTGGCATATGTTGTTACTATGCACAAATATGCTTTTTTTTTATAGTCAACAAAGTTTTAATAGAAAGGAAACAAGGATGTAAGGATCCATCACAATAGTGGATAAGAGGAACTAAAGCACTTGATGGGCCTCTCAATCAGTGTTTTAAATAGCGGTAGCGTGTTGCATAGTGTTCAACCCTCTGCAGCGTGTAGTGTAATAGCGTAGCGTAAGCTACATGATACTTCTATTTTTTTAATTTAAAAATAAGAAAAATAAGATAATTAGTAAGAAAAAAGCAAAAAATATAAAAATGTCTGACAAATGATTCATTGTTTCAAGTATAAGCATGTTCAAGCAAGTTATTAATTATTATTTATCAAAAATTAATCCACATATATAAAGCTATAAAAAAATCAATAATCAAATAATTATCGCATCAACAACTTTCTAAGCAAACCACTTTAATTAATAATGTCTAATTGAAACCACAAGTCACAACTCACAAATATGAAAAGAAATAAAAATCCTGGAGGTTAAGAGGGGTTCTGAAAACCCTCTTTCAAAGCCCTTTTTCTTTTTAGTCTTAAAGGTTTTTTAGTGTGTGAATTTCACACCAACTTTAACAAAGGATCACCACCATTTTAAGTGAAAGTAAACATAGAAAGGTTTGGTTTTGACTTACATTTTCAGTTTTCAGTTTTTATTTTTTATTTTTATGTTGCGACTTCTACACCATTTTAAAAAAACAATAATTAAAAAAAAAATAATTTTTTTTGAGAGATCATAAAAAATACATTGTGGCTTACGCTACAACCACTACACGCTGCATAGCTATAGCGTATGCTACGACCCTTGTAGCGTATGCTACAGGGGGTTTACGCTATTTAGCTACGCTACGTAGCGTACGCTATTTAGCTACGCTACGTAGTGTAGACACTATTTGAAACACTGCTCTCAATATTCTGCTTAGCAAGAGAATCAACCAACTCATTAACCTTGTTAGGAAGAAGTACCAATGTTGACACAAATCTCTTATTTGGGCCAAAATCAAGGGGAATCTCCTAGGTTCCGAAGTGCTCGACGAGGCCCAAGAGATGACATTCCTAGATTTGCCTTCCACAAATGTATGGTAGGAAAAAAGAGTCTTTCAAGTGGTTCAAATCCATCAAAGTAGCCTTTATTTCTTCATTTGAATTGCCCAAACCCATGCGAGAGGAGAAAACTAATGTTTTAAATAGGTACGCTATGTAGTGTGCAGCTTATGCTATGTACCGTGGCTTAGCCTTAATGCTATGTAGCTCATGGAAATAACTTAAGTCATGTGTAGCCTACACTACATGATAATTTGCATACACTACACACTCATATACTATGCTACACGCTACTCAGCTCACATTACAAGTTATTTTTCAATACAACATTCAAATAAATTAATGTTTTCTATGATTCGTTACATTTTTCTATTTTCAATAAAAATTAGTTAATCTTTTCAATGCTTTTAGTAAAATAATATAAGACATTTTTCTATTTTCAATAAAAATTAGTTTATCTTTTCAATGCTTTTAGTAAAATAATATAGGTAACAATATTAAATCAGTTTCATTATTCTTTCTTTACCCTTCTACTTAATCACTGTCCTTTCCTATTACTTTAGGTTGCGTTTTGTTGCACCAAATATCATGAATTTTGTTAAGCTTCACTCTTAATCAGTCTAATGTGGTGCAAGATATCATGAAATTGGTGCAACCAAGCGCAACCTTGATTAAAAATCTAAAAGTAGCGTGCAGCATACGACACATGAAATTTAGCTGACTCCTCACACTTCAAAGGGATGAACGCTAAGCTACATGCTATTCGCTATTTAAAGCACTGAAGAAAACAAGCTTGATTTAACATTTATATTTCCTAAGCACCCCAGCTATTTGGGACTCACCCAAATTACCTGTTGAACTACCAAATCTACCATCGACATTAAGCATGCAAGACCCCACCGGAAGGGAGGGGGAAGACCAAGAAGCGCAATGTATCCTTAGGAAGTGAAGAGCTTTAGTAGATGTGCACCCAATCTTTCCGTAGTTCTGCCATTGAGACACCTTGAAAGGTATCCTTGGGTTGTTATTCTTGTTGATTAAAGTTTGAGCATGTTTTGTGGGCTTCTAACATACGGCGCTTAGGTTTTCAATCGTAAAAGAGATATCAAGATATATTATTTAATGGTTGCAAAAATGATTTTAGCATTGTCAGAACGATTTTTTTTTTTTTTTTTTTTTATCTGTATATAAATCGAGGAGCTGCTAATGCATAATCAAGTGTCAGGTTTTAGCTTGGTGACACAAAACCAAGAAAGTTTGAACAATTGAGAACTTCTATGTTTCTATATGAATGGTCATATTGGGAATTTATTCTCTTATCCTAGTTTTTAATGCAGTTGGAATTAATGGTTACATAAACGATCCTGGCATTCTCCGACTTTTTTTTTTTTAAATAGAGGAACCGCTAATGCATAATCACTTGTCAGGTTTTAGCTTGATGACACTAAACCAAGCTAGTAAGTTTGAACAATTGGTAACTTCTATGTTTCCTCTGTATGCATGGTCATATTGGGAATTTATTCTCCTATCCTAGTTCATGCACTGTTTCTCAGCCTGTTATCATGGGCTCTATTTCAAATTCCTATTGATGAGTTGGTGGACTGGAATGCACGTTGTTGGAGTTGGTTAGATGTGCCTGTTGACTGTAATGAGGCTGACATCTCTGTGTTCATTCATGTATTTCTTTTATAAACTTATCATACTAATATATACTGTCTCCAAGGGATGGGAATCGTTGGACACTGTAATTGCAGCAGAAAGCCTGGCCTCGACTCTCCAATCTGTTGGGAATTTAAGGGAATCACAGGAGCTTCTGGAACGGTATATTACTCATCTGATTAAGTGCCATTATTATTTTTTTTTTCTTTCTTTCTGAATCCATGGTATGTTTAATAGATCACCTAACAAGGTGAGTTTTTTCTTCATTTGTTATCCTTTCAGGTGTCTTGATGTCAGAAAAACCATACTTCATGAAGACCATATTCAGGTTTGTTGTTTTTGCTTGTCCTTCAAGACCAATTCTTTTAAAATCTGGCACTTTTCCAAGACGCCTGAGTAGTGTCAGGGCCTGCTTGGTTTTACAATTCCAACAGTAAATGGGCTGTAAATGGGTAATGATTATTTACCCTTGTAATTATGTGGTGACATCACTTACATTTGACTGCAATGATGATTTTGTTAGGTTGTTTGTTTCACCCAGAAATCACTATAAAAAAGGTAGTTTTATAGTGTGAAAATGTAATGATTACAATTTACTTTACCTAATTCCTTTAAAATTGTATTTGACTCTTGATTTACGTGCCATAATTCCTGTTTAGACAAACACCTGGAAATGATAATTATGGCTCATGTAATTTGCATTTCATTGGAAATAGGAAAACCAAAGAGGCTCTTAGTCTTTCTCAAAAGTTATTAGTGTAATCAGTACCTTACTATATTGAGTATGTGGCTTCATGGATTTAGCATATATTATTCATAATAAAACCCATCAACTAAAATAAATTTCTTTAATTTTCATTTAATTGTCTGACATATATTCCCATGCTATCCTTCTTTCTTCATCTTTCTAATATCAAATGCTTTGGAGCTGAATCTGGTACATTTTGCTTTTACAGTTGTTGGTTATTAGGAAAGATGAATATGATCTTTGCACTTTTTAATGCTCCCTAGTGCGTGTGGACATTGATCTTCAAGATGTCCCGGGGCCAGGAGTGCTAGAGCACTTGGATGCCAAAATCCTTGGAAAAAAAATATTTGCTGTCCTGGGCCCAGGAAACCTGAAAGTAGATATTCCTGATTGTAAACCTCTCAATCCGGTTTAAGACATAGATAAGATTATACCAAAAGTACTATGTTGTCAGTCAATGTTAATATAGTATTAGAGAGACATGTACAGGTTTTCATTCTGAGATGACTGGTGCTATTCAGAAAAACCTGCAACTCAGAGTACAAGGTAACACCTATCAGTCGTTGTTGGAAATATGCCCATATGATTTCCCTCCTACGTATATTATGAGAAAAGATCCAGTACTATTAGAGGAATATGTGGAAATTGTGAGCAATGTTGTCAAAATCGTTATCGTATCGCAAATCGTAGTAGGGGTTGAATTGTATCGAATCAAAAATCGTAAGATTTTTTTAATTTCTTAAAAAAAAAAAATTTAATGAAAAATATAAATAAATCACATTTTTTTAAAAAAAACTCATCATCTTCCTTTTGCCATCAGTGTGCACCAAGTAATACCATATCATGATAGTGTTGAGGGATTCTTATTCCTTTTTTTTTTTTTTTTTCTTTTTTTTGTCTTTCAAGAAATTTCCCTTAAAAAAAATACAAGGGTTCTTTAATAATTTATGTTCTTGTTACCTTTCTTGAATGTATAATCACGGTGGAAAAGTAGCCTTTGATACTGTAGACCGAAAAATAAAAAAGATATTTTGATTTCTAAGCTTCATTCCACAATGTATATAAGTCAGTAATATGATTGTAACCATCCATAAAAACATTATAGGTAAGTCATACATCAATTTGGTATTTCGACCAGTTAAGAAGTAAGAAATAACAAAAAAAAGCTACATGATTTAACATTGAAGAGAATATATATCATTTAATCTCTTATAAAGAACAAATAAAATAATTTACTATTTTTAAATGATATTTAAAGCCTCCACCAATTTAAAAAACATAAAATGAAAGCCAAGTGAAGCTTAAAATAGAAGAGAAGAACTATAATTTGAATCGTAAATCGTAGGATTCAAATTATAGAATCTTATGATTCATATAAAAAGGGATTCAAGGTTGGGATTCAAATCGTTTTGCTTAAGATTCGACTAAAATCGTATATCATAAATCGTAAATCGTAAATTGTAAGATTTTGAGAACACTGATTGTGAGAGGATTTTTTTAGGATTTTTACTCTTCAAAAGGACGAACTTGATGCAATAAGATTTATTTTGACAATGTTGTACGAATATCCTCATGTATCTGATGCCAATATCCATGTCATGTCATTAGACTCATGATCAACTTGATACATTGAACATATACAATCTGGTAATCAGAGATGAATATTCTGCATCTGCATGTACACATGTGCTACATGCCTATATTATCATCCATTGCTATTAAATATACTAATATTGATATTGATGAAAACATTTACTATATAGATTAAAACTATATGCTTTTCACTATATTAAAAATAGAATACATTGATGCTCCATATGTGTCCATCTTAGGAAATTCAAATTGCCACTTCTAGTTCTGCTCTTTTTCACACTCCACTCCATCCCGAGATTATAAGATTCTCTAGGCATTTCTTGGTCATTCAATGCCTTCTATTGTCCACTTATGGAACTACAAGTTGAGAGCTCCATAAGCATACAATGCGTCAACCAACACAACCAGAGTTTTACAGCATGTGTGAGTTGAATGTGAAGGGTGTTGGTGGTCTTTCTAACCACCTATCTTTCTTATCCGCCATCCTTACCAAGGTTGTTTCGTTAGTAATCATCTTTTACCATTCATTATTTTCAGTTTGGTTGGTTAAAGGAAACTATGAAGTCAGATTCCAACCCAACTTACTGATGTGATGGCCATTATGTTTCTTGGACGAGCACCTTCAGTCAGGTTGGCTATTATTCCAACCCAACCTCAATTTGAGTCAATGTGGCTCAATCGCCAAGGTTTCTTGGACTTTGTCAAAGGATGGTGGTCTTCGATGTCTATCTCCAGTAGTGCAATGTATTGCTCCATCTCGAAGCTCAAGTTCTTAAAGGGGAAGCTGTGGACATGAAATAGAGAAATGTTTGGGAGTCAGTGTTTGGAGTATCCCCGATATTATCCTTATCTCTAGCTCAGCGATACCGATAACATTGGTAGTATTTGAAATTCTAGGTATCAGCAATTTACCGCTATGCACTACCAATTATTTCGACTGTGTAAATTTCAGGTGTCGCTTATATCGCCAATGTATCGGCGATATTTTTGTAATATCACCAATGTATTGCTAATGTATCGGGGATATTTCGATTATGTCGCCTATGTATTGATACGGCCAAAAATATGTTTATTAAAAAAATCCATTACATTTTTTTTTGGGTGCATGGTTGTATGATGAAATGCATGTTTTTATGTGTATATGTATGCATGGATGGATGGATGGATATATGTATGCATGAATGGATGGATAGATGTGTGTGTGTGTGTGTGTGTGTGTGTGTGTGTGTGTGTGTGTGTGTGTGTGTGTGTGTGCGCGTGCGCGCCCACCTGCCCGCATACATGCATGGATGGATAGATGGATCATGCATGTGTGTTTATATGTATGTGCATCCATGGTTGGATCCACCATTTTCCCCATGTTTCCTAATGTTTGCCCGACTCAACGATACATGCTTTTAGGTCCCATTAAAGGGAAACTTATTATTTGATTCCTAAATTTGCAAATATGTGTCTTTGTCGCTATTATTTGATTCTTAAATATGCAAATATGTGTATTTTATTATCTCTTTAAGTATATTAAAAAGTTCCACCATTTTCTCCATGTTTCTCTAATGTTTCCCTAAGTCAACGTTGCATGCTTTTAGACACCCATTAAAGATAAACTTATTATGTATGTATCTTTTTTACAATTATTTGATTCCTAAATATGCAAATATTTGTATTTTAGCATCTCCTAAAGTTTCATTGAGAAACACTACCATTTCCTCGTGTTTCCCCAATGTTTTCCTCGCTTAGTGATACATTTCCAGGTATCGACGATATCGATACATGTTTCCGTATCCCTAGCCAGCGATACATGTAAGGGCCTGTTTGGTTGGCATTTGGAAACCTGTTTCCAGCTTAAAATCTGGATTCTAGCGAAATCCAATTTTAACTGGTGCGTTTAGCGGCAAATTCCAGCCAAACAGGATTCCATTTGGAAACCTAAATTGGCTGGAATCAGGATTAGTGGAAACGGTGTGGGGGGCCATTTCTACGGAAGAGAAAAGAGGTGGAAATGAGTGTCATTCAATATTGACGATAATACCCCTAGGGTGGTGCCCCACCTCGATGTATGCATTGTACATCTATGATGCATGCCTTTTATATCCACGCAGTTCATCCGTTTTGAGAGCTCAATTAAGGGCATTAGACAAAAAATGAGGCAAATCTAAATCTCAAGTGGACCAAACGGTGTTGATTGAGCGTCGACCATTAAAAACTTCCTAGGGCCCACTATAATGTTTATTTGCCATCCAACTAGGCCATTTGTCTTGCGGGACTACTATAGGCCAAGGGTTAAGTTCTCAGGTGGATGCGAAGCCCAAGTGGGCCATGCCGCATGCAACGGTTGGATTACACAGTTTTCAACCAAACAACAAGTTTTAGATGGAAACTAGGTTTCCAATTCAGTTTCTGCAATTATGGATTCCAACACTTGAATTTGGATTTTCTCTAGAATCTAGATTCTGCAACCAAATAGGCCCTAATGATACCGATACTATGAACACTTTTGGGAATTTATCCACCATCAAGGACCACCTCCAGCAATAGCTGGCTGATCTGGAGAAATTAGAGGATGATAACGGATTGTTGTGCCTTAACGAAGTTATTAGAAAAGAAGACGTCGCCTCCTCTGGTACATTTTGAAGGGTGCACCACTGATGTCCGCATCAGGTTGGATGCTAGATTGCTAGTCTTCATAACAAGGAAGTTCATTGGAATCAAGTTTCCATCAACAAATGGATTAAGGACCGTGAGCAGAACACTGCTTATTTCCATATGATAGCTAATGCTAGAAGGAGAGCTAATGCTTATATCCTAGCTATTAGAGATGGAAACCAGCTGTTGTCTAACAAGGAGGAATCTCCTCCTGCGTCATTAATTCTCTGATGATTTTCCCTTTCGCCGCTTGCTTAGTAGGATTCAATTCGACTCAATTTCTGACGATTAGGCTAGGTTGCTAGAATCTATCTTTTCCATATTTAAAGTTGCGGAGGTGATTTTGAGGGCAAAGGGAATTGTTCATGGGGCCAGATGGATTTGCTTTAACATTTTATTAAAGATGCTAGGAGATTATTAAGGAGGATCTTCTGAAGTTTTTTGCAGAATTCCGTGATTAGGCCAATATTTGAAGAGCAGTTGGATCTTCTTTTATCACTTTTATCCCCAAATGGGAAGACGCAGAAGTTGTCTCAGACTTTTGGCCCTTAAGTTTAATTGTGTAGCATGTACAAAATTATTGCCACGGTGCTTGCTGCATTTCTGGGAAGAGTGATAGGCGATGCGATTTGCTCATCCCAATGTGCTCTCGTTCTGGGTAGGACGGTGTCTGATGGACCATTCATTGCTAATGAAATAGTTGATGAATACAACAAATTTGGATGAAAGGGTTTTCTTTTCGAAGTTACATGGAAAAGACATACGACTGTGTCAATGCCGGTTGCTTTTGCATCTTCTTCAGCTTATGGGCTTCAGTTGAAAATGGTGCGAGTGGGTAAAGGCTTGCATTGGCTCTCCCCTTTCCTTTTTGTTATTGTGGCTGAAGCATTTTCCAAAATGTTGCAATAAGGTGTGAAGACTAGTCTGATCGAGGGTATGTGTGTGTGCAACATTATCGTTAGGGCTACCCACCTTTAATATGTGGATAACACATTAATTTACAGGGACGGATCAATCAAGGAAGCATGGAATTTCAGGGATATTTTGCTGATTTTTTAAGCTATTTTCAGGCTCAAAGAGTACCCATCATGCTTTGGATCAGATAGACATGATCACGTGCTAGCTTGGACTTGTTCTCTAACTTGAGATTGCAAAGGGACTTCAGGGATCTTGATATAGGACTTTCTTACACCTTTCGATGCTATAGTAGTGATTGACACACGTGTTATTGGGCTTCTATGTTAAGATTTAGTCTAGGCCTGATGTACTTAAAAAAGGAATCCACTTGTCACCCGGGACTTGGTAAAGTAACTAGGTTTTGCCTCATGGATGCTCCATCAAGCTTGGGCTTGTTCTCTAACTTGGGATTGCAAAGGGACTTCAGGGATCTTGATATAGGGCTTTGATACACCTTTTGGTGCTATAGTCAGTGTTCGAAGTATCGGTATCGCTGCAAGTTTCGCTAGCCAGAGATACAGAAACAATTTCAATGTCGCCGATAATATCGTCGATAACCGGAAATGCGGGGAAACATTGGAGAAATGTGGGGAAATGGTGGAAATTTTCAGTGAAACTTCAAGAGATGCTAAAATACACATATTTGCATATTTAGGAATAAAAAAATTGCAAAAAGAATGCATATATAATAAGTTTCCATTTAATGTGGGGCTTAAAAGCATGTGTCGTTGTAAGAAATCGGTCCAACCATCCCATCAATCATATCTATCCATCCAACCATCTCACCTTCCATCCAAACATCCATCAATATTTTAGAATATCGACAACGCACGATATTTCGCCGAGAAATCATCGACAACCGAAAAGGAGACGAGATAATGCGGTCTCGATATAGCCCACGTTATGTTATTGATAATATCATTGACAATTTGATCACTGCATACAACCATGCACCTATAAAAAAAATTGAAATAGAATTTTTTAATAAACAATTTTTTTGCGATATTGATACATTTGCGATATTACAATAATATCATCAATACACTAGTGATACAAGCGACAACTGTAATTTACACAATCGAAAATATTGGTGATGTATTGGAGATATCAATTCATTGGCAATACAAGCGACACCCGGAATTTACACGGTCGAAAATATTGGCGATGCATTGGCAATATCGATACATTAGCAATACCGCCGACGTCTAGGATTTTTTATACTATCAGTATTATCGGTATCGCTACTAGTGTTATCGTTATCGTTGAGCTGGAGATAGAGATAATATTAGGGATATTTCGATAATATCGAAGATAATTTGAACAATGGCTACAATAGTGATTGACACACTAGGTGTTATTGGGCTTCTATGTTAAGATTCAGTCTAGGCCTGATGTACATAAAAAAGGAATCCACTTGTCACCCGGGACTTGGTGAAGTGGCTAGGTTTTGCCTCTTGGATGGTCCATCAAGCTTAAAATAGCTAGCCAGCACTATCACATGTTTTCAAATGGTTTTTAGATGAATTTCGATTGTTGAATCACTTGTTTTCACTATGAATTTGTTTTATAAAGCTTGATAGATGATTTAATTGTCAAATCTTTAGATTTCCAATTTAGAGCCCTACATTGGATTTTTAAAAGGCCTGTAATTGGTGGACATAATTAAGTGAAAAGACATAGGTCTATTTGGGTGTATGGGTTAGACAGGATGGCGGGCTTTTGATGTTGTAGGGCATACTGAAGTTTGTAGGATGGCAGAGTACCAAAATCAGTGCTCCACCAAAACCCTATAGCTCCTCCTTATAAATAGATCATATTCCCCTGTAATAGGACCCAACCCTAGCCGTCACCCACTCACACACACAAGAGAGAGAATATTCTCCTCTCATCTCATCCTTACATTCTCCCGGCCCATCGAATCGACGACCTGTCTTCTTTGCCCATTCTCTACAGCCCTATAGGGTAGAGAATTGGGTTTAGTGCTATTCCTTTATTGGAAATAGATCTAGAAGAGACCTCAATTTGAGAAGGTACAACATTGATCTACTGCATCTAGATTAGACACCCATAAGGTATAATATAAACAATTCCTTTTATTCTGGTTATATTTGTTAATACCTACATGGGAATGGGATTGATCCTATTAAAACTAAAAATCATGCTTTTGTTACTTTTATGCATCCATCTTTCAAAAATTTCAAGGAAAACCGGTATTGGAGTAGACCCATTTTAGGTATTTAACATTTTCTTGTTTATTCAATTTTGTTTTAATTTTGCTTTGCTCAACTTGATTGGGGATTCATATAGAATCTTCGGTTAAAGTTTCATACAAAATGGATTTCTAGATTTCACTATGCCAATTGCCAACGGTATGTATTGAATCGAGAATTAATTATGGCTCATGGAGAGAATTTTATTTTTATCTTTCTTATGATATTGTTGATGAATATATGTTGAATGGACTTTATGTTTTGGATCGTGGTTTTGATTATTTAATCCAGTGTTTTAAATAGCTATGTTATCTAGCGTGTAGCTCAAGCCTTAACGCTACATAACTCTTGAAAATAGCTTAAGTTGCATGTGGCGTACACTACATGATAATTCGCATATGCTACACGCTACGTAGATCACAGTACAAGTTATTTTCACTTCAAAGTTAAAGTCAATTAATGTTTCAATGATTGTTTATATTTTTCTATTTTTAATAAAAAAAATAGTTAATCTTTTCAATGCTTTTAGTAAAATAATGTAAGTAACAATATTAAATCAGTTTTGTTGCTCTTTCTTTAGCTTTATACTAATCATTGCCCTTTTCTATTACTTTATGTTATGTTTGGTTACACCAAATATCATGAGATTTTGTTAATTTCATTATTAATCAGTCTAATTTGGTGCAGGATATCATGAAATTGGTGCAACCAAGCGCAACCTTGATTTAAAATCTAGAAATAGCTTTTAGCTTACTCTCCAGGCTATGTAACTTCCGCCTCACGCTTCATAGGGGTGAACGCTACGCTACACGCTATTCACTATTTAAAACACTAATTTAAACTTTAGTTATTTTGCCAGATGATTTGATGTATATATTATGGCCCAGTTTGAGGCCTGCCAATGTGATGTAGTTTTTAGTCATTTGATAGATCTCTTTGTAAATAGCATCCTAGATGTCCTAGATTAGCCAGGACTGTGATGTAATTACTAGATCTAGACCTTTCATTTTGAGCACTAAGTTCGTCATCATGGAGATTATGCATCGTCAACGGTGGAGATTGAGAAGAGAACATTTTGGTCATGATGGAGAAGAAGATGGACGGATTGGATCTTGTGTGTGGAGCCATTAGGCTGGCTGTACAGCCCCACACATTGGGATGTCCTCACTTTGGAAGGTGGTGACGCTCCCTCTCCCTTTACTTTTTCCTTTTGCTCCTTTCTCTCCTCTTAGTTTCTGTTCTAAGGGATGGCTTGCTACAACCTTTAATATGAAGGATCTGGGAGATGCATCTTATATCCTTGGAATTAAACTGCTTATAGGTAAAGCTTCAAGAATAATTGGGCTCTCCTAGGTTTCATGCATTGAGGTCTTAAAGAATTTTTCCATGCTTGATTCTAAGAAAGGTGAAGTGCCTTTTAGGCATAACAGCTCTTTGTCTAGAAAAGATCGTCCTGTGACTTCTTAGAAGAAGAAAGCTATGGAAAATGTTCGCTACTCCTATGTTGTAGGTAGCCTGATGTATGCCATGTTGTAATAAGACCTGACATCTCTTTTGCAGTGGGAGTGGTAAGCTGTTACCAAAACAATCCTAGTATGAACCATTAAACAATGATCAAGCGCAAAATGAAATATCTTAGATGGGCCATGCACTATGTGCTTCTTTCTAATAATGTAGACCTGTCGATTGTCGGATATTACTAGTTTGTACTTCTAGTTTGATCCAAATGATCGAGAAACAAGTGGGTGTGTCTTCACTCTGAACAGTGATGCTATTAGCTGGCTTAAGGGCAAGTGGGAGATCGTTGGTGTTATATGTGCCCTTACAAGCCAATTTGACTTTGTTGATTGGAACTTGGTCATAAGTGACCTCCTTTTGATGAATGGAATAGGGTCATTAGTGGCCCACCTTTTCTCTTTGCTTGATTACTTGGAATGGATTACAGGGATTTTTCTTAGAGATCTTTTTTATGCCTTGGGGAAACAATGAAATGGACATAACGACCCAGATGAGTCATTGGAGAGTTGATGTTCCATATTTTTTAGTACCCAGAATTGTCCAAGATCATCTCTACGGATCTAGGCGATTCGTGACTTGATTATATTCTCTTCTCTTGTGCATATGAACCAATGATGTTTTGGAATCGGTTAATATCCACCATTGGGCATTAAGTTGCCGTTGCCCTTCACAAATAGGAGTACGTATGTTCATCTATCCATCGGGATCTAGTTCTAGACCCGATTGAATGCTTGTCTTGGATGGATTGCACCAAGTCTCCTAACCAAGAGTGCCCATCATGCTTGGATGGGATAAACTTGATCATATGCCAGCTTGGACTTGTCCTCTAACCTGAAATTGCAAGATTGTGTTATTAGGCTTCTATATTGCGATTCAATTGAAGCTTGATGTAGTTCAAAAACGAATCCACTTGTTGCCTAGGACTTGGTAAAGTTGTTAGATCTTGCCTCTTGGATGCTCCATTGAGCTTAAAACAGCTAACCTGCCCCATCACAAGTTTTCAAATGGGTTTTATATGAATTTAACCATTGGATCACTTGTTTTCACTGTAGATTTGTTTTTACAAAGCTTGATAGAAGATTCACCAATCATATCTTTATATGTCCAATTTAGAGCCTTGCATTGGGTGTTTAAAGGCCTGGATTGGTGGCCACAGTTAAGTGGAAGCAGTGTTTAAATTATTTTCGATATTATCGAAATATCCCCGATATTATCTCTATCTCTAGCCCAACGATACCGATAACACTGGTAGCGATACCGATAACACCCATAGTATAAAAAATTCTAAGTATCGGCAATGTATCACTAAATATCGCCAATGTGTTAATATCGTCAATATTTTCAATTGTGTAAATTCCAGGCGTCGTTTGTATTGCCAATGCATTGATACCGCTGGTGTATTGCCAATATTTTTTATTGTGTAAATCCCAGGTGTCGCTTGTATTATTAATGTATTCGCAATATTTTAATAATATTGCTAATATATCAATATTGCTAAAAAATTGTATATTAAAAAATTCCCATTTCAAATTTTTTTATGGGCGCATGGTTGTATGCAATGTTCAATTTTTCAACAATAATATTGATAATATCACAATATTATCACTATCGCAACATGGTAATGACGAGACCACAATCTTTGGTTTCTTTTTCAGTTGTTAATAATTTGTTGGGAAATATCATGTGTTGTCAATATTCTAAAATATCAATAGATGTTTGGACGAAAAGTCAAATATTGGATGGATAGATGGGATAGATGAGATGGTTGGACTGATTTCTTATAGCAGCACATGCTTTTAGGCCCCCATTAAATAGAAACCTATTATGTATGTGATGTAGGATGCCCTAATTATGATGCATGCTCATGAACACTATTATTCAGCGGAAATAAAAGGCAATAATAATCTAAAATTCTAGCAGTAATCATCATAACTAAGAAAATCATAAAGGAAACATGCCATGGAGCGGGCCATCATCACAACCATGAAGTGTGGAATTCAATTATCGCTTAGGTTGGATCCGACGAGGGATGGGACCTCCCGATCTTGCATGGTCTTAACCCAATTGATCAATGGGAATCACTAGTCCGAAGAATCAGGAAGTTCTCGGATTAGGGATTTGAGAATTTGAAGATTTAGGGTTTAGGTTGATTCTCAAAGTTTGATCGAAGAAGGATTAGTAAAACTAGAACTAGAAAGAAGAAAGATAATTACCTTAAAGAATTTGGAGGGACACAAGAAGAAATTAGAAAAAGAAGATCAAGGAAAGAGAAGAAGCACCATGAGAGAGAGAGAAGAGAGAGGCTACCAAAGAGGTTTGCTTTTTCATTAATAATCAACTAATCTCGTTTTTTAGGGCTTAGCCCACTTAAATAAGCAAATGAAAGACATAAAAGTACTAAAATATCCCTAAATACTTAAGTAAAAACGGAACAAAAAAAAAAACATAATGCGCTTCGAAGACGTCTAAAAACATCCAGAGAGTTTCGGGCGCCAGAGAGGCCAAGTTCGGGCGCCCGAAGACAGTGACTTCTATCCAACGGGTCTTCTTCCTCCTACACACGTGTCCTCCCAATGTGGGGCCTTCTATATGTCAAATCATGCGTGTAGGGTCTTCAATGCTCCTCTATAGTCGCCTAGCCACAAGGAAGATGCTTGTGGTGGGCGCTTTCTTCGTTGGTATACATGAAAAGGTCTTGTGTCCTCATTAGTATGCATTCCTTTTGCAACTGTTTTACTCCTAAATATGCAAATATGTGTATTTTATCATCTCTCGAGGTTTCACTGAAAAATTCCATTGGTTTTTTCCCTTTTCCCCGCATTTCTAGTTATCAGTGATATTATCGGCGATATCAATATTGTTTCCGTATCCCCGGCTAGCGAAACTTGTAGCAACACTAAAACTTTGAACACTGAGTGGAAGGACATTGGTGTATACACTTCTGTGTAGACTCATTGCTTTAGTTTTACTTCGTGGTTTTTACCTTTTTTTTTTTGTTTTGTTTTGTTTTTTTTTTTCCAGGCCAAAGGCATCCTTCTCTTTTAGTATTTTCGACAGAACAAACTTATTTGCTTGGTCACATACATTTTCCTTTCTTTGTGCACAGGTTGGTGCCAATATGCTTCATTTGGCAAGATTAGCAATGCTCAAATCTAGCCGGCTGAGGAAGGCAAACATCTCTGAAGCAATTGCAGAACTCAATAAAGCAGAACTTCTTTTAGATAATTCAATCAGGTATGCATTTTTCATTTTTGTATTTCAAATCTAAAGATACATTTTCAAGCAAAAAACCTCGTCCTTGTTTAATCTATGGGGTTGTGTAGAAGGGGAAAGAGACTTCCACTGGTGGTTATGCTCCCATTTTCTGATATTGTGTTTTGAGTTTTGTGAATGGTTGAGGTCATAAATAAATTATTGTCTTTTTTGGTTGTCGATCCCGTTATTGCCTCGTGCCACTTTTTGGTAGCTAAGAGTTTGCTTCAAACATTTGTGCATTGTCCACGTACTGTTGGTAATTTTTTGTTTAATGATCCTTATCTTTGTCAGATACCCTTGAATGACCTGCTGATAGAGTGAACAACCCATTTTGTGTGCTTTTACTTCTTATTTGTATCCTTGTCATTCTATTTCTAGGTTTCTATGCATAGGCTGATTTCTTAATGCTGCTGCAAACTAGCAAAAAGGTCCCCAGATAATAGATATCTATGCACCCAAATAGACAGGAAGGACAGGATGGATGGGTTTCACCCTTTTTATCAAGATACATGATGATGGGATTATTCTACTTCCCTACCATTCAACTGATGTCTTGCAAGGGTTTGCCTCACTTTAGTTGCAACTCAGCTGGGATTTGGTTCTTTATTGATATAGATGATGATGATTTTTTACCTCAAACATTCAGCACATGTTGGGCCGCATGAACATTGGGCCTGCGTCAGAGTGTAAAGAGTTATAAAACTTATTCCCTGTTTGGGTGACAGCAGAAAATGGGTTTTTCCTCGTCCTTGTCACAAACAAGGTTTGCAAGACAAAGTGTTTTCCCTCTCCTCGAAAACAGGAATTTTGCCTGAAAAAATGCGTTTTCAACCATTTTCAAGCTGGAGTTTTTTTTTTTTTTGCCTGCAGTGAGAAGTTGCTTGATGCTGCACACATGCTTGATGCTGCACACATGCCACTGTGTCACACATGTGAGAAATCATAACCATTCATCTGGTGTCTTACCACACACCTTCCCTGACCTGAAAATCTAGTCGCTCCACTTTTCATGTGAGCCTCGCTGTTCAAAATCAGTACATGTCAGCGAAGCACTTCGCTTTATTGAAAAAAGTAGAAAAGAGGCATTTAGTCATTATTAGAACTGAGGTTAGTGGTTTTGTTGGAACTTGGAACTGATGGTTGTTTGATGAGTGGGTGTCCTCATTTGTTGGACAAGGTATGTAAACAGTGGGGACCACAATATGAGCAGCTTTGATCTATCCCAGTGAATCAGCTAGGCATGTGTGAATAGCAATTACAAAAAGAAAGATAATGAGGTTGGTGGTTTTGTTGGAAGTTGGAACTGATGGTTGTTTGATGAGTGGGTGTCATCATTTGTTGGACAAGGTGTCTAAATGGTGGGGATCACAACACCAGTAGCTTTGATCTATCCCAATGAATCAGGTACGCATGTATGAGCCAGTGTTCGAAGTATTGGTATCACTACAAGTTTCGCTGGCCGAGGATCCGAAAACAATATTGATATCGTCGATAATATCGCTGATAACCGAAAATGCAGGAAAACATTGGGAAAACAGTGGAATTTTTCAGTGAAACTTCAGGATATGTTAAAAAAACACATATTTGCATATTTAAGAATAAAAAATTGCAAAAAGAATGCATACATAATTAGTTTCCATTTAATGGAGGGCTTAAAAGAATGTGCTATCGTAAGAAATCAATCCAACCATCTCATCAATCCCAACCATCCATCCAACCATCCAACTTTCCATCCAAACATCCATCGATATTTCAGAATATCGACAACACACAATATTTAACCGAGGAATCGTCAACAACTGGAAAGGAAACGAAAGACTGGTCTTGATATTACCCTCGTTGCGATAATGATAATATCGCAATATTAAATATTATCATCAACAATTTGAACATCGCATACAACCATGCGCCTATTAAAAAATTTGAAATGGATTTTTTAAGTAATAAACAGATTTTTGGTGATATCGATACATTGAGGATATTAAAGCTCAAGCTAGTAGAGGATGGTGTATCAATGTATATCAAGGGAATCTAACACTCCCCTACACGTGCGGGGTGGAACTCCGCACGGGAACATACTGGGCAAGGGTGGAGGGACACACAACTCACACCATAAACGGCCCCACGTGGGAGAATATATTATCGGTGGCATATTTGCTACTTCCGGGATTCGACCACAAGACCTTCTGCTTTGATACCATTGACAACCTTCAATCCTCGCAATCACTTCCGCCGCCTCAAAGATACAATTTTGAAAATAGCGTTGGTTCCTAACCCCCAAAATGGACCATAAGACTGCCATAAGGGTCAACCTTCACTTGGATTTTCCCACTTTACCACTTCCACTACCATGCCACGCCTAGAACAACTTCTCAATGCAATCCGGCATCACCCAATCCATGTTATACGCAGCAAGAAAGTGACTTCACACCTTAGTTGTGAGGGAGCAATGAATGAAAAGGTGGTCGATAGACTCTTGTCCTCCATACACATGAGACATATGTTAGGGAGAATCATAGCCCTCCTTTGCAAGTTATCAATGGTGAGAATTCTCCTCCTTCCCACTAGCCACACACAGGCCGCAACTCGCGGGGCGCACCGGGGGGGGGGGGGGGGGGGGGGGTGGCGCATAGGACCACTGGTGGAACGAGGGTGACAAAGCTGAAGGTCTCGAATCCCCAATCAAACTAACTAGCGACTTGATTGAAAATTCTCCATTAGAACTCTTACCCCAAGTCATCGAGTCCTCTTCTTGCTCTACAAAAGTCACTGAAGAAATCGTCTTTAGGAGCTCTAGGTACTCATCCTTCTCGCTTTCCAGAAGGCTCCTGCGACATGGAGGGGCCCAAACCATCGTTCCCCCAACCAGGGAGAAGTAGTCTGCAATCCGAATGGAGCAATCAGCAGCAATGCGAGCTATGATAGGAAACTGTTCTGCAAGAGAGTAGTCTCCACACCACACGTCTTCCCAAAAGTGAACCTGTCTCACATTAGCACTGAGAATGCAACTCGCAGACGAACTAAAACTTCAGTGGCTGTAATTGCTTTCCAGATGGTCGAAGCTCTATAGAGGGATGAATGCTTCGTGAACGACCCGCTCTAGTTGACCCCATATCTGAGGGCGACCACCTCCCTCCACAACCTACCCTTCTCTTTCCCAAACCTCCAGGCCCATTTTCCCAGAAGGGCCGTATTCATAGCCCATAAAGGTTTGATGCCTGCTCCTCCCTCCTTAGTAGAGGTGTACATGAGAGCCGAGCCAAACCGAGCTTTGCCTAGTTCGGCTCGGTTTGGTCAGCGAGCGACCTGGGCTCGAGCTTGGCTCGACTTGGTCCTCGAGCCCAGGTGGTGGGCTTGGCTTGGTTTGGACGAGCTTTCGAGCCGAATTCGAGCCTGTTCAAGCTTCAAGCTTTTGAGCCTGAATTCAAGCCGAGCTTTTGAGCCTACATCGAACTTGCCTTTCGAGCCGACATTTTTCAAGCCTATTTCGAGCTACAACTCATAAATTCAACACGACAAGTTACACTATACAAATTGTGGTCACAAGTTAGAAATTGCAAACGGACAGGGGTGGTCCGGTTAGACAGGGTTTGGGCGGTCGGCTGCTGGACGGACAAGGGGGGTCTGGCTGGGCATTAGCTGGCAGGGCGACAACTTGTGAGAGATCAAATATGAGAGAGAGAGGGAGAGGAGTTGAGAGAGAGAGAGAGAGAGAGAGAGAGAGAGAGAGAGTAGCTGAGTTACTTGAGTAGGAAAGAGATGAGAGAGAGCCGAGCAGTCGGGCGTTGGGCAAAGATGAGGGAGAGGCAGGAGGTGAGGCCGGGCGATGGGGGAGAGAAATCAGAGATGAGGGAGAGCTGGAAAGGGAGGAGGTGAGGCCGACGGCCGGAGGGGGTCGTTGGTCAGGCCGGGCAAGGTCGATTCGGCCAGAGGGGTTTGTTTTTTAGTTTTTTAGGGGTGGGCGGGCGAGTGCAAAAGAGCGTTTAAAATATATATATATATATATATATATATATATATATATATATATATATATATATATATATTATTTTAAGTAAAAAATATACCGAGCCTTCTACGAGCCGAGCCAAGCTCAGGTCAAGCTTGAGCTTGGCTCGAATTTCCAACGACCCCACAGAATCGGCTTGGCTTGGCTTGATCCACCCTCCGACTTGAGCTGAGCGAGCTTTTCGAGCTAGCTCAGTTCGTGTACAGCTCTACTCCTTAGGGCTCGTTTGGGAGCTTGCAAATGGAAGTAAATGGGAAATGGATTTGGAGGTAAATGAATTGGGGGTAAATGGCTTTACAAAGTTGTGTTTGGATTGGGGTAAATGAAATGCATTTGAAATTAAAATATTCTGTTTGGATGGGAGGAATTGGAATGCATTTGAATTTTTCAATATATTCACGGGAATATATGTGATATTCCAAATTAGCTTTAACATCCCAACTTAGTGTATATATACAATATTTAATAGAATGATTGTAATAAGCCCGTTGAAGTATATAATTCATAAAAAAATGGGGAAATTTCGAGCCTTGGTATGCCACAAATACAAGGATAAAAAACAAGCAACTTGCGAATGTTTTCTAACCGTCCATTTTGATGGCCATCCTTTGGATGGTTTTGATCATTCTTTTGGTGTGATTTTAGTGATGTAGCCGATATTTGGATTGTTGGAGAGTATCATTAGCGTGACATGTGTATGGTGGACATGTGAATAGTAGCACCTTTGTTTACATGTGCAACTCTCCAAAGGATCTCAAAAAGGCATTTCACCTTATTTACTTCCAAATCCTTTCTTGTGGAGAGGATTTCATTTACATGCACATTTATTCCCATTTTATCCCATTTACCTCCATTTACTTCCATCCAAACACACCCCAAATATCATTTACCCTCATTTACTCATAATTCCACCCATTTACCTCCATTTACTCCCATCCAAACAATTCCTTATACGGTTTGCACACCGCTTCCCACCTAAGCAAATGGAATTTCTTTCCTTCAGAAGCACCTCTCTAGAGGAAGTCTCTTCTTATCTTCTCGAGCCTGTTGACCACCATCTTGGGGCACTTGAAAAGGAACATAAAATACAGTGGCATATTAGCCATGGCCGCCTTGATGAGCGTGAGACGACCCCCTAAAGACAGGTAACGGCACTTCCAGGAGGCTAACTTCCTCTTGATCACCCTGTCCCACAAGTGCTTCGGAGGTTTCCCAGTGTAAAGAGGAAGCCTCAAATAGGTGGAGGGAAACGCCCCCATCTTGCAGCCGAAAATTCCTGCTAATCTGTGGAGGTCTGCTTTCCCCACATTAATCCTGAAAAGCTCCGAGCTTGCCATGTTAATCTTCAGACCAGACACCGCTTCAAAACAATCTGACATCTTCCGAAGGTTGTCCACTACCTGATCGATGGCATCACAAAAAAGCAAAGTATCGCCTGCATACTGAAGATGGCAAATTTTCATCCCCTCCTTAGCAACATTAAACCCTTTAAACAAACCTGCGTTCCACCCCTACACTAAGCATCCGGCTGAGAGCTTCCCTTGTGACTACAAACAGATAAGGGGATAAAGGGTCACCTTGCCTTAGACCTCGGGAAGCTTTGAAATAGCCCTAGGGAGAGCCATTTACCATAACTGAAAAAGAGGGTGATTGTACACAGGCTTTGATCCACCCCCTCCATTTCTTGCCGCACCCCAACCTACCAAGCATGTAATCCAAGAAATCCCAGGGTACCCTCCACAATGAAATCCCCACCTATGCACCAGGGCACCCTCCACTTGTTCCGAACTGAGTTCAGCTCTTCCCAAAAAGTAAAGCAAAGCGAAGCACAACAAGGACCATAAACAACAGAGAAAGCCCGCTTAGAATCCAGAAGACTGCTCTTGAAGAAGGACCGACGCGAAAAAGGAACTTGTGCTTTAGTCAACTTTCTTCCAAATATATTTTTTTCCAAGCCACAAGAATCCTTTCGGCCGATCTAGTCGCATCAACAACAATCCAATCAAAATTATTTTGCCCCCATAAAGAAGATATAATACCTAAGTCTACCAATCGAAGCTTGGTTTCTTGAATCACAATAATGTCCACCTTTAGCTTATTGCAAACCTTCCTAATCTGAGCTCTCTTGACCCTGTTGCCCAGGCCTTGTACATTCCATGAGAGAATCAACATTGAGAAACCCCCTTACCCGATCTAGCTCTCTTGCTTCCACTGGACCTTGTGATGAGGACATCAGTGGTGCGCCATTTAGAGTGTACCAGAGGAGTAGACATCGCCGATCGAGTGTTGGAGCAGAGAAGCTGATGTGGATGGGCACCGGGCCCGTCAAGCTACTTTATTGATGGACCACGAAGACCCCGCACACGTACATGCACATATAGAGGTTCCTTTCGTCGGAGATGTGTGCAGGCTGCTGATTTTGGAGCATATCAACCATGGATCCAAGATTGGATGGCAATCAGACCGTTGGATTCTTCCGATTGGGCCATCCAACCATTGGATCGACTCGGGCCCACTTTGGTGGCCCGTTTCCAATTTTCTTAGTTTTTACTTATTTTAGTTATATTTTCAGACACTATGGATGGTTCAGATGTTATTTTGTGATTAGGCTTTAGTTTATTTTAAAGTTTGGACATCAGGGACATGTAATTTTCCTCCTTAAGTTTCTTTAATAAATACAAGAGGAGGGGGGGTATCTCTTGAAGTTCTTCTTCGTGTAGGTTGGGGTTTCAGGATTGGCCCTTGTGTGTGTTGAGGATTCCACCCCGGAGTTTCATGTTTCTCTTTCTTAGATCTTCAAGGTGCGTGGGAAGGTAAGATCCATTTTCTTTCTTTGTAGAGAACCCTTGTCTTCTCCTTCTTGAAGCCCATCTTTTCCCTTTTCCTATTTCCTGCTTTCTCGAATCTTCTCCTTTGGGCATGATCGGTAGAATGGGGATTGCTAGTCATGAGAACTTGATTCAGACGTGAACGTGGGCTATGCTATGCTAGATTTAGGGATGTCCTCATATCCCTAGGTCCCCCTTTTACTCGTTTATGTTCGTTTATGTTATGAGGTATGATCCTGACGGGTTATTATCATCTCATTGTTGAAATCTCATAATCTCTTTAGTTGACAGTGGATAGTTAAATGATTTCCTTGCTTGAAGGACTACTTATTGATCACACGCAGTGTTCGAAGTTTCGGTATCGCTACAAGTTTCGCTAGCCAAGGATACCGAAACAATATCGATATCGCCGATAATATCGCTAATAATCGGAAATGCAGGGAAAATGGGAAAAACAGTGGAATTTTTCAATGAAACCTCAGGAGTTGATAAAATACACATAGTTACATATTTAGGAATAAAAAAATTGCATAAAGAATGCATACATAATAGGTTTCTATTTAATGGGGGCCTAAAAGCATGTGTTGCCGTAAGAAGTAAATCCAATCATCTCATCCATCCAAATATCTATTGATATTTCAGAATATCGACAAATGAAATTTCCAAACAAATCGTTAACAACTGAAAAAGAAACTAAAGATTGTGGTCTCGTTATTGCCATGTTGCGATAATGATAATATCGTGATATTATCAATGTTATCGTCAACAAATTGAATGCTGCATACAACCATGTACCCATAAAAAATATGAAATGGGAATTTTTTTAAATATATAGATTTTTGGCATATCGATACATTGGCAATATTATCGAAATATTGCAGATACATTGACGATACAAGCGACACTTGGAATTTACACGGTAAAAAATATTGGCGATACACCGACAGGATCAATGTATTGACAATACAAATGACGCTTGTAATTTACACAATTGAAAATATTGACGATATTGATATATTGGCAATATTTAGTGATACATCACCGATACCAAGAATTTTTTATACTATCAGTGTTATCGGTATCGCTACCGGTGTTATCGGTGTCGCTGAGCTAGAAATAGAGATAATATCGGGGATATTTCGATAATATTGGAGATAATGCAAACACTGATCACACGTACATATAGAGTTAAGTCATCACATGCCCCTGCATCACCTCGCCATATTCTCATAATTAATGGAGCAATTGAGGTTGAGCAACTCCCGCAAACCTCTGGGAGTCCTCTTGGGCTTCGCTTCCTGCTCCTCCCGCTGCCTTTGGATGGCCCTAACCTCTGCAAAGGGTAGAAAGTCGTAGACATCCTCATCCCTTGATCCAAAGGAAAGCCCCACCAAAGCACCCACTCTGAAGAGCGCATCTTTGGCACAATGGAACTGGTCCACTGAAATCAAGTTTGTCCATCTGCATTTGCTGGGGACCCTGTTGTTTTTTAGAAACTCCAATAAATTCGCATGCGAGGACTTCTCTGAGCAAAGGGGAGTCAAAACCATGACGTTCTCCAAGGAATCCCCTTCACTAGGATCAGAGGTCGAATCCATCTCCCCCTCTCGCCTCGATCTACCACCGTTCGGCGTTGTGTCCACTTCCCTGTCTTCTTCCGGTGAGAAGCTATTTCTTGCCATAAGGAAGACCTCTTTGCCTGCTTCCCCATCTACTGCTGCCAACTGTAGCCCCAACTCACTTTCGCGATCAGGCTTAGATGAAGTAGTCGCTATATGTTAAGGGGGTATGCAAATAAGGGCGTTAACGACGCACGTGTCTTCGAAAGGAACATGTGAGAGAGAGATGGGGCTTGTCTCACGTGCCATGATTTCAGTAATCCCACACATGGGCGTAGCACTTAAAGCTTCCTCGAGGCACATGTCATCCTCCTTATGCATCTCAAGATCCAACGGCTTGGATTCCTCCACCGCTTCTAGTCTCAGGAGATGAGGGTATGTGCCTAAAGGGTCTGTCTGCTCTGCTTGCCACGTGTCCTCTTCGAGCTTCGAAGCAGATCGAGTAGTCAGCTCAGAATCCGACCCAACTGATTTGAAATGGTCCGGGGATGAGCACTGACCCCCCAAAACTCCTGCAGGACTAACAGCAATATACGTTGGAATCCCATTCACTCCCTTGTTACCTACATCCCCATCTCCAATGGAATAATGATGCATGTCCTCTATCAGGTCCTGTGTTCCAGCAGACAACTGGCCTCGAGCTCCCGCGGCCCCCTCTCATCGGCTTCCATGGATTTCGTCGTCTGTTTGGCCTTCATAAGCTCTCCAAATGGTACCCCAGCGAGGTGTAGGGCTCCTCGGTGGCTCTTTCTGCACCCAGAGAGCTAGCTGCTTTTCTCCAATCATCACCATTAAAGTCGCAGGATCCAGATCTCCTTTCTTTTGCCTCACGCACGCACGAATCACTCCCATCTCTTGACTTGCTTCTGTTGTTGAATCGATCTGCTGCACTTCTCCCAAGCAGGAAGCAATAGCCGGGAAGAAGTCTTGGTTCCAAAATTCCAATGGCACTCCCCGAACAAAGAAAACTCCTCCCATATCCATATTTGTTTGATCAGACCTTCCTTGTGTATCGCCATTGCCATGAAGATGCAGTCGTTGTTCACTTCTAGCACCAGCCACGAGGGCCGATCGGCTTCAGGGAGTACATATCGGCCTGCAGACTGCAGCATTCGTCTAGCTAGAACCTAATGAGGGAGAGGTTAGCCTCAGCTACCGTAGAAAGCACAACCGAACGCTGTAGCCACTCTTAAGATGCATAAATGACGCCCTCATTCACCCAAACAATCTTCTCACCTCCCCTCTGTTCCACCCAAAACCGCTTTTCTCTCTTCTCTAGGAGGCCTTTCTCCTTTGTAACGCGCATGGATGCGTCGTCCTGTTTGTCTGCAGAGGCTTTTTGGGGGTCCTTCTCTAGATCTGCTCTTGGCCTTCCCACCACCACGTCTTTGAAGGTACCACATCCTTCGCCCACGACCAAAGTAGAGCTACCGCCCTCCCCCCTTCCCAACAATGTAGCTGTGTCCCCCGCTGGTTCTCTAGGAGCCATCGTTGTTTCTTTGTTTTCCGCCCCTCTTCTACTAGCCTTGTCAGGACTGAAATGAGCTCTTTGCACCATCAACTTTCTTCTTCCAAAGCTTTCACCGTGTAGCAGCAAAACTGCCCGCGCCAGCTCATCCTCAGAGCTCATCCGCACATAAGCAAACCCTCTGTAGCAACTTGTGAGTCTGTCCCTGGGGATAACCACCTCAATGATTGCCCCCACCCTTCCGAAGATCCTTGCAAAGTTGATAGGAAGCCCTCCCTCTGGAAATCCCTGTATGTATAAAGTAGGGAATTCAGATAATGATCTCTCCCTTCGCATTCTACCTTATATATAGCCCTTCCGGGGGCTTCACAGTTTCCCACCCATCTTCTATTGGATTTTCTAGAGCCTCCCATTCTCTGTTATGGCTGCCGGAAGGTATTCCGTCCGCGTTTGCGACCTCTCGGTCACCTTTGTTGGGGGGAGTTTTTTCCTCATTTTCATGAGTTCTTCACTTCCTTGCCTTTGCTCATACTGTCGTCTCACACAAGCATTCGTGCTGCAATATTCGTAAAGAAGAATAGAAAAGAGAAAATAGTTGGCAAATTTAGTGGCAGCGAGACGGGTTATGAACATTTTAACCAGGCATGTGCAGGAAGAGATCTCATGGTGTATGTTGTTTGCAGATGACATAGTTTTGATTGACAAGACGAGAGGGGGCGTAAACATAAAGCTAGATTTATGGAGTGCTCTAGAATGTAAAGGATTTAAACTTAGTCGAACTATAATAGAGTATATGGAGTACAATCCCAGTAACAATAGCAGTGGGAACAAGGAATTAGTTAAGATTGTTGACCAAGAAGTTTCCCAAAATGACCGCTTTTGATATCTTGGGAGTGGAGAGATCGAGGAAGGATGTTGCCCATAGAATTCAAGCAGGGTGGAAGAAATGGAAATGTGCCTCCAGAGTTTTAAGTGATCGTCGTGTACCAATCAAATTGAAAGGAAATTTTATAGAATGGCTATATGAACAACCATGCTTTATGGGACAGAATGTTCCGCAGTTAAGGAACAACATGTTCATAGGATAAGCGTAGCTGAAATGAGGATGTTGAGATGGATGAGTGATAGGACATGGAAGGATAGAACGACAAATGAATGCATTTGAGGGAATTTAGGAGTAGCGCCAATGGACAATAAAATGAGGGAAAGTAAACTTAGATGGTTTGGTCATGTGCAACAAGGATTAAGAGTTGCGTCGGTTAGGAGTGAGTTGGTATAAGTAGAAGGCTCTAAAAGGGCAAGGGTGCCCAGAAGAATAGAGGTGGAGCTAGTAAGGAAGAAATTGATGACATATGGTCTAACTGAAGTTAGGGCCCTTGATAGTGGAATGGCGGAAAAAGCTTCATGTAACCAAACCCCAATTAGTTGGCGTAAGGCTTAGGTGATGATGACCCTTCCATGAATAAAAAAATTCCACTTCAGGAACTAATTTAAATTAATTATTAAAATATGAAGTCAAGTTGTCTTTTGTAGTTTTTTTTTTGTTTTTTTTTTATAACTAACTATGTTTGAAAGTCCATTATTTACCACCATCGTAGGATCCTATTTGCCTATGTAGCGGTGTACTAAGATGGCAGCTCCATTTGATACCTTTTTCTTAGGGCTGGTTTGGCGTTACTTCTAACAACTATAGAATTGATTCTCAAGAAACAATTGAGAATTGCTTATGTGAAACAATGCATGTTTGGTAGTGTTTTAAATAGCGAATAGCATGTAGCGTAGCACTCACCCCTTTGAAGCGTGAGGTGTAAGCTACATAGTGCATAGCGTAAGCTACACACTACTGGATTTTTATTCAAGGTTGAGCCTAGTTACACCAATTTCATGATATTCTACACCAAATTATCCTTATTAATAATGAAATTTAACAAAATTGCACGATATTTGGTGCAACCTAAAGTAATAAGAAAGGACAGTGATTAAAGAGCAATGAAACTGATTTAATGTTGTTACTTATATTATGTTACTCAAAGCATTGAAAACATTACCTAATTTTTATTGAAAATAGAAAAAATGTAACTAGTCGTTGAAAACATTAATTTATTTTAATGTTTTAGTGAAAAATAACTTGTAATGTAAGCTACATATCGTGTAGCGTATAGCGTATGCAAATTATCATGTAGCGTAGGCTACAGACAACTTAAGCTATTTTCATGAGCTACATAGCGTTAAGGCTAAGCTACGCTACATAGCATAAGCTACACGCTACATAGTGTAGCTATTTAAAACACTAAAAGATGCTTAAGAAAAACAATTTTCCTACAAAGGTTTCAATGTTGATCCTTGAATCCCCATTGTTTCTTATGGTGTGGCCCACTTAAGTCTTGAATCTACCTCATTTTTTAAAGTCATAATCTAACATGATAACGCGAAACGAATTCACTGGTCATCGTGGTGCACCACAACGCTGCAAATGGGGGTTATAGGAAAGTTTCGTCCATTCAACTTCTCCAGAGATGAGATTTGCTAAGTCCATGCGCGTGTGCACAATAAAACTCGTGCACATGCCACAATTTTTTCATCATGGCATGTAGGTCTGGGATCCAATCCATCAATTAGAAAGGCACCACCATATTGATGCCCTAGCCTAAGAATTAGGTTGATCCACTGCTCAGGTGGGCCATAGTTTGCAAATCAAATTGTACGTCTCTAAAACGCTTGGTTGAAGTTTTCTAACCCATCTAACTCTTTTCAATATTGGGGCCCATCATGTGAGTCCACGATATTAATTTTAGGGAAAACATGGTCAGACCAACCAATGGATGGATTTGATGGCACATGTGTGGAGTTGTACAACTCTACACTGCAATTAACTGACCTTCCAAAAACCCCCACACACACACACGGAGAGAGAGAGAGAGAGAGAGAGAGAGAGAGAGATGATTAATTAATTGGCTAACCAAACATACTTAAAGCCTAAAAAAAGAGATTTTCATAATCGATAGCACAAATATATATATATATATATAGGGAAAAGGTACTATGCGCTCGACCTCATGGGAAGTTGTCGAGCTGTGTGGGCCCCACTTGATGTGTGATGGGTATCCACACCATCAATCAGATGCACCATTCCGTGCTGGGCCATGGGCCTAAAACTCAGGCCAAACCATGACTTGGGTGGGCCACACAATAGACAACAGTTAAGAGTGGATATGCACCCATTGAAACCTTTATGATCGTTTATAGGATCTGCTGAGATGTGGTTGAGAAATCCAACCCATCCATTGTGCGTGTCCCACTTAAAAAAGAGGTCACACCAGGTTTCAACCATATCCAAAACTCAAGTGGGCCCCAAAAAGTTCTTATAGATGTTGTAGGCATGATTTTACACTCTTTCAGTTGGTATGGCCCACTTGAGTTCCCGATACAACTGATTTTTGGGATTTCCCATAACCAATAGGGGATCCACCAAATGCATGGTGTGGATCAGTGTTCGCATTGTCGGTATCGTTACAAGTTTCGCTGGCCGGAGATAAAGATATAATATCGTTATCGTCGATAATATTGCTGATAACCGGAAATTGGGAAAACATAATGAAAATGGTGGAATTTTTCAGTGAAACTCCAAGAAATGCCTAAATACACACATTTGCATATTCATGAATAAAAATTACAAAAAGAATGCATTAAATAATAAGTTTTCATTTAATGGGGCCCAAAAAGCATGCGTTCGGTAAGAATTCACGCCAATAGTAACTAAAATGAGTTTTATATAATACAAATACAGCCACCATACAATCATTAAGTCATGTAAAATTAAATGAAAGCTCATTTTAGGGAATGATCCAAAAAAACAAAAGAGATCCAAATCTCAGATGGACCATAGAACATGAAACAGTGGTATTTGACCATTAAAAACTTATTGTAGGCCATAAACGCTTTGGATCAGGATGATATTTGTTTGGTCTCTTCATCTAGGTCTTTGTGACCTTATCAACGGTTGGATGGCAAATAAACATTTGGATGGACCGTGAGAGCAAGGAGTGGGGACTCAATGAGATTTAGAGCCCCCTCATTTTTGGTCCACCTGGGATTTGGATCCACCTCATTTTTGGCATCGTGTCTTAAAATAAGCTTGCAAAATAGATGGATCTTTATGAGAAATCCACTAGGACCTAGCTGGAGACAGACGATCTTGTCAGAAGCTTTGTGGGGCCCACTGTGATCCTTATGAGAAATCCACCCCGTTCATCTGTTACACCATATCATTTAAGTACATGTGCCCAAAAATGAGATAGATCCAAATCTCAAGTGAACCACATCAATGGAAACAGTAGTGATTGAATCTCACCATTAAAAACTTCTAAGGGGCCACGAAAGTTTTCAATCAAGCTGATAATTGTGTTTTCGCTTCATCCAGTTCAGTGACTTAATCTAGAAATTAGATTGAAAAAAAAAAAAACCATTACAACGGGCCCTAGGAAGTTTTTAACGGTGGGTGTTTAATCACCACTGTTTCCTTTAGCATTGTCCACCAGGGATGTAGGTCTGCCTCATTTTTTGGCTTAGGCCCTAAAATTATCTGGCAAAATAAATGCAAGGTGTTGATAAAGCACAGTACATCATGATGGGCCCACATAGCCACTAACAGGAACAAGTGGCATGCTGGAAGTGAATTGTGTACTGAGTAAGGATGTTTATGGAACTGAGTAAACTCTCTTAGGTCCACTGTGAATGTATTTGGTTTATCTACACCGTCCATCTGTTTTTCCAACTTATTTTAGCTGTTAAACATAAAATGTAAGCATATCCAAAGCTCAAGTGGACCACATTATAGGAAATAATGAGAATAATGATTTCCACCATTGAAACCTTCCTAGGGTCCACAGTGATGTTTATTTGTTATCCGATCTGTTCATAAGATCGAAAAGATATGGATGAAGACAAAACACAAATATCACATGTATCTAAAACTTCTGTGGCCCCTAAGAATTTTTCAACAATGGACGTTCAATTCAAACTATTTTCTGTGGTGTGGTCGACTTGAGTTTTGGATATGCTTAATATTTGGCATCAAGCCCTAAAATTATTTAGTAAAATGGATGGACGGAGTAGATAAATATATAAATCACGGTGGGCCCCACGGTGTTTACTCAGTACGCTTAGCCTGCTGAGTTACTCCGTTCGCAGTCCACTTCCATTCAACTTCTTCGGACGTGGATTAGCTACTGTAGCGCTACTCAAGTGATGTCACCAAGTTATGTGGGTCCCACCATGATGTATGTGCTACATCCACACTGTCCATCCATTTGGAGAGATCATTTTAAGGCATAAGCCAAAGAATGAGGCAGATCCAAAGCTCAAGTGGACTCCACCAGACAAAACAATGGTGATTGAACGCCTACCATTAAAAATTTCTTAGGGGCCACAGAACTTTTCGATCGAGCTGATATTTGTTTTCCCCTTCATCTACGTCTGTGTTAACTTATGAACAGGTTAGATCTCAAATAAACATCATGGTGGCCCCCAGGAAGGTTTCAATGGTGGGTGTCACTGTCCCCACTGTTTTCTGTGGTGGGGTCCACTTGAGATTTGTATTTGCCTCATTCTTTGGGTCATACATTAAAATGATCTCTCCAGATGGATGGACGGTGTGGATACAACACATACATCATGGTGGGCCCATTGAACTTGCTGACGTCACTTCAGTAGCCAAACTTGCTAAACCCGTCGGCAGCTGATCCGCGTCCAACTTCGTCATTGCCGAAAATCAAACACGCCCTTAGCAAAAGCATCTTCAGCTTCCAGATGGTTTTCCCCCGAAAAGGGGGTTTTTGACAGAGGGTTTCAAAACCCTAAATCGCACCCAAATCGAGTAGAACCCCCCTCCGAAATCCATGAATCTCGCGACGTTCATCTTCCTATCGAAAAAAAAAGGAAACTTTTGAGGTTTACGGTGCCCGATGCCCACGGGATTGTGATGTTCCGTGTTTCGATCAATCAACAGGTACGAAAATCTCTCTCTAAAGTTTTTTTTTCTCTCTTTACCCGATTTTTGTGGCTACAGCCCGAAGTGTCGATGATATCGGAAATATCGCCGATATTTCGCCGATTTCTGGTAGAGAAACGAATAACTGTGGTTTCGGTGTCGCTGCACCAGCGACACCGATATTATCGGCGATAATATCGACAATTCGTCGACAATGCAAACACTGGTGTGGATGCCCATAAAACATCACAGTGGGGGCCACACAGCTCGACCTCATGGGAACAACTTCCCATGAGGTCGAGTGCACATTACCTTTTCCTATATATATATATATATATATATATATATATATATATATATATATTCAACCATATCCAAAACTCAAGTGGGCCCCAAAAAGTTCTTATAGATGTTGTAGGCATGATTTTACACTCTTTCAGTTGGTATGGCCCACTTGAGTTCCCGATACAACTGATTTTTGGGATTTCCCATAACCAATAGGGGATCCACCAAATGCATGGTGTGGATGCCCATAAAACATCACAGTGGGGGCCACACAGCTCGACCTCATGGGAACAACTTCCCATGAGGTCGAGTGCACAGTACCTTTTCCCATATATATATATATATATATATATATATATATATATATATATATATATATATATATATATATATATATATATATATATATTCTGTGTGCGGGCAAAAGGTGAGAATAATGTTATGACCGAGTTTCTAACACCGTAAATGGTTCACTGTTGACTCATTATTTACTATTTGGTCAGCTTCAATTTGAACCAATTTTTTTAACTCTGTCATGAACATGGAATTGGTATATGGTGTGCATTCTTTTCAAAATGTTCTTTATTTTCCACTCATTGATTCATATGCAACAACATAAAGGCTTTCTGTTTACTTGTTTCATGCTAGCAGTTTACTTAAGAAAATTAACCTGGAAACATCTGTTGCAGAATATTGATAGTTACAATGCATATGCGCCCTAGTGAATCTGAAGTTGATCTTCTTCTGATTGTGCATTCAAGAAATATGAAATTCTGCCCAAGTAATCATACACCTTATTGTGATAGGATAGCAAGGCTAGTTTTGGATAGTACAAAAGAAAATAAGGGCAACATGCACAATAATGGAGGGGCCAAAGAAAATTCGAAGGATAAACATGCAGCACTTGTCATACTGGTCAGTTTATATTGAAGTTCATGAGAGAACTCTTCTTAGTTGTGTTTTTTTTTTAATCCCATGTTTTATGATACTGGGTTTCTGCTCAGAAAGTAAAAATGCCAATGATAAACCTTTATGTATATTGTACCTTATATTGATGAACTTCTCTTTTCTGAGCTCCCGTGATAGTTGTCTGTATACTGAGGAAGACTGTAGGGCAAGGGTGGGCCCACCTGCTCACCAACAACGATTGGATAGGAAGGGTCTGCAGCAGAATGCATGTGGCTCCAAAATCACCCTGATCGTATGATTACAGTCATTTTATTAAGGGCCTGAAACTGGGTGGTTTGATTAACTATGGTCTTACCATCCATCACAATCCCTTAACTGAATAATTTTAATGGTTCAATCAAGTTGATTTTGTGTTCATGTGCAAGCTAGAATGGAATCCTCCTATCTAGTGGACCACTATGAAGTGGGCCAGCTTAGGCCACAGAACTTTTTTTTTATCCCATGCTTTATGATAAGCTTGATTATATAGGTTTTAGCGTAACGATACTTCTGGGTTTTTGCTCAGAAAGTAAAAATGCCACGTGATAATTTTGTCTGTATACTGAGGAAGACTGTAGGGCAAGGGTGGGCCCACCTGCTCACCGACAACGATTAGATAGGAAGGGTCTGCAGCAGAATGCATGCGGCTCCAAAATCACCCCGATTGTATGATTACAGTCATTTTATTAAGGGCCTGAAAACTGGGTGGTTTGATTAACTATGGTCTTACCATCCATTTCACAAACCCTTATTGTAATGGTTCAATCAAGTTGATTTTGTGTTCATGTGCAAGCTAGAATGGGATCCTCCTATCTAGTGGTCCACTGCGAAGTGGGCCAGCTTAGGCCACACAGAAATTTGTATTATAGATACAGTAAGAAGAATTCTTATGGGAACACTTTTCTTTTCAATTCCTTGTGCCAATTGTAAATATAGTATTAGTTTCATGGTTCAGTAGCACCTCTCTCTACAGGGTATTAGTGCATGCACCAATCCAGGACCTCATCCTTGCTTCCATTTGAGTGTATAACATTATGATTACCATCTGCTGGCCCATCGGGCAGCCATGACCTAAAATTTGCATCTTACTTATCCTGCTCCATTTACTTCTTGTCCATTATAAGCTCCTATAACAGAACCAACCATATTTTCTCCCTCCCATAATTCATTGTTCAGCTACTATGGCAGTTATGGGGATTAGTATTCACAGTATCGGTATCAATGCATGTATCGCACCCTTGGGATATGGAAACATATTGGTATCTCAAGGGAAATATCGCATGTATCGGGGAATATATCACTATCTGAGGGAAACATTGGGAAAATGATGGAATCTTTCAATGAAACTTCAGGAGGTGTTAAAAGAGACATGATTGCACACATTGAATTCGTAATATTACAAGAAACAAGTATGGATGATATGTTTTCTTTGCACAGGGAACCATACGCTGTTTGACAGAAGTGATGCAATATCCAAATGAGTTCATCTCTTTCAAATATCCTACACGTAATTCAGATTAACCCATCCAAATTACGGGTCCCAAAGTTAGATGTATGATGAACAAAAAATTATGCTAGTTTGTCTATTAGTTTGGTGGACTAATAATTTGGACGGTCTAGATTGCCATACAACTATGCCATGCATACAATCAAAAGAGTTACCACCATGTTTTTATATTGTGGTAAAATAACATGGCAGTTTATTCTAAATGAGAAGAGAGAAACTTTGCTACTCTAGTAGAGTTTAATGGATAATATGCAAGCACTTAGAAATCACTCAGAAATTGCACGGGTGGCATTCGGCTGAATCCTTATCGAATTGCAGGCTGTCAATGTAAAGAGGTTAACGACCCATCTCCTGAAGAATTAGCTAGGCGGATTAAGCTTATTCAAGAACATGCGGGCAAGGTGAAAGAAGACGAAATAAAATGGAGACAAAATCGAGAAGCATTTGGATCAAGGAGGGCGACAAAAATACGAAGTATTTCCATAGTATTGCTAGCGCTCGAGCTAAAACAAACAAAATCAGCAGCATAGTCATCAGTGGTACTCACATTGAAGGCAAGGATCATATGTCCAAAGATGTCTCTTGTTTTTATGTGGACTTGTTGATGGGGGAGGATTGGAAAAGTCCTGTGTTGGATAACCTCACTTTCAATCGCCTCTCAGCCGAAGAGACTGACTAGCTTGAGGCCCCTTTTTAAGAAGAAGAGGTCAAAGCCGTCATTGCTTTGTTTGGGCGAGTCAAAGTGCCAAGTCCAAATGGATTCCCCATCACTTTTTTCCATTTTTTTGGGAAGATGTTAGTAGTGACCTTATGAACTTAATGACAAAATTTTATGAAGGGGGCAGGTTATCGAGTGATCTTCGTGCATAATTCATTGTTCTTATTCCCAAGGTCTTCTGTGTGGATTCTCTAAAGGAGTTTCATCCAATAAGTCTCATCGAAGGGCCCTATAAAATTTTGGCAAAGGTGCTTGCGACTGAATTGTAACGTCATCGGAAGTGTTATCTCTGAGAATCAAAGTGCACTTGTCCTAGGTCAGTAAATTCTTGATTGTGCATTAATCACTTATGAGTACGTTGATTCTAGGCACAAAAGGGGATCAAAGTGAATTGTTTCCAAATTGGATATAGAGAAAGCTTAAAATCATGTCGATTGGAGCTTTCTTGATTATTTAATGCTCCGGATGGGGTGCGGGTCGAAATGTAAGAAATGGATAATGGAATTTGTGGGAGCAACACTATTCTCAGTTCTTCTTAATGGCTCCCTGAATGGTTTCTTCAAAAGCTCCAGGGGCCTTCGTCAAGGAGATACTCTATCTCCGTTTCTTTTTCTCATGGTGGTTGAGGCATTGGGGAGAAATCTTGCTAAGGGACAAGAGGAGGGATTTATAAGTGGCTTCCCCATCTCTCATCTGCAATTTTTTTACAACACCCTCTTTTGCGATGCATCTCCTGAAATGGTAGACAATTTGAGAATTATCATCCAGTGCTTTGAGGCAATTTCAGGCCTAAAGGTCAATATAGCCAAATGCAAGATGTTCGGGGTGCAAATGGATGTGGCTGAAGTGGAGCAGTTAGTCAATGTCTTCAAGTGCGCCCTCACTTTGTTTATGGGGTTGCCTATTGGGAAACCAGTCGAACACCTTTGGTATAAGTTGGTGGAAAGATTTGAGAGGAAGCTTGCTAGATGGAAAAGCCGTTATCTCTCGCTTGGAGGCCGCATCATGCCTATCAAAGTGGCTCTATTTAATCTTCCCCTTTATGTTGCTTTTCAAATGCTTGGGTTCAGTTCTCTCAAAGGCTTGAGAAGCTTAGAAGGGATTTCTTATGGCAAGGGAAGGAAGACAATAAGAAATTCCATTTACTAAGTTGGGATGAGGTTTACAAGTCCTATGACGAGGGAGGGGCAAGTATCAAGGATCTTAAGTCCACAAATATTACGCTGCTTGGTAAGTGGCTTTAGAGGTTTGGGGAGGAAGAAGGGGTGCTTTTGAAAGAAGTCATAAAATGCAAATATGGGTCTTCGGACAGGGTTGGTGGACTAGGGACACGTCAATTTATAGGGCGTCAACATTGTGGAGAGAAATTTCTTCAGTGAAGCCGGCATATTTTAAAGGGGTTAACTTTTCATTGGGGAACGGTGAAAAAATCCGGTTTTGGGAAGATGCTTGGGTGGGGTCCTTGCCTTTGAAAGATGAATTTCCTAGTATTTTTCATTTGGCTCTGGTTCCTTCTATTGCGATTGAGGATTGCATTTCCCACGTTGGAGTGGTGGTGGTTTGGGAACCCTCGTGTAGGTGATTTCTTCCTAGCAAGGAAGTCGACGAATTTGTGGCCCTTTTGGATCATATTCATCTTTTTGCTCTGACTCCTTCCAATTAGGACAAAATGTTGTGGAAGCTAGAAAAATTGAGATCGTTCTCGGTCAAATCTTTCTACTCTCTCTTGCGAGATGGAGGCTGACAAGGGGCGACGTTGTTTAACAAGCTTATTTAGCGATATAATTTTCTTCCAAAGATAGTTGCTTTCAGTTGGTTGGTTTAAAGGAAGAGAGTCCTTACCATTAACAATCTCCGTTAAATATCAATGGTGATCCCTAATATTTGTATTTTGTGCATGCACGACAAGGAGACGGTGGACCACCTTTTTTCTGTATTGTGCCTTTTGTGGGGCAGATTTGGGCAGATATTCTAGGTTGTCTTCAGGTGGTGTGGACAACCCCGGAATCGGTGGACCTTCTTTTGATTGCTTGGCATGGGGTGGGCCTTGGGAAAGAGAAGAAAGTGCTATGGCGAATGTCCTTGCTACTTGGTGGGGCGTTTGGGAAGAAAGAAACTCTAGTTGCTTCAATGATGTTTCCAAATCTGTCGAAAGCACTTCACAAAGGGCTAGATTGTTGGTCATTGAATGGGCTGCTTGTGATCCCAAGTTAAAGAGTTGTAATTTGGTCTTTCTTGGGCTGCAGTCCGGTCACCTCCTCGGTGCCCTTTGTAGTTGTCTTTCCCTCGGCTTTTACTTTTTAAATAAAATGTCATGATCTTTCCAAAAAAAAAAAAAATTATAATGAAACTGTCCAAATTTTGGTCACCAATGTAGATGTGTCATCAACCAGAAATTAAGTGACTTTTATTGGACAGTTAAAAGTGAAATATATCCAACAGTCCTATTTCCACACACGAGTGTTCATGAATCAAAGGTTAGGATTGTTCAACCAATCTGATCTTTGGATTGTGATTTGGGCCTGGCGGCAGTGAGCTGCACAATCTAGTCAGTTTTGTTTGAGTTAATATATGCCACGTGTACAATTTCGGAGTGCATGCATATCAAGTGTCATACATGGCTGAGTATCATATAACTCGTAAGAAAAACTGTGATACTGTATTAGGGACTGATGGATGATACACGGTCATTTAAAAATTACTTAAAAATTGTAAACTTGTCCAAATATCATCGATACATGCATCACGTATTGACAATGCAAGGGAACTTTACCAATGGCATAGGACGATATTTTGCTATAAATCGTGATATCGAGGAATATCAAGTTTTATAACTCCTTGGTAGCTTCGTTTCGGAGGGGGACGATACCAATATTGGCCAATATTATCGATACTACAATCACTGCTGACAATATTATATTGCCTCTGCCATTTTTTCCACTTGACATCTGACTTGCTATTACTCAATCCACTAGTTATCATCCCATCTCCTCTGAGACTGTTTCTATTTTCTGTCTCTCACATTTTGTTTTCAACAGCCTTTTTGTATTTTTCTTTGGTTACATTCCACAATTATTCCATTCCCCTCCTTGATGGAAACATAGGTGAACCGTCAAATTTCTTTGAAAGGTTTATCATGGTTAGATTACATGCAATGTTCTAAATACTAGGCATTTGAAATCGACCGGGTCATGAGTATGACCCAAACCAAGTCTACTCATTGACTCTTTATGACCTGGCTGGTCATCTGAACTCCCTTTTTCTTTGAGAAAAATCTTAAGGAATCTGAAAATTGAAAAATAAAACCATTTATCTACCCGTCATTTCAGTAAACATCCAAGGAACAAAGTAATATCCCATGCTGTTTTATAATCTAGAAGGTCACACACACACACAAAAAGAGTTCTGAAAGAAAAATAGAATAATGAAACCAAATGAAAATTTGTTAAAGAAGCCTAATCTACCTTAAACAACCATGGATCTTTAATGGTTTTTAGTGCTAGTTAATAAAAACGAAAAATTTTATTTAATATATTTTAAGGGAAAAAAAAAAAGTAACCTTTTTTTAACACACCCTCACATCCACACACAACACATGGGTGGACCTAAATAGCACACAACAGAAACATTAATCCAGCTTCCTTACATCGGTCACAGTCGAATTGCCAAATTTTCTTCACCAAGATCGCACTATCGCTGGTAGAGAACTTGCTAAAATCAATTCTCCTGACAAGACAAAACCACAGCAAGCTCCTTTCAATTGTGATGACATCATTCACAACCAGTGCTTCAAATAGCGCGCATAGCGTAGCAGTAGCGTACGCTACGTAGTGTACGCTACGTAGCGTAGTGTAGCCGTAGCACTACGTAGCGTAGCTAAATAGTGTAAATCCCTTGTAGCGTACATTACAAGGGCCGTAGTGTATAGCGTTAGTAGCGTACGCTACAATGTATTTTTTTTTAAAGAGTGATAAGAACATTTATTTATTTATTTTACTTTTGTTTGTTAAAAATGGTGTAGAACTATATTATAAAAAAAAGAAGAAGTTAAAATTAAACCTTTTTTTTTAGAAGCAACAATTACTTTATTAGGAAAACTCGCATAGAGCGAGAAAAGAATACAGCCCACCACTAAAGAATCTGGAAAACAGCCAAGAGGAGGCCAAAAAGCCTATACTACACTAGCCCATTTCTCAAGGGAGGCATTAACTCTAACGATACAGTCCTCCACTCTAGCTGGAGTACCTCTAAAGCATCTCCCATTCCTCAACCCCCAAATGGCCCAGAAGACGGCCAAAACAAGCAGTCTCCAGAACTTCTTCTCCCCTCTCCCAATCTTGCTACCGTGCCAAATCCATAAAAGCTGATCGACTGAAGCCGCCATCACCCAGCCCACCTGGAATTTAGATAGAAAGTGATTCCAAACCTCTCCAACAAAAGGGCGATGGATAAATAAATGATCCACCGACTCTTCATTCTTCACACATAAAAGACAAACATTAGGGAGAATCATAGCTCTTTTCTGAAGATTATCGATAGTGAGAATCTTCTTGTAGCAAACTAACCAAACAAGGGGTGGGGCACCATAAAACCAATGTTGAAACGAATGCGTAGGATTTCACTATGAAAGACCCCATAACGTTCGGCCGAAAGATTTAACTGTGAACTTCCCGGAACGATTTCCTCTCCAGCTAATGCCATCCTCCCCTGTAATATTAATCTTCACCTTACTTAGAAGAAGAAGAAGCTTAGTAAATTCATCAATTTCAAACTCCAGAAGATCTTTGTGGCAAGGAGGAGCCCAAACCACCGATTCTCCTGTAACCGAGAAACAATCAGCCGCAACCACAAAACGATTAGGAACAAGGCGAGCAATTCTGGGGAAAAGAATCTGTAACGCTTGATCGCTGCACCACACATCTACCCAAAAGCGAATCCGACTTCCCTTCCCCTGGAACAAAAAAAATGCCCTCACGAACAAGGTGTTCGGTAGCCGCCACTGCCTTCCAAATAGCTGACGCCCGATAAAGAGAAGACTTCTTGACATACCAACCTCCATCCTGCGAACCATACTTGGGATGCACCACCTCTCTCCACAATCTACCCTCTTCCACTCCAAACCTCCTCCACACCCACTTATCGATCAGCGCAGTGTTCATAATATCCAATGGCTTGATCCCCGCCCCTCCTGCTTAAAAAGGCCTACACACCTTTTCCCACTTGAGAAGATGAAATTTACTCCCTTGCACCCTTCCAAAAGAAGTCGCGCCTCAGCTTCTCCATCCTTAGCAAAACAGCTTTAGGGCATCGAAACAGCAATAGGAAATAAATTGGCATGTTAGCGAAAGCCGTCTTGATGAGATTTAAACGGCCCCCTAACGAGAGATAGTGACACTACCAGCTAGCAAGCTTCCTTTTGATCCTCTCAATGACCTGTCCCACAAGTGCGAAGCCGGTTTCCCAATACAGAGAGGTAAACCGAGATACATTGTGGGGAAAGCCCCCGTCTTGCACCCAAAGATACGAGCGAAGGACTTCAACTTTTCCTCCCCAACATGAATGCCAAGGAGCTCCAATTTTGCGACATTCACTTTAAGACCTGAAACCGCTTCAAAACAGACCGTCAACTTACGCAAATTGTCAACTGCTTCAGCCTTCGCCTCACAAAAGAGCAATGTGTCATCCGCATATTGGAGATGCGGAATCTGGAGAGAACTACCCGCAATTGATAAGCCCTTAAAAAAACCAAACTCCGCCCCTCTACGAAGCATCACGCTAAGCGCTTCTCCAATAACTACAAACAGATAGGGAGACAATGGGTCACCCTGCCTTAGCCCTCTCGAGGACTTAAAATAACCCCTAGGAGAGTCGTTTAAAAGAACCGAATAAGATGGCGATTGGACACAAGCCATGATCCAATCCCTCCACCTCTAACTACATCCAACCCTTTGAAGCATATAATCCAGGAACTCCTAGTCAACATGGTCATAGGCCTTTTCGAAGTTGAGCTTGCACACAAGCCCGCTTCTCTTCTCTGTGCATGGAGTCAATACATTCCTGAGCTACCAAAGTGGTATCCAAAATTTGCCTGCCTGCAACAAAAGCGCCCTGACTAGCCGATATGACACTAGGAAGGATGCCCTTAAATCTATCCGCCAAAATCTTAGCAAGGATCTTATAAGGCGCTCCTAAGAGACTGATCGGACGGAAGTCTTTGAGTTGCTCCGCTCCTTCAACCTTAGGCAACAGAACAATAAACGTCGCCCCTATCTCGGAAGATAAATGGCCTCTTGTCCCAAATTCGGCAATGAAGTCCATAACATCCTTTCTAACAATGTGCTAGAATTTCTAAAAGAAAAGAATGGGAAAACCATCACGCCCGGGGGCCTTCTCCCCACACATCGTCCGTAAAGCCCCGCACACCTCCTCCTCCAAAATTGGCCTATCCAAAAAGGCCGCATCAGCCTCAGAAATCTTGTCAAAGTGGATATTATCGAGCCTAGGTCTCCCCCACTTTTCGGCCATCAAAAGCTTCTGATAAAAGGATACAATTGAACCAGAAATAACGTCTTTATTCGAAGTATGACAACTATCAATCAATAAAGTAGAGATCCGATTCGAGCGGGCACGCGCACTAGTGATGCTATAAAAGTAACGCGTGTTTTTATCGCCCTTCTTTAGCCAAACAGCCCTAGATCTCTGCCTCCATTTGATCTCTTCTTCCTTGGCCTTTTGCGCGTAAATCATGGACAAATTTTCCCTTTTGACTCTGTTTTCGTCATTTAAAGCACCAGACTCCTCTAATAAGTCGTAGGCATGGATTTCTTCAACTATCCCCTAGAACATCTTTCTTCCATTGCTTGATTTTCTCCTTAAGAAGTTTGAGCTTCCTGGCTAGCCTGAAACCTGCAAATCCTTCCACCAAAAATGATTCCCACCAATCTGCTACTAATTGACTGAAACCCTCAAACTCCAGCGAAGCTGCCTCGAACTTGATAGGTCTCGGACCCCAATTCTCTTCCCGAACTTCTAGCGTAATAGGCCGATGATCAGAGATGACCCTGGACAAACCACGTTGGAACGCAAGAGGGAATCTATCAACCCAGTCTGAAGAAATAAGAAATATGTCCAAACGCGACATAGTGGGCTCCGCTTGCCCATTTGACCATGTAAATCTAGCCCCTCCCAGCAGCAAATCCATCAGCTGATGACTATTCACCCAATCAAAAAATGAAACCATACTCTTAAGAATTTTTTAAAATTAAACCTTTCTTTGCTTACTTTGACTTAAAATGGTGGTGATCCTTCGTTAAAGTTGGTGTGAAACTCACACGCTAAAAAAACTTTAAAACTAAACTTAAAAGAAAAAGGGTTTCAAAAGAGGGTTTTCGAAAATCCCTCTTTATATAGATGGCATATATATTGTACTTAATAGTCTTAACCCGTGGGATTGGTTCGATTAAAAAAAAATTAAGATGGTTTGCTTAAAAAGTTGTTGATGTAATAATTATTTAATTTAGTTTATGACTTTATATGTGGATTGGCGTGTAATAAATGATAATTAAAAACTTATTTAAATATGTTTATACCTGACAAAATTAATCATCTTTTAAGCATTTTTTATACTTTTTGCTTTTTTTCTTACTATTTATCATATTTTTTCTCTATTTAAATTAAAAAATAGAAGTATTATGTAGCACGCTATAGAGGGTTGAACGTTACGTAACATGCTACCGCTATTTAAAACACTATTCACAACTATGTGGAGTCTTCACTCTGATGATTCCTTCCAGGCTGAAGGGACCAAGAAAAGGTGCAGAACTCCCTTCCCAGGGACACTCTCGACACACTCTCAGCGAGGTATTCCGTAACGGTAACGGTGGCCGTAACAACTACCACCGTTACCTTTACGATATGAGCTGTAACGACCGTTGAGGCCCTCATAATCGGCATTACGATCTCTTTTTTTATTGAAAAAAAAACCTGAAAAACGTCTATCACCTCTTTAATGGACCATTACGGCCTTTATGAGTGGCATAATGGACCATTACGGGGGATGTAATGGCCGTTACGAGTCATTTTTCCTGTAAAGGCTGTTACAGCCATTACAACCCCATAATGTGTAACAGTTGCCACCATTACCTTTATGTTACAGCCTTTATGGCCCCGTAACGGCCGTTACGACACACCATGACTCTCGGTGTCCTCAGATCTCCCCCACTGAGACCTAACAAAGGTATTGCTCATCCCTGCTCCTCTAAAATATGCCTCCCCTTTTATTGTGTACATGGTACCAGAGCTCCCCTACTTCTTCTCCATATCATCGGTGGATGCTAAAACAACTTTATGCAAAGGAACAACATTTTTTACTAAGTTCACCATCATTTTCCACCCTTGCCACCTTCTTTCCATTCAACACATTGATTGCCTTCTGAGCATTATCCAAAGAGTAGAAATGCACAAAACCCAAATCTTCTAACAACATGTCTATTCATGTGGAATCCAAAGCAAAAGAAAGGAACCGGCAATAATTATCTAATGATGATTTTCAAGAGAATTATTGAAACATGGGTTCCAATTTTGAGTTCTTGTTTGGATAGCAAGTGGAAATCGCATAGTCCTATCTCACAATACTCACCTAGTTTCTTGTGCCAATGAATCCAAATTATGGAAAAGTGTAAGGATTGCTTGGTGGAATCCACCCTTTGCTATCCAAACTACACAAATTGTCACATCAAAGGAAAACCCTTTTTCTTTTCCATTTTTTGGCATGGAATCCATGGTCTCCAAAGTCCAAACATGGCCTAAGGGCTCCAAAGCTCCTATGGCAAGGAATGACCATTTCCTGGATCTTGCCATATTCTGCAGATAGGGATGCAACGTCCTCGGACTTCCAAGATGGGTCATCCAGCAACGGACAGTGAGAATGGACCACTGCCACCCTTAGGATTCCTTCACCTTTGAATATCCTTCCACTCTCCAGCCCCATCATCAATTTCAGCAAGATTTCTGAACATTATATGGCTTGATGCATCTCTTGTGGATATGGATGGGGCTTCCAAGCTAAAAGGTGTTTGAAGGATGATTCTAGGGAGCCACTATTTATGTCCACCATGATTGATAGCAGACCCACTTTTTCAACTTCAGATAATACAACGGTACAAATTTATATTATTATATTACCCAAATTTTAGTGCAAACCATCTAACATGGAAGAAGGCAGATGATTTCCCAAGATCTGTTAATAAGTTTTGTTCTTACAACCAAGGTACATTCATAGTCTTAAATGCTATAAAGTAAATATATCTATTGTTAAGGAAAATGATTTTATTTAGAATTGTTTCACTCAGTACTAGAAAAGATATTTGTTACCAAGTCTGGACACATATATGCTGACTTGCAAGTTCCACGCTATGTTTGATTCAAATATGGTTATGCATGGGATTCACTAACCAATAGCCTGATTTGGATTTCTTGTAAATATGACACAAGTAATAAAAAGTATTGGTGATGTGTCATGAGGAAAATGGTACTGTTAGAGCTTGTAATGTTTCCAGAAGGAATTTTATTTCCGCAGTTTGTCAGTCTGAGCTTCTATAATCCATCTGGAGACCTATGTAGCCTTTTTGGTTATCTATGTATACAAGGAGATCGGTGCTTTAATTAACAGTTCATGTTTTTAGTTTGTTTCCCTTTTTATGTGATATAGTGTACCCAAACTCTCTTATGGCATTTGAAGTTTCCATGCCATCTAAAAGGTTTTCATTTCTTCTTGTGAATCTTTGGTTTACCTTAATAACATTTCAACACTCCACTTATTTCCTTTGAAATCAATAAATGGATCTTAGCTTCAAATAAATCACAAGCTTATTTGCTTTAGATTTCTTCATATCAAATCTGCTGTATGCTTTGATATTGAATCAAAATTTTTGATGTAGAACATGCATAGTTAGTGTCAGTTCTGCAATTGTTGCTTTTCATGTTTGATGGATTTATGTGCATGCAGTTGCAATCACTAGATGCATTGGCGCTTGTGGAAATCACAAAGCTTGAATTGCAGGAACCAAAGGTCAGTTTTCTCAGCTTCATGTTCTGTAACTCTCAAATACTAACCTAAAATACCATTCCAAAATAAGTAGGGGACGCATTGGAACTCTCTGTTCAGATCTTATCATATTTCCTTCTTTATCTTTTGGGTGGGGCATATGGTTCAGAGATGCTTGCATGAGGCTTGCAGATACTACATGTGTGCATCCCACTCTGCATTCTACCCATGTGGCAAACATGTGGAATGTCCAAGGGTCCATTGGATCCCATCATGTAAATGCCCTGCCCATTAATTAGGTTGAGCCACAGTGTACAAAACAAGTGCACAGAAGCTTAGTTTAGCTTTGCATTTTGTTTTGTTCACTGGCTCACCCAATAAGTGGTGCCTGATTTTTGTGCCAGGAATCTGCATTGCAGGGCTTATATGATGAATGGCTCAAATGGTTCATATGTATGTCAGGCTAAACTCCTATCTTAGTGTTGCACCATTTAAAAAATGGTGATGACTCATCCTCGCGTCCCAACCATCCAAATTGTGGGTCCCATATTGGACGGAGCATATCAATAAAATCACGTTGATCAGGCAACCCTAACCATGTAATTAATTTCTATCAAATGGATGGTTGAAAGTAAAATAGTGAGTAGTCTAAATTCAAAAGGAAAACTGATATGTTTAATATTATCTTCTTTGTGCAATTTTTCAGTTATGCTCCATCCATAGTTGGGTCCATGATCTGGACAGTCTCAACTTTTGTACAACTATGCCAGGTGTATGGCGGAAGAGTCACCACTATTTTCTAAATGTTGCAAAAACTGCCATGTTACATGTGGAGGCACATATGGTTATGGGTGGCAACAGTTCAGGCATAGGCATGCTTGAGTCCATCCTGACTATTGATAACTTCTAATTTTCAAGCACTAGCTGACTGAACAGGGCTTGAACCTTAAGCCAGGGTCCGACTTGAGAGGCAAGCCTGAGCCATGCTTGATATGAAGGGTTTTGGGAGAGGGGGATGACTTTTATTACTCTTACCTATTGTAGAGAGTGAAAAGAACTGCAGATCGTAGCAAGACCACACCTTTATGATGTGAGAAGATGATGTAGAGAGTGAATAGAACGGCAGATTCATAGCACAACAACATCTTTATGATGTGTGTAGATGTTGACTACGAGGGAGAGAGAAAGGAGGGAGTGAGGCTTAGGCTCCTGACAAGCCTAGAAGCTTGGTAGGGAGCCTTATGGAGGACATCACTGCAAATGCAGGGAGAGGGAGAGAGAAAGAAGACTGGAGCCATGTGTTTTCTTGCTATAAATTTTGTGGTTCTTTTCAGTTGCTATTCCCATATCACAATCCACAAGGTTGTTGAGGTAGGGGAGACACCAAGCTCCCTCTTTTTTTTCTTTCTTTCTTTTTTTTCTTTGCGAAATAACTAACCTTTATTCATGATCATAGGCCCATGTCCTACTGATGTTTATTTCATCCCTCCACAGACCTAGACTTGTTTATACGAACCTCATTTGGTTGATGATGGTTCCTTCTGGTTTTCTAAACATGACCATTGAAGATATTTTGATTTTGATGGTCGATCAACTACCAGAAAAAGGTCCCTAACATCAAGAACAAGTGACTCATCTGTGCACACAATGTCTTCCAGCGTCTCAGCACCAAGAAGAACCATCATTGACCCAATTGACCAATCTAACATTTTGCTTCCTTAGTCACACTTTGGAGAACTCTTGGAGGACCCAATCTGCAAGCTTTTGTGCATATCACCATTATTGATAAGGATTATTTTGTGACTCTGACTCATCACACTGTAAGGACCCTTATACATATTAATGGATCTTAATGTTTGAAATGCAAATACATTGTCAATGCTACACCTTTACATATATCTCCTAACCTGTCTGATACAGCATCAAGACCTTAATAATATGTAGAACATCAAGAACTTGAGGTTCCACAACACAGCATCAGGGATTTAGGAGAACAATGCAGTACAAAAGGATCAATCATGCCAAATCTCCCTCAACACCCACACTTTTTTTATAGGGTAGTGCTCCCAAAATCTTGTTATTAACTACAGCACTTCTAACAAACAACCCTTTATTGCATGAGCTTAAGATTTTTCTGGTGATGGATTATGAAAAAATATAATCGTCAAAAAACAAACCAAGAATCTCAAAACATATAACTATCATGTTGGTCATTAGTTCATCTTCTTCCTTTTCTTCAGTGTCATTGTCGCCTTGTACAACTTGGTCGTCTTTACAATCATGTTTTATCAATATTAGAAACTTGAATTCTCATGATTTCTTGGCAAAAGTTGTATGAATGCCTCCCCACTTGATGTCAACCATTTCTTATCCGGGCTTGGGTTCAATTGGATTCTTGGTGAAGTTGAACCCCCTGTGAACCCCCTGAAACTTGAAAATTCACGTTATCCTAAAAATGTTGATAGGCTGTGTTGAAATTTGAACCATTGGTTTGCGCTCATTTATGGCTTTAGAAAATATAGCAAAGTGGACATTTTGAAGATGGCATCTTTCGAAAAAATTTCAAATAATTTTACTTAAAACACTTTAGGAGACATGTTTCAAGCTATTCGACCATAAAGAAAAGCACCATTTGGGTGTGAGATGGCCAAAATACCTTTGAAGCCTGTGATTGCATGTGGAATACACTAGCCTACCTCGTGTACGGTCACTTTCACTGAGGACCACATGGGTGTTCCATGAGATCCACCCTGTCTATTAGGTAAGCTGCCTCAAGTTTTCACCAGGGAACCCAAAACTCAAGTAGGCCACACAGTAGGAAATAATTGGGATGGGCACACACACCATTAGTTTTGTGTAGGGCCACCATCATATTTATATGACATCCCATCATTCATCTAATGTGCCTCATCAGGATGAAAGAATAGCCAAAAATCACCTCCAAAACTGGTGGTCATTTCACAGGTTGTAGGTATAATTTTATATTGTTCCCTATGGGGTGGCTCACCTGAGTGTTGGATTAGCCTGATGTTTCGATCAAGGCTAAACCAGGGATGGTGTACTGATGGACAGCATGGATTTCAGGCACACAGAATTGTTTCCCCCATATCAGAGAAAATCATCTTGGTAGGTACCTATGCAAGGTATGCAAGTGTTTTCCATTCCATGTTGGTCATTAACTATTTTAGCCTATAGGAGATAAGCGACTTCAATCACAATCCTGGTAGCCTTGTCTCAGCTATTTGGGATTGACTTTATGAACTTTTTTTTTTTTTTTTTGCCAATTGTTCCTAAGGTCCTAGGTAAGCATATAAGTCCTCATATCCCTTCTCATGGCCTCAACCAAGTCCTTTCAGGGGTTCCAATTATCCTCCTTTCAGGCCCTTCAAAAATAAATTATTTTGATAGAATTTAATTTGAAATATTTTCACCCTTTTAATGCATTTCCACTGCTAAAAAAATCATTTCAGTGCTTGTCCTTTGTTGTTATCTTGCTTGATTAAAATACTTAGCTGCATTTGGATTTATTGCAAATAATTTTTATGTGCTTGATAATTCAGGAAGCACATGTGATTCAACCAGAGGCTGAGCGTGCTCTATTGCAATGTATTTCAATCTTCAAAGAGGTATTAAAAATAAGAAGACATTTGATTTTGAAATCCTTTCTGCATCCTAAACCAATTGATTGTTTGCAGGGTAGAAAGATCATACAGTCACTAGAATCTAGCTGCCATTTTGGACTAAAATCTAGTTATTTTGCCCTACCATTTGACAACCTAGTGGTCACTTTTTTTTTTATTTTATATGATACCATTCGTCTCTCTTTTTTTTCTTTTTTCCATTTTCTTTGTTTCGTATATGTATTTGCGCTTTGTAGGGTCCTACAATTTTAGGACTTCATGGACCCATTTTTTCTACAATGCTCAGGCCAATAAGTTGTGCAGTACATTAGGGTTCCCAACAGTGTTCATAGTATAGGTATCATTACATGTATCTTTGATTGGGGATACAAAAACATGTATCAGTATCGCTAATACCTGGAAATGTATGGTTAACTGAGGTAAACATTGGGGAAACATGGATTTTTTTTATTATTATTATTTATTTATTTATTTATTCTGAGAGGTAACTGAAATTTTATTAGAAATCCCGCCAAAAGGCGGGGATAGAATACAAAAGAACACTAACCTAAAAACCAAGAAGAAAGATCATCAGACTTTGCTTCTTTCACATGGGGGCCCTTCCGAAATTGCCAATTTCACTATATATACGATTTCTTCAACAGATGTACTCTTGCTTTGTAAAACAGTGGCTGCTTCGTTCTTTCCAAATGAACCAAAAAATTCCCATTTCAACCAATCTCCAAATTGCTTTCGAGGCTTACTGATGACGATTCCATGCCAAGCCCATAAAAGATGACCACATACTTCAGCATTACCCATGAGATATGGAATAAAAGAACAAAGTGGTCGCAAACTTTTCTAGTGAATGGACAGTGAATGAAAAGATGATCGATCAACTCCACGTCCCCCATGCACATCAAGCAGATATTGGGAAGGATCAGAGATCTTCTTTGAAGATTTTCTATGGTTAGCACTCTTTTTCTCCCCACAAGCCAGATGAAAGCCACTATCCTAGAGGGTCCCCATACGACCAATGGGGAAACGGAAAGCAAGGTGAGGAGTGCGACTTTGAGATGAGGGTATAGAATGACTACACTGAAAAAACACCAAAAGCCCAATATTTCCAAATCATGGAGTCTTCTTCAAGAGGAGAAGGGATAACAAACTTCAGATGATCGACAAGGAGACGTAACTCCTCAACTTCCTCGTCAATCAAATTTCTTCAGCAAGGAGGAGACCAAACAACGGAATCTCCTTGAAATGAGAAGCATTGATAAACAAGAATGAACTGATCGGTGGAAATATTTGCAATAGCCGGAAAGAGATCTTGTAAAAGGCCTATCCCTACACCAAATGTCTATCCAAAAAATCTTGTTTCCTTTCTTGAGAGCGAAGGACACTCCCTCACGAAACTTTTGCTGCATGGCAGTAATTGCCTTCCAAACATGAGATGCACGGTAAGGAGAAGAAGATTTTATGCTCCAATCCCCCACATGAGTGTCGTACTTAGAAATAAGAAGATCCCTCCATAATTTGCCCACTTCCAGACCAAACCTCCAATGCCACTTTCCAAGAAGAGCATCATTCATAAAGCCCAAATCCTTCAACCCGACACCCTCTTCATTAAACAGTTTGCAAACATCTTCCCATTTGAGCAGGATTGAACTTCTACTGTCATCAACCCCTTTCCCCAAGAAATCCCTTCTTAGCTTATCAAGACTATCTAAGATCGATTTTGGACACTTGAATAGGGACATGAAATATAAGGGCATGTTGGAGAAGGCTGTTTTGATAAGAGTCAACCGTGCTCCTAATGAAAGGCATCGGCGTTTCCAAGAAGACAGGTTTCCTTCAATTCTTTCAATGACCTTATTAGTTATCCCATAGATTTTCGCCAGCTTTTAGATGCATAGAGGAAGACCAAGATAGGACGATGGGAAAGAACTGCTTTTGCACCCAAAAATACTCACCAATTGAACAAGTTTTTCTTAACCGACATTGATTCCCAACACTTCACACTTGGAGACGTTAACGTTTAGCCCCAAAACTGCTTCAAAACAGACCACTACTTTCCGAAGATTATCTACCACAATCCGATTTGCGTTACAAAAAAAGAATCGCGTCGTCTGCATACTGAAGATGACTAACTTGCACTCCCACATTCGCCACTTTGAAACCCTTAATTAAACCATTTTCCTCGGCTTTGTGGAGCATCAAACTCAGCGCCTCCCCAACCACAACAAAGAGATAAGAAGATAAAGGATCGCATTGCCTGATACCACAAGAAGCTTTGAAGAATCCTAAAGGAGTTCCGTTGATGAGGATGGAGAATGAATCCAACCTCGCCATTTGGGACCACATCCGACCCTCTCAAGCATATAATCCAAGAAATTACAATCCACGTGGTTGTAAGCTTTTTCTATATCCAGTTTGCACACTGGACCCTTTTCCCCTTGTCTATGTCTAGAATCGATACATTCATGCACTACAAGGGCACTATCCAATATTTGTCTTCCCGATATGAAGGCACCTTGATTTTCCAAGATGATGCTAGAAAGAACATTTCTGAATCTTAAAGTGAGGACTTTAGCTAAAATTTTATATGGGCTTCCGATGAGGATAATTGGACGAAAATCTTTCAGAAGCTCCGCCCCTTCGATTTTGGGAATGAGGGTGATGAAGGTCGCACTGAGGTCTTTGGATAGACGGCTTCTATCAAAGAACTCCGAGATAAAGTTCATCACATCCCCACTAATCGTTGACTAGAATTGTTGAAAGGATGTTATTGGGAATCCATCTGGACCGGGAGCCTTGTCATCGCACATGTCATCAACTGTCACTTTGACTTCCTCTTCCGATATAGGTCTCTAAAAGGAATCTTGATGCGGACATCAGTGGTGCACCATTTAGAGTGTACTAGAGGAGGCGACGTCGCAGATCGAGTGTTGGAGCAGACGAGTTGATGTGGATGGACACCGGGCCCCTTGGGCCCATTTTCTGACGCGTTACGAGTACACGAGATGCAGGATCGCGCAAGAGCATCATGACCGCTGGACCATGGAGCGGATTTACGTTTAGGCGCTTTTCTGTTTATTTTCTTGTTTCTAGGCGCTTTAGTGTCGTTATTTACTTTAGGCGTTTTTCTGTTATTTCTTTGGTTTTGAAGCACTTTAGTGCACTTTTTATTTTCGTAGCTTATATATACTGTAAGAAATCCTATTTCGAGATATTATTGAATGAATAGAAAATTCGTGAGTTTCTTCCTCTTTGTTTGAGAGATTAGGGTTTCAGGATTGGCCCTCGGGTGTTGATGATTCCACCCCGGAGTTTCCGTTTTTCTCTTCTCTATTTCTTCAAGGTGCGAGGAAAGGTAAGTTTCTTTTTATTCCTAATTCGTGCTTCATGAGAACCCATTGCTTTTCGGCATCCCTCGTCCTTTTCTGAACCCCCCCCCCCCCCCCCATTTTGGGGTACGATCGAAAAGAGGGATGCCTAGCCATGAGAGCCGGATCCAAACTTGATTGTGGACTGGTCTATGCTAGATCTGGGATATCCTTATATCCCTAGATCCTCCCTGTTTTACGATTTTACATGGTTTTATGTGAAGGGGCATGATCCGGACGGACGGATCTCATCTTCGCGTTGAGATTTGTTAGTTTCCTCTGATTGAAAGTAGTTAGTTTCATAATTTTATTATTTGAATATCTTTCAACTGAATATACATGCATCTAGGGTTAGGTCATCGCATGCCCCTGCATCAAATCTGCGTCCACGACTCCACGTTATCCCCTATTAAGCCTTGGTCTATGCCACTGGTCACATGACAGCAACTTTTTTGTAGAACTGAACCATAAAATCACATATTTGACCTTTTCTGAAGTCCTAGTCCCATCCACCACCAAGCTGCTGATTCTATTTACCCGTGCTCAAGCACTAGCCATGTTGTGGAATAAGCGTGTGTTCTTATCCCCTTCCTTTAGCCACAAAGCTCTAGAACGTTGACACCATCTAATTTTCTCCTCCTTGGAAAGAGAGGTGTATTTAGCATTTAAGGCTAATCTCTCAGCCTTTTCTTCCTCGAACAACTGACCCACTTCTTCCTTGATATCAAGCTCATTAATCTTGAGCAAAATAGGTTCAAAATCATCTTCTCTAGCACCCAAAACCTCTTTTCTCCAGACTTTGATTTTTTTCTTTAAGCATTTCAGCTTGTGGCTTAAAATAAATCCATCGTACCCTTCTACTTTAAAAGAATCGCACCATTTGATGATTTGATTTTTGAATCGTTCGATTTCCATCCAATGACAATTCGAATCAGGAAAGGCCTTGAACCCCAATTTGCATCATTAACTTCCAGAACAATAGGCATATGATCAGACATAGCTCTCGGAAGACCTTGTTGGTTAACTAACGGAAATTTCTTCAACCAATCGTGCGACACTAGGAACTGTCTAGATGTGGCAAAATGGCATTTGACTGGTTGTTTGACCAAGTAAATCTAGCTCCCCCCAAAGGGAGATCGACCATATCATGGACAACCACCCAGTCTAAGAACTTTTGCATGCTACTGGTAACCCAACCTTCGTTGGACTTTTCGAATGAAAAATGCACAACGTTAAAATCTCCTCCAACACACCACTGGAAAATCCCATTTTTCTTACTAATGAGAGTTCAGACCACAGTTGATCGTGCAATCCAGACAAACAAGGACCATAGACTACAAAGAAGATCCAAGTAAAATCAGAAGTGCAATACCGAAGAACTACAGAAATGGAAAAAGAACCCACAAAGCTATCGACTATTTTCCAAGCATCAGAATTTTAAGCAATTAACATACCCGCTGCAGAACCAGAAGCATCCAGGGAAAAACCCAATCAGAGTTCTGGACATTCCAAATAAATTTAACATACCTTTATCGAGATTTGGAAGCTTCATTTCCTGCAAAGTTATGATATCGTCCTTTGATTTCTTGCATATCTTTCTCACTTGGGCCCTCTTTAGCTTGCAGCCCGAACCCCTCACGTTCCAGGAGAGCACTAACATTGATCACCATTTCTACCCATTCAAACCCTCTTTACCGCCACTAGATTTGCAAGAAGAATCATATTTAAGCTCTCGCCAGTCTCCGGGGGACTTCCAATTCCTCAATAAGTGGTCTTCATGCAGCTGCTGAACTCCTTTACTTCTAACAAACTTCAGAAAGTCATAAATGTACTCTTCTTTAGTTTGAAGGACATGCAAACCATACCTCCTACTCTGCCAAGAACATCCTGGGACCACCTCATTTGAGCTTGAGTAAGACTAGGTTTTCGGAAGAGATGCCATCTTAGGTGACCATCTCTGTCAGTTATGGGTCTATGGTGATGTTGTTGGGGCCTTTCGAAGCACATAACGGGGTAACGATCACCGCATTCTCCAAAAGAGAGTCCTCAGAATATGAGATTTCCACTGCTAAGGCATTTTCGTGAAGATCCTCCAACATATCATCGAGAATCTTGTCGTCATCAGAATCTGGCTAATCATCCCATTGATCTTCCCCATTTCCGAGTCAGTGCTTTGGCTAACTTGATCTGTAACGAGAGCAAGATCGTCTTCGACAGCAGGGCTGCGACCGAGGATCTCACCGGAGTGGTCACCCTTCGGCGGGATGATCATGAGAGATGCGGGTGTCTAGATTAAAAAGGGAGGGATTATCCCACGTGTGAATCGAAAGCTCGTGCAGCTTCTTAAGTTTGAGAGTCGCACGAGGGGGGTAATTTATGAGTGCGAGAGCCAAGGGTGGTCCCTCGCCATGTGCCACACTTAGGTCTTCTTCAATAGGGTTAGGACCGTGAGGATCAAAACGAGGCTTCTCTACCGAACCAGCCTTTAAATTACTCGATTCGGACCCACTCCAAGCCTGATTCCGAACCTCTATTTCCCTTAGATCTTGCCGAGTCACCACAGTCTCCTCTCGAAGCTGAGAGAAGCTGCCATCTGCTATCCGAACCTTCGGGTTAGGACCCGAGCTGTCAACTCCCGGATTGGGCTGGATGACAAAGAATTATATACTCCTGTGAGGCACGAGTTTGAAATACTAAAGCAATATTACATGGAGAAATAACATTATTATTTTGTAAAAGTAAACAAATTTCATAATTTTTTAAAGTCAAAATAATTGTCAGCAAAAATGCAACACATCACTCATCAACACCCATAAATAGAAAAAATTAGTAAGTTTTTCATGAAATAGTATCATTATTTTCATTATTTTTTAAAATAAAATAGATTTTCTTTTTGTATTTTAAAATTTTTAAATAATTAAGACTTTCAAAATATGGAAAGCTTTTGGTGAGTCAAGAGCTCGACACTCATTAGTTAACAAGTTTAGGGAAGAAAATAGAGAAAATTAGGATTTATTTCCACCTCCCAAATGTTGAATTTTTCTACTCAAATCCATATCAATGCATAGACATGGATTTGTAATGAAATCCATAACAAAATCTAAAAATTAAAAACCATTTTCCAAAAATTTCTTACCTTTAGTGTTCCGGCCCACTGGCTCTTTTCAATGTTGATTTTTCCCCCAAATGAGGGATTTGATTCACGAAAATTAAAGGGTGATTGAAACCCACTCCCTAACCAGATCCAAAAAAAAAAAAAAACCCACGAAAAAACAAATTGTATATTTTTTAAAATTTTGTTCTGATTTTCGCTATATTTACACACTTTTTCTCCCTTCTTTAGCTGTATTGACGATAATATCGTGGATACAGTCGATACAAGAGAGACTTTATGAAGGGAAACTGGCAAGATTTTGGCGATATGATATAGTATCAATACTTTTTCAATATATCACCAATACCTGGAAAAATCAGCATTTCTAGTGGTATCTGCATCGCCAACCTGGCAATACAGATACTATTGCCTATATTATCAATAATACCGGCAATTACTAGAACGTTGGTTGTTAGTTTGTACAAGTGGGGCCCATGGTTTAGTAATCCAAACCATTGATATGACAGGCTTCAAACGGATAGGTAACTTGCTTCTTCTTTTTTTTCAATGTGACACCTATTGAAGGTTGGTATTTTTTTCTCTGCAATTCTTGTTACATGGACCTTTCACATGGAGCCCCTATTGGATCACTTGACCATTGGCCCCACCTGTTCAAATTGAAACCTGAATGGTACTGTACAAACTTTCCTCCTGAGCATTGCATAATGACTTTTTTCTCCTTTTTTTCAGCTCATATATTGAGCTGAAGGCAGCATTGTTTCAATTCTTGTTTTGCCTCTTAAGCCGTGGTCAGCCTCATGATTGGATCAGTGTGATCTTTTGGGCATGGCCTGCCAGACAAGGTGGATGCCATCTATACACCATGGCGACTAAGGTCTTTTTACCTTGTGGAGGTGATTTTGGTCATTTGGTGCAGATTCCTTGACACCTCAGAAAGGGTTAAAGAGGGAAGGGGATGCATGTGGGCTGTTCATATAACTAAGGGGAGGTTGCTGCAATGAACCCTTTTTTTAGGGCCCGTCTGGATACCACCAAATAAGTTACCTTTTCTACTTACAGCAGTAGATAAGTAACTTATTTGAGATAAGTTTGGTTTAAGATCAATTATAAATTACCTTTTTACTTAAAGTTAATCACTACAGTATAATAAGTAGAAACTAAGATAAGCTACTTGAGGCATAAGTAGCTTATCTTAAGTAACTTGCGATCCAAACGCCCCCTTAAAGACCCCCAAAAAAAAAAAAAAAAAAAAATGGTGGGATTGATATAATACACCCTCCCTGGTTCACACAAGCATTCTTTCATATTCAACTTTTGATAATGCAATCAAGGTCAGTGTAAAAATCAACGAATTGATATCTTCAGTTGTATTATTGTGAAGTAGAAAGAGTAGATGTATCCATCAACCATGGTAGGTTGAAATAGTGTGCCTTAGAAATAAATGGCCTTTGAAAGGAATCCTGGAATTCAACCGTAAAGATGTGGCTTTTTCTCCGCAGCCTGGAATACCTAGCTTCTTGTTGAATTCCCCGGAAGTGAAAACGGAGTATTTGTCTTGCTTGAAGCATCTGGTCAGCCTTCTAAGTGTAAGTGGGAGTGAAAAACAATCAAGGGCAATGTTGGAAGAAATGAAAGAAGAAATCAAGCGGGTGGAGGCCGAACTCTCACCCAACAGGAAGCGCAGAAGCTAATGTGATACAGTAGAATTCAGTCGTTGGAACCACAGTCTGAAAATCAATGTATTTTTATCTGAGTTGTTGATTTTTTTTACTTTTTATTTTTCCATCGAGCTTATAGGAAGAGAGAGAGGCTGTTATTTCTTTGATGTTTACAATATCTTGTAAATGTTGTGCGTGTTAGGACCGTTGAATTGATTTTGTAGCGCACCACATGGATGGGCCATATGTCAAAAATCAAGCGGACTGGATTGTGGTTGCCATACAGACCATTCAACTTGAAATGTTAACATTTGGATGGTCAGAATTGCCAATCAGTGTGACCCACCATATAAAATCATCAAGATCACTCTTCATGTTTGTGGTTTGCCTTTCTGCAAAAAAACGTGGATAGCTTAAACAAGTTATTTTAGCTTTCCATTTGGTTCATAAACCGGTCAATCTGATTAGTGGACTGCCCTGATTGTTTTGTCCAAGGCATCTATACTGTGGGGTCTACCTGATGTACAGCTGGGATGTTCTGTTTGGAGCTGGATGCATTTGGGGGGTTAGCAAACCTAGCCATGAATAATCCCAAGTTGAAGACATCCATTGATTGAATTTGGACAGTGTTTGTTTACAATTCAACTCGCTGTTTGATGTTCACCATATCGACGGTTAGGATAACTTTTGATTTTGAATTTTTGGATTATGATCCATGTACAGAGGGTGCCATGATTTGAATGGCTTGGATTTGGGTAATTGTTGCTGGGTGTATCGTACTCTGCCAGGATTTACTAAAATGGCCCACCTGGTCATATTTAGAACAATCTGAGGCGATCTGAATATTGGAGAAAAATGTGGATCGATCATGGACTAGCAATCACACTGATTGGACGATCTCAATCCATTTGATCCCACCAATGAAAATTGGACTGCTGATCTTTAACATTTAGTTGTGCATTTGATGGTCGTTGATTGGACAGATAGGACTGCTCGATTAAGAGGGGGCCTGTGATTCTAGATTGACATCCATGTGTTCCGGACGTCATATGAATGAGCTGCCACCATCTAAAAAGTGGTGGTAGACTATCACCCTACTACTGTTTTGGGACGCGGATCGCAGGAAGTTTCTGCGTTGGGAACTTAGGTGGGGCCCACAGTGATGTTTTCTGATAAATCCACCCTGTCCATCCGTTTTGGGAGCTCGTTTTAGGACATGAGAACAAAAATGAACCGGATCCAAGAATCAAGTGGGCCTCACTAAAGGAAAAGGTAGGTAGGGTAATTACTACCGTTGAATCCTCCCTGGAGTCCACAGTGACGTTTATACGACATCCATACCGTTCATAACGTCACTGCTACTGGGATGAACTGAAAACACAAATATTAGCCTGATTGGAAACACCAGTGGGCCCACAAATATTTCAACTGTGGATGTTTAATCCTCAGGTTTTCGGCCCATTTGAGTCTTGGATACGGTTCATTTTTGTTCTCATGTCCTAAAACGAGCTCCCAAAACGGATGGACGGGGTGGATTTATCAGAAAACATCACTATGGGCCCACCTAGGTTCCCAGCGCAAGGCTTTCGCAGGAAATCTGCGTCCACTGCTTTGGGTATTTTCCGGAGGAAAACTTTGATACTCCGACAGAACTGGATGGATCATATGCGTGCACGCAGGAATTGTATAGTGACTAGCGTGCGACTTGAATTATACGCATGGTCATAATCGGGAAATTGCACAGGAATGATATCAAAACTGCATAGAAATGTTTGGTTGAAATCTAATGGACGGCTAAAATCAAAAGTTTTTTTAACGGTTAGAATTCAATGAACAGATTGTAGGATCGTTGAATCAATCTGATTTGGAGGTTATGATCCATCTACATTGGGACTATAATTTGAACTGCTTAATTTGAGTCGCATGTATAGAAAAACTACCACGTTCTGGTCAAAACCGAACCAGGGCTGGAATCGTCTCGCTTTCGGTCTCATTCATGACTTCTCCCGATCCTGGGCCAATATCACAAGCAGGTTTGTTTGGGTATTGGCCCGATTTTCGGACGTTTAGATGTTTATCTATCTCTACAAACTTATTGAACATTTATTGGAAAAAATAAGGGGAAGGGCATCGTAGGAAGAGGTTAGAGTGGGAAGGTTGACGAGTCCCTTGCCTTTGTGGGGTTATTTATATGCTTTCAAGATACAAGGCTCATTAATATGAATCAGCGACCGAAAGCCACATGGCGGCTAAGAGATTGATAATCCTTGATGATGAGATCTTAGCTGTAGATGGATTTTCGTCTTCTTAATACCTTATGAGGCTTCGTTGAGCGAAGCGGTGGTCAAAGCCACGTGGGGAACTATGATTAGTTAGCTTAATGGCAGGCGTAATTAGTAGCCGTAACACTGTAATTACTGCGATATTGCATGTTGAGGTAGAATGTTGATCGAAGGATTTTCTTAGGTATGAGTGCCATTTTTTGCCGATAGCTAGCTTGTGGTGGTAACACATGGCTGTGTTATGTCAAATCCATAGCAAAAGCCATCGAACTGACTAATAATGCAAAATAAGAATAGATGAAGAATTTGGATCGTCTGCTCGGCTTTAACAGGATTTTTCTGTTTGCCTAACACCTGATTGGTCCAGCTCAGCCCTGACATTGTCAGCACTGTAGTCAGTGCCGATGTGTGCTGTGCTGGACCAATCTAACATCGGCAAACAGAAAAATCCTGTTAAAGTTGAGCTGACGATCCAGATTCATAGAAGAAAAATTATTGTTGACGCCTTAGATGAGCAACCCAAAAGATACAAGTAGAAAGTATGAACATCCACCACGGTCGGAATATTAAAGACCAGGAGTAAAAGCTCAAAATATTCAGAACTTAGGAAGTTTTTAAAACTTATTTCGGTCGAGATGTCCTTTCGACCGTTTGCAATCCTCTTTGTCGGCTTCCTACTTCGACGCAGCTATCCACCCCGAGGAGTTGGAAATTTCAACAAATTAAGTATGGCAGGCATCAAATGTTGCCTTCAAGTCCTCTACTTGTTTCTTTCCTACTGCCTCCAATTCTTTAGTTGCCGTATACAGTTGCTTCTTCAGCTCCTCTACTCGCAATCGGGCCAAGTCCTCCTTGGCTTTGGTCGTATCCTTCTCAGAAGTTAAGTTCTGAGCCTGTAGTTTCTGGGCATCTAGGTTTCGAACAGTTACAGGTTCATTTGAGACTACCTATTGATGAGACCATAAGGGATCGTTTGGATGCTTGTAAATCATTTACTAGTAAATGACTTAAGTGCTAGTAAATGATCTACTACCTTCTATTTGGATGTAAGTTGTAAATGATTTACTAGTAAATTATTTACAGTGTTTGGATAGCATGTAAATGGGTTATATCCTGTAATTGTATATTCACACCTGAAAATCAATTTAGTAAATAACATTCACATTACATGTTGGAATTTCCTTTCAAGTGGATCATTGGGTCAAGCCCATGCCACCAAAGCTTAGAGTTAATCCTCAAAAAAAAAAAAAAAAACCGAGTAGTATGTGAGCCATACAAGTGGGCCCACGAATTCAAGCTTGGAAGAGCTGCTGGTGGTTCAGATCGTCGGTCCGGTGGAGAGCCGCTGCCGAAAGGGTATTTGAAGCTTGGAAGATCACCAGAGAGAGTTAGGGGGGGAGGGAGATTGCAGAGAGGGAGAGAGAGAGAGCCGTTGGATGCGATTTCACAATAGGTGCGAATCTGCTTTCATAGCAGAAAATTGAAAATAGATCTGTTGCCATCTATCGCATTTACTAGTAAATGAAATCTCACCTTTTTGCTAGTAAATGAGAGAGGGGATTTACTAGTAATTTACTAGCAAATGGAAGCATCCAAACACAAAAAAATGTCCATTTACTAGTAAATGATTTACAACATATCCAAACGACCTAAGAGAACATCGGCACGACCAATTTCCTCTCGGGGCTAGTTTATAATTGTGAGCTATTGTCAATGCTTGATTAAGTGAATCAAGATGAGTAGGGAGGATTTTGCCTAAGGATTCCCACTGATTGATGTGAGCGGCCAAGGATTTTAGCCAATTGTCGACTACAAGGTCGGGCAGATCAAAGGTCAGTAAAGTTTCCATCTCCCCTCTCAAGTAGTTAAGCTTCGACTGTTGGTCAATGTCAGGGATTGGAGACGGAGCAGTGTCGACCATCATGGGATCTATCCTGAGAAGTTGGGGAAACAGATTGTATAGCGCATCAAGGTCGGCCAAGGATTGGATTCTCACTGAAGGACCAGCTGATTTTTCGAGCTTTGGGGAATTGACAGCAGTAGGAGGAGGATTGGCAGGAGGTTGGTCGACAATGATCGTCTCAGGATCGGAGGATGAGAAGGAGCTGACATAAGCACGTTTGAGGAAGCCATAAGCTCTACAATTGCCGGTGATGTTTAGATCTGTCAGCTGAATCTGTTGATATTGTCAGTTCGTCGATCAAATGATCTAATGTCTCTAGGACAGTGCTCAGATCCCTAACCTCGTCTATAGAATCGTTGTGTCCCTTATCTCTCCAATGAGAAGAACATTCCCGAGTCAGAGAAGGATTGGTGCAGGTTCGGCAGGCATGGTTTCGGAGCGATCAAAATTCCAACGACGAACGAGCCGAGCAGGATCGATGTCGTCTTCCTTAATAGAATGTTCAGTTCCCCTCAGGCTATCTATAACAACCTCTACTTGTTTTGAACCCACAGTGTTTGGCGGTGCTTCTATTAAGTTGGTGCTCCATATAGTCTCCACGGCAGGGATCTTACTTTGTGTCGTTGGCCCTGTTAAATTGTTGCTCCTTATCTTTATTTTTAGACGAGCCACGCTCATTGTGCTTGTTGCTCAACAAAATTAAGAAACGGAATGATTACGGCAAGGAATAATATATAGAGCATAAAACTGGAAAACGGTGAATGCATGACGATTAAACAGGCATGTACCTAGCATATTAAGTAAGGTGGACGTAGGTGCTGGAAAATGGACGCCTCAAATTAGTTTACACAGGGCCACCGGCCAGCCAAACAACCGGTTGGCAATCTCTTATTACAACTCAATTTCTTGTATAGTGTTGTGTAAAAAGGTTTCTAATTCTGTTTTTATGCTATTTAAGGGGGTACTACAGGATTAGAGGTATCTAAGATTGCAAAAAGGATTGAGAGAGCTTCTAGGTGAGAGAAAGAGTTTGAAGAAGAGGGTTTTCTTCTTCGGTAAGCTTGGGTTTTGGGTCTTGGGTTCCATCTCTTGTAACTTCTGATATTATAGTGAATTGGTGTCATTTTGTGTCCTGATTTTTTACCTGTGGGGGATTTTTTCACTTAAAATTCGAATTGTCTATGTGCGGGTGGTTGCATGCATTGTGATTGCATTGTGTTGCTTGTTTGATTCAATTTGCTCTTTGTATTCGGCTTTGCTTCCGCTACCGGCCCTCATATCCCAACAGTAAGTTCTCCCCTACGACAGCCAGCATATGACGCCCCATGTTCAAGTTTTGCCACAGGCAAGTTTAAAAACAAGTTCGGCCAATGCAAAGTGAGCTCTAGGGAATGGTGGCGGTTCCACATCATATAGAGGAAAATATGACGTTTTATGTCTCTTAGCCTCGTAAATGCTAAGGACTGGAAGGTCTTTTTCCCATTTCCTTTCGCATTGTTTTTTTATGGAGCTCCTTATGATGTCACATGACTCTTTGTAATTTTTTGCCAATATTCTCCAAAAGATTTTCTATGGTCGAACTTCATGAAATAAAATTGTTCAAATCTTTGTATGGCCAAAATTTGTTCAAGGATACTTGGATTAGTCAGGTCGAAGATGGTACATCTCCTCAGTAGAGCATATGGTTCATTTCTACTACGTCGAAGCAGCAGACTGATGACACCTTGGCCGATTGGACTTTAGGAGATAAAGGAGGACGTGAAATCCTATCAGTGGAAGATTAGATCGACAAGGTCCATCAATTTCCATAATACAATATGGACCACCAAGACTTGAAGGAATCTATCGACAAAGGGCCATGTAGAAGTGTAATCAACAGAAATGCTTCAACTGATTTAGTATAATTAGAGAGAAAATATGATCTCGTTAATCAACTTGATATGACGACGTTCATAAGGAGGTTGATTTAAAGAGAGTTAGCATAAAGGAAATGGAATAGATTAACCCAAACTAAATTGACAGGCGAAGAGGTTAGGAGAATACAACTTTATGCTATTTTTTTGTATTTTTTCCTCTATTTATCTCAACACCAGCCTACTGTGGTATCCCAAACCAATAGGTATGTGGCCCAAATCTCATCACTGGACTTTAACCATGTCGGGATCAGTTGCATCAAAATGTTTATCAATGAACCGGTGTTTGATTTCCTCCAAGTGCAGAGGTTTAATTGTAATATTCCTGTAAGTACAGGGTTGATCCCACGAAGACAGTTTACTTAGAAAGCTTCTTACAGATTAACTAAATAGATAATGAAAATAGATATCAAATGATCTATCCCAAATAGATTAAGGATTTAGATTGATATGGAAAAATCAAACCGAAGCATCGAAGTTCCGCATACGGACTTAACAAATCATTTATCATGACTGATAATGATAACTTAACTAGATCAGAGCACTATGGTATGTCTAGTCGGAATGTTTAATAATTAAAGCATCTAAAAATGAGTAGAAAACTGTCAAGGATTAGAAATCTCAAATTCTACATCATTAAAACATAATTCTAAGCTTCAGGGATTATAAGCATTTGAGATCCATGATATCACAAATCAAACAATGTGAAAGGTCAAAAGCCTCTTCCATCTAAGAATCTGTATTAGCTAGATCTAAGCATCCACTATACAGTTCTCACATGATGGATCAATGATTTTCCTAATACATGATAACATGTATTAATCTTAAGATCTCATCATGAAATCATTGAGGAATCATCATGATGGATAATCCATTGAATCCATGTGATTCCCTTGTAGCTCTGGTAGAAGAGAATTAGAAGCACATGTTTAAAAAAAATAGACAAGAAAAGAATAAAGAAAAGAGGAGAAGAATTGCAAGAATAAAGAACTTGAATTAATCTAAAGAAATTAGCACATTATTGAACTTCCATGAATTGAAATTAAAATAAAGAATCAAGTAAAAAAATCTATCTCTCTCTTTTTGGAAACTCCTAGAAAAGAAATCTAAAAGAAAAAGAAAAAAATTGGAATACAATTTATGAAATTCGGTTCCCCCTTTATAAACTTGCACCAGTCTTGAAATTCACAATTTAACAGCCCCATGGCTATTTCTGCACCATTCAAGCATCGTGCAACTTCTTTTAATTTTCTTTCATTCACATGCTCGAATCACCAATCTCTTGGACTTTAAATCACCTTTTTAGCTCGAATTCATCATAATTCCCTCAATCACTATTAAACATGAAAACAAATGTAATTAGATCACTTTAACCACATAATTCATGTAAATGCAAGATGAAAGTGAGGTTAACCATGCAAAATTTGTCACTTAACCGGTCTAGGAACAATTTGTCTTTCCAAGAAAGGACAAAATAAACGATCATGTTGGTCGGGTTGAAGAGAAAAGAAGTAATTCAAACAATTGCTGAAAGAAATAGGTTTGACAGGAATGAAAATTCATCAACAACCATAGGAAGGAAATTGACCAACAATTTTAGTGACTTCTTCGCTAAATTCAAGGAGATATTCACAGGGCCATAGTTGAAGTAACCAGAAAGGACCTCCTACTAGTTGAGGAACTTTGGTTGGAAAGATATACAAACTTCTATATAGATGAGAAAGAAGGAAAGAAATATAAAAAATAAAAAAAAAATGACAAATCCACATCAGGAGGAAAGCACATTTTTCTTGATGGATAACTTCACCCTCAGTCTTAACTTCTTGAGTCATAAACAGGTCATACGACTTGGAAGCACAAGAGTGGTCGAAAGAAGGTCCACTAGGCATATATCCTAGATAAAACTCAAACCCTACTGGTAGAAGGCCGGTTAGGGCACAAACATCTAGAATGGTCAAACTCATGGGACCGCACCTAAAATGGAAGGAGTTGGCCAAACAACTTCATAAACAAGTTGTCGCAACATGAAGGGCATGATTGGGTTTAATCTCGCAATTGGACAAATGGATACATTCAACAATACCAATTTCATCCCACATTGAAAAATATTTGGCCTTTACGTGTTTATACCATTTTACCCATTCTTTAAGGTGTTTTGTTCATAATCTAGGAATTCTATCAGGATGTTAATATGTCTAATCTAAAGATTCACAACTGATCAAGAAGGTTTCCTTTCTGTCAACAGGGAAATGTGGAGTGATATTGAATAGATTTGGTAAAGAAGTAGGATAGAATGCAAGACCTAGGAATAGAGCCAAATTAGAAGTATGAGATTCAGGTGAGAAATTACTTCAGGGCAAGTAGAAGAACAAAGCAACTCCAATAGAATAAGAAGAGGAGAGGTTGACGATGAGGAAGGATTGGAAGATTTTTCTGGAGACATGGAAATTAACAGGAAAAAAAAGAAAGTTAGGGTTTAGAAGAATCGAAAATACCAAAAGATGAAGAAGAGAAGAAAACGAAAGGGTTATAAGAGTCCACCTCATGCACATCAGTTAATTATTGAATGATGGCAGGAGCGACTTTCGAGATAAAAGTTATGACAATGATGTAGAAACTTATTCTACAAGTGACACTTGGTGGTAAACTGTAAAAGGACGAAACAATAGAGATGCCGTTCATAATTCGATGAATGAAAGTCATGCCACATGGTACTACAATAAGTGCTCGCAAAATCATCTACATTTCTCTCCATTCTTAGCTGAAAAGAGAGAAACGTGGGGGCAGTGTTTGGATAAGATTTGGTAGTTCCAAATGAACAGTTTAGATGTGGCCACAAGGCATGAATGATATCTCCATTTTATAGGAAAAATATACAAAGGATAGCTTATTACTAAGAAAATATTCGAAGAGGCATGCCAAGCATGTGATTTTAAATAAGAACTCATGATCGTTAGGGTTACGTCAACACTGGATAATATGTAAAAGGTTACTTATGGGATAAGAATGCATTCGGCAAAAGGCAAGCACAATTAGAGGAAGGTAACTGCTACTTTACCAGCTACTTTATAGTTGGCAGTATGAGAAATCGCCACGTCTGCAATGGTTATTCTCACGACTACATCAGGAACCCTATAAATAGTAAGAGGCATGAAGAAAAGGATCCCACAATCAATCAATCAAACACACAATCAAGTAAAGCGCAATGCTACTTATTCAATCCTTCGGGGCTCTTATCCTTAACTTCTAGGAGTGGTTCAGTCCGTCCCTTCAATCATGCTGGACGAACTTAGCAGTAGCTGTAATTCCCTTCGATCTGCGCCTACGTACCGAACTTAAAGGAAGACCTTAGTTCTAGAAATCGTCCACCTACGCTCATGTGTTGAGTCTATAGTACGCTGTACTCTCAGTATTACTCAGGTCAAATCTCATCAACGCGCTGCTCCATGAAGCACCCCGTTGCTCAAAGTCAGGCTAGTGATCCAGGCTTTAGTGGTAAGTCTCGCATTTCTGCATTTATTTACGACTTATTTCCATTCAACCACACAATTGTCGCACCTTTGAAAGTTTTTTATTTTTCAAAGCAAAAGGAACTCATTGGAGGAGTATTCCTAACTTGCACAAATCACCGCACTCGACAATTGATTCAATAGACAACAGGTTGTATTTCTGACCAAGCAACGCTCTTTCTCTACGCCAAGAGTCAGTGGTTTCGATTTGAATTGGGCCCAATTGACTCTGACATGTTTGCAATCCTCACCCCACATGGCCAAATTTTAGACCAACACATATACAACTCAATTGTCACGAGTAAAGGCACATATGAATGGTCAACGCAGATAAAACACATCATCAATGTGGGGCCACCGATTTAGTGAATTTCGAAATCCACTAGAAATCCCACAGCATCTACCTTTAGGACTGGATGATAAAATACCCTACATTAATTTAATCCTCCCCTACGTCTCCAAACACAAGGTGGAATTAGCATCGAACCAACTGCAATTTCATACCGCCTAACGTCGTGCTGGTCTAAAAAGGATTCCGATTTCATGAGGGCCAGTAATTTGTACGCAAAGATATAGCATATTGAGCACATGTCATAGCCATTGCCCTATTCGATGAATGGCCCGATTTTTTAACGTATACTAAAGCTCAGATTACCTACTGCCAGTAAATCGTGCCGTCTATCACCTAGAGAGCAACCAAACATTTGCTGGGAGAAAGAATATAAGATGATGAACAAGACAAAAACAACGATTAAGGCTAGTATTTTGAACAGATTGGGTGTAGAACGTTGCTGTGATTATTCTACCTGGGGCCGTCTATGGTGGGGCCCACCATTTGGAACATCTGGATTTGCCAACTCTACAGGTCATATGTATGTATGATGGAGCCTTGATGAACTAGAAGATGGTAGGTATGGCCGGCCAATGGCTTGTCCGTGGACTAAACGACAAGAGAAGATGGTGTCTCATGCAAGGAAGGATTAAAGGGGGTGCTTTCAAGTGCAACATCAGCGCCATTCATCAGATGGGGCCAAAAAATGTAAGCTCCACGAATCACAATAAGCACATGTTTGCTGAATATAAACTTTCGGTCATCCTTTTATAACTTCCAGTCCACTTCTCTTTTATGCACGTGGCCACACAGATATAATGAGTTCATGGCCTGAATTTCGTATATGGTATTCTCATAGTGGGCCCCAGATGGTGAACGTACCAGATCTATTACACAAATGCCCAGTCAGCATGTGTAGTGAACACAATCTCTCTCAGTGCGAATTGCTGTAAGCTCTGTCTCTCAATGCGGATCATTTGTCTTGACGGCACAGGGAATTTTGTGCAGTAGGTTCACGTTTGTCGGCGTTATTGCCGATGATGCTAGACAGATTTTATCTCTATACAACTTTTAATGTATGAAACTTCTCTGGCCCCACCATAATTTATATGTTACATCCACACTATCCATCAATTTTTTCAGATCATTCTAGAGCATGAGCCCAAAAGTGAGACATATCCAAAGCTCAAATGGCCCATACTATAGAAAGAATTAGAGATTAAATTAACTACCATTGAAACCTTCCTAGAGCCAACTGTAACGTTTATTTGCCTTCTAGCCCATTTGTAAGGTCACAAAGACTCACATTAATGAAAAACAGAAATATCATCTTGATTAGAGCCTTTTTGTGGCCCTAAGAAGTTTTTAACCATAGGCGTCCAATTCTTACTGTTTCCTATGGTGTGGTTCGCTTGAGCTTTAGATCGGTCTTCTTCTTTTTCTTTTTTTTTTGTCTCATATTCTAGAATGATCTGAAAAAAATGGATGGATGGTGCCGATCTAAGAAATACATGATGATGAAGCCACATAAATTTCACATGTTACACCCACAGCTTTGGGACAGTGGCAGACTGAGTGAAGATAACCTCTTTTATTTTCTTAATCACATACTCACTGACTTACACGATGCACCCATCCACCACTGGGGTTAGTGTGTCTCCTCGGCACTCAAATTGCACCTGCTGTCGAAACTCCTAGGCCTATTTCAGCTGGGCTAGCAGGCAACGCAAAGATACCTTTCTTTCAAGATGGAGGTCTTGGTATTGATTCCCAATGTATGGGGGGCAAACATTACAATGCAACTAACAATGTAGGTGTATACTAACCAAAAAATAATAATAAAATCATAGGTTGAGCATGCCATGTGGTGAATCACATTACAAGGAGAGAAGAAAACGAGAGTGTTGACATGTGAGACTTCCGTGGGCTTCATCATGATGCACGTGTCAATCCACATTGTCCATCCATTTTTTTCCCTATCATCTTATGGCATGAGACAAAAAATGAGCAGATCCAAGGCTCAAGTGGACCACACCATAGGAAATAGTTGGAATTGGACGTCTACCGTTGAAAACTTATTGGGGCCAAGAAGGCTCTGATCAAGCTGAAATTTGTGTTTCCCCTTCATCCAGGTCCGTGTGATCTTATGCAGAGGTTAGATTGCAAATGGTTAGCACTAAGAAGGTTTCAACGGTAGTCGTTCAATCCTCACTACTTTCTGTGGTGTGGTCCACTTGAGCTTTGTATATGCTTCACTTTTGTGATCATGCTCTAGAATGATTTGAGAAAATTGATGGACTGTGTGGATCTAACACAAAAATCATGGTGGGGCATAGAGAAGTTCCATACATTTGTGCAGTACACAGTTGGAAGAGAAAAAATTGGCGTGTTTTGTGAGGTCAATGAGAAGCAAAGGCACTAAAATTTCCTTGTGCCTTCAACATAGTCGAGCCGCTCTCAATCCACAGTAATCGGATGGCCATAAACATTCGTGACCGTACATATCTTCTACAATCGATCATGTTGATCCATTTTTTATGCCACTAAATAGAAGGTTTGGATCGTCACATTAGTATTATTTTTCAATGAAGCATAAGAAGAACGGCTTGGACGGTGCAGATATATGATTTGGATGTTGATTCCCAAATACAAGTAGATGCATGGAAAGGATTCCATACACACAGTCCACTGGATCATCTCTTGATGGAAATAACGAGGAGAACGCGCATTCTTGTCTTGCTCCGAGGAATAGCATGCTGGGTTTTTCCTTTTCAGAGTCTATTGATTACATACATTCAAGCGTACTGTAATTACCACACATTCGAGGTGTGTAGGGCCCATCCGTACTATGCGCGTCAAATCTAAACCGTCAATCTAGTGCGAATTATTATGTTAATAGTAGGATATATATTCATGCGATTACATACATTTCATGCGAATTATTCATTTTTTTGTTCACTTTGTTGGGGGTGTAGAAGCAACCTCAAAGTGGAAGCACATAAATAATAGAGAAGAACAAACAAAGCAATAAAAAAAAAACACATGAATTTTATATGAAAAAATCGTTTTTAAGAAAAATCCATGGCACAAAATGATAAGCAATCTACTATGAAAATGAAATTACAATAGATGAAATCAACTTACAGATGCGAAAAACCCCAGCATTCTCCCTTGCAAACCTTAGAATGTTTTTGCTCTCATTGTTCTACCCTAGTTAATTCCATATGTCCATGTAAACGCTCTGAATTCGGTCGTGTGAGACCGAATCATTAGCTTCCATGAGTTTGCCTTTCTTGAGGGCTATCAGGGTCGAGTGTTGGGTATTTGATTGACTGGAGTTGGCTAGACCCTATAGAAATGTTAGATAAGAAGGTCTGAGGACTCCCAACTCTAAAATGACTCATTGATCTGTAGTCAGAGATTTCAGGTAAGGGACCACGATTACAGGGTAGAAAGGTGTTAGGCACCTACTCTACCTGTACAGAGGTACGTACGGTCTCTACTTCACGGATCTAACTAATTTCTGAAGATTAATATTAGTTCTCGTGTGTTCTCAGAGTGAGGGAATGATAATAATAAAATGACAGTGATGGTGGATCTAATCAGTTAGAGTTTTTTATGAGCATGATCCAATCAAATCAACAAACCGAAGAGCATATGCTCGAACTAAATAGGTGTTAGGAGTAATATGATGATGGCTATTGTGTGAATAAATAATGTGCGACAAAGGGTTTGATCAGTTAAATTTTTTAATGGGCAGAATCCGATCAAATCGACAAGCCACAGAGCATACACTCGAACTGATTGAGTGAAAGGAGTGATATGAATGGTACTGATGGATGATATGAGCAATGGGTTGGAAAAGTAAAGAATGTTGCACTATGCTGAGATATTATCTAAATGAAGATGTTTTGGGCGTCTAGATGGATGGAAGTGTCACTGCAAGCTAGCTTGAACGGCTTTGGATAGAAACTTGGATAACTTTAGAGACTTGAACCTGGGTTGGGCCGGACTAGACTAGGGCTCAAATTCTTCACTCCCACTCTCACTTTCCTCAGTGGAGGGATGGACTATAGCTAAGGAGAGGGGTTTTTACTCACAGAGGAGGCTAGGATTTCTAGGATTACTGAAATCGAAGGGGGTGAATAGGGTATTTATAACTATCCGAAGTGGCAATTCTCGTAATTTTGGGTAAGCGGCCCCCTAGGGGCTGCACGTCCTTTGCTAGAACTCCAGCTTCAGATAGTTGGCCCTCAGATGCTGGATGTTTTTCTCCCCAAGTTAGGTGTTCTTCTTGGTTCGGCTCTGTTACGAGGCTAAGGGTTGGACCTAGGTTCAAGTTTAGGTTCAGTTTTGGCTTTGACTAGGTGAGTTGGGTGGGTGAAAGGACTAGTCAACCGGGTGTGTTGACTTATGAGTTGACCCACCGGATTAAAGTTAGGAGTTTTGGCTTGGTTTTTCCTAAGGTTGCTTTTTTTGGGCTTACATTTCAGGGTGTCTAATTGGGTGAGTTAACTAGATTTGGGTTAAGGTTTGGGACATGGACTAGGGTTTGGATGGGTGAGTTGACTGGGTTTGGACCTAGGGTTTGGGAGATGGATTAGGGTTTGGATGGGTGAGTCAACTAAGTTTTGGCCTAGGGTCTGGAGTATAGATTAGGGTTTTGACTGTCATCCATCTAGCCGTTCAATCATCCTTTCAACCTAGGGTGGGGTGTTTACAATCCCATACAGAATTAGAAACTAAAACGCGCACTTATGCAAAATTGCGTGAGCCGTCAATTAATCCATCGACTCAAATCGACAATCCTCAATCGATCGACACTCCATGTTCGATTCACCCAAAATTGTCTAAAGAGTTTGCAACATAAATTCGAAATCTCATCGATCGATCGAGACCAAACTTCAATTAATCAAAAATATCCAAAAGTGTCCAGATACCAAGCTAGAGAATTCAAGGTAATTTCAATCAATCGACCAAGGCTGTTGATCGATCGATGACCCCTGTTTATATCCAGATTGAAGGCACTCAATAAACAATCTCTACCGTGGCTTCAATTTTCTATCTCCACTACTTTGAGTTGCTCCTTTATCTCTAATCGTCTTCATCATAGTAGATCACCATCATCGCTTCTCGTGCACAATCCATCTTCATTCCTTCAATGCTAAGCCGACAAAAGTTAAACAGAATTTGAGCTTCTCTGCAAGAACAACTTTCATAAGCATATCGATTGGATTCACGCTCGTGTAGATCTCCTCAAGAATAACACTATGTTCCACTAGCACCTGTCGAATAAAGTGATAACAAACATCAATATGTTTAACACAAAAATAGTATATAGAATTCTTTGCCAAATTGATCACACTTTCGCTGTCATAATTCATCGACACAGCCTCTTACTGAAGCCCCAACTCTTTCATCATTCCTCTTAACCAAACAACTTCCTTGAATACTTCTGTCATTGTCATATACTCAGCTTCGGTTGTGGAAAAAGCAACCACAGACTAAAGCTTTGACATCCAATTGATTGCTTCACCCACTAATATAAACCAGAAGTTGACCTTCTATTGTCCACATTCCCTTCGTAATCAACATACACATAGCTTACAAGTTCATCCTCTGATTTTTCGAATGTCAAGATGTAGTCCTTCGTACCTTGTAGATACTGAAGTAGACATTTCACTGCCTCTCAATGTTGCTTGTTGAGGTTTAACATGTATCTGCCTATATGATGTAGAAAGGGTCATTGAAGATTACATGAAAAAATTGGACCAACGGAAGGAGTCCAAGCGGAGCAACAAACTGACAGGCAAGATTTAAAAATCCCAACCCAGCCGAGCGCCCGACTACACATCACCATGCGCCCTACCACACATCACCGGGAGCCCGACCATGAGTCGGATTACTCCAGAGAGTTGTTGGACCAACTCTTTGAATATCGGGCGCCCGACCATCAGGGGGCGCCCGACCAGTCTTGACCGGTCGCCCAAAATTGATTGAATCTCTGCCCAAACTCAATAGACAAATTTTTGTTCCACCGGGCGCCCGACCATGTACGATTCTGTTGCTCAGTTTTGCGGAAAAACTTCCCAATTTAATTTGTTTCTTTCCTATCTCGTTTAAGACTCTTTAATTACGCATCTAGGGTTTCTATTTCGTGGTTTTAGCCTTTAAATACTCTTTTAATTCGTTGTTGGAGGCATCTTTGATTTTTATAAAAGTTATCTTTGATATTTGTCTCTTTGCTTGTGGATTCAAGCAATCCTTCGAGGAATCGAAGAAGATCGGTTGAGGATGTTAGTACACCTTTTGTTGTCAATTGGCGTGTTGGTTGGTCGCGTCTTGTCGTGTGAGCCCCGGTCGAAGAATTGAAATCAAGACTTGAAGATTATGCTTCTTCCATTGCTCAAGCTCATGCTAAAATAAGATCTCAGGTAAGTTGCATATAGATCAACTATAGGAATCCCAAAACATCAATGAATGGCGTAATGACTCACATATCTCATCCCATTCCCCCTCGACCCTTGCACAAGTTGATCAGACTTGTGGTCCATGGCTGGTGCAAAACGTAATTGAAGATATGTCCATACATTGGACCCCATGCACCAAATCACATCATGCCTCATCATTGAAGTGATCCGCTGTTGCGTTGCGTTGAAAGACTTGGTCAAGCAAACCCGCTGTGACAAGTTCATCTAGACAGCCGACCGGTCTTGACTGATCAGCCAGGCTCCTCAACTCAACAGCACCTTGCTATGATGAATCCAGCAAGGCAGCCGACCGGTCAAGACCGGTTGGCCAGGAATAGCAAATTGGACAGAGGCTTGCTGTGATGAATGGAGCTGGGCAGCCGACCGGTCTTGACCGGTCGGTCAGGCATTTCAAGGTTAATAGAAACCTTGCTGGAAGGTTTTCAAATGGACAGCCGACCGGTCTTGACCGGTCGGCCAAAAGATATTAATTGTTCCAGCAAGCATAGCCGACCGGTCTTGACCGGTCGGCCTGGATTCATCAAGTTGTCTAGCAAGCGCAGCCGACTGGTCGGCCTGCATTCTCCATTCACTCCAGCAAGGGGATCTGACCGGTCTTGACCGGTCGGGCAAACTCAAATATGGCCTTGTGATTTGAATTTCGACCGGTCCGTCCGACTGGTTGAGACCCCTCTCTGACAGGTCGGACGTGACCGTTTTAGATCTGTTGGGGCCATCATTTGGGGCTCTATATAGCCATGACTTGTGGTCTTTCATGATATGCATTCAACACCCTTCAAGAGCTAAGAGAGAGAGCTTTTACTCACATCCTCCTACCCTCTTTGCTCTTGTCCCCCTTGAGTTCATCATTCAAACCTAGCCATTAATGGCTTATCAATGAGTATTCAAAGCTCGGTTTGAAGTATAAACTCAAGACCTTCATTCATGGCTGACCTACTTTCGGAATATATTTATGAGGTCGTTTATAGCCATTGAATGCTTGAAGTTTGGTAGTTCCCTCATTACCATTGCATTGAATAGGCAAGAGGAACTAGACCAATTCTCTCCCAACTACCCGGCATCAACATAACCTCATCATTTGCATCGGTAGCTGATCTTGGGAGCACAAAGAGAAGCTGAAGCACGTAGAGCTGAGGCTACTCATCAAAGGCATCGAATCGGGGCTCAATCGTCTAGGTATGTCTAGTATTTGAGAGTCCATTTATTGAATCTCTATTCCCTAGATTGGGAAACTCCGGCGGGAGTGTACGTGACCATCCTTGGATTAGGATTGGTGAGAGTTTGAGATCCAAACTCGTCAAGTCCCTGGATTGGGCCATCGGCGGATGATAAACGTGGTCCTAGATCAAAGGATGTCAAGGTTGATGGTTAACCTGATTTAAAACCAAGACTATAGTGAAATCCGGTGGTCTCATAGGATGAGATCGGGAACTGGGAGTGGAGTAGGAAAATCGAACCACTATAAATCGTTATGCATTGTGGTTTTGAACGATTGCTATGTGTTGAATGGCTTAGTTAATCATGAATGCTAACTGTTTGATGAAATGCTTATGATAGTCCTTACTTACAAATTCATCATATAATTGCCTTGAATATTATTGTGATAATCTTGGTTGCTAAGATTAACTTGATTAGTTTTAATTGTAATTGAAAATTCAAAAAAAGTCCTATTCACCCCCCTCTAGGACATTAGGCATATCTCCGAGTATCTCCTCAAGCAGTAAAACCGCAATTTCAATTGGTATCAGAGCGGGTTCCTCCGCTCAGGTTTAAAAACCCGGAGTGAGATCCTAAGAGAACTTGAAAATATGTCTAGAGAGGACTCTTCATCCTTACTAAGCCTCCCTTCTTTGATGGGTCAAACTATCCATACTGGAAAGCCCGAATGCGCATCTTCTTGGAATCTATTGATTCGGATGTTAGGGACATGATTGATATTGGATATAAACCCTCAATGGACACTATATGTAAGGAAGGCGAACCGGATGTCCTCAAGCCAAGAGATAAGGCAATGTGGGCCGATTATGATAAAGCTCAACGTGTTCATAATGCCAAAGGCCTGAATGCCATTTTTTGTTCAGTATCTAAAGATGAATTTGGCCGGATTCAAAATTGCACAACAAGTAAGCAGGCATGGGACATTCTTGAAGTTACTCATGAAGGAACAAGCATTATTAAAAACTCAAAACTTCAGCGCCTCTCTACACAATTTGAAAACATTACTATGGAGAAGCACAAAACATTTACTGATTTCTATACCAAACTGAACAATATCACAAATGAAATGTGGGGCTTGAGGGATCCTGTTCCGGAGAATAGACTGTGTAGGAAAATTCTGAGATCCCTACCGGAACGATTCTCTTCCAAAGTTACTACCATAGAAGAATGTAGGGACCTAAATACCATGAAAGTTGAAGAATTACTAGGGTCCCTTCAAACCTATGAGCTAGGTTTCAAAACTCCCTCCAAATCCAAAAGTACAGCCCTGAAATCTTCTCACAAGAAACAAGAGTCTGAATGTGGAAGTGAGGAAGATCCAGACTTAAAAGAAATGGCACTTATGGCCAAGAAATTTCAAAAATTCTTCAAAACTAGGGAAAATACTTCTAGAAGGAAACCCTACCAGAAGGGTAAACCTTTTGACTCCAAGAACAACAAAGGAAAATTTTTTAAGTCAAAAGATCCTCAATGCTACAAGTGTAGAGGATTTGGTCACATTGCATCCGAGTGCACGATAAAAAGGCCAAGAAAAAGCAATGGCAGCTACATGGGATGAAACTGAAGAATCTGAATCAGAATCATTCATATACCAAAGTGAGGAGGAGCAAAGTTCAATCAGAATTTTAATGGCCTCCATTACTGATATTGTGCCTCAAATTAAGCCCATTGCAAAGATCACCGGAGACATTGATGATCATGAATCCTCTAACACTGAAAGTGATTCCTTGAGTGATGATGAGAATGAGGAGGAAGGCCTTCAGGAGGTATATAACCAATTATACATTGAAAATATAAATACCATTAAAAAGTTGGGCCAAATGAAGGCTGAAAATGACAAATTGATAAAAAAAAAATCTTGACGAATTGAAAATTGAGAATCAAAAGATGGGTCAAGATCTAGAAGAGCTGAAAAGGAAGAATGATGAACTTGAACAAGAAAAGAAAAGGCTCATAAGTGGTGAATCTCTAGACAAGCATGCTAGACTTAAGAAAGAACTCAAAGAGGCGAACACTGAAATTGATCGTCTTAAGTGTCAAGTCGTTGACTCTATAAGACGGTTCGCCCAAGGAGAAGAAAACCTTGAAAAACTCCTAGGTGTTGTAAGATCACCAAGGGACAGAAGAGGTTTGGGCTATGACAGTCACATTTCAAAAACTACCTCAGTCCATCCGATTGTAAGAAAAGATCATGGTGCATCAGGGAGTAAAACTAGAGCATCTCCTGTCTGCCATACTTGTGGAGACATTGGCCACTTAAAGTTTGAATGCATGGTGTTCAAAAATCCGGTCCGAAACTTGAAAGGTAAATTTGTACCGACCGGGAAAAATGTGCAAGCCAATTGGAATCCTCCCATGCATACTTCACCAAAAAGGGGAAACATTCGAAAGAATTATCCTGCTCTTCCTAGGAAGGACAAGAGGATGGATGAACTGTTGGAGCAAGTTAAAATGCTGAATTTGAAAACTGCTCTTCTCTTGCGTGAAAAAGAAAAATCTGATTCTCCCAAGAAAACTAGAGAATCTCACCATAAGAACACCCCTCATAAAAGGACAACAACTAAATGGGTTGTTAAGAACAAGTGCTTGGTCATTCATACTGCCCTAAAAGCTGGGAACACCCCTAGATGGTACTTGGATAGTGGTTGCTCTAGACATATGACAGGTGATAGATCTCAATTTTGTGCATATGATGAATTTGATGGTGGGTCTGTCATATTTGGTGATGGGAGCATAGCTAAAATTATTGGTAAAGGAACCATCACGGGGTCAGGTTTGCCCGAAATTGAAAATGTGCTGTATGTTGATGGCCTTAAACACAACTTACTGAGTATCTCACAGATTTGTAACGAAGAGCACTCAGTAAGCTTCTCCAAAGATATGTGGAAGATCCTGAACTCCATAGGAAAATTAGTCATGAAAGGTCTACGCACAGGAGACAACTGCTATGTCATTGAAAATCACAACAATTCAAGCTCCTCCACCATGTGTCACGTGGCCGTTCAGGATGAAACAGAACTATGGCACCATCGACTCGGTCATGTACATTATAGAAATCTGTTTAAACTGAGTCAGAAAAATTTGGTGAGAGGTCTACCCAAGATGGGTAAAAGACCAAATGCTGTGTGCATCGCATGCCAAAAAGTTAAACAAATCAAGGTTGCACACAAGAGAACCTCTATCCTGGTCACATCAAAACCATTTGAACTGCTACACATGGACTTAGTTGGTCCTACCAGGGTTCTTAGCCAAGGAGGAAAACGATACTTCTTTGTAGTCGTTGACGATTACTCCAGATTCACATGGGTCGCCTTCCTAAGAGAAAAATCCGACACTTTTGGAGAATTCCAAAAACTAGTGAAGCGACTTCACAATGAGAAAGGATACATGGTAGCAAGAATCAGGAGTGATCACGGCGGTGAATTTGAAGATCATCGTTTGAAGGCATTATGTGATGAATTGGGTATTCGTCATGAGTTCTCAGCACCCAAAACACCTCAACAAAATGGGGTTGCTGAAAGGAAAAATAGAGTGTTGTTGGATATGCCTACAGCTATGCTTAATAATAAGAATCTTGCTCGAAATCTATGGGCCGAAGCAATTAACACTGCCTGCTATATTATTAATCGAGTTTATTTAAGGGCAGGTCTAAACAAAACAGCTTATGAACTGTGGTGTGGAAAGACACCAAATGTAAAATACTTTAAGGTCTTTAGTAGTACATGCTATATTCTGAGAGACCGAGAAAATTTGGAAAAGTTTGACTCCAAAAGTGATGAAGTTATCTTCTTAGGATACTCATTAAATAGTAGAGCCTTTCGTGTCTACAACCTTCGAACCTCATCAGTTCAAGAGTCAATCAATGTGACTGTGGATGATAGCTTGGATAAATCTGTGTCTCCAGGTAATGAAGAAGAAGATGAGGGTATATGCGAGATAAGAAAATCTGATAAACAACCCTCATCTCCAAATGCCCACACTGCTCCTGGTGATGTACAAATTGTCAAGGATCACCCCCTCAATCAAATCATTGGGGATCCTAGCATTGGTGTCAAAACCAGGAGACAGTTGGAGGCAGTCAATAGTCACCTGTGTTTCACATCAAAAATAGAACCAAAAAATGCTGATGAAGCTCTAAATGATGAATTCTGGATCCTTGCAATGCATGAAGAGCTTCAACAATTCATTAGAAATGAAGTATGGTATCTGGTCAACAGGCCGGATAGGAGAAATGTTATCGGAACCAAATGGATTTTCAAGAATAAATCCGATGAATTTGGGAATGTAATACGAAATAAGGCTCGGTTAGTTGCTCAGGGATATTCACAAATTGAAGGTATTGATTTTGATGAAACATTTGCCCTTGTAGCTAGACTTGAGTCTATTAGAATTCTTATGGCTGTTGCTTGTGCGTTAAAGTTCAAACTATTTCAAATGGATGTAAAGAGAGCCTTCTTGAATGGTATTCTTGATGAGGAAGTGTATGTTGAACAACCAAAAGTATTCATTGATCCTAAGTATCCTCACAAAGTATACCGGTTGAAAAAGGCGCTTTACGGACTCAAGCAAGCACCCCATGCATGGTATGAACGCTTAACTCATTTTCTTGTAGACCATGATTTTGCTAGGGGGAGCGTTGACAAAACTCTATTTATTAGAGAAGCCGAGAATTCTATGTTGTTTGCCCAGATTTTTGTGGATGACATTGTTTTTGGATCCACATGTGAGAAAATGTCCATCTCCTTTGCTAAATTAATGACATCTGAATTTGAGATGAGTATGGTAGGAGAACTTAACATGTTTCTAGGGCTTCAAGTAAAACAACTTGTATCAGGTATATTCATTACCCAAGCCAAATATGCTAAAGATCTTGTTAAGAGATTTGGCTTAGACTCTGGTCGTTCCTACACTACACCTATGAGCACCACTGTTAAACTATCAAAAGACCTTGAAGGGAAAAGTGTAGATCAACATCTTTATAGAAGCATGATTGGTAGTCTTCTTTATCTCACTACTAGTAGACCAGATATTGCTTTTAGTGTAGGTGCTTGTGCTCGGTTTCAGGCTGATCCCAAAGAATCTCACCTTACCGCTGTTAAACGGATCATCCGGTTTGTTGGATGCACTGCCGAATACGGTCTTTGGTATCCCTTTGATTCATCTACAGATATTGCAGAGTATTCAGATGCCGACTGGGCTGGTAACATGGATGATCGTAAATCAACCAGCAGTGGGTGTTTTTATGTTGGAAATTGCCTTGTGGCGTGGCATAGTAAGAAACAAAACTCCATCTCTTTATCCACAGCCGAAGCAGAGTACATTGCTGCTGGAAGTTGTTGTGCCCAATTATTATGGATGAAACAAACATTGACTGATTATGGGGATTAACCAAGGCACAATGACTCTATTTTGCGACAATACTAGTGCCATAGATATATCGAAAAATCCAGTTCAGCACTCGCGCACTAAGCACATAGATATTAGGCACCACTTTATTCAAGAATTGGTTGAAGATCACATAATATCTCTCGAACATGTGCCTACCGAGAATCAGCTAGCTGACATCCTAACGAAACCCTTGGACTCAGTTCACTTTGCGAACCTCCAGAAGTCCATTGGTGTTGGATGTGTCTAGTTTATCTAACAAGTGTATGTTTTGCAGGTAAAATCTGAGGATTAAGCCTCTCTTTCTGATCTTTATAGGTATATCTGAGGACCTTTGCCTCTTCTTATTGCTTTCTACGAAAATCCGGGATCATAGTCCCAAATTCTTGTCCTCTATCGATAAATCTGGACCTTAAGGGTCCTTCATTTTGTGATTGGGTTGTACCTTGGTACACCATGACCATGGATGTTGTATCTTTAGTAAGGGTACTTGGTTTTAAATGATAATGGTCTGTCCAAAGGATAGACTTTCTATCCAGCAAATCCAGTGCAGGATTCCTCTGTCAAAATTGTGAAAATCTGCCTGCCGACCGGTCAAGACAGGTCGGGCGTCTCCAAGACTTGTCTGGACTCGTATGCTTCACGCCATCCGACCGGTCAAGACCGGTCAGGCAATGCATACAATGCTGCTGGACTCCCACTTATCTTCCCACAACCGGTCAAGACCGGTCGTGCGGCACCAGACCGATCTGCCCATGTGTCAGCCGTCCGTAGGGGGGGTCTTTAAATACAGTTGGAGCTCATTTTAGGTCACACACTTCCCATTTTCTCACCTCTACTTGCTGCTCCAGCTCCCCCTCTTGCTCTCCAAGGTGATTTCGAGGTGATTCGTTGCAAGATTCGAGGTTTTAACCTCTTCTACTTTACTCATCTTCATTCTCATACATTTGGTAAGGGATTCACTCTCACTCTTCTTTGTTTCATCCCTTTCCTCATATCTAGGAGTGATTTAAAGTATCTTCTTGCCTCTTCCATGTCTTCCCAAGAGAGTGAAGATGAGCTCCCCTTGAGGCGGAATGATTGACCCAAGGCAAAACCTAAGCCTCCTCCTCCTCGCCCTTTAAAGACCAAGAAAACCGCTTCAAAAGGGAAAGGGGCTGCCTCATCTTCTGTTCCCCATGTTCAATCTCAATCCTTGGGGAAAAATGTTTCATCCCATTCCACCCATTGGGATGATTTCAAGGACAAGGAGGTGGTTTGTGAAAAATCAGTCAAATTGGTTGACTTGGCTGACTATAATGTTCTTTTCATTTTGAATGTCATAAATTGGGGCCCCGTACTCCACATAGGGGGCCCGGTCCAGTTTGACGTGGTTCGAAAATTTTATGCATCTTGTGTCCATGTCACTGCCTCTCCCCCCTCTTTTAAAGTCGAGGTTGGTGATCGGCTATGCCGTTTCACTTTGAAATCCATCTCGGAATTTGTTGGCGTTCCTATTGTTAAGGAGTCTACTTTCGATTTCGTCACACTAAGTCCCAAACCTAACCTCGTTATTGCCCAATTCTTATGTGGTGATGGGACACCTAAATGGGTTGGAGGTGCGCTTCGAGCGTCCTCTATGACATGGGATTTCCGCATTCTGCACAACCTTTTCTTCCGCAATGTATACCCACGGATGAGTAACAAGGCGGATGTCACCGAATCCATGTTTCGGTTGCTCTATCGTGTAGGTTAGGGTCATCCGCTTTGTCTTCCAACCCGGATCATGAACATCATTCACCAGATTATCTTGCGAGACGATGAAAACTCCTCCAGTCTTCCTTTTGGGCATCTCATATGCACATTAGCTAATGAGATTGACATTGTCAGTACTGATAAAGTTCACAAGCCTGTCATTATCAACCGTACCCTCATTGCTCGTATGGAGCTTACCAAAGAAGTCATCCAGAGTCGTCTTCTGCAGGAGCAGCAGCAGGATCCGGCCGAGCCGTCCCAGCCTGAGGCTCCACCTGCCTCCACTGGCCCTTCCCACAGTTCACCTACAGCTCCTTCCTCTGATCCATCCCTCGATCCTCGAGCAGCTCCGGGTCGATTCAGTACGCCTCTTAGAGCCTTTTCTCGACGACGATCCCCTTCCGTGGATCTACCTTCATACATTGCTGAGCTTCGCCAGCTTAGGGAGAGTATATTTCAGCGGCTAGACAGGCTCGAGCAGACTAGGGACCAGATTTTACAGGGTCAGGCCACCATACTTGTACAGCAGGAGGCCCTTATCACTCACCTCGCACAGTTGGAGAGGCGGATAGAGATATGGGAGCGCGCGGTGCGTGGGGATGTTCCACCCCCTGATCTGTGAGATGGAACAGATTACTAGTCTCATGTCTTGGTCACAGTTACTTTTTGTATGACCAACGATATTGTCTGGATTTCATGCACTATCTTTTATGGGTTGTCTGTATATTTTGCACGAATTGATACATATTTACATTGGGCTGCTTGCCCATTTTGGTATATATATGGATGCTATAATTATATCTTTTTATATGAGCTTTTGATCTTTTATTGAATATCTGTGGGAGGTTGGATGGTTTGGGCACATTTGCCCTTTTTAGCTCATGCTTTGTGTTCTGTGTTTGTCTAGATATACATCTGGAGGGATGGTTGGTTGATTGGGCTATAAGCCCTCTATGCTTTCATGATTACTTGTATATATGGCATGATTTATTCTTTAAATCTCCTCAGGGCTTAAATTTCTATATCTCTTCCATGTCTTATGTGATTAACATATTTTCGGCGCTAGCCTTGCAGCTTTCTTAGGCATATCTTTTTGCTGGCTAACCCTTGTCAATTACTAACAAAAAGGGGGAGAATCATCCCACCTAGAAGGTCCGATTATATCTTTTTGCAAGACTTTGTAGGTGCAAGCATTGAGGGGAAGATTTTGAAGAAAATCGAGTCTGTACATGTCCTTTTGTAAATATTATTTTGTATATCTGTATAGACATGTAAGTGGGTGTATATTTCTTTCTGTTTAAGGGTCAATCATGATAAGGAGTCATGATTTGTCTAGGTTAGATGTTTTGTCATGCAATTGACAAAGGGGGAGATTGTTAGTACACCTTTTGTTGTCAATTGGCGTGTTGGTTGGTCGCGTCTTGTCGTGTGAGCCCCGGTCGAAGAATTGAAGATCAAGACTTGAAGATTATGCTTCTTCCATTGCTCAAGCTCATGCTGAAACAAGATCTCAGGTAAGTTGCATATAGATCGACCATAGGAATCTCAAAACATCAATGAATGGCGTAATGACTCACATATCTTATCCCATTCCCTCTCGACCCTTGCACAAGTTGATCAGACTTGTGGTCCATGGCTGGTGCAAAACGTAATTGAAGATATGTCCATACATTGAACCCCATGCACCAAATCACTTCATGCCTCATCATTAAAGTGATCCGCTGTTGCGTTGAGTTGAAAGACTTGGTCCAGCAAACCCGCTGTGACAAGTTCATCTAGACAGCCGACCGATCTTGACCGGTCGGCCAAGCTCCTCAACTCAACAGCACCTTGCTGTGATGAATGCAGCAGGGCAGCCGACCGGTCAAGACCGGTCGGCCAGGAATAGCAAATTGGACAAAGGCTTGCTGTGATGAATGGAGCTGGGCAGCCGACCGGTCTTGACCGGTCGGCCAGGCATTTCAAGGTTAATAGAAACCTTGCTGGAAGGTTTTCAAATGGAAAGTCGACCGGTCTTGACCGGTTGGCCAGAAGATATTAATTGTTCCAGCAAGCATAGCCGACCGGTCTTGACCGGTCGGCCTGGATTCATCAGGTTGTCCAGCAAGCGCAGCTGACCGGTCTTGATCGGTCGGCCTGCATTCTCCATTCACTCCAGCAAGGGGATCCGACCGGTCTTGACCGGTCGGGTAGACTCAAATATGGCCTTGTGATTTGAATTTCAACCGGTCCATCCGACCGGTTGAGATCCCTCTCTGACAGGTCGGACGTGACCGTTTTAGATCTGTTGGGGGCCATCATTTGGAGCTCTATATAGCCATGACTTGTGGTCTTTCATGATATGCATTCAACACCCTTCAAGAGCTAAGAGAGAGAGCTTTTACTCACATCCTCCTACCCTCTTTGCTCTTGTCCCCCTTGAGTTCATCATTCAAACCTAGCCATTAATGGCTTATCAATGAGTATTCAAAGCTCGGTTTGAAGTATAAACTCAAGACCTTCATTCATGGCTGACCTACCTTCGGAATATATTTATGAGGTCGTTTATAACCATTGAATGCTTGAAGTTTGGTAGTTCCCTCATTACCATTGCATTGAATAGGCAAGAGGAACTAGACCAATTCTCTCCCAACTACCCGGCATCAACATAACCTCATCATTTGCATCGGTAGCTGATCTTGGGAGCACAAAGAGAAGCTGAAGCACGTAGAGCTGAGGCTACTCATCAAAGGCATCGAATCGGGGCTCAATCGTCTAGGTATGTCTAGTATTTGAGAGTCCATTTATTGAATCTCTATTCCCTAGATTGGGAAACTCCGGCGGGAGTGTACGTGACCATCCTTGGATTAGGATTGGTGAGAGTTTGAGATCCAAACTCGTCAAGTCCCTGGATTGGGCCATCGGCGGATGATAAACGTGGTCCTAGATCAAAGGATGTCAAGGTTGATGGTTAACCTGATTTAAAATCAAGACTATAGTGAAATCCGGTGGTCTCATAGGATGAGATCGGGAACTGGGAGTGGAGTAGGAAAATCGAACCACTATAAATCGTTATGCATTGTGGTTTTGAACGATTGCTATGTGTTGAATGACTTAGTTAATCATGAATGCTAACTGTTTGATGAAATGCTTATGATAGTCCTTACTTACAAATTCATCATATAATTGCCTTGAATATTATTGTGATAATCTTGGTTGCTAAGATTAACTTGATTAGTTTTAATTGTAATTGAAAATTCAAAAAAAGTCCTATTCACCCCCCTCTAGGACATTAGGCATATCTCCGAGTATCTCCTCAAGCGGTAAAACCGCAATTTCAGAGGATTCCCGATAGCTCCGTGGATTCGGAGTAGTTATTCGAGTGGAGAGACGGTGATCGATCCCTCACCCCTCTACGCTGTGCCAAGTTAGTATCAGAGCGAGGAATAACCTCAGGAAGATGGCTTCTAGCAACGGCCACAACAACCACCCCTCTGACGTAGATCAAGGGTTTTAGTTACTAGCAGAGAAGATCAAAAATCTCCAAGAAGCAAATAGAACGCAGATGGAGAGGATGATCGCTTCTCTAGATCAGATTTTGTGGGCTCTACCCCAGCCCCAAGCCCAAGGCGATGCGCCTCAACCAACAATTGCAGTACGGAACAATCCTGTAATCTGTCAAGCATCGTCGCGGGCACTTCGTACGGCCGAGCATGATGACAAAGAAAACAGCGATGAAGACATCGAAGACATCATTGTTCAACAAGCCGCACAAAGGGACACACATGCAGATCACAATGGCAGAGGCTTCCAAGGCAAAGGTGATTTTTCCTCTTTTAATGGGTCATTAAGTATTGAAGCATTCATTGATTGGCTAGCGGAAGTCGAAAGGTTTTTCGATTATATTGGTGTCCCGGGAGTGTTAGAACTAGAAAATGCATCACAATGACATTTCCTTGAAATGTGGGTGTTTTGTTGCTCTGGGGTTCTGAATATAGAAACATTCGTAGATAATCACAAGCATTCACAAAAGGTACAAGAGAAAAGATATCGCAAGGCGAATTTTATTCCAGAGATTCTGAGATCTTGTACATTCCAGGCCGTGATCTGGCACGAGCCCTTAATTACATCGAATGATCGATGACCCTTGATTAAAAGGCAAAAGACTAGTCAGCAGGGACTATGGTCTCAGAGTTCTTTAGTCATGGAGACCTGTGTTTTGGTGGTCGCGGAGACCTGTATTTGGTATGGTCGCGGAGACCTGTGTTTGTATGGTCGCGGAGACCTGTGTTTGTTATAGACTGATCCACCTTCGTACGAGTCGGATGTCTATGTCCCATGTTTTGACCGGAGATCCGGGCTGAGACTGTCAGGGTTTATGGCTGAGATGGACGACTCTGGGCCCGCGCCTGTCAATGTAGGGACAGGTGACCTCGGGAAGTCCATTCTACAGTTGTGTGTACCTGCGCAGCTCAACCAGCGGATGCCGTTTGGATGGGTAGGGCATCGACTGTTCTTGGAATATCAGTTTTTAACAGATTGTGTGTGATAGTTTAGAACTCTCCTGGTGTGGTTTATCGTGTTAACCATAGTCCCCTTTGCTTAGTCCAGACCTGGATTCGGGTCATATTATGATAGTACACGTAATGATGATGCATCAGTATGATTCTGGGCGCCGGCGGCCTCTTTTCGAGAGAATCGTTCCATTCAGCTCGTTGGGTCGGATCGGACTCCGAAGGCTAGCGTTCTGCTCATTGGGTAGCCCGGATGGGTCGTTTGACTGCTCCATTGCGTCCGGAACGCTCGAAATACCCAAAATAGGCTCAAACGGGGCTTAAAAATGTTATAAAATGAGGATTTAAAGGTGCTGGAATGAATGCGCAAAGTGCTGATTTTTGCGATCCGCTGGCCTGATTTTATTGACGCGCTGGGGCCAGTGCGTCCTTAAATGATTTTCATGATGCGCTGGGTAATTTTATGACGCGCTGGAGCCAGTGCGTCCTTAAAATCTAATTTTTTCGATCCGCTGGCCAATTTTATGACGCGCTGGGGCCAGTGCGTCCTAAAATTACAATTTCCTGATGCGCTGGGTAATTTTATGACGCGCTGGAGCCAGTGCGTCCTTAAAATAGCTTTGACTCTAAAACTTGCATTTTTCTGATCCGCTGGCCTATTTTATGACGCGCTGGAGCCAGTGCGTCCTTAAAATGCCCCAATTGATGGTTTGTGTAATCCACCAAGGACTTTCCCGATGCGCTGGGTCACTTTTATGATGCGCTGGGACTGGCGCATCGAAAAAAGATGACTTAGTCATTCCTCCGGACCTGGTGCGATCGGAGGTGCGATTTCCGGCGAGGGGTTCCGGCGGTCGGAGAAGGATTCCGGCGATCGGAAAAGGTTTTCCGGCGACGAGGTCCTCTCTCTCTCTCGCTGAATGATGCAAATGAGGTGGTGGGCGGGGTATTTATAGGTATCGTCGTCCAATAAGCGGTCGACACGTGTAGCGCGTCGAGAAAATGAGTCGGCGCGTCGATAAATGCGCTCGGCGCGTCGCGGAATGATCGGAGTCCGGAAGTTGGTTTACAGGACGCGCCAGCTGCCAGCGCATCCTGAAATTAACTGATTTTTGGATGCGCTGGGTGAATTTTTGGATGCGCTGGGGCCAGTGCGTCCATAAATTCACTTTTTGGATGCGCTAGGCGCAGTGCGTCCATAAATTGATTTTCTGGATGCGCTGGGCGCAGTGCGTCCATAAATTGATTTTTTGGATGCGCTGGGCGCAGTGCGTCCATAAATTGATTTTCTAGATGCGCTGGGCGCAGTGCGTCCATAAATTGATTTTCTGGATGCGCTGGGCGCAGTGCGTCCATAAATTGATTTTTTGGATGCGCTGGACGCATTCGTGTCCCACAGATTTGGATTTTGTAAATTGGGGGGTTTGCGGGGTCCGCCTCGTGATGAATGTCGATGCACTGCTCCTATTTCTTCATAATTGAGGTACCCTCCCAATTTTGGACAGTTTTGGTCACGGCGTCCGGTGGGGTCCACTACCGGCCCAATTTCATGCTTGAGGCAAATCTGATGCGTGCGTCGTGATTCGTGCCGCGATTTTCGATGCACTGGCCCTAAATCTGACCGCGTGATGGTTCTGGCATTCGGAATCATCATTTCGGGGATCCTCACTTTTGGGACCCCAACAGATGCCCCTCCGATGCGTTGTGATGGACGTATGGCGATCTATTGCGACGCATCGGATTTTTCGGGTCCCACTATAAATAGGGGATCCCTGGTCATTTCGTCATTTCACTGTTCATTTTCGACGACCAGAGCTCTCGGCCAGCGCATCGATTTTTCTCCAGCGCATCGATTTATTATCTCCAGCGCATCGAAATATTAGGTAGCGCGTCGAAGTATTCCAACTTTGTGTGTTTTATCGACGCGCTACGCACAGCGCGGCTGTTGGACTTGTGGATTTCTGATTTTCTGAACGCGCCATCGTGCAGCGCACAAGTACTCAGCGCGTCCATTTTATCGATGCGCTGTGCTCAGCGCGTCATCCCGTGCCTTTATTAACCAATTTCATGACGCGCTGTGCTCAGCGCGTTGAACTCTGTAATTTCTCGATGCGCTGGGTCCAGCGCGTACTTGTGTCCGGGAAAATTTATTTAATGGACGCGCTAGGGTGTGGCGCTCAGAATTCTTAACTTTGGTGGACTTACCATTTCTTGGACGCGCTGGGCCCAGCGCGTCATGTCCTTCGGACTTGTGATTTTACATGATTTTCGCGATGCGCTGGGCTTCGCGCGTGCAATTTTGGGACTTAGTGAAATTTACTAAATCTGTTACGTAAACCGGCTCCCACACGCACCTGCGGACTTGATCAATTGGCCCGATCGCAAGGTGTGTTAAGGCCAATAGGCGCTGATCTCTGAATTGGAGAAGTTGTTCCAATTCTGGTGTCCCATCTTGGTACGCTTATCGTGGCTTAACAGACTTACTTGCGGGTTCATTTGACCGTTGCTCACGATATTTGGGACTCATTCCGGGTGCGAGGGGTCTCAGGCATCCTCTTACTAAACCAGATCTGCTTTGAGCATCACCAGGGTATGTGAAACCTCGCGCACCTAACTCGTGGGCCTTGGTGGAGTCTGCGGTTTCTGCGGGTTTTGCACCGGCGGTCCGTCGTGTCTCCAAAGGGCGTGAACCCCCATGCCTCTGTTTCGTGTTCGCGCATGCGTGCCAGTCGTCTCATGGAGGCGTAGGGTCTCACACACTTGGGAGACTCTCCGGCCTTTTTAGTTTAACGGGCAATTCTAATGATGATTTTAAAGTGTTGTTTCGAGCATACCTTTGCATGTTGTTTCTCGGCTTTTCTGGCTTTGCACGAGCGGTTTGGTGCATTTTTCTTCTGTCGGACTGCCTTACGGGTTCATCTGTCTTGTTCTTTAGCAGACAATGGTCATAACCCGCGCTTCCCTTCGCGCGGCTCGTGACTGCATGGGGCGGCTCTTAAACGATCTGGACCAACCCGAGGCTTGGTCATCTCTTGCTAATCAATGCGATGAGGTGGCTGAAGCCTCGACTCGCCTTGGCGCTGAATCTCGCCCGATCCTCCGGGCTATGCAGAATATCTCGGCGATGGCGGGCATCTCCGATGAGCGCAAGGAGGCTATATCTGGCTACATCGGCGATTCTTCCCTCCTGGAGGAATTGGCGGTTCTGGAGGCGGCGGAGCCTTCCCTTGCTGCTTCCTTTCTATCCCTCTCGAAACGTCTCCACTTCCTAAGGGAAGAGAAGAGGGAGAGTAGGAGGTTCCTGGCTTGGCTCATTCCCTTGGCGGAGGCCGAATACCCGGATCGTCGTGCTGGCATTTGGAGGATGGTCAGGGCGGCTCTCCGGGAGCATGATGACTTGGCGATTGACTTGTCTGCGATAAGGAACTACGCCGATGCTGAGCATTTGAACTTCGACCTTGTGCAACAATGCATCTCCATCTTGGTGGACTTGGTCTACAAGGAGGCCCAGATTCAAGCGAGGGTCGATGAGCTGAGGGCTCGAGTTCTTCCTCTGGTGCAAGACTGAAATTTTCGTTTTCTGGCTTGGGGAAGGGGGTCCCCACAATTTTGGGTCATTTAATATTGACTGTCGGCTTTTTATCTTTTCAAAACAATTGACTTTGAATGGTTTGGGCTTTGGCATGGCCCTCATGGTTTAATGAATGCTATTTATACTTTTCCGCCTTATTTCTGTCTTTTGAAAGCTTGCGCGTTTGTGATGATGTTGGTGTTGCCATTTCATTTCATTCTCATTGGTTGGTGATGTTGTGCATTGGCCTGGATCGGTGCCTGTTCTTCGTTCACTTGTTGCTTCTTATGCTTTTGGATTTCGTGAATGCTTAATTGTCTTTACGAGGATATTTTCACGTGCTCTGTACTTAAGCCCCTTTTCTACGCCATTGCAGATTATAATGGCCAGCGACCCTTCGCAAGCCGGTCCTTCGGGTCCGTCTCAAACTCCATCCAAGCGTAAGCGGGCCGCCACCAAGCAGACTTCTAGACCGTCAGCTGAGAACCCACAGTGGTTTCTCCCGCCCGAGACATTCAATTTCTACGAACGTATTCTGACCCTTCCAAAGAATGTCCAGCGAAAGATACTTTGCGACAAGGTCTTACCGCCCCCTCCTGATGAGGGTACCCAGGAGGAATGGGATGCGTGGTACGCTCCCTTACAAGGCTTTCGGACTGATGAGGCTGTCGGGTCCGAAGAGGGCGAAGCGAGCCCAATTGAGCCTGCTCAGTCTGCCAAGCGCGGTCGTCCAAAGACGACTGGGAAGAGCGCCAAGCAAATCTATATAGAAAACCAGACTAAGTCGAAGTCCGACAAAATGAGGGTTGTCTGGTCTTCTGTGAAGCTGCCAGTATCATCCCTTGTAATCCGCAACCCTTATACGAAGCAGTTCATCCGTTTCCCTAAAAGCTTCCAGAGATACCGCTCTCTACCGAGCATCGAGCCCTCCGATATACGTCGCGCAAATTCTTTCCATAGCGTCGATTCCTGGACGTCCATTCCAGAGACGTTCGTCAACTGTGCCATATCCAAGAACGGCACTCAGCAGTCTGTCCTTGAGGAGAAGGACATGATATTTTTGGAACCGAACCACGACCCTCATCTGCCCTTTCCGACTCACTATTACGAGACCCTGCGCCAAAGGTTTCGTCCTCTGTCTGATGCAGAAATTTGGCCTACTGGGGGTTTCAGGACCCGAGGACATTTGAGCCCTCATCCCGGTTATGAAGCTTGGGCCAATCGGATAGTCGAGCGGCACGAAGAGATCTTGAAGCAAGTAGGTCTCCTTCGGGCCATTCAAGCGACATCGAGCTATTTCCATCGAGAACCTTGCATTTATAAGGGGTTCCTGAATCATTGGAGTTCTGTCACCAACTCCTTTCATCTGCCTTGCGGAGAAATGAGCATCTCCCTCTGGGATCTGTATCGGATAGCAGGTCTTCCTATTCGCGGCAGAATCTATGATGAATGGACTCCTAGTGATGAGGAGCTGTCCAAGAAGAAGAAGGGTGTTGATGAAGGCTTTTATTCTGCAGCCTGCTACGAATTGTTCGCGGAGTTGCCGCAGTTCCTATCCTCCAGAGATAAAGTGCCTTTCGAAGACTGGCTAGTGTACTTTAGCCATGGCCTGAAGTGAGTTTCTTTTCTTGTCTTGCACTGTTCGCGCACTGTTTCATTCTCTTTTTCTTCCGCTAATGGTTTTCTTCCTGTCTCAGCTTGGATTACGGATTGAGCGATGAAGGTCGCAAGGATAAATTAGTCTTGGAGGCCAAGATGAAGAAGAAATTTCCGCGGCCGAATAAGCTATCCCCTACCTGCGAACTTGCCGGGTTCTTGGCCTATTGGCTGTGTTGCGTGGCCCTCCCGAGCTCTAAGCAAGCGGACGGTGTGCGAGTTTCCTGTTTCGCCGTGGCGGGGAGTTTGGCCGATGGTCATCGCTACGCATTAGCCCCAGTAGTATTGTGTTCAATATATCGGGCCTTCGGCGGTGTCATTAGCAACAAAGGTTCGGCCTCATTCGGATTGAATTCTGCTTATTGTGGGTGGCACTTCTTCTCGGGATGGCTTGGGGTCTACTTCCCGTGGGTATACGGCATGGAGCTTAAGGACTTCATCCAAAGGGGATCTGTTCCACTACACGCTTTTCAAAAACGGAAGATGATCAGCGGAAATCCGACGACTATCGAGACGAAGATAGCCCGCCATGACGATGTCGACTTCTTCCTCTTCTCGGGGACTAACAGCGAGGATCCGGACCTGCTTGACGACGACGAGAGTCTCAGCTCTTATCACCGCTCGTTCTTGGTGTCCATTCGCCCGAGTTCGTTGCCTTTAAGAGAGGGCGCTGAATTTTGGAGAGAACCATACTACCCGAACCGATTCGCCAGGCAGTTCGGTTATGATCAAGGGGTACCGGAATTGATCGAACCGGTGACAAGGGAGCAGCGGGCATACGGCACAGGGCCGATCCATTGGAAGTGGATATGGCGACAACTTCTGCTTACCAGGTCAGGTTGTTCTTTCATCGTTCCCGGGACGGAGTATGTCCCCGGCGCTACGTATGGATGGATGCGGTGGTGGGCCCACCAATATTCCTTGGTCCGCAATAACCGACACGTGACAGATCCCGTCTTCGTCTCCCCTCCGATTGTTAATCCTACTCCTGCCGACGGCTTAGGGTACGTAGCAGAGCCACTTCGCCAACTGGCTACCCCTGGCGTGCAGAAGTTCATGACTTCCCTGAACGTCATAATAGATCATGAGAAGCCCGAGCATACACTCGAGGGGTGGGTCGCTCATGGCCAGAGGGTTACGTTACAAGGGAACCCGGATTCCCCACTTGTCGGTCCTATGACAGAGGGGCAGAGGGAGCGTTATGACATTGGCGATGATGATGGTGGTGAAGCTGCTGCAGCGGGGAATGCCGGTGATGAAGAGGAGGCCGATGATGGCGGCGAAGGGAATGACGGTGGTGATGATGGTGGTGACGGAGAAGGCGGTGGTGAGGGAGGCGTTGTGGCGGCAGGCACCCCGCCCTCCGGGGGTCAGGGAGGTCGCGGCCAAAGCCCGGCAAGTCGGACGGGCCTGTCCAGACGTTTTGCGCCCGAGGATAGTGATTTCGAACTATCTCCTGAACGTTCTGGGCCCCGCATAAAGACTGCTCATCGCGTCTCTGTTTCTGACGGCGGTAAGAAAATAAAGGACCTGCTGAAGTTGTATAGAGCTGAGAAGGCGCGGAGCCAACCCCCCGGGGCTGCCGGCAGCGTCCCGACCGATGATGCAAGCGGTCCAAGGGAGGAAGGGGAGATGAGTTCGCAGGCGGGTCTCGGCGGAGATCATCCCGTGGAGGGAGGCGAGGGTAGCGAGCCAGTGTATGAGCGATCTGTTCCTGAGGTAGACATAGAACCCGTCCCTATGGACGTCGATGGTGAGCCGCGAGCTGAAGACCCCTTCCTTACCGTTCCTGTCAATATCGAAGCAGCAGTGAACCCTGGTCCTGTTCCTGAGGCGAGACCCGTTGTCTCATTAGAAGAGGCCTCGCTCCCTCCCCGAGGAATCATGCTTGCAGAGGTCACTAGCGTTCCAGAGCCTATTGCCGAAGTGCCCCTGGTCGCTGAACCAGCCCGGGCTATCTCTGCCTCGGAGGTCGTCATTCTTTCTTCTCCTGAAATGCTCGAGCCGGCAGCGGAAATCGTGGTTGGATATGCCCCCAGCTCGTCGAGACCTGTTGCCTCATCCAGTGTACCGGGTGATGAAATCCCTACTGGTATAATATTTTCCTTCATCGTTTGTTCGCTTCTTTTCTCTCTTCAGTGTGCTAACGTTTACCGTTTCTTTTACCAGCCACTGCCCCTGCCAGCGTCCCGGCTCCTGTAGTCCTGCCCGAGGCATTCCTCTCGTCTCTCCGAGGCTTATCAAGGACCAAGGCGAACCTTCTGAAGAGTTTACTGTCCGACATCGTTGATTCGCTTAGGAAAGGAGACGAAGGGTCCATCTTGGATGAGGCGCTGCAGGCGCTGGAACTCACTGCTACGTGGCTTGGGGTCGACATCTCTTCGATAGTCAACCATGTGTTACAATTCAAAGACGGTGCGGCTCAAGTGAACGATGCAAGGCACTTTAGGACTGACCCCTCTATTGAAGAAAAACGCGGTCAGTTGCGGTCCCTTCTTCCGGAACTAGAGTTGCACGAGGCAGACGTGGCCACAGTGCAGAGGGATTGGCAGGCTGTGGATACTGAGCACCAAGAGGTCACCAGGCGTCTTGCAGAAATTGAGGATGAGATGGCCCGATTACGTGCCGAACATTCTGTCGTCCATTTCAAACTTTCGAAACTTGGTGGTCAGAAAGCAACCCTGCAGTCTTCTATTGACCAACGCAAGACGGAATGTGACGCTGTGAGGGCACGGATCACGGAGCTGCAGCGGTCTCTTCAAGATACTCCCGACCCTGTTCAAGTCCTGGCCGAGGCTGAGGCAAGACAAAAGGCAATCGCGGGGTCCGCGGTTAACCTACTAGAGCAGTGCTTGAGAACTTTAGATGGTTAGGCTGTAATGTAATGATAATGATTCTTTTGTAGTTTTAAAACACGTTGTAATGAGTGTTGTATCATTATGTATGCTAGTGTGATGATGAGTTCATATGGTGCTTCTTGGCCCGTTTGTCGTTCCTCTTGAGTTTGAATGCAAAACAGATTGTGCTATTTGGAAAGGAACGTCCCCCTGTTTAGGACTTGAACCTACGCGTGTGTACGAGGATGTAGCCGAGCCTTGGCTTAAGGCTTATCTTGATTTTAATATTCTCGAAAAGGCGTTGTGTCTTGCTTGACGTGCCTCGAGCTTTGGTGACCCTTCCAATACCTGTGTAAGCATAAAGCAGATGATCAGCTTTTTAGTTTAGTCATAGCACGGCACTCTTTCTTTTGGCATCTATTCTATTACATTCCCTCTATCGGGGTGTTTACAACTTGCAATGATAGTTTTACGTCAGGTGTAATATCTTTTCAGGAATCGACCATTTACTAGCGAACTGACACCCTGTCCTTTGCAATCTATTACCCGATAGGCTCCGTTGGAATACACTTCGTCGATAATGCAGACGGGGTCCCACTTTGGGTCGAACTTGCTCCTCGATCCTTGGAGCGGTACTGGACGCTTCATCATTAACACGAGATCGCCCCTTTTGAATGATCTGCCTCTAACGCGCTTATCGTACGCTGCGGAAATTTGCTTTTGATATATCTCGAGCCTTTGCTGGGCAGCGAGCCTCTTTTCATCCAGATTATCAAGTTCGACCATCCGGCTCTTGGCATTATGCTCGGTTGTCAGGGAGTGTCGGAGAGCGACCCGTAGCGACTCAACTTGTATTTCCATCGGGATTACAGCTTCTGTACCGTATACCAGTGAGTAAGGCGTAGCCCGGGTGGCCGTGCGGTGCGTAGTTCGATAAGCCCACAGTGCTTCGGGCAACCGTCTGTCCCAGTCCCTCTTATTCTCCGCCACTGTCTTTTTCAGAATCTTCACAATAGTTTTGTTGAATGCTTCGGCTAGCCCATTCGCAGGAGGATAATAGGGCGATGAGTAGCAATGCTTGATTTTAAATTTTGCGCACAGTTTATCGATGGCAGCATTCTTGAAAGGTGTCCCGTTGTCCGTGGTGATTCTCTCGGGAATACCATGCCGGTATAATATGGCGTGACGAACGAAACCCTCGACATGCTTGGCTTTCACATTTCTCAGGGCGACTGCTTCGGCCCATTTGGAGAAATAGTCGGTTGCCGCGAGGATGTACTGATGTCCCTGGGAGGATGGCGGACTAATTGGTCCGATCACGTCCATGCCCCAGGCTGCGAAAGGCCAGGACATCACTGACTGATGCAACTCTTCCGGTGGCGAATGTATGATATCGGCATGGATCTGACACTGGTGACACTTCTTTACGTATTCTATCGCGTCCTTCGTCATTGTCGGCCAGTAGTAACCCATGTGTCGTACACGGTGGTGTAAGTTCTTTCCTCCCTGATGAGCACCGCATTCTCCGCCATGAGCTTCTTTCAATGTACTACGTGCTTCATCTTGGTTTAGGCATCGCAGCAATATCCCCTCGTAGGACCGCTTGTAAAGTATGTCATTTTGGAGCACAAATGAACTGGCACGCCTTCTGATCTGTGTGCGCATTTTGGGATTTTCTGGCAGAAATCCGTACTTCAGATAATCGATGAATGATTTTCTCCAATCATCTTCCTCTGTGATCTCGAAGCAGCAAATGGGATTGGTGCTCAATTCTCCGTTGCGCATCGCAGTCGTTGGCAGGATTCTTCTTTCTTCAATCGTAATCTGAAGTGGGCTGCCTCCAGGGTTAGCTAAAGCAGCGGCTAAACTGGCGAGTGCATCAGCTCGTATATTCTCCTGCCTTGGTATATGTGAGATACTGCTGTTCCGAAACTGCTCAAACAGGGACTGCGCTTGGTGGCAATAGGGTGATAATTCTGGTTTACGGACTTCGTACTCTGTCGTCAATTGTCCGATGACAAGCCTAGAGTCGCCGTAGATACGTATTTCCTTGATTTGCATTTCTAGGGCCAACTGCAATCCAATAATAAGAGCCTGGTACTCAGCTTCGTTGTTGGTGCATGCCGGGACTAATGTGAATGAATAGGGTAGCAGGTCCCTTTGCGGACTGATGAATATAATTCCCGCCCCTGACCCTACTGCTCTGGCCGCGCCGTCAAAATACATCTCCCAATGGCGTGTTTCATTAATCGCCATGACCTGCTCGTCCGGGAGGTCATATTCTATTTCTTCACCGCTCGGTACTGGATGTGCGGCAAGGAAGTCTGCGATAGCTTGTCCTTTGACGGCTCGAGCCGGCATGTATGTCAAGTCGAATTCTGACAGGAGAAGGGCCCACTTGGCCAATCGTCCGGACAACATAGGTCTGTTCATGAGAAATTTGAGGGGATCCGCCTTAGATATTAATGTTATCTGGTGAGAGAGACAGTAATGCCTGAGCTTTTTAACTGCAAAGATCAGCGCCAAACAGATCTTCTCGATCGCTGAGTAGTTAAATTCGGCTCCCACCAGCGTACGGCTCAGGTAGTAGAGCGCGCTTTCCTTCCCTTCTTCGTTCTTCTGGGCTAAGAGGGCTCCAAGTGAATTTTCGCCGACGGCAATGTAAAGGATTAGTGGTTCCCCTTTAATTGGTGCCGCGAGGACTGGAGATTTGTCGAGCAAGTCTTTCAGAGAGTCGAACGCTTTCTGGCAAGCATCGTCCCACTTAAACTGAACTCCCTTCTTGTTGAGGCGCGAGAATGGTTGACAACGACCGGACAAGTTCGAGATGAACCTCCTTAGGTACGCGACTCGGCCTTGGAAACTTTTCAGCTCTTTGAGATTCTTCGGTGGCGGCATCTCCCTAATTGCCTTAATCTTTGTTGGGTCAATTTCTATTCCTCGATGTCTGATAACAAACCCCAAAAACTTGCCAGAGGAAACCCCGAACGCGCACTTCAATGGGTTCATGCGAAGGCTTTTCTTTCTCAGTCTTCGGAATACTTGTCGTAGATGCTCCCTATGCTGTTCATGCCCGGCTGATCTCACTACCAGATCGTCTACATAGCATTCGACATGTTTGTGCATCATATCCTGGAAGATTACTTGCATCGCGCGTTGATACGTTGCCCCTGCGTTCTTTAACCCGAACGGCATCACACGGTAACAGTATATGCCCAACGTTGTACGAAAGGCTGTTGATTCCTCATCTTCCGGAGCCATACGAATCTGATTATACCCCGAGTAACCATCCATAAAGGACATCACTGCGTATCCTGTCGTGCTGTCGATCAGTAGCTCTGGGATAGGTAGTGGGAAATCATCCTTAGGGCATGCTTCGTTGAGGTTCCGAAAGTCTACGCAGATTCGGATTTGACCATTCTTTTTCTTGACCGGCACAATGTTTGAGATCCATTGTGGGTACTTAACCTCTCGGATGAACCCGGCCTGGATCAGCTTTTCGACCTCTTCTTCGATTTTGGGCACTATGTTAGGGTGGAATCGTCGTTGAGGCTGCTTGACCGCCTTCTTCCCTTTCAAGATGCCCAACTTATGCATCGCGATTGTTGGACTGAGCCCTGGCATTTCTGAGTATGTCCAAGCGAATACATCCCTATTTTCTTTCAACAGTCGGATGTATTTCTCTTTCTCCTCTTCTGGGACATTTTTACTTAGGTACGTATTTCTAGGGTCTTCTAGGGTTCCCAGATTTATTTCTTCAAGCTCATCTATCGTGGGCTGTCCCCCGTCCTCTATCTGTGCAGGTGCGGCACTGGGTTGGATAACGTCAGCTACCTCTTGTGGTTGTACCTCTTCCGTAGTATTGATTGTCACCATATTAACATGTCTGATCTTCGTTTTTGCCCCTAACCCTTCTCTTCCTTGATGGACTTTGTTGTTTTCCTCGAACGGCGCTAACATTCTACCATTCGAGGCTGATTCTGAATAGCAGAAGCCCATACTCTTCATGATGTTACGGCTGGCTTCACTGTATCTCTCTTCTTCTATGGGCTGAGGTAAACGAAGTGGTTTCTCAGCCTCGTCCTTGGACCGTGCAGGTTCATCTGTCACTGAATAAAATTTGATTTCTTTCTTTGTATTGGCATTTGGCGGTACCACAAACTGGTTTGGAGCCTTCGGAAAAGGTTTAACTCTTCCTATTTTTGGCACTGGCATATTGAAGCTAGATTTGAGCACACTCATGTGCTGATTCGAGATCATCTCTAGGACGGACTGCCCGGGCTGTCGCAAGTGTTTCGGGACTATGTAGAATTTTTTGGTAGTCCTTTGAGGTCCTTCAGCTGCCTGACTTGTTTCTTTCTGAATAATGGACTGAGGTTTGGCTCTCTGTTCGAACTTGCTGACTTTCGGTTCTGCCCCTTGCCCTTTCTGCATTGCGTCGGGCTTCTTCGTGTCTTCCCCTTCGTCGACCAGGTCATAATACCGAGCATCGGCTAAGAATGATTCTGCGATCGTATACGGCTTTGGGTCTGCTGCCACTCTGTACTGAACTCCCTCTCTGTTGTATTTAAAGCACTGATGATAGGTTGAGGGAATGACGCGATTCTGATGGAGCCACGGTCTCCCTAGCAGAAGATTATACGTTGTTACTGCGTCGATTACTTGGCATGTCACTTTCGTCTTCAACCTTTCAATTTCTAGCATCACAGTGATCGACCCTAGAGTGCGCTGGCTGTCCTGATTGAACCCTTGAATGACCATGGTGCTGGGACGCAGGGCTGATGGCCTGTAACCCAATCTTTGGAGTGTCTTCAATGACATAATATTCACCGCGGACCCATCGTCAAGCATGCATCGCTTGATCTCCGTGTCTCTAATAGTTCCTGTGACCATCAACGGTCGGTTGTGGTCTGTTGCTTCAATTGTGCGATCTTCTTCGGAGAATGTGATTATAGAGGGATGATCTATTTGCATTGCTTGTTGAATTGGCGCGTTTCCTTCCCAAAACTTGTCTGGATCGCTCATTTCTGCTTCAATTTCTGTCATCATTATTTCTCTGGCTTCACTGTCTAGCAGCGCGTTGATCAACATTTCCCTGTACACCTTTGAGAGACACAAGGCGTCGTATATGCTCAGGCGGGCCGGGACCCTTCGTAGGTGTGACACGACATCATACACTACTGGTGCTGCCCCTTGTCTTGGCTCCGGACGACTGGTCGTGGCTTCGACAACTTTCTCTTTCAACTTCTGCCCCTGGGGCCTTGTTACGGGTATATCCGGGTTTTCGTCTTCTTGCATCGGGTCGACTGGTTCTGGCCGAATGCGCTCTGGCATCTGTCTCCCGGATCGGAGGATGACGGCATTGGCCTCTCCTTTATCTGCCTGCAATGTCTCTTCTGTTGATGGCTGTTCTATGAACGACACCATTGCGCAATGTACCTGAGTCTCTATAAGTCGGCTCTTCCCTTGGCTATCCTTCTTCTTGCGGTCGAGGAGTCTTCTTCGATTCTCGAGCCTCTTCCGGCTGCTAACCAAAGTCCAGGGTTCTTCAGGTTCAGGGGATAGGGCATGCAATTGGGTATTCTTATCCGAGGGGAGGGCTGAAACTACCCCTGCTGTTTCCCTCGTTGTTGTTTCTGGTGCCTTCATACTGATTACCCCTTGGTTGATCAACCCCTGTATCCTTCCTTTCAAGCTAAAACAGTCTTCCGTCTTGTGGCTCAGGCACCGGTGGTATTTACAATACCGGGGATCATCTACCTTCCCAACCTCGTGGGGCCGAATCGGTTCTGGCAGGCGAATTACCTTCTCTTCTACCAATTGCTCCATGATGGGGATCAGGTCGGTCATGTCGAAGGTGTATGGGCCGTTGGCTCTTTCCCTCTCGGCTATTGTTATTCTCTGAGGAGCGTAGGGCCTCTTGCCTTTTTCTTGGGTAGGTGTTGGTTTCGTGTCTGTCTTGGAATCCGCGGCGGGCCGTTTTCGATCTATCGTATTTTTTCCCTTGTTTACGTTGTGCGTCTCGGCAATCCTTACTCCTTCTCTTTTCTGCCTTTCGGGTCTGAGGTTTACCCGTGCTGCGGCTTCCTCTACCAGGTGTGCTTTGGTGGCCAATTCTCAGAAAGAGTGGAAACTGTTCCCTGACAACCCGTAGGATATCATTGGGTCCAGGGCTCGCATGCACATCTTTATCTGTTCTTTCTCGCTGGGTAACTCTTGACACTGAGCCGCTATTGTTCCCCATCGGTCCATAAATCTCTCCACGGGTTCGCCCTGCCTTTGTCTGATCAAAGCCAGATCTGTCACTGATGTTTCTCTTTCTATAGAGAAGAATTTTGAGATAAAACTATCTCGCATCTGCTCCCACGACTTCACTGATCCTGCTGGTAGCGACATGTACCATTGGAAAGCTTTCCCCGTCAGCGTTGACCCGAATAACCGCATACAGTACTGTGGGACGGTCGACCAGTTTCCCAATGTTGTGAGGAAGCGAGTGATGTGTTCTTCTGGTGACCCCCTTCCGTCAAACTTTTCGAAATCCGGACATCTGAAGTTGACCGGAAATGGTATTTCTTCTATTTCCAGAGGGTATGGGACCTGATATTTATACCCGGTTCCTCTTTCCTTCTCCTTCTCTTGTCGCATGAGACTTGCAATGGTTTGCGACAGTTCTTCTCTCGTCATTTGTGTAGTTGGAACTATTATTCGTTCCGCTGGAACTCTCCTGGCCTGGGTGAGTGGCTCAGCACTAGCTGGCTCTCCTGCTGCCCCTTGAGATTCTTCAGCTAATGGGCGCGTAGGTGGTGCAAGGCTTCGAGTAGCATTCTGAGCTATTAAAGTGGTCAAGGCTTCCTGAATCTCTCTCACTCGTTCATTCGTTTCCCGATTAGCCTGAACTAATCTGTCGATCTGATCTTGGACCGTAGGCAGTTCGTCCGCTTCATACGATCCCTCTTCTGCTTCTGCTACCTGGACCATTGCGACCAGCACTGGCCGGGCCTTCTGGTTCTGCCCCTGTCCTGGCTCGATAACTATTGTGGGCTTGGAGCTCCTCGCGATCGTGGTTTTGGTTGATTCTCGTGTGGCAGGGGTGGTCTTGGACAATGGCGGAAATTGTTCGATCGTCATTGCGGGCACCGAGGACGTGGCTGACGTGGCCTGACCGTTGGTGGAAGTCTTCTGCCCTTGTTTTGGTTGCCACTGTCCCTTGGTCGTCGAGCAAGGTCTTGCAACATTCGCTTTCTTGTATGTTGCCAAGCTGGCTGCTTTCTTCTGCTCTTTCTTCTGTTGGCGTGTTTTGACCATCTGCCATCCTGAACTAGAAGCAACCGTCGTGGCTGGAATGAAGCGAGGGAAGCTGAAGCCTCCGGAGGTAAGGAAGGTGCATGAACCGGTCATTGAACATGCCATTTCTTCTGTCTGTCCTAGTATCTTGCTAGTTCTGTTGTGTCATAAAATTATTAGAACAGTTCATAAGTGCGATCGGGAGTATGAGCCCATCGATCGCAGTGCATAAACCGACAAAATGAGCTAGAAGGAGACAAAAAGACGTATAATTGTGAAAATCGTGGGTTCGAAAACCTTTTTGAATGTCTATTGCCTTAAAGATGAAGGGAAGAACGTTCCCGTTGAGAGTCGCCAGTTTGACGCCTGAAGGGCGCCGAAACATTACGCCTCGCGGTAGCTTTCTTATGTGTATATTCGTGCTTGCGAGCAATTGATCTCAGAGTGTCCATATATTCAGATGTAACCAGATATTCTGGTACGGTTCGATCCCCAGCAGAGTCGCCAGTTTGTTAGAACTAGAAAATGCATCACGATGACATTTTCTTGAAATGTGGTGTTTTGTTGCTCTGGGGTTCTGAATATAGAAACATTCGTAGATAATTACAAGCATTCACAAAATACACAAGAGAAGAGATATCGCAAGGCGAATTTTATTCCAGAGATTCTGAGATCTTGTACATTCCAGGCCGTGATCTGGCACGAGCCCTTAATTACATCGAATGATCGATGACCCTTGATTAAAAGGCAAAAGACTAGTCAGCAGGGACTATGGTCTCAGAGTTCTTTAGTCATGGAGACCTGTGTTTTGGTGGTCGCGGAGACCTGTATTTGGTATGGTCGCGGAGACCTGTGTTTGTATGGTCGCGGAGACCTGTGTTTGTTATAGACTGATCCACCTTCGTACGAGTCGGATGTCTATGTCCCATGTTTTGACCGGAGATCCGGGCTGAGACTGTCAGGGTTTATGGCTGAGATGGACAACTCTGGGCCCGCGCCTGTCAATGTAGGGACAGGTGACCTCGGGAAGTCCATTCTACAGTTGTGTGTACCTGCGCAGCTCAACCAGCGGATGCCGTTTGGATGGGTAGGGCATCGACTGTTCTTGGAATATCAGTTTTTAACAGATTGTGTGTGATAGTTTCGAACTCTCCTGGTGTGGTTTATCGTGTTAACCATAGTCCCCTTTGCTTAGTCCAGACCTGGATTCGGGTCATATTATGATAGTACACGTAATGATGATGCATCAGTATGATTCTGGGCGCCGGCGGCCTCTTTTCGAGAGAATCGTTCCATTCAGCTCGTTGGGTCGGATCGGACTCCGAAGGCTAGCGTTCTGCTCATTGGGTAGCCCGGATGGGTCGTTTGAGTGCTCCGTTGCGTCCGGAACGCTTGAAATACCCAAAATAGGCTCAAACGGGGCTTAAAAATGTTATAAAATGAGGATTTAAAGGTGCTGGAATGAATGCGCAAAGTGCTGATTTTTGCGATCCGCTGGCCTGATTTTATTGACGCGCTGGGGCCAGTGCGTCCTTAAATGATTTTCATGATGCGCTGGGTAATTTTATGACGCGCTGGAGCCAGTGCGTCCTTAAAATCTAATTTTTCGATCCGCTGGCCTATTTTGCGACGCGCTGGGGCCAGTGCGTCCTAAAATTATAATTTCCTGATGCGCTGGGTAATTTTATGACGCGCTGGAGCCAGTGCGTCCATAAAATAGCTTTGACTCTAAAACTTGCATTTTTCTGATCCGCTGGCCTATTTTATGACGCGCTGGAGCCAGTGCGTCCTTAAAATGCCCCAATTGATGGTTGGTGTAATCCACCAAGGACTTTCCCGATGCGCTGGGTCACTTTTATGATGCGCTGGGACTGGCGCATCGAAAAAGATGACTTAGTCATTCCTCCGGACCTGGTGCGATCGGAGGTGCGATTTCCGGCGAGGGGTTCCGGCGGTCGGAGAAGGATTCCGGCGGTCGGCAAAGGTTTTCCGGCGACGAGGTCCTCTCTCTCTCTCGCTGAATGAATGCAAATGAGGTGGTGGGCGGGGTATTTATAGGTATCGTCGTCCAATAAGCGGTCGACACGTGTAGCGCGTCGAGAAAATGAGTCGGCGCGTCGATAAATGCGCTCGGCGCGTCGCGGAATGATCGGAGTCCAGAAGTTGGTTTACAGGACGCGCCAGCTGCCAGCGCATCCTGAAATTAACTGATTTTTGGATGCGCTGGGTGAATTTTTGGATGCGCTGGGGCCAGTGCGTCCATAAATTCATTTTTTGGATGCGCTGGGCGCAGTGCGTCCATAAATTGATTTTCTGGATGCGCTGGGCGCAGTGCGTCTATAAATTGATTTTTTGGATGCGCTGGGCGCAGTGCGTCCATAAATTGATTTTTTGGATGCGCTGGGCGCAGTGCGTCCATAAATTGATTTTTTGGATGCGCTGGACGCATTCGTGTCCCACAGATTTGGGTTTTGCAAATTGGGGGGTTTGCGGGGTCCGCCTCGTGATGAATGTCGATGCACTGCTCCTATTTCTTCATAATTGAGGTACCCTCCCAATTTTGGACAGTTTTGGTCACGGCGTCCGGTGGGGTCCACTACCGGCCCAATTTCATGCTTGAGGCAAATCTGATGCGTGCGTCGTGATTCGTGCCGCGATTTTCGATGCACTGGCCCTAAATCTGACCGCGTGATGGTTCTGGCATTCGGAATCATCATTTCGGGGATCCTCACTTTTGGGACCCCAACAGGGAGATAAACAAGTAAAGCTTGTGGCATACAAGCTAAAATCAGGTACATCCGCATGGTGGGAACAATTACAAACTTTCCGTATCCGACAAAACAAGTTGCCCATCCGCACATGGCCCAGGATAAAACAATTATTAAAATCAAGGTTTTTACCTAGTGATTATGACCAAATATTGTTCCAGCAATATCAAAATTGTAAGCAGGGGTCTAGGACTGTTGCCGATTATCAGGCCGAGTTCGATCTGTTAATAGTACGAAACAAGTTGTCTAAAACAGAATCTCAGAGAACCGCTAGGTTCATTGGTGGCCTACGACCCACAATCCAGCATCGGATCCATCTTCTTCAAATCTGGACCGTTGGGGATGCATCTCGAATGGCTATCCGAGCTGAAACACAACTCGCCCGAATTCCAGTGTGAACTTACCCATCGACCCGCATACCTCCGACGGGTCCTACGCAGGATGCGATCCTGTCTAAAGGAAAAGAGTCAGTTAGTGGGCACCCACAACCACCTCCGACCATGAACTGCGACGCGGGAAACATTCTACCTGGGCCACAAAGGACCGCTCCTATAATAGCGAGCTCAAACCGAGCCCCGAACCCATATGCTCGACCTAGGCCTGGCAATTGCTTCCGTTGTGGCTAACCTAGTCACTTATCTAATGTTTACCCTCAACGTCCCACCACCAATTTAGCCACTAATGAGGGAGATCATGAAGAAGAATATGTGGGAGGAGAGGTGATCGTAGAAGAAGTCGATCAATTCACCGACGAGGAGGAAGATGGGACAGAATGGTTATCCGAGGACCGAGGTGAATCCTTGGTTGTGAGGCGATTATGCTATATGCCACGGCGAGAAGTACACCCCAGCACTACAACATCTTTCGCACTTGTTGCACAGTGAATGGGAAAGTGTGTGACGTCATCATCGATGGTGGGAGTAGCGAGAACATAGTGTCCAAAGTTATGGTGGACAAACTCCATCTTCCAACTACAAAGCATCCAGCCCCGTATTCAATTAGTTGGATCAAGAAAGTTGGAGACACTAAGGTAACCTAACAATGTCTCATTTCTTTTTTAATTGGTAGGAGTTACAAGGATAAAATCTTATGCAATGTTGTAGACATAGAAGCATGCCATATACTTCTCGGTCGTCCGTGGAAATCGTATCGGGATGCAACCCATCATGGGCATGATAACACTTACACGTTCATTAAGGATGGGAGGAAGAGGGTTCTAGCTCCTAGGGCGCCGGAGGGCCAACCCGAAGCTTCTAAAGTGGAGGGGAGTTCCCTCCTCGCCCTGCGAGAATTTATGAATGAATCTAAAGAGACCGGTAAAGTCTTTGCCATAGTGGTTAAAGGAGAAGGTCAAGAAGAATCAAATATTTCACCAACCCTACGACCATTGTTGAATGAGTTTCAAGAGATTTGGCCCGAAGACCTTCCTTACGGGCTACCTCCGATATGGGGTATTCAACACCACATCAACTTTATCCCTGGTGCTAGTTTCCCAATCAGCCACATTACCGAATGAGCCCAAAGGAATGCGAGATCCTCCAAGGTCAAGTGGATGAGTTGTTAAACAAAGGTCTACTCAAGGAGAGTATGAGTCCTTGTGCAGTCCCAGCTCTATTAATGCCGAAGAAGGATGAAAGTTGTTGTATGTGTGTTGATGGCAGGGCTATTAACAAAATCACCATAAAATACAGATTCCCTATCCCCCGAATCAATGACATGTTGGATATGCTTAAAGGGTCTAAAGTGTTTTCAAAACTGGATTTACACAGCGAGTATCATCAAATTCGTATCCGCCCCGGCGACGAATGGAAAACAGCTTTTAAAACCAAAGACAGATTGTACGAATGGTTGGTGATGCCATTTGGGCTACCGAATGCCCCGAGTACTTTCATGCGCCTTATGAATCAAGTTTTAAAACCATTCATAGGCAAGTTCGTCGTGGTGTACTTCGACGAGATATTGATATATAGTCAGGGAGAAGCAGAACATGTTGATCACCTTAGGCAAGTCCTTCAAGTGCTACAAGAAAACAAGTTATATCTAAATTTGAAGAAATGTGGCTTTATGACGGATCATCCGTTGTTCTTGGGGTTCATAGTATCATCTACTAGCATTCGGGTCGATGAAGATAAAGTGAAGGCCATCTGTAAGTGGCCTACCCCCACCAATATCCATGAAGTTCGCAGTTTTCATAGGTTGGCTATATTTTATCGCCGCTTTGTCAGAAATTTTAGTACGATCGTAGCATCGATCATAGACTACATGAAGAAAGGGTCGTTTCAATGGATTGAAGAAGCAAATTGCAGCTTGGTCCTTGTTTTGCCCAGCTTCGACAAGGTCTTCGAAGTGGACTGCAATGTATCTTATGTGGGTATTTGAGCAGTTTTATCTCAATAGGGCAGGCCCGTAGCCTTCTACAGTGTGAAGCTCAATGAGACCCGCAAGTAGTGGTCCACGTACGAAATAGAGCTGTACGCAATGGTACAGGCTCTTCAGGGTTAGCGACACTACCTCATTCAAAAGGAGTTTATTCTTTTTATTGACCATCAAGCCTTGAAGTTTATTAATAGCTAGACTAATTTTAGCCGTATACATGCCAGGTGGATTTCATTTTTATAGGAATTCACATTTGTTTTGAAACATAAGTCCGGTCAACAAAACAAGGTTGCTGATGCTTTAAGCCGCCGTGCCGACCAGCTAGTCGTCATGAGTACGGAAGTTGTCAAATTCAACTGTCTAAAGGAGCTCTACACTGAAGACGATGAATTCAAGGACATATGGTTGACAGTTAAGGAAGGAAGACCAAGTGATTTCCTCATCCAAAACGATTTCCTCTTTTATGGGAATCGATTATGCATTCCACTGCTTCCTTCCGAGAGAAGATCATCCTCGAATTGCGTGGGGGTGGCCTTAGGGGTCACTTGGGTCATGACAAGACAAAGACTCTAGTCGAAGAGCGGTATTATTGGCCTCATCTAGACTCTAGTCGATGCCACATTTACCAATCCTCCAAGGGTCACGCACAAAACACGGGTCTCCACACTCCATTGCCCGTACCAGAAGGCCCTTAGGAGGATATCTCCATGGACTTTGTTTTAGATCTCTCACGGACACAATGCGGTATGGACTCTGTGTTCATGGTGGTAGACAGGTTCTCCAAAATGGCTGAGCGAATCACAAAATTGTATGAGGAAGTATGGAATAAACTCACCGATTCGAATGAAAATTACGCAAGATACGCCAACAAACATCGACGCTCTAAGGTGTTTGAAGTAGGAGATCAAGTAATGGTCCATTTGCGCAAAGAACAGTTCCCAATGGGTACTTACAACAAGCTAAAACAGAAGAAGATTGGGCCGGTACCGATTCTCAAAAAGTTAGGCGATAATGCTTATGTAATGGACCCCTCGGATGAATATGAGATTTCATGAACGTTCAACGTGGCAGACTTATTTGAGTACCACGAGTCAGAGCCGAATGAGAACTCGAGATCGAGTTTTTTTCAAGTGGAGGGGATTGATGTAGAAGGGGTCATTAAAGATTACATGAAGAAACTGGACCATCGGAAGGAGTCCAAGCGAAGCGACAAACTAATAGCCAAGATTAAAAAATCCCAACCCAGTCGAGCACCCGACCGCACATCACCGAGCACCCAACCATGAGTCTGATTACTCCAGAGAGTTGCTAGACCAACTCTTTGAAAATCGGGCACCCGACCATGTCATGGGGCACCCGACCAGTCCTGACCGGGCGCCCGACCATGCGCGAGTCTGTTGCACAGTTTTGCGGGAAAACTTTCCGATTTGATTTGTTTCTTTCCTATCTCATTTAGGACTCTTTAATTACGCATCTAAGATTTTTGTTTTGTGGTTTTATCCTTTAAATACTCTTTTAATTCGTTGTTGGAGGCATCTTTGATTTTTATAAAAGTTATCTTTGAGATTTGTCTCTTTGCTTGTGGATTCAAGCAATCCTTCGAGGAATCGAAGAAGATCAGTTGAGGATTCCCAATAGCTCCGTGGATTCGGAGTAGTTATCCGAGTGGAGAGACAGTGATCGATCCCTCACCCGTCTACGCTACACCATTATAACAACTATTGCATGTGAAATATTCGGTCTAGTAAAGACCATGGCATACATCAAGCTATCAATTGTGCTCGAGTAGAGCACACAAGACATACTAGTTTTCTTCCTCTGTAGTAGGACATTGCTCTTAAAAAAGTTAAAAGTGAGCAACGTGGAGTGCTAACTTCTTTAGCCTTGTCCCAAACTTGGCCAAGACTTTCTTAAGGTACTCCACCTGAAACAACCATAGCTTTCTCCTTTCCCTATCTTTGTGTACACATATACTGAGAAACCTAGTTGCATTGCCTAGTTCTTTTATCTCGAATGTCCTTAATAACCGAGCTTTCAATATATTGATCTCAGACATGTTATGGTTGGTGATAAGCATGTCATCAATATATAATAATAGTACAATGAATTCTCCATCACTCAGTGCCTTGAAGTGGATATAATGATTGTATTCACTCTTGGTAAACCGCTAACTCACCATGAAAGAATTAAACCTTTTATACCATTGCCTAGGCGGCTGTCTCAGACCCCCTTAACTTGCAAACCTTATTCTCTATTCACTACACCTCAAACCCCTATGGTTGCTTCATGTAAATATGCTCTTCTAGTTTTTCATGTAGAAAAATAGTCTTCACATCCATTTGTTCCAGTTTCATATTGTATTGGGCAACTAACGCCAATACAAATTTGATAGATACCTGCTTGACCACAGGCGCAAATATCTTGCTGAAGTCAACACCATCCTTCAATGCATAATCCTTCACTACCAATCTGACCTTATATCTATCATGTTTCTTTCGATAGATTCATTTACAATCGATCGCTTTTCGTCCAACGGGAAGCTCCACCAACTCCCACATCTCATTCTTGTACAAAGAATACATCTCATCCTTCATCGCCGCCATCCACTTTTCTGCATCTACATCATTAAGAGCCTTCCGAAAAGTAGATGGATCCCCCTCATCTGTAATGAGGGTGAATGCAACATTTAAGTCATGTTTGTATCTCACTGGTAACCTTCGATCCCTCGGTGGATTTCTCCTCACATGTGGTGGCTCCACCTACTCCTGTACCTCTTCTCACAGCTTGGGTTCTACCTGTATCTCACCCTTGTCAATTTCAACATCAATCATCGATGATTTTTCTGATCCCTTATGTTTATCCTTACTGTACAAGGAACTCTTATCAAACTTAACGTCCCGGCTAATTATGATCTTCTGTGTGGCCTAATCATATAGCCTGTTTCATTTCACAACATCACCATAGCCGACAAAGGTACACTTCTTTGCCTCCCTGATTTAGCTTATCCCTCTCAACTGATGGTACATTAGAGTAAGAATTACAACCAAATATACGCAGCCCTAAGTAGTCTACTTCATGACTACTCTTCCTCTGAAATTTTACAATCAATGGTCGTAGACGAGGACTGATTCACTAAATAACAAACCGTATTGACAACTTCAGAGTACCCAGATATATCAAATTCTTCTTTAGATCCAGAATGTGCCTCACATCTGTCAGAGTATGCTTCATCCCATCAAGCATTCTGATGTCCACTGAATCAATATATACCAACCACCTTACAGGCATAGTCATTACCCATAAAGACCTGGCCACCATCATACTCGTTGTATGTGGTGAACCAACTTCGATAAGGACACATGTGATACAATGCCTCCGAATCAAAAATCCATTCGTTACTGAGATACCCGAATTTGGATGCATTAATATGTCACAACCACCTGTCTCCTCACTGAATTCCACTGTGTTGGCCTCCCTAAGAAAATCATCTAACTTGTATCCCTTCTGAGTTTTGGGATTCTGACAATCCTTCTTCTTATGTCTCAACTTCCCACAGTTCCAGGACTTCAACTTTCATTTGCCCTTCGACTTAGATCTAGATCGAGACTTCCCATTTGCTTGCTCAGACTGTCTGCCCTGGACAAACAGTGCGTCTATAGAAGATCCTTTGCCACCACTTTTCTTTCTCAACTGGTTCGATTGAAGGTCTGAGATAATGGTCTCAACGTCCACGGTATACCTACCACAACACAGAGTATCCATAAGATACTCGTAAGATTTCAGGAGAAATGTCAACAGGATTAGAGCTTTATATTCTTCTTCCATCTTTACCTCCACGCTTGTCAACTTACAAACTAATCGGTTAAAGGTGTTGATGTGATTAGAGGTGGGCACAAACCGGGCCAGCTCGATAGTTCAGCCCGGTCCGTATCGAAAAAGTCCGGTTTGGACCGGTTTAAAGTTGAGTTTGATCCAGCAACGAGCCACTCTAATGAGGCCCGTTTAATAAACGGGCCGAACTCAAACTTATGTGGCGCCGGCCCGATCCGGCTCGAAGTTCGGCTCAGCCTGGTTTGGATCGACCCAGCCCAGCTCGGCTCGTAAGGTAACAGCGAACAGGACTAGCAGATCCGCACCGTTACTTTCGGGGCGCGATTAGGTGCGTGGTTATCTTCAATGGGGAGTTATTTGATACTCTGGTTGCACATGACGCCCGATACGCAAGCACTTAGAGATGGTATACGTGGCCTATATTAGCTAAAATTAAACCAACCAAATTTTGGAACCACGTGTTTCCAAAATATTCTCCAAACCTAAATTGGGTTGAACAATCTTGACCTCTGATTCGTAGATACTTGTATTTATGAAATAAAGATCACTTGATATTTTTCATTTTAACCGTCCAGTAAATGCCAAGCAATCTAATAGTATGATAACCCGATAAAAGTAACTTTTAGTTCTTGTAATAACTAAAATGAGACCTACAATTTGAACGGTTTGGTTTGAATTACTTGTGGATCGGCACTTTCATTTAAACAAATAACAAAAAAAAAAAAGAGTTGCTGCCTGTTCAAACTCGACCCCGACTCGGTTCGAAATTTTAAACCAAAACGATCCCGGCCCGAACTAGACTTTTCTGGAGCAAACCAAACTTGGGCCGCATGGGTCAGCCCGAAACCCAAACCGAGCCGATCCACAAACTGGGGTGGCACAAAAACAAGCCAAACCAAACTCAGGCTAACTCGGCTCGGCCCGGATCGTTGCCCACCTCTAGATGTGATCACTAAGATCTGACCTTTCCGTCATCTTTAGATTGTAGCATTGCCTCTTCAGATACATATGATTTGTGAGAGATTTCATCATCTACAAGCTTTCTAACTTCGTCCAGAGCCCTGCGGTGGTTGTCTGATCCAAGACATTATAGAGGACATCATCAACCAAATATAATTGGATTGAGGTAATTGTCATCTATTTAAGTTGTTCTCATTTTTCATCCTTCATAATTTCAAGACACTTGGCTTTACCAAGGAGTATCTGTTGCAACCCTTGTTGAACTAGAAGGCCTGTCATCTTCACCTTCCATAGTTCAAAATTATTTTTCCCAATGAACTTTTTTATCTCATACTTCACGTTCGATCCCTTCATCGTCATGTCTCAGGTTCAAACTCAAAACCCAATATGTCTCTAATACCACTTGTTGGGGCATGGAAGCAACCTCAGAGTCGAACTACACAAACAATAGAGAAGAACAAACAAAGCAACCACAGAGAACACACGGATTTTACATGGAAAAATCCTTTCGAAAAAAAAAAAAAACCATAGCAAAAGCGACAAGCAATCAACTACGAAAATGAAATTACAAGAGATGAAATCAACTTACAGATGCGAAAAACCCTAGCTTTCTCCCTTACAAACCTTAGAAACATTTTTGCTCTCCTTGTTCTACCATAATCTCGTATTAACAAGGTTTGTATGTGCCCCATACAGAATTAGAAACTAAAACCGCGCACCTACGCAAAATTGCTCGCAATGTCGATTGATCCATTAATTGATTGATTGATAGTCAATTGAACATGCCCAAAAGTGTTTAGAGAGCTTGCAACGTAAATTTGGAATATCATCGATTGATCAATACTATACTTCGATCAATCATAAATGTCTAAAATTTCTAGAGACCAAATTAGAAAATTTAAGGTAATTTTGATTAATTAACCATGGCTATCGATCGACCGGTGACGGTTGTGTATACTCAGATTGAAGTCACTCAATCAGCACACCTACGTTGGGAAATGGCATGATTTTCGGTGTGTCAGTTTATCCTCATCGGGCTCTCCTGACGAATTGATTGGAGGACACATATACGACGAGGTGGACATACATTTCATCTAGAAGTTTCTACCGTAAGCATCCCCTTACCAGTGTCCCCTATTATTCTCCTTCGTACGGGCGACCTGAAATAGGCAACAATCTGTCGTGTACAATAATGGTGGAGTTCGCTAGATAGACAGGTCGGAATTCACCAGCCATACAACCATGTGCATTATAAAGTCGTGACGGTCGGTACAAAGTAGTCCTTGTAAAACAATTGCTTTTTGACGCCTATAAATATATATAGAAGAAGAAAGAGAGACCCAACGACGGCCTTGTATAGTATTGCATGCAAAAGAAATCCTTTATCAGAATTTTCTTGAGAGAGAAGAAATTAAGATGGAAGTTGTTGTTGAGCCTGTTATTTCGTTCCTCGTCGAAAAACTAGGCGATCAGCTCATTCAAGAAGCTATTTACTTGATTGGATTGCATGATCAAGTGCAATGGATCGAAACAGAACTTGGGTGGATGCGGTCCTTCGTAACAGATGCGGATGCCAAACAACAAGGAGATGAACGAGTGAAGAACTGGGTGCGGGACGTTCGTGGCATTGCATACGATATGGAGGATGTCATCGACACCTTTCTCTTGAAGATAGAACCCTTGAGGCAACGAGAAGGATTCATCGGCTCCATCAAAAGGTATGTTTTCATCGCCAGTGAGTTGAGAGCTCGCCACAAGATTGCTTCAAATATCAAACAAATAAAGCTTAAAATTATTGACGTCTCCAAAAGAAGGACAACGTATGGCATCGAAGGCATAGGCAGGTTAGAAGGGACGAGTTCTACCCGTCGAAGCCTCCAAGAATGGAGGCTTACTTCTCCAAATGTAGAAGAACCAGATTTTGTTGGCTTTGAGAAGGACTTGGAGGCATTGGTCGCACGGTTGACAAAGGGACAGCTTCGACGTTGTGTTGTTTCTGTAGTTGGAATGGGCGGTCTCGGTAAGACCACTCTTACTAAGAAACTTTATAATACTGATAGTGTTGAGAAACATTTCGATACTCGTTCATGGATTTCTATATCACAGCAGTATGCCGCGCGAGATGTTTTGCAGGTCATCATAAGACGATGGACGGTGCTCCCTGATAATGTCGCAGAGAAAATGGACGTTGTTGAGCTGAGGGACAAGATTTCTGAGTATCTGAAAGACAAGAGATACTTGGTGGTATTGGACGATATATGGAAACGCAGCGCATGGGATGGTTTGATGGATGCATTTCCAGATAAGAATAATGGAAGCAGGATCGTGCTCACAACAAGAAACAGAGATATAGCTCTACATGCAGATGCACAAAGCCAACCCCATGAACTGCGATTTCTAAACAATGAAGAGAGCTGGGAATTGTTTCGTAAAAAAACATTTCCAGGACAAGATGGTAATTGCCCTCAGGATTTAGAGGAGTTAGGAAGAAAGATTCTGGGGAAATGCCATTGTCTGCCTCTCGCAATCGTTGTTATTGGAGGGCTGTTATCAACGAAAGAAGCAAGAGAATGGGAGAATGTATACAAGAGCATCAGCTGGCAGTTTGTGGAAGGAGATGTCAAAATCTCCAGCATACTATCTTTGAGCTATAAAGATCTGCCCTATTACTTAAAACCATGCTTTCTCTATCTGGGCAGTTTTCCAGAGGACCATGAGTTTCACACCAAGGAACTGATTCAAATGTGGGCAGCAGAAGGGTTACTTCAAGAGAGAGGGGATGAGACATTGGAGGAAGTTGGAGAAGATTGTGTAAAGGAGTTGATTCAGAGAAGTATGGTTCAGGTCGCAACAAGAAGTTCAAGCGGGGTATTAAAAGCTGTCGCATCCATGATATTTTGCGGGATCTCTCCATATTAGAAGCTAAGGAAGGTAAGTTTCTTGAAGTTCACCATGGCAATGCCAATGTTCCTTCTGCATCTACAGCCCGTCGACTTGCAGTCCATCATAACGACTTAAGTAAGTACATTTCCTTAAGCCGTTCCACTCCACACCTTCGTTCTGTGTTGATCTATACCCAAGGCGATGAATGGCTTCAAAGGAAACAAGAGAAGTTTCTTTACAGAAGCTTTAAGTTGCTTAGGTGCTATATCTACACGGTGCACAAATAAAAAAGCTACCCAAGGAAATAGGTGAACTAATCCAATTGATATACCTTGGGTGTACCAAGACTTCTTTAGAAAGCCTCCCATCATCCATAGGCAATCTTCTCAACTTAAGAACTTTATTTGTAGAATCTTTTAATGACATTGAAGTACCCAGCACAGTAGGGAAGATGCAGCAGGTAAGACATCTTCAAGTGAAGGGCATACTTGAGTTGAATTATCTGCGATTTATTGGACAGCGGGGAGAGAGAGCAGACGATCCAAGGCTCGACCTGATAAGTAACCTGCAGACTCTATCACATGTAAGGTCTGGCAAATGGATGGTGGGTTGCTTGGGAAAGCTCACCAATCTTAAAAAATTAGGAATAGGTTTATCTACAGGAGCAGATGCTGAGGTATTGTTTCAATCCATTGTGAAATTGGACTGCCTCCAGTCTCTGTGGGTGTCGACAGTGATACCCATAGTGTTGTTGGTGCCTCCTCTTTCACATCTTCTCAAGTTAAGTAAGTTGCGTTTGGAAGGAAAGTTACAGAAGTTACTCGATTCTAGTCAATTCCCAACAAACCTCACCAAACTTACCTTGAAATACTCCTGTCTAGAACAAGACCCGCTGGCGACGTTGGAGAAGCTTGAAAACCTCCGCATTCTCAGATTGCTTGAGGGTTCATATTCGGGAAAGAAAATGGCTTGTGCTGCTCCTGGGTTTCCTCGACTCGAATCCTTACATCTTCAACAGTTGGATAAATTATTGGTGTGGAAAGTGGAGAAAGGAGCTATGGCAAGTCTTGTACATTTACATATCAATTACTGCTGTAATTTGAAGAGGCTTCCAGTGGGACTGCAACATGTGACTACCCTCAAGAAATTGGAGTTGTGGTACATGCCTAATAAATTCAATGAAAGGCTTCGAGAAGAGAAGGGAGAGGATTGGCATATGATTCGTCACATACCCTCCATTCACATACACAAATCGGTAGACCTTCTTTCCCCTTATCATTTTCATTTTCCTGTTAATTGGTACAAGAAGTGAATATAATCATATATATGGAATTTTTGTAACATATCAAGAAAGAAAAAAATATCGTCAAATGAATTTCTATTTTATTTTACTAAAGCATTTCATTATTTTTTTTATACGGAAATTTGCATGCTAATTGTTCTAGCAAATGCCTCAACGAAGAATGTTTTTGTGTTATCATGCTAGAGGTCCCTCAATGATCAATAAATGGGGCGCAAGACGTTGTCTGGTTGGATGAACCCATTGTATTTTCTCTTCGGTGACTCTTCTTTGGTGGACCATGGTATAACTTCACAATGATTAGACAATTTTAGGTCCTGTTTGGTTTTCCAATTACACCAGTAAATGGCTGTAAATGGGTAATGATTACTTACTCTTGTAAATGTGTGTTGATTTCACTTGCATTCAACGGAATGATGATTTTGCTGTGTTGTTTGTTTCACTTAGATATCAAGGTAAAAATGGTAGTTTTATCATTTGGAAATATAATAATTACAATTTACTTCACATATTTTCTTCACAAGTGTATTTGACTCTGCATTTATAAGTCATAGTCCTATTTAAACAATCGCCTGGAAATGATAATGATAGCTCATTAATTTACTTTGCATTTCATAGGAAATTGGAAAAATGCCTCTTTATTTCACCCATTATTACAATAATATGAGAAAAAGGGGCAATAATTACAAATTACAATGCTTGTCTCCTAAAAAATTTAACAGATAATTATCACGCAAAATTCTTGTAATTTATAATCATTGCACTTTTATAATTCATTAGTGATATACCGCTATCCAAACATGCCCTTCATTTTTTTATCATGGAATTTTTCCCCTGTTAACTATTTTTGTTTTCAGCCATCTGTTTAAAAACCTTTGATTAAATAGCCAGGATGATCACGTCAATTTGACTTTTAAACTCTGGTCATCCACAATAGGACCTACCAAAAGGATGTTTTGGATCATCCAAATATGCAGCTATGTGGGGCTTATCGATGTGTAGACCAATCAAAAGACTGCAAGGACTACACAGGCACAATTGTTCTTAATTGGAAAAGGCATAAGGATGCAGTAGCTACTGATTTCTTTTACTAATACACCTTGCCTTGCTTTCACTTGTCTTATTTCCTTGATAAAAAATAAAGAAGAATGTTAGCTTGTTAGTACGAATGCAATTCTAATTGGATATGAAATTCATGCTCAGCTTCTGTGACCTTTTTTTTTTTTCTTACAGAGAGATGAGAGCACGCCACCTCCTGTAATTTTGTTGATGTAATAGAAGGATGTACAATTATTCAGATGAGCTCCACAATGAAAAACATCAGGCCTCACCTATCATATAATACCAAAAAATCAACATCAAAACAACAAGAGTGAAACAAGACAGAGCCACGACGGGGGACGCAAAAAGAGGTCATCCAAGCTCGACCCCTGCTTTGCCCAAAAAACTTGAAACAGGACAGCCAAAAGCCAAATAGAAAATGCTTCCAACACTAGCCTGCAGCCCATCACAGTAGCCACCAAAGCCAACAGCACACTGCAACAGCCTTCACACCCAACCCCAGCAAACAGCGCCCGGCAGTAAAACCATCTGTCAAACAGCTGCAACTGGCCTTTGGGCCACACCAAACCAACAATCCGCACCACATGGAAAAACACCTGAACAGACAAAGCTACCACATACACCTGTGGTCCGACAATATCACCAACCAGGCCCACTCCAGCAACTGCCCATTCGGCACACCATCTCAGCAAGCTGTCAGCACCATGACTGCTTCCATACCTACCTACCTCTGCTCTGACCTCCTTCACCGCTACAGCCCCAACATGGGAGACATCAGAAAACAGCAGTGCGAGCGAGTGTCTGGAACATGATTGGTTGCAGCAAGGGTAACCATCGCGAGCATCTGGAACATGATTGGATAGTCAAGGTGATCATTTTTTAATAACCATCATCTAGCCTTAGGAAGACCCACTTGGGGTGATCTCAGCAATGGATATGGCCCATTTTCTTCATTTGTTTGCATTCTCAAACTAGTAACTCTTCACCTAGCTGATCATTCGCTACACTGACATTGACAAAGGGCATTGCCAACATCATGGCCACAAACAATTGCTACGATCACAACAAAGCTATTTCTTTCAAGATGTGGATGTGCAGCATGCATGCCAATGTGGCGCATGTGAGTGATACCTGAGCCATTCATCAAGTGGGAGCTATTGCGAACATGACCTGGGCTAAAATTAGTCAGGTCCACTCATCACATGGGCAGTACCTTTCTAACAAAATGGACTGTTGAAGAAAAGATAAGCTAAATTTATTGCGCACATTTGGCCCACTTACTGGATGTACCATCTTTATTTTTAGGATGGGCATGTTTACAGTGGTCCCCACCAGATGAGTGGCCCCAATCCATCATAAACGTGCCATGTTTGCATGTGTCCCATGGATTGTCTCTTCACATGAATCGCCTTGGTATTTCGTTGTTGTTTTTGTTTCTTGTATTGTAGACTAAACAACTGGGGGATGGTGTTTGCAGCACAACTAACAAATGGTATATATTCATTTGTTTTAAGTCCTATGTGATTGTTTGATCCCTTCTATATGATTTCTGGTGGAAACCTATCCAAGTGGAATTTCCTAATCTTTGGCTTTTTCCAAGGCTATTGCCTTATTTTTCCCTTAAACCATTTATCTGTAGGCCATGGATGGAAGGATTAGGAACTTCCAATCTGTGGCCATCTTCCTTTCACATTGAAAAACCATCAGATCTATAGTCTGGATTTACATACCATTGGTCCAGCTTACATAGGATGGATGCATCAAGACACTATTCATATCCCATTGCATCAAGCCTTGTACTTCTGCTTTGCTAATAGGTTTTAATTACAGATGTGATTTATGGATTGATACTTTTAATAGGTGAAGATCATCGGCACGTCTGAGGTGACTGGTCATGATGTAGAGGATGGCTGCGCGTGAAAGTTCATTTCTCTTTTATGGTTTCTTTCTTCACTTCATAATTAATTAATGGTGTGAGATATTTGGAGAATGTTTTTAAATTGATGTGTGTACTTTATTCTTTTTTATTTACTTTTTCTGACTAACATGTTGTTATGGTATCATGTTCTATATTGTTCAATACTTTCAACATAACGGATGGCTTTCTAGTATTTGATGTATCTATATTTGGATTGGTTTTTCGGGCATTCATCGAAAGGAACAAATGAAGATACAATTGGTTCGAATTTGACCAATTGAGATATTTGGGAACTTGATTATTTCTTCCTTTGAAATGGACCCTTATTCTATTTCTATATTCTTTCTATATCCAATCCATAGGTTTCGTACCTTGTTATAGAACTCATGCTTCATAGAAATATCGGATCAGATAGAGTCAGCCAATGAAGCAGTTTCCTTAACAATTCACAGAAAAGATTAAAGGTGCCAAAACAGAAAGCATCGACTCCCCTTCCATATCTTGCATCTATAGTCTTTTTGCCCCGGTGGATCTCTCTCTCTCATTTAATAAAAGCGTGGAACCTTGGGCTACTTATTGGTGGAATGTAATATGATAATTTAAAGCAGAAGAAATTTCTGATAGGCTTAGTTTGGGAGAATTTCTACATGGGTGCATGATCAAAGCTGCTCGTCAGGTGCCAACTGCTCTATAGCTTCCCTGGCTCTAAATTCAGGTTAGTCCACTCATCTGCTTAGCCATGCATGCACATAGAATTTATTTTTTTTTTCATGCCCACGGAGTGTTGACCACCCATACCATTATGCATATGTTTAGGTCACCTAATATGTGACTGGGCTGAGTTTTCGAGTAGGGCATAAGTTTTGGTTGAGGTTCACTAAGCCTGCACGTGTTTGGAGCCTTGCCCAACCACACAATCATATGTGCCAGTATAAGCATAAAGATGCCAGCTCAAAGATTTCCATCAGTGGGCCATCTTGTTTAGATCTTTGGCTTAAGTCAAATTTTTTTTCTCTTCAAAAGTATGTCCAGAAGAATTTGCATTAGATGTCTATCCGCTGAATATTCTCCCCTACCCGAGAAGCGAAATGCCCTAGTTCTTTTTATCACAAAAGAACTAATCAATGTGGCTCACCTGATGAAAGGCTCAGGTTACCACACACATGCTATATTGATGCGTGCATGCTGTGTGTGTGGATGAACAGGGTTCCACTATGCGCATGGGCTTAGAAAACCTCATCTTCAAGTCTTTTTTTTTTTCACAGAAAGGTGGGAGCACACCACCTGTAGCTTTGTTGATTAGAATATTGGTTGTACATTTTCAAGTCTATTTCATATTATTTTGATTTCTTTTTCTCCCTTGATATGATAGTTAACCTATGGTGTATATTCCTTTCATTGGCAGTAGTACAATTTTGCTGTCTATAGATAACTCATCCAAGAGCCCTTAGTTTTAGTGCAAGTATATGCTTAAACAGATTTCAGAAAGCAAGTTCTAGCACAATTTTCAACTTCTGATCACAAATTTGATTTCCAGACCTGTTTGTTTCAGACATAGGGGATGAGACACATGCAACATGACTAGACGGATGTATAGAAAGGCAGCACGAGAGTTCATTTCCTTTTTTAGTTTATGGCATATACCACCCTCCCTTTTTGCTATACGTTAAAAAACCATCTTCCTTTCTGCTATCATGAAATAAACCCTTCGCTTTTTCTGTATGTGGTCATAAGATACCATATTGTTAACTTCAATTAGAGTTGACCGTTAAAAAAAAATTGACCAGTTAACCACATGAAATGAAACTTTTATCCTCAACTATGTAGAGATGAGAGAGATTTTCAATTTAGATGAGATCCAAATCGCTTTGTTGTGGACCCTAACATGGCCACATGATCCAAATTGTCGAAAGGTGGGCCATCCATGGCATTGGTTCTAGGCCTTCCAAATGGTGGATCAAAATCTTCCAAATCCCATCAACTAAATGGAAACTGCCCAAATGAAAATTTCACATATCTCTACAAAATCAATGGCAAAAGTGTAATTTTATGTTGTCAACAGTCAAATTTAGCAAACGCCCCTTTGATGGTCAATGATTCCTTTAATGGTAAACTTAAACGGAAGTTACGCACAACGCATTTTATGATCATATATGAAAAAAGGAGGGGGTTTATTTAGCAACTCTGAAAAGGGAGGAGGTTATTTGGCGTGTAAGTAAAAAAAGAGGGTCCTATATGTCTAAACTCTTCCTTTGTATGGTTTCTTTTCTAACTTGATTTGTCATTAGTGGTGGTGGATGTATTTTTATTTATTTTTTGCAGTTTTTTGTAGGACAGTGGTTGGAGTAGGAGCTTCAATATGTAAAATTTTTGGAGAATACTCCATCTACTGTAAAGCTTATAAGATCATAGTTTGGATCTACAAACCGCCAATCCAACCGGTTGGCCCTGTTGTTTGCTGGAGTTTGGAGCTAAGCAAAGATGCAGGTTGCTGATTGCAGGCTATGGCAGATTTGGATTCGGTTTTCGGAGGTTGTAGCCGAAGATGGGCTGGTGGGGCAGCTGTTGTGGTGGCATGGCAGCTACAGCATGTTGGTGTTGCTGCTATGCAGACAGCTGTTATATTCAATGTCTTTGGTGCCTCCAACCTTCATGTGTCGTGTGAAGCTTGGCCTCTTGACGGCATGAAATTTGAGACTCTGAAGGGGAATAGCATGCCAATCGGAATACTAAAGATCTTGAGATTGATTTTGTTGCAATCTGTCTAAGCAGCAGGCAGCTGGGGGTTGGAGCTTTGAGGGTCCTTTCCAGTCCGCATCAAGGATGTAGGCCATAGTTTTTAGTGAAGGTTTTCTACTCCTGTATTTAGCTCCTCTCATGAATAGGTATCCTCTGTTTTTGTTTTCTTTTTATGTGGTTTGTAGGGTAGGTGGTGCCTCTTTCTTTTTGTGGAGCCCACCCAAATGGATGTAAATCATTTTCCAAGTCAACAAAGTTACAAGTGGTGTGATCCCATCTTTCTTTTATAAAACAAAAAACAAAAAAAAAACAAAAAAAAAAAAAACAACTGTCTAATTGTAGCGAGCTTTATTGCTTTAGTATGTGAGGTATGCAAGTGGGGAAGGGGCGCAGATTAGGTACTACCCGACTGCCTGTGCAGAGTTTAGGACAGGCTAGTACGTGGCACGTGCATAGTGGTGGAGAGCAGACATGACAGGCCTGCATCAGGCTTTCTGATGTGGGAGGTCACTTCTGACAACATACTCTCCACCAATACAGACATGACACCTACGTGCCACCACAGTGGGACAAGTTCGAGCTCTGCCCAGGCTAAGGTAGTACCTAATCTGCTTCCGTGGGGAAGGCCAATTCACTCAAGACGAAATTGTGAGATGAAGACGAGTGCCGCACAGTCTATATTTGGGAATGCACTTGGGCGTGAAAATGTGCTACAATTGGTTGTATACCATACGTCCAGTACTTCAATTTGCACAAATGTTTGATTTACAGTAATATTGCGTATTGAAAGTTGAAACTAGAATCAACTTCTTTTCGTTTCAGTGCACTTGGGCTTTCAGTTTGGACAAGAGGGTACCATTGATCAATGGGCCATACAATTGATTGATACAATTGGTCCTACCGTAGATGTCAAAAGCTCCCATAGTCCCAGATTGGAAAATCTTAACCTTTGTATCTTTGGCCTTCTCTTGGTTGAATATAGACAGTCTTTCTCAACTGATTATTTGTTGGCCACTAATTGGACTGGAAATTTTGCATCTGAAAGACTAATCCAAGTATTGGTGCATAGCAGTGGGCCATCTAAAGTGGGTGAATCATATCAATAGTTTAGATCATGGAACTTTGGAATCCGTCTGCTTAAATTGAAGCATTGCTGGAATTCTTCGGTTGGGGCAGTATATGATACTAATTCTTTTTTTTCTTTTTCTTTTTCCATTTTTTTCTTTTTTCTTTTTTTTTCTTTTGTAATAGATATGATGATCAGTCAGAAGAACTGGACTATGTGATGTTTATGGTGGGGCCCTCTAGTTCGGACAATGTGGATGATGGGACTCCGCTGATTTTAAGTTTTGAACAATTTTAAATGGTATGGATTAATGAGCTTCTATGCTCTCAGTGGAAAAGAGAAGGTGAAACATAAATCAACTCTATAATATAAAGGGACTTTGTTTTAGAGAGCTTGGCAATGAAGAACTTAGGCAATGGTAAGATGTGACAATATCGGATTAGGAGTGTATAAGTCGGACAATTCAACAAATGTGGCTCATCCATGACAGTGCCAGCCAAATGGACAAACTGTGATTTGCACATGTATAGAGGAATAAATAAGTGATTTATCTACAAATGATAATGTCGGTCATCCCCTCTATTGCAGAAAAAACGTCTGCACGTTATTAATGTGAGCGTAGTCAAAATATAAAAGAAAATGGCCAAACAAAAGCCAAAAGTATTAAACCAAAACAAGAAACAAGAGACACAGGGATTTACGTGATTCAGCAATATGCCTACTCTACAGGCAACAACATAGAACTTTCTTCTTCACTAAAAATAAAAGAAATGGAAATACAAGGCTTACCTTTCTCCCACCCATACAAGGAATCCCACACCAAGGAATACCCCAGAAAATTAATACAATGAAACTCACTACCTCTCTCTACTAGTGGCCCTCATTATATAGCCAACACCATATGAGAGAGCACGTCATGCAGCCTAGAGGAAGTAGGCTTCACCATACATAACCATATGTATGACCGTACACATAAAGATGAAGAGAGAGAGAGAGAGAGAGAGAGAGAGAGAGAATAAATGAAAAGAGAGAGAGACGTCTCTCACCGGGACATCTCCAGGTGAGAGACTCTCACCACCACAACATTCTCTCACTTAAAGGCTAGTTCCTCTAATAGTATGAAAAACACTTCTAATAATAGCTATCCAAACGTCACCAATTGTTAAGTAACAACAAGCCTAAGAAAAGTCTTGCACCAAATAAACTTCTCCTTTACAATATAAACTTCTCCTTTGCAATAGGTTTTGTCAACATATCTGTTACATTGTCGTTGGTGTGAATCTTCTGCAATGAAATCTGACTATCTTCTACCACGTCATGAACAAAATGATACTGAATATCAATGTGCTTAGTTCGAGCATGAAATACTGAATTCTTAGCCAAGTATAACGGACCCTAACTATCACAATGAATCACCACTACTTTTTGCTTGAATTTTAATTCTTCTAGCAACCTCTTCAACCAAATAGCTTCCTTGCATGCTTGTATAGCTAACATGTATTCTGCCTTTGTAGTAAACAATGTCACCACTGATTGCAGTCTCAACATCTAACTAACCGCATCATCGGCCAAAGAGAAAATATAACATGTGGTAGTTCTTTTATCACGATCTCCTGAGTTCACAGTCTAATAATATCTTTCCGGGTTCGTCGTGTATTTACTAACTGCTCCTACTGCTTGTGTAATATCTGGTTTGGTGTATACCATGCCAAACATAAGGCTCCCTATCGCCAATGAATATATTACTTGAGACATATTTGTCTTCTTCACTTTTGTGCTAGGATAATGATCTGAAGACAGTTTGCAACTAACAGGGAATGGAATATTGAGTGGCTTAGAATTCTGTATATTTGCATAAAACTCTTTCAACATAACATTTATGAGTTATCCAGGTTTTTATGTTTTCATGTCTTTAAATACAGTCATTTCCAGAATTTGATTAACAGCACCCAAATCATTCATATTAAATTTCGTAGCCAAATGAGCTTTTAATGTTGTAATAGTATTTCTAGTAGTACCTATAACCAACATGTCATCCACATAATAATAAGATAATAAAGTTATCATTACCGTAGCTACCAACATAGGCATAATAGTATGTCTCACATCTTTAAAATTCCAAGCTCACAGTGAAGAAATCAAACCGCTTATACCAACACCTTGGCACCTGCTTTAAACCATAAAGTGATCTGTTCAGTCGATAAACTAAATTCTTCTTATTTTCTTCGATAAAACTTTCGAGTTGAGTCATGTAAATTTCTTAACTAAAAACCATATCTCGACTAATTACTAACTTGTAGGACGGTAGGATCCTACAATCTATACCCTTTTTGTTCCATCTGCATAGCTAAAACAAGTACACTTTCTGAACCTCACATCTAGATTAATCTTGTGCTCTTTGAGAATCCATAAATAAGCCTTACAACCAAAACTATGAAAGAACGAATAATTAATGTGTTTTTCATATCATACATCTTCAGGGATCATATAATCAAGTGCAGTCTAACAGAACGATTTATCAATTAACAAGCCATACTAACGGCTTCCACTTAAAAACACAGCTCGAGCTTAATCGAACTTAGCATACTCCTAGCACGATCCATAAGCGCACGATTCATACATTCTACAACTTTATTTTGCTATGGAGTATCAAGGACCGTGTAGTGCCTCTCAATGCCATGCTCACTGCAAAATTTCTTAAATTTTTTCAAGGTGTATTTTTCTCTGCTATCAGTTTTTAGACACTTAATTTTCTTTCCCTTTTAATTTTCAACCAATGCTTTAAAATTGGTTTAAAAAGTAAAAGAATCATCACTTCTTTTTTTTAACATATAAATACATATATATTTTTTTGAAGAAATCATCAATAAAGAAAATAAAGTACTTCAAATCTCCCAAAGATTTGACTGAAGCCTCCCAAATATCAGAATGAATTAAATTTAAAACATCCTTACTTTTGGTAGTAGATAAAGGAAAACGAGCTCTATGCATTTTTTCAAATATGCAATTCTCACAAAAATTTAAATTAATAGACTTTAAAACAAGAAGTAAATTTTGATCAGGATCTTACTTACGCATATGGCCCAACCATCTGTGCCAGATTGTAGTAGGGTCTGTCACGACATTGGCAACAATAGCATCACCAACCATGGTATCTCCAATCAAAAGATATATAAACCACCCATTAAATCTCCTTTCGTCGTCACTACCATCACCCCCTATATAATTTTCAATCAACTCTTTTCACCAAAAAATTTATAACCGTCTTCATTAAACTTTCTCAATGTCACAAGATTCTTCCACAGGTTCGATACGTTTCACACACCAAAAACTATACGTGTGATACCATCAAACATAATAGTTCTAACACCTCCAACCCCCACAATTTTACATGTACTATCATCACTTATATAAATTGTGCTGCCATCACATGATTGATATGTGTAAAAATAATCTCTGCTTGGAGTCATATGAAACAAAGCGCATGAATCTAATATTCATGGATGGTTCATATTCTCTCATGAAATCATTACAAGCAATACTTCCCCATTCTTGGATGAATGGTCTTTCTCAATTATATTTCCTTAGAAACCCATTGAATTTGATGTTTAATCCTATAAATCAGGTTTGTAATTTTTCTAATTTACTTTCTTAAGTCTATAATTTTCGCGCAAGTGGCCTTTCTTTTCACAATTTCAATACTTATATATTTTGCGTCATTTCAACTTGGATCTCATTTGATCTCTCCCACTAATACCCTTCTCAGTAGATCTTCCTCTAACCATCATAGCATCACCAGCAGATTCTCCAAGTGTTTTTTCTACAAGACTCTTTAGTAAGCAATATAGATACAACTGACTCCATAATGAGATCTGAACCGTTGCTGAGATTTATAATCAAACCATCACAGAAATTTGACATCGAACATAGCAGAAGTGCTACATTTTCTTCATCATTAATTTTCACATCGACCACCAATCTACTAATTAAGGTGTTAAACACATCGAAGTGTTCTTGCAAAGAAGATTCTTCATTCATCTTCAAGTGTACAGTTGGCGTCGGAGAAATATCTTGTTCGACATCGATTTTCTTTCATATAAGTTTTACAATTTGTCCCACAAACCCTTTACAGTGGTTTGATCGGACGCGTTGAACAAAACTGAATCATCTAGTGAAAGAAGGAGGTCCGCAATAACTAATTGATTTTTCTCCTCAAATATATCATCTTTCATCTCTTCAAGCTTCTTTTCTTTTACTTGAATCACAATTGCACATCCTTCCTTCACCAATATCACGTTCATCTTTAGTTTCTACAACGCGTAATCAATGTTTTAAATATTGATGATATTGGTCGATATATCCCACGATATATTTTGTATCCCTACTTGTGCGATATGAAACGCATAAATAGTGCCGGTATATCCTACATGTTCGATCCAGTGAGCATTTTCAATTTCCGAATCTCTTTTTTTACAATTATGTTAAATCATTGTCAAATGGCTAAAAATCCATTAGTTCTTCATGTTTTGCATAAATAATCATGGAGTTGGAGCTTGGATTTCGATATTCATTGGTTCTTCATGTTCTTCATTTTTTTTTTAAATTTTCTTTGAACTAGCTATCAATTGAGACTAATTTCGAAGTATTTGGGAGTATTTAATGAAATGATAATCTACATACACTCTAATTTCAGAATTTGAGTGTAGGTAGTCCGATTTGGAGGAAATTTTAGAAAATTCAAAATTTTCTTAATTTCTCCTAAATTGCTTGCAATGTTGCATTCCAAACATGAAATCAAACATGTATGAGGGCTAATCCACTGATTTGTCAAGTCCTTGTCGATTTTTTAAAAATAAAAAGTATTTTAATTAAAAATTAATTAAAAAATATTAAAATATTAATTTTTTTAAATTTTTCTTAAACCAGCTGTCAATTGAAACTAATTTTGAAGTATTTAGCAGTAGTTTGATGAAATGATCATCACATATACTCTTTTTTTACTGGGACGAATCATCACATATACTTTAAATGTTATGCATTCAATTTTAATACAGATTGCATTAGTTTAGTCAAGCAAGTGATAGCTTAGGACTCTATACAAAGAAAATATATTATGTGCACTTCTTTTTTAAGATGTTATGATTTAAAAGTATGTTAAGGTCCTTTTTTAATAATCTTTGAAGTTTCATTGAAAAATTCAATCATTTTCACAATGTTTTTCTATGTTTCCTAAAAAGTATGATAAATTACCAAGATATATCCCATGCGATTATAACCAATACATGTTAGTATCCCAAGGGCGCAATACATAACGTGATACTGATGTTTCGAACTACGCATAATTGGATCCGTCAAACTTTAGCACCTCGAATCTAACAGAACTCAGATTCAGCATCGAACTTATGCTAAAAGGTTTCCCAACCTTTGGCTCTAATACCAATTGTTGTAGAAAAACACTCGCACGTGATCAATGTGAGCGTAGCCAAGATATAAAAGGAAATGGCCAAACGAAAGTCAAAAGGGTTAAGAGGGCCCGTGGTGTAAGTTGCTTCTTCTTTTTTCCTTCCTTTTAGAGTTCGCCCCACTCATTGTAATTTTCAGGCCTTTGCCCTTAGTTAATAATAAGAGAGTATTCCCCGCTTGCTTTCATACAAGAAAACAAAAAACAAAAAAAACCTAAAAAGGCTAAACCGAAACAAGAGACAAGACACACAAAGATTTATGTAATTCAGTAATATACGTACTCACGTAGTAGCAACACATAGCTTTCGTCTTTGCTAAAAACAAAAGAAACGGAAATACAAAGCTTACCTCTCTCCATCTGTAATCCTCATTATATAGCCAACACCATGTGAGAGTGCACGTCACATGGCCTAAAGGAAGTAGGCTTCACCGTACATAATCTTACATATGGCCGAAGGCACAGGGAGATAGGAGGAGGAGATCAAATTTTTCACCGGGATGGTCCGCTAGCTAAATTTTTCTTATACCTTTCTAATCCTTTCATTAGGCATACATTGGCATCAATCTGGACAGAACCAATTGTAGGGCCAATTGAGATGGACCATACCCCAAAAATCAACCTGATGGAATGATACAACCATTCATATGGTGGCTATGGTGGCTATCAATGTTTGGTTAAAAAAAATGGTCAGTGGTCTTAAATTCAACTGCAAAAATTCAAAAGGGTTGATATTGGGCTATGCTACTCGACAATCGGAACCGTGAATGGAAGAATCATACTTGAAAAGATGTGATAAACGAATTACCAAACTGGTCTTTAGTAGAACATGAACCTCCAAAATTAGTAAGAAAGGATTCGGAGGACGTGGATTGACTGCTAGCTGCGATCCCAAGCACCATGAGGCTCACTGTAATGCTTATCCAACCCATTCATCCATTTCATCAGCTCATTTTAGGACATGGGCACAAATAGGAGCGAGATCCAAGACTCTTGTGGACCACATCAGTAGAAAATGTAGGGATTGAAAGCCCAGCCATGGAACCTTCTTGGGGGCCAAAGAAGTATCGGATCAGACTATTATTTGTGTTTTCCCTTCATCTAGGTGGGAATCTATAGCCTGTTGAATGGCATATAAACATCACGGTGGACCCAGAAAGGTTTCAATGGTGAGCATTTCCATCCCCACTGTTTCCTATAGTGTGGCCCACTTGAGTTTTGGTTCTCCCTTATTTTTACGCTCAGGTTCAAAAATAAGCTGGCGAAATGGATGGACAGTGTGAATCCAACACAAATGTCACGGCTGGCCCCACTGTGCTTGGGATTGGAGGAATTCTCTCAACCTTGGTTGTTGGCGGTCCACGTCCAAAGATAGGGAAAATATAGCATGTGTACGTTGACAGTTCATCTGATGATGTGGTGCCTACGTGATGTTTTGACAACATCCAATCAGTCCATGATCAGATGATTCACCCAAATACACGCCAGATCTGAAAACTGAGGCTGATCCAAAATTTAGGTGGGCCACAGAACAGGGAACAATCTAAGAGGGGACACCCAATCTTGATTTGTGTGGAGGGCCCACAGTGTTGTATATACGACGTCCAGGCCATTCTGCACCTTATGGACTGGATGAAGGATCCACAAAAATAATGTAGTTTTGCAACTCTAGTAGGCACCGGCAAAATCAAGTGGGAGCATGCCCTCCCTCTTTGTTCCCTAGGCTGAGGCCCACCTGAGCTTTGGGTAAGCTAATTTTTTAGAATCTGGATCCTCTGTTGGCAACCGAGCAGCATTTCCTGCTCGGAGCCTTTTCATTGGTCCACATCACACTGTATGACGTTAGCATGACGTGAATGAGATCAGGTTGCAGACCTATGTGATGACGTGGACCAATGAAAATGCTCCGAGCAGGGTTTTCCTACTCCAAGCCAACAGAGGATCCGGACTCAATTTTTTAAGGCCAAGGGTCTTCAAGTGCCCCCACATGTGCCGGCATGCTACCATCCATATTAAAGCCATGATTGGCCAATGTGCCATGCACATATGCACCAGTCCATCTTGTGCCTCATGTGCCAGCGTGCCACATAGGCTGATATGCCTGTGCAACAAGTGACATCCTCATCTTCAAACACCACCAAATGTGACCAAAGTGCCCCATATGCACCTTCCATCTCGTGCCTCACATGCCAGCATGGCCGATATGCACTGTGCAACAAGTGCCATCCTCATCTTCAAACGCAACCAAATATGACAATATGCCACATGGCCACTATCCATCTTTTAGTGCTTCACATGATAATGGAAAAGCCATTTTCATGAAAATGACATTCTCTCATTTTATATTTTAATGAATTCAAACAAGCCATGAGGAGACCTTAGAAGAGATTGGGAGGATTGAAAATCCAAGATTTTGCATCCCACGTTTTCTCTTGGATTTTAAAATGAGCCCTTTTAAGGATTTCAAATCCAAGTTGGATTTGAAATCTAGGATTTTGGTGTTTATTTGGATTAAAATTTGATATTCTAATTTTTTAACTACTCAAAGTCCATGCTATTAAATGATCGATCCCTTGGGTGGTTTTTATTTTTTCCACCCCTTCTTTTAAGCATTTGATTATTTGTATGAGCTATTTAAAATGGAAGATATTTGTGCTGGGCACGTGCTATCTAAAGTAGTCAATTGTTCATGATTTGTTTGACCCATTTGTACATAAATCTTCAAGTGTCCTAGGTGGGATGCATATGTCAATGTGCACTTAAACAATATAAGTGCTACATGTGCCACTCTATTGCGCAGCACGCCAACAACGCCGGTGAACCGAGATCCAATATCCAAGTCTCACCCACAAATGATAAATAGGAAGAAATAATAACTTGAAGTAGAAATCACACAAACCAACAATCCACAAGACAAATTTTACATGGAAAAACCCCAACAAAGGTAAAAAAACCTTGGTGCAAAACTCTACTATGAAAAAGAACGAAGTTACAAGCAATACACTTACCTTCTCCTATGCTCTCATGCACAGAGATGGCTCTTTTGCCAATCCTCTCGCTTTTTTCTCACCTTGAACGTATAGAAACCCTAATCCCTCAGCCTAATCCCGGTTTATACTCATTTATATAGCAAACTTCGAAATTAGAACACAAAATAGGAAACCCCGCACTTAAGCCTGTGGCTGGTCGGGCGCTCGGTCATTACTGGGTCGGGCGCCCGCCCATTACAAAACACGTCCAGTAAGAAAACAGCATAATCCGACGATTATCGAGCGCCCGATCACTTTGATCGTCGGGCACCCGACCATTCACAGAACAGTCCAAAGGTTGTTGCCTCAAAACACATGAATATCGAGCGCCAGGTCATCAGACCGTTCGGGCGCCCGACCACAAACTTTTGTGATTGGATCCATACTCAACAATCTCCCACTTAGAGACACATCACCACATGATCCTTCGTCTTCTACATCCGGAGTGCACTATCTCTCAGTCTTCAAGCCTGAAGACCAATCAAAGCTGAACAGAGCTTCAGCTTCTCCCGTGTGACCCCCTTGGTCAACATATCTGTAGGATTCTCACTTGTATGAATCTTCTCCAAAGCAATCGATCCATCTTCCAGTAACGAACGTATGAAGTAATATTTGATGTCAATATGATTTGTCCTCGAATGAAAGGCTGAATTCTTAGCCAAGCGTATTGCACTCTGACTGTCACTGTACAGCTTGCAATCTGCTTGCTTCTTCCCCAACTCTTCCATAAAACCTTGCATCTATACCACCTCCTTGCACGCTTCTATAGCTGCAACATATTCTGCTTCCGTTGTACTGAAGGATACTATCTTCTGTAACTGAGAGACCCAACTGACTGCAGCACTACCCAGGGTAAAGAAATACCCTGTAGTGCTCCTTCTACTGTCGATATCCCCTTCCAAATCTGAGTCGACGTAGCCTTATAGCTTGATTTCTGACCCGCCATAACACAACCCTATATCCACAATACCTACCAGGTATCTGAGGATCCACTTCACAGCTTCCCAGTGTTCCTTCCCAGGGTTGTTCATGAACCTGCTAACAACTCCCACTGCTTGAGCAATATCTGGCCTCGTGCTAACCATAGCATACATGAGACTCCCTATAGCTGACGCATAAGGGACTTTAGCCATGTAGTCCCGTTCCTCCTGCGTCTTAGCTCCTTGCTCCTTAAAAAGCTTGAAGTGGTTGGCTAATGGAGTGCTAACCGGCTTAGCATCTCCCATGCAGAATTGATCAAGTACCTTGGCTATGTACTCTACCTGTGACAAAACTAGCTTCTTGTTTTTCCTATCACGCTTTATCCTCATGCCTAGGATTTATTTTTGCAGCTCCTAAATCCTTCATGGCAAACTCTCGAGACAGTTGTCTTTTGAGATTTGAGATATCTTTCATGCTTGATCCGGCCACAAGCATATCATCAACATACAGAAGAAGAATGATGTACGACGTATCAAACTTCTTTAAGTAACAACAGTGGTCTGCATGACATCTCCTGTACCTGTTTCCCGACATGAAAATATCGAATTTCTTGTACCACTGCCTCGGGGCCTACTTGAGGCCATATAGACTCTTCTTCAATCTACACACCTTGTTCTCCTTTCCTAGTGCCACGTATCATGTCGGCTGATGCATATATATATCTCTTCTTCAAGGTCTGCATGAAGAAAGGTTGTCTTAACATCTAGCTGCTCTATATGTAAGTCCCCTGTAGCCACTATACTCAAGACCATGCGAATCATAGACATCTTCACCACTAGTGAAAATATTTCAGTGAAATCGATACCTGCCTTTTATTGGAACCATTTCACAACCAGTCTAGCCTTGTACCGTTTCAAACCATCATGTTCCTCCTTCAAGCTGTAAACCCACTTGTTATGAAGAGCTTTCTTATCCTTAGGTAGAGTGACTAGCTCCCACGTACGATTAGACTCAAGAGAGTCCATCTCATCTCCCATGGCTTGCTCCCACTTAACCCGCATATCTGAACGTAACGCCTCTTCAAAACACTCTGGCTCACCATTATCTATCAGCAGTAGATAATGTAAGGAGGGTGAGTACCAGACCTTGGGTCTCCTCTCCCGAGTAGACCTCCTCACAACCGGTGTCTGCGACTCTGCCTCATCATGTTCCTGTGCATGCTTGTCCTGTGGCACTGTAACACCTGTGTCCGGTAACTCTTCCAACTCTACGAATTCCTTCTCATCGGCCTTGTTCTGCTTTTGCTGCAAACTGTCCTTATGCATCACTTTTTCATTGAAAACTACGTCCTTGCTTCTGTGATTTTCGGTTCTCAGTATCTCAAAATCGGTAGTCAAAATCATTCTGCATGTAACCTATAAATGTGCACCTTCTGGACTTCGCATCCAGCTTGTTTCTGTGCTCTGCATCAATGTGAACATAAGAAGTGCAACCAAACACTTTGAGATGTGCAAGGTTTACCTCTTTTTCAGTCCACGTTTCTTTTGGTAGCCCACCATCCAATGGTGCTGAGGGACTTTTATTTATAAGATATACGGCAGTATTCACAGCATCTGCCCAAAAGGTCTTGGGCAACCCTACATGTAACCTCATGCTCCTAACGCGCTCAAAGATGGTCCTGTTAATGCACTCAGCCACACCGTTTTGCTGTGGTGTCCCTGTAATCATTTTTTGATGTTTAATCTCATTTACTGCACAATACTCCTCAAACCTCTTATCACAATACTCTCCCCTCATTATTTGATCTGAGACACTTCACAGTTTTACCGGTCTCATTTTCTACCATAACTTTTCACTTCTTAAATACATCGAATACATCTGATTTATGTTTTAAGAAGTAGACCCACAGTTTTCTACTAGCATCATCAATAAAAGAAATAAAGTAACATGAGCCACCAAGAGATGATATCTATGCCGGTCCCCACACATCAATTTATACAAGCTCCAACAGATGCGTCTTTGGAGCCCGTCCTGTCTTTTGAAGCTAACTCTCTTCTGTTTTCCATACACGCAATCCTCGCAAAATTCCAGATTGATTGCCTTCAGCCCTGGTAGCTTCCCCTTGGACAATAGCACTTTCATCCCTTCTCACTCATATGTCCTAACCTCTGATGTCATAACTGCCCGTTTACTCCAGTTGATGAGACTGCGAGTGAACTATACGATCCAGAAGTCACATACAAAGTACCTTCCTTCTTGCCTCGAGATATTACTAAGGCACCTTTTGTGACCTTCCATGCATCGCTCGTAAATGTCGTCACATATCCGGTATCGGCCAACTACCCCACTAAGATCAAATTCCGTCTCAAACTTGGTACATATCTGACATCCTTCAACTTTAAAATCGTTCCGTCTTTCTGACTTAAGTGAACGTCTCCCTTGCCAACAATACTGCATGGCTCATCATCACTCAGGTAGACTCTTTCGAAGTCACCTGACACATAATCGTGAAGAACTTCTTTTGACGAAGTGGCATGAAACGAAGCGCCCGAGTCTATAACCCAAGAGTCATTCAGTGCATCAAGAGACAAGATCAACGCCTCTGTGTCACTCTCCTCAGATAGATTCACTGAATCCTTCCTACCTTGAGAGCTTCTTCTTATTTCTTAAGTGCCCTACAATCACGCTTCATGTGCCCCTTCTTCCCGCAATGCCAACACCCGTCCTTGTCTTTCGGTCCCTTGGACTTATTCCTCGACTTAGAACGACTGTGTTTATTGCCTTCTTTGTTCGAAGATCTTCCTCTTCCTTCAACATTTAGAGCATTCCCTGAATCCCTTGAAGCTGCTGATGCCTTCCTTCTAGATTCTTCGCTTAGAATTAGACCGGCCATATAATCGAATTTCAATTTTGTAGAAAATCCAAGGACGAGGTCTTTAGGTGTGTTTAAATTGTTTCATGTTATGGTCGAGAGAGAGACAGGCTGACAATAGTGGTGAATACATTGGTGACTTCCATGAGTATTGCAAGTCACTGGGTATACGGCATGAATAGACGGTTCCCAAGACCCCCCAGCATAATGGTGTGGCTGAGCGTATGAATCGCATCATTGTAGAGAGAATCAAATGCATGTTATCCCATACAAAGTTGCCCAAGACGTTCCGGGGAGAAGCAATGCACATAGCGGTGTATTTGATAAACAAGTCTCCATCAGCCCCATTGAATAGAGAAGTATCTGAGAAAGTGTGGACTGGACGTGACCCATCGTACAGTCATCTCAGGGTGTTTGGATGCAGGGCATCCGTTCACATACCAAAGGACGAGAGGTCCAAGCTCAATATGAAGATTAGGCAGTGTGTGTTCTTAGGGTACAGTGATGAAAAATTTGGTTACAGGCTGTGGGATCCAACCGAGAAGAAGCTCGTCAGGAGTAGAAATGTGGTTTTCATTGAAGATCAGTGTATAGAAGATATTGAAAAGTCAGAGAAGACCCAACCCAATTCAAGTGAACTAGAAGACATGAATCCGATTACTCCTCCCATGGTGCCTAATGACGGGGGAGTACAGTAAGGTGCAGAGGATGTGGGAGTTCCTATAGAAGATGGACCGGGGGAGCAACCCCCACTTGATCCACTTGTTGGGCCGTAGGTGAGGAGGACATCTAGGGACAAACACCCATCCAAGAAGTACTCGCCGCATGAGTACATTATGCTCACTGATGGGGGTGAGCCAGAAGACTATTTTGAGGCCCTAACCGACGAGCATAAGGGGGAGTGGTTGAAAGCTATGCAAGAGGAGATGGAATCCTTGCATAAGAACCACACCTATGATATGGTGAAATTGCCTACGGGCAAGAAATCTCTGAGCAACAAATGGGTGTTCAGAAATAAGAATGAGCAGAAGAATTCATAGACAAGGTACAAGGTCAGACTTGTGGTAAAAGGGTTTGGTCAGAGAAAAGGAATAGACTTCGGGGAATATTCTCACCAGTGGTGAAGATGACATCCATACGGGTGTTGCTTGAGTTAGCGGCTAGCATGAATCTTGAGATAGAGCAGTTAGATGTCAAAACTGTCTTTCTCCATGGTGACCTAGAAGAAGAGATCTACATGCGTCAACCTGAGGGGTTCGAAGTTAATGGCAAAGAGCATATGGTGTGTAGGCTTAGGAAGAGCTTGTATAGGCTGAAACAAGCTCCTAGGCAATGGTACAAGAAGTTCGACTCGTTCATGTTAAAGCATGGATATGACAGAACGGAGTCAGACCACTGTGTGTTCACACGCAAGTTCTCAGATGATGATTTCTTAGTTCTACTATTGTACGTTGATGACATGCTCATCATAGGAAAAGGCATCAAGAAGATTGACAGGCTGAAACAGGAGTTGGACAAGTCGTTTGCGATGAAAGACTTGGGCCTGGCCAAACAGATCCTAGGAATGGAGATAACCCATGACAGAAGCAGCAGGAAAGCTTTGTTTGTCACAAGAGCAGTATATTGAGAAAGTCCTATAGCGGTTCAATATGAATGCAACAAAGCCGGTGTAACGTCCCATAAATTTTCGTACAGATAATAGCGTACGGATGACCGTACATCTTAGTTAATTGGATTTCCTAATCTAGAAAAGAAAGATTAGTTAGTATAAATTGGGCTAGATTGTTGACATTCTGTAAACTTTATGGCCCTTGCTCTAAATAGCCTTCTGGAGGGCTATAGATATAAAACATTTATTTCACCTGGGTCATAAAACTAGCAACTAATTCTTATAAGGCCATTTGGACTAATTTCCCTCATTTATATAAAACACTTGCTAAGATTTCTCCCCAAATCGAATTGGGAATTTAGGTCTGGAAGAGAGAGAAAGAAAGAGAAATTGAGGGAGAGGAAGAGAGAGAAAGAGAGAGAAATTGAGAGAAGAAGAAGAAAGGAGATTGAAGATGTCCTTCTTCCTTTCCTCTTGCAGCAGGAGGCTGCTCTAGCTTGTCGTTCCCGTCGCTGGAGTGGTTCCTTTTGCGATTGGAGGTAAGAATCGAACCCTACCTTTCAACTCCAAGCTATCTTAGTTTTGAGACTGAAAATCTCATCCTAACCTTGTTTCTTGTAGGAATAGCTGATTCTCCTTAACCCTAACCCTAGACCATTGGACGAACGAGAAACCCTAGACCTTAAGGTGCGGGCTATACTTCAAATCTTCTATTTAACATTCCTAAAGGGTATTAGACAATGATTCTTGCAGTCATAGTGTAGGACTTTGGATTTCTATATCTGATTGTTTATCTCAGTATTATTATACAACATGCATGTGTGTTTCATGGCTTTAGTGTTCGATGAAATGGGTAAATGACTCAACTGTTATATCTGATTTGTGGAATTCGTTGAGGTGATGGAATTCGTGTTTCATGGCTTTAGTGTTCGATGAAATGGGTAAATGACTCAACTGTTATAATTGATTTGTGGAATTCGTTGAGATGATGGAATTTGTATATGATATGCATAATTTTATGTTATCACACATGTACTGTTTGTCATGGGTGAAGGGGCCAATCGATTAATGTGGGTATCCTAGTTGGATTGGATATTCAGGATTGGCTGGTTGACGGGGTAAACTTGATCGATCGACAGTAGTCTGGACTACACGGGTCGTTTGTGCCCAATACCGGTTGGGTCAATGTTCTCCCTGTATCAAACGGACATATCCAAAGCCAAGAAATGTTGTGTGGTAGATAGATTGTATTGAATGACTCTTCCAGAATCTGAAATACTAATGTCATTAGATGAAGTTGTCCAATTTATAAATGTATGTGCGACACGACCCTACTATATCTCCTTGGGCCAGGCATGGTGGTATGGGACACCGTGTTTGTGCCGTCGGCCTACGCTGTGGCATTGAGCCTCCCCGTAGTGACCATAAGCTATTGTGAGGACGCCGGCCTGTTTTGGGTAAATCTAAAATAGTTAAGGTACTTATTTGAATAGAATGTTCTTGTATTCTAAATGTATTAGAAGTTGGAGAAGGGATTCGTGGGCTACTGGCGATGATAGACAATCGCACCGTCGGGAGCCAGATGGTCCTGTTCAGGACCTACTGTATGACATTAGTAATTCAGCATCACCAATCTTGCTGAATGAAATTTATATTAATAAAGGCCGAACTAAACATGCATACATGTCATCGGCAATCTCAGTGACTGTCCGACTGTTCGAAAGGCCAGGGCATTGATGATAGCCTTCATACTTGCATTATGTGTATATGAGTTATAGTTGGAAGGACTAATGTATCAATTTTGATTCTATTGTGACTGCCCGGGACATGCATTGTGTGCGAATTCATAACATTCATGCATTAATACAACTAGTCTAGGATTCTTGTATGTTTTGTTTGCTCATTACCTATGCCTGATTCTTGTATGCTTGATAGATTGTTGAACTTAGAATTATAGTAGCATTGAGTTAATTACTCACCCCCTCAATCCTGGGTGGTGTTTTGACAAAACACCAACCAGACTCTAATGTAGAAACAGGTACTCTGGATGATGACATCTTTCAGGATGAGTTAGAAGACTTTGTAAAGGACGTCAGTTACTTTCAATTTTCGGATGGCCGAGAATAAGATGCGATGGCATCTGTTAGTTGGTGTTTTGGGGCCGTTTGATGGCTAGATGTATAATGGCCCAATTCTTTTGGACTTGTATTTTGGGGCTTCCTGTTGCGTGGGCCCCCTTATTTTGGATGATAATGTAAATTGGTAAATGATGGACCAGGTATGCACTTATCTTTTGTCCTTACTTTAATGTTTATTTAGTTTTAAACTTGCGACATGATACTATCAATCATAAATGCATTAATCACGCTTCCGCATAAGCATAGTGACACCAGAAATCTCAAGGGTCGAGGTCATGCTCGACTTCTGAAATTTAGGGGCGTTACAGCCGGTCAGTACTCCACTGGATGGTCACTTCAAATTGAGCAACAAGCAGAGTCCTAAGGCAAAGGCAGAAGTGAAAGAGATTCAGAAGATACCCTACGCTTCAGCAGTAGGAAGTTTGATGTATGCTATGATGTGTACGCACCCAGACATAGCATATGCAGGTTGGTGTTGTCAGCCGATATCTTGTCAATCCTGGCAAAGAACATTGGGCAGCGATGAAGTGAATACTACGGTATTTGAGAGGCTCATCCAGGTTGAGCCTATGCTATGGTAAAACCTGTGTTAGAAGGCTACACAGATGCAGATATGGCAGATGACATAGAATCCAGGAAGTCTACATCGGGGTTCATGTTCACGTTTGCAGGGGGAGCGGTCTCTTGGGAGAGCAAGTTACAGAAGGTCGTAGCATTGTCGACGATAGAGGCCAAGTACATTGCGGTCACAGAAGCATGCAAAGAAATGCTTTGAATGAAGAGGTTCCTACAGGAACTCAGCCTGAAGCAGGAGGAGCACGTGGTCTATTGTGATAACCAAAGTGCTATACACTTGAGCAAGAATCCAAGTCAACACTCCAAGTTGAAGCACATAGAGATTCAGTATCATTGGATCAGGGATACCTTGGAACAGAAGGTGCTACAGCTTGAGAAGGTCCACACATATGATAACGGGTCAGACATGATGACCAAGGCTTTGCTCAAGGGCAAATTTGAGATTTGTAGAAACTTAGTTGGCTTGAAGAAGGCGAATTTCTCCTGAGTCGAAAAGGGGGAGATTTGATGGGGTTTTCCTCCTCAGTACAGAGGAGAGAAGGTGCAGCCTGGGTGTGGTCGGGCGCCCGGACCAACTATGGTCTGGTGACCGAAATTGACCCAAAAAAGCTTTTGTTGCTGGATTGTTTTCTCAACAGTCAAGCACTCAACGGTCTGGTGACCGGGCGCCCAATATTCATTTTTTCTGTCATATTTCTCGCTGGACCTTTTTTGGCTTGGGCGAACGCCCGACGGTCTGGTGAGCGAGCGCCCAACCCTGCGCAGACTGCTTATATGCAGTTTTCTATTTATGTTCTAATTCCTCTGGTTTCCTACTTAAGGGGTTCCAAATCGGGATTAGGCCATCTCATTAAGGTGTTTGCACGTCCAAGGTGAGAGAAAGAGAAAAGGGGAAGAGAGAAAGAGAAGAGAGAGGAGAGAGAGAGAGAGAGAGAGAGAGAGAGAGAGAGAGGAAGCTTGTAGAAGGGAGAAGTTGCTTAAAGGGGAATTCTTCTGCGCAACCATCGTCTCAGCGCTTCTACGTCCTCATGATCAGTGAGATCCGCATATTCTCATAGTTCTCTTGTTGTTTATCCATCCCTGCGCGGGTGAAGAAGGTTTGATCCAAGCGGTGTGTGCTTGTGATTGGTTGTAAACAGTTCTCTGAGATAGTGGATTGTTTATCTGGACTAGGTCCCGTGGTTTTTACCTATTTCGAGGGTTTTCCATGTAAAAACTCCTTGTATCGTGTGGTTGATGCTTTATTCTTAATTATTGCATCATCATAGTCCATAATTCTAGTGCATTAGGGGGCGAAATCCTAAGGTTTGTGTGAAACGTACACAACAAAGAGAACACAAACCATTGGCCATGACAATTCATCTCAAAGCTCTAGTGTCCCAGGTGCTTTGCAAGTGTGTGTTTCATCCCATGATGGAATCCTCTTGGTTCAATTTGGCATGTGTTTTCGATCCAATCTGGAGAATTCATTAAATTCCACTAAATTCCGGATGTAGGGCCCACTTCTAACATCACAAGCTGGACTGTAGGACCCACTTGTGTTTTGTGGCTTGAAAATCATTCTGGTCCCGGTGGCACATCAATGGCTGCATGATTGAACTTTGGTTGTTGCATTCTTTTGGTGAAGGTGAAGCCCACCTTATGACCCGAGCTTCTAATTCTCAAGTCATGACTGTTGCACGATGTGACCCACTTCTTGAACATTCAAAATGGGCCTAGAACAACAAGTGCAAGCCCGCACTCAGAAAAATCAGTTCGGCTCGGCAAAAAAAATGGTCAAAACCCTATTTCTCACATGATTGTTCCATCTATTGACCAAGCGGGCCGCACATGCATGCACAAAGAAATAGGCTTTCAGGGTTCATTTGGTACTGAAAAAGTTCATTCGAACGATGATATCTAGACAAAGCACATTTAATGATTTGTCAACCATTATTATTGGACAACTACACTAATTTCAATAAAAGGCTATAAAAAAAATATTTTAAAAAGCTAGACGTTGGTATGAAATGAGCAATTGAGAGAAAAAGTTGGTTTTAATCCATGCTAATGCAACCCACATGTACCAAATATCTTAATATTAAACTACCAGTATAACGCACCCACCCAACCCTGTTAGTCACATCACAATGTTAGCCACCCCTACTATGGAAATCGATACCATCACCTTAGTGTTGAAAGGAGGCTATCTTCACATCAGTTTGCCACTTGAGTTATGGACCTGGGTGTACCAAACAGGTCCTGAGAAAGATGAAAACAAACGGTCTTCAAGCAAGATGTGCTTCTAGGTCCTAGGATGGAAGGGGGATCATCATTGACTTGGGCCCCAAGCCTGTCTGAAATCGATCGGGTGATAGGCCCACGCCCGGCCGAATGGCCAAGCTAATCAGGTCCGAACCCGGTTCGAATTCAGGGCGGGCCGCCCGGTCCGTTGCCACCCTATCCAAGTTCCAAAACCCACCTCATAGAATTTGCTTCAGACTCGCAGCACAAGAGCAAAAGCAAGACTCTCGCAGAATACCCGTATCTCATCATACCAAATCATCTCAAAAGGTTAGAACAATCCATCTCTCCTTTCAAAGAAACAAATGGGTGTTTGCTCTTTTGTTCTATTCTCATCTTTGAAAAATGCCATAGAAAGCTGGTTATGAGAACAGGCTCTTTTCTCTCTTTCTAGAATGGGATTTTGCTCTCTGGGTCTTTGCAAATCCCCCCCAGAATGCAGGCTCTGAGCATCTGGCCTTCGAAAATGGACATTTTAGCAACACCCAGTTTGAATTGTGATATTGGTTCTTGCATTTCGAAGAAATTCGGGAAAAGGAAGAAATTATGGGGCTTTGGTTCCAATCTTTCACTTGTTTCAATCAATTCAATGGGAATTAGCAGCTTCTGTAGCAGATTGAATTGCCGTCAGGTTCGGAATCTCGATAGCCGAAATGGGTTTTCTACCGATCGCTCGAAACCCAACTCGGTTCTTGTTCATGGCCAGAAGAGCGGACTCTTTTGGGACGATGGTTGCTTCGGCTTGGGCTTTGGAGCGAGAAGTGGGCGGGGTTGAAATTACACAAGAAGCATTGGATTTGAATGGTGGGTTTTCAGAGGAATCTGAGAATGACAAAGAAGGTCGTGATACAGCAGGAGTCTGTGAAAACAGAAGCAAGTTAGATGAAGAGAAGAGTGGGAAGATCGATGTCCGTGCATTGGCACATAGTTTGCAGTGTGCAAAGACCGCTGACGATGTGGAGGAAGTTCTTAAAGATTTCAAAGAGCTGCCTCTTCCTGTATATTCATCTATGATTAGAGGTTTCGGCATTGATAGGAGATTGGATTCAGCCATTGCTCTCGTCGAATGGCTTAAAAGAAAGAAGAACGATTCCCATGGTTTGACTGGCCCGAACCTTTTCATCTACAACAGTCTTTTGGGTGCTCTGAAGCAATCAGAACAATTTGGACAAGTCGATAAAGTGATGGAAGATATGAAAAAGGAAGGCATCATCCCCAATATCGTAACGTACAACACATTGATGGCACTTTATCTCGAACAAGGCTGTCCAAACAGGGCTCTTGGCATAATCGCTGAAATCCAGGAGAAGGGTCTATCTCCTTCTCCCGTGACGTATTCAACAGCCTTACTTGCATATCGAAGAATGGAAGATGCAGATGGGGCGCTTCAGTTCTTCATCGAAACAAGGGAGAAGTATCATAAGGGGGAGATTGGAAAAGATGCAGCTGAGAATTGGGAGAATGAACTTGTTAAGCTTGAGAATTTCATGATTCGCATTTGCTACCAGGTGATGCGGAGGTGGCTTGTGAAAGGAGATCATTCAACAAATGTCTTAAAGCTCTTTGACGATATGGATAGGACTGGGGCTCCGGCCTGGTCGAGCGGAATACGAGCGGCTCGTGTGGGCGTGTACCATGGAAGGCCACTACCTTGTGGCGAAGGAGTTGTATAGAAGGATAAGGGAAACAGAGAGTGATATTAGCTTATCAGTCTGCAACCATGTGATATGGCTGATGGGGAAGGCAAAGAAATGGTGGGCCGCACTGGAGATTTATGAGGACTTGTTGGACAAGGGACCGGAACCCAATAATCTATCGAACGAACTGATCATTTCTCATTTCAATATACTGCTCACTGCGGCTAGCAGGAGGGGAATTTGGAGATGGGGTGTTAGGTTGATCAATAAGATGCAAGATAAAGGCCTAAAACCGGGAAGCAGAGAGTGGAATGCGGTTCTTGTCGCCTGCTCCAGGGCATCAGAGACTTCAGCTTCAGTTGAAATATTTAGGAGGATGGTCGAAGAAGGTGAAAAACCTACAATCCTTTCTTATGGGGCATTGCTAAGTGCCCTTGAGAAAGGGAAGATGTATGACGAGGCTCTCCAGGTATGGGAGCACATGGGCAAGTTGGGTGTGAAGCCGAATTTGCATGCGTACACGATTCTTGTCTCGGTTTACATCGGACAAGGGCGGCCCGAGGAGGTGGATTCGGTCATCCGGGATATGGTTGCAGTCTGGAAACTGATCCGACCGTTGTCACCTACAATGCAATCATAAGCGGGTGCGCACAGGAACAGTATGAGCAGCGCCGCATTTGAATGGTTTCACCGCATGAAAGTTCAGAACGTCACACCGAATGAGATTACTTATGAGATGCTGATTGAAGCTCTAGCAAAAGATGGTAAGCCGAGACTCGCATATGAGATGTATTTGAGGGCTCGCAACGAGGGGCTGCATCTTTCTTCAAAGGCTTATGATGCTGTTGTACAGTCATCACAGAATTACAATGCGAGTATAGATACAAGTGCTTTAGGACCTCGACCAGCAGAAAAGAGAAAACGTTTAAAGACAAGAAAGGTCTTGTCAGAGTTCTGTAAACTAGCAGACGTACCTAGGAGAGGTAAACCATTCGACAAAGATGAAATTTATACTTCACAAAACAAAAGCAGATAACAGAAATTCATTATGATGCGATCGACATAATAGCACTGTACGATATTGGAATTCTCCATTGCCATTTGTAGCTCGGTATACATTTCCCCTTGAGAATTCAACATGCCTATTATCATATGTCTGGTAGCTTTATTTGGAATTTGATCATGTTTACTATCTTAATAAAATCATTGTAACTCAATTGACCATTGTGAGCCTTTCAATAGCATGAAGGCCATGCTAACATGAGTATGTATTTTCAGCCCCCTCAATACATATGGCAAATGTGTGTGGTGATCGGGATTGTTGATATGGTGGGCTACCTTGTGGCTAGCCTATACGCCAAAAATTGCCCTTATTGAACAATTACACCTCTGTTCATCCAATTGTTGTGAGCTTTTCTAGTTGAATGTTGATCTTTGCTCTGTCTGGAGCTAGGGTTGCAACTTGGGTTCAAGTCAACCTGAACCCAACTGACCAACCCAAGTTCGAGTCGGGTTGAGTTGGGTTGTCAGGGTCCTTGGGTTGGCATACAGTTGGAAAAATCCAACCTGATTTCAAATCAATTTTGGTTTGGGTTGAGCATCGGGTCGTGTTAGGTCAGGTTGGAAATAATCAGTTAATCACATGTATTTGGATCGACTGGGTCTGGTCAGGTTGGGTTGGCTCAGTTTAGGGTTGAGCACAAAGGAATTCAGGTTGGAATTGGGTTCGGGTCAGGTTGCGATTTGGGTCCTCTTGAGGTCAGGTTGGGCTGGGGATGTCCCAACCCAACCCAGCCCGCCCAAGTTGCAACTCTATCTAGAGCTAACCCTTCCTTTCGCAGGCTGCTAATTTGATGGCTAACAAAGTCCAATCACCTTTCATTTTGGATATTGTCTATCCATGCTGTGACCCACACGATCATTCACATCACATGTTCACTACATGGTGGCCCACGACATGCACTGTGAGAAGGGAGCTGCCCGCCTCATGAACAGTCCCATCCACCTCATATGGATGTTATTCTTACAATTCAAGGTTCATGTATCAGGACCATATTGAGGGAGCTTCCCACCAGATCGACAGTCCAATTAACCTCATGTATCTTGCGCAGCATACTACCATAGTAACCATTATCTATGCATGGTCTGTGCTTGTTCTTGATACATGAACCTTAACATAGGGCTGCAACTCGGGCAGGTTGGGATGTGTTGAGGGTCAACCAGAGCCCAACCAACCTCAAGAGGACCCAATCCAAACCATATTCTAACCCAAGATGCCCAACCAAAGTCGTCTATACTCGACCCAAATACATGTGATTATTCTCAAATGACCTAACCCAACCTGTATGTGCTCAATCCAAACCCAACCCAAATTCAAATCAGGTTGGTGTTTTTCAACATGAATCCAACCGAGGACCTTGACAAACCAACCTGAACTCAGGTTGGGTAAGTTGGGTTCAGGTTGAACCTAACCCAAGTTGCAGCCCTACCTTAACATGTAAGAAGAACATGAATCTTACATCATGCTCAGATTAAGTTACCCATCATTTGGTGTTCATCTTTCCTCTCTGGTTTTCATCGTCTTTGATTATTCTCTGCCATCTGTGTATGGTAAAGTTACCTGAACTTGCATTGTGCAATTCAGCATAAAGTAGGCAATTCGTCACTAGCAGATTAGCATCTATTCATGCAAGCATTTCTCCTTTGGTTATGGTTATTGGTGTAATTTCCATGGCATTGCAATTAGAAAAGAAGTAGATGATTCTGATCTTTGGCGCTACCAAGACAGTTCAAGGGTAAGGAAAACCAATCATATTTTCAAAGACCTTTAGCTCTGCATTTTGAATGGTTGGATGCTTATCATTGTTTGCAAGATTTATTGTCACACACGTACACATGCGGGACACAAGTCCAAACAGTTATTGCATGGGTACATTTAGGTGTGTATGGATTTACTATTGGATTTAATTGCAATTGTTCATCTAATCAAGGGGGAATCACCAAAAAATTTAAGTTCCTTATCATTCATGTTGAAGGTCTAGGCTCTAAATTGCAATTATATTTCATTTAAGTTGGACTTTAGAGGGATGTGACTGCTATTTAAGGGCCGCTTTTCATTTTTAAGTGTCATGCATGCTGAGCTTAAGTTCAAATGGCTGTTGCTTGAACGGCTTTAGGGTGCGTTTCAATGTGCTATTGCATCAGATTGCTATTGTTCGTCTGGTCAAGTGGGAATTACCAAATTTAAGGACTCTAAATTTCAATTACATATAATTTAAGTTGGACTTGAGAGGAATGCAACTGCAATTCGCGAGTCACTTCAGTCATTTTTTAGTCTCATATGCATGCTGTACATAAGCTCAAATGTTATTGCGGTATTACCTGAACACCTTTAGTGTGTGTTTGGATGCACTATTGAATTAAATTGCAATTGTTCAACCAAATTGTAAGTTCTTGACCATTCGTATTGAGGGTCTAAGCTCTAAAGTGCAATTGCATTTCATTTAAGTTAGAGCCAAGAAGAACATAGCTGAAATTTAAGGGTTGCTTTTCTAGTTACACATGCTAGACGTAAGTTCAAACAGCTATTGCATGAACACCTTTAGGATACGTTTTGGATATGTTATTGAATTAAATTGCAAATTTGATAAAGTCCTTACCATTCATATATTGAGGGTCTAATTGCTATTATGTTTCATTTATGTCGGGCTGGAGACTCAAGAGGAACATAACTGTAATTTGACAGCTACTTCCTCATCATGAATACCAGGAAAATCATCAATATCTTTTACTTGTTATTAAGCCGAATGTTTGAAATTCAGTTAACTTGTGCATCCATAGTTCCAAACACTGCCTTATCTCATTCTTGTTTCTTTGGAGTTATTTGTGGAAGTGATAGATGATATGTGTTAGGAGGGGTTGAAGGGGCTATTCACGGCACATGTGGCAACATATGTTGAACATGGTTGAGAGAATGGGGAATTCATCAGAAGGTGCATGGTGTTAACAAGCTCTCGCCCAAAAACCATGCTAGTACGTTCATCGGGTGGGCCGCGTGTATGTGAAAAATGGAGGGTTAGAAAAATTATGACTGATGGCCTATATTGAACGTACGCATGGCCCATAGGGAGGCAGTAATCTTGTGATGAGTTATGGTCATAGAAAGAGAATGACTCATGTTTCTAGAGGTGATATAGAGAGATGTTACTCTATTGATGAGTTACAGTCGTAGAAAGAGAAATCTCATGTTTCTAGAGGTGATATAGAGAGATGTTTGGCAGTTGTTGCGAAGGCTTGGAGTGATGAATGGCGTTAAGCTAAATGCGTTGGCAATGAGGTTTTATCTCCAAGATAGGGCATGATATATATAAGCTAAAGATTCTCCCTCTCTCTCTCTCTCTCTCTCTCTCTCTCTGGAATGGTTTTCCTAAAGGTTCTCTTGGTTGCATGACGAAAGGTGATGGATTTTTTGCTTTATCTTGTTATATCCAAGCATTGTTTCTCTGTGATCTTGTATTTTCCTTTTTGTTTTCCGCTTGACGATTTGTTGTGTTTCCTTCTCTACTTTTTTCTATGTATACTGATATCTTCCATGTCTCTTCATAGAATAAACTACACACACGGTTGAAATTCTTCCACAACTCAGAGCAAGGTTAATTTCCTGATTTTTTTATGATGAGCTTCTTGTTCCTGTCACACAAATCTATTCCGTCATGACCCTGCAGATATTTGTTGCTTCTGTGCTAGGTTCATCTTTCAAAGGCCCATTCATCTTCCCTTGGAAACCTGTAAATATTGGTCCACTACATTTCTTCTGCTTTCATTCAAGAGAATTATATGATCCTCCATGCAACAATATGCACCACATAATTGGATTTTAGTTTGGACAAGAAGATCCGATATGGCCCAGAGCATTGGTATGTTGTCCCACCATGAATAGACCACAATTTCCTCAATAGGACAAATCCTAACCTTCCGAATTGTGGCTTGCAAATAGATGTTGAAGATGAGAAATATGACATTGGTCTACATTCAATTGGGAAAAAGGTCATGGTTGGCTTGGATCTTCTGAGTTGGAAGATTTTTGGGGCATGGTCCATTCATGATGAGGCCCAACAGAATGATGAAAACACAGAATATTGTGTATGTCGATAGAAAGTGGAAGGATTGAAGGGGAACAGAAGGAAGGAAAAGAGAAAGGAGAAAGGGAGAGAGAAAGTGTTGGGGGAACAAGTGTTTTATTGACCTAAACGAATAACATAAATACATTTTAACATGAGAAAACGTATAGTGCTCTATAAGAGTACATGAATAACATACACACACCATTATGGATATCGATCATGCCCAACTTAGAACGTATACAAAGAAGATAATGATAATCAACATAGGCTGTCACTCTCATCAAACATAACATGGTGGGATACAAGATCTTCAATTGCTGCTTGACTATAGATCATAGATTAAGCTTTCACTGTCCATTGAATATTCTCCTCAACAGAAAGCCATTATCAAACTCAACAACTATCAAGCCACCAAAATGTCATTCACGTGTAAAACCCTCTCGAAGACACGTGCAACACTAAACAACAGGCGAGTGAACTAACTCACAACAGTTGGAAATTGCACCCACAACGGCATGTGTAGACACACGTGCAAGACTGCACGACATGTGAGTTCACTACATCTGGCAACTGATAACAAAGGCTTAGTAAAAGAATAAAAATACATGAAAAGGAAAATTTCGTTCTGTATAAATTCTCCATGTCAAGTTGGGTCAAGCATTACATTAAATAGTTTGTGTGCATTATACCATAGCCAAACTACTTCACTGCCCTCAACATGAATCCATACCTCATTTCACATATTCACAACATCAAAACATGTAGACATAAGGAAATTTTTTGCAGGACCCTAAACAAGGGTCGTACGACACTTGTTCCTTACAAAAATCATTACCATGCCCCAAAATTTCGACAGAATCCCATCATTCTTGTTTCTAGTGATTGCAAATCTCTAGTTGCACCTAATCCATGTGATAAATCTCCACCGGGGGGGGGGGGGGGGGGGGGATATTCAAGAAAAATAGCGTGATTGTTTCCACTGCTTTGTGGTGTGGTCCACTTGAGCTTTGGATCTGCCTTATTTTTGGTTCCCGCCCTAAAATGATCTCACCTAATGGATGGACGGTCATGATGGGACCCACAGAACTTGGTGACATCAACACACCACTGAGGTCGGTGGTATGTGGCACACCATGCAATCCGCTTCCACGTGTTTTAACTAGTTTCCATACTTTTCTTGAGAAACCATGTTTATGAAGTTGGCTAGCCGATTAAATTTCCTATTCCTCTGATGCATCTCGTTTAAAATTTCAACATGCATGGATCAATGAGGCCCTGCATGTTCATAGGTATGATAGACCTGACATTGGTGGATCATGACAGTATCACCAATTAGAAGATCCTAGCCATCCAATCTTTGATGTGTTTTTTTCACCGGTGTAAGGGTCATGATTGTACCGTCGCCGAGAATTTCGTGGCCAGTCTGTCCATGCCATGTTGACAGTTTTGATCACTAAATCATGGTACTACTTGCTCAACTAGGACCTGTGAAATTCCTCTTGATGACTTGTGCATGTCATGACCTCTTGGCTGTGCAGAGCCAGGTTGGGGTTGGGTCAGACCCACATCTTCACTGTGGGCTAGGGGCTGGACCGCTTGGCCATGGGTTGCTGGTACAATGTGGTAAGATTCTATACCTGCTCTTTTAAGTTCTCTTGGATCAAACCATCAAAGAAATGGATTTAAATAGCAGTTTTAGAGTGCAATTCATTTGGGAACCAAAATCAATACTACTTGCCCAAAATGTTCCATCTGGATTGGCTTCAATCAAGGTATGCAAAATAGTTATGTAACAGTGACAGTGGACACCATTATACGTTATGGGGCCATAACAACTGTTACATAAAAATGGTCTGAAATGGCTTGTTATGGGCCAGTATTTTTTTTAAAGCGGGCCATATCAGAACCGTAACGGCGATCGCCATCATCATTACCATTATTGAATGCTATAAATGGTACTCAATGGTGGCCCAAGGTGGTGGATAGCGTCCAACTACAGTGGGCCTAAGGTGGATAGCATGTGATGTACATACACAACTTTCCTCAGCAATAGAAGAAAGAAGGATTAGATAGAGAGGTCAGAAGAGGAGAAGGGATTAGAGAGATGGAGATGCGAAGGGGGGAGAAAGGCTTGCCTTAGGCAACCCTAATTCCTTATCTCATTTTTTATTATTTCTTAAGCCATGTCCGAAACATTTATAGGGATAGGACCCGGGCCCAACATGCATGCTAGGCTCATTGCTCAATACATTCTTTTTTAGAATCCCTCTTAAGGTTTGTGTATAAATATCAAACATGTCAAACATACTTGGTGGTGATCTCTTTGGATGTAACTTATACTTTCATGAAAAACATAATGATTATCACAATAAAGAACTATGGGCTTTTCATAGAAGTGTTAAAGATCTTGGAGGAGAGATCGGATTTACAGTAACTCACAGATTACATGGCCCATTGCTTTAAAGCTCTATATTACTGGGTTTCGTTGACAAAAGCACAATATCTATATGTGGATTTTCTCTCTGTTGTGGAACCTACCTAATTTGTGACTGCATAGTGTTGGGGTTAGGAGCCCCGCAGCGGAAGCAATCAAAGCAGGTGAGGAACACACCACAATAGCAATCAACAAGCAAATCATCACACACAAGAAGGCAAACCGATTTTTATGTGGAAAAACCCCTCAGGGGTAAAAAACCACGGCACAAAGCGACACCACTTCACTATGAATCAAAAGTTACAAGAGATTACAGAAGAAATACCCTGGATCACAGCCCACAAGAGAAATCCCAAGCTACCCGAAGCTAATTCTCACATGAGGAGGAAAAACCCATCCCTTTCCCTCAACCCAGAGAACTCCAAGCTTCCTCCCTAGCTCTTTCTCTCACCCTAGAACCCTCTCAATCCCTTGGCCCATTGGCGGCAACCCTAATCTCGGATTATATCTCCTTAAATAGGAGAAAACCAGAATTAAAAACTCCTTGCGCAAAACTGCGCAAGAAACCAAGTCCAAAAAGGAAACTGCCCGACCGGTCGGATGGCCCAAAAAGGCTCCAGAAACTTGCTGTCTTCATCTCCATCGTAACCGACCGGCCGGTCGACCGGTCAGTGGTCTTCATGCTTGAAGGCCGGCCGGTCGGTGGTCTTCATGCTTGAAGGTTTGAGGCGTCCAATCCCAACAAACTCCACCACGACTCAAATCTTCATGCAACACCTTGCCACGCACCATCTTCATCTCTACTTCGTCGTCATCATAGCTCTACCACTTCTCATGCCTCATCGACTTCATCCTTGCACTTTCATCACCCGCTCGCTCATGTGGCTCTTGTGCATGCCACACACAAGCAATCGTGGATCCCGCTGCCGATCCCGCAACTCCACCATGAATAGTGTTCCCAATCAAACCCGATCGCAGTCGACAAACCTAATTGAGATATTGGCATACCGATCCACCTTCTTCAACTCTACTTATTTCATAGATGTCAATCGCTTTCCATATTTTTCTTTCACGGAATCCTTCTCCACAACGAATCTCATGCCAGAAGACATCATTGATGTCTCGCCTCAAATTCTCTCTGCCTCCTTCCCAACTTTTAGCTCTGACACCACTTGTTAAGGTTAGGAGCCCCGCAGTGGAAGTAATCAAAGCAGGCAAGGAACACACCACAATGGTAATCAACAAGGAAATCATCACACACAAGAAGGCATACCAATTTTTACATGGAAAAACCCCTCAAGGGTAAAAAACCACGGCATAAAGTGACACCAATCCACTATGAATCAGAAGTTACAAGAGATTACAGAAGAAATACCCTGGATCACAGCCCACAAGAGAAATCCCAAGCTACCCGAAGCTAATTCTCACATGAGGAGGAAAAACCCATCCCTTTCCCTCAACCCAGAGAACTCCAAGCTTCCTCCCTAGCTCTTTCTCTCACCCTAGAACCCTCTCAATCCCTTGGCCCATTGGCGGCAACCCTAATCTCGGATTATATCTCCTTAAATAGGAGAAAACCAGAATTAAAAACTCCTTGCGCAAAACTGCGCAAGAAACCAAGTCCAAAAAGGAAACTGCCCGACCGGTCGGATGGCCCAAAAAGGCTCCAGAAACTTGCTGTCTTCATCTCCATCGTGACTGACCGGCTGGCCGGCCAGTCGGTGGTCTTCATGCTTGAAGGTTTGAGGCGTCCAATCCCAACACATAAGACTTGACTTTGAGATGCCCATTAGATTTTTAAAGGCGGCCTTGTCCTTGAACATTCTTCATATGCATAGGGATACATATGATAGCTTCCCGATGTTACAGTTTCGGTTGATGTATAAGTCTACTTATTGCACCAACTACAAATGAGATATCCAGGCGAGTGACTATCAAATAAATAAGCCTGCCAACTAGCCTCATATACCTCTTTGGGTCCTCAAACGCACCCCCCCCCCCCCCCCCCCCCCCCCCCCCCCCCCTATTATTGGATAATTCATTATTTGGATCTATTGGGTGGCACAAGGTTTACACCCCAACAATTCAATTTCTTCCTATCAGCTCGGCACATTTTTCCTCTATGACAGTTTTATTTCAGTGGGGGACCAAGCCACTTCAATACCAAGGAAATACCTTAAAAGACCAAGATCATTGACATAAAATTGTTCTTTGATGTGGTTCTTGACTTTTGATATGCCATTTTCATCATCCCCAGTGATAAATTATGTCAACTAGGTAGAGACTAATACCACAAGACCTTTAGTTGTTCATTTTACAAACACAAAAGGATCTACATGATACCTGTGAAAGTCAAAAGCCACCACTGCTCAACTAAACTTTTCGAACCATGCCCTAGGAGACTACTTCTTCTTTTTTTTCTTTTTTTTGGTGGGGGGGGGGTGTTAGTCATGCAACGAACACACCCTGTTAGATGCACAACGCACCCACCCGGTCAGCCACACGATGCTCCCACCCATTGGTGGGGTTAGTGGATTTCGAACCGGAGACCAGCAGTTGAAACGCCTAGGCATCTACCAGCTAGGATAGCGGGCGATCCCATAGATTGTCTTCCTAAGTTTGCACACTTTTCCACTCTCCCCCTAAGTAACGAACTCAGAAGGTTGCTTCATGTCGACCTCCTCTATTAGGTCACCATTAAGGCATTCTTAACATCTAGTGGATAAAGTGATCATGATATGTGTTGGGAATAGGGGCGCCGCCAGCGGAAGCAGAAGCCGAACAACACCACAGCAAAATATATGATCAAATGATAAACACAATGTAATCAAACCACACAAGCATTCAACCACAAGAGACAATCCGATTTTACTTCGAAAAATCCTCAACGGGTAAAAAACCACGGCACAAAGCAATCCACTATGATTAACAGAAGATTACAAAGATCGACAGCCCACAAGTAAGGAAAACCGAGAAAACCCAAGCTCTCTCTCTCTCTCTCTCTCAAAACACTCTCCCCCCTTCCTAATGCAATTAGGAAACCTTGGACACCTTAGGATTACTCCTAATCCCGAATTTATGCCATATATATAGCAAGCAACCCCCGAATTAGAAATGTCTTACTCAAATTCGCGCAATAACGCAAGAGAAACTTTGTTGCGCAAGTCACGCGTAACTGGCCGACCGGTTGAACCGGCCCAAAACCAGTCCAAGGGCTGAAAACTCTAAAAATCACTTTGCCTCAATGCTGATCGGTCGGCCCCCACTGCCCGACCGGTCATGACCGGTCGTGGACTGTTCAGGGAGCCCAATTTGAATGCTCTCTTCCAACAAACTCCTACCGAGGCTTTAAACGTCAAATCAAAACATCATCGCTTCGTTATCTCATCTTCATCATAGCTTCACCGCTTCTCGTGCCTCTATCAACCATAACATTGCACTTTTACTGCCCTTTTCTGCTCTTCTCATGTGGCCCTTGGGCACTTGCCACATACGAGCAACCGTGGATCCTACTGCCGATCCCACAGCTCTACAGTGAATTGTGCTCCCAATTAACTTGTAAAGATGGTCCACACCTCCGTGCCTCATCCACACGAGTGCCCCCTTCATCACTTCACAACAATGATCGCGGCCGATGAACACGCACACTTTCGCCTCGAGTGCACTAAGAGAGATCACATTCATCTTCATCTTATGAACATGCTTCACATCTTTCAGGACTCATTCAATCACATCGAACATCCTAATGCGCACCGTACCAATACCCACCACCTTATGAGCGTAGCCATAGCCCACAAACACCAATTCTCCACCATACTCCCTATATGTCGTGAATGAACTCTGGTCAGGACAAATGTGACATGAAGCCCCTGAATCTAGAATTCACTCTCTACCGTGAGATCTCTTGCCAAATACAGTCAGAACTTCACATAGATCACCACCGTCCTTTACGATATTGGCTCTCTCTCCAGAAGAATTTTCATATCTCTCTTGCTTCAACTTAGGATTCTAACAATCCCCTCTCATGTGGCCTTCCTTACCAGAAATCTAGCACTTCACCTTGGCCTTCCCTTTACCATTGGCCTTAGATCCCGATTTTAAATATCCTCTACCATACTTAGAATTTCTTCCCCTCATAATCAATGCCTCTGAGGAAGAACGAGAACTCACATCACCGCTTTTCTTTTTCATCGCCTTCGACTAGAGAGCTGAGATAACGGTCTCAATGTTGATGGTCTCCCTCCCTGCGCACATAGAGTCCCTGAATGATTCATATAAATCTGGAAGAGAATTCAACATGATGCATGCTTGATATTCATCCTTCATGGACTCATCTATCTCCACCAACTTGCAAACTAGCCGATTGAACGTGCTTAAGTGGTCCTCCACATCTGTCCCCTCAGTCATCCTCAAGGTGAACAACTGCATCAACAGATATATATGATTCTCTAAAGACTCCTTAGCATAAACCTTCTCTAACTTCGCCATCGTATCAGCCGCAGTTTTTTCCTTCATGACATGATAGAGGACATCATCCGTAAGGCATAACAGGATCGAGGTTCTAGCCTTTTTATCGAGCTTCGTCCACTCATCATCTTTCATAGCCTTAGGTCGCTTTTCAAAAGCTTCATCAAGCCCTTGCTAAACTAGAAGGGATTCGATCTTCATCTTCCATAGCTCAAAGTTATTTTTGCCGAAGAACTTCTCTACATCAAACATTGTGCTTGATCCCATCTTCTCGTCTCAGATCCGAATTCTACTCGCTTTAATACCACTTGTTGGGAATAGGGGCGCCGATAGCAGAAGCCAAAGCCGAACAACACCACAGCAAAATATATGATCAAAGGATAAACACAATGTAATCAAACCACACAAGCATTCAACCACAAGAGACAATTCGATTTTACGTGGAAAAATCCCTCAACGGGTAAAAACCCACGGCACAAAGCGATCCACTATGATTAACAGAAGATTACAAAGATTGACAGCCCACAAGCAAGCAAAATCGAGAAAAATCAAGCTTTCTCCCTCTCAAAACACTCTCTCCTCTTCCTAATGCAATTAGGAAACCTTGGACACCTTAGGATTACTCATAATCCCGGATTTATGTCATATATATAGCAAGCAATCCCGAATTAGAAACGTCTTACACAAATCCGCGCAATAGTACAAGAGAAACCTTGCCGCGCAAGTCACGCGTAACTGGCCGACCGGTCGGACCGGCCCAAAAATAGTCCAGTGGCTGAAAACTTTGAAAAACACGTTGCGTCAATGCTGGCCGACCCCATTGCCCAACCAATCATGATCGGTCGTGGACTATCCAGGGAGCCCAGTTTGAAGGCTCTCTTCCAACAATATGTTTGCTGCCACAAAAAGCAAAATTCGCATGGAATTTAATTTAAGACCCGGCGAAAAAGTTTCCTCATAATCCCGCCTTAGGCTTGGGTGTAGCCTTTAGCAATAAGTCACACTTTTATGCATTCAATTGAGGCATCAGGTTAGTATTTTATGGTGTATACCTTTCTGTAGCCAACTATTCACTTTCTAAGAGGCACAGTTACTAAGGTCCATGTTCCAGTTCAATGCATAGCAGGCATCTTTTTTCTTCCATGGCTCTCCACCACCCAAGGTGAGTTAGTACATCATGGCGGGAAGAAAGGACCACCTCTCATGACATGGCTAGATAATGTGCTTTAGATGAAGGGTCAAGCCAATGGTAAGCTATAAAGATGGATATAGAATGTAAGGTACAAGAGCGAGTACCTTTTTAAGAGAGTAATCGGTAAGCCTGTGTCTGGTATGGTAGTGCACATGAGCTATTTAGTCCTTTCCTTTCACCTTGAGACATTGGAATAGAAGTAGGTGAATAGCAATAGGGCTACCCAACGATTTAGAAGTTAGCAAGAGATCATCGGATGCCAACTCCCTCTCACGAGACAAGTGAGTGTTCCTGAAAAAAGTAACATGGACACTAATGAAAATACAGTTGCTTATCAAATAAAAACGTTTACTCCTTTTGTGTGTGAGAATGGCCAAAGAACACACAATTTATTGCTCGCGTGTCAAGTTTGTAAAATGAGATACTATTTTTTAACAAATGCCCTGCAACTAAACACAAGAATAAGTAAAGAAATGGTATTAAGAAATGGTGTTGCAGAGGGCAACAACACTAAGAAGGGTGTCCGGGTTTGGAGGACACTTAATGGCCACCTATTAATCGGATAATATGCAGCTAGGACAAAATAACTCCAAGAATGTTTGAGGACGTGCATATAAGTTAAAAGAGATTTGTCTATTGATGGTTTTTTCTTTTATCACACCATTCTATTGAGGGAGGAGGGGGCGTAAGCTGATGAGGTTTGATGGGTAATCTCAATTATGGCAAGATATTCATGGAATAAGTTTGAAAAATACTTAAAAATATTCTTTGACCTAAAACATTTATCTCTTTGTGGAATTTATTCTTAACTTCGGCATGAAACAATGTAAATATTTCAAACACCTCTAACCTATTATACATCATAAATGCATATGTCATACAAAAAAAGTCATCAATAAACGTAATTGAAGTTTATGCAAACTAGGTGCTTGAATGGGACCCCAGATATCATAATGAACTAAAGAAAAATGTGCATAACTTCAATTAATAAGTCTTTGTACATAACTAGTAGGACAATATTATGCTAATTAGCTTGTAAAACAAGTTATTAAAATCACTTTTGATAAAGTATGAATGTTTTTTAAGAGACTCTAAGGAAGTATGATCAAATCGAGCAAGACACATAATATGATGATGCCTATACTTAGAGTTGCTCCAATTCGTCCCAGTTCATTGTAAAAGAGACCTCCCAACTCACGGCTCCCGCCAATCATCACCTTTATTTTGTGGTCCTAAAATTCATAATGAGAGAGATAAAAGTCATGAAACAATTTAACTCCATGATTAATCGACTCATGTAGTGTAAACTAAGAGGAAATTTGGGAACATGGAGGATAAGGGGAAAGTCATGTTTGTACTAGGTGAGAGTACTATTTCCTAATGATAGTAGATAAGGAGCCATCTGCGAGAGAAACTAAAATGCAATGAACAAATATATCAACTAATATGAAGAGAGATAGATTACTTGTCATGTGGTTGGTGACCCCTTAATCAATCACCTAAGGTGTTGAACTAGAGGATGTGGCTAAAGCATTACCTAAGTTAGCGAGAGAAATCGAGGAGAAAAGAGTGGGTCCGGATGCCATATTTCTACTAAGAATCTTTGTTAGATCAATATGAGAAATTGCCAGAGAGTTGCCTAGCCCGAAGAGGTTCCACTTGTAGTGAAAGAATCGCCTATGTACATTGTTGGGTTGGCATGTAGAGATAGACGGCCCCCAATTTTATGAAGCATATATCAACACTTATCGACTATGTGATTAGCTTTTTTGATACAAAAGCATTATTGCCCATTAACACTTCCACATCCTCTTCATCTTATACAGTCACCACACCGTCCTGATTGACCACCATGTGTATTGTTGCCCCCATTAATAACACCACATTGTCGTTACACAAAGATGACATCTATGAGGAGTAAGGGTTGTTGTTGGAGTTGGTGCCCTAGAAAATCAATGTGTGCCTTGATCCAAGGCACAAGATATATGTCCTCTTGAACACGTATCTTGTGCTTAGGATAAATCTAATATTACCTTAATCTTATATTTTGTGAATTGTGTGAGGATTACAGTATATTTTTGTATCCCTAGGAGCTTGAGATTGGATACAATGGTCATTGACTGGAGAGAGAGTTATGATCCATAAATCTCAGCACTCTGATAAGCCATGACCGACACAAATGCTTAAGACATATTTGTAGACATCATTCGTTTAGATGCATCTTCATTGAATTTAAGGCAACTAACTTGGGTTAGGATGGAAGGCCTTCACCATCGAAAACCAGCTTAGTGTTGATTGTACTGTTACCCCTTGTCCTATACAGGAGTGTGAGAGTGTTGTGGATATAAGATCCTGGTTTTAGACTTTTGGACACTTACATTGATATATCGAAGTTCAAGTCCATAGTCCGAGGGCCCATTGGTTAAGACTATGATCATGGGATCAAGGACTTGATGGTGTGCATTAGATATTCAATCTTTAGACTTGAGGACATGTGAAGATCTTGAGTCTTCGGCTCACTTTATAAGGTTTTCTAGAAGCCACCGAAAGTGGGTGATGTTGGGTACGTCTATTAAAATTCATTAATTTATATATGAGCCAATAAAGAATGTACTGGGTTTACACGGGACTTGTTCGGGCTAAATTTAATAATTCAGAGACTCGTCGAGTGATTTTTTTTCACTGGACCTAACACTTAGAAGGTTTTAATCAACTAAAAAAATCAACCGTTAAAGTTTTGTTTTAATCATTAAAATTATTTTGATCGCACTTGATAATGATCTAATGGTCCAGATCTGATAGTCCGCTATTTAATAAGCATGAGATCTGGATATATAGTGGATGTCCCAGACAGTAGAAAGATTAAGTCATAAAAAATGCACATGTGAGATGGATCAATGGATTTTCTTTATAATAGAGTATTGAAGTTTATAGGGTGACAGAGCATTGTACTATATGCACTCCTAAAATCCTAACCCTTCTTTTATTTATTAGTCCTATTATAGAAAAGAAATACTACGAGAGAGAGAGAGAGAGAGAGAGAGAGAGAGAGAGCACCTAAGCGCCCCACTTTATAGAGAACCCACTTTATAGAGAAAGAGAGAGAGATCATTATCTCCACCATCATTATTTCATTCTTATCTTCTTTGTGATTCACCTGTGTGGACAATTGATTAACTTTGGCCCTACCAAAGGTTGAACGCTATCTGTTAAGATTCCTATATCTGTGATAAATCAGGGAAAGGAAAGGCCCCTTAGGTTGGAGGATCAACATCGGCAGATCTTACGGCTGAAAAGCAATCACATGATTGATTACGCAAAGGTATAATCTAAATCATTTTTTACTTTAAGTATTTCATTCTAAAAATTTGATGATATGGCACTCGAGTGTTTATGGGGATTGGATCCATTAAGAATCATGTAAAGCATATAAATCTACTATAAATGTTCAATGGACCCAATAGTCGCCACATGCAATAGTTTGGCAAAAACATCAAAAATAGGTGAGACACGTTCGCTCCTAAGAAGTTGTTCCTTGACCTAGTCCTAGATATGACGGAACGGTGGCAAAGAAAAGTGCAAGGCCAATTTCTCTCTGTTGACATTGTTGTTAAGCAATGTCTATGGTAAATGGATGATGAAACTTCCATTCATCAAATAGTCGTCTAAAACTTATACAATTTCGTGAAGATTTCCTTCCTATTTTATAGTTTGAAACTCCTTAAAGATATTATATAGCCATTATATGTTCGTCTAATTTAAATATAACTATTGATGTGTTCCAAATTTCTTTTGCATTCAAATCAAGTCTCTTGCTACAATTCTTTTATTAAAAAGCCCTTCACTCAATGACTGACTTTGGCTAAGTCATGTCAAGTCACGTCAAATCGAGCGAATTTAATGAACCACATCTGAGGAGTCTCTTTAAGTCAACATAGTCTCGTTCACCAGTGAGTTTCTTAGTGACTTGGCTTGAACTAAGTTTCAAGTCGAGTCGGTGAGTTTTAGGACTATGGGAACCACCCACTCATCAACACATTCAATGTTTTTCGTGTCGATATCAACTAATGTTAACACCCTTGAGATATGAAAACATATCAGGTATCTCATGAAAAGTATTGGATGTATAAGCATAATGAAGCATTATACAATCATTGGAAAACATTAGTAAATTGGTTCAATTTTTCAATAAAACTTTAGGGGATTTTTAAAAAAGACACCAATATAAACACTTAGAAATCAAAAGATCCTAAAACACAAATGCACATGATAGGTTTCCTTTGTATAAAGCTCTAAGTAATATTCTATTGGACAAAAGTGATACAACTATATTCAAAATTAATTCATGTCATTTATAAATTTGAGAAATGTATGAAAATACGAGCAATTTTTTCATTTTTCCCAAAATTTTAAATTGGAAATCAATATCCATGACTAAGCATGCAAAACATGGATCTTCATCTTATTTCTACTAATTACAAGTGACTTACATAAAAATGAATCAAAATATATATTAAAAAAAAGTCACCATTTCAAAATTGAGCTCACCCGCTGTCCAATCTTGATTTTTGTATTTCTCCTTAAAATAGTGTAATGGACTTGGTCAAATTCACTTAAGGGATTAGGATGGAGGAATTGAGAAAATTTTGAATTTATAAAGTCTTTAATATTTTGTATTTAGAAAAAAAAAATTGAAGGAAGGTTGATGTCATTGTTGATATCAATAATGTTAAGGATACATTTGAATGCATCGTGGATACAACCTTATATATGTCAAACATATTTTGAAAGCATCACATTGTATCAATAGGATCGTCCGTACAACGTGATATATCATGAATTCATGATGCTATCATCAATATACTGAGTTAGACACATTTTAGTGGTATATATTTTTATCACGGTGGTGAGACACCGACTATCGATATTGCAAATATAGGTCAGATTCACCCAAGGAAAGGTATTAGAAATGGAAGAATTAATTAAGAAAATATGAATTTATAGGGGTTTTTAGATTATTTTTTTAATTTGTCAGCACTGATAATATTGACAAGACATTTGAGTGTAAAATATATTGCATTGCATCATCTATGTCATCAATATAATGTGATACATAGTAAAACTATTGTTGATATACTGAAATTGATGTATTTCAATGGTCTTTCATTTATTTACCGCGTAATAGCAGTAATATTGGTTGATATTATCGATATCGCAAACACTGCATCATCTCCTCTTTTGGATATTAGGTTATTATAATCTTTTGATGCAATTTTTGGTTTATACACCATTTATAATTGAGCAGCGATTTGGACCGTTTGGATTTTTGTAGACTAGCGTGCCTTGAAGAAGCCACTATTTCCTAAAAAGTGCTAAACTAGCATAGGAGCGTAGCTCATTTCGGAATATTCTTTGTACCTATATATATGTTTTTTTATTACAAGTGAGGGGGGAGTGGCTGACAGCTTAGTAACCAGATTCGCTACTAAAGTGATGTGTGGGTCCCACCATGATATATCTGTTTTATCCACACTGTCCATCCATTTGTAGAGATCAATGTAGGCTATGATTCAAAGAATGAAGCAGATCCAAAGCTCAAGTGGATCCCACCACAGAAAACAGTGGGGATTGAACGGATAACATTAAAAACTTCTGGGGGCCACAGAACTTTCCAATGAAGCTGATATTTGTGTCTTCCCTTTGTCCATGTCTATGTGAACTTATGAACAGGTTGGATCTCAAATAAACATCATGGTAAGCCCTAGGAAGGTTTCAATGTGGGTCAACCATGATGTATATGTTTTATCCACGCGGTACATACAGTTTTACAAATCATTTTAGACCATGAGAACAAAAAGGAGGAAGATTGAAAGCTTAAGTGGACCACATCACAGGAAACCGTGGGGGATTGAATTCGTACCGTTGAAAACTTCACAGGCCCACTGTGATGTTTATTTGTCATCCAGCCTGTATATAAGGAGGTTTCATAACCTCTGTAAAGGGAAAACATAAATATCAGCTTGATCCAAAACTTCTCTCTCTCAATAAGTTTTCAAGGGTGAGCATTCAATCCCCACTGCTTTATGTGTGGTTCACTTGAGCTTCTGTTTTGGGCTTATGCCCTAAAATGATCTTTCAAAATGGATGTACAGAATAGAAACTTATATATCACAATGGACCCCATAGATCTCTGACAAGACCATCCATCTCTAGCTGGGTCTGGTGGGGGTGGTACCCCATCCGCCCCCACGTGAAAAAGGTCTGACTTGGTTTGCCACAAAATGTCCTCGGATATAGCTATTTTTGCAACGAGACTGCGGTTGTTGAAATTGTGCACATGTTTCGATGATCTAAATTGCTTATATGATGGGCCTCCTTGTTACATAAGTGATATATAGTAAAAAAGAAATTCAGGATTTGTGCTCATGTTTTCAATTATCTAAACCGTTCATACAGGGTGCCTCATTGTTACATAAGTGATATATGATAAAAAAAAAAATAATAATAAAAACAAAAAATCTCATATTTGAATATTTTAACCTTTGATCATTCAACTTGTTCCTTGGAATGCAGTAACTTAGATTTCTGTGATATCTGACCCATCATGATGTTTGTTTCATATCCACTCGGTCCATTCATTTTACCAACTCAATATAGGATATGGTCACAAACAGGAGATAGATGGAAAACTTAAGTGGGCCACACCACAAGAAATCCGGTTGCGGACATAGATTGCCTACTGACGCTGTGACTACTAGATATTGCTTTGTGGGTCCTGCCATGATGTATGTATTTTATCCACGCTGTTCATTTATTATTTTCAGATCCTTTTAGGTCATGAGCCCAAAAAATGAGAGAGATCCAAATCTAAAGTGGACCACATCACAAGGAGTGAGTGGTGATTGAATGCCTACCATTAAAAACTTCCTAATGTCCACTGTAAGGTTTATTTACCATCCAACCTGTTGATTAAGTCACATAGACCTGGATGGATGAAGGAAGAGCACAAATATTAGCTTCATCCAAAAGAGTTGTGGCCCTCGAGAAGTTTTCAACCGTGGGTGTTGGATCACCGCTCTTTCCTGTGGTGGGGTCCACATGAGATTTGTATGTCCCTTATCTTCGGGCTCATGCCCTTAAAATGATCTAAAAAAAAAAAAATGGACGGCGTGGATAAAACACAGGCACCATGGCGGGCTCACATAGCACCGTCCATTAGCTACTGACAGCGTCCCCTGCTGCGGAGAATCTGTGTCCCATTGTCAGGTGTTGCTATTTGCATCAGCACACGTGCCAATATGCCACTCGTGTGCATGATCCAGTCCGTTCATCATACGGGTCAAGCGAAGGACACGCCCTGGCCCAAACACCAAACGTGTGCACTCATCAAGTGGAAATATAGCTATCGTACATTCAACACTCGACTGTGGCTCCCTTGATGAGCGGAAATTATTGATTTTCCGCTTCTCGTAGGTTCGCCGTTCTCATCATCTAACGACTGGCCTGACTATTGCACGCAGCTCTCTCTCTCTCTCTCTCTCTCTCTCTCGAGTTCGAACGGTGGGGCCCATTTGATTAAAAATCATATTCAATTTCACGTGTTCGGAGTGCCAAGTGCACGGGAATAGTGTCGCTGGGGTAGCTGAAAGAAAAAGATAAAAAGTGCTCACCTTTACGAGGAAAAGTAACTGTGCGCGTAATCGAGAGAGACTGAGCAGGTAAGTCAGGGCCCACATGCGAGATATGAGATCGGGTGGATCCGACTGTTAAATTGTTCTGTCCAATCAATCAGGTCGATCGTCTCATCAGGTGGGCCATACTCATGTGGGGAAAATGAAATCGGATTGGGTACGGCGTAACTCAGTACTGGGTAAACTCTGTGGGCCCACATGAGTTATGTGTCTTATCCATCCCGTCCATTCGTTTTACCAGTTTATTTTAGGATATGAGCTCACAAAAGAAGCATATCCAAGGCTCAAGTGGACCACACTACCGGAGACTGTAAATTGAACACCTACCATTGAAATCTTAATAGCCCAACAAATGTTTTGGATCAAGCTGACATTTGTGTTTTCCCTTCATCCATGTCTGTATGACCTTATGAACAGGTGGTACTAGGAAGGTTTTGACCGCGGACATCATTATCCCCACTGTTTCCTGTGGTGGGGTCCGCTAAAGCTTTGTATGTGCTTCAATGTTAGCCTCAACCCATAAAACGAGCTGAAAAAATGGATGGACGGCGATAAGCCACACGCATTCACGGTGGGCCCAATACAGTTTACTTATTACGATAAAGATAAAGCATACTGAATTACCCAAGGCAAAATGGGCCTAATTTCAACCACACGTATTGAGTGGACCAGCGATTAGGCCGATCGCACACGTGTGCCAAGTTGGCACATGCACTGCGATTCACCAGTTTGCCTCTCTTGCCGAGTAGCTTTTTTAAAGCGTGCTCACTCACGCCAGTTGAACCGGCCAAAATGGCGCACGTGAGCGATAGACAAACTGGAACCGAATGAGGGGATTTTTACTACAATAGTCCTGACGTGTGGCTCTGTTTACTAAAAGTCTAATTTTTCATCTTGTTCATCTTTTATAGCCTTTTAACAAGAAATTGAAAATTTATGGTAAAAATGCCCCTTCGACCGATTTCCCCGGGCACTATGGATTCGACACGGTGGATTCCCGCTGAGCACATGGTGGTCAGAAGGGCATTCTCGACCGTAAAAGTTTTAATTTCTCATTAAAAGGCCAAAAAAGACAGCTGGATGAGAAATTGAATTTTTAGTAAAAATAGTCACACCTCAGTGCTATATCAGTAAAGTTCCCCTGAAAGAGGGGAACGGATTAGTTGCTGCCCCCTACCCAAGATGGTGCGGCCCTTACTGTTTACCCCAACTTGATGTACGTATTCTGTATCCATGCCGTCCATGCAGTTTGCCAAATCATTTTAGGGCTAGAGTTCAGAAATGAAGCAGATCCATAAACCATACCATAGGAAGTAGTGGTTATTGTACATCCTATCATTAAAAACTTCTTGTGAACCATGGTAATGTGTTTGTAAAGTTTATTTTGCATCCAACCTGTTGATAAGACCACACAAACCTAAGGGAGTGGTGTCCACAAAACTTTTTGGCCCAACTTTCATCCATCCAAAGCTCTAATGGGCAGTGGCAGAGATAGAGAGGCAAATCAAGGAAGAAAACTGATCCAACATAGGCATATGTAGTGAAATGCACACCTTGATCTAGTTCTCGTGAAAACTCATGGGCACTTTTCGATATGTGTCATGGCACAAATTCAATCGGTCCACATGATGTGGCTCCCCGAACGCCCAACTATCAGCCTGATCCAAAACTCTAGTGGGCCATTGCAAAAGAAAACAGTTTTCTCTTTTGATGTACTTCTCTGTTTGCTGTGGCCACCAACGTTTTAGATCAAGTGAAAGTTGGTCCTTGGGGTTTCATGGGGTGCCACATCATGTGGACCAATCAAATTTTGTGCCTATAATGTGTGTGTAAAGGTGTGCACAGGTGCTCACCTAAGAAAGGTGCGCTGGTGATCATGACTATATATATATATATACCCGACTCCCCATCCTAATGTAAGACGGCGCTTTCCGAAGGCGCTGAAGGCGGAGATGATTGCAAGTAGTCCACTCTCTCATACACGACAGTGGATCAACCCACTGTCCAAACTTCAAAATCTGTTAAAAAACAAAGCGTGCTTGAAGGGCCCCGCCTCGCTGAAAGATATTCAACTTCAACCGCTGTCGCTCTGGAAGCCTCTCGTTGCCGGGGTCGGCCAGTTGCCTTTAACGATTTCTTCGGCAATGGATCCAAATAGGGGGTACACCGCCAAGCTGCTAATATATATATATATATAGGTCCAAAACTTGTGTCCTACGGGAGAGTTTTTAATAGCCAATCACTATTGTTTACCATGATATAGTCGACATTAGACTTAGGTCTGCTTCAATTTTTGGATTTATGGCCTAAAATGATCCGGCAAAATAGATTAACAGCGTGGATATAGAATACATAATCGAGGTGGGCCCCACGGTACAGGCTGCACCTAATCCGTTCTCCCAAGGGAATACCCTAAACCAAAAGTCAGTCTAATGAAGTTAGGCAAATGTGTACATTGAGAGGTATTAACATCCAGATCCAGCAATGCTTGTGTGAGAGATCGCAACGCTTGGGGGAGAGACCGTACTATAGTCGATAGGTTCTCCTCTTCATTTTGCACCATGATCCAAACCATTAAGGGCCCATGGATGTTCAGTGCCTTGAGAGTCCCCTGGTTGGCAGATCACATCTATAGAATATTTGGCCATTTATAGATTTAATGTGTAGCGTTGATATTTATATGGCCTCTTCATCTAGGTGTTTGTGACCTTATCAACAGGTTGGATGGCAAGTAAACATTTCGGTGGAATTCATGAAATTTTTAGCGGTGGGGATTCAATCATGATTGTTTCCTGTGGTGTGTGTTTTCGCTCTCAGTTCAATCAACTAAGGCCACACGTGTGAGCGAGGGCCTGAATTAGATTTTCGTCCATGTGAATAGATGCACAAGCGTGCTAGAGTTTACCTGATTCAAGGTTGATTACATTGTTGGTGTCCACTACATTGAGACAGACAACTTGGAGACTGGACACTGGATCCAGAGTTCTCTCAGGCACCTTTACTGCGCTTCGTTCGGGCGATTTATGAGATGATAGGAGGCTAAACCTTTCAAGTGAGCTCTTTTTGCCTTGTGACGATAGACATGAGTTTGTGGCTTTAAGGACTTTTTTCTTTCGACGTGATTCGCTACCGAAATTCAATAGTGAAAAGTAACGTGGAAAAAAGATATAAGCCGAAAGTGTTCTTCTATTAACGATTTTTACAATAACGACACTCATAATCAGCTTGAGGGACGATAATCCATTCGTTACTTAGACACTCCACCCTCGATCGAAATGATGATTTTGATTTAACAGTTAGGATGGATGGCGTTCCTTACCTTAATCCAAACCTTAACCCACATCCATGTTCCGTACCCTTTTTTCGTAACCTTAATCCAAACCTTAACCCATATCCAAACCCTGATCAATACTCCAAATCCTAAATCCAAAACCATTTATCCATGTCCAAAGCCTAAAACCCTACCCTAGTTAACTCTCCCAACTAGAAACCCTTAACCGTAAACCCTAACAAAACCACCCTTAAGAAAAAAAGGACAACTTCCTAATAGGTCAACCCGGTGAGTCAACTCACCCGGTCAGCCCAGCCCTTCCACCCAGTCAACTCACATAGTTAAAGCACAAATCGAACCTAAACCCGAGCTTAGGTCAAACCTTAGCCGCAAAGGTGAGATGGACAACAAAGTGCACCAAATCGTAGGAGAAAAGGCATATAGGCTTAGAGTCCAGCTGTCCAAAGTTGGAAATCCAACTTTGAACTGGTGTAAGCGTGTAAAATGGATCAAGCTGCCCAGAAACGGCACGACCTAGCTCTACGGTCAACGGCACGCGGCCCGGCCCGACAAGTTGATCAGCACAGCCCAGCGCGGCATGTAAAATGCGGTGGGTCGTGCTGGGCTGAGGTGTTAGGCCTGTTGAGTTGACACGGCACGACATAGACGCAACACGCGAGCCGGCACGGCCCGCCAAGGAGCCCAACGATAAAAAAAAAAAAAAGAATATAACTGTTTGTTGACCATTTTGCCCCTCCCAACAGCCATAAAACAACTAGTTTAAGGGGTATTTTGGTCTTTATATCATTTTTACCATTTTGCCTCTCCCTAACAGCCGTAAAATGACTAGTTTAAGGGGTATTTTGGTCCTTTTTACTATATGGACAATTTTATCCCTCCGAACAACTATAAAACAAATAGTTTAAGGGGTATTTTAGTCTTTTTTACTATATGGACCTTATAAACACCACATTCTCCTTTCATTTGTAAATTGTAACCAACATATCCTGTAATTTAGTTGTAATTTTAAATGTAATTTGTAGAGCTTTATTTCAAAATAAATAATAAAATTATTATTCACTTTATTTCAACATTCAACACTTTTTTGAATAAAAAAAAGATGAAAAAAATATAAAAAATAAGTTAGAAAGGAATATGAAAATAAATGGGTCGCCAGGTGGGCCGGCACGTCCTAGATCGTGCCACAGGCCGTGCTGGGCTAGCCGTGGTGAAAATTTGGCACGACACGACATGGTTGAGGTCATAAGTAATGCTAGGCACAACACTGCCCATTTTACAGCCCTAAACAGATATGTTAACAAAAACTGCCACTTGGGCTAGCTATAAATACCCCATATTACAAAAGCTGTCACTTGGGGTAGCTATAAATACCCTCATCCACTTTTATTTTCCATCATCTATACGTTTGGAGTCCTCCTCTATGAGTGGCAACTCATCTCCCTCCAGTTTCAGCCTGTTCCTCCACCGAAGAGAGTGAGAGTGAGCAGAGTTTAGCCTTGCTCCAGCCAGTCTAACTAAGGTTCAAATCTTTGAAGTCATCCCAGTTTCAATCCAAGCCGCTCCAGCTAGCCTACACGACACGGTCGTCCATCCTACCGTTTAATATCACCCAATCTAGTTCATATCCTATCATATGCAACACTCTTTATTTTTCCAACTCCCTTGCTCATTGCATCCATTAGCATCGTGTTATATCATCCCTAGCACATAATCAGTTCGGGCGTATGCTCTGTATCTTTCCTATTTAATCAGATCATGCCCATCAGAAACTTTAACTGATCGTACCCACCGTCATGCATTATCCTATTACATGTAACTATCCATTAAGAGTACACGAGAACTTATTTTAACCTTTAAAAATTAGCAACATTAGGTGAAGTAGAGACTACGCATCCATACGGGTAAAGTGGGTGCCTAACACCTTCCCTCTCCGTGATCGTAGTCCCTCATCTCGAATCTCTGATCGCGGATCAAAGAGTTATTTTAGAGTCGAAAATCTTCAAATTCCTCTTCTCTGACATTTCTATAGGGTCTAGTTGACTGTAAAAACAGCGTAATTGGCTAGTGGCGACTCTAGTCTAATCAATTATCACAACTCACACCAATTTGAAAGCCCTCGAAAGAGGCCAAACCCTGTGGAGGCTATAATTTGTCGCCTCCCATGTGAATCCAACATTTGCAGTTACCCAATCAAGACGGTCGTGATGTGCGTGATGGTCATTTGTTCGTTGCTTAGTTAGAATCAGGGCATCATGGCAAGACGACTGATGGAGGGCGAATCTTCGACAATATGTTCGTTGCTCGATCGAAACTAGGACTTTCGTGGTAAGATGGCCAGCAATGTGACAACTTATTCGTGATCTTGGTCGGAACTAGGCACGTGGTAGGACGGTTGTGGATCGACTATCCATTCCTTGTCTGGTGTGGACCATATTTCATAGCGAAATGGCTAATTGAATCACCCTTAGCACATAGCAGAAAAGCTTCGCAGCCTTTCGTTCAAAACCAAGCAATCTTTCTTGCGATTCAGCGGGATGTTGTGGATGAAGGGCGGAGGGATAAACTAAGAACTAGAAACTAGGGGGGCCCATGCTATGAGAAGCAATGAGGCTAAAGTATAATAAATAAATAAAAAGATAGATGTCTATGGTAAACAGGAAAATAAAGTTTGGCTTAGTTGTATTGGTGTAAGGCCTCAAGCTCTTCTTCAATTGTTGCTGTTATATGCTTCTGAGAGGCGGTGACCTTGCGTAATCTTAAACATCATGAAAGATCTGGACATTTGGATGTGCAAATATACTTGATTCTTTCACATTAAGTAGCCTATTACGTGTGGCCATGTGTACAAGAGAGACTCTCGCTCGAAATCATGCATTGGCCAGAGTCCTTGCATCTCTAGGACTGCCATAGTAGAAAGTGGCTATAGTCTTACATCACTTGGTTGTGACATTGGTAGAGAGCCGACAAAGCTTAGCATTTAATGCTAGATAGAGATATTCCTTTATATAATTATAGCGTTTAATGCTTGAAGAGAGAGAGAGAGAGAGAGAGAGAGAGAGAGAGAGACTTACTTTAATAAGACTCTTCCTTTTTATAAATAGTACTTTTGATAGATCTCTAACATTTAGTGTTCTCTCAAATGAATGTTTCTAACTTCTCTTTGAGTCATCTACACCACATGTGGCACAATTGCCATGTGGTGTCTCTTGGATTGTTTGATATGAGCGCACCAGATCGCTTGTAAACAATGCTTTTGATATGCGAGTACGATTTCACCCATCATTTAACGCGTAGTGCCGACACGTGGTGGTATCTCATTGATCCACGTATGTGTGCTAAAAACAAGTAAAAACAATACTCTCCATGTTTCTTTACATTCGAAAAATGTGAACAAACATTAAATAATAGTTTTTGGCCTTTTTTCTCTCTTCTCCTACTATTCATAGCCACTTTACTATTCATCGATCATTATTCATCGGCCACTAGTCATGGCTCGGCACTATTCATGACCGATGTTATTCCATCAGTTACTATTCCAGATGACACTATTCATTTGGGCAGTATTCACTCGGGTACTATTCATTTGGCCGACAAACACTATTCACTGGTTGATGACACTATTCGAGCAAGCACTATTCATCCAAACATTTTATTATTCATCTGCCTGACGACACTATTCACCCCACAAACTATTCATTTGTCCATTTTTACTATTCATCTGGCTGGTGACATTACTCATCAGCCACTATTCACTCTTTTGTTTAAAATGTGCGAACGACATGATAAGTTGCCCCTCGGTCTATTCGATAACTGTAAAGTAAAGTTGCTGGTACCAGAGGCACTCGAGTCGATCATGCCGACATAATACTGTCCCCTAAGGTATGAGTTTTTTGGGGGGGGGGGGGGGTCATTGGCTGTATGGTTGGCCATTGGTTATCGTTTCTCAATCAGTTTGAGAAACAATGATCTAATTTAATCGGCCATACATTGTTTAAGGCTTCACAATTATTCACATGCTTGCCTTAACTGGAATGAGCGTACTTCAGGCCAATGGTTAATAAGTAATAGTATTATTTTTCAGGACTACTTAGAAATTTCGTGTACTCGTGCATGTATTTAGTTTGCATTCTCATCTATTATAGGAGAGTATACTTGATTTCCAGGCAGTGAGTTATGTTCTCCCGTAAATGGTTGTTGGTGGAGGATCCAAAATCATGGATTGGCAGGTGCTGGGGAGTGATTGGCTTTTAATTAGGGTATATTCTTCTGCACAAGTCTTCCTTGATCTTCTAACTTTTTCTTCTATTTAGATCTTCAAACTATATTGTTGAATTGTTGAACTTCTGGTTGCACAAGTGTCCCACCGAGTGTGCTAAAAAAATGTCTTGACTCTTAATTCAATCAAGTTAGGCTACATGTGTGAGCGAAGGCCTGAATTGGATTTTCGCTTGTGTGAGTAAATGCGCGGGCATGCTAGAGTTTGTTTGACTTAAGGTTAATTGAACTGTTAATGTCCCCTACACCAAAGTGTGTAGATTAGAGACCATACACAAGATGCAGAGTCCTCTCACCCACCTGTATTGTGCTCCATTCAAGTGATTTGTGAAAGGATAGGAGGTAAAACCTTCCAATGAGTTCTCTTTGCCTTGTGATAATAGACGCGAATCTATGGCCTCAAGGACCTTTTTCTTTCAACGTGATTCGCTATCGAAGTTCAACAGTAAAAGATAATGGAGAAATAAGATATAAGATGAAAGTTTTATTCTATGAATGATTTTTACAATAATGGCACTCATGATCAGTTTGAGGGACGATGATTCGTTCGTTGCCTAATTGGGACTCAGCTTCGTAGCGGGACGTTCGTGATGTTCGGGATGGTCATTTGTTCGTTACTCGGTCGGAACCAGGCACCATGGCAAGACAACCAATGGAAGGTGGATATTTGACAATCTGTTCGTTGCTCGGTTAAAATCGGGCTCCATGTCGAGATGGCTGGTGAGGCAACTGCCTGTTTGTGATATTGGTCAGAACCAATCACATGTCGAGACAGTCGTGGATCAACTATCAATTCTTCATCTGGTGTGAACCAAACTTCTTACCGAGATGACCGGTGGAATCGCCTAAAATGTAAAAGAAAATTCCCACAACCTTTCATTTGAAACTGAGCAATCTTCTTTACAATCCAGCGGGATGAAGGGTGGAGGAATCAACTAAAAACTAAAAACTAGGAGCCCTATGCTATGCTTGGTTATATTGACGTGAGGCCCCTGAGCTCTTCTTCGATTGCTGCTTTTATAGGTTTCTAAGAGGCAGGTGGCATTGTGTAATCTCAAACATCGTGAAAGATCTAGATGTTCGGTTGTGCAAATCTCCTTGGTTCTTTCACGTCATGGTAGCTTATCTCGTGCGATCACGTGTACAATAAAGGCTCTTGCTCCAAATCATGCATTGGGTGGAGTCCTCGCGTCTCTGGACCCCCATAGTAGAAAGTGGTTGGAGTCTTACGTCACTTGGTCGTGACATCGGTAGAGAGTTGCTTTTGGCAAAGCTTAACATTTAATGCTAGAAATAGATCTTCCTTAATAGGATTCCAGCATTTAATGCTCGAAGAGAAAGAAAAATTTACTTTAATGAGACTCTTACTTTTTACGGAGAATACTTTTGATAGATCTCTACCAAGTAGTGCTCTCTCAAATGCACATTTCTAACTCCTCTTTAAAGTCATTTACACCATATCTAGCACGACTGCTATGTGACATCTCCTAGATCATTTGATTTTAGTGTGTCAGATCATGTGTAAACAATGCTCTTAATTCGTGAGTAAGATTCACCCATCATTTAGCACGTAATACCGACACATGACAACATTTCATTGGTCTACGTAAGTGTGTCAAAAACGAGTATAAAAAATATGGTCCACCTAAGACTTGAGTCAACTTCATTTTTTGGATCATGCCCTAAAATGAGCTTTCAAAATTGTTGAACGATGTGGATTCAAAGGCACATACATCACTATGAGCCCCATAGTCAGGAGTCTCACCTTATCCACTCCCCACTCACACTCACACTCACACTCACACTCACACTCACGTGGTGAGATATAGCAAAGGGAGACGTTCCATCCTACAACTCTCCGTTGTGTGCAATTTAAAGAACTCCCATTATCGTGAAATCTCACTGTGGTGTGAGTGTGTGAATGTGCGTTGAGGCGATGTGAATGCGTGTGTAAAAACCTAGAATAAAATACTAAACTTATTATCCACATGGGCGGCAAGGATAGCTGTTATCTGATTCATTTAAAATCACGTGATCTAAATGAACGGCAGTGATCATTAAGTGGTGGGGCATATAGAGCGAACCTAGTTAGCATTTAGACGAGGAAAGATGGAAGAGGAGCTCACAGCTGTTACACTCGCGCGGGGAGCGAATTAACTGTTAGCCAGTAAACAGTATAGTGGGTGTTACCCCTACCGTGTGGGGCCTACCTTGATGTATTTGTTGTATATCCATTCCGTTCACCTGTTTTTCCGTCTCATTTTAGGAAGCTATAAAAAATTATAAGAAGATATACATCTCAGGTGGACCACAACAATAGAAAGAGTAATTAATAACCATTAAAAACATTTTTCGGGACACAAGAGCTTTGGATCAATACGATATTTGTAATTTACCTTCATACAGATCTTCATGACATTATCAACAGGTTGGATTGCAAATAAACATTAATAGAATGTTACAATGGGCCCTTTGTAATTTTTAATGGCCAGGCACTCAATCAACACTCTTTCATGTGGTGTGGTCCACCTGAGATTTTTATATATATAAACTTTGTTATCCCATCCTAAAATGGTCTATATAAACGTATGGACGGCGTGGATATATATAAAATCATCTATGTGAGCCCGACGGTAGGGTGACACCCGCTAAGCTGTGACCCGGGTAACACGTAATTCGTACCCATTCGCGCGAATCACCCCGGCATTTCAATCTTTCAGCAGTTCTCCCGCCCGTCAAAGCACTGGATAGTCAGTCGCTGAATACCCACGACTTCCTGGGAAGGGCAATTTCGACCATTCACTGAAAAACCCAGTGGCATTTCCGTACATACCCAAACTTTCTCCCTCCAGCGTTTAAACGCCGTGGCGGAGACGACCACCCACTAACAATCCAAAATCCAAAATCCAAAATCCTAGAAATCCTCTTTCAGATAGAAGAGATTTTCTTTTCTTTTTTTCGTTTCTTTTTTTCGTTTCTTTTCTTGCAAATTCCAAAACCCTACCTTCTTCTTCTGCGATCTCCCTCTCGGAAATTCAAATCAGGGAATTTCAAATCCCATTTCTAAAAGATCCGGAAACGCATCTCGATCTTTCTCCTCTGATTTTGCCCATTTAGCGATGGCGGACGCTCTTTCGATAATACCTGCATCGGTTCTTCGGAACCTCGCTGACAAGCTCTACGAGAAGCGCAAGAATGCCGCTCTTGAGGTGTTTCTGTAATTCCAGTTTTATTTTCTTTTTTATTCTTTTTTTTTTTTTGAATTTGGCGGAGAATGATTTATTATTATTATTATTTTTTTTGAAATTTCAGTTAGAAGGGATTGTGAAGCAGCTAGCAATGGCAAGAGATCATGGTCGGATAACGGCGGTGATAAATCTTCTGACATTGGAGTTTGCACGCTCCCCGCAATCGAATCATCGGAAGGTGCATGGATGGAGGAAGAGTTATCTAAGTAAAATCTCCTTTAACAGTTTTTAGTGGGGCGTGCTCGATCAATCGCTGGATGAATGAGACCGTGCACACTACTGTGGATGGGCCACGGTAATCAAAATTACACGGAGTGGATGATCCCGACTACCAGTTAGTGGACATTATTTTCCCATCAATTGTGAACTATCGACTGTTTCTTGTTTTCCACTGTCTATTTGAATGGCACTGAATGATGGTCAGATCATCTGGTCAGCGTGATTTTTGCACCATAGTTCATCATCCATAGGTATTGCACCCACCAGACAGATGGTTCTGGTCATCTGACCGCTGCTCATGTGGGCCCCACTGAACGATAACAGGGAACAATCTCACTTTTTTTTAATTATTTTTTTAATTATTTTTTTTCGGTTTCTGATTTCTAGGTGCAGTTTTTAGTTCCCTTTCTTAATTTTTAACTTTTAATTTTTTTGTAGGGTGGATTGATCGGACTTGCTGCAGCAGCTGTAGGTTTGGCGACAGAAGCTGCTCAACATCTTGAGGTGAGGAATTGAGCCAAACAGTTGAACGTGTGAATTACAAGTTTTTACAAGTTTATATATATATATATATATAAAGGTTATATTAAGAAGATATCAAAATATATCAACATAATAAGTAGAACATGTTCATCCTATCGAACATAGGTCCAGATATTTTGGGTTGTAACTGCTAGGAGCTGATTCCAGGGTGGTTTGCTGCGCGAGTGTGTGTAACTTCACCAAAGCAAACAAAAGCAAAGAATATGCTTCGAGAGGGGCATCGGCCAAACCAATTATGAGGGACCTCGTCTCACTCCTTTCACAAGAGCTTTGATACGTCATTAGCTTTTGTAGAGAATACAGCTATCAACTTCTAAGACAATAGATATAAAAGTTCCATCTAAGTGTACTTTCCTTCATCTTATTACTTATTGGTGCTACTTCGCAGTTCCCTCAAATGCAATCATTTCTAATTCTACCCTTCCTCATCTTGCCACTCATCCATCTCAACATCTTCATTTCAGCTACACATCCTATGAACATGCTATTCCTTAACTATCCAATATTCTGTCCCATAAAGCATGGGTGGTCTTATTATAGCTATCTTATGAAATTTCCCTTTCAATTTGAGTGGTACACGATGATCACATAAAACTTCAGAGGCATATCTCCATTTCTTCCGCCTACCTTGAAGTCTATGGGCAACATCCTTCTCAATTTCTCCACCCTAATGAATTATTGACCCAAGGTATTGAAAGTCGTCATTTTGGGAAACTTCTGGGTGAAAAATCTTAATAAATTCCTTGTTTTCACTCCTATTGTTACTAAAATTGCACTCTAAATACATGTTTTAGTTTGACCAATTTGAAATCCTTTATATTTTAAAGCATCCCTCCACAAATCTAGCTTCGTGTTTACGCCCTCCCTTGTCTCATCAATCAAAACTATTTCATCTACAAACAACATTCACCATGGGATCTTCCTGCAAATGACTCGTTAACTCTTCCATAACTAATGCGAAAAGTTACAGGCTTAATGCTGACCCTCGGTGCAAGCCCACAGTAATCGGGAACTTGTCTCTCCACTATTGGTTCTCACATTTGTTACCCTCCCTCGTACATATTCTTAATCACGCCAATATATCCTCTTGAAACTCTTTTCTTTCCCAACACCCACTCGATCAACTCTCTAGGGATCCTATCATATGCTTTCACCAAGTCAATAAAGACCATGTATGGATCCTTCTTATTCTTCTTATATTTCTTCATCAATTGTCTAAGTCGGAAATTAACTCTAGTGATGGACATCCCGGGCATGAAACCAAACCGATTTTCTGATACATTCATCTCATGCCTTAATCTATAACAATGGTGTATGCATTTGTACTAGACTATAACAATGGTTCATTACCTTTTTCCAATTAATTAATTAAACATGTGTGTGTGTGTGTGTGTGTGTGTGTGTGTGTGTGTGTGTGTGTGTTTTCCCTTCCGGGCTAGACTATAATAATGTTTCACAACCTTTTTCTAAAATGTGGTTACCCATCCGATACTCGTGACAATGTGGACTGTGCAAATAATGAACCCATCATCGATGGAGAATATACCAAACATTGATGGTTTGGAGCATATTTGTATGGAAACTCCATAGTAATTTCCATGCCGAAACTAGTTTGATGAAAATATGGTTACAATGGAGATGAAGATGAAAGTGCTGAGAATGACACTAATTGACAGTTTGATATCAATTTGGACTTGACTGTTTCACTTTCATCTACTTGGTACTTTTACCTTTAGAATTTGGAAGTTGGAAGTCCAAGCACATGTTTAATTTTTGTAATAGATTCTAATTCTGCCTGTTAGTAGTGCGCTAACTGGTCCCTTGCCCATTTAGAGGATGGGGGTTGATATCAAGTGGGATGCTGTTTTACTTTCATCTATTTGGGACTTTTAGCTTTAGAATTTGGAAGTTGAAAGTCCAATCATATGTTTAATTTTTTTTTGTCTTTAAACAGCAATAGATTTTAATTATGCCTGGTAGTAGTGTGCGAACTGGTCCTATGCCCATTTGAAGGAGGGGGTTGATATCAAGCCGGCAGCCAATCATCAAACCTTTGCCAATAAAATCACGAGATTTCATGTTTGAAATCTCGATCAACGAAATAAGATTCATAAAGTCTACGCAAAGTACTTAGGGAGGAGTCCATGATGATGATGAGGAGGATGATGATTATGAGAAATTATAGCAAATACTGTGAACTCTGCCTGGGAGTGATGTATTGTGCTGATTTCGGACTTGAGTAGAGGGTTGATGTTAGGTAAGTAGTCTACCATTGAACTTTTGCCAAGCAATCTTGAATGGCACAAAAACAAATATCAGGGATGATATATTGGTTGATGTTATGACTGTTATCTACCTATACTTTTTGAAAATTTAAATAATAGTATAATAGTGTTATAAATGTATTTACTTCATATTAAATGTAATTACTATTGACCTATATTTGTGATGCCCTGGAAGGTTGGGCTTGGCAGTGGTCAGGAGACTTGTGCACTCATTGTCCAGTGTTATCCAGTCTAGTGGAGTTTAGTCCCACATCAGCTAGATGAGCTTCCAGAGTCTTGGCTATAAGTTGGGTTCCGACCATAATAGCATCAACGCATTTTGCTTGGTGACAAGCCAGAGCAGAAACAAAGTTGTGTGAGCTTCTGCAAAGCGTACAATATTGATTGCTATGGGGTCGGGGCTGTGACAAATGGTGTCAGAGCCGAGGACGGTGGGGGATTGTGACGCCCTGGAAGGTTGGGCCTGGCAGTGGTCAGGAGGCTTGTGCACTCACTGTCCAGTGTTATCCGGTCCGATGGAGTTTAGTCCCACATCGGCTAGACGAGCTTCCGGAGTCCTCGCTATAAGTTGGGTTCTGACCTTAATAGCATCGACATGTTTTGCTTGATGACGAGCCAGGGCAGAAACAAAGCCGTGAGCTTCGACAGAGTGAACAATATTGATTGCCATGGGGCTAGGGTTGTGACTATATTTTTGGAAAGAAATTAAATATATAGAATATTTAAACTATTCCAAGCCTTATTTTGGCCTGCATTTTTTTGGGGAAAAGCTTAATCTATTCCGAGTTATATATAGTTGTGCCGGAGGATAGTATTACTTGATAGCCGTGACCCTACTTGCTTGCTCATGGGGTATGCTTGTAATAGTTGCGCAAGGTGGTTAAATAAATTTGACAAACATTCATCGTCCTCCTCAAAGCTTCTTACTTCTTCCTATAACGACTCTCCTTCAAATTCAGTGTTAAGAGGCAGACAACTCTTCCCCAACATGTAGAACTTGTTCTTGCGTGATTCACAAATGCTAGGTAGACGATCATGTCCAACTCAATAGAATGTGTGTGTGTTGCATGGCTCACCTGAGCCTCACTTAAAATGAATGAGTTATGCCTAGGGACTTTTTTCCCATTCAGTTCTTGTAAGAAGTTTTAATTATCAAGAGATAGTTTCAAATTTCAAAAAAAGCATCCATTCTTACATTTTGGGGTGTGAACCTACTATATTGAACACATTTTTGGTAACTTTCCAGGTGTCCACTACACCTACATCCTCTTATCAAGAGCCTTCATGTCAAAAGACTTTCATTTGCCAGTCACCACCTCATCTCCTTCATCTTCCTTCTGCTCTATAACATCCATGGCAAAAAAAGTGGGTTTTGCTAGGGCTTTACCTTTATTATATGTCAGCTAAAGCCAAAATGTGTGTGTGTGTCAGGGCTTTACCTTTATTATATGTTGGCTAAGCCCAAAATGTGTGTGCACGCGCGCGCACGTTCGCGTGGGTGGGTGTGGGTGTGTGTAAAACAAATCGCCCATTACATTTGAATACAACTAAAGAAGGTAAAAATGAAAAGTGATGGTTTACCCCTCTTCCGATATTTTCCAAACTGGTCCTTTTTTTTTAAGAAATGAAAAGAAACTTTAAAAAATAACAACAACAAAAACAAAACAAAAAAGAAAAGAAAAGAGAAACTATACAAACCTCACCCAGAAGCTTACCCACAACAGACTGCATGGAAACAGCCCCACAGAGACGATAGAACCCCCCCAAACAGGCCTGGAGGAGGCCCACTCGGAAATACAAACGAAGACCTGACTTGAAATAGTCATAGTGACATGAGACTCATTGCTAAAAGTCCGGCTATTTCTTTCGAACCAGATGGACAAAAGAAACTCAAGCAAGGCCAATCTCCATCTTCGATTACCGAGCAACTCCCGTCTCCCATGCCAAGCCCTGAACAAAGATACAATCGACCTTGGCATCTCCCAAGAAATGTTCTCCCTTTCGAAAATTCCCAACCACACAATCCTAGCAAGTGAACAATGTAAGAAGAGACGACCCACCGTCTCCTCTGCCTCCATGTAAAGGTAACACCATGTTACGTTTTCGAAGATTAACGATTGTCAGGATCTTGTTCTTCCCTACCAACCAGGTGAAGGTTGCTACGTTAGGAGGGGCTCCATAAGACCAAATTAAAACTATATGAGCACACTTTCCATTGTGTCCATCCTGGGAAAGCCGTTGGTACAAAGATTTGACGGAGAACTTTCCAAACTTCCCAAACTTCCACACCAAAGTGTAGGCCGCATTCGTATCCAGCTTCACCCCCTGCAAATGAGATAACAAGTGTACCAAGTCATCGAATTCGGAATCACTAAGGTTTCTATGACATGGAGGAGTTCACACCCCCGCACTAGACTGGCAAGCAACCTGTCGAAACATTATCCAAGGGGCATAAAGTAGCAAGATTCAAGAAAGAGGCCTGGAGCGAGAAATCCTCGCACCAAACATCATCCTCAAATCTCACTTTGGAACCATTCCCAATGACGAAACTAAAATCTTCCTAATGATGAGCAATAAAGGGAAGACTCTTTGTTCCGCCAGCCCAAAGGAGAGAGGCCATATTTGGTGGTAATAATTTCCATCCACATAGAGTAGCCTTCTACTACAAATTTCCAGACCCATTTACCTAAGAGAGACAAATTCACATCCTCCAGATTATAGATCCCCCCCCCCCCCCCCCCCCCCCCACCCCCAGTCATAAGGTCTACAGACTTTAGTCAAATTAAGCTAATGGAATTTCACATAAGAAATCTCTCCTGAGTTTATCCATACGGTCAATGATTGATTTAGGGCATCAAAACAACAATAAAAAGTATAAGGGCAGGTTGGAAAGAGAGGATTTGATCAAGGTTAATCTACCCCCAAGGGAGATTAACTTGTTTTTCTAGGGATTTACGTTCCATTTGCTCGACAACTTTATCCCAAAGACGCTTCGGAGGCTTCCCCAAATAGAGAGGAAGGCCCAAATAGGTTGAGGGAAAAGAACCAACTTTACAATCAAAGATCCTAGCCAACCTTGAAAGAAGATCCTTGGGTATGGATTCCCAACATTTCCGATTTGGAGAGATTCACTTTTATTCTAGAACTCACCTCAAACCAGCCCACAAATAGCCCTCATATTAGTCACCATAGAAGCCTTAGTTTTGCAAAACAAAATAGTATCATTAGCAGACTGAAGATGGTTTATCGGAAAAACCTTTAAAAAGACTCACGGACTGACCTCTACTCAACAATCTACTCAAGGCTTTTGACACAATTACGAAAAGAAAGGGTAAAAACGGTCCAAATGAAGATCCGTTTAAGAGAAGATTTGAAATAGCCAAATGAAGATCCGTTTAAGAGAATCGAGAATTTTGCTGATGAAATGCAGCAACAAATCCATTTTCTCCAAACAATCCCAAATCCCTTTATGCCTAGAATATATTCCAGAAATGACCTAGTTAATGTGATCATACGCCTTTTCCGTATCGAGTTCAAAGACAATCCCTTTAGACTCAACTTTAAATTGAGAATCAACGCATTCATGGGCAATTAAAGCATTGTCCAAAATTTGCCGACCCAACACAAAAGCTCTTTGGAAAGTGGAAATAATCTTGGATAGCACACCTCTCAACCTCTGGCTAAGAATTTTCGATAAACTCTTATTACATGGATTTGTGAGGGGGAGTATTGAAAGGTTGATAGTGTAATAAGGCCCATAGGGCCCATTCACATTTTTACCATTATAAATAAGAGTAGAGGGCTAGAGTTTCAGTAAATCCTAAGCATCTCACGTTCTTGTTATCTCTCCTCTCCCTCTCTCTCTCTCAATTATTTCTTTCTTCCATCTTTATTCTCTTTCTTTTTCTTCTTCTTCTCATAGGCCCTCAAGATTATCAAAATGTAGATGTTTAACACTTCTCTCCTCAAGCAAGTAGCGTAAGGAGTGGGTTTGAGTTGGTAATTTGGCCACAAGCATTTTTATGTCATCTATGATGGGGAAAATAAAGATGGCTGGTCCTATCTGAAGAAGATCGGAATAGAAGGCTGGCGCTATTAATGGAGTTCTCAAAGTTTATCAAAAGACGAAATAATGTGGAGACAGAGATCGAGAGCATTGTAGCTTAAACAAGGTGATAAGAGTACAACCTTTTTTCATGGGATCACTTGCATTAGGGCTAAAACCAATCATTAACAGACTTTCGGCCTATTAGCCTTATTGGAAGTTCATATAAAATTCCAACAAAGGTGCTGGCGAATAGATTCAAGTTGGTGATTTCATCGATTATATAAAAAATCTAGGTGCTTTTGTGGCAGACATGCAGATTCTAGATATTGCACTGCTAGCGCACTGAATGCATTGATTCAAAATACAAGGAAGAAAAGGGTTAGTGTGAACTAGATATTGAAAAGGAGTACGATCATATTGAGTGGGGCTTCCTTCAGTATATGTTAAGAACTTTGGGATTTGCAGGAAAATGGATTAGTTGGATGATTGAATGCGTCTCTTTAGCATCCTTCTCGGTCTTTGTGAATGTCTCTCATAAGGGGTACTTCAAAGCTTTGTGGGGCTTAAGACAAGGGGATCCACTCTCTCCATACTTATTTATCGTGGTGGCGAAAGCTCTTAGTGGCATGCTATCCAAAGGCCAAGAGGCAGGTCTCATTTGAGGTTTTCGAGGGAGTCCGAGTGGGATAAGACTATCTCACTTTTAATTCGTGGATGACACACTCTTATTTTGTGAAGCGGATGAAGCCATGGTAGATAATTTGCGGAAAATTTCGGGATGTTTCGAAGTGGTTTCAGGGTTAAAAATTAATTTTACAAAGAGTGAAATGCTTTGCATAGGCCTCTCTAAGGAAGAGTTATCTGCCCTTGCAAATGTCTTTGGATGCGGAATAGGATCTCTCCCATCGACTTACTTGGGGCTCCCACTGTGTGTAGGCAGAACTCTGAAGCATTTGAAGCGAGGTAATAGAGAAATTTAAATGGGTTGTATTACTCTCTCTATTAATACAACCCACCAACCCACCTTGATGAGAGTAATACAACCCACCAATGATAAGTGCCAATCAACTTCAATGCTAGCTGTCTCTACATGTGCATGAAGCTTTTGTAGAGAGAGAGAGAGAGAGAGAGAGAGAGAGAGAGAGAGAGAGAGAGGAGCTAAAAAATGTTACCCTCTACTTTGCATATTTACAGACAAACCCCTACATAATGAGAAAAATTTTCTAACACTCCGCCTCAAGTTGGTGTATAATATCTGTCATACCTAACTTGCCAGACACGTCTTATAGCACAAGAGAACTGAGAGCCTTATGTAAAAATATCTGCTAGTTGTTTTGTTGATTTGACAAATGGTGTACTCAACATGCCAAAAGAAATCTTCTCCCGAATGAAGTGAATATCGACCTCAATATGCTGGGTCCTCTCATGGAGAATTGAATCAGAGGCAATATGTATAGCAACTTGATTATCACAATAAAGTGGGCTAGCAGAGGGAATGGAGAATCCAAGTTCTACCATTATGGATCTCAACCACAAAATTTCACATGCCCCATGAGCTATAGCTCGCTATTCTGCTTCTGCACTTGGTCTAGACACAACGGATTGTTTTTTGCTTCTCCAAGTCACCAAGTTCCCTCCAACGAATGTACGATAGCTAGAGGTAGATTTTCTATCTGATGGGCAACCTGCCCAGTCAGCATCAAAGTACCTAATAATATCAACATGTCCATGATTAGCATAGAGAATGCCACATCTTGAGCATGGCTTCAAATATCACAAAATACGATACATTGTATCTAGATGAGATGACCTTGGTGAATGCTTGAATCTGCTGACAATATCAACTGCTTGAGTAATGTCTGGTCTCGTGATAGTTAAATAGATCAACTTGCCAACCAACCTCTGGTACATACTTGGATCAGTTAGAATATCACCTTTAGATGCATGTAATGAGTACTTTTGATCCATTGGAGATGAAGCAGGACGGGCTCCAAGTTTGCCAGTCACTCAGTAGATCAAGAGTATACTTCCTTTGAGATATGAAGATGCTCTTGGATGTACGGGTAACTTTAATTCTTAAGAAGCATCGTAGAGGACCAAGATCCTTAATGTCAAACTCCTTGCTTAGCATCTACTTGGTATATTCAATAAATTCCAAGTCATCCCTAGTGATGATAACATCATCCACATACATGAGGATGATGGTGTGACCCTCTTGCCGAGTATGAATAAACACAATGTGATCTGACTGACATTGCTTGAATCCAAACGAGAGAACCACAGAACTAAACGATGCAAACCACACTTTTGGAGATTACTTAAGGCCATAGATGGCCTTTTTTCAACTTGCACACTTTCCCTGTCTCTCCCTTAAGTTGAAAACCAGGCGGAAGATCCATATACACCTCTTCAGTAAGGTCACCATGAAGAAAGTCATTCTTGACGTCTAGCTGAAATAACGGCCAAGAGAGATTCGTCACCAAGGAAATAATTAGACGAACAAAATTTAACTTGGCAACGGGAGAGAATGTCTCAGTATAATCCACGCCATAGTTCTGAGTGTAACCCTTAGCAACCAGGCGAGCCTTGTACCTTTCAATTGAACCATCCATCTGATACTTTATAGAGTACACTCATTTACATCCAACGATATGCTTTCCCACGGGTAAGGGGATAAGGTCCCAGGTGCCATTCTTATCCAACGCAACCATTTCGGCCGCCATTTCATGCCTCTACTCAGGGACTACAATAGCCTCAAGAACAGATTTAGGAATAGAAGAAGAAGGAATAGCAGTAAGGAAAGCATGATACAATGGAGACACAATGACATAAGAAAGCAAATTAGAGATAGGATGCAAGGTTGGATGATGACTACGAGTGCGAGATGCCACAAGTGATGATGATGGAGAAATAGGGTTGAGGGAGTTACCTGAGGTAGGAAGAGAAACTACCGGTGGTGCAGGTGGTGGCCTCGACTTCCGATGAACATAGGTAAGTATCTGCTTAGGTGCCGCCGCAGAAATAGCAGGTGGAGCATCAACCAAAGGCATAGGCAAAGAGACTTGCATGTCAGTAACATCCACGGAATCAGATACAGAGAAGAAACAACAGTTCTTAAAAAAAGGTGACATCCATGGAAACATAAATTTTTTTAGAACATGGATCATAACACCTATGGCCTTTGTTCTGAAGAGCGTAACTAATAAATACACACTTGATTGATCGATTATCTTATCTCTCTTGGGGCTCAGTGAGTGAACAAAACAAACACAACAAAAAACCTTAGGAGGAATAAGAAAGAGAGGACAATTAGGTTTGAGCGTATGAAATGGAGTTTTACTATTTAAAACACATGAAGGCAAGCGATTGATTAAGTAGCATGATGTCAAAAGAGCAACAGACTAGTGTAACTTAAGAACCTTCATACCAATCAAAAGTGAACGAGTCACCTCAAGAAGATGACTGATTCTTGCGCTCAGCCACCCCATTTTGTTGGGGTGTGTAAGCACAAGAGAACCGACGAAGAATGCATGTTCTTGAAGATAAGAGGTAAAAAATTTCGATGCATATCCCCATTATCAGAATGAATTGTTTGAATATTACAATCATATTGTGTTTTGATCCTTTGATGGAATGATCGAAACAAGTGTGAAAGTTCATCACGCCGCTTCATCAAGTATACCTAAGTAATACGGGAAAAATCATCAATAAAGATAACAAAATAAGAAAAACCATCAAGAGAAATAACTGGACTAGGACCCCAAACATTATAATGTATTAAAGCAAACATTTTATTAGTACGTTGTGCAACAATCGGAAAAGTAGTTCGAACATGTTTGCTAAACTGACACGCTTCACATCGAAGAGACACATCATCCAACTTATTAAATGCATGAACTAAAAAACATAAAGTTTGAAAAGACACATGACCAAGATGTGTATGGCACAATGCAACAGACGCATTTCGAGACTCTAAAGTACTAGAAGCAGAAACAAATGAAGAAGATGGAGCAGAAACACTATCAGGCATTAGTAGAAAGCTACCCTTGACGCAAAAAGTAGAGACCACCATGCTCATAGTCCACACTAATAGTCTTCGTATTCAAGTCCTGAAAGAGACAATAAGATGGAAAGAAAATCACACAACAATTTAAGGCTTTAGTGAGACTACTAACAGAGATAAAATGTGCACTAAATTTAGGAACATAGAGGACATTAGCTAAGGTGAGAGAAGGAGAAAAAGGGACAAAACCAATATATTCCACTGGTGTGGAGGTTTCGTTAGCAAGACGAATTAGATGATGGCAATCAACGGAACTGGAAGGGATAAGACAACTATGCTCACTAGTCATATGATCTGAGGCTCCCGAATCAATAATCCAGGTCGCAGGAGATGAAGAGGCATGAAATGCGGTACTTGTGGTTGCAATGAAGGAGGAGGTAGAAGGCTCTTAGGCAGAAAATGCAGAAGGTGCTGATTGGGCCTGAAGTGTATGGAGTTGCTGAAGATCGAGAACATCAGCCCGAGTCATGGCGGTAATATCTGTCTGATCTAAAGTGAGATGGATCAAGAGAAAGGCCACTAAGAATATCAGATGTGGCTCCAACCTCATTAGAAGTCGCAGTATAAGCAACAAGGCGACCATGTAATTAAAACCCTTGTCCCGAGTGTGTCCAGATCGATTGCAATAAGTGCACATAAATCTCCCTCGGCCACGACCACGTTCTCTGCTGAAGGCCTCTCGAGTGTCCAAAGCCACTACTGTGACTCTTAGATGGAATAGTGGTAGATTTAAAGGCAGTCCTCTCTTGGGTGAGAACTAATGCTGTCATCACCTGTCTGCGTGCCTCCTCAGTATGAACGATGGAATAGGCTGTCTGGAGTGAAGGAAATGGATTGCAGTAACCAACTGAGTTTGCAGTACCTCATACCCACTATTCAGGTCTTGCAAGAACTTATAAGTTTTGTCTTCATCTTTCCGAGTCTTCATGATTTCTGCACTAAGACTCTCCGGTAGTTCACTCAGTGGCTGTAGGTGGCTTAACTCCTCCCAACAGCCTTTCAAGGCCCTAAAATACTCATTAACAGACATATTCTCCTGAGTGAGAGAGTAAAGTTCCAGTAGTCAACTAGAAGATGTGAGGCTTATTGGAAACAGTCCCATAAGTATCATTCAAAGGCTTCCACAGATCAGATGTAGTCTAATAAAAGAAGTAAGCATGAGCAATACCGAGCTCCATAGAATTGAGAATCTAGCCCATCACGATGGCATTCAAAGAATCCCACGCATCTATCTTTATAGAGCCAACAAATGGTGAAGTGGAAGGTCTTTTGGAAGTGCCAGTGAGAAATCCAATCTTTTCCTTTCCAATAACATACATTCGGACAACCCAGAACCATAAAAGAAAGGTACTCCCATTGAACTTGGTGGAAATAATGGAGAAAGGTCCCTCGGAATAATGGCCAACAGCCTTGGGATCCATAGATATATGAAATCACGGATAAAACAACACTAACAAGAGGTACAAATCATAAAAGGGTCGCGTGATTATACACCGAACAAATGGTGTATATGTAGTGCCCCCAAAAAGGGAAAAACAGTCCAACTGGCTCCTATGTTTGACCAAACCATCATGTATATGCATTGGATTTGCTTGAAACCACTTCCGATGTGTAGATCATCTAAAAACGGTCCAAACAATATAGGTTTTGTACATAAAAAAACCCTTGAGTAAGAAGAAATCTGAAGAATGGACGATAGGTGGCCAGTTTTTAGAAAAAACTTAGAAAATGTAGGAAAAATATCAAACGATCTAAAAAAATTGAGGAAAAATCATCATTAAGCTCCTCTCATTCGGCCGCACCAAGGGATATAGGATTTGACCTAACCTGATCGTACGACTGACGTCAGCAGGGGTATGGGATGGGAAACTTACCCTCTTCGACTCATTGAGATCCTCTTTTAACCTTGGTTGCAACTTGGCTTTGATACCATGAAGCTTTTGTAGAGAGAGAGAGAGAGAGAGAGAGAGAGAGAGAGAGCTCAAAAAACATTAGCCTCCTATTCTGTCTTATTATCTTTTTATATGTAGGGTTTTCCCTATTTATGAATAACATCCTAATAAACACAAAATTACACATAGGAGCCCTACTTTGCATATTTACAGATAAACCCCTACATAATGAGAAAAATGTTCCAACATGCACAACATACAATCTTGTCATTTCCCTAAGGTGGTTATCAAAGAGAATCTTCCTTTGGTTGATCCACTTTGCAAAACATAGATCCACACTTACCCTAAACTTGTGTTCCATCATCATCATCTAAGCCTTATACCAACTAATTGGGTCTGGTACACGAATCCTGCTTCGTCATTCCTCCACTTCATGAAGGACTATATCCTCAGTTCAACCATGGATCATCAAGTCTTTTCTTTCTACTTCCACGCATGTCCTACCCTTCAGCATTTTAGAGCCATCGATCTGAACCAACTCACTCCTAATTAGTGCAATTCTTGGTCTCCATTGCACATGGAAAAACCATCTACTCTACTTTCTCTCATCTTATTACCTATTGGTGCCCACTCCTAAGTTCCCTCAATGCATTCATTGCTAATTATCCTTCCTCGTCTTGGCACTCATTCATCTCAGCATCCTCATTTCAGCTATACTCATCCTATGAACATGTTGTTCCTTAACTGTCCAACATCCTGTCCCATGAAACATAGCTAGTCTCATAGTTAACCTATGCAATTTCCCCTTCAATTCGATTTGTATGTAGTGATCATAGAGAACTCTAGAGGCACTTATCCACTTCATCCACCTGGCTCTAATATCTACAAGTAACATCCTTCACAGTCTCTCTACTCCTATTGTTACTAATGTTGCATCCCATATACTCTAATTCAATATTAGTTTTAAATCTCGAGGGCTTGTTCTGATGGTTGAGAAAGAAAATAAAAGAAAAAAATTGTAATGATTATCTAATGATGATTTCTTTAGATTCCCATGAGCATGGATTCCCATGGACTCCATTTTAGGGTTCTTGTTTGGATAACTAGTGGAAATCCAAATAAAGCTCTAACAAAGTCACCTTGTATTTCATGTGTGAGAATCTAAATATGGTGTTTGGGTAATGATTGCATTTTGAAATACAATATTTCTTTGCTATCAAAACATGGTGAAATGTCCTGCCATGGGAGAACCAGAGAAGTCATCCATTTTCTTTTCTTCCCTTTTCTTTTCCCATAATCCAAACAAGCCTTTAGATTCTAAAGCATCCCTCCATAATCCCACCTTTGTGTTTACCCCTTTACTTGTCTCATCAATCCAAGCTATCTCATATGCAAACCACATACGCCACGAGAGACCTTTTCCTGTAAATGCCTCATCAGCTTGTTCATAACCAATGCAAAAAGATACGCACTCAATGCTGACCCTTGGTGTAAGCCCACGATATTTTAAAATTCACTTGTCTCTCCAGTAGTACTCACATTTTGTTCCCAATGACACAAAGTAAAAAAGACTACGGTTGTGTTGCTGACTTGCAGGCAACTCTCCAAGATGTTGGAGAGTTGACATGTGAATTGAGTGTTCGAGAACCAAGTTGAATTACCGAATAATGATCCAGGCTTTTAGGTTTCATATTGTTCAATGTTCATGGTCACTGTGAGCATTCTAAAACTGTTTCTATTTTGCATTTTGATATTAAAATCACCACAATTTCCAGGTTTTCGGGCAAGCTTATCTTCAAATCGTGATGTCTCAAGTAGTTTATTTATGCTGGGTCATTTCTCTTTCTTTCTTTTCCTGGATATTCTATTAATAATTTATTTCTTTTGGATGTAACCTGCAGCAAATTGTTCCACCAGTTCTTAATTGCTTTTCTGACCAAGATAGCAGGGTGCGCTATTATGCATGTGAAGCATTGTATAACATAGCAAAGGTGAGGGTGGATAGTTTTTATTTTTTGGATATGTTATTCCCAATATTCTATTAATAATATATTCACTATGGTGGGGCCTAACCAGTCTAAACTGTTGTGCAGGTTGTAAGAGGAGAGATCATTGTCTTCTTCAATCAGATATTCAATGCTCTCTGTAAGCTCGCAGCAGATTCAGATGCAAATGTGCAAAGTGCTGCTCATCTTCTAGACCATCTTGTAAAGGTAAAATACTGCCATACTTTTTAATTAACTCATAGATAGGGTCGTGGTGATACACTAGTGTGCTTTGGTGACATCTCAGGTAACTGCGTTTATACCTGGTGTAAAGGAACTCATCTATATGGTTGCTTCGTGCCTAGAGGTTTCCCTGGCAACTGCTCCTCAATGACCCTACATTGCTTGCTCACCCTTTGGGGCATGCATGTAATGTTCAGGCTGGGGACCAATACTGAGCAGGACTATGTTGGTATGTGAGTGGTGTCAATGGGAGCCTCTGCCAAGGTGGTTTTCAATTGCCAGGGTAAAATGGGAAGGTTGATGTCTGGTGGGCAGCCAATTGTAAAACATTTGCGAATCTACCACTTTAAAGCCAACCCCAAATTGCTGGGAGAAGCTAAGATGATGATGGTGATTGGATTTTGTCAATTATCTTATGAAAACATACCTTCAAATTTTAATTCTTTCACATTATTAACCAGGATATTGTAACTGAAAGCGACCAATTCAGGTGCACCATCTTGTGTCTACCTTATGTGTTTGAGTTATAAAGCAAAAACTTCAGCATACAAAAATTGAAGTTGGATAATATGCTTGTATGACTTACTCTTTGGTCTCGATTCTTTTTGCAGCATTGAAGAATTTATACCACTGCTAAGGGAGCGCATGAACGTTCTAAATCCTTATGTCCGCCAGTTTTTGGTTGGCTGGATCACGGTATTGGATAGTAATCCTGAAATTGACATGCTTGGTTTTCTTCCAGACTTTCTTGATGGTATGCCATCATTACAAATAATACTTCCTTTGAGCGAATTGTTGTTCTTTTATTGGAAATTATGACTGGCTTATGAGACATCAAATTTGTCAGGTTTGTTCAACATGCTAAGTGATTCTAGCCATGAAATACGGCAACAAGCTGATTCTGCACTTACTGAATTTCTTCAAGAGATAAAGAACTCTCCTGTAAGATTTCCATTCTCTATGCAGGGTACACTTTCTTTGGTAATTGTAAAGAAGCTCGCTTGTGAGTGCTATTTTTTCTTGAAAGCCTTCTACCAAAGGTCCTCGTTTTTTCTTTAGCTTCTTTAACCTATTTGGGAATTTCCAAGATGGTGTTGGTTTAGTTTAGACTAAGATTGGAAACTTGAGAGATGGACTTGATTCCGTGAGCTACAAAATTTAAATTTTGGGGAGTTAACTCAGTAACTTGGATGAGTTAGGATATTTTTCTGATATTGGATAGTATTATACGAGGAAATTTAGGGAAAAAAAGTTGAAAAAGGTCAATTCATGTTCCCTATTCCTTTTCCATTTCATAGAGAAGTCGAAAGAAAACCTCATCGACCTCATCATGATCATCTAAGCCTTATCCCAATTAATTGGGTTTGGCTTAAAGAATACCTCTAAAATGTAATTAATTTTCTTCATCTTTTTCTTTCTTTTGTACAATTGAAAGCCCCAAATCAACAGTGGAAAAAGTCCCAAATTCTAAATCTATCTCTATCAAGAAGCCCAAGCATTTATGGTTTGCTAAAAAAAGATTAACGACAACACTCTTTTGGGTATTAACGTTTGTGAAGCTTACCTGTGTTTTCCATTTGTTGCTGGAGTTCTCCCGCACCTTTGGCCATTGATTGTATGAATTCTTCAGTGTTGTCTTGTCCTTAATCCTTTTGTCAACAGAACCCTAATCCTATAGTTGAAACTCAAAATTTGAATACACTTCTAGTCAAAATATTTGAACTCACTAGTTGAAAACTGCCAAAAGTTAGGGCAAAAGTTTAAAATGCATTGCATTACTTGACTTGAATGAATCTTTGGAACTGGTAAACTTAACTGATTTGCAATTTGGAGAAGTTTCCTCAAGTGAGTTGGGTTTCTACAAAAAAAAAAAAAGTAGAATGAATCGGGCAAGTTTCCTTTAACTTGTGTCAATCCCCTAGTCATTTAATGGTAAAACTTGATCGAGTGTTCTCCATTCCCATATAAACTAAGCCTCTTGACATTTTTTTAAAGAGTGATGGAAAATTTTATTAAAGACCTGCAAAAGCAGTAAATAATACAAAAAAGGAAAAGGAAAAACTGCCGGGAGCCGAAAAGGCTACTGGCTTACAAATAATTACGTGATAGGGATTTCCAATCAGAAACCAACAATCTGACCACCTCTACAACTTCTGGCTTACAAATAATTACGTGATAGGGATTTCCAATCAGAAACCAACAATCTGACCACCTCTACAACTTCTTCGACGGAGTGGGAGGAATATCCTCCTACTGTTCCTTTCACCCCAAATCGCTGAAAGCGTCAGCATCCAGCTAAATCAGTCTTACCTTCCCCTGGTACCCCCATGCCATGCATATAACAAATCCCTACAAAAAAGGAAAAGGAAAAACTGCCGGGAGCCAAAAAGGCTACTGGCTTACAAGCGATTACATGATAGCGATTTCCAATCAGAAACCAACAATCTGACCACCTCTACAACTTCTTCGACGGAGCGGGAGGAATATCCGCCTACTGTTCCTTTCACCCAAATCGCTGAAAGCGTCAGCATCCAGCTAAATCAGTCTTACTTTCTGATGCAGGACAACCCTAAATATGATGCATGCTCATGAACACAACTATTCAGCGGAAGTAAAAACAATAATAATAATGAAATCTAGCATTAATCATCATAAACTAAGAAAAACAGAAAGGAAACATGCAATGAGACGGGCCATCATCACAACCATGGAGTGTGGGATTCAATTAGTGCCTAGGTTGGATCCGGCGAGGGATGGAACCTCCCGATCTTGCATGGCGTTACCCAATCGATCAATGATGATCACTAGTTCGAAGAACCAGGAGGTTTCTCGGATTAGGGATTTGAGAATTTGGGGGTTTAGGGTTTGGATCGATTCTTAAGGTTTAGATCGTGGGGAATAGCAGAATAGAAGTTTAGAAGGATAACAATAGGAGATAAAATACCTGGAAGAATTTGGAGGGGCACCAGAAGAAATCAGAAGAAGAAGATCAAGGAGAGAGAAGAAACACCATGAGAGAGAGAGAAGAGAGAAGCCACCAAAAAGGTTTGTCTTTTCATTAATAATCAACTAATCACGTTATTAGGGCTTAGCCCACTTAAATAAGCAAGAAGAAAACATAAAAGTACCAAAATACCCCTAAAACATTGGTAAAAAACAACTAAAAAAAAACAGTTCGTATGTTGGTGGGGCGCCCCGTGACCAGTTTGGCTGGGCGCCCGGCTAAGACAGAAACTGTCCAGCAATGGAAACTGAAAATCTGTTGAATTTCGGGCGCCCGGTGCCAAATTTGGCCGGGCGCCCGACCACCTTCAGAAAAGCATTTTTCTATACTTTCAGTCGGGTCTTCTTTCATCCTACACACGTGTCTTCTATGTTCCAAATCACGTGCGTAGGGTCTTCAATGCTCCTCAATCATCGCCTAACCACAAGGATGGTACTTGTGGGTAGCGCTTTCTTCGTTGGTACACTTGAAATGGTCTTGTGTCCTCATCACTTTCCCCTCGTACCCCCATGCCATGCATATAACAAATCCCTACAAAAAAGGAAAAGGAAAAACTGCCGGGAGCCGAAAAGGCTACTGGCTTACAAGCGATTACATGATAGGAATTTCCAATCAGAAACCAACAATCCGACCACCTCTACAACTTCTTCAAAGGAGCGGGAGGAATATCCGCCTACTGTTCCTTTCACCCCAAATCGCTGAAAGCGTTAGCATCCAGCTAAATCAGTCTCACCTTCCCCTTGTACCCCCATGCATGCATACAACAAATCCCAAGCTGATCCTGGCATGACCTAGTGATCCCGAAAAACAACTACAAAATAGTTCCAAATCTTAAACGTGAAAGGACAGAAGATGAACAGATGGCTGATGGACTTAGAGTCTTAATTAAACATGCAGCACATGTTTGGAATAACCAAAGATCCCTCCTGGAGATTGTCTATCGTTAGAACCTTCTTTCTCCCCACCAGGTGAAAGTTGACACTTTGGGTGGTGCACCATAAAACCAAAAATGATATGCGTACGCTCCTCAGTTCACACCATACTCATTCCAAATCAACTTGTAGAAGGATTTGACCGAGAATTGGCCCGAGTTATGCTTCCTCCTCACTACATAATCTGCCCCACCTGGAGGATGAACATGCTGCAAACGGGCTAAAAGGACTACAAATTCATTAACCTCACTATCCAAAAAGCTTCTTTTGCAAAGACGAGCCCAAGAAATAGACAAGCTACAAACGGAGTAGCAATCCACCACTTTAAGACCTCTTGATGGGGCAAGGTTAGCCATATTAGGGAAATCGAGCTGCAGTGGAGAGTCACCACACCAGGTATCCTCCCAAAATCTTACTCTAGAGCCATCACCCAGGGAGAATGAAATGCCTCGCCAAACCTCCGATTTAATAATTGACACTGATATCCAGGTGTGGGAGGCCCTATACAAAGAATATTTCTTTTCTCATGTACCCTCCTTAAGGCCGTACTTGCTAGCAACAATCTCATGCCAAAAGGATCCTTCTTCTGTACCAAAATGCCATAACCATTTATCGAGAAGGCTGACATTCAGACTTCCCAAGTCTCACACCCCCGCCCCTCCTTGATCCACAGGTTTGCAAACCTCATCCCATTTCAACAAATGGAACTTGAATCCTTCATTGGAACCTCTCCAAAGAAATCCCTTCTCATCTTGTCCAATCTTTCCCTGACTGCCCGAGGGTACATGAATAGCGACATAAGGTATAGTGGCAAGTTGGATAAGACTGATTTGATGAGAGTAATACGACCGCCTAGCGGGAGATAACGACTCTTCCACTTAGATAGCTTCCTTTCGAATCTCTCAACCACCTTATCCCACAAGTGATTGGCTGGTTTGCCTGTACATGAGGGAAGGCCTAAATAAGTGGAGGGAAAGGAACTAACTTTGCATCCAAAAATTGATGCTAGATATATAACTTCTTCCTCAGGTAAAATGAATTCCCAACATTTCGCTCTTCCCGACATTAATCTTCAACATTGACATCGCCTCAAAGCATGTAACCACTTTCCACATATTGTCAACTATGAATGAGTCCGCTTTGAAAAAGAATCATATCTTTAGTAAATTGAAGATGCGAAATCCGATCACCCATTCTAGACACGGAGAAACCTTTAATAAGGCTAGTGTTTTGGCCTTTAGCAAGCATGTGACTGAAAGCTTCCCCTGATAATAAGAAGGAGATATATAGAGAGAGGATCCCCCTGGCCTAACCCTCGAGATGCTTTAAAGAAACCCTTTGGAGATCCATTCACAAGCATTGAAAAAGAGATTGGACACAAGCTTGGATCCATTTCCTCTACATCTCCTTGCAACTCAATCTTCCCAATATGTAGTCCAAAAACTCCCATTTAATGTGCTCGTAGGCCTTTTCAACATTGAGTTTACAAATAATTCCCCATTTTTTTTCTTTAAAATGAGAGTCAATACACTTGTGAGTAATAAGAGCGCTATCCATAATTTGCCCTCCATCCACAAAGGCCCCATGATTGGGAGAAATAATTTTCCCCAATACGGCCTTGAATCTTGAAGCAAGAACTTTGGCCAGAATTTTGTACGGTACCCCCCTATTAGACTAATAGGTTTGAAATCTTTTAGCCCCTTCACGCCTTGTATTTTCGGAATTAGAACAATGAAGGAGGCTCCCAATTTTGGGGATAAACGATCCACGCGAAAAATTCCTTGACGAAATCCTTCACATTGACTTTAACGACATTCTAGAAGACTTGAAAGAACGCAAGAGGGAAGCTGTCGAGCCCGGGCACTTTATCTCAACCCAAACTATCCAAAGCTTCTTTCACTTTCGCTTTGGAAAAGGCCTCTCCAACCATTTGACAAGGTCTTCCAGGATGCTGTCAAAATGGAGCTCATGTAATCTTGACCCGTTCCAATAGTCTTTAGATAATAGATGCTAGTAAAATCCGACAATTGCCTCGCACACCTGATCCTTGTTCTCAAGTCTTGAACCATCCAGCATAAGGGAGCAATCCTGATGGATTGGGCCCTAGTGGAAGCAATCCCGCGGAAGAATCGCATATTCTTATCTCCCTTCTTTAGCCAAAGAACCCTCGACCCTTGCGTCTACTTGAATTCTTCCTACTTGAGATGTTTGAAGTAATTTGACGAAAGAGCGAACTCCCTTTCTTTATACTCAATGGATAATTCACCCTCTTCTTCCTTTAGATCTAGGGCATGAATCTCTTCTAGCATACCAGCTAGCTTATTCTCTTAAGCCCCGAAGACTTCTCTACTCCAGGCCTTTAGATTTTCATTTAGAAGTTTCAATTTCTTGTGTAGCTTAAAACCAACCACTCCCTCTACTTGGAACGAAATGCACCTTATTTCCTCAAATAAAAACCCTTTGATTTGAGTCACATCAATTCGGACATAAATGGTTTTGGACCCCAACTCTCGGTTTCTAGCTGGAGAAGGATAGGTTTGTGATCAGACGTGGGCTTAGGAGGCCAACGGATGTTGATCCATCCATCCCGTATAACAAGGAACCTGTCCAAACGTGACATAATGGGGGGGCTCTAACCATTCAACCAAGTAAGTTTGGCCCCGGTCATAGGAAGATCAACTAGGTCAGCTTGCTGGATCCAAGTGGAAAATTCTTTCATGCTTCTGGAAATCCGAGATCCTTGAGATCATATGTAAATCAAGTGACGTTGAAATCCCCCTATGCACCAAGGGATCTCGCATCTCGCTGAGATACCCTTAAGCTCCTCCCAGAATCTATATCTTTGATCTACCTTGTAAGGGGCCATATACCACCGGAAACATCTGACGAGGTATCGACCAAGATGACTGAAACTGAAAACTCATCTCACTAGCTTTCTTCCTTACGACAAATGCTAGAATTCCAGGCCACTACAATGCCCCTAAAGGAACCAATCGCATCCAGACAGACAAATTCCTTCACCTTCATAACCCATATTGAGTCTAGAATCGATCTGTTGAATGAGGTTAACTTGGTTTCTTGGAGAGATGTGGCCTGCGCTTTCGATCTCTCGCATGCAGCATTAACTTGGGAGTGCTTGACCCTGCACCCCAGACCCCTCACACTCTAGAGGGACATGGATCCTGCCCTTCTACCCCTGCTTGTAGCACTAGCTTTACTCCCCAGCTTGTAGTTAACAGAGCTTTCAAGTCGCATTAGTTCCCTCCGTTTAGATAAAGTGTGTTGCAAGGGTTGTCTGATGCCTGAGGAGCATCTCTGCACAATGAAGTGGATTATCGCCTTGCATCATCATCGCACTTTTGAAATGTCTTGTCGAGCTTCCTTCCTACCTTGTCGATAGCATCTTTCGTCCAGTTCATCTCCTACATAGACAAAGCATTGTTTGGAGGCCCCCTTACGGTTGTCCCAACCACCTTGTGAAGACGATATGCTTCCTTGACTTGAAAATCCACCCTGTTGATTGTTGCCTGAAGCAGAGTCATGTCTAGAGTGTCCATGTCTTTGACTCCTACTAATGCTCCTTCCCCTACCTTGTGAAAAGCTTCTTGGGCAACTTTTAAAACCTTAAGAGTCCCTGTCAGATTCAAATTTGCCGGCCCTAGTTGCTTGATCCCCCCTCAAAAACTGATCTGGAGAAGCATCGAACTGAGAATGGGACCCACCTTCTGCTGACGTGATGGGAATAGGCCCTCCCTTATTGTAGCTTCCCTCCCTTACCTTAGAATAAGGAGCGAGACTGTCAGAAGAATTTCATGGGGCCCTCCTTTGCAATAGGGAGAATAAATCTCCTCTCTGATTATAAATAAGAAGAGACAGAGTGCTTTGCACTTACCAAAATTCGGGTATGTGCGAGCTCCATCTCGCATGTGGGAACCATCGTCAAAGGATTCTCACACATGGATACATGTGTCGAGGATCGCCGGTCCTTTGTTGACATCTTAGCCTCCAAGCTGAGCACTTTGAGCTGAAGGGATATCATTGAACAATGCACCGGCCATCACTATTTGGTCGACATTAATGCTTCGTTTAGCTGAAATCCATATCCCTTTCTCCTTAAGAGGCTTAATCTTGTAGTCGCAATCCTCCAATTTACAGTAAGCCTTAAGCTAGAGCCTTATTTGAGAAAGCTAAGCCTCTGCCTTCATCTCCGCCGCCACCGACCATTGGATCGAGACGTTGGCATTCTCCACCACCATCAGGTCTACGAAAATAACGGGCTCCGCCTCCGTTTCGTTCTTCCAAACCCATCTCCTCTAGGTACTAGCAACGACCTCTCCCATTGCTTCGATATTTTCTTCCAGTTGCTGATGAGGGTTCCCGCTCCCCACTAACATGTCCTTGAATGACCCGGACTTGTCTCCTGCCATGGCCTTACCTAGGGACATATCAATCGTTTCCACATCCTTCGCCGAACCTCCATCTTGCCTCGCCCAACTCCTTGGTTCTAACTTCCCCATCTCCCTGCTACCCCCTTCTGCCAACCCTTGCCTTCTCCTCTTGAATCGTCACCTCCAGTCCAAATTTTTCCCTCTGCACAAGCATCTTCCTCCTGACGAAACTTTCCCCATTCAGCAACCGTATGGCTTCCTCTAGCTCCTCCTCCGTACCCATACGTACAAATGTGAAACCCTGGGCAGCACCTGACCCTTGAGTCGAGGGATCACCACCTCCAAAAGCTCACCTGCGCTCCCAAAGATCCTAGAAAAATTGATAGGCAGCCATCCTTCAGGGTAACCCTTAACGAACAGCGTTGGGATCTCCTTCAGAGTAGTCTCATCTCCCCCTTCCTTCCCACATCATACCTCTTCTTATTACCTATTCGGACCCGCCCATTCCCTTCCTCAACTTCACACTTCTTCCCCCCTATAACGTTAAACACACTCCCCACAATCTCCTTGCCCCTTCTCTTTCCACCTATGGTGATTCTATCCCTCTTCCGGCGGATCTGCTTCTTGCTGGACCTTCGCCAGCTTGTGTGGATTCATGAGAGTTTGCATCGCACTCCTGACTTTTGTCTATGTTTTGCTTAAAAACTGCTTGATTTAGACAACTCACTATTTGAGTGGAGGAGTTTTCTGACCTTGGATTAAACAAGAAAATACTGGCAGAGCTATGTATTTATTTATTCATTTTTTGAAAGGTACCACAAATTTTATGAAAAGAAAAGAAGAAAAGAAACAAAGCCGTGGGGTAGTGTGGCGAGATGTCATCCTGCGGACCACTTACAAGGATAAAAAAGAGACTCCAGTGGGCTGAATACTTCTTCCCTATTGCAACCCTTAAAAGGGTAATCCCAAAACCCAGAATACCACTCATTCTCTTACCATATGAATGGCAATTTCCAAGTTGACCGACATGTTGAAAGTCTTAATGTTACATTTCCATACCGTCCAAATGATTGCAACGAGCAATGAGAGATGCCACAATTGTCTCATTCTTTTACCTTGGATCCCCACTTCCGAGCATGCAGAAGAGCTTCAAAGGATCTGGCATGGACCATTGCAAATAAATCATGACCAAAATAGTCCTTAAAATAGCAGTCACAATTCACAATGAATGAACAAGTAGTCCACAGTATTGTTGTCTTTAAGACACATTATGCATACACTCGTGATTATCATCCCCTTGTACGCATAGTTAAATTTTTATCATTAGCCACTAATGAACCAAACGCAACCTCTCTTGGTGGCCGTGAATAATGCCAGAGGGATTTGGTCTGTGTTTAAGGCCCCTGACCAACCTATAATAGAGATAGCAGTTTAAGGATTTGACAGTGAACTTGCTGGATGAATGAAACCTCCATTGCACCTATTTGACTCATGTGGAGCAAGGGATATCGATTAGATGTGATTAGCCAATATTGCAAAATGACCAATCATCCCATACAACTGCAACAAGTCAACAATGATTAATGATATCATCCTTGTTGATGGAAATGCTATAAAGCATCGGGAAAACTTGGAGAGAGGTCTATCTTTGTACCACGGTTTGATCCAAAACCTGATATGGCCCCCACCACCAACTTCATATGAAAGCCCACTGGAGAATCTTGCATACTGCTTGCAACTGCCTTCCAAGTGCTTGATGATCTATACAAAGCATTAACCAATCGCCCTTCTCAACCCCATATTTGTGGATATGACTTGCTTTCATAGGCTACCTTAGGGGTCGTTTGGATGCCTGTAAAGTTGGTAAGTTGTAATCTGATTACAGGTAATCGGATGTAATCGGATTACATGGTGCGTTTGGATGGATGTTTTGCCTGTAAACAGATTGCAGCCTGTAATTGGATTACAGCTTTTACCTATAATCTGAAACATGGCAAAAATGCATGTTTTAGATTACAGGTAAAGGGACTTCAGGCAATGAATACCTTTTTAAAAAATTCTCAATGAAGGAGAATTGTGGCTTCAACGGGTGGGCATTTGTAAAACCTCAACAAAGAAGATAACCGCAAACCTTTCTCTACAAACCTTACCCAACGAACTTTCTAGGAAAATCTTCCTCAGGAACTTCCAGTGATGACAAGCTACGTGGGGCCCACCGTGATGCTGGTGACTAATCCACCCTGTCCATCTGTTTTGCCAAATCATTTTAGAACATGGGCCCACAAATGAGATAGATTTAAAACTCAAGTGGACCATACGATAGGAAAATGTGGGTAGGGAAATGCCCACCGATGAAACCTCCTTGGGTTCCACCACGATGTTTGAATGCGATCCATACCCTTCATAAGGTCATTACTACTGTGATAAACTAAAAATACAAAAATATTAGCCTTTTTCAAATAATCTGTGGCCCCACAAACATTTCCATGGTGTATGTTCAATCCTCATTGTTTCCCGTCTTGCGGCCCACTCAGTTTTTGGATCTGCCTCATTTTTTAGCCCATGTCCTAATATGATGTGGAAAAATGGATGAACAGGGTGGATTTCTCACCAGCATCACTGTGGCCCCCCGCCCCCCCTAGATTACGGTCCCACAACTTGGCAAAGGTCTGCCTCCGTGAAAAACAAGCACACCACTGATTCCCTTCTATTTTGACGTGCCAAAATTCTGTAGGCCCACCATGATGTATGTGTTATATCTACACCATCCATCGGTTTTGCGTGATCATTTTACGGCATGAGTTCTAAAATGAAGATCCAAACCTTAAGTGGACCACACCACAGTAAGCAGTGGAGAATGAATACCTACCATTGAAAACTACTTGGGAGCTACAGAAGTTTGGTCTCCCGCTGATATTTGTGTTTGCCATTCATCCAGGTATGTGTGACCTTATGAACAGGTTGGATGCTAAATAAACATGATGCTGGGCCTTAGGAAGGTTTCAACAGTGGCATCATTGTCCCTGCTTTCTATGGCAGAATCCACCTGAGCTTTAGATCTGCCTCCTTTTTTTAGCTCATGTTGTTAAATGATCTCGCAAAATGGATGGACGGTATGGATATGACACATACATCAAGGTGGCCCCACAGTAAGAGCCACACCAAGGCCTCGCCTAATCTGCTCCCACGTAGAAAGTGGTCTATATGTGATATTCTATGCCTAATAAATATAATAATTTTAATGCCATAAGACACTGGAAAAGGCAGCCATGGATAAATCTTTCAAGCACCTCCTCAATAGCACCATCAGTTGCACTGTATATTTCAAGTTATATATTTTTCCCAATTTTCAGTTTGTACGAGTGAACCTCATGGTTCAGTGATCTAAGCTGCTCATACAATGGGTCTTACTACTTGAACATCATGACGTGTTTAAGACAATTAAATGCTACTAATTTGATGTTAGTTTATAGTTAAGGTTGATATTCAATACTTTCTCATCATAAAAGGGAATTTGAAATAGTGGGCCCACTTTTGTGGCCTACTAAATGATTGTTCTAGTGTAAGGATTGGCCATATTGTTTATTGAGTTGGGCTTATCCCCATCATCTATCTCAAATGAAGACTTTATATGTTATTTGGTGAATTTTAAAAGTTTTACAACTCCAATCTCTGTTGTACGTGAATATCCTAGTATAGGCTGTAATCAATTTACAGGTTATCCAAACATAAACATCTGTTTACCTGTAAACAGATTACAGCTTAAAGCCAAACAGGATAGGCTGTAAACACTTTACACCTGTAATCTGATTACTTGTAATCAGATTACAACTTAAAGATTTTACAGGCATCCAAACGGCCTGTAAGACTCAAATCTCCAACTTTCTGAGTAGAGCCCGATTCGTAGTTTGCACATCAATCAGACCCAGACCTCCTGCATCTGTAGATTGTATACCTTGCTCTGCTCCGCTAAATGAAACCTCTTCTTTTCATCCATGTGAATCCCAATGAAATCTATAAGAATTCTTCAATGCATTGAATGCCACAATGGGGCATTTGAAAAGGACATATAGTAGACTGGCATGTTAGAACGGGCTACCTTAATTAACTTGATCCTGCCCTCCTTAAGAGAGAGAGTTGCTCTTCTAGATAGATAAACTCCTTTTACATTCTTTCGATCACAATGTCCTAAAATGCTTACCTGGCTTATCAACACAAAGTGGAAGCCCAAGATAGGAAGAGGTAAGATTGTCTGCTTTACAGCCGAAAACTTTCTCCACCTCTCACGTTCTTTCCTTGCCCACATGAATCCCAACATCTTGCTTTTAAGCATGTTAAGTTTTTTTTCCCTAAAACCGCATAAAAACATCCAATGATCCTTCTCGTTTTAGTTACTTGCTAACATCACATAAAAAACGTCTCGTCTGCAAATTGCCAATTGCCAATTTGAGATCATCAATGCACACCTTGAATCTTACGATTAGACCAACTGTGACTGCCATGTCCTCAATGCTTTAGACACTATTGACAGTGGTGCCCATCATGCATTATGGGGCCATAACATTGATAAAAAAAAGGGCCTGTAGTTGGCCGATATGGGCCAATATGGGGCTGGTTCATTTTTTCGTCTAAAAAGATTTTGATGGTCACAGGTCGTAACGGCCATAAGGCTAGCTGTTACGGCCACCGTTACTGTTACTGAGTACCCTGAAATATTCACATTAAGAACCTTGCTAAGTCTTCTAGCCGTGAGCTAAGCTAAGATTTTTACAAGCTATGTAAAGGACTGATTGGCTTGAAATCTCTCAAAGACTCCGCACCGTCTTTCTTTAGAATAAGGGTAATGAAAGGAGCTCCCAAATCTTAAAATAGCCCGCCCATCCATAAAACTTGGAGATAAATTCCAACAGGTCCTCAGTGATCTCCGACAATACACAAATAAAAAGAAAAAGGCAATTGGGAACCCATCAATACCGGGGGCCTTATCTCCTCCAATTTCCGACACTATGAGCCCGACTTCTTCTTCCCCAAATGACCCTTCCAAGTTCAAACCAATTTTCATCTCTTTTAGATGGACCTGATTGCAAATTTTATAGTGTTGGCCTAACCCACCTGTCCTCAGAAAAAAGGATTAAAATAGAAATCAACAACTGCCTCACAAAGTTCTTGCTTATCCTCCACCCTTCTTGCATCTACCACAAGGCTATGAATTCTGTTTTGCCTCCTCGCATTAACTATGACATGAAAAGATTTAGTTTTTCTATCACCTTCTTTAAGCCAAACTGCCCTTGATTTTTGAAGCCACGTAATTTCCTCCTATTTTACTTTCCTTTCATGCTCTCACTTAAAGATAGCCCATCTACAAATTTTTTCCTTGCATAAAGAAATTCACTCTTCTTTAGTATCCAATACTTGAAAGTCCAGAGTAGAAGTCTTAGCATTCCCCACAGCATTGAAATGCTCATCCTATTTAACCTTTTCAATTTCATAAAAAAGAAAGAAAAAAGAAAGAAAAAGAAGGAAAAAAGAACCGATGTCGACCTTCAACTTGAATGCAATTCCACCAATCTTTCACTTTGGCGGTGAATCCTTCCTCTTTAAACCATGTTAGTTAGAAATGGAACAAAATCAGGCCCCGAAATTCCTTGTTTGTCTCCAGCATGACTGGACAATGATATGAAACCTGACAGGGAATGCCACATCAACTGTCGTCTGGATGCCCAATTTCCCACTCCATAAAAACCAGGAATCTACCTAAGCTGGACATCACCGAGTTTTCCTAATTATTGGTCCATGCAATTTGACAGCCCCCATTTGAAGGTTGATTAGGTCGTGGGAATTAATCCAATTGGAAAAGCATGCATACTTCCTTTTTTTTTTTTTTTTTAATGTTTTTTACAGACGCACCCCACACCCACCCACACACACACCCCCCGCACTCATGCCATTGTGGGTTTCACCACCTATGGGTATCGAACCCCAGATCTCATGCTGAAACTCCTGGGAGTCTACCACCAAGGCAAGGGTTAATCCTATCCCACGGTTCCCACGCCTTCTTTCATTCAAGAAGTGAATCATGTTAATGTCACTGCAAATGCATGAAGGTGGATCCCGTTTTGCTAATACTTTGTCTAATTCATCCCAGAAATCGACCGAATCATGATCCATAAAAAACCATCAGCACGACAACACCCAATAGAAACTGCCAGCTCACTCTGGAAACTGTCCAATATTACTATCCGTTTTCTGAAGCATGTCCATTCTCCATACCCAAGCCATAACCCCGGATGAATCAACCGAATCCAAATCAATCCATCTTGAACCCCTGTTACCCCACAAAGAATGAACAAGGGAAGTGTTAGAAGTCTACAATTTGGTCTCCTGGAAAGCAACAGCTTGAACTTTCTGTGAGCAACATGCTCCTTGATAAATAGCATGCATATCAGGACAAACCATACCCTGCAAATTCCAAGATAATATCTTCATCTTTAATCTCTTTTGTTTCCCCTTGATATGCTCCCAACAAATACATTTTGCCTTTTGTTATAAGCCTTTGGCCCTGTGTTGATGAATGATGAGTCCTGTTTCTCTCTCTTCCTGAAACCTAAGCAGGGAGTGGAAATTCTCTTCATCATCACTGAATGAGATGCCAATCGACTTGCCTACCTGTATTGTAGCTTAGATCTGCCACTTACTCTCGTTGACTACTAAATGATTGGGCTGCTGCAACCTTGAATCATAACCATTAGCTAGCATCTCCTCTTCCTCAAGATTTATTTGATTCAACTACTTTGCTTAACCAAACAATACCTAATGCAGGGGGCATTTTTTCATGGTCCGGGCTCTAGTGGCGCTGCCCGTGCGACTCGGGGGCACACTCAGGGTGGGCGGCTTGTGTGGGGTTGGTGGCCCGTGTGACTCAGGCCCCACCCGCGCGAGTGGCCCATGCGACTCGAGTGGCTCGTGAGACGTGACCCATGCGACTTGGGGCCCACGTAGGAGGGTTCGACCGGGACCTGGCCTAGCCTGGGCTATGAGATAAAAGGATATTCCGTGCCTCCCCCATCAGCTCTAGAGCTTTTGATGAGTTGGTCGGATGTCCTACGTCAAGACCTCCCTTGATTGCTGTCAATCACTTGTGGATTAGCAGTAGAAGGCCTAGGAACTTTAGTCCCTTACACTTGTTGGATCCTTCTAACTAGGTGCGCTCCCTGCTTTGAATCACTCTTTGGACTCACGTTCCTACTGCTTCCTAGCCATTTACACTTGATAGCAGGTTGAAATAGACACTTCTCGCTACCCCACGCAAATTTTTTGCCGCTTCACTTCATGCTTCGTGCAGCTATAGACTTGACGCTTTGATTGATTTCTCATTAGAGTTCTCTATGACTTCCTCTTCTTCCCCTTTGGTGTCAAAACAAACAAAAGCAAAACCACGTATCACGGCAGATTGTTTTAAGACATAGAATGGCCACCTTCTTCATCTTCACCAAATCTGCCGAAAATTCAGAAGAACTCCACTTTCGATCACTCTTTCAGGGATTTCTCCACAAACAGTGAGAATTTACTGGTTGCCTTATGCAATGGCTCCCGTCTCCAAGCGCTAGATGTAGGGATCAACAAATGTTGGACCAGGCCCATCCTCACATGAGGACGCTCTATCACACCAAAGGGACCTCATCCCAGACACTACATGAATTAACCACTGGTATCTAAGTCCCTTGGAGTATGTTGTTTGAAGATGACGTGATGTTTGTCGAGAAGACTAGAGAGGGGTAAATGCTAAATTGAAGGTTTGGAGGAACGCTCTAGAGTCTAGAGGCTTATAAATGAGTAAAACCAAGTCTCGATGCTATGTATTTATTTTGATCGACTATTTTAGAATCAGGAATTGCAATGGAAACCAATAGGTAATAAGTTATCAATGGAGATCAATGGGCTAGTACTAGAATCATGTCTCAATGCATTCAAGAGAACTTAGGAGTAGCACCAATATGTAATAAGATGAGGGAAAGTAGACTTAGATGGTTTGGGTACAAGTTAAAGGCTCTAAAATGGCAAGGGGGAAGGCCCAAAAGGACATGGGTGGAGGTAGTAAGAAAAGACTTGATGACCTATGGTCTAACTGAAGCTATGGTCCTTAATAGGGAATGGCGGAACAAGATTCATGTAGCCAACCCCAATTAATTAGGATAAGCCTTAGATGATGATGATTTTGGAATTAAGAAGAATTTAAGATGTATAATAGTTCGTTTGCCTTCTTTTGACGTAGGACAACTAACCACTTGCTCTAAAAGCTCGAATTGATAGAGCATGATGAATCAATCCCTTTATCTCATAGCCCAAGCTAGGCCAAGCCCTCAGTCGAACCCTCCTTTGTGGGCCCTTGATGCGGACATCAAGCCCTTTAGGGTTTATCAGCGTAGGAGGCGAGTGACACCTATATCTTTATGGCTCAATGATGACGGGCTTGGATTATTCATGACGACTTGAGGGGCATCAAAGACCTTACACATGTGGTTCAAGACATTTGAAAAGACCCCACCTTGGGAAGACGTGTAAGTTGCTTGGAGGAGATGATCGGACCATTGGATCGTGAAGATGGTGTGATCGGACCGTTGGTTCGTTGTGGCCTACTTTCATCGTGCCATCATCGGAGGCCATTGCGCATCTTAGATTTGATTTGATTTTATGCACTTTTACTTATTTGAGTTTTGGGTTAGTGTGTGCACGTTTTTTCATGCGAATGTCTTTTTTTTTAAAATTTTGTTAGTAGGGGTATTTTGGTAATTATGCTAATTTCGAATTTTATGAGGGTGTTGCCCTTAAACCTTTTTCATTATGCTATTGATTTTATGAAAGAAGAAGCTTGTGGCTATCTCCCTCTCCTCTCTTTGGTGATCTCTCTCTTCTCTTATCTTCCTTCATCATCTACTATTCTTTCTTCTTTCCTCTTTCTTCTTCTTCTCCTTTTCTTCAAGTCTTATTTCTCATATTACCCATTATCTCAAATTTGAAATTTGATCCCAAAACCTTTGTTTATCAGATTTTTGTTTCTCTATTCCGAGAAATCCCTTGATTCCCCGGATTAGTAAGCCTTTTTTAGTGTTTGGATCATAACCATGCAAGATAGGGAGGTTTCATCCCTTGCCGGATTCAATCCACGCATGATTTGAAACCCTCACTGTGAGATTGTGATGATGGTCCCTTTTACCGCATGTTTCCCTTATATTTTTCTTGATTATGATGATAATTGTTGAATGTTTAATTTAGATTGTTTGATTTATTCCACTGAATTTTATGTCTCATACATGCATGGAAGTTTAGGCTGTCCTACATCAAATTTTGGTATCAAAGCTTAGGGTTTTGTATGCTTGTGTCTAGATTGAGTTATTAACCTAGGGTTTCACTTTAGGTCAGTTTTAGAAAATTTTCAGATTGAGAAAGTTTCCAAAAATAGAAACTTTCTATTTTTAGAAAGTTTCCAGATTTGATTCGTAGTGTCCAGATTTTGTGTTTTCCAGACTTAGAAAGTCCGATTTTCGAAATTAGTTATTTTTAGAAAAAATTTCATTTTTTATAAGTTTCCAAATTTAGGAAATTTCTTGAATTAGAAAATTTTGGTTTGGTGAGTCTAGGGTTAGGAAGTATGTCAGTTCATGCATTATTTCCAACCTCATATTGGGCATTCTAGAGTGGTCTATTTCCGATATATGTACTGCTGAATTTTTCTAAGTCAATTTCGATAATTCAAATTGCTGAACTTCTGAAATTATTAGTTAATTTATCGGTTACATTGCTGGAAAATTTGGAAAGTCATCCTTTTTTAGCATATAGGTCCATCTAGGGTCATTTGGAGTTGTCTAGGATCATATAGGGTTGTATAGAGTCTCCCCGTAATGAATGGAGTATAGGCGTTTGATATCTTCAGGGCCATTAAGTGTTGTCGTGTGGCCCTCGAGACCCAATGGAAAGCCAAACTCCGATGAGTTGGCCTATTTTAATGGTCACATGGACCCACATATATTCCTTGATTGGCTTGAAGACTTTGACGACTATTTTGATTGGTATGATATGTCGGATGGCCGTCCAGTGAGGTTTGTTAAGTGGAAATTGGTGGGCCAAGCTAAGTCGTTTTGGACATATTTGGAGCGATGAATTGAGTAGAGAGGTGAGGCCTTAATCTCACAATGGGACGAGATGAAAGAGCGTTTGAAAGAAAAACATTTCCCCATCTCTTATCATAAAAAACCCTTGGCTCAGAAAAGAGTTGCCCCACCTTCCCATCCAGAAAGAGGGCCCATATGGCCACCACCTCCTTGTAAAGTTGTCCAACCCGTTATTAAGGAAATCTTGGCTTCTGAACAATTTGAGGAGTGTTTAACACCAATTATATTTCCGTGACAGCGAGATAATATCTTGGTGAATGGCCAATTGGAAGAGCCCAAACAGGTTGTTTATGAAGTGGAAGAATATGTGCCTGAAATTGATAGTGATGAAATGGAAGAAATTGAGGCATCACTCATCATTGTTGGGCATGAAGAAGTTGGTGCTAGTGATGAAAAGGTCGAAGAGATTGAGACCGCACCACTTCTAGATGTCATGTGTGACTTAATTAATGTATAATCCCAATCTAAGTCTCTTACCATAGTGAACACGAATGAATTTGAAAAAGAGGCTAGTGAGGATATGATGGTAGACACCCACATGACTTGTGATATCCCACCAGATGATTTATGGGATGGATTTTTACCTAAATGGGACACTCAACACACAATCGATCTTGTCCCCGGGTCGATTTTGTTAAGCTTCCCTTCATACCAAGTGAAACCCGCGGAACATGCAGAAATGCAGAGACAATTTGATAAACTTCTTAGGGAAGAGTTCACTCAAGAAAGTTTGAATGGCGGTTATATTTTGTGCGCTATGCCTGCCCTTTGCCCTTCCATTAATAATGGCACGTGGCGCACATGTGGGCACATTCTGGCTGTCCAAAAAGTCTCAGTCAAGTGTCAGCTCACCTTACGGCGTATTCTCGTCATGGTGGATATGATAGCTAGAGCCCCTACCCCGTATCTAGATGACATGTTGAGCATAATTCCTAACGGCAAGATCTACTCAAGACTTGGCATAAAAAGTGAGTGTTCGTAGGTATTGGGATACCTGAACATTATCCTTGTTTATAACACTTATAATGAAAAATTATGTGTCACCCTCGACAAGAGTCCCTTTGATAGGGTTGTTTATTTCGAGTTTGTTGCGTCGGTAGAGAGTCCATTAGTTTCATTTGTGTCATTCTCCTATAAATCGTCAGAGTCAGCCGATGCATTTGCCCGTCAAATTCATGATTTGCATTCATACAGTAGAAAGCGGATAAATGTAGGCAATGAGAGTTACAAACATTCAGCTGACTTACATCGTAAGGTACAACAATTCCATGAGGGAAGTGATGTAATGGTACGGATAAAGCCAAAGCGGTTTCCTTAGGGTGTTGCCAGAAAATTACAAGCTCGCAGTGCTGGACCATTCAAAGTATTGTGGAAAATTGGGTCCAATGCGTATCGGATAGACCTTCCACCTGACATGGGGATTAATCCAACAATCAATGTGGAAGATCTAGTTCCTTTTCTGAATCCTTTCATAGACCATTCTCCCCATTCATGGCCATATTCTGAGTTTTCCTCCCAGCCCGTTCCACCTATCCCAACCTTTGTTGAACAAAAAGAAGAAATTGAAGGGATTGTGAATGAGGAGATCATATCCACTTAAGATGGAGGCTTCCAGCGATATCTTGTTAAATGGAAGAACAAGCCACCATCCGATTCTACATGGCTTACAGACAGAGCTACAGAGACTGGATCCAGACATGTTGGAGAAGCACTAGAGCTTTATCTCGCCGGAGTCGAGCTCTTCTCAGACAGGGAGAATGATGCAAACATCAAGCCCTTTAGGGTTTATCAGCGTAGGAGGCGAGTGACACCTATATCTTTATGGCTCGATGATGACGAGCCTGGATCGTTCGTGACGACTTGAGGTGTATTGAAGACCTTACACATGTGGTTCGAGACATTTGAGAAGACCCCACCGTGGGAAGACATGTGTAAGTTGCTTGAAGAAGATGATCGGACCGTTGGATCGCGAGGATGGTGAGATCAGACCGTTGGTTTGTCGTGGCCCACTTTCATCGTGCCATCATCGGAGGCCATCGGGTATCTTAGATTTGATTTGATTTTATGCACTTATTTGAGTTTTGGGTTTGTGTGTGTACGTTTTTTTGTGCGAATGTCTTTTTTTTGAAATTTTGTTAGTAGGGGTATTTTGGTAATTATGCTAATTCCGAATTTTATAAGGGTGTTGCCCTAAACCTTTTTCATTATGCTATTGATTTTATGAAATGAAGAAGCTTGTAGCTATCTCCCTCTCCTCTCTTTGGTGATCTCTCTCCTCTTATCTTCCTTCTTCTTCCTTCATCATCTACTATTCTTTCTTCTTTCCTCTTTCCTCTTGTTCTCCTTTTTTTCAAGTCTTATTTCTCATATTACCCATTGTCTCATATCTGAAATTTGATCCTAGAACCTTTGTTTCTCAGATTTTTGTTTTCCTATTCCGAGAAATCCCCTGATTCCCCTAACTAGTGAACCTTATTGAGTGTTTGGATCATAACCATGTAAGATAGGGAAGTTTCATCCCTTGCTGGATCCAATCCACGCATGATTTGAAACCCTCACTGTGAGATTGTGATGATGGCCCCTTTTATTGCATGTTTCCCTTATTGCTTGATTTATTCCGCTGAATTTTATGTCTTATACATGTAAGAAAGTTTAGGCCATCCTACATCAGCCCTACTTCGCATGGGTCCCGCCTCACACGAGCAACCCACCTCGCTTGGGCTGCCCACCACGAGTGTGCCCCTGCTTCACATAGGCCACTCTACTTGAGCCTGGTGTGAAAATGCCCCTGCATTAATCACCCCTTGTGAGGAGTCTCGAACACAAGACCTCCTGCTTTGATATCACTTTTGACGTATGACAACTAACCACTTGCTCTAAAAGCTCGAACTGATAGAGTGTGGCGAATCAATCCCTTGATCTCATAGTCCAAGCTAGGCCCTCGGCCGGACCCTCCTTCATGGGCCCCACTTCACATGGGTCCCGCCTCACACGAGCAACCCGCCTTGCACGGGCTGTCCTCCCCGAGTGTGCCCCCGCTTCACACATGCCACCCCACTCGAGCCTGGTGTGAAAATGCCCTTGCATTATTTTTTCTTTATGACTGAAACAGTGTTGTTCTTGATGATGATGATGTTTTTGGAATCAAGAAGAATTTAAGATGTATAATAGTTCATTTGCCTTCTTTACTCTCTGACTCAAACAATGTTGTTCTAAAGTCTGCAGATTATGGTCGCATGGCTGAAATATTGGTACAAAGGGCAGCTTCTCCAGATGAATTTACCCGGCTGATGGCTATTACATGGGTGAGTAGATAGGCTAATTGGAACATTGAAATCGTCAAATTATTCCATTTCACAATGTAGTCTCTCTATCCATGCTTCTGTTTTACCCCATTATCTAATTAAATTTCTCCTGAAAATGGTTTACACTTCTCTTATTTGATTGCTAGTCATTTGATTAATTGATTGCTAGCCATTTGTTTATAAATCATTATCCATGAGGGATGTATTTAGGTCCTGTAACCCATAACTGTTCTACTTTGCTTCGATATACAGATAAATGAATTTATAAAACTTGGAGGAGACCAGCTTGTTGCTTATTATGCTGATATTTTGGGAGCCATTTTGCCCTGCATATCTGATAAAGAGGAGAAAATAAAAGTGGTAAGTTGATTTTTTAGCCATTTATTTGAACCTGCAGTTAAGAGTTAATGTTCATCTTTCAAAAAAAAAAAGAAAAGAAGAAGAGATGATGTTTATCTACTTAAATAAAAAAAATATCAACCACACTATTGTTGTTCATTGCTCAGGTTGCTCGAGAAACCAATGAAGAGCTTCGTGCGATCAGGGCTGATCCAGCCGAAGGATTCGATATAAGAGCCATCCTCTCTGTCGCAAGGAGGTGCAGTTTTTGTCACCTGGGAAACCAGCTAGGTTCAAGGGTTATTGATGCCTCTTAAATTTATTGGTTCATATACCTCTTGTGCTTCTGAAAGAGCAACGGGGAAAAAGCTGTACAGAAGGGGCTTTTAGTTTCATATTATAAGTTAGTTCAGAGACAATGCTCATGTTAAATAGCTCACCCCTATGTAATATATCTAGATGTTAATTTGTAGTAGTTATGTTTGTCAGACAACTATCTAGTGAATGGGATGCTACCAGAATTGAGGCCTTGCATTGGATTGCAACACTTTTGGCAAGACATCGTGCTGAGGTAATCATTGATGATTGCTTGTTTATTTATAACTTCAGTGCGTGCATATGTTCTTGCTGTACATTGATCACTTGTATAGGTTTCCTGAAGCAATATCCAATGGTGTGTTCACTGCCTCTTTTCTTGTGAGCTAATATCATTTACTGGATTTTAGATATTTTAATACAGATTAATGTTTTTATGCTATTTTCTTTTTCTTTTTATTTTTCTGCCGGTGACAATTATAAAAAATTTGGTGACTAAAGAAAATATTGCTGCTGATGGCTTGCTAAAAGTGGCCATGTGCATGTTAGCTTTCCTGTTCAGGTGGCTGTCTTTTCCGAGGTGGAGTGTTTTCCCTTTTTTTTTTTTTTTTTTTTTTGAGTTGATGAATTTCTTTTTTACTTATAGGAAACTGTTGCATCTCATTTGGATAGCATTGATCAGAGGAGAATGAATCCTTTGCAATCTATTATCTACACATCTACTGATGAATAAGCTCAATGGTCTTCTGGAAAGAGTTCATCTTAGTCTCTTGACTAGGGAACATCTTCATGTTCAAGATGCGTAACTGCCTCAATCAAGCTGCCACTGAATTAGTTGCTGGCACCGTCCGTAGATATTATGAATGATTTACTCTGACAGGAAATACCTATGCAATTGGATGCAGGAGAATGCACAATTTAGACTTAGTCAGTGCATGAGGAGGATAAGCATGACTAAACTGTCAAAGATACAATTCATCCATGCACTGCCATTAAGTTGAAACCACAAATATCTTGGTGTTACAGTTCGCATTTCAAGTAGCTTGCCAAAATTCTGAGCTTTTATATTCTCTATGTACTACACACATGTTCATTGCTTAAATACACGATTGTTTGAAAACATTATGTGACTTTGCTGGAAGGCGTAGTGATGCTGATTCAAGGAAATATACAAAAGTATATATAGTATAGATTTCCATGATTAAAATTAAACATGTTTAGATAAGTACATAGGCTTCCATATTAATATTAAACAACTTGCTTTTTGCACGGCCAATTTTAATGATCCAAATCTGGGGTCATTTTGATCTTTTCAAAAGGTGTGCCATTTTAACCAATTTTCTGCCTTCATGTTTGCTAAATAATGTATATTAAATCAACTTGAGTTATTATTGACTTTCATAATCACCAATCATATAACTATTCGTTATGTTATTGTCGTTAGTATCCCTCTCTGTAATTTTCAAGAAACTTGATTTCATGTGAAAGTGTTTGATATTCATGCTTGTATCTGGATCAGGTCATGTCCACCTTGGATGAGTTCTTTGACACCCTTCTCAGAACGCTATCAGATCCTTCTGATGAGGTGATTTCTCTTTCCTGGCTTTCCACTCTCCTGACACACACAATAGTTTTTTGGTTTCTTTTCATCATATAAAGAACATTGGCTTGGTCTTAGAAGCAGGATTGTTCAAGATTGAATCTGTTGACTTAACTTTGGGATTTCTCATCAAGTAGAATGTTCAAAATTGTCCTCTGTTGATTATGATTTATTCTTCAGTATCATACACAATTTATAGAAATGGTTCAAGTACGAATAAAGTTCTGCACTGTTCCTTATGAGCAACTTCTGTTTCTTCAGAATTTAACATCATTCATTGGCATTTGAAGCACTGTTCAAAATTTTGCCACAATAGATTTTATGCTTAGATGTACAACTTCCATGCAAGTCGCCTATCAATATCTTCGCGAGCAGAGCTACATTTCAGTGAAGTTATTTTCACCGAATTAAGTAACTTATAAGTACTTTTATAGGGTTCTAGTTTTAGTTTTGGGGTGGGATTAATTAGGTGTGATATTCATTTCTTGTAGATTGCTTAGGTGAATTATGTTGTAGAGATTAATAGTGTAGCTTAAGGATTTTGATAGGTGTAATATTCAAAACTCCTACCCATATCCTCCTTAACAGAATGGAGTGACTGTTAGAAAAAACCGTAATCTACTTGAAAATGCTCAAAGTCTTTTGATAGGGATGCATGTTCTAAAACGTTTTTGGGCAGATGTTGTTCTTATGACCGCCTATCTTATTAATCATATGCCATCTAGGATTTTAAACTTAAAATCTCCATATCAAGTCTTTTGTCTAGATCTACCTAATTCATGTCCCACCTTGTGTCTTTGGATGTGTGTTTCATTCATATATTAGGTCCAAACCGAACCAAATTAGATCCAAAAGCCATTCGAGGTGGATTTCTAGGTTATCCCGCCACACAAAAGGTGTACAAATGTTTTGATCCTTTGTCTGGGAAACGGTTTGTTACTAGGATGTCTTCGTTTTTGAATTACACACCTTTCTTTTCTCCAAAGATTGCCTTTCTTCAGGGGAAGCTAAGTGAGAAGAAAAGGAGGCATCTGTCTCTAGTTTGTCTCGTTCCTGCTCCTGTTCGTATTCCTTGTTGTCCATCAACTGATGTCTCAGGTAATCTATGTCATCATACTAATACTACTACTGATATCGACTCAACAAAGGAGCTGTGGGTATATTCAAGACGCCGGAAAGGGGTGACCGTTGAGGCACATCCAGTCACTAATTCTGAATCCTTGGAACCATGTAGTGTTTCTCCTTTTTTTGTTCCTTCTGTCCTTGAGGATAGTCATTCCATTGCTTTAAGAAAAGGGAAGCGTTATTGTACTTCAGATCCTATATCTAAATTTGTTTCATATATGATCAGGTTTCCTTCCTATTACTCTTTCTTGTCTCTGGTTTCTTTTGTGTCTTTGCTTTCCAGATTCCAAGAGGCAGTCTCCATTCCGAAGTGGTGTGAGGCTATGATGGAAGAGATGAGGATTCTGATAAAAAATGACATGTGGGAACTAGCGGAGTTATCTAAATGAAAGGAAGCAATAGGTTGAAATGGGTCTTCACAAGGAAACATAATGTGGATGGGTCCATTGAAAGGTATAAAGCTAGACTTGTTGCTTAGGGGTGCACTCAAACGTACGGGATTGGCTACAAGGAAAAGTTTGCGCTTGTAGTTAAGATGAACTCCATATGAGTATTGTAGTCCCTTGTCGCAAATTTTTTCTGTGCCTCTTTATCAACTAGATGTGAAAAATGCATTCTTTCATGGAGACTTGAAGGAGGAAGTGTATATGGCTCCTAGTTTCAGACTCCCCAACCGTGAAGGAAAAATTAGTCGGTTGAAGAAGTCTATTTATGGACTTAAACAATCCCCTCTAGCTTGGTTCGAGAGGTTCCATCAGGCAGTGAAGAGGATAGGTTATTCCTAGATTCACATTGATTCTGCTCTCTTTGTAAAGTCATATGAACAGCTAACAATTGCTACGATTGTTTATGTGGATGGTATTGTGGTGACCGGAAATGATTCCTAGGTGGAAATTAAAGACTGAAGGAGTTTTTGGCAAAAGAATTCGAAATTAAGGATGTAGGTGATTTGAAATATTTTTTTGGGTGTAATAAATGATGGAGAAAAGAAGAAAGGTGAGAGGAAAAGGAAAGGACATGAGAGAGCTTAGAATGCTCCACACGTCCCCACATCTCTTTTATTATAATTAGGGCAATCATTGAATACAAGAAAATTACAATTATCCTCCTCCGAGTAAAAGATAAAATAAACCAATGTCTGGGCCTAATGACTATTGCCCAAACATATGACAAAAGCCTAACATAAATCTAAACATATGATGACTAAATGAGTGATTGTGGGACCACGTGTGGCCAGGGTGGCTCATGCACCGCATGTGGTCATAATGCATCAACACTCCTCAAGCTGGACAATATGTATCATGGATGCTTAGCTTGATAAAGAATCTATTCAGATGAGCCCGACTTAAGGCCTTCGTAAACATGTTTGCCACTTGGGACTTGACAAAAGGGGTGCATATTTCCTTGCCGACAACATTCTCCTTAATGAAGTGACAATTGACTTCAATGTGCTTAGTTCTTTCGTGATAGACTAGGTTGTTGGCGATGTGAGATGTTGCTTGATTATCACAATACAATCTCATAGGAGCATCGACCTCGAACTTCAGCTCACACATTAATGTCTTCAGACAATAAGTTTTTATGTTGCATGGGATATAGCTTTGTACTCTGCTTCTGTGTTGGAATGAGTGACAACATTTTGCTTCTACTTTTCCATGTAAGTAGATCTTTTTTTTAGAGATTTCCATGTAACCAGATTTCCTCCTACAAATGTACAATAACTTGTGGTTGACCACCTGTTAGAAGGAGAGCTAGCCCAGCCAGCATTGGAAAACCTTCTACTCTAAAATGTTCATTTTACATGTAGAGAATTCTGCAGTCAGGAGCTCCGTTTAAATATCTAAGTATACGAAGCACGACCTCCATATGAGAAGAGCATGCATACACTGACTAATTACAGTAATTGGATAAGAATGTCCAGACATGTAATCGTTAAGAAGATTAATTTGCCAACTAGCCGGCGGTATCTCTCTGGATCATCAAATAGTTCCCCTTCATCAATCTTAGCTTTGAATTGGTATCCATGGGAGTTTCAACTGGCTTAGCCCCTAGTAGACATGTCTCTTCTAATAAATGCATCACATACTTCCACTGCGACAAGTTAATTACCACCTTCGACTTTGCTACCTCATTACCCAAAAAGTATTGAAGGCAACCTAAATCCTTGTTGCATAAGTGTTGCTGCAAAAGCTTCTTTAACTAAAAAATAATTGTACTATCACTGCCAGTGACAATGATAGTCATCCACATGTACAACTAACACGATAGCACTTGTCTTGCTATGTCGAATAAAAATTGAATGATCTACTTGACTACGTTTTATCCCAAACTAAAGCAACACCTTACTGAATTTGCCGAACCAAGCACTAGGAGACTTTTAATTCATAAATTGATTTATTTAGAGGATAGGCTTTATCTGACATCCCCTGAGCAAAAAATTTGGGCGGTTACTCCATATACACATTTTCCAGTAGATCCCCATGAAGAAAGGCGTTCTTCACATGAAGTTGATACAGAGGCCAATCTAAATTTGCAGCAATAGAAACACCACACGTACGGAATGAAGCTTGGTCACAAGAGAAGGTCTAAAAGAGTAGTCAACACCTAGAGTTTGAGTGTATCCCTTTGCGGCCACTCAAGCCTTTAAATGATCCACCGAGCCATCAGGATTGTACTTGACGGTATATATCCATTTGCACCCTACTGCACACGTTCCTGTAGGTGGCTCAACTAAAGTCCAAGTTTGATTTTGACGAAGTGCAGCCATCCCTTCTTCCACAGCTCATTATTAAGAGCCTCTTGAAAATAGCAAGGAATAGACACAGAGAACAAAGACAAAGCAAACTGCCGAAAAAGAGATAAGCCATCAAAGGAAACAAAATTAGAGATAGGATGTTAGGTACAAGAGCATATACCCTTACAGAGAGCAATGGGGAGATCTCCTTCATTAGATAGTATCGGTGAAGAATTAAGAGAATGATCTTTAGATGGGGTGGCGGGATTGATAGAGCACATGTTGGTATGTACTTCACCTCTTTTGCAATGTATGGAGTAGACCTGTAATGGTGGTGGATTTGATTATCGCATAAGAACTTACTTTACGGATGAAGTTGTGTCTGACACTGGAGGAAGAGTGATGAAACTTTCTACAAGTTGCAATAATCTTCCTCCTGGAGAAAATATAGAGTTCTTTAAAAAAAAGGCGACGTTGTTGACATATACCATCTACGAATGACTGGATTATAACACTTGTAACATTGTTGAGTACAAGAGTATAACAGAAAAAACACACTTTACAGGCTTTGGTTCAAATTTATCAGAAACATGGTCAAATTGATGTACAAAGCATAAATACCCAAAAACTTTAGGAGAAATTGAAAACAGATGATGGTGGGAATATATGATAGAAAAAGGAACTTTACCACCTAAGATTGATGAAGGCATCTAGTTTATGAAATAACATGCAATCAAAACTACATCACTCTAAAACCTTTCAGAACCTTCATATTTAACAATAATGCTCTAGCAACCTCAAGTAAATGACGATTTTTATGCTCTGTAACTTTGTTATGTTGTGGTGTGTGTGCACATGATGTTTGAGGAATGATGCCATGAGATAAAAAATAGGAACGGAAATAGTTTGATGTATATTCCTTAGCATTGTTAGATCTTAGAATATACACTTTAGCATCATGAGTTTGTATTTGTGTATGGAATTCTTTATAACATGTAAGTACCTCAGAACGGTCTTTCATCAAATAAACCATATCATTCTAGAGCAATCATCACAAAGATAACAAAATATAAACTGGAAACATGAACTGGACCCCAAACACCCGAACGTATCAAGCAAAGGAGTCTATCACTTACTTTATCCTCACGTGAAAGAAAAGACACTCTATAATTTGCTTAACTCGCAAGCTTCACACTCTAGCCTTTTATTTCTTTTTTGTAAGCTTCACACTCTAGCCTAGACACATACGACAAACATAGGACAAGAGTCTTCAAACTATTTAAAGACGGGTGACCAAGCATGGAATGTCACTAATGAGGAGAGACGTTGATCTACAATGCAACTCCAGTCCTTGTCATTCCACAATCGAGGTAATAGAGTCCATTTAATTCATATCTTCTACCAATCATCCTCCCTATCTCTAGATCCTGGAACTCACAATTGGAAGGATAGAATTTGACTGAACAATTTATGGCTTTAGTTAATTTATTTCCAAATAATAAACTTAAAGGAACCTTAGGAATATACAAAACTGAAGATGATGAGAGATTTGGAGTAGGACAGACAGTGCCCGCCCTAGATACATGAGTTGATGTACCATCAATTAGTATCATAGAAGAGATGGATGAGGATTGGACTCACTGAGATAACATACTACATTTATTGGTCATGTGATCAGAAGCGCTAGCATAAATACTCCAAGGGACACTTTTGGAAGAAGTAAAACAAGTTGTACCTAACTAGGTAAGAGTAGATGTAGAGGAAGAAGCATGGGTGGAGCGATCTCTCAGAAGCTTGGCATATTTTTCCTTGGACATCGTAACTATGTCACCTTAAGTACTCGGTTCAGCATGAGTGGAAAACTTGGACACATACCGTTTAGAACCATCATCCAATGAGCAGACTTGATTAGCCCAAGTTGGCTTTACCACTAGGTTCCAACATGTATCAACTGTGTGATTGTTGAGGCCATAGTGTGTGCAATGCTGATTATCACAACCACAACCACCACCACCACCAGAATCTGTGCCGCCACCACCCTAAGTATTCATGCCTCTAACACAATCTCCCCCTACCTCCAAACCAATCACCACGACCGCCTTGGCTCTCCTCATCACCTCCGTTAGATGCAGAGATAAATGCAAATTGATCAAATGATGAGAACCCTGTGTGGTCATGTTGGCTATACATTGAAGTTTGGCGAAAGCCTCTGTGATTAATGGGATCTTACTTCCTTCAAGAATCTGAGCTTTGATGGGTTTAAACTCAAGTCAGAGGCTAGAGAAGAATTTGATGACACAAAATTCCTTAATTTGCCTTTGCATAGTTTCAATGCTTGTTGACATTAGCTAATACACATTCAGTTCTTCCCATTACCCGCATGGCAAAATAGTACTCTCCCACATTCTTATCTCCCTACTAGAATGAAAATATATTTTGGAGAAGCTCCTAGATACGAGTTAGGTTTTTTTTTTTCCCATCATAATACATCTTCTTCAAGTTATCGTAGACTTCTTTGGTAGTCCTGAAAAAGATGACATTCACACCAATATGTGGCTCCATACTGTTCCACAACAATACCCTAATTTAGGCATATTCTGCTAACCAATCATCATAGCCTTTGCGGTCTAATTAGGTTTGGACAACGTGATATATTTCACCATTCTTTTTCCTATGAATAGATGTAGCCCACTGTAGATAGTTTGTTCCATTTAGTTTAGTCAATGTGATTTAGAGAGTCATTGTCTCAAATGGAGACATAATGCTATTCTTTGATTTCCTGGTATCCTCCTTGACAAGGTGAAGAACTTTTTTTTAAAGATGAAAAAAAAACTTTGAATACACACTAGAGAACTTTTCAATTGAATTGGACATCACACAAGTAGAAGGATGGAAATATCCACAACTATAATCAACTCGATCGTTACTTGTTTTTTGGCTTTCGCTATACTTTTTTATTTTGATCCACACCATCAACAACCTTCACGCTTACCTTTTGTTTTCAAATCTGACTGTAGATCCATTTGTAGATGATAGATGGCTCACTCTGACCCATAACATAGGTAAAAAATAATAGTGGGCCTTACACCCCTTTGTCGAACATATGATTACACCACCCAACAAGTGGTGATACAATGAGGGAAAGAGATTAGGTTAGGTAAGCCCCTAACACGTTTGGGTTTCTCCACAAAGAAGAGTGAAAAGGAAAAAAGAAGGGGAGTGATGAGGACACAAGGCCATTTCAAGTGTACCAACGAAGAAAGCGCCATCCACAAGTACCATCCTTGTGGATAGGCGACTATTGAGGAGCTGAAGACCCTCCACACGTGATCAGACACATAGAAGACCCCATCCAGGGAGGACACGTGTGAAGGAAGAATGAAGAAAGAAGACTGAAGAACTGAAGACTTCGGGCGCCCGACCACTATCTTCGGGCGCCCGACCATTGCCTTCAGGCGCCTGATCAGGCGCCCAAACTTAGCCTCTCGAGCGCCCGAAACTCTCTGGACGTTTTTGGACGATCGGGCGCCCGACCGAGCGCCCGAACTTTCCCGCACTTTTGATTATTTGTGCGTTTTGCTTAGTTTTAGGGGTAATTTAGACTTTTTACTTGTTTTATTTGTTTATTTAAGTGGGTTAGGCCCTAAACACGAGATTAACTTTTGATATTGATTAATGAAAGCCTCTTTGAGCTTCCTCTTTCCTTCTCTCTCTCTCATGGTGATTCTTCTCTTCTCCTTGATCTTCTTCTTCTGATTTCTTCTTGTGCCCCTCCAAATTCTTCCAGGTATTTTATCTTTTATTATCCTTCTCACTTCTGTTTTGTTTATTCCCCATGATCTAAACCTTGGGAATCAAGCTAAACCCTAAAACCCCAAATTCTCAAATCCCTAATTTGAGAAACTTCCTGATTCTTCGGACTAGTGATTTTCATTGATCGATCGGGTATAGCCATGCAAGATCGGGAGGTTCCATCCCTCGTCGGATCCAACCTATGCACTAATTGAATCCCATATTCCATAGTTGTGATGATGGCCCGCTCCATTGCATGTTTCCTTTATGTTTTTCTTAGTTTATGATGATTAATGCTAGATTTCATTGTTGTTATTGCTTTTACTTCCGCTGAATAATTGTGTTCATGAACATGCATCATATTTAGGGCTGTCCTGCATCAAATTTGGTATCAGAGAATAGGCTTGCATGGTTTGTGTCTAGATCGAGTTATCAAATTAGGGTTTTGATTTTTAGGTTTGTTTTAGGAAAGTTCCAGATTTAGAAAGTTTTCAATTTTAGAAACTTTCCAATTTTAGAGAGTTCCCTAATTTGGAAAATTTCCAGATTTGAGTTGTTTCTTGTTTTAATTTAATTGTGTCAGTTCATATTAGTTTTGCATTCATCGCATCCATCTTGTGAGTCAAAACACCTAGTGTCTAGTGGGGTAGAGTTTTGGTTCAAGTCTTATTTGTATGCCCATTAGGAGAGGTAGAGGTTTCGGACTTCAGCCTACCATGAGTAACGAGTAGTTATCTGAGCAACTTGCTCAATTGATACAAAAGATAACCGCCCTAGAGGCAAGTCACAAGCGTGATTTTGCCCGTCTTGAGAACCAGATCACCACTACTAGGACCAAGGTCGAGCAACTAGAGGCATCCCAAAGGGAAAACCCCGCTGTTGGGGATGATGCGCACTCCCAAGTGGGAGGAATTGTAGAGGAACGCACTGCCATACGTGGAGGTAATGAACATGGAGATCGTGGTAACGGTCGTGGTGTTGTGCGAGAAGCACGAGCCACATATGATCATCAAGACCGCTATGATCCAGATGAGCGTGCGATGAAGAGTGTTAGAGTCGAGGCCCCAAGTTTTGATGGGCGCTTGGACCCCAAGGCATTCCTTGACTGGGTTGCTGACATGGACCACTACTTTGAGTGGTATGGCATGTCAGAAAATCGTCAAATGCGGTTTGCTAAGATGAAGCTTGTGGGTCAAGCCAAGCTCTTTTGGACCAACACTGAGCGTAGAATAGAAAGAGTTGGTAGAGCCCCTATCACACATTGGTATGAGATGAAAGAGAAGTTGAAGGCGAAGTACCTTCCTCTCTTATACCGTCAGAAGCTCCTTGACCAATGGCAATCTTTACGCCAAGGGTCAATGTCTGCCGCTGACTACATCGCTAAATTTGAAGAATATGTGATGCAATGTGATATCCAAGAAGACCCTCTAGTGACGCTCTCGCGTTTCAAGACGGGCCTTCGTGCGGATCTTCAGCGCGAGCTTATGACTCGGCCCTTGACGGACTTGGATGAAACATATCAAGTCGTGCAGGAGTTAGAGCAATACCTAAAGACTCCTGTCGTCCGTCGTTTCGAGTCCCGAGACTCCAGCGCTAGATCTAGTTCCCAGGGAACGAGACCTAATGTTGGCAGTCAACCTAGAACACAGGCGACCATTCCGCCTAGGCCTAGGGAGGACAAGGGCAAAGGGCTTCTTGGTGCAGGTCCTAGTGGAGGTAGCCAAGTGAGATGCTACGAGTGCGGCAATCTGGGCCACATAACTAATCAATGTCCTACGAAGAGCCGTTGGAAAACCTTAGTCATAGGCGAGTCCCACAAGGGTGGAGATGACCAGGGTGATTATGAAGTTGAAGAGTATCACCCTGAAGGAGGACTTACTGATGATGAAGAGTTAGATGGAGAAGCAACGCTTGCAGTAGTCAGGCGTGTGCTAGCTCAATCTAGAAGTAGTGCTGACTGGCGTCGAAGCACCATCTTCTACACTATTGCCAATTGTGGTGAAAAGAATTGTAAGGTGATAGTGGATCGTGGAAGTTGTCAGAATGTGATTTCCACTAACACCTTAGAGCGCTTGAAACTAAAACCCACACCTCATCCAGCCCATATAAAGTTTCTTGGGTTGACAAGACATCCCTACCTGTCACCCATCAATGTCTAGTCCCCATCGAGTTTGGGTCATACAAAGAGTCCCTATGGTGTGATGTTTTACCTATGGATGTGGGACATGTTATCCTAGGTAGACCGTGGCTATTCGATAATGATGTCACGATCTTTGGCCGTTCCAATGCGTGTACCTTCATGCACAACGGTAAAAAGATCAAACTTAACCCTATGCCACCTGAGAGCACCCTAGGGAAGAAAAAGGATGAGAAGGCAAGTGAGCCTAAAGGAGTGGGGAAATCCAAACCTAAGTCTCTACATATAATCAATGCAAGAGAGTTTGAAAAAGAGACTAAGGAGGATTCTACGGTGTATGCCCTTGTGGCTAGAGAGATTACACCTGAGGTTCCATTAGAGTTGCCCCGTGAGGTGACTTCGGTTCTGAAGGAATACAGTGATGTATTTCCTGAAGACTTACCGAATGAGTTGCCACCTATGAGGGACATACAGCATGCCATTGATCTTGTCCCAGGGTCTACTCTACCGAACCTTCCTCACTACAGGATGAATCCTGCAGAACATGCAGAATTGAAGAGGCAAGTTGATGAGCTTCTGCAAAAGGGTTTCATCTAAGAGAGTATGAGCCCGTGTGCCGTGCCTGCATTGTTGACGCCAAAGAAAGATGGCACGTGGCGCATGTGTGTGGACAGCCGTGCCATAAACAAAATTACCGTCAAGTATAGGTTTCCCATACCTAGACTTGATGATATGCTTGACATGATGGCGAGGTCTACTATATTCTCTAAGATAGAACTCAAGAGTGGATATCACCAAATCCGTATACGCCCAGGGGATGAATGGAAAACTGCGTTTAAAACAAAAGATGGGTTGTATGAGTGGTTGGTCATGCCCTTCGGCTTGACTAATGCACCCAGTACGTTCATGCTGGTGATGACACAAGCTTTGAGGCCGTTCATGGAAAAGTTCCTAGTGGTGTACTTTGACGACATTCTTATTTACAGTACCACTACGGAATCACACCTTGAACATTTAAAGAAGGTTTGTAGCGTCCTTGGGAAGGAAAAGTTGTACACTAATCTTAAGAAACGCGTATTCATGTCTAGCCAAGTTGTGTTCTTAGGATTTATAGTGTCATCTGAAGGGATGCGTGTAGACCCTGAAAAGGTCAGGGCCATAGTTGAGTGGCCAGAACCGAGGAACATTCATGAGGTGCGAAGCTTTCACAGCCTAGCAACTTTTTATCGTCGGTTCATTAGGAGTTTTAGCACGATCATGGCTCCCATTACAGAATGCATGAAAAAGGGAGAGTTCGTATGGTCTAAAGCCGCAGTCAAGGCTTTTAAGGAGATTAAGGGCAAGATGGTAGAAGCTCCTATCATGCGTCTACCTGACTTCTCTAAAATCTTTGAGGTGGCGTGTGATGCGTCTGGTGTTGGTATAGTTGGAGTGTTGAGCCAGGAGGGCCACCCAGTAGCCTATTTTAGTGAGAAATTGAATGAGGCAAAACAGAAATACTCCACTTATGACAAAGAGTTCTATGCGGTAGTGTAATCCCTGAGACATTGGCGACACTAGCTCCTACCGCAGGAATTCGTCTTGTTTTCTGACCATGAGGCTTTGAGATATTTGCATTCTCAAAAGAAACTCAACCCAAGGCATGCCAAGTGGGTAGCGTTTCTTCAGGAATATTCGTTTGTTTTGAAACACAAAGCCGGGATTGAAAACAAACCAGCGGATGTCCTTAGTAGAAGAGTGGCGTTGCTCAACTCCTTGAGTGTAGAGGTAGTCGGGTTTGAGCAACTGAAAGATGAATACCACACATGTCCTGATTTTGGGGGTACCCACGCGTCGCTCGTTAGTGACCAGCGTGTTATGGGTGAATATGTTCTTAAAGATGGCTTCCTTTTCAAGGAAGACAGACTTTGCATTCCCCGTATGTCCCTTCGTGAATTCCTCAGCTGGGAGCTTCATTCAGGAGGAATAGCTGGCCATTTTGGTCGTGACAAGACCATTGCCCTTGTGGAAGATCGTTTCTATTGGCCAAGTCTCAAGCGAGACGTAGCCAAAGTTTTAGGGCAGTGTCGTACATGTCAACTGGCAAAGCAGAGAAAACAAAATACCGGGCTATATACGCCATTGCCAGTGCCACATGCTCCGTGGCAGGACATTAGTATGGACTTCGTGCTTGGGCTTCCCAAGACAATCAAAAAGCACGATTCTATTTTTGTTGTGGTGGACCGTTTCTCTAAAATGGCGAATTTCCTCCCATGTTCGAAAATGTCAGATGCGTCTCATGTCGCTCGTATCTTTTTTGATGGTGTGGTACGTCGTACGTCTCCATGGGTTACCTAAAACCATAGTGTCTGATCGTGATGTTTGATTTACTAGCTATTTTTGGAAGACACTGTGGCATATTATGGGAACTCGTTTTCAATTCTCTACTGCTTACCATCCACAAACAGACGGTTAAACTGAAGTGGTAAACCGTAGTCTTGGAAATCTTCTACGTTGTCTAGTGGGTGAACATGTTAAGACTTGGGACCTAATTTTACCAACTGCTGAATTTGCTTATAATAGGTCGGTAAATCGATCTACAGGGATGAGTCCATTTGAAGTTGTCAGTGGGTATAAACCTAGAATGCCAATAGATCTTTTACTCATGTCTGTCACTCAAAGGTCTTCTGAATCAGCCGATGCATTTGCACGACATATCCATGAATTGCATACGCATATTAGACAGCGGATAAGTAAGAGTAATGATAATTATAAAATTTCAGCTGATTCTCATCGTAGACTGCAAGATTTTCAAGAAGGAGACTGTAATGGTGAGGGTAAGGCCAGAGCGGTTCTCACAGGGTTCCGCTAAGAAATTACAAGCACGTAGTGCTGGACCATTCAAGATAGTGCAGAAAATTGGGTCCAATGCGTATCGGATTGACCTTCCATCTGAAATGGGCATTAACCCGACTTTTAATGTAGAAGATCTAGTCCGTTCCCCTGACCCTACCATTGATCCATCCTTTCATTTATGGCCCTATTCTGATTTTGCTTCACAACCCCTTCCACCTATTGTTCATAAAGAAGAAATTGAAGAGATCTTGGATGATGAAATAGTTTCCATGCGAGATGGAGGATTCCAGAGGTATCTTGTCAAGTGGAGGAACAAACCACCTTCTGAATCTACGTGGTCGACTGAAGCGGAAGTGCAGCGTGTTGATCCAGACTTACTAGAGCGCCACAAGAGTTTTAACTCGTCGGAGTCGAGTTTTTCTCACCCGAGGGGAGTTGATGAGGACACAAGGCCATTTCAAGTGTACCAACGAAGAAAGCGCCATCCACAAGTACCATCCTTGTGGATAGGCGACTATTGAGGAGCTGAAGACCCTCCACACGTGATCAGACACATAGAAGACCCCATCTAGGGAGGACACGTGTGAAGAAAGAATGAAGAAAGAAGACTGAAGAACTGAAGACTTCGGGCGCCCGACCACTATCTTCGGGCACCCGACCATTGCCTTCGGGCGCCCGAACTTAGCCTCTCGAGCGCCCAAAACTCTCTGGACGTTTTTGGACGTCTTTGGGCGCCCGACCGAGCGCCCGAACTTTCCCGCACTTTTGATTATTTGCGCGTTTTGCTTAGTTTTAGGGGTAATTTAGACTTTTTACTTGTTTTATTTGTTTATTTAAGTGGACTAGGCCCTAAACACGAGATTAACTTTTGATATTGATTAATGAAAGCCTCTTTGAGCTTCCTCTTTCCTTCTCTCTCTCTCATGGTGATTCTTCTCTTCTCCTTGATCTTCTTCTTCTGATTTCTTCTTGTGCCCCTCCAAATTCTTCCAGGTATTTTATCTTCTATTATCCTTCTCACTTCTGTTTTGTTTATTCCCCATGATCTAAACCTTGGGAATCAAGCTAAACCCTAAAACCCCAAATTTTCAAATCCCTAATCCGAGAAACTTCCTGATTCTTCGGACTAGTGATTTTCATTGATCGATCGGGTATAGCCATGCAAGATCGGGAGGTTCCATCCCTCGTCGGATCCAACCTATGCACTAATTGAATCCCATATTCCATGGTTGTGATGATGGCCTGCTCCATTGCATGTTTCCTTTATGTTTTTCTTAGTTTATGATGATTAATGCTAGATTTCATTGTTGTTATTGCTTTTACTTCCGCTGAATAATTGTGTTCATGAACATGCATCATATTTAAGGCTGTCCTGCATCAGGGAGAAAATGAGAGAGAGAGAGAGAGAGAGAGAGAGAGAGGTATCAAATCACTTACACTCTGATACCATGTAATAGATGGAGAAGAGAAGAAGAAAAGAAGAAAAGTGAGAGGAGGAGAGGAGAGAGCTTAGAATGCTCCATGCGCCCGCACATCTCTTTTATTATAATTAGGGTAATCACTTTTTTTTTTTGTTGAAATGATGATGAAAATTCATTAAAAACAGCACCGAACGAAAAAAGGCTCGAGCAAAAAGAACAAAAAGAACCATATACAAATATACACCTTCAAACCCGAAGGACCCACCCTAAAATACAACAAAATCTGGAAAGCTAAGCTTCCATTCACTCTTAAGCATCACGAATCGCCCTTCTGAACACATCTATAGGTCTTCCTTTTCTACTCCTGAAGCAACGCTCATTTCTTTCCTACCATAAAGCCCAAAGAACCAATAGCAAGTAAAGCCTCAAGTAAAGCCTCCATAGACTTTTCCCCGATTTTTCTGATTTCCCCCTCCCCCCACCATGCTAAGAAAGAAAAAAAGTCAGAGATCGAGCGAGGGGAAACCCAACACACCCCACACATCTGAAGAAGTAGAGTCCACACCTCCCAAGCAAAAGAACAATGAATGAAAAGATGATCCACCGATACTGCATCCTTATAACACATCAGACAAATATTAGGAAGAATCATCTTCCTCTTATAGAGATTATCAATTGTTAAAACTTTGTTCCTTCCTACAAGCCATCCAAATGCCGCCACCTTCAACGGAGCACCATAACGCCAAAGAAAGGCTGTAGGATAGATTTCCTCAAAAGCAACACTGTCCGTAAAAACCCATATAGAGACCGAACAGAAAAGGAACCAAACTTTCCTATCAACCATTTGAGGGAATCCACCTCCGCCACCTTAGGAAAAATATTCTGAAGAAGCTGTAAAAGAAGAACCATTTCTTCAATCTCCTCATCCCCCAGATTCCTTCTACAAAGGGGAGCCCAAATTACTTCGTTGCCCCTCATCCCCTTGATTCAACAGAGCACCATAATGCCAAAGAAAGGCCGTAGGATAGATTTCCTCAAAAGCAACATTGTCCGTCAAAAACCCATATAGAGATTGAACAGAAAAGGAACCAGACTTTCCTATCAACCATTTGAGGGAATCCACCTCCGCCACCTTAGGAAAAATATTCTGAAGAAGCTGTAAAAGAAGAACCATTTCTTCAATCTCCTCATCCCCCAGATTCCTTCTACAAAGGGGAGCCCAAAATCCTTCGACAAAGGGTAATCACTTAATATAAGAAAATTACAAATATACCCTCCGACTAAAAGATAAAATAAACCAATGACTTATGGGCCTAAAGACTATAGCCCAAACATATGACAAAGGCCTAACATAAACCCAAACATATGAAAACTGCATGAGTGACTGTGGGACCACACATGTGGCCAAGATGGCCCACACATGTGGTCATAATACATCAACATTGGGAATAGAGGTGGCTTGATCAAAGAAAAGTATTTTCATCTCTCAGAGAAACTATATCTTGAACTTATTGAAGGACACTAGTAAGCTAGGTGCTCGATCTGCAGATTCTCCTATTGGTCCTAAATCATAAATTAAGCCAAAGTGAGGGGGAGTTAGTAGAAAATAAGGAGATGTATCAAAGACTGGATGGCCAATTGGTGTATTTATCTCTTACTTGACCTGATGTAGCATTTACAGTAAGTGTGGTGAGTCAGTTTATGTAAACACCACGGTCCCTCACATGGAGGCAGTTGAAAGGATCTTGAAGTGTTTGCAGACATCTCTTAGGAAGGGTCTCTTATTTGTAAATCATGGTCATCTTCATATTGAAGCATATACTACTTCAGATTGGATAGTTGATGTGAATGATCGAAAGTCGGCTACAGGATACTGTACTTTTGTGAGAGGAAACTTGGTTATGAGAAGAAGCAAGAAACAAACTGTAGTGTCTAAGTCTAGATAGGGTTATGGCACATGGTTTAACAGAGTAATTATGGGTGAAAATTCTATTACAAGACTAGAATTATGGTTAATTCTCCTATGAAGCTATTTTGTGATAACAAGGCAGCCATCAGCATTGCACAAAATCCAATCCAGCATGACCATACCATACACATTGAAGTTGATAGGCACTTCATCCGTGTGCAAATTATTTCTCAAGAATTGTGTTTACCCCATTCGTAAGCACTAAGAATCAACTTGCAGATATTCTAAGGGAGTTGTCAAGGAAAAATTAGCATATGTTCTTAGCTAGCTTGGTATGATAGATATCTATGCCAATCTTGAGGGGGAGTGTTGACATATGAAAATTTGAGGGTTTATTAGTAATGTCATTATTTTAGGAGGTTATTTGTAATTTTCTTAAAAGTCTTATAAAAGAAATAAGAAAGGGGTTGTAGCCAAATACTTTTCTTTTCCCCGTCTTTCATTCTTTTCTCTTCTCATTTCCTTCTTCTATTCTTCTCTTTCGATCTAAGCATTAATCTCTTAACTTCTACTTTTTGTAGAAGATTGGGTGTTATTGTTGTTTGTCGGATTTTTCACCTAGCACCAATTGTGCTTGCATCATCATTATTTTCTTCTTTGACATTGCCTTGTTCCAGATATTTGTGTTCGGCGTAATTCTCATGATTTCATCGCAAAATTTCAACGATCAGCTTCCTCCCTGATGTCAACCCTCTTTTATCTAGGCTGGGGACCTGCTAGCAACACATTCTGTGAAGCAAAGTTTTAAATATACTGTGCTCGCATATTTAAAAAAGAAAACTAGATCGTCTTTATTTCCAATTTCCACCAAGTTCAAATAATAGTTATGACTGTTTGTAGTGTCTTGCTAGTGTTGTGCTAAGTTCAGCAAATGTAGCTAAATGATTTCCAAGCACAGTAAGGACTTTGTAGTGCCCCTCTTTAGTTGCCGTTCAAAAACAAAAAGTATGAATACTGGGTCTTGTAGGGCATCATGAGTCCATAAGCAACCCAATGGGTTTTAGGGATGCATTTGTCATATAACTCTTACTGAACTCTTTGTATGTGCGTGCTATCATTCTTTACGTGAGAGCATAAATTACATAATTCAATCTTCCTTTTCATATTGCATGGTGTTTGCTTTTATCTTTGCAGTTATCCACATGGTTCTGAATATCAATATAGGGTGGCATATTGACCCAACGAAAAACCGATATGATGTCGCATATCAATATCGGCCTCGTATCAGACAAAGAAAAAAGTAAAAAAATGAAGAATAAGAAAAAAAAAAAAAATGAGATATCCAAAAATCTATCTTTTTTTCTTTTTTTCTTTTGTACATTGACCATGTATTCAATGGTGCATCGGACCATTCTTTAGTAAGCATGTTGTATCTCAGGTTGACCAACTATAATCTATGATTTTGAGTCTTTTGGGTATAAATTGTTGTTATATGTTATAAATTGATATCATATACTACTAAAATGAATATCTATCAACTATTGGACTATCATGTGATTCAAATCATAATAGTAAAAGTGTAAAACACAGATCTAAAAACACATTAAAATTTTGATTTTTGAAAAAATACAAAAAATTTGTGAAATGGTCGAAAATATATTAAAAAAACGAAAAACAAAATTACAGCTCTCATAGATGTTAGATCTATGTTCAAATTATTTGTTGATGGATTTAAATCGAAAGAAAGCTATCGGTTTGGGAGCGGTGGTATCTGTCCTTAGGGGCCTGGTTATCCCTAATATGCCAGTGTATTTTATGTCGGTCTTCAAATGTCCTAAGTTTGTATTGCTAAGGCTTGAAAAGTTGAGGAGAGATCTTATGGCAAGGGATGGAGATTAAAAGGAAGTTTCATCTCCTCAAATGGGATGAGGTTTGTAAGCCGTTTCGTGAAGGACGTGCAGGGCTAAAGGTTTTGGAATCTATGAATCTATTTTTACTTGGAAAATAGCTTTGTTGTTTCAGCACCGAGTATGGAAGACTGTGGAGGGAAATCTTCACAAGTATGGAGTGCAAGAGGGGTTGGGTAGTGAAAAGATATCTTCACAAGTATGGAGTGCAAGAGGGGTTGGGTAGTGAAAAGATATCTTCACAAGTATGGAGTGCAAGAGGGGTTGGGTAGTGAAAAGATCATCTCTATTATCGGCCTTCCAGTTTGTGGAAAGCGGTTGCTTCAGTGGAGCATTTATTTGAGAAAGGGATATCCTTTTCCTTGGGAACTGACAGTCGCATTCGTTTTTGGGTGGAAATTTGGGTTGGAGATATAGAGCTTCATGAAGACGTTTCTAGAGTGGCTCGCCTCGCCACAAAGCGTTTTATCTCTATCCAATCTTGTTTTTGGTATGTGGTGATTCGATCGTGTGGTCCCCTTGCCGAAGGGATATGACAGATTAGGAAATTTCTGAATTTTGAATTTTTTGGCCAGGTTGAAGAATGTAGTTCCTTTACCCCAAGAAGAAGATGCGTTGGTTTGGCAAGCCCATAGTTTGGGTCACTTCTTCGTTCGTTCTTTCTCCAAGTTGATATGTGGTGAGCCTCATATTCATCATTTTCTGCATCATTTTTTGTCATATGGCGCTCCAAGAGTGGCAGCGTTTGCTTTGCTCGTGGGTAGAAAGAGAGTCCTAACCATCGATAATTTGCAAAGAAGGGCCCTCATCCTCCCTAACATTTGTTTGATGTGTATGGAAGACGTGGAGTTGATCGATCACCTTTTCATTTGTTGTATTTTTTGCTCGAAAGGTGTGGGACTATTTTCTTTATGCACTCCATTAAGTTTGGGTGATGCTGAAGTCGGTTGCGAACCTATTTTGGTCTTGGCACGGAGGTGGGGTAGGAAAGCTCTTTGGCATTTGCTCTTTCTAGTGGTGCTTTGGTTCATTTGGGGGGAGCATAATAGATGCTTTTGGAATAGGAGATATTCGCTTGAGGAACTCATTAGGGAAATTATATGTAATGTTTTGGGTTGGGCTTCTTTTGTTACGGAAGTCAACCCTCCAAATCTTTCCTTGGTTTTGAGTTGTAAAGGTGGGTTGTATTCTTTTGTGCTTCTTGCGCCCTTCTAATAAAATTTCGGTTCTCTAAAAAAAAAACAAAAAAAAGAAAAGAAAAGGTCGATCTATGTTCAAAACAAACATAGATTACCTAGATCTATCATTCAATTCATTTCCCTAAAATTATTTTCGAAAAGTAAAAATATCATAAAATGCCCAAAAAAGTAACCTGAAAATACAAAAAAAAAAAAGTTAAAAAATTTATTTAGTCAATGCATATGTGAAATTTGTAGATGCATAGTATTAAAGACTCTTCATACATCATTAAGAGAATGTGTTGAAAAAAGTAAAAAGAACAAGCTGTGAAATTTTTAGAAAATTCCAGCATAAATTGAAAAAAAAAAAGTTGAAAACAAATCAAGCATGATTGATCAATTTGGTGTTGTAGTGTTGATTCAACTTGATTCCGGCAAGAATAAAAAAAAAAGGTTTTAACTATTTCCCCCAGATCAGATACCCGGCCTTCAATCCTTCGATTTGATGCAAAAAACCTTGTTTCGATCTTCAAAATTGTTGTAGATCTGGTCAGCAATGGGCCTAAAATAATCCCTCACTTAAAAAATTTTCAGAAGGAGAAGAAATAAAGGGGAAAAAATGAAAAAAAATAAAAATAAAGAAAAAGAGGCCACCTGGGCTCTATATGTTTGTACCGGTCTGACCTATAGGGGTACAACGTAACGGTGCCAATACGGTGTTGAAACTTCGACATGGACCAATATAGACCCGTATTGCATATCGTATCGTGCCGATATATATATATATATATATATATATATATATATATATATATATATATATATATATATATATATATATATATATATATATATGCCCATGTTGGTAAATACATATTGATTTTCAAAACCATGGTTCTTCATGTCATTATTTGTGAGGGTTGCTGATGAATTGTTGTTCTGGCAAACCCAAATGGTTATAGTCCATAGATATTCCTTATTTTTTGAGTTGTATCATGTTAAAATGTCCTTTTGTTCATATTTGACATGCTATCTGCTTTTTCCAAATTTCCTCTAATACTGTACAAGGGATTTTAGAGTTATTGATCTTCTCCTGAACTATTAAAAAACTTTGTTGCTTATGCCTTACAGGTGGTGCTGTTGGTACTAGAAGTGCATGCATGCATAGCAAGAGATGTACCACACTTCCACCGTCTTGTTGTTTTTCTAGTGCATAACTTCCGGACTGAGCCTTCGCTTCTTGAGAAGTTAGTTTCATTATTGATATTTTAGAGACAAATAATTGGAAAAATTTTGTTTGCGTCTTCATGATGATGATGATGATGGCCTTCATGATACACATCTTTTTGTTTCGTTCAGGCGTGGTGCACTAATAATTCGTCGACTCTGTGTTCATTTGGACGCTGAAAGGGTTTACCGAGAATTTTCCACAATCCTTGAGGGAGAAGCTGACTTGGATTATGCATCCATCATGGTTCAGGTAATTTGTAAATATTAATGTCCATTAAAGGCAAAAACATTGTTTCTTACTGATAATTTTCGGAATGTTTTCCTTTCTCTTTTTTATTTATGTTTCAGGCTCTGAATTTGATTTTGCTTACTTCCTCTGAATTGGTTGAGCTGCGAGCACTTCTAAAGCAGTCATTGGTAAATGCCGCTGGCAAGGACTTTTTTGTTTCTCTATATTCTTCTTGGTGTCATTCAGCAATGGCAACAATAAGTCTTTGCTTCCTGGGTCAGGTGGGTGTATTTTCAAGGCCGTCTATTCCATCTTCCATGATTTTTTTCCCCTTTCTTCATTCATATGTCCATGTGATCTTTCTTGACAGGCATACCAGCACATAAGTTCTATCATTCAGTCATTGCTGGAGGAAGACATAAACCTGAAATTCTTGATCCAGCTGGACAAGTTGATCTGCTTGCTGGATACTCCAATCTTTACTTACCTAAGGTTGCAGGTGTGTGCTTTGGGTGGTTTTTCTTCACTTTTGGAATTTAGCTCTCTGACTTGGACCTGCCTCAGTCCAGTCGCGTTGAGTCAGAGGCAGGAAGTTTTAAGTTTGTCTCAGTTATAGGTCCATTCAGTTTAATAGGGTCTATTTATTGCCTTGTGTATTTTATCAGAAAGCAGAACTATGCCATCAATCCATGTACATATATATAGTCCCTGCAAACATTTTTTTTTTCTTGCAAGGGATACTCCCTTGATTGGTCATGTTGGAAGAGTTTGTTACCTTAAAAGTTTTCCTTCATTATATGTTTTTAACAGTCGGTAGAATTGGATTTCCTTCATTAGTTGGGGATTGAAGTTGCTCGGTCAAAGTTAGGTGTAGTTCTTTCTTAGAGAAAATATGCTCTCGATCTCCTCTACGAGACAGGGATGCTAGGATGCAAGCCTGCCACTACGCCTATGGATACTACTCTGAAACTCTCTCCTAATGATGGTGATTGCCTCTTTGATCTAGGGATGTGCGGTCGATTAGTTGGCTGACTTATTTATCTCACTATCACTCGGCCGGGATCTTTCTTATGCCATTGGTGTTGTCAATCAATTCATGTATGCCCCTCGCACTACATATCTGATGATTGCGTATCGTATCCTTCGATATCTCAAGTCCACCCCTAGTAAGGGCTCCTTCAGTCGCACGGTCATCTTAATCTTTCAGGCTATTCTGATGCCGACTATGCTAGAAGTCTACATGATCAACGATCTACCACTGGATACTGTACATTTGTTGGTGGTAATCTTGACACCTGGAAGAGTAAGAAGTAGTCCATTGTTGCTCGCTCTTTTGTTGAAGCCGAGTATGGGGTGATGGCTCATGCAACATGTGAACTTGTTTGGCTTCGCACTCTGTTGCAAGAATTGGGCTATCCTCCTTCTAGTTCCATTCCTTTGCACTATGATAATCAGGTTTCCATTCACATTGCCAGCAATCCCGTGTTTCACGTGCGCGCGAAGCACATTATGGTTGACTGTAACTTCATTTGGGAGAAAGTGGCTAGCAAGGAAATTGTAACTCCCTTCGTTCGCTCTGGGGACCAACAAGCCAATGTCCTAACCAAGTCTCTCAACCGAGATTCTCTTTTTCAGTATTACTAGCAAGTTGGGCATGATTGACATCTATGCTCCAACTTGAGGGGGAGTGTAGAAAGATTATGTTATGAATGTATGTTAAGGTAGTGTTAGTGTGTGTGAGTGCCTATCTTTTGTGCTCCTCTGGAGTATGTTATTGTCCCCTCTTCTAAATATAATAAAAGTGCATCTTCCCTCCTCTTCTTCTCTTCTCTTCTTCCCCTTCCTTCCAAAACCTCTCAAATCTACTGGGGCTAGTATTGGGGTCAACTTGTCTGCTTATGTTTGGCGCTATGGTGTGCCCCCAAAGGTAGCCGCTCTAGCATGGCTTGTAGTATGCAACAAGGTGCTTGCGGTTGATAATTTATGCAAATGGAAGATGATTCTATAAAATGCATGTGTTATGTGCTTCCAATAAGAGGAATCAGTGGATCACTTATTCACTCATTATGCATACACAATGAAACTGTAGGAATACTACAATCTATTTAGAGTAAGTTGGGTGTGGCCAAACTCCATTGGTCAATTCTATTTGATATGGAAACCAGGATCTAAAGTTTGGCGCCTAAGTTTTTCTCACCAGGGTTTGGTTTTTATGGTTGGAAAGAAATAACTGTTATTTTAGGAATTAGGAAGGTCGAGTCCTAGAGGTCTTTCATAGGGCAAAGAAGCATGTGAAGGAATGGATGATTACATCGAAGGTTATTGGTCGGTTTCCGGATTTTCCTGAGTTGTAATTGCTTTTTCTGGTTTCCTTGCATATTTGTATTTTTGGTCGCGGCCTTTATTAATAAAATTTTATCCAATGTTAAAAAAAAATAAAATTGACATTGCTCAATAGACAGCGTTGTTACCTAAAAATGGCACATTACACCATCAAATACCTGTCCAAAACCAACAAGGACCGTGTACTTGGGACCTCATGTTTTTTTTAAAAGAATTTTACCAATAATTTTTTAGTTTTTTCCCTAGAAAAAGAAGGTTGACCGTTGCAAGGTTGTATCGGGTAGCAGGCTGGCTGACAGGCCACCCAATGTAACGCCCCGAAATTTTGACTCTCGTGGACAACACGATGGGTCGAGCTTCCGGGTGTTAACTCATGTGTGTCAGGGTTACGTTTTCACACACTTACCTGTAATTCCATACATTCATGGCTACATAGCATAATAACGGAAATTTAAGTTCTTATTCAAGTTTTTTCTACTCTACGTTATCAAGATAATGTTCTTAAATCATACAAATTACATAATGTTCTACTTTCTAGTCTCAATGAGAGGCTTATTACAAGTTACATGAAAATAAATCTACTCTACAAAGATAATAAACGTAATCCATCTTCAAGCCGCTTCAGTTTCATCGTCCGTCACTTGCTGCTACGAGCCTTCGAGCACTTCGTCGTAGTGTTCGATTCTCTTACTGGATCTTTACCTGAATTATCTGAGATGTAGTTGGATAGCGTTAAACACTATCATAATGGGGAATATCCCTTTAAGACAATCATGACAATAATGGCACAAAGTAAACGCAAGCAGGATATTATCATTTAATCAAATCAAAACAACTTAGTAAAAGATCTTTGTTAATGCAATGCATGACATGCATGCTCTGGCAAAGGCATCCTGACTAAATGAGACAGGATCACTCCACTCTTCTCACCAGCCACTAGTCACCAGAGGTTCTAGCTAGGACGGGATCACTCCACTCTTCCCATGCACCAAAACCCAACTAGTGGAACGGGCCCTATGTACACTTTCACTAGATAGCGAGAGAGAAACGGGCCCATGCACACTCTCTAACGCCCGAGGGGTTGACCCACCAAGTCGGGTCCAGTGAATACATGATTAGTTTCACCTTTAATTAAATAAGTTTAGCATTCATCCCATTAAACGATGTACACGTCTAATGATCACTCCTTACCCCAATCAATTCAAGAGTCTTTATATTCATCAATTTCATACTTCAGTGGATCCATCCTATCCTAGGTAACAAGTCAATAAGGATCCCTTGGCACGTATCCAACAATGCGCACACGGTAGTGCCAAACTCAACATCATGGCATATGCAACCAACAACACATACACGGTAATGCCAATACTTAATTCTCATGTCAAAGCATATTCATTCAATAAGACGCACGGTAATGCCGACTTTCATAATAAGGCATAGTCATCCAAAATCTCCACATGGTAATGCCAACGTAACAAGGCCTCGCACAGCTTCTTTTCTTTACATCATACGGTTACATCAGTATGGGGTTAAGGGGTGTTCATTAGCGTAACATCCATATACAATATCCTATAGCAATCAACGCATCTATCATCATGAGCATGTGACAACATAAATCAAGCAGTCTCCTTATAAGCATGTATATCATCACAATTCCTTTTCCAACCACTTAAGCATAGTTCATACATCAAATTCAACATACACAACAAGGAACATCATACAATTCATATTTACATGAAAAGATTTCAATAAGCACAGTTTCAAGAAATCACGTAACAAAATCCTAGTTTCTAAGCATAAAATCAACATACAATTTAATATTATCGTAGATGGGCTTAAAGGAAATCCCCACCTCTTAAAGATGAACGGTTGGAGATGAGAATGGAGTTGTGAAATCTCCCTCAGACCCGAACCTACGTTACGTAATGGAATTCGCAAGGTTAGGATGTAGATAGGTATGGTTTTCATCGTTTACTCACCTAAGGTTAGATCTCATCTAAGATTAGAGTATGAGAGTAGATTAGGAAGCAAATATCTAACTCAGATGGACGTACCTCTACTCAACAGCGGGGCGGCTCGGCACTCGGTCGGGTCGACTCGGTTCCGACTCGATCTTTTCTTCCTCTCTTCTCTTTATCTTTCCTTCTTCATTTCTTCTCCTTTTCTTTCCTTTTTTTTTTCTTTCCCTGGCCTAAGCAGGGCTTCAACAGCAGCGGTGGGTGTACCTCATCTCAGCGGCCACCCCATCTCTCTCTACAACGTTTTCTCTCTCCTCCCACGATCTCTCTCTCTCTCTCTCTCAACACGATTTCTCTCTGTCTTTGTCTCTCTCTCTCTCTTAGATGATGGAGGAGGAGAGACGGACGAACGGTTTCTATAGCCGAACACAATCGGTGGAAAGTCGAACACAAACGGAATCCGGTTTCCTAGTTCGAGTAGGAGACGGTGCGAATCCCACCCCTAGCGATCTACGTCACATGGGGACCATTGGGGTGATAGGTTGGGTCCACACGGTGGTCCTGGAGCAATCTGGAATGTTCATGCTTAAGAGGATCTTTAGATCTTAGCAAATCTTGGTTTCAAATGGTGGGATGGAGTGGGCTACACAATCTTCGAATGGATGCAAGGTTTGAGCTAGACAAGTTTGGGTGGGGCGTGACCAAGATGGATGGATTGGATGGTGCATATGGGGTCCACCTGATGAACGGTGGAGACGCTCAGGTCGACAGCAAGAGAGCGCTGTTACAGCGCCTGGTTTCGGTCGAGGAAGAAGAAAATTATAAAACTCTTATTTAACGTGCGTCGCACATGCACACGCCTAACTTACGCTGCCCTCATAAGTGGGGTCCACTTCAGATGGATCGGAATCATTTCCTCCGTTCAATAAGTGGGAAACACAAAAATATCCGTTGACAAGAAAAATGAACCAGATTCGAGTTAGGGTGGGCCACTTATGGTCTAATTTTCGATTAGGGCATTTGTAGGATGATCAGAGGGCTGAAATTCGACGTGTTCGGCTAAAATGTGTCTAAAAGATTATATATGGAGTTTTACGTAAAAAAGATCGTCAGAAACTATCATACTTAAAAATGGTACGTTAACTTAAATTTATCTAATGGCATTTTCGTAATTAACTAAAAGTAGTGAGATTTTTGAAATCCAGTCTTTCTACAACGTTTTTAGGGTTATTCTAAGCAACTTTTGTAAAGGATCCCCTATCAGATCTCCTACGGATGGTCCGTTGTTTTCAAAACAAGGTAAACACTCGATATTTTATTTAAAATAAAATCAATAAAAATTCTGAAAAATTATCGAATAAATCTTAAAATTTCGGGGCATTACACCCAATACCATTACACACTACCTTGGATACTTGATAAGCTTTGTCAAAAGGCAAATATGACGAAGGATTGATCTTATCACATATAATGTGAATCTTTTGTCTTACTAGTGATTACCATGAACTACCATGTCTGAGACAACAAATCTAGTTAATGCAAATTATGCTCCCAAATTTGTTGTTTGAAGTATGTCCGATACTATCGAAATATCCCCGATATTATCTGTATCTCTAGCTTGACGATACCGATAACACTAGTAGTATAAAAAATTCCAGGTATCGACAATGTATCGCTAAGTATCACCGATATATCATTAATATTTTCGACTGTGTAAATTTCAGGTGTCACTTGTATTGCCAATGTATCGATATTGCCAGTGTATCGCCAATATTTTTGACTATGTAAATTTCAGGTGTTGCTTGTATCGCCAGTGCATCGACAATATTTCGATAATATCGTCAAAAATCTGTTTATTAAAAAATTCACATTTCATATTTTTTTTATGCACGCATGGTTGTATGTAGTGTTCAATTTATTGACAATATATTACGTTATTATCATTATTGTAACATGGGCAATATTTATACCACAATCTTTCATTTCATTTTCAGTCATCGACAATTTATTGGGAAATATCTTGTGTTTCCGATGTTCCGAAATATTTATGGATGTTTGGATGGAACGGTTAGAGGTTGGACAGATAGATGGGATGGATGGGATGGTTGGATTGATTTCTTACGACAACACATGCTTTTAGACTCCTATTAAATGGAAACTTATCATGTATGGATTCCTTTTGCAATTTTTTATTCCTAAATATGAAAATATGTGTATTTTAGCATCTCCTGAAGTTTCACTGAAAAATTTCACTGTTTTCCCCATGTATCCCCGCATTTTCAGTTATCAGCGATATCAATATTTTTTTTGTATTCCCGGCTAGCGAAACTTGCGATACCGACACATTGAACACAATTGGTCTAGGTGGGGATTCAGTAATCATTCAAATTCAATAGTCAAGGATTACTCATTGCAGACTCCAGCCAACCGAAAGAAAGACTCTCTTTTTTTTTCTTTTCTTTTCTTTTTTCTTTTTTTCTTTTTTCTTTTTTTTTTTTTCAGTTGAAGCTCGGCAATTACCTCTCATTCCGCAAACACTTTTGACTCACTGACCTCAGATGTTCAGGTCACCATCATGTGCTTAGTGTCAGAATATCATTAATCTCTTGTTAAAAGAGACTAGGTTTCCTAGTTACTGGACCATCACTTAGAACCAATGTATGGTTCATGAGTCATCATACATTTTGCTTACAATATTTGCTGCTTTTTTTTTTTTTTGGGTTCTTGTTCTCCATGTGGAGTGTGGACCAATTAATCAAGCATTGAGCAAACTCTGATGTCTTTAGTGCAAGAATTTTAAATTATATAAATCTTCACTGACATGCAACTCTTCATACGGTAAACAATTTTGTTATGGTGGGTCATGAGATTATTGAGCCGTGTACCCTTGATATCCTGTTCACGTGTTAATGTTATCTACGAGATAATCAGCTTTTTTCTTAGATTAGGATCTTATATTGATTACTTCTCTAAATTTGTGGATGTTGCAGCTTCTTGAACCTGGAAAACATATATGGCTGTTGAAATCCCTATATGGTCTTCTGATGTTGCTTCCCCAGGTATGTCCAGCAGTATATAATAGATTTATATGTGAATGTGTGTGTGCGTGCTTGTGTGCATGCATGTGTGTATGTGCATGTATAGTCCATGTTTCTTTTGTGAAGTGAAACTCACAAAAATGGGTATTTTTAAATCTGCCCTGAGGAGACTAGTGTGGGTACTAAAATCAACGATCGCAGAGAGAACGAGTCTCTTGCGGAAAGAGAAACTGGCTCTTGATCCCATGAATCTCAAAATTCTTTGAGCAGCAGTCACATTTAACCCCTTTCCAATAACATAAAACAAGCTTGGGTCTTGTAACCGAGAGATACTTTTATGGATAATCTGAGACTTTATTGAGAGCAGAAAGAGAAGAAAAACTACAAATACAGGGAGGGGCTACACTAAAAGCTCCAAAAAAGTGGTATGTGGTATGTGAGATCCTAGTTGTTCATTCGGTTAGGTCCATGGAGTATGAGCTGTGGCCCAAAAATGATGCAGGCCCAGTCATGTGGTGGGCCAAGATTTGGATGTCCATTGACTATTGATCAGTTCCTTTTGGCCATCCAATTTTCGTTGATGCATGGCCCACCTGACGACTTGTCGGGCGTCATTTTTGGACCACTGCATATGCACAAATGGCCCACCTGTTGAATTGCTGGGTCTTGCACACGTGGGGAGAGTAGGCCACCTGAGAAACTCTACTTAGCCACTGCATTTTGCTCAGCACTTGTCTTTCCTTTTCCTTATTTGGTGTTTCTTTTTTTCTTTTTCTTTTTTCCTCATTAATGGATGCAGCAAAGTGCAGCCTTCAAGATGTTACGAACTCGATTGAAAAGTGTACCTTCCTATGGTTTCACTGTTGAGCAATTCAAGCAAACATCTTCAGGAGACTCGAACTCGGGGACTTTACGCCACATGCCGAGAGAGGCGAAAATCACTGAGGATGGTGAAGGAAGCCAGGAAGAAAGGAATGTGCACAATGGTATCAACTTCGCATCAAGGCTCCTACAGTTCGAGCACATGCAGCACCGACACCGCATGCATACCAGATCATAATCATAGTCCTGTAACTCTGCTTCGTCCACATTATTGCCGGTTTGTTGAATGTCTTTGTGGCTACAAGTTTTCCGCTAATATTTGCTAGCTCTGTTAGTGTACCCCAGAATGAGAATGGAATGGAATGCCCCATTGGCCCATGCACATATTGTGGGAGTGTAGTCATTTGGCGCATCCTGCAGAATGTGGGTGGTTGGATGCACTAAATGTTCCTGTCCATGCAATGTGTTAGACACTCATCTGGTGGGGCCCACTGGATGAGGGGTGGACCAAATGTCTCTTCCACTGAACAATCCCAGACATGGACCGGTAGACTTCCTTCCATTGCAAATTGTCCTTTGCCTATGTTTTTTATTTTTTACTGCCTATTTACAAGCCACAATCAGATGGCTAAGAGCCTGACAGGTGCATTTCTGTGGTGCACCACCCATATGCATGGACTGCCCAATTAGGGCTGCCAAATTGACCCTACCTGAGTTTGGGTTGGGTTGTCAAAGTCCTTGGGTTGGGATCGTGTTGGAAATTCAGGTTGGGTTAGGTTGGGGATAATCACGTGTATTTTGGTTGGGTCGGATTGGGTATAGAGGACTTCTAGCTGGGTTCGGGATGGGCACCTCGGGTTGGACCTCAGTTCAGGTCCGGTTGTGGGTGGGTTCCTCTTGAGGTTGGAGTGGCCTCACATTGACTCTCAACCCGACCCAACCCACCTGAGTTGCATCCCTACACCCAATGCGATCACCTGGAAGGTGGGCTCCACATTTACAATATCCTGGCCCAGGCTACAACGCAGCTAGTTTGGAGTTTGAACCAACTATTGCCTTTTTTTTTTCTTTTTTTTTTTAAATTTCTTGGAGGCCTGCAAAGATCACCTTTTCTACCCAAAAACAATTCCCGACTGATGCTACTAAACTTCAATGTTTTCTCAATAACAACTGTAATAGCATCTTCGCAATTAACATGTTTATATTAATGTGGACAGGAAGTTCAAAGACCAGAACCCCGCCAACCTTCAACCATGCAAGGCATCAGCTGGCCACCTTCAAGATCGTCATGGAAGGCTCAAGCCTCAAGGACAGTGATGGCATTGGCCATTTTGCTCATTCTTACCTCGAATGCAAGCTACATGTTGCTGATCTTGTCATCTCTAATGAGTAAGTAGGCTGATATTCCTGTGTGCTACAAAAAAGATTCAGTTTACATAAAAATACGAGTGTACAGCTGTCCCATCTACACAAAAGCACACATGGGGTATGACTTTCCATCAGGTGGGCCACACTGATCAGATCTTCTGGCAAAAAAAAAATCTGGTTGTTCCAATCCTCAGTTGGGCCAACCATGAACAAAACAAACGGTCATCGTCCTTTTGTTTTCTTAGAAATCATCCACAACCCAAATGGCTGGGACAGGGCTAGGATTGGGGAGTGAAATGGTGTGTTCATTTAGGCTAGAAGAGATCTAAGCAGAGTGGCCCGCCTGATGGGAAGATTTGATCTCTCATGGGAGTGCCATATTGGCGTGTGCTTGGGTGTAGATGGCCATAGCTGGACATGCCTGTGGGCTTAGCAAACCTCCACTGTAGTGATTGATTCATTGATTTGTGATGGACGCTGTAGGGAGGGGTTGGGATGGTGGGAATTGAGGTAGATGCCACAATGCTTGTGGAGTTGCTCATGTGGTATTTATACCTATGATAGATCACACTATTTCTCATCTACTGTACACATGGCGTGGTCAGATGGCAATCCAGACCAGTGTTTTCAGTAGCGCTCATAGTGTAGCGTAGCTAAAACGCTACGTAGCGTATGTAGGTAGTGTAACTCCTTGGTAGCCTAAGCTACAAAGCACGTAGCATATGCTACATGTAGAGTAGTGCAGGGAGCGTATGCTACCTGAAATGGCATTTTTTTTTTTGTTGTTGCTGTTTTTCTTTTATGCTAGTTCAACACCTATTTTAAAATGGTGGTGACTCATCCTTATCACACGTGGAAATACATTGGATCAATTCGGACCATCCAAATTGTGGTCCATATCATGGATAGAGCACTTGGATCAATTCGGACCATCCAAATTGTGGTTCATATTGTGAATTTGTGATATTTCAATAAATAAAAAAAAGTGGTCACACTTAGAAATGTCTGAAGGCAAAGAGACGTGGGATTTTGCATGGAATTATGAGGTTGACGATCTAGATTCACAGTCAAGAACTCACAGGAATAATGCATTTTATAAATTTTGTCATATTTTTCTATTATTTTAATTAAAAAATATTAAGTATTGTGTAGTTTACGCTATATGCTATAGAGGGCCAAACGCTACGTTATACGCTACGCACTATTTAAAACACTGATCCAGACCTTTCAAACAATAAACCAATTTGTTGGCTGGAGCATAACCCGAAAATCACGCAGTGCAGATGATAGTAACCATCTGACTTTGCCTATTGAATTTCGATCTATCGTTCTGCTTTTAACCATCCATTTGATAGTGAGGATTGCTCTATCAGCCTGATTTTGGAACTATGCTCAATCCAATGTACCCATAATTTGGACAGCTAACATTGCCGTACGTGACAAGAATTACGGCCATTTTGAAAATGAACCAGACTGGTGCATCATGACAACTGATTAACTGCCCCTTTCATCGGCTGTGCCCCTGAACATATCTGCACCCAGGAGACAAACCGCTCGTTAAGTGGGCCACTTGTGCAGGAAGAAAGCCGATGGTTAGAGGATGTTCTTGTGTCCAACCTGACTAGTGGACTTGCCCAATTTTTGTTTCCAAGCTATGTTTATGTCCCACCACCTGATGAGTGGCCTCAGTTTGTAGGCACGCGCCAAATTGGATCGTGGTGTGAATTGCCTGGTGGTTTTGAGTTAAACCGCTTGTCAAGTGGACCACATGGAGGAGGAAAGCTGATGGCATTGAAGACGAGAGACTGAACATGTACTTGTGTCCAACCTGACTAGTGAACTTGCCCAGTTTTCGTGCCAGGCAATGTTCGTCTCTCACTGCCTGATGAATGGCCTGGGTTTGTAGAATTGCCCTGTCAGTCTTCACATCAAACTTGCAGTTGATCCAACCGTTCAATTTGTGGGGCAGAAACCAAAAAAAAAAAAAAAAACCGTCCAACCATAGGAACACATTCCAGCCTATGTTCGATTCATCAAATCGTTGTTTATGGATAGCCTCAGAAGCAGCTTTACATAAGGCTCAAATTCCAACCTGGCTTATGTATGAGAAATCCGGGAAGTGGGCCACACCATGCGGATGACCTAGCACAAATTTCAGGCGCGTGCACTGATTAGGATGAAATCCATGTACATTGAATGTGGACTGTTGACAAGCTGAGATCTTGCACAAAGTGGCTGGGCTTCGGCCTATGTTTACTTTTGAGGCCAGCTTGGACAGACCTTGGTCTGGCCTGAAGAAATTGTAGTTGTATCTGTCCATCTGCTGCAGTGGCCCAATAGGAGTGGCGTGGGGTCAGGCAGCCCACCCAGCTTGATTTCATGTGTACGTGTTCATTCCTGATCATCGGTTAGTCAACACATGCATCTTACACGTAGACCTTGTTAATTCTTCTAAATGTCTATTTCTTTGTGCTTGTGGGCCAAGTGATCAGATGGGTTAGGAACATTCACCATGAGAAATGAGGATTTTGATCAATTTTTTGGGCTGGGCTCTACCAATATTCAGCTTGGGTTTGGGCCTTGTGTTGGGTCTGCCCTAGGGCTTTTCCAGCCCAAACCTGGGCCATTGCTAACCCTCTACATGCCAAAGCGGTATCAAAGTTACATAGGCATTCATCAGGTGGGCCACATGTGCAATGGCCCACAAATCAGGATTGCCCATTTCATTAGGTGGGCCAAAACTAGAAGAAAAGGCATTCAAAGGAGTTTTGGTTGTTGCCAACAGCTGGTTAGAAAATGATAATCAATGGTTCATTCTTCAAATAACATGCATGGCCTCTATTAGTGGAGTTCTCGAGCTTCCGTTCAGCCCTGACGGCGTCTACCTCCTCGCCGGGCATCACTGCATGTGTGTTCCAAGCATCTCAGTCAAGTAACTGGACTGCGCACTGAGTAAACTCTGTCGGGCCCACTGTTAATCTATGTGGTTTATCCATGCCGTCCATCTGTTTTTCCAGCTCATTTTAGGGGTTGAGACTAAAATTGAAGCATAGCCAAAGCTCAAGTGGACCACACCATAGGAAACAGTGGGAATAATGATTTCCACAGTTGAAACCTTCCTAGGGCCCACAGTGATCTTTATTTGTCATCCAACCTCTTCATAAGATCGCACAGCCATGGATGAAGTGAACACGCAAATATGAGATTGATCCAAAACTTCTGTGGCCCCAAAGAATTTTTCGACGGTAAGCTTTTCGGTTCACACTTTTCCTGTGTTGTGGGCCCCTGAGGTTTTGATATGCTTGATTTTTGGGATGCAAGCTTAAAATTATCTGTTAAGATTGGATGGACGGAGTGGATAAAATACATAAATCACGGTGGGCCCCACAGTTTACTCAGTACGCGAATCGCACTGAGTTACTCACTACGAATCCGCTTCCCCTCAATCAATCAAAACCCTCCAAACTGTGGGGGCCATTGTAAATAGGCCGTTATCCCCTTATTCAGATTGATTGGTTGACACTAGCCCCCTATTACATCTGGACAGACATTTTTTCATTCTCACCACCCATTTGTTGGCCGCCAACCGGACAGTTACAACAGTCCTCTAATACTTGGGAGTGTTGGTCTTATCGTGCCCCTATGTAGGGCATGAGCCCAAAAATGAAACAGATCCAAATCTCAGGTGGACTGTACCATAGGAAACAGTGGTGATTGACAATTAACGTATAGTGGGCCACAAGTTTTGGATCAAGCTGATATTTGTTTGTTTCTCTTCATCCAGCTTTACATGACCTTATCAACAGGTTGGATGGCAAATAATAAACATTACGGTGGGCCCTAGGAAATTTTTAATGGTGGAAAGATCAATCCACTGTTTCCTATATAGTGTGGTCCACCTGAGATTTGTATCCTACTTCATTTTTGGGCTCATTCCCTGAAATGATCTGGCAAAACCGCATAGATATAGGATACATGCATCATAGTGGGCCCCAGCAGTCTTGGGTGAGAGCCCAGGGCCCCACCTAATCCACTCCCATCCAAGTTGCTGTTGCTGGGATTTCCCCTCTTGCCGGATCTAAGAACCCCACATTTTTTTCATCGACCATTTGTTGGCAACCAACAGACAGTTACAAAAATCCTTTACCATGATCGGCTGCATTTCATTATTGGAGTTGTTTGGATTTATATACATGTAAAGCCACAAGTACGGCAGCAGTGTGGCCAAGCATGGATGGTCATGATTTACCAATCAAACAAACACCCCATTGAAGATAAGAATCTGCCAATGAAAACAAAGTACCTCAAGTTTGGTTTGAAAGTCTATCACTAGAAACACAATCAGTGATGTACATACCAATTCGAATGCTCTGAAATGCTAGTAAATGACTTTTATTGGCTTACAATGGAGTGATAATATAGAAGGGGTGGGCCATACCTCAAGCCCCATCATGGTGTCCAAAGCATGGTGGTTTCAGCAATCATGGATGTGACGACATAGGGATCCATGTTAGAGGCAGGTCGACGATCCTCAAAATATCCTGCAATCAATGAATTATGATGAACATAAGAGCTAATTTTTCCAAGTGCTACATTGAAGAGAGAGAGAGAGAGAGAGAGAGAGAGAGAGAGAGAGAGAGAGAGAGAGAGAAATCTCACCACATCCTTGCTTCTCTGTGTCTCGACCCACACGAATGGAAGCGCCTCTGTTTGCCACACCCTGATCCACATGTACAGATCTGTATTAGAGATATCTGATGGACTGCTTCAGAGGCGTGCCTGTGCATGTGCATGTGAATGTTTGCATGGGTGCGTATTAGAAAGGAGATTCTATGTGTTGCTTGATCGGGAGAAACATTTTTTTATTATCAGTGTTTGTACATGCAACACACCTTTCACTAACCAGTGTTTGCTTGATCGAGAGAGTTTTTTTTTTTTTTCAAACCAGTGTAACCAGTGTTTGTACACATGCAACCCACCTTTCACTAACCAACATCAATGACCCGGTGGGCCCCATCACAGAATGGGCCATGCCTTATGTTTCCCCCTAGCAGATATGAAAATAGTCAATTGCAATCAATGTTGAATGCGGCTGAATTGGATAGTTAGCATCATGTCATGGGGAAATTTTCTGGGATGTCCCATCCACCTTTGATTGTGGGAAGGGGGCCCCACACATAGAGTTTGTTGGCCAAATGAAACTTGGTTTCGGAATGCGACTTGTTCAGGTATTGGACTTCGTATAGCCCATGCTGATACTAACTAATCCGATACAAGACCAGTGCCGCCTGAAAGAAACTTTAAAGATTTTTAAAATTGAGACTCGTCTGACTCAGTCTGTACTGGTCCAACTCATCTGACTAGGCCCATATCAGTCTGTGTCAGTCTGACTCATCCTAATTCAGAACGAGCTGGAAGTAGTTACCGGATTTGAATGTATAGGTGGCCTGACTTACCCCAGTTCCCACCAAAACTGGTACAAACTTGGGGGATACCAAGTCATATCAAGTGGTATTTAATATCAGACAACTTCAATGGTTCAATGCTCGGTTTGGTTTTTAAAACATAGGGCGGCAGAGCAGTTTATAATTTCGTGTTAGAAAATAAGATACTATACAGCATTGGACAGCAGCAAAAATGACATGGGGATGAGAATTACCCAGCAGAAAGTGTTAATGTCGGCGGTTTCATGATGCCCTGTAAGGCGCCTTTCATTACCCTCACCATAGGCAGCAATATGCTCGGCGTGGCGCAACCCAAGCTTCTCAATGGCTTTCTTAATTATTTCATACCCGCCTTCTTTTCTCATGGACTTTGTGCTGCAGGCATTAACGAAATTTAGTCAATATCATTTCAAAATTTTAAACAACCCAGTATCATCTCAAATTTCAGCAAAATTCTAAGTTACAATTGGAATAGGCTATGGCCCACAAGATTGCTCTCCAATAGTCTTATCAAATGGAAGTCATGGCATCATTAGGCACTCTCTAGTCTAAAGTAAACATTGGAGCTGAATAAATATGACTAGTTGCCACTTTATTGTACCCCACCCATTACCACCATACACACCACAAGAGTAGGACATGATCCAGATCATCCATCCAATGTACAAATAAATGGGCTACAATGTACATATTGTATCAACCAGAGGCTAAACATTGGATTCGTGCCCGAACATGACGGTTCGAAAAAAGAAAGAAAGAGAGAGAGCTTGTTGGATTCAGATAATTCAATTGCAGGCCACCGAACGAACAGTTAGGATCACCTACCGCTGGTGTGGTCCATGAAGTGGTAAGTTTAAAATGCTGACCACATGCATTTATAATGTAGATGAGCAGGATACAATTTGTGGTGTCCTCATTTCAGGCGGGCCCACCTAAAGTAATACCTTCAATATTGTATGCTATTCCAACTGCACCAACTTATCTTAGATTTCGCTCAGGCACACATCAGACTTGTAGCAATAGATTTTGGAAATGACTGCACGGACAGAAAATGAGAGAGACCAAGACGATCAGGTTCAATACCTGTAGTTAGTGTGGCATCCAGCTCCATTCCAATCCCCCTGCATTAACACACACATTCACAATACCAAATATGAATATATATATATATATATATATATATATATATATTTGAATTTATTAAATTTATTAGTAGCATGGTTCCTCTGCAATTACCATCATCAGAGTCATCTAAGCCTTTTCGGCTACAACTATTGTATAACAAGTGTATCCTACAATTTTGTGTGAGCCCCACCATGATATAGGGCCTACGTCCACTCTCCCCATAAGGTCCGCCGTTCGAGTTCTCCCCGTATCCCAAAAGCACAGGTGGGCATCACAGGGAACATTTGGGATGAGACTGCCCAGCATTAAAACCTTCCATATTGTGCGTGGGTGCCCAGTGTTTTGTGCATGTCATCCAATCCATTCATAAGATGCTCCCCACCAAGATGAACGGACGTACCAAAAATCAGGCCATTCCAAAACTCAGTTGGGCCACACCACGTGATTTTTGAGGTTTTAGGCATGAATTTACATGGTACGCCCATCAGAGTTTTGGATCAGCCTAATTTTTTGGCTCAAAAGGACAACATAAAGGGATTGCCTACATGATGGACAGATTGGATGCCACACGTGCATCAGGTGGGGCCCACACAACAGTTAAATAAGCTTATTCTGCAATACTTCTAGAGGAACCAGCATCATTCATTAGAGGCCTTAGGCGTGGGAGTAGAGGTTCTGTCTAGGGCTGCATCCCTTTGTTAAGGGGGCTGCCTTGGGATCTTTGGTTGGGTGCTTCGAGTACAAGTGTTTTTGTTTTAGCTGTTTCTTTTTTCTTTTTTTCCTTTCTCTGTTAATAGAACTAATTGATTTTCATCAAAAATAAAAAAGAAATATTAAAATTCAGAAAAATGGGCATGTGTTTTTTACCTGTATTGGTTTTGGATCAAGGGTAAGAACCACACCTGCAATCTCTGTGATCCGCTGCGCACAAGAGAAACTAGCGTCATCCACATTGCACCATGTGCACCATTTTAGCACATGCTGGATAATCTATCAGAAAGCATAAAAACTCCTACCTCGAGGATGTATCGGGCGCACCAGAGTTCATCTCCAGCAGAGATGCCCACAGAAGGGCCCACTTGAAACTCCCACTGCAAGAATGTTTTTATAACAGGAAAATTAGGACGTCTCTTCAATTTAATGGCAGGCAGGGGTGCGGGCCACCTAGCGCAGTCTCAGCCTGCTTCTGCTGCAGTTGGCCCAGGTGACCAACTTGCTCGGTTAGGATGGTCAACAAGTCAGGTTCAGGTCAGTTACTGGTATACCCATATCCGGACCTAAGGGAATCAGATTGAGGTATCCCATCAGATCCTGTCTGGTCCAGTTTCGAGCACAAACTAGAATTTGCAGACGGAACCAGAATCAGGTGTGGAGTGGATCAAATTTGAGTTCAGGTCCATACCAGAAACATGCCTCTGTCTGGTTTCTTAAATGATAAATATAATTAAATAAAGGGTAAAATAAAAAGAAAAATCATACATTTGAGTAGCCAGTAGGTAACCAAGTTAGGTACCCAATTTGACCCAATTTCTGATTGGACCCAAATATGATTATTAATTGGGTCTTGATCCAGATCTGATTAAATCAGGTCAGATACTTCTGCCATCTATGGATTCTGGCAACGGTAACAGCCCTAAGTTGTGTACCAAAACAAAGACAACCCAGGTCTTGCCACTTCTAGCAAAGTGCGTATGAAGTCTGTCCATCTCCAGACTAGTTGATCTGGTGGGCCTACCATATAGCAGGCCATGGCCCAAGATTTTTTGTGATTTGGCAATCCTTGCCAAATGATTTGTGCAATTTTCAATGTGGAATTGCTCTTTTTTTCTTTTTCTTTTTCTTTTTTTTTTTTCCTCAAAATTGTCTTGGCTGCCCTTTTTTTTGTTAGTCATGCAACGCATGCACCCTGTTAGTTGCGCAACACACCCACACGGTTAGTCACACGATGCAGCCACCCATTGGTGGGGTTAGTGTCTCCTTAGCACTCGAACCTGAGACCTGCTGTTGAAACTCCTAAGCGTCTTCCAGCTGGGCTAGCAGGCGAGACACTCTTGGCTGCCCATTTAAAGGCCACAAACATGATGTCTAATATAGCCCGATTTTTATGATTTTTGCGCTATAGCTATAGCCCCTTTATGTGGAATGTGGCACCATATTACATGCTCGCGTCAAGCGAACCTCCATCTCCAACACAAGCATACTACACATATAAAGCTGAAGTGAAACTCACCTGCCCAGGCATGACCTCTCCATTGATTCCACTGATATTAATTCCAGCATAGAGACATGCTTTGTAATGAGCATCCACAACATCTCTTCCCCATGCTTTGTCTGCTCCAATTCCACAGTAATAAGGCCCCTGATAGAAGATTTATCCATTAATAACAAAAGAAGAAAAATGAAGTAGAATACGAGCAATGATAAGCCTGATATCCAAAAGAAGGTGAAGAAAAAACTTTGGTCATTCACCTGTGGGCCAGGAAAGCCTCCGACTGGCCATCCAAGAGGCCATTTAACATCTTTCTGGAGCAAGGTATACTCTTGCTCAAGTCCATACCTGAAGTTCAAAGTGTAAGTCCATACCTGAAGTTCAAATTGTAAGTTCAGGGGCCAAGCATGATGGCTGAGAAAGAAATGTGATGACTGTGGAATTGCTTAGAGAAAGAGGGAAGAGGGACCATTTGTGGGAGTTACAGAAACACCCTCTCTTTCCATGGAAGTTCAGTTAAGGGCACAAATTACACAACGCCCTTATTACGATCCCATAAGTACACATACGGTGTACACAATAAGGCTAAGGGACCATGGGCAATAAATGAGATGGGTCAAATGATCATATAGCTACCCACCAGGTGGACTGTAAATAAACCAAAATCAATCTGGACAGTGGATCATAAGAACCAACATGATCTTTATCAATAATGACCACTCATGAGAGTAGTTTTAATCCTACTGCAGGTGTGAGAGATCTATGCCTTTCATTAGGTATGCTCCACTATTTACATGTCATGGCCAGAAGACCAGGCTGGTCTGACCATCAGGTGGTCCACATATTCAAAAAAAATTGGATGGCTAGGAGGATAAATGGCCCATATTTAACATACATCTGCAGCCCTTCTGATGACCAACTCCTGGCTAATTTCTGGACCATGAAACGTACACTGTAAGGCCCACCTGATAAATAGCCAAACATCGTATGGGTATGCCACTTCATCACATGCAAGGAGACCTGCAAGTAGCCATGGATGGCCGACCACTTAGGGAGAAGGAAGATGATGATCATGAATGGATATATAAGCATTTGAGGAATGAAGAATTAGTGGACCACTTGTTTGCTCGCCGTAAAGCAGGGCAGGAGATCTGGAGGGGACTTTTCGAGCTGTTTGGCATATCATGGGTTATTGCATGGATGATTAAAGTGTGCTTTGAATTTTGGAATTGTGGAAGACATGCAAAAGGGGTGCGAGCTTTGTCGGCAGGTCATTGGTCTATCTGGAGGGAAGTGAAACAACAGGATCTTAAGGAACAAATCGGAAAAAAAGTCTTTTCCAAGGAGAAAAAGGGTGATTGCTGGGACCTTGATTCAAAAGGTTTTCACAGGGTGCAGTGAGAAGATTGTGTGGGTAGAAGGAATGGCGATTCTTAATCTTTTTCAGATCAGGATTAAGGATGCATCTTCAGCATCATTGCTGCATATTCTTTTCTTGTTTTGTTTTAGTAAGATTTTTGCTTGCCATTCAAAAAAAGAAAGAAACTAACAAAGAGAAGGTAGCTGTAGCAAGGATCTAATCCAATTAATGGCTTGGTGGTGAGATATTTGAAATACCAAGGCTCCTCTTCCATTACTAATTGATCACTGAAGATCTTCTCTGCCGCAGCCCTCTTGTTGGAAGGATTTGGAGATCCATTTGGAGCATATGTGTCACATATCACCTACAATATAATATATAGCCATGAAAACGAACTCACATGCCTGATGAACTACTTGCCATACTTTATTAAACAAGAATCGCATATTTCCTTACAAGTATGTTCTTTCCTCGGCGGAATGGGTCTGGAAAAATAGCCTGAGGGCTGCAACAAATCCGAAAAAACAACAATATAAGAACCTACAAATATACATGTCTGCATGCTTAAGGAAATCATATTTACACCCCATGTTTTGATAAATAAAACTCTTCTTTGTTGTTTCCTGATTTTGCCAAGAAAAGACAAAAGCACAAATTGTAAAGGACAATAGAAGAGTAGTAGATCTGAACCTTTTAAATGGCACGCGTGGTAGCCTGTCATCAATTTGAACTGTTCATTCATTCATACAACTAGGAGCAAGCCATGGTGGAAGAATCATGCTGATCCAAACCCTTCAAATGGGGCCAATTTGTTACACTCATCTATTGTTTACGAGCCATAAATCACATGGTTAGAGTCATCAAATCAAAGTGTTACTTTTGAATCATAAGAAATACCAAGCGGGATCTATCTCCTAGATTGACCCATTTTGTTTCTATTATCAATCTTGACTTCCATTTTCATGCTATTGATCAGACGCTTAGATCACCTGATTGGCATGATTTTTGCACCATGGCTAGCTCCTAGTTGTACAAATCAATGAACGGTTTGGATCGACAATAGGTCACCCCATGTGCCATATAAAAGGTTTGGGGACATTGCCAACGTCCCATGAAGGTATGGACATTAGCAAAGCCCATAAATGTGTCTGTGCGTGCGCAAGCAAAAATATGCCAATCAGGTGATTCTAAGCTTCTGATCAACAGCATGAAAATGGGCGGTCAAGATTGAATGAAGAAACAAAATAGGTCCAACCATCATCTTGAATCATCTACTAGATTGATCCCATTTTGTATTTCTTATGATTCTGAAGTAACGTTTTGATTTAATGATTCTAACATTGTAATATATGGCTCATAAAAATGGATAGTTGTAACAAATTGACCCCATTCCAAGGGTTAGGATCATCTGATCTGCATGATTGTTGCACCATTGCTTGCTCCTAGTTGTATGAATCAATGGATGGTTCGAATCCACAATAGGTCACTCCCTATGCCAATTTAAAAGGTTTGGGGAACATCCCCATGAAAGTGGGGACATTAGCAATATGCACGCGTGACCTCAAGTCCAACCAGTTGGTCCACCAAGTAGTTCTCATTAGCAATATGCACGCGTGACCTCAAGTCCAACCAGTTGGTCCACCAAGTAGCTCTTTCAAAATCAGCCCTATCTGAAACTCAGGTGTGCCACAGAATCTGGAACCATGTAAAATCATGCCCCTAATCCAAGTGAGACACATGGTGGATGGGTTAGATGTCCGAACCACATCCACATGGGCCCCATAAACAATCGGGAAGGTTTCAATAGGTGGGCATCCACTTTCAACTGTTGTCTATGCTGTGGCCCACCTAAGTCATGGATTGGCCTGATTTTTAGGCCCACGGCCCACCATGGAAGGGTGCATCTAATTGATGGTGTGAATTTCTATCTGCACACATGAATATTGGAGTTATTTGTGTGTGTGTGTGTGTGTGTGGGGGGGGGGGGGGGGGAGTGCATTTCTATCTGCACACATGCATACTGGAGCTATTTAAGAAAAACACTAAGGCGAAAAATATTTCGTGGTTACTAAAGTATAACTTCGCTGTCATGGCCTGCAGCTTGTCCAGTACTGGAACCATCATAATTCCATTTTGGAAGCTCCCGAGGGCTACTAACGGGGCCTGAGAGTGTCTGCAAATCCAGCATGCAAAAAACGAACTGATTAATAAGAAAAGGAGAAACAATCATACAAAACACAGTCCAATCCTCAAAAATCAATCCTCCCGTTACGAAAACAAAGGATGCAACTGGGTTTTGCTCACTTACACGCGCTTTGCTCCTTAAATCAATGCCCGATCCTCCAATCCTGCAGTGATGAAGTGAAGGATTACAATTTACAACACAATCAGATTGTAACTACATCTGAAATTATTTGAAATTAGAGCTCCAGAAAATACATCCTACCATATATATTCCGCAATTATCTTTTCTGCAGAGTCCGACAAATCGAGATTAAGCAAATCGGTTAAGATCGACATGGGAGTTGCTGATCAAATCCTAAACTTGATTGAATGTGGAAGGAGACAGCAGCTATACGGAACGCATATACAACTAGGCAAATAATCACAGCTTTTGTATAAGAAACCCTCTTCCCTATTTATAACCCATTATGCAATCAGCAAGATAGGATCAGATGCTGGATAAGAAAAGAATAAATAATACAGAAGAATTAGGATCCACTCTTCCAGAGTTGCTGCAAAAGTGGGGACCATTTGATCCAGAAAGCAAGGAGCAGAAAGATAAGAAGATTGTGGTGGAAGGCTGATAAACCCAAACTCCAGATTGCATTTTCTGTCTTCTACTGCATGCTGACAAAGATTGGTGCCCATTTTCTTACGGTTGATTAGAACTAGGAGTTGAGTCATTGTGGTTTCTTTGAAAGTGAGGGGCCTTTGTCTGTGTAGAAAAAAAAAGAGGAGTTGCTTTTACAGTCTAGTCAGCCTTGACTGGGCCATGTGAACTCACCCAGTTGAGCCATGTGAACTCACCCAGTTGATGCTGATTGATTTTCACATCTAGCATCCTTCCTAATTTGTGGATGGTCTCCAAGAGTTCTCTGCTAAAGCCCACACATGCACATGCCCACCTGGACCAGCACATTTGGTACTTGAAAGCGGTACAGCAGGTGGAGTCCAGTGTTCTGATGGCCTGACAGTAAAATCATGCCGGCCAACTCATCAGGTGGGAGTCGGGGGGGGGGGGGGGGGGGGGGGGGGGGGGAGCGTTGTTGCAGTTTGGAGCTTGCCAAAAGTCCACATTCGCATACATCACCTGCCTAATGACTGGACTGTATTTCTAGGCCAGGTCATCTACATTAATACATGGTTTTGATATCAAAGTAAATGATGTGAGAAACACTGATTCACCAAATTATCCAAAAAGGCAATGGCAAGTTGTACCCCAAAATAAACAACTATAGAACAATAGGGAAATATCTGCCACAGCTAATAAATAAAAGCTACAGTTTTTATTAAATATTACTTGCATATACATAAAGCTACACTCTTCCCATTTGTCATCTTCTTCATACGATAGAACCTGCCCTAACCAGTTTCATTATTCAAGATACAAAAGCAAATTGTATCTTTGATGGTTAAGAGTTCTCAATCAGTTGTAATTCACCAATGCAACTGCTACTGGCTCACAACAAATACACAATATATTCACAATAGCTGCAACTAGCCTTTTACATGCTTTACATTCATAATACAAAGTTACAGAGCATATATCTTCTCATGGTCAGAGTTGTATTCATCTGGGTCTGACATTGCTGCTGAGTACACAGACCACGAGAAAGATTTGCTGGCACTTGGCCTCCTAATACGTCTCTGAGAGTCGTCACCAAACTTCCCAAAATGTTGGCGGAGCACAAAGTAGCACAAGCTAGCCAGAGTTCCGATCAGGATCGACCCACCAACTACTGTTATGGTAATAGCCATCCATGAGTCACGGCTTCCCACAACCACGTAAGCTAATGAGAGAAAAGCTCCGCAAATGCTAAGAGAGGCAGCCCACATGAGCTTGTTCACTACCGAAATGACCTGTTTCTGAGCACTGGTTTCCCAGGCAACCAAAGTTATCTGAACCACGACAACAGCCAAAGATATAAAGAGAGCAGTAGCATTCAATAGGTAGAACACGCGGAATCCAATCTTGCCTGCTATATTGGCTTTGCCAGCATTGCTACCCTGCTCAATACATTGGCCCGGCAGATTGAAGATAGCCATGAAAGCAATGGAAGCAATCAAAACAGCGACAACAGTCACTGAATTAGTGGTGTTTTGAATGGCTTCTCTGTGCAGCTTCCGGAGCTCTTTGGCAATCCCTGACATTCGTTTGTTGGTCTTTACATTCTGCAGAAATTGAGAATGCACCTCATGCCTTATTTCGCTCACAGTCTTTGTCAGATCCATTGCTTCATCTGCTTTACCGACATTCCTCGCATGCTTGGCACCAACCTCTGCAAGTGCTTCTGTAATTTCCATTGCTGATTCCCCATACGGGATTTTTTCTGCCAAATCCATGGAAGTTTCATGCTGATTATTAATAGCATTGACATCAATGGATTCATAGCTCAGTAGAAGTTGCACCATCTGAAAGAAAATAGAACATCTCATCATTTAACTGCCCGGTCGGGAAGATAGAATATGAATATGAGCTTTATGATATCATTCAAATTCACACCAAACCAAATTAATACTGCATAAATATAGATTATGAACACTTTCTTGTTTAAAAAAGGCATCTTTAGGATTAACTGAAGAAATATCATAAAAAAGAGTACTGATATCATGAATTTGGATGTAAGCAAGCTGCAATTTGCATTTTCAAGACTTTAACTCAACAAGTGTTAGGATCCTAATTTACTTGATGTTTGAGACTCAATCAAGTGCTCAATCAAGCTTTTCAAGTTTTGGGCCAAATATTTGAAACTTCTGAAAGGAAAAAAAACATCTAAAGACAAACATCTTTAATAACCCATCACTTCGAATCTAAAATGGAATAAAAAAACATCACCTCACAACTTTATGCTTCATTACGTCACAGTAGACAATCACTTGAAAGAAACTTAAAACAGTTTTTTATCAATAAAACAGCAATTAATGGTCTTGTTCAAAGTTTAAAAAATCCTTTTGATTCCAATTGGATTCGCCAATTCAAGGCGGAAAGGCTACTCACTACCAAATTTTTGGTGTGAACTGATTCCCTACAAATCAGTAAAAATCAGCAAGAATAAGCCAATTCCCATTTTCACCTGATGAGGTGAATCAGGATTTTATTGTATATTTTCTTGTTTTCTATTTTCATATTTTTAGTATTTTTTAAATATATTTATGGTTTTCAATTATTAAAAGATGCATATTCCAAATAATCTTGGAACGGCCCAACTCCAGGTTGGAACTGCCACATTCTACTGAACAGCACCTAACAATACTGATTACGATGCCATGTTTTCAGACCATGGTCTCATTATTAAATCTCAGATTCAATTTCTAGCAAATTAACCATTGATTAGTCTTCATAATTACAAAAGCGTAGCACCGGATTCAGTAATATTCATTTCAAAATGTATGATTATAATTGCTGTGTGCCTTTTCATTTCCATTTCAGAAACAGTGAGTAGAGACATCTACCAGAAAAATAAAAAGACAAAATGTACAATGGTGAAAAGGAAAAGGCAAAGTGAAACTACAACCACGAAATACAAAATAACTACAAATAAATAACATGAATAGAGATAAATTAAGTGTAATTTTTAGTGTTTTTATTTTGCTTTCTTATTTATTTATTTTAAGGGTGAGTAATGAAATGCAAAAAATTACAAACAAGTAACATCAATACAGATAAACTATGTGACAAATTCAGTGTTTTTCTTTCCTTTTGTTCCTTCTTTCTTTTTTTTCTCTTTTTTTTTTTTCTTTTAACGGTGAGTGACATTGTGAGTTGTACAATTTATCAAGTACCATTGAAAAACAGTGCCAAAATTGTTGTTCAGATTCAACAATTGTGCCGCAAACCCATTAAAAAAAATATGCAACCTACACAGTCCATGGTAATATGAACACATCTGCATGCTTTGTATGCATATCACATGCTAAAGTAGAAAGGAAGGCCTGAGTTGTAGCACTTCAACTAACACATGCATGCATGTCTACACCTCTCCTCCAAAATGTGCATATGCTGGCACAGTCATCATAACAATGCATAAACCAACAGATTCATGCGCATGCCATATGCATGAACACACCTCATGTTTGATTTTATGTCCCTTTCAAAAAGCATAATGTGCATATGCATATCCACTAGACATGGGAATAACTGCACATGGGGACCATAATAAAGAACTCTTTAGGGAATAATACAGAATCAAATAGCAAGTGGAGTCCTATGGTAAAGCTTGATTTATTTATGAATTAATGTTAAAGGAAAAAAGTATATGCAAATGGACCGACTTGCTTAAATGGCATTGAGAAACACGTTGAGTTGCCGTAAGAGTCAAGCCTCCCAAGACTATATTTTGTTCATTAATGAAACTTTGTTTCTGGCATAAGAGTACATGCAGACAACGATAAAGGAAAGACTCTTTAAGAAACAATATAGGGTCCAGCAGATGTACATCCCACTGTAAGTAAATGCAGTTTTCATGGAGTACAACTCATAAATCTAGGTGGAGTCTAATAACCATACCAAAAAGAGAATGAATAAAAATAATGTTAATTTTACTCGTGAAAGGTAATTTAAACACAACAAGAAGTAACAAACGAGAACATGGAAACAATGAAAACAATTTTCTGTAAAAGAACGTTGGCTCAATTAAGATAGAGCTCTAACAAAAGGAAACACCTGTGGACGCCATTTCCTTGTTGCCATATGCAAAGCCGTATTTCCCTTCCTATCCCGCATATTGAGAATAGAAAGATCAGCAAGCAACATCTCCTCCACTACATCAGTATTTTTGCCTTTAACAGCCATATGAAGTGCCGTCTGGCCCTTCTTATCTTTGATAGAAACAATTTCCGGATCTCTGTCCAGCAGAGCTTTTACTATCTGATAATAACCGATTCTAGCAGCTGTATGTAATGAAGTTTTCCCATTTTTCCTCACGACCCTAGCTGCAGTCCCATCTGCATCTAATATGGCATTTACCACATCCAAATGATCCTTGACAGCAGCTGAGTAAAGGGGACTAGTATTTGAGTTGTCACATGAGTTACAAAGTTCGGGCCAATGGCTCAAAAGTTCTTTCACAATCCCTGCAGGCAAATATCAATCACCGGTTAACTCAATGTGTTATCAGGCTCATCTTAGAAATATTGTGACTATTCTAGATAAATCACAAGGCTTTAGAAATATAAGGGCCATTTTAAATGCACTTCCTCGAAAAGGGGTTTTCACGGCTGCCTTTTCTGTCGACTCAGCTTTTTAGTGCCTATTTTTCCAAATAGGGGATGAGATAGGGTTTGAGAAGTGCATCCAAACACACACGCCTGCCTTTTCTGTCAACTCAGCTTTTTAGCGCCTATTTTTCCAACTAGGGGACGAGATAGGGTTTGAGAAGTGCATCCAAACGCACAACGCAGACTAGGGTTTGGCTCAAAACATTGTTTAGGCATAAACGCCCTTCTTGAGGATGCATCCAAACACACCCTAAGTGTAAGTTGATCTTCTATTATGATGTTTAAGAACATAAAGATTCAAATTAGCTAATTTTGAAGATGCTCAAAGAACCTTATTATTTAAATTAGTTAATTTTTGTGGTGTTAAAAAAATAAAAATAAAAGAATCTCACCCTAATTCTATCAAATCAATTAATCATCAACATCATCATCTAGTTGGGGTATCAAATCAATCGGGATATCAAATCACTTAATAACAGATAAATACAAATTTCAACCAAATTCTATCATCTCACTTAATAAGTCATAAAATATGGATCCTTACTGATTTTTTGCTCTTTACGTGAAAATTTTAATTGCAGGTCACTGATATGATGGTTACCATAGCCTGACCAAAGTAATTTCCTTTTTTAGCTTATGGCCGACCGACGTGATAGCCCACCAGTTCAAAGGCTTCGATCTTCCTCCACATTAGCCAGTATAAAGGAGATGCAGAGATCGGTGCTTCATGGAATTATTCCAGAGTGTCAGGAATGACAGTTGCATTCCTATCCGATCCAGATATCTAAAAAGCCGGAAACATCCACAAGAGAGAGAGAGAGAGAGAGAGAGAGAGAGAGAGAGAGAGAGAGAATCTGACCCAAATTTCCATTCTTGGCCGCGGTGTGGAACGCGTTGATCCCGACAGTTGTCTTGATCGAGGCTGTCTCGAGATCGCAGAACCCCAGCAAGTAGCTGAATATCTCATCGAGATTGTTGTCAGCAGCGATATAGAGTGCCGTCTCACCGGCATCGTTCTTCTGCGCCATGAGCGACGAGATTACAGCACGGTCGTCTTCAGCCAAGTCAGCACGGTCTCCATCGGCTGACGACGGCGATCCCTCAAGGAGGAGCCTGAGGGAGGAGAGATCGCCGGATCGGACGGTGGAGAAGAGGATCTGAGGGGAGATGAAGCGATGGGGCCTGGAATCCATGGCTGGGATTGGGGTTAGGGTTAGAGTTTTGGAATTTCTCCTCTCTTGTCTTCTTCGAGTGGAGAAAGAGAGGAGGGATTTCTAGGATTAGGGTTTCGGAATTCCGCATTTGAGAGGAAGAGGTTTTCATTTGATTTGAAAGCAACACTTACTTCTCTGGTCAACCGCGAAGAGACTCTGTCAGTCAGTGACTCAGAACCGTTAGTTCGGATGGTTGGATTTCGGTTGTTGGAATGACGGAATTACCCTTCTTGTTTACTGTAATTAGTAATTACCTTCGGAGGAATTATACCGTATGTGGGCCCCATCCATGCACGGTTCACACGGGATTCTGACGCTGAGAAGTGGGTCCCATTTTTTCGATTATCCAGACCATTGATCTGTTTTTTACACTTTATATAAGCTATGACTTTCAAAAATATTTCATAGAAATATGTTAATCTTTGGACAGTTAAGAAGAGAAATAAAACAGCAGTCCAGATTCAATGGAAGAAGATCCCAAATGTTGGTCTGTTAGATGTCCAAATCTAATGTATTCTTCGGAAATATATCATAAACGTTTGGATTCGTCATACCAATGGCCTGGATTACTTGAAAGAGAGACCCTGTAATCAGAATTTAGGACCCGTTTATTGCGTATGGAGATTTCAGTACTATATAGTTTCCTGAAGTTTGCCGTAGAATCGGATTGCGTAACGAGTTACTCAGTACGGCTTTATCGTACTGAGTAAGCTCTGTGGGGCCCACCTTGAATTTATGTGGTTTATCCACTCCGTCCATCTGTTTTTACAGCTCATTTTAGTGGTTTATGCCAAACTTGAAGCATATCCAAATCTCAAGTGGACCACACTACATGAAACAGTGGGAATAATGATTTTCAACCTTTAATCCTTCCTAGGGCCCACAGTGATGTTTATTTGCCATCCAACCTGCTCATAAGATCACAAAGACATGGATAGTGGGAAAACACAAATATCAGCTTGATCCAAAACTTCTATGGCCTGTAAGAAGTTTTCAACGGTAGACGTTCCTGTTGTACAGGTCCACTTGGAGTATTTTTTGTATCAAACCCAATAATTATCTGATGAAATGGATGGACGGAGAGGATAAAATACATAGATAACGGTGGACCCCACAGAGTTTACTCAGTACGCAATCGGCCTCCACATAATTAACTACACGTGGCCGGATCGCAACCGTTCATCTGAAGGCTTTGTATTTGATAGGGGATTCTCAGTAGAATTTTTCTCCTAATAACCGTATATTTTGCGGGCCATCATCTGCACATGAATCGCGGAAGATATATTCCATGGATCACCAAAACCATGGGCTCCATGTGCGTGGATTCCTCCCCCACCAAATAGTTCTTCTTTCACTGGAAAATGATCCAATGCTCGGAGGTGCACTTGGATGACCATATTAGTTCATATTGATCTGGACCGTCCATCACGCCCATTTCATGATCCGCCGCTCTAATATCACAATATTTAAATGGTCAGGTTTCTTGATAAGCCGATCCTCTTTCCAAGGAATGGATAGGATGGTCAAGCTGTTGGTTTTGGGACCTATTTTCTGGATGCAATCTCAGCCGTCCACTTTATATCATATGGGAGGGTTGGAACCGTCAGATCATTGTGGTTTTGGGTCGGCTGCATATGAAGAGTGTGCTGGACTAAGCGGACGGTTCAGGTGAACTGATCAGACTGTTTGGGTATCCTTATGCAACTAGGAGCACTGTAGGCTATAGGTACCGAGTAACTCAGTACTCTTAGCGCACTGAGTAAGTTCCGTGGGGATCGGATGATCCTATCCATCCGGTATATAGACTTTTGTGCTCATTGCACGTGAACCGTTGCTTGGTTTAGCTCTGAAATCTAAACCATGTCCAATTTTATCTCTTAAGCTAGGAATGAGATTTTGTGAGCAATGACCCATCTGTGGGACCCACTTGATGGACAGCCAAGATTATGTACACGTGGACAATTACAGCTAACATTAAAAATATGACAGATGGGTGGGATCCAGTGCTATCGGTACCCCCGGCATCCAACCGTCCATGAGATGCTTGACCTCAGAGGGACAAGTTAAGAGGGAATGCATACCATTGATTTTTGTGGGGGGCCATCATACTGTGCATATGGAATTCAGTTCATCCAGGCCCTTCGAATGCCATGTACGAAGGTTCATGAAAAAAATCGGTCTGTTCTTGAACTCATGTGGGCCCATGTGAGAATCAAGGGCAGTCATCCCCTCACATCATTTTCCCTGTTTTGTGGCCCACCAGAGCTTTAGATCAATGTTTTCTTTATAATCTGAGGATAATCTAAGGGTACTCACCTGATGAACGGGTTGGATTCAGTACATACATCACGTAGGCCCCCATCTGTCCGGTACTACAGTAAGCTCACGCTGGTACCGGTACCTCTGTAACGCACCGTACGGCACAATACACACTTTGAATACCCGTTGCTCAGCCAGAAGGGTATTTTAGTCATTTAACAGACAGTTTTCGGCATTTTCCACTGAAACCGAAGGAAGGAGTAATTATGCGCGCGTGTAGGAACATCCCACCCAATCGCAGGCACAGAAGCACTGACAAAATCTCGTTGTCGGCAATTTCTCGGCACGGAAGTATCTGGGAGCGATTTTCAAATTTTGAGGATTTTCTTAAAATATTGTCAAAAAAATCTCATCAAAAATAAAAATATTCATTTTAAGTTATTAATAAATATGAAATATACATTTATATTTACAGAACAAATTCGTTAACATTTTACAAAATAAAAATATTATTTTAAAATTAGACGAGATTTTAAAAATATCACGATAATATCATCTAATGTCTTTTTGACAATATCTACATTGTCACAGTGGCACCAGTACCCACGTGTGCTACATTTTTTTTTTTATAGCATGTTGGCCCACCCAAGGAATCAAATTCCCTACTTTAATAAGTAGGAAAAAGTAGGGAAAGCTAAGCAATTTTCTAGGGCTGATATTGTAATATCCGTTTTGGGCCCATTTTAATATGTGTAAAGAGATATTCATTGCTGGCCCTAGATGTAGCATGTCCTAGAATTGTGTAACTGATGGTGTGTTGATCTAGACCGTTCATATAATGACCCTCATTGATTATTAGGAGCGGATTAGGTGAGACCTCAGATCTATCAAGGTGGGTGGGATTGGTGAGTACATATCCTTGTTGGCTTCCAAGCAGAAAGTCCTGCTTTGAGTCCTTTTCATTGGTCCACATCACACTAAATGAGGTCACGTGACCAAATTGTATGAGGTGTGATCAAGTTACATTGAGGATGTGATAGGGTTACATGCTTATATGATGACATGTACTGATGAAAAGGCTCCAATCAGGAGTTTCCTGCGCAGAAGCCAGGAGAGGATCCGAACTGGAGACTAGTTGGCAATCCCCACGCAAGGTAACAGGCGTGAGGAGCTAAACAGGCTTAAAGATCATTTCAAATTTGAGCAAAGCTCTGATGCAGTTCTTAGACATTCCATACGGCCTACTGGCTGGCGTTTGTTGGACGGTGAAAATGAGAAATACTCAGACTAGGTCCATTCAACAAACAAAGGTCCATCAATCAGAGGTTCCGTTCATCCAATGACTCTGATTCATGGAATTATGACCCATATGAGCTGGGCCCCACAATGATAATGTGTATGAACATCATGGTCTAGTAGAGCATCAAATAACTCCCAATTGAGGGTATTTTAGTCATTTTAACTTACAACTCATGTGGAGATATACTTTTTGTATTTATGCTTTTTTCTAAGTTGACATGAGCACTTGACATTAAGCACTGTAATTATTCGGTCTTGCAAGTCAATGCCGTGTTCGATTTTGCTCGTCCTGCGTAATTATATCCACGTAGGATAATGATTTAGATGATCCAAACCGTTGATTTGATGGGTCCCACTATAGATGGTACAAAATAACCAAAATATTTAAATGGAAGAGAAAATGACTTCTATTTTGGCCTCTGATAAAATAAAGCAAGGGGTTCACGATCAATATAGAAAGGATAAAAAATGAAGGGTTTTCCATCTTTTAATCTGTATGATTTCTGGGTATCCCTATCCTCGTGGGGCCCATTGATATCAATGGTTTGGATCAGTAAAAAAATGGTATCGTGTGTACTAAATCTCCGAGCAGTTGGAAACAATTCATTAGCTGCTTCTACTTGGAAAACGTCAAAGGAATCTTACTGAATGATGCGGTGCATTCCACATACATACCTCCATTTGTTACCTGCCATTAGTATCACATGGGTAGAATATCTGATCCGTTAAAAAGGTGGGCCACACCATGATGATTCCATGGAATTGTTGATGGACTCATTGAAATGGGTTCTATATGAATATCAATGGAGATCCGATGGTATGACTTGGACTGCTTCTGTGGCCCACGAAATAAATGAATGGACCTGATTTTCACACTCGGTGATCATCATGTTGTGGCCCACCTTTTCCACGGACGGATACTCTATAAATGTGAAACGTTGGCAAGATAGGTATAGGTGTGTGTGTGTGTGTGTGAAAGTTCGCATGCAACCGCCGTAGGTGATCATTTTTCTAATATACGGGGACGCGCTTTGCACGCGTTTTTAATTGAGACTGGTGGGCCCAAGTGGTCAATAGTATGTGGACGCGGATTGGCTGCTGACACGTTGAGTAGCGAGGCTCACTATTGAAGTGACGTCACCATGCTTTTGGGCCCGAAATGATGTATGTGTTGTATCCACACCGTCCATACATTTGGAGAGATCATTTTAGGTCATGATCCAAAGAATTAGGTAAAATCCAAAGCTTGAGTGAGCCTCACCATTAAAAACTTTTAGGGGCCACAGAAGTTTTCGATCAAGTTGATATTTCTGTTTTTGTTAACTTTTAAATAGGTTAGATCTCAAATAAACATAATGGTGAACCCTAGGAAGGTTTCAACAGTGGGCGTCACTCTCTCACTCTCTCTAATATTTTCTGTGGTGGGTCCACTCAAGCTTTAGATCCGCCTCATTCTTTGGCTTATGCTCATAAATGATCTCTCCAAATGGATGGACAGTATAGATACACCGCATACAAAATAGTGGGGCCTAAAAAATATGATGAAGTCATTTCAATAGAGTCTCGCGTTCAAACTATCAGTTTTTAATCCGCATCCATAGTCTAGGTAAGTGGGACGCGGATCAGGTGGTGTTACCCGCACCACCCCCAGCGGGATGGTGTGGTAATGTGATGGGTGTGGTGGGGCCCACTGTGATGCATGCATTTTATATCCATGCCTCTGTCAGTTTATCCAGTTATTTTTAGGGGCATGAACCCAAAAATAAGCAAATGAAGTACTTACGAAGCTCAAATGGACCACACCAGAGGACACATTGGGGATAATGATACCCACCTTTGAAACCTTCCTATCTAACCTGTTTTTGGAGCCCTAACAAGTTTTTAACGGTGGGCATTCAATCACCAATGCTTCTTGTGGTGCGGTCCATTTGAACTTCAGATATGCTTTTATTAATTCTGTGCATTCAATCACCAATGCTTCATATAGTGTGGTCTATTTGAGTTTTGGATTTATTTATTTTTATTTTTTGTGCAGCCTTTAAACACATACATCACATTGGGCCCCACAGCGCCTAACACATCCCATACCATTGCTGGGGTAGTATGGGCATGATGCAAATTGCCTAGTGACCTCTTAGGCATGTTCCATGATGCCCATCCATTTTGTCAGCTCATTTTAGGGTTTTAGGGCATGAGCCCAAAATGAGCTAGCCCATTGTGGAAGACCCATAGGCGTTTCAACAGCAGGTCTCGGGTAAGAAATGCTAGTAAGGAGACACTACTAAACTCACCCAGTGGGTGGGTGCATCATGTGACTAACGATGTGGGTGCATTGTGCAGCTAACAAACAGTGACTGCATTGCATGACTTGAAGAGAGAGAGAGAGAGAGAGAGAGAGAGAGAGCCTACAACTGAACCATATCCAAAGCTCAAGTGGATCACACCATAGAAAGATTGAACGCCTACCGTTAAAAAAATTCTTCAGGGCCATACAAGTTTTGGATTAAGTTGATATTTGCATTTTTCCTTTATCCGCCCATGTGATCTAATGAACAAATTGGATGGAAAATAAACATTAAGGTGGGCCCTAGCAAGGTTTCAAATGGGGACGTCATTGTCACCTCTGTTTCCCACTGTGTGGTTCTGGTCCACTTGAGATTTGGATAGGCTCATACCATAAAAATGAGCCCGCAAAATAAATGGGCAGTATGGATAAAAACACATATCACAGTGGGGCCCACAAAGTCCGGTCACCAGGGATACCTGCCGTGTTGGGGTCACCATGCAATCCGCTTCCAGATAACATGTCTCCTGTGGTTCACTGGGATCGCACCATGGCCACACAATTTCGTCCATCAAACCAATTTTTTTATCTGTAGCCTACGCATGAACGATTGAGAATTGGCCCACATCAATCTTAAAATAGTCCCAATATTAGTGGCTAGGATCCAAAACCATTGTGACATGGTTCAGAAACGGTAGAATGTAACCAATCAACGGTCTTGATTGTCTAATCACTTAGACATGGCACCATTTGCGAAAAGTGACAACCCACTGTTTGCACGCCAAAATCCCTGCAACTTCTCTTATTGGTGCCTGATCTTACATGTGGGGCCATGATCGGCTTATCCAATCCATTGTTCCGGTGGCCCCCACCATTGATAAACCATGCCCAAAAGAAACCTTAGGACTATTTATTATTATTTTTAAATGACCTGGACCGTTGATTTGATGGACGCTTCTTAGATGGGGTGCTGCAAAACTCTCATAATAAATACCTCAATCCTTCGATTAGGAGACCATTTATGTTCAAAGCTAAAGAAACAAATTAAAGGAAGCTGATTCCGTCCTGCCCCCGCCTGGACAGAAATCAATCAGTCCAGGTAGGGCTTTGTGGGGCCCACCATGATGTATGAGTTTTATCTAAGCTGTTCTTCCCTTTTCCATATCATTTTAGGCAAAATAAATAAATAGGTAATCTATTTGTTGTACCCTTTTTCTGTTCTTGAAAAATCAATTGGAAAAGGACACATGTATGTAACATGCATGCAATCTGTTAAGATACATGAAGTTTATTTTCAGGAGTAACAGCTAGCGTTAGTTGATTAGAACACGTCATCTAATTTACAAATGATTACCAAATAAATGAGAAGGGAGAGAAAAAGTTGAAGGATCAAAGTACCATTGAATGACTATTGTAAGCAAATCTAAATAGTTCTTTTTCTAAAAAAAGTTTATAAATAGCAAAAGAAATCAACAAAGTGAGAAAAACAAAATCAAATTAATCAATTATCCTTTATATTTCTTAGCATAATCAGCCTTCTATGTTCATTAGTGTAATCAGTAATTTAAGAGTAGCTATAATCTTCTGCTATAATCCAAGTCTATGCTCATATGTTGGATTAAGCTATTTCGACACAAGCAGTTATCCATTTAGAAAAAATTTCGCAATTGATTCTTGTGACCGATTGTAAATATTTTATTTCGTTTTCTTATGGAATTTGAAAAAGTCATCTCTTGTCGAAGGCAAGTGGTAACCCATTTACGGAGGACGAACCCCACCCTCTGATAATTGCTTGATCATTTTAAACAACATCTAGCGAGTGGCTAAATAGGTGATCGATCTTCTCAGGTCTCGGTCATATACGATCGAGTTTAATATATCTGTCTAACTTGGTGACTAGGGTCATAATTGATCGGTTGGAATCGAGCCACACAGTCGGTTCTAGCATGCCCGTGCACGTTACATGCAGCTAGAAGAGAAATAACGAGTTAAAACCAATGCTCTGTTAGTGCACTTTTCTATGGCATATTAGTGCACCTTAGTTGTCAATCACGTGTGTCCATGTGTTGTCACATTGGTTGAGCCTTGCAAGCTGAGGACCGAATATTCAAGTGGACAAGAAGCACCAAGAAAGAAGAAGAGGTAAAAGAGATGCCTTGATAACCTTGACCCTTAAAACCAAAACAACATAAACCTGTAGATGACTTAGACTAAATAGGAAAATCCTTAGTCATCATCATTAGTCTTAGATCATATAAAAAAACATAATAAGTTAGGCTAATTAAAGAGGTGTTAACTATTGTAAACAAACGGGCCCAGACAACAGTTTTCGATTGCACTTCGATGCTATCGAAATGTATTTCGATTGGTCTTCGATGCCATTAAAGACCAGTTCGATTCCATCAAACATATGTCCAGCGAAAATACAAACTCTCTAGACATTTTTTTATGCCATTGAACAACCCTTCGACCCAATCGAAGGTGCTTGTTTGATGCCATCGAATTGGATGTCCAGCAACATCAGAAATTCTTTGGACAATCTTCGATCCCATCAAAGTTAGGTTTCAACCTCATTAAAGTGACCATTTTCTAACCGTTTTATAGCCGTTGGAAAATTGTTTATATAAACGGGAAGTTCAATTTTTGGACTTAAGAGAGTGAATTTAGTGATTTAGTAGCCATTACTATTGCAAACTATTAGAAACTCTAATCCTAACTCATCCAAGTTATTCTTCTTATGATTCATCACAAGCATTAAGCATTCAAAGCCCAAATGAGAATAGACATATTCTCTCTTGATTCCTAGGAGTTTAGACACATTGATCATACTTAAAACCCTTGTATAAGTATTGAGTATTCAAAGCTCAAATGAGAATGAATTTGTTCTCTCTTGATTCCTAGAAGTTTAGACACCTTGATCATTGGTAAAACCTTTGTTTAAACACCCCTTAGGAATGAACTTGTTCACAAGTATTAAACATTTAAAGCTAAAATGAGAATGAACTTGTTCTCTCTTGATTCATAGGAGTTTAGACACATTGATCATAGGTAAAACCCTTTGTCTAAACACTCCTGATGAATCCAATTAGATGTATTCCTTTAGGAAACCATTTATTACTAGTTGTAGAGGATTCACCACCTTTCAACACTTTGGGCATCTTCAATGGAGCATCATATGTAAGGGAGTTAATATTTGCAACTAGAGCATTGGCGACGCATTGATATTAATGATCGGGGGAGCATTAAAGAGTTTGTTCAATCACGGGAGAGCTAAAAGAAGTGACTTAAGAATGACACATTAACGAGGCTTAAATCCAACAAGTAAGGTTGTCGATTTGTGTTGAGTCCAACCACTCTTTTCCTATGAAGAATTAAGTGTAAAGTTTGAATTGCCAAATTCGATAAGTTCGGTTGTAGGACCTAGCCTCAGTTATAGGACCTAGGTCTAGTTGTAGGGCCAAATCAAGTCTCCAAGTGGGGAGCGTCCAGCGGAAGTATTCATTAGGCTCGGTTGTAGAGCCTAAAACCATTGAAGTTTGGTTGTAGGACCTTAACTCATGTATTGAGTCTAAATTAATATTCGGTTGTAGGACCTTGGCTCCCGAATAGAGCTTAAATTGTCAAGTCTCTAAGGGGAGCCACCGACACAGGTGTGTATGTGGTCCACCAACATAGGTGCACACGTGTAGATTTAGTTGTAGGACTCAGTCCTTGTGTAGGATTGTAAGGTTGGGAGGAACCTATTTAAAACTCCTATGTTATGAGGTGAACCTGATACAAAACCCTCTAGTGAAATCCAATATACTCAAGGGGTGAGTATAACAACTGGGAGTGGAATAGACAAGTAGTCGAACCACTATACATACTTGTGTTTGTGATGTATTTGAACATATTGTTATTGTAGCATTATATGTTTAATTGCTTAATTATGAATGCTTGATGAGAATATATGCTAGGCACTAGATATGCACATTCACACACAAGATGTATTTTCACTTAGTGTAGACTTGAGCTTATGATCCATCCCCATTTAGTCTACATAGGGTGCATAGATTAGTTGCTTGAATAAATCATATCATTCGCAGTCTATATGCGTAGACTAGGTAGCCTAATTGCTTATTCATATGCTAGTCTTTGTGATTGAACCCACTTAGGCTTGGAAGCCGAAATGTTCTTGCTTACTTAGCTTGTATTGTTATATTAATATAAGTAAGCGAAAATAATTTTAAAAAATGTCATAATCACCTCCCCTCTAAGACGTAGCCATAATTCTAATAACTTTGTCAAGCTTCCGAGTATAGCGTATAGTGTCGTGTTAGATGATCCAACGCAGTTTTATGCTCAAATGGACCACACCAAACAAAGTAGCAATGATAATGATGGTCACCATTGAAACCTTATTAGAACCCACCGTGATGTTTATTTGTCATCCAAACTATTCATAATGTCACATAGACCTGGTAAAAGGGAAAAAAAACAAATATCAGCTTGATCTAATACTTCTGCAGCTCAAAAAAAGTTTTTAATGGTCAGCGTTCAATCCCCACTCCATGGTCCACTTAAGCCTTGGATCTTCCTTTTTTCGATTTAGTACCCTAAAATGATATTTCAAAATGGATGGACAGAGTGGATAATACCCATACATCATGGTGGGCCCCAAGAACCCTTGCGTAAATGCATTAAGCATTTAATGCATCCGAGCAGGGTGATATGCAATCCGCTTCCCAAAATTTTGAAATAATCAAATTGAGAGCTTTTATTTGTTGACTTTTTACATAGTGTAAAGTAAGACTTATCATATAAATGGTTTAGATCATTGAAAAATGACTTACGTTCAAAAGTTAAAATCACCTAAAAAAGGTCATGGTATTGATTCCCATAGTGGGGGTGGCTAACATTGTGATGTGACTAACATGGGTAGGTGGGTGTACTAACAATGGGGTGTGTGAACTAACAAAAAAAAAAGGGCTAAAATCACCTAAAAAAGGAATCCCTCTCATTCACTAGTCTCTCTTGTGATGGTCCAATGGCAAGTAATTATAATTAAATAAAATTATTAACATAAATTTAGGGTTTGCCTAGATAAGAGATACCGAAAGTTAAAATTAACTACCTTTTGAATCATGTTCGGGAATGTAAAAGTATCATTTTTCTCTAAATATAAATTTGAGAGTTATACGATACTCAAGTAGTCAGTGGTAAACTCTTAAAAGTTTCAACACGAGGTCTGGGGTTCGAGTACCCATAGGCGGTGAAATCCCACTATGGCGCGCGCGCGCCCGTGTGGGGGGGGGGGGGGGGGGGTTTGGGGGGAGGGGGGTGTGCGCGTGGGTGGGGTTGGGGTGCGTGTGTAAAAAAAGTAACTTATGACACTTAAGACACTAGGGTTTCAATGGGCTGCGTAGGCCTAATGGGTACCTAATCCCAACCAGGAACAGGTGTGGGTGTAAGTTGTAGGTTTGTGTATTTTTTAAGCTTTGTTAACCAATAAGGTAGGTGAAGATATACCCTTGCCCATACTCAAACCTAACCTGAATTGGGTAACATATATATGATAATTTTTTTTATGCAATATCACCTTATGCAATCTAAATTTACGTTAGCTAATGAGTTAGCTCAATAGGTCCAAAGATAAGAGTCTTCCATTCTACAAAATTTTTGCAAGCTTTGCGTTTGAAAAATGTCGTCTAAGTGCAAAACCATGTGATGCTTAAGCATAGTCATGTTAGGAAGTGCGTGCAAGCCAACAAATCCTTAAGCCCAACTGAATCTAATTAGGTTTTTAAAACACTTGGACTTTTATTTAAAGTGAAGATGTATAATATATTGTTTCAACTAAGAGATTGAATAATGAGCTTGGAATTTTAATTTATAGAAGTAGAACTTATGTTTAATTGATCTAAATATTGATATGATGGGACTCGACGATGATGACACATGTACTAAAAGTGAACCTTGTGTATTCAAAAGTGTTAGTGTAGTGTTTCTTTTATGGTGGTCTCTCAGGCTATTATATTGTGCCTATTTTTATAAATATGAAGTAGTGGAGGGGACGCAATAGTACTAGGAATGAAATGAGAATGAGGGGGTCCAGTTGTTTACACTTAGCCTTGTGCAGTCCACGTTGTCCAATAGGACATTTTCATATGTCGACACTATCATATGAATGACGAGAGGCAAATCGCACTCGCACATCGAGAAATTTTCAATTCACATCTTCAGCGACATGCAGCTTTTCAAAAGCAATACGGCTCAAAGTCATACGTGTGTTCGTGGTTGAGAAAAGAGAGACCGTGTGAAAGACATGTTACCATCGCACGAATAATATGTGTGACCAATCGGCATGTACAACAAGTTACATAAAGCCTTGTCGATGTTGGATGTCTCACAATCCAGCATAGGCACAGCATGGTTGTCTCATACAATCATGTAAAAATGAAAATTTTTTAGAGACGATTGATGCTTTCACAGAGACTACGGAGAACTAAATGAATGGATTCATCCAGAATTATAAAGAGATCATATCACGATGGTATAAAAAATCTGAATCCTGCTGGGATATAGCCGAGTAACCTTCAAGGACTAGCAAGAAAATCTCGACTCGGCCACTGCCCTTCCAAGTCTATATAAGTAGCACTCGATAAAGATCTTCAACCCTCGCCACTCACAATCAATCAATCTCTACAATGCAATGCTGTCTATCCTAATTTTAGCTTAGATATTCCAATTCTATCCAACTATACTACACTAAGTTTGAAATCCTTAGTTTAGCTTAGTTCTGCTAATATCTAGCGTCATTATTATAGTATGCCTTAGGAGTTGAGTAAATATTCATGACCTCCGTTGTCGAACCCCACTGATCACTAAATCCTTACTTGGTAGATCACAATAGTCATGTCTTGTAGGCTGCACACCTCGATTGTTCTGTCCATATAAGCAGTCATAGGTAATTTGCTTTATTTTCTCTGATTAGTTTAATTTTCTTCGTTGATGATACTGTTCATTTAAATCAATGAAATCAGCAATTCAACTTATTTTTTTATTTTATTCGTTCATAATCATATTACCAAAAAACTTGAGAAATGCAATCATCGTTGAAAAGAATCCTTATTGCAAGGAAGAAAGATCCCAATTAAAAGACTAACTCCCTCTAAATCACTTCATCATTGTAGCATTGATGATTGAACAATCAAATCAACTTTCATAAGTTTGATCCTAATTCGGCTAGTTTGGCACCTGGTGTCTTAAGTGTTCAATTGATTTGAGTCGAGTACAATTCTAGCACGCCTGACACTATTCCTCATCACACACATTTAATTGAATTTAGACCACTTGTAGCATGTGTCACCATGCATTTGGATTGAATGACAACACTATTTTTGGCATACCCGATAGGACAACAGTGTGCTACTTTTTTATATTTCTCAATAAAACAATATGGTTTGTAGATTGAAAAAGCTAGTAATCCCCTAGGTTATAAAAGAGTAACAAGACAAGAAATAGCAAGTCAAACCTATCGACGTAGACGCAGGATTCTTTTCTTAATTAAGTATCACCCTAAAAAAAGTTATAAATTATATCCTCAAGATACATGAAGATTTGTAGCAGATCATGAAAGGTAACATGGCCCATGTAGAGAACCTCACCAAACTAATCAAATGTTTCTTCAAGATACTTTCAATATCAGTAAACCTTTAACACGCTAATAGTTCCCTAGTGGAGCTAAAAGTAAGATATCTAATTAAACCCTACACAAGAGTTAGCCGAGCCGAACCCATGATCAACCTATACTATCTCCAGCGATGGCAAAGAGGAATAGTTGAAAAGACCAATAAAATAGCTAGCAGGAATTTACAAACCCCTAGAACATCTACATCTCCCCGTGTTGGGGGGGATTCCATGTAGGCATCGTTCAACTAAGGGAGATAACCACCCATGCCACCCGTGTTGCAAAACAACTATCTTGGAGCCGAATACCTAAGGGGTAACCTCTTGTAGTGTCAATGGCATAACAGGGCTACTTGGAGGGTTGAGATATAGGGGGTAACCTCTTATCCCCCCTAGTTATCGAAAACCAAGCGACGCAAAAGCAATATCTGGTGCAGTCGCCGTGCTCTCTTGGTCGTGATGACACATTGGACTCATATAGAAATATGGCATTTAACCTAATTGTTGATGACTTGCTTGACCAATTTATTGAAAACTTTACCTTGATTGGGTTAATTAATATTTTGAACTGCCCAGGGGGTTTAGGGTCCCTAAGTTCACTCTTTTTTTAGGAGGGTGAATCAAGCACGATTAAGTATATCAGTCGATGCACCATGCAATGTGGTGAAGTATCGACCCACGACTTTTTAAAACTCAGGTTGTTCGGTAACTCCTTCACATGAGTAGTCTTTACTTGTTATATAAATCTCCCCCCAACTGAATCTATACCTAACTTGAAATGGAGGAGAGATTCCGTATATAGTTTCACCAAACTGAGCCCGAGGTTTTTATGTCAAATTGTCTACACTTCGTTGGTTCTTTGATGAATCGGCCAATTGATTTATCGCTTGATTAAAAAAAGCCTAGAATCGGTGCTCTATGATTCTATTCAAGGCCAAATTTTCTAAACTCGCCCATGATGGCATAAACTTCAAGCTTCAAAAAAAAAGTTTGAAGGCATACACTTCAGGGACCTATTTAAGTTCTCGCCCAGGGTCACCTGCTATGAGTGGATTCTTTGAGAGAAGAGTTAGAGAATGAACTTATCAAAGGTACACATTACCACGACCCTAACTAAGTGTTAGTTGTTGAGGAAATGATGGCCAAATGACCATATGAATGTTCCACCTTGAAACGAACAAAAGTGCATATCTCTGTCGAGATAAACCCCTGGAAGAATACTTTTGAGTTCTCAAAATAATATTCTTTTGACTATCTCTAAGGCCGATGAGATCTTTGACCTTTTCTTGAATGCTAAGATTATTAGACTACCAGAATATTAAAAGATTTCATCAACCGAAGAGTTGGAAAAAGGAGAATACTGTAAATAACATGACTCCCTTATTATCATTGTATATCCTAAGAATCACATTTAATAAAAACTTGAGTGAGACACTATCGGGGCACATTTACAATTACTAATATATTCACTTCTCATGGCCACCTAAATTTTGATTGCTTGTTTTTAGGTTTCTCTTCATCGTAGTGTTTCACACATGAAGACGAGTTGTGATAACATATAAACAAAATTGTGGAGCCCACATTCCATCTACAATTTATCACTGGTCTTAATTTCTCAATTATTACTAATACTACTTTTTTTTATTCATGTACATTTACAAGCAATAATATGTACAAATATTAAACATTTGCAAGATTAATGAGGTTTTAAATAATTCTTAAATCCCACGCTTAAAAAATCAATCTCAGTTTTCATGTGGATAGGTAAGTTACTGTGTACAAGTTCATCGGGTTCAATTGTATCCTTATCAAAAGGGGCACTCGTAGTAATGAATGCACATAGGAGTGATAACCTTTACAGGTTGATTGGGAGCACTTCATCGGGTGGAGAGGTAGCGTCTATAGCGAATTTCACATCGACACGTATGTGGCATGCACGCTTAGGCCACATGAGCAAGCGGGGTATGAAAGTACTTTCTATCCATTGTTTAATTTGAATGTTTAAAGTGTTGATTTTAATATATGCGAGCATTGTTATATGATAAACAATCACGATTATCTTTTAAGTATGTTAAACAAGTATATAAAGAAGTTTTAGATTATTGCATTCTGACATATGGGGGTCCACGCTAGCGGTTTTTTGTGGAGGGTTGTTATGATTTGTTACTTTCATTGACGACTATTCTAGAAAAGAATGGGTTTATTTTTTGAAAAATAAATTCAACATTTTCATTACCTTCAAGCAGTGGAAGACAATGGTAGAAAAATAGTCAGGGTGAAAGGTAAAGGTTTTGAGGATAGATAATGGTGGTGAGTTCACCTCTGGGGAGTTTAATAGGTTTTACAAGGACGAGGGGATTGTGAAGCACAACACAGTGTGCCACACACCAGGGCAGAATGGTATGCTTGAGCAGATGAATCAGACTCTTTTGGAAAGTGTCGAAGCATGTTGAGTCTGAGGCCATTAACATGGCTTGTTATCTAGTGAATTGGTCATCGTCTTCAACGAATGATTGTAAAATTTCAGAGGAGGTGTTGAGTGGTCAGAAGGTAGATTACTAGAAGCTGTGCATATTTGGTTGTGACACTTACACTAATGTGATGTCAATTGAGAGAGATAAGTTGGAATAAAAGGTGAAAAAGTGTATCTTTATTGGTTATAGTGATGGTGTGAAAGGGTACAAGCTGTATGACCGTGTCACACAGAAAATCATCATTAGTAATGATGTTAAAATTCAACGAGGGATCTTTGTTTCCTAAGGATGAAAACAAGGAAACAGAAAAGTCAGTAGTGGACATTCAGATAGACAGAGATGAGACACGGGCTGAGATTGAAATGCAACAAGAGGTACAGGAGCAGGTGGAGCAGTCACCTGTAAGAAGGAATTCACTTAAGGATTGTAGGTTACCGACGAGATACATGGATTACTCGAATGTTGCATTTATAATTACATATGAGAGGGATCCGTCTACTTTTTAAGAGGCTCTTGATGACGTAGATATGAAAAGTGAAAAGTGGCAATGGATGATGAGATGGACTCCCTATACAAGAATGAGATGTATGAGCTGGTAGAACTTTTCGAACAAAGGCATTGTTTGATTTATCTAAAAAGAAAGGTGATGATAAAAGAGTGCTTAAAAACTGGAGACCCATAAAAAGTCTCTTATCCACTTCCTATAAGATCAAGTAAGATAAAGGTGTTTATTGGCTTTGAGACTTCATCACACGGGCGTAAAGTGATCGAATGCAAGTGAAGCTTCATGAAGAAACATGATAGATACAAGGCAAGGTTGGTAGTAAAGGGGTATGCTTAGAGAAAATGTGTCAACTTCAGTGAGATCTTCTCACATATTGTGAAGTAAGTATCTATCAGATTTGTGTTGACGCTGGTTGTCTAATACAATGTTAAGCTGAAACAGATGGATGTAAAAATCGCTTTCCTGAATGGAGAATTAGAAGAGCATATTTATATGAAACAATAAGAAATGTTCGAAGTGCAAGGGGTATATAACAAGGTTTGCAGGTTGAAGAGGTCGTTATACGACCTGAAACAGTCACATATGCAGTGATACAAAAAGTTTAATTCTTTTATGGTGAGTCAGTAGTTTACGAGAAGTAAATATGTTCATTGTGTTTAATTCAAGACACTGAGTGATGAGAAGTTAATTATCCTGTATTATATGTTGATGGAATACTTATCCCAATCATAACATATTTGAAATCTACATATTGAAGACTCAGTTATCAGGAAAAATTGAGATGAAAGATCTGGGGGCTACAAAGAGGGTTCTCAGCATTGATATACACTATCCCTCGGCATAAATAGGGGTAACCATATATAAAGAGGTTTTCGACATCCATATAAGTGTGAGTCCAATGGATATGTTTACAAAGACGATTGTTGCAGAGAAATTCAAATTTTACGCAACTTCTCTGGGTCTACCGAAGATAGAGTGAAGATGGAGTGTGCACGAAAAACAACGATGGAGATGAATTAGAGATGAATGATAGAGAAAAAGGACAAATGAGAATCGATAATTGAAGCCTCGATGGAGATTGTTGTATGGAGCCTTCAATTTGTGCAGAAAATAAGGCATTTAACCGGTTGACTTCCCCGTCGACCGATCGAACATGCCTGGAATTACACAGAGAGGTCTTTGAACAATTTTGGAGGAGTTCGACCGCTTGAACTCTGGGCTCGACCGATTGAAGATATTCAGATTTTTGTAAAAACTGTTTTGACTATTTGACCGTGTAACGCCCTAGTTTTCCTAACCCGGGTTCTAGACCCATATTTTGAAGACCCGGGCGTTAGCTTATGAAGAAAATCCACATTTCAATCCATTTTCAAGTATCATTCCAAGAAGGGTATTCACTGCGAAAGAAAACAAACCATGCATATAGGAAAGATATAACAAACATCTCAGATGGTGTCCATAGGGCTTATACAAACCAAATATCTCAAATTTAAATTAGAATACACTAATGCAACAATTACAAATTTTAAAATACCAATCAATACACACAGCTCTTTGATCCATGACATCAGCAAAACTTGAGCATCCTGCTCCATTCCAGTATAACCTGTACATTATTCAAATTATTTGTACCAACTATATAGTTGAAATATAACAGCATGAGTGGCTAGCTTAGTGTAAGGTCCTCTCAAGATTATACGCCAACACATAAATCAAGAATAAAAAAAATGTACAAAACATTCATGATGCAATCTTTCTTAAATGCATGAATGCATGCACATGTCCCTCAGCCTAGGGATGCACATCCAGCTGGAAAATGTGGTCTAGAAGTCACTAAGGACACACATTAGCCCCACAATGCAAATTCATCAATTGGTGATCCGGAAGTCACTAAGGACACACATCGACCTCACCTAGTGGTCTGGAAGTCACTAAGGACACACATCAGCCCCACAATGCAAATCATCACGAGTGGTTATCACCAGCGAAAATACCAAATGTACGTGCTCTCAGTGAATGACGCACTCTATAGTGGTCTAGAGCGAGCGAAAATACCTCGAGGGTACGTGCTCTCAGCAACCTGACCACCTGACGGTAATATGGCTCGTCACCACACGTCCCGTCTGTGCCATGATATGCATAATTAAATCAACTATTATTATTTCAAATTACAACCAAACCAATTATGGCATTCCCTTACAACTAGTGACCTTTCATCACAATAATTCTCCAAAACATTTCCACACAAGTCCAACTAGGGACATAATCAATAATTTATCTCATAGGACCCTTGGTCCATTAAGTCCATCGGGAATCATAACAACTCATCTTAACAGGACATTCAGTCCAATGAGTCCATGTAAGGACATCATCAAAAATATTTTCATACCAGTCTAGCTAGGGACATAATCAAGATCTCATCTCATTTAACATTTAGTCCAACAAGTCCATCTAAGGACATCATCAGGAATCTTTATAATATATCGCTTCCAAAAGCTACTAGTTTAAGGTCCCATCAAATATAGGTAATCACAACTATCTAAATTCATATTCCACTTTTAGATTCCAAACATGAGGAGTGAAAATGACAATTCCAAAATTCGTAAATAATTTACAGTTATAAGGAGATTCACGTATAGTAAAATTAAACATATGATTTATGGCAAAATCAAACAACAGAGGTGATCATGAGATAGAGTAAAATTATCAGTCATAGATGAATAAAATTATTACTTAACTAACATAAATGCGAAAAGTTCAAGGGAAGGAATCATCACCTTAAGAATCGAAGCATCTCCCAATGTTGCTTGAAACATGCACACGCATGTTAGAATTCGACTCTACCATGTTTTAAATCATTTATGCGGTTAGATTGTTATATCCCATAACTTATACATTTAGGATTAACCCTAGGGTGGTGGCTCTAGAATTTTAGGGAGTTGGTCTATACAATTTAGATTCATGATTTAGGGTTTAAATGACATAGTTAATACTTTATGAAGGTAGTGGATCCCATGGATGTGGCCCCACATGGATTTCTAATTAAACATACTTTACATATAGAAATGTTTTTGGCTAAGTTTGGGTCCAATTCGTGATCACAATGGGCTAGCTTTTAGAGAAATAAAATAGCCACTTGGCAGACTAATGTGTGGTCTTCAAAACTCATAAGACGGATCTCTTTGTTTGCATGTGTATAAATTTTAATAGAGGCCTAAACATGGGTACCTGGAGTTGTGCAAAAATGATAGTGCAGAAATGATTTTGGCTCAACTTTGGGCACATACCATCATCAAATGGGGCCACCTTTTGGTGTTTCGTCAAGTGCTCCTGGTAGAGCCATGTATGGTCTCCAAAACCCACATAGTAGGTCATGCTGAATACATATAGATACTTTTTGGTACAGGGCCAAACATAAGCACTTGGAATTCTGCACAGAAATTCCTGCACAACTTTGCCCTGGCCCCATTTGGGGCTTAATTTTCGATCATGCGGGGTCCGCTTTGGCCCAGGTAAAATGCCATCCTTGTAGTCACGTATACAGAGTAAAAGCCTAAGTATTAGTCTCCTCATAGCTCGTACATGGGGTCCACTACGAAATCCCAAAGATGGCCCAAAATAAAAAAAATTCAGACTTTCAGTTTCCAGTTATGACATCCCCAACTTTGGGCTCACTTCACCAACGCATGCAGGCCATTCCCAGAGAAGTAGTGGGAGATTTTCATACTCTGATATGTGAAAAGGACATCCTCCAAGGTAGGACTCTTATCCACAGAGCATGGCCCACCATGAGGTCTCAAAGAGGCTTACTTGCAACATCATTCTGGTACTTGAAAAATTTTCCAACAACCAGAAATACAAAGGAAGAAGAGGTTTACACACTGTTTGCTTTGATACGGTCCATCTGATAATTGTATTGGGCTAAAATTTTATATCATGCCCTAAAATGTCCTAATAAATCACATTTGTGGGGTGGATGAGTCTGGATAACGATGTGGGGCCCACGAGGGTCAGAACAGTGGACGTCTACCTCCCCCACTGTTTCCATTGGTACGGTCCACTGGAGTTTCAGATCCGGTTCAGTTTTGGTTTCCAGTCATAAAAATGGCTAGAGAATCTTATGGACGGTGTGGATTATACAAACACATCACGGTGGGTCCCACAAGTGGACTATAGTCCCTGCCCCAGGCGGGTTCAACAGTGGACACCACTATTCTCACTGTTTTGAATGGCGTGGCTCGCTTGAGATTCAAATCTGCCTCATTTTTGGGCAAGTTCCCTGAAATGGTCTGTCTAAACGGATGGATGGTGTGGATAACATATAAACATCAACGTGGGTCCCACGCATGGGACCCCCAATCATGCCCAAAAGGGCCCTAGCGTCACTGACGCTGCTGGAGCGTCCTGGGGACGTTGGCTTGATCCAGCAGCTAAGTGAATTTTATTTATTTATTTTTCTTTCTTTGTTGTTTTTCCACAAGATGGGGTCCACTTGGAAAATCTAATCCGTCCATTGGGTTGGGCACATCTTTGGTGGGCCCAATGATCCTTGATACATGGTTAGGTGAAAATCAACACATCTCATTTAAACTTTTTAAACAAATTAATGGCCACCACTAATTCCAATGATGTGGCCCACCAGAAACTTGGTTCGGCCTGAAATTTTGGGTTGTCCCATAAGACAGCCTGCTTAATCAAATGAATGAGGTTGACCTCAACTATTCATCATGTGTCTCATGAGATTCACATGGTACAAATACAATCATCTCCCTTGCATCTGATGATGTGGCCCACTTAACGAATGGATCAGCCTGATCTTTGGGGATCCGATCTAGAAGTGAACAAGGACATCGAAGGAAAATAGAAATATGATGAGAGTGCTTACTTGATTGTGATCGACAGCCTAGATCTCCTAAGCACTTCTAATGGATGGATGGATGGAGGAGAGGAGTGGAGGAAGTGGGGGTACAAGGGAAGAGGGGATGTGGATCGTTCACTCCCACCCACAGGCCACAAGGTCACTCTATATACTATGGAATATGTTATTTTTATTATTATTATTTTATTTTGTTGTAATTAATTAAGGAATTGGGGGGGGCATTTATTTATTTATTTTTGTTTATTTGTTATTTATTTATTATTATTTTATACATTGTAATGATTTGTGGAGTGTTTCTTTCAAAGTGCAATTAGTGATTGCAATAATTATAAGAGAGGGAAAAGGCCACTTGGGATAACAGTGTAGTGGGCCCCACATAGGTGTGCGTAGAAACTGCAGTTTTTTTAAGGTTTCCAATCAAAGGGCATAACTTTGCGCTCGGGTATCGGATTGAAGTACGGTTTTTTTTTTATGCGACCGCAGTGACGGCGCGATTGACGTGATAGAGGATTCAAGGTCATTCAAGATAAATCAATAGGGTCTAATGCTAAGTACTTAAGGTCACCGTGTATGGGCCATCAAAGGTGTCGATCGAGAAGCGTGTGCTCTCCGACTGTGTTACCAAGGATCGAGGTCTCACAACCTACTCTCCTAACAAAAGTTTCTTTCAGGTTGGGATTTCAAAAACATTGTCTCATGTGTCGCCTTTAAAATTTTTTGGACTTTAATCTGTGTATGAATATATGATTTCACAATTTATTAGAAAAAAAGAATTTAAGAGAACACCCGAGTATTGAAAGACCGGGGTGTTACATACTGATTGAACAACTTTGGTTTACTGATCGACCCGATTGATCGATGTCACTTGACCGGTCAACCGACTGATTGATAGTGTGTGCAGTTTTGCACATTTTTGTGGGTTTTATTTATACTTTCGATTTTGTAGTATATAATTAGGTGTAATCGAGATTAAGGTTATTTCTAAGACGTGTTTAGGGTTAAGAGGGTTTTTGGAGAGAGGAAAAGCTATGATTTTCTGATGAAGGACTGCCTAATCTAACATCAATGCATGAGAAAATATTTAGATTCAGCGGAATAAAGTAAACAAATCAAGTAAACATCCACCTTTCATCATTATAAATAAAAAAATCACAAGGGAAACATGCAATAGAGGAGCCATCATCACAAATCATGCAATATTAGGTTCAAATCATGCGTGGATTAGATCTGGCGAGGGATAGAACCTCCCGATCTTGCACGATTATATCCAATCAATCAACAGGATTCTCTAATCCAAGAAATCAGATGATTTCTATGTTAGAGAATCACAAAAATATGATAAAAGAGTTGTAGGAATTAAATTCTCAGATTTTAAGATGATGGAGATGAGAAAGAAATTTTAAAAGAAAGAGGAAGATGAGAATAATACCTTAGGAGAAAAAGATTTAAAAGAAGGAAGAAGAAAAGTAGAGAAAGAAGATGAGAAGAGATCTACCGGAGAGAAGAGGGAGATGAACCACAAAAAGCTTTCAATTTTCATAAATAATAGCATAATCAGAAATTTTTGGGCAACACTTTTATAAAATTCAGAATTAGCATAATTACTAAAATACCTCTACTAATAAAATTAAAAAAAGACATTCGTATGAAAAAACGAACGCACACTGACTTAAAACTAAAATAAGTAAAAGTGTATAAAATAAACTCAAATCTAAGATGTTCGATGGCCTCCGGTGATAGCATGATGAAAGTGGGCCATGACGAATTAACGGTCCGATTACATCATCCTCGCGATCCAACGGTCCAATAATCTCCTCCAAACAACTTACACATGTCACGACACATGTATAAGGTCTTTACCACAATCCGGGAACTTAGACTCAATCCAAGCCCATCATCAAACCATATGGGCACGGGCGTGACTCGTCTTCTACGCTGGTAAACTCTAACGGGCTTGATGTCCGCATCATTCTCCTTGTTTAAGAAGAGTTCGACTCCGGTGAGATAAAGCTCTGGTGCCTCTCTAACAAATCTAGACCAAGTCTCTATAACTCTGCTTCCGTAAGCCATGTACAATAAGATGGTGGCATGTTCTTCCATTTAATAAGGTATCGTTGGAAGCCTACATCTCGAGTGGATACAATCTCTTCATCCACAATCCCTTCAATTTCTTCTTTTTGCTCAACTAAGGTTGTAATGGGTGGAATGGGCTGGGAAGAAAACCCAGAATATGGCCATGAATGAGGATAATTGTTTATAAAAGGATTCAGACAAAAGACTAGATCTTCCACATTGATTGTTGGATTAATCCCCATGTCAGGTGGAAGGTCAATCTGATACGTATTGGACCCAATTTTTCGTAATACTTTGGATGGTCGAGCACTGTGGGCTTGTAATTTTTTAACGGCACCCTGAGAAAATCGTTCTGGCCTTATCCGTACCATTACATAATCTCCCTCATGGAATTCTTGTACCTTATGATGTAAGTCAGCTGAATGTTTGTTACTCTCATTGCTTTCATTTATCCGCTTTCTAATGTATGAATACAAATCATGAATGTAATGGGCAAATGCATCAGCTGACTCTGACGACCTATGTGAGACATATATAAATAAAACTAAAGAACACTCAAGTGAAGTGATGAACTCAAAATAAACAACCCTATGAAAATAAATAACCTTATAAAAATAAACAATCCCCATGATCTAGAACTTGGAAAACTCTAACAAACGGACACTTCTCGTGGGTGGCACATAATTTCTCGTTCTTTCGTATCCCATGGACTTGCTCTAACTGATAGAGATATTTCTCATCATAAGTGTTATAAATAAAGATGATGTTCAGGTACCCTAATACCGGATAGCACACACTTTTGATACCAAGTCTTAAGCAGATCTTAATATTGGTTATTATGCTCAACATCATATCAAGACACAGGTTAGGAGCTTTGGCCATCACATCCACTATGACGTGAATATGCTACTGAGGTGAATTGACTCTTGACTGCAACTTTGTGGGTGATCAAAATGGGCCCACATGTGCGCCATGTGCCATTGTTCTTGGAAGTGCAAAGGGCAGGCACGACGCACAGAACAAAACTCCAACTCAAACTTTTTTGAGTGAATTCTTTCCCGAGAAGTTTATCAAATCGCTTTTGCATTTCTGCATGTTCTGTGGGGTTCAATTGGTATGGGAGAAAGCTTAAAAGAACTGACCTAGGGATAATATTGGTTGCGTGTTGAGTATCCCACTTGGGTGAAAATTTATCCCATAAATCATCTAGTGGAATATAACAAGTCATGTGGGTGTCTACCATTATATCCTCTCTAATATCTTTTCAAATTCATTCGTGTTCTCCATGTGAAGAAACGTAGACTAGGACTCATCATCAATTAAGTCACACATAACATTTAGATGTGGTGTGGTCTCAATCTCTTTGACATTTTCATCATTAGTCCTTCATACCTAACATTGGTGAGTGATGCCTCAATTTCTTTTTCTTTATTACTATAAATTTTAGGCACGTACTCAACCTCTTCATAAACGACTTGTTTAGGCTCTTTCAACTGGCCGTTCATCAAAGCATTATCTTGAAATATAATTGGTGTTAAACACTCCTCAAATTGTTCAGAAGCCGAGATTTCCTTAATGACGAGTTAGACCACTTTACAATGCGATGACTATATGGGCTCTCTTTCTGGAGGGGAAGGTGGGACAACTCTTTCCTGAGCTAAAGGCTTTTAACGGTAAGAGATGAGAAGCCATTTTTCTTTCAAATGCTTTTTCATCTCGTCCCGTTGTGAGATCAGGGCCTCACCTCTCCGCTCAATTCATCACTCCAAATTTGTCCAAAACGATTTAGCTTGACACATCAATTTCAACTTGGCGAACCTCACTCGACGGCTCTCCAACATATCATACCAATTAAAGCAATAGTCCAAATCTTCAATCCAATCAAGGAATGTCTATGGGTCTACGTGACCATTAAAATATGCCAAATCATCGGAGTTCGACTTTTCATTGGGTCTCGAAGGCCACATGACAACACTTAATAGCCCTGAAGATCTCAAATGACTATACTCCATTCATTATGGGGAGACTCTACACGACCCTATATGATCCTAAACAACTCTAAATGATTCTAGATAGACCTATATGCTAAAAAAGGATGACTTTCCTAATTTTTTTCAGCAATATAACCGATAAATTAACTAATAATTCTGGAATTTCAGCAATTTGAATTACCTAAATTGACTTATAAAAATTTAGCAGTACATATATTGAAAATAGACCACTCTAAGATGCCCAATATGAGGTTGGAAACAATGTATGAACTGACACACTTCCTAACTCTAGACTCACCAAACCAAAAATTTTTATTTAAATATTTTTTCTAAATTTGAAGACTTTCCAAAAATGAAAAAAATTCTAAAAATAACAAATTTCGAAAATCATACTTTCTAAGTCTGAAAAATACTAAATCTAAACACTACGACCCAAATCTGAAAAATTTTCAAATTCAGAAACTTTCTAAAAGCGAAAAGTTTCTATTTTTGGAAATTTTCTAAATCTGATTTTTTTTTTTTTAAAAACTGACCTAAAGTGAAACCCTAAAAAAAAAAAAGAGACAAAACCCTAGGTTGATAATTCGATCTACATTAACCATGCAATGATCCTAAGATCTGATACCAAATTTGACATAGGACGGCCTAATCTAACATGCATGCATGAGAAAATATTTAGATTTAGCGGAATAAAGTAAACATCCACCTTTCATCATCAGGGAACACATGTAATAGATGGGCCATCATCACAAATCACGCAATGCTAGGTTTAAATCATGCGTGGATTGGATCCGGTGAGGGATATAACCTCCCGATCTTGCACGGTCATATCCAATCAATCAATGAGATTCTCTAATCTATGAAATCACGTGATTTCTGAGTTAGGAAATCACAAAAATATGAGGAAAGAGTTGTAGGAATTAAATCTTCAGATTTAGGATGATGGAGATGGGAAAAAAGGTTTAGAAGAAAGAGGAAGATGAGAATAATACTTTCGGAGAAGAAGATTTGGAAGAATGAAGAAAAAAAGAAGAGAAAGAAGATGAGAAGAGATCCACTAGAGAGAAGATGTAGATGTGCCACCAAAAGCTTTCAATTTTCATAAACAATAGCATAATCAGAAAGGTTTACGGCAACACCTTTATAAAATTCGAAATTAGCATAATTACCAAAATACCCCTACTAACAAAATTAAAAAAAAGACATTTGCATGAAAAAACGTGCGCACACTAATTCAAAACTTAAATAAGTACAAATGCATAAAATAAACTCAAATCTAAAATGTCCGATGGCCTCTGATGATGACACGATGAAAGTAGGCCACGACGAATTAATGGTCCGATTATATCATCCTCACGATCTAACGGTCCAATCATCTCCTCCAAGCAACTTACACATGTCACGAACACATGTGTAAGGTCTTCACCATGATCTAGGAACTTGAACTCGATCCAGGCCCATCATTAAACCAATGAATGCGGGCATGGTTCGTCTCCTATGCTGGTAGACTCTAAAGGGCTTAATGTCCGCATCATTTCCTCTCAGGACTTTAATCCGAGTAAAGTTCATCTCTTGTAACTTCGTTTCCATATTGCATTATTGTTTTGTGTCGTGGTTTTTGCCCGTAAGGTTTTTTCCACGTAAATTCGTGTGCCTTCTCTATTTGAATTTGCTTGAGTGATTGGAGTGCTTCATTTGATTTTTCTCCTTATTACTTTTATGAGTCCCAAAACACCCTTGCCTAGTATGCATTGCTAGACAAATCTTCAATAAAAAAAAATGAGATAAGATATCCATGAATTTCACAAATCCCTGCCCAAATCCTTTACCCAGGCAACACTCAAAAAGGGTTTAAATACTACTTTATGGAAATATTTTCTTTAGGGTATGACCAGATTTATGTAATAATGTATTCCATTGATGTGACATTTGGGATGTTAGAATAATAAAGAAAAAGACAGATTCCACGTAACAGTCCAGTATACTTTTCTACAGTAGCACAGTAAATTATATTATATTATTTCATAAATTTAAGGTTTTTGTTTATCATCCAAGTAAGTCTTCTTATGCTGAAATCCAAAGGAAAATAGTGATTACAAATATAACAATTAATTTTTTCCTTCCTAGTTTCAGTGAAATCCAAACATGCTCTCAAAAAGCATTAAATGGCTCTCAAATACATCCTTATGTAGGTTGATTCTCAAATAGGACACTTTAGAATTTGTCAATTCCAATTTCATGGCATATCTTCTCTCTCTCTCTCTTAGCATTCTTCTGAACGCCGATTGCGTCAGTTCTGAGGGGCCACCTTGATGTATGGGTTTTATCCACACCATCCATCCATTTCACCGCGACATTTTAAGGATTAGTACCAAAACTTAAACAGATTCAAGGTTCAAGTGGACCACACCATAGGAAGCAGTGGCGATAATGATTCTCACCGTTGAAACATTCCTAGGGCCCACCATGATGTTATTTGCCATCCAATCTATTCATAAAATTACACATACGCCGAATGAAGGGAAGACACAAATATCAGCTCGATCCAAAACTTTTGTGGCCCCAATAAGTTTTCAACGGTAAGAGTTTAATCCCCATTATGTGGTCCACTTGTGTCTTGGATCTGCCTCAGTTTTGTGTCTGCATCCTGAAATGATAAGGAAAAAATGGATGAACGGTGTGATAATACCCATACACCATGGTGGTCACTCGGAGCCCCTGCCCGTTCCGAGTTGGAGCTGAAGACGGGTGGGGTCGGACTCAAACCACGTTCCATTCTTCTAACTTCCGACTTTCATTTCCTACCATGAGCTTTCAAGGCAATCAAAATTACAGCTGTGAACCCAAATCTCCACTGTTTGAATGGTGGGACCCACTAGTTTTGTGGGGCATATCCAAAATAAAAAATTTATAGGTGATCCTAACATACATTTAATGGACGTTTAGTCGTTCAATCTGGACCGTTGAGTGTTTTGTTTTAAACGGTCCAATAGATATGCTCATTAGTCAACCAGCTGGGATCATCTCTTCAGTTGTGATTTTTGGGCTATAGCCCATACAGCTGGGCCCCACAACTTGGACAACTTGAGTTAATGTTTATGCTATGCATACCGTAGCTGCGTGAATATATGTACCGCTCCATCTGGCCACACCTTGCACATGTAAGACATCCGAGCCATTCATTGGGTAGTAAAGACAAGCTAGCCCAATAATCGATGTAGGCCGCTCTTCAAAGGGTTGCACGCACACGCTCGATCTAGGCCGTTGGCAACCTTTTTCTTCCCCTAATATTGTGAGTTATTTCATACCTGTGGCCCACCTGATGAATTTACTGGCCTGATTTTTGCTACGGGTCATCAAGCCACAGCATAAGAACTGCATGACACAGTGCCTTTTGATGTCCCACATGTGTGGTCATGGGCAGATAGCTGCTGTTTTAGCTGATGATTGCATACCATGACTGGGCCTGGCCCGTCCGGTCGAGGTCTGATTTGATCAGGCCTGAGCCCACTCTGCCAATGGGCTGTCTAACCTGGGTCTAACTTAGCTCAAGCTTGGTCCATTTCGGCCTTGAATTTGGGTCTGTAGGCCTTTGGGCCAAACAAACCCATTGACCGGTCAGGATCACACAACAGAGATGGCCAACTATTCACCTGTTGTCTGGGCCCAAGCTTGTCCTGATTTGGCCCCACCCGGTTCAACAATTGATTAAAAAATCCTTTTTCCCACTTGAGTGTTTTTAATCTATCTCTTGATCAAGTGGGCCACACACGCACGAAGAAATAAACACCTTAGAGGAACGAAATCAACGGTTTACATTCAAGATGATGGACTAGAATGACATATTTGTAGGATATAAGACACATATCAAGTAGGTCAGCTAGATGGGCTGAGCTAAAATGACTTGAGCTCAAGCCCAGTCCAAAATATTGAGCCTGGACCTTGGGCCGAACTAATAGGTCCAAGCCCGGTCCAAAGATGAGTTGGGCCCATCCGGTCTATAACGAATTAACTATTTTGCTAAATACAGGCCAAACCACCCAATGGTCTAGATTAGTGACATACCGGTCTCTGCTGCAGCCGTACAGCACTGGAGCTCCATAGGGTCCATGTGATGAGTATGAAATCTACACCATCCATCATATGAATCCCTTCATGTTCACCGTACATCTCAAATATCAGTTGGATCTAAAACTGTAGTGGGTCACACCAGGAGAAAAAAAAAAAAAAAGTAAAATCATGGCTAAAACCTCTGGTTCATGCCGTGTAGAGTGCACCAGTTTTGGGTCAGGCTTGTTTTTGGAGCATCCATCCTTCCTGGTGAGGCACACCTGTTGACGAAAGGTTGGGTTGGATGGAACATACACCACATGGTGGGCCCCACACACAAACCTACGGTTGGTGTTGTGTGTGTGTGAAATCTACATCATCCATATTAAGTGTGGCTTTCCATGTTATGCCATGGGGTGAAAAATCAGCCCTGCCGGCCACACCGCATGAAACTAGAGGCTTGAGGGGAGCGGATTAGGTGAGACCCGGGATCCACATAGGTGGGTGGGACCCCTGATTGTGGGGCCCACCGTGATGTCTATGACTTAAATCCACACCGTCCAACCATTTTGAGAGCTCATTTTAACACATGAACTTAAAAATGAAGCTGACCCAAATTTTAAGGTGGACCACAGCACAGGAAAAAGTTGTGATTGAATCCTAACCATTAAAAACTTCATGGATTCCACCAGAATGTTTTTCTGCCATCCAACATGTTGATAAGGTCAAAAAGACCTAGATGAAGAGACGACAAAAAATATCATCTTCATCCAAAGCTTTTGTGGCCCACAAGAAGTTTTTAATGATTAATTACTACTGTTTTCCGTACTCTTAAGACTTGGATCTGCTTCATTTTCTTCGACCATGCCCTAAAATGAGCTTTGAATATGGATGGTCGGCGTGGGCGTAGTCACATACATCACGATGGGCCCCCACCTAATCTACTCCCAGGTTTGAGGCTTTATTTTACGTTGCTCTTTATGGTGAGCATGATGGGCTCATCAACTAAAATGATCTTTCAAAATGGATGGATGGATGATGTGGATAAAATGAATACATCACGGTGGGTCCCACGGAGCCCCTGCATGGTGGTAGTACCCAATCCGCGTCCCAAGCCATGTTGGGACGGTTGATCAAGCGTCGACTGGTGGACCATAATGCAAATAACATTTTTTTTTTTTTTGTTTAATTTGAATTACTTGCTATTTGTGCAAGTTCTCAGTACCTGCGTATCATCATGAGACTCCGCCAGAGTATCAAAGCTCTCTTCTCCTGTCTTCCTTTCTTCCTTTCTTCTCCTTCTTATACATAAACATCTTCCTCTCATTCTTTCTATGGAGCTTCCGACTTCCTCCTCGCTGCGTTTCCTAGTCCGACAGTCTCCTTCTTCTTCTACAACTCCCTCAAACCCTAATTCCCAAAAGTCATCCTCTCTCCGCCTCTCTTCCCTTTCTCACTCTTCCAGTCCCTCAACGTCGTCGTCGTCTTCGTCTTCTTCCCAATCCCAATCTCCCTCTCTGGAAGGTGTCGTCGTGGTAGGTTTCATTGGTCGCAGATCTGACGACACATCCCAGGTGATCAACCGCATCCTCGACGGCAATGTATTCAGTTCCGGCTATCTCGATAGGGATCTCGCTTCCGGTCTCCACAAGCTCCAATTGGAGGAGGAGGGAACGGGCCCTCGGCTACGGCGGCATCCGAGGATCGGTTATTACTACGAAGAGGAGAAAGGGATTGTCTTCTTGCAGTTTGAGCCGTCCTTATTGCCCTCTGCTTCGCCGTGCTCAATTACGGATAGCTCGTTGTCTTCAGCTGCTGACGGGGAGGGGGCGGGTTTATATTCGGTTTTAGAGGAGCAGGATTCGGACGATCTCCTCGGGATGCTAGTCATGTTCTCAGTAAGTTCTTTTTTTTCCCCCTTTTCTTTTCTTCTTATTTTTCACTTGGTTCTTGTTTCTCATATGTTTATATATACATAGATTATTTCTATGCTCTAATAGCTAGAGTCCCATGTGACTCATCTGAATGGACTCAGACTCTGTCCATCTGATTGAGTTCGACATTGCAAGTCAGAATCATAGTTAGCGAAATGGCAAATGGAAAAAAAAGGATACAGGAAATGGTTGTGTTTAATTCAGTCTCGATAATAAAAGATAATAAAAAATACTGTTAGAAAATGGGCACGCCAAAAATTGGAGAAGAAATGTTCAGGTTTAATACAGTTAAGACTTAAAAAAAAAGAAGAAAAAGGCTCTATATATGCATATATGCGTGTGTATGATATATATAAATAAGGTTATTAAAACAATTAGAATGTCTATATGTATGAAAAATAATGCATATATAGATAGTTGAATGGTGTTCTTTGCCTCTCTCAAATCCTTTCTTTTCAAGTAATCCTCATATAAGTTAATCTGTCTCTATCAAGGGCGTGTTTGGATGCCTATAAGTTCTTTAATTCTAAGTAACTCATACAGGTGAAAGTAACTTACATGTAATCCTGTTTAGATGTAAGCTGTAAGTTACTTACTGGTAAGTTGGTTTTTGTCTTTGGTTAACCTGTAAGTTTGCTATAGGTGGGAAGCAGAGCTTAGAGTTGAGCCGATTCTTAGGCTAAGAAAGCTTGGCACAAAGTATGCCATTTTGTTAAGCCCATCTAGATGAATAGTTGAGCCGATTCTTAGGCTAAGCTAATTATTAGGTGGGCTATAAAGTGGGCCCATGTATTCAAAATACCTGTAATGTGGAATAGTAACTTAAGATAAGCAACATGGAAACAAAAAATTCTTGTAAGTTGTTGATAAGATCTGCAACCACTTTCAGAACATTGGGGTGCAGTGCAAAAGTGTCAAATTTTGACAACACTTCACAAAGGTGGAGACGCATATGCAATTATCTAAACTAGTCCTAAAGCAATAAAAGGGAAGCTCTGCAAACAATAAGCAGATTCATCTGCAACTTCCAAAGGTGGAGAATTGTAAAAGAACTACACTGATTAGACACATTTTCACAAAATTTGAAACATCTGTTTGATTTTCAAACAGTGTCATGGGACGTAGAACTCTAATTAGATGCATCTGTAAGGGATACAAATAAACTGACATAGAGAATCCAAAAATAATGAGCTCCATTTTCAAAGAACATACTCCAAATATCCATCCATTCAAGCGGTGACCATTAATTAGATGGTACAAAATTGGTACAGAATTTTACTAACAGTCCAAGCCACAGTTTCTAAGCCAACGTAAGAATCAGATGCATGAAACAACTCATCCTACAATACTAACACCATTTTTTTTTAAAATAACACTAACACCATTTATCAAAATGAACAAAGAAAATGCCAAGTAAAAAAAATGGAATTTAAAGGAAAAACTAGTTTGAGCAGTCCAAACACTTCTTGAGTAGGGCATCAAGGCCACTGCTTCTCCAAATGCAATTGTTAGGAGATTCAATCCTGTGCCATGCCTCTGTGGGCCCCACCATGATGTATGCGTTTTATCCACGCCGTCCATCCATTTTTCAGCTCATTTTAGGGCATCAGCCCAAAAATGAGGCACATCCAAATCTCAGGTGGAGCACACCCCATAAAACAGTGGTGATTGAACACCTATCATTAAAAATTTCTTCGGGGCCGCAAAAGTTTTGGATCAAACCAATAATTGTGTTTTCCCTTGTCTGTGTGACCTTATCAATAGGTTGGATGGAAAATAAACATTATAATGGGCCCCAGGAAGTTTTTAATGCTAAGCATTAAATCTCCACTGTTTCCTGTGGTGTGGTCCACCTAAGATCTGGATCGTCTTCATTTTTGGGATCATGCCCTAAAATAACAACCCAAAAATGGATGAACGGCATGGATAAAACACATGCATCATGGTGGGGTCCACAAAGCATCATCGAGTAACACCTATATGTAATTCGCGTTCGTTGAATGGACCCTGACACAAAGGAAAAAAAGAGGGTACATGCCTCTCTACAGGAGGAGAGAGAGAGAGAGAGAGAGAGAGAGAGAGAGACCGCATTATAGGGTATCGAAGAGCCTAAATTGCATCTTTGACCTGGTACGTCCACCTTCAACAGGTGTAACCGTGTTTCCTCATTCATTTTCCAAATTCGGAAAAAAGATTTGTTGGCCTGTAAGAATGTCCCTTGTAAGTGAACACATAGTTCTTTGCCTTGTAACTTGCAACTTTGCCTGATACTTAGTTACGAGTTGAGAGTAACTTACCTGTAAGATTTCTCCCCCAAACACCACCTATAAGTAACTCATAGCCTATGATTCGGAACTACTACTGGGATGAACTGGAAACACAAATATTATCCTGATTCGGAACTCCTGTGGCTCCACAAATATTTCAACTGTGGACGTTCAATCCTCACGTTTTCAGCCCACTTGAGTCTTGGATCCGAATCAGTTTTGGTATCATCTCCCAAAATGATCTTACAAAACGAATGAGCGGGGTGGATTTATCAAAAACATCTCTGTGGGCCCCACCTAAGTTCACAGTGCACGAACTTCCATGCACAAGGGTTTTGCAGGAATTCTGCGTCCGAAGCGGACTGCGTAGTGAGTAACTCAATACGCTGATCGTACTGAGTAAACTTTGTGGGGCCCACTGTAGCTTAAATATTTTATCTACTCCGTCCATACATCTTAAAAGATAATTTTAGGCCTGAAGCCAAAAAATTTCATCATATCAAAAGTTCAAGTGGGCCACACCACAGGAAAAGTGTGAACTAAACGTCTAGATTTGAAATGTTCCTAGGGGCCACAGAAGTATTGGATCAAGCTTATATTTGTGTTTTCCTTTCATCCATGTCTGTACGATATTATGAACAGGTTGGATGACAAAAAAACATCAATCTTGGCCCTACAAAGGGTTCAACGGTGGAAATCATTATTCCCACTGTTTCCTGTGTCATGGTCCACTTGAGCTTTAGATATGCTTCAATTTTAGGATCAACCCCTAAAATGTGTTGGAAAAACAGATGGACGGCGTGGATAAACCACACACATTCACAGTGGGCCCAACAACGTCTACTCGGTACGCTAAGAGCGTACCGCACAAGCAAACGACGAAACTGTTGGGGGGGGGGGGATTTCGAAAGGGAGAGGGTTCCGGCTTCCGGAACCCTGAAATCTCTCCTTCCCGCACCAAATCTCCCTGGTTTTTGGAGATTTGCCGTTGAAATCCCCTTCCATCACGCCTACAAAAGGAAAATCGAAGTTTCATTGGAGTACCCGTAGCTGTCAATCGAGTGGCCCACCGAATTCTTCTTCCGATCACGCGAATCAGGTACCGAAAACCCCTCTCAGAAGATTTTTTTTTTATTTTTCTACGTTCCCGACATTCCCTCCTTTTTATTGTTTGTCAAATGGTTGTTGGCTACAGTCCACCCGTGAGTATGTGGCAGAGTCTGCAGTAGATCCGTGAGTGATGAGAGAAATCCGCAAAAAAATCGTTGATTTCGCCTAAAATCGTGTTGTATCGTGCAATGTATCGGTGATGTCGAAAAAAATCCTGCGATATCGTGCGAAATATCGCACGATAAAAAGAATTTTGTTTTTTTTTTAATTTCAATGACTTTCTGGTGGGTTTCGTATCGCTGACCACCAATAACGATAATATCGGCCGATATCTCGGCCGATAGTATCGATATTGCGAACACTGCTCATAGGTAAGTTCAATTTTACAAAAGTCTTAGGCATCCAAACGAACCCTAAAAATTGTCACCTTCCATTCATTATCAACAGGTGAAGACCACCAATCTCTCTATGTCAAACCCCCACCACCCTTTAAATGAAATGTGTTTTTATTGAAAAAACGTGTTTAATCTGGTTTACCCAAAAAAAGGAGTTTTTTTTTCTTATCTTTTAAAATATATGGAGTTTTAAATGTTTGATCATTATATATACATATATTTTTTAAATTCGGATTTTAAAACAAAATTTTGCTAAGTAGGGTTAGAATTGAAAATAAGGGGTGACTCAGCTTGATTTGGCTGAGTTGCCCAACTTTGCCCAGCATGACTGCACTCAGGGTTGAATCACCGAGCCTTAAAACCATGTATACTAGTGGGAGTCCCTGGCCATGCCGGGGATGAAAAAGGGAGCTAAAAGAGAGTGATGGGGATAAACAAAAATCCTGGAAGTGAACTCTTCTAGAGCACTATTTGTGCGACTCTTGTACTTCAAATCTTGTGGCGAGAATCTACAAATTCTGTCCCCTGTTTTCTCTATTTACTTGTAATTTCTTTCCCATTCTCTATTTTTCCTTGCTGAAAATCTATTTTTGTGTCTAGATTGATTGGATTGAAGTGCTTAGGGCTCGTTTGGAAGCTTGTAAATGGAGGTAAATGGGAAATGGAATTGGAGGTAAACGAATTGAGAGTAAATGGCTTACTCAATTGTATTTGGATGTGAGTAAATGAAATGCATTTGAAATTGAAATATTCTATTTGGATGGGAGCAATGTTTTAAATATCAATGATATTGGTCGATATATCACACGATGTATGTTGTATCCCACCTGTGCGATACAAAACGCTCAGATAGTGCCGATATATCCACATGTTCGATTCAGTAAGCATTTTCAATTTCCAATCCCTTTTTTAGTTGAAGTTATGTTAAATCAGTGTTAAATGGTTACAAATCCATTGGTTCTTCATGTTTTGTATGAAAAATCGTGGAGTTGGAGCTTTGATTTTAATATCCATCGGTTTTTCATGTTCTCCATTTTTTTTTGAAAATTTCCTTCAACTAGTTGTCGATTGAGACTAATTTCGAAGTATTTAGGAATATTTGATGAAATGATCATCACACACGCTCTAATTTCGAAATTTGAGTGTAGGTGGTCCGATTTAGGAAAAATTCAAAATTTCCCAATTTCTCCCAAATTGCTTGCAATGTTGCACTCCAAACATGAAATCAAGCATGTATGAGGGCTGATCTATTATTTGTTAAGTCCTCGTCAATTTTCGAAAAATAAAAATCATTTTTAATTAAAAATTAATAATAATAAATTATTAAAATATTAATTTTTTTTTTCAAAATTTTCCTTCAACCAGCTGTCAATTGAGACTAATTTTGTAGTATTTAGGAGTGTTTGATGAAATGATCATCACATACACTCTAAATATTATGCGTTCAATTTAAATATAGTTGCATTAGTCCAGTAATACAACGCATAGCTTAGGACCTTATACAAAGGAAACCTATTATGTGCACTGTGTTTTTAAGATGTTATGATTTAAAAGTGTGTTAATGTCTTTTTTAACAATCCCTGAAGTTTCATTGAAAAATTCAACCATTTTCCCAATGTTTTCCCATGTTTTCCAAAAAGTGTAATAAATTACCTGATATAAACAATATATCCCGTGCGATAACCGACATGTATATGTATCCCAAGGATGCGATACGTAATGCGATACTGATATTTCGAACACTGGATGGGAGTAAATGGGAGGAATTGAAATGCAGTTGAAAATTTTCAATACATTCACAAGTTCTTATGTGATATCCCAAATAAGCTCTAATATCCCAAATTAGTGTACATGTGCGATATTTAATAGAACAATTGGAATAAGCCCATTGAAATATATACTTTTGCCAAAAAATGAGGAAATTTCAACCCTTGGGTGGGCCACAAACATAAGGATTACAAATAAGCAACTTGCCAATGTTTTTTAACCATCCATTTAGATGGCTAACCTTTGAACGGTTTGGATCATTCTATTGGTGTGATTTTAGTGATGTAGCCGATAATTGGATTGTTTAGGAGTATCACCAACCTGCCACGTGTATGACGGACACGTGCGTAGTGGGACCCATTTTTACTTGTGCGACTCTCCAAGGGAGCTCAAAAAGGCATTTCACCTCATTTACTTCTAGATCCTCTCTCAGAGAGAGGTTTTCATTTACATGCTCATTATCTCCCATTTCATTTCCATGCATTTACTCCCATCCAAACACACCTCAAATGCCAATTACCTCCATTTACTTCTAATTGCCCCCATTTACCTCCATTTACTCTCATTAATCTGTCCATACTTCTAGGAGTTGGAAAATTATCGAAGGCATGTCACTCCCTGCATTGTTAGGACTGAAAATTGCATCTGGATCAACTATCTGGACTCCTGTCATCACCAGTTCAGCCAAAGCCTCTTAAGACTCAAGTTAAAGATGAACCATGGCACGTCGTCTGCACAAATCCGATGATGTTTCAAGCTGGGGGGAATGGGTTCTGGACCATCCTATCATCGAAACAAGGGTCAAATTGAACATCAGACAAATCCAAGGGTCAGATATGGACCAAATCAAGGGTTTCAATGGGAGATCTGGCCCAGAGTAAGGGTCTGGATTGGACTGCAGGACGCACAGATCCAGTTGGATGGTGAGATTTATCAACTGGTTGGACTGTGGTGCTCACGGGTCCAAACAAGTATCTTCTTAGGGCCTTTTAGACAAACCAGGGCGCTTATTTGTGTGGTTTTGTACTACTGTATGACTTGTAGAAACCCTATGGTTGGACAGGGTTTATTATTTACATCATTTTGGAATTTTGGTGTCTTTGTTTAGCTGGATGGTTACAGTAGGTAGTTTCCCTTTTTCTATAACTTGCTATGTATTCTAGAGTCATGTTTAATTAGCTGAAGTTAAGAAACTAGAGGATTTTAGCCAAGGCATTTTACCGTTAATTGAGATGGGAAAACACTTCAGAAGTGAGGTTCTTTTATAGATTTTTTTTGTTGAAAATTTACAAAAATATATTAGACAAAAGCAGAACTACAAAAGGAACCAAGCCGCCGAGATGGCAGACCAACTAACCAGCTAAAAAAGAAACATTACAGCCCTTAAACATGTCGTCATTGGCTGCCCATTCTACCACAAGATCTCTGCTTCTATGAGCTACAAACTCCGCGCCTTTGCATTCCCCGTGGAAGCATCTCCCATTCCTTTCTTCCCACACACACCACAACACTGTCAGAATAGCCTATCTCCATAAGCCCGTCATTTGCTTACCCAACTTCACTCCATGCCAAGCTTGTAACAAATCACCAACTGCTGCAGGAAGAGGCCAGACCACCTGGAAGCGAGAAAAAATATCTGTCCAAATCTGATTGATAAACCTTCAATGGACGAAAAGATGGTCTGCCATTTCTTCATTCCTCATATAGCACAAGCAAATGTTCGGAATACGCATTCCCCTTTTTCGCAGCTTTCTATCGTAAGAACCTTCTTCTTACCTACTAGCCACCCAAAGGCAACACACTTGGGTGGGGCTTTATACTTCCAAACGTGCTCTGTCACTACCTCTTCTCTCGCCGTATTGTCTTTGATTAAGACCTTGTAAAAGGATTTAACTGAGAAATCACTAGATTTGTCAAACCTCCAACATAAACTATCCATCGATAGAGCGTCCGGCCGAAACAAATGGATGCGATTTAGGAGGGCCACATACTCTTCAACCTCTTGAATTTTTGGACTTTTGTTTCTTGCAGACAGATCACCTCTGCCTTACTTTGGCTGTAGACATCCTGAATTAACCTTCTTTTAAGCTTAGATCCCACCCCCCTAACATTCCAGGACAAAATCTTCATTTGGAAACCAATTTGCCCTCTTATTTTTTATTCTCCTTTTGTTCTCTTAGTTTCTCCTCCATTGTCTGTTGTTCCTTGCTGCAAATCTATTTACGTGAATTGGTTGTATTGAAGAGCTTAAAGAGAGAATAATTGTCCAGATTTCTAGGAGTTGGAAAAACTATGGAAACGTATGTTCGTAGTGCTAATTTGGGCTGAAATTTGAATCTGGCTGTACTGCCCAGATTTGATCTCCTATTGGAACCCTAGATCAACTATTGCATGCACACCAGAAGGGGGAGCTGAGCAACATAGGGCCATGGTAGGGGAGTTTCCAAACATTAGCACAAAATTTCCTTTTCCATATAATTTATTTATTTATTAGGGAGTTATTTGATCCCCTTAAAGCATGATGCTTTATACACAGGCACTTAGAAATGTACAGGGGGAAATACATAAATCAAATTAAACCAACTTAATTGTAGAGCCCAATATTGCTAAGTAGCCGTCTCAAAATCAGATTGGCTGAACAATCTTAACCTCTGATTCTTGGAGATATGTTTGTCAAAATAGAACCATTGGATATTTTTCAGTTTTAACTGGCCAATAAATGACCTATCGAAAAAAAAAAAAAGATCCAATAAATGTCCACTGATCCAATAGCCAGATAATCAAATAATCTTAATTTTTGGTTCTTGATACTTCTAAACTTCGACTCATAATTTGGACAATTTAATTTGAATTGATATTTTTGGTTCATGATACATCTAAACTTCGACTCATAATTTGGACAATTTAATTTGAATTACTTATATGTCAAGTATCCTATTTCTTTACATCTAAACTGTGACACATAATTTGAACCATTTAATTTGAATTACTTGTATGTCAAGTATACAATTTCTAAAGTAATTCTAAGTTCCTGTGTATTATCCATCACATCCTGCTAGAATATCAAAGTTTCTCTATTTTTTTTTTCATACAAAAGCAATCAGCAGTAGTAACGAGAGCCAAATATTGGGAATAAAATGAACCAAAAGAATGACATCCTCTTAACGGATGTACAAAGTTTATACATTAAAAAAAAAACCTTTCACGTGTTCTTGATTTTAACTTGCACTTTTATAATATCAGCGGTCCTATATCATTAAAAAAAGTCTGTGGTTTGAATGAAAGATTTTGAATTTTGAGACAAGTGAATAATTCCACAAGGATGCAGGTTTGCCATGCAATCATATATCTTACTGAGGGCTCACGCTTCAATGCCCAAATCTTGAAGAAGTTTCGAATGTTACAAGCTGCAAAGCATACTTTGGCTCCATTTGTGAAATCTCATATTGCGCCGATGTTGACCTCCAAGGCGACTTCTCTATCTTCACAAACATCTGTTCAAACAAGCTCTTCCAACAGCTCTCCACCTGCAAGAGGTGGTGGCATCATGGGTCGTCATGCTTCAGCCATTTCACTCATGTCAGGTTCAGGTTCATATCCCTCTTTGTTTCCAGGCCAGTGTTCACCTGCGGTTCTTTTTGTTTTTCTAGATGACTTCTCAGATGGCCCAATCCCCGGGCAGCCATGGGGTGGATCCGGCAGATGCCTCTTCAGTGGATCAATCTTCTGCTGTGGGTGGCTTACCTAGGCCAAGTTTGCCTGCAAATGGTTCTAGTTCTGTCGTAATGTTAGCTCGCTCGATGAGTAAAACTGAAGGTAGTTTCAGGAAGAAACTACAGTCATCTCTTGAGGCACAGATCCGGTTTTTGATTAAGAAATGCCGTACGCTAGCAGGCAGTGAGGTCAGCCATTCTGTGTCTAGAGGTGGGACCAATATGAGTTCCTCACCTTTGTTCTCCCTTGATGCTTCACGGGCCGTTGTGCTGTTAGACAGGGCAGCAAACCGCAAAGGTGAATCACTGGATATTGCTATGGGTATTGTTCAGGAGCTTTTCAGTGGGAATGTAGCCTCGGATATTCTATTGCTTGAAAACCATTGCCAGAGCTCAAATAAAGAGGATATTCAATCTATAAAGGAGTTCATTCATAGGCAGTCCGACACCCTAAGAGGGAGAGGGGGTTTGGCAACTAATTCCACTAGCGGTCCGGCTTCTGGTGTCGGTATGGTAGCTGTTGCCGCCGCGGCCGCTGCAGCTTCAGCTGCATCTGGAAAGACATTTAGCACTCCTGAACTTCCAAGTTTTGAGAACTGGTTGTCTTCCAGTCAACTTATTCTCAAGGCGCTGCTCTCTGCAAAAGGGTTTGTAAGTGGAAATGGAAGTGGTGGAGAAGCATGTCTTCGACGAAATGCTACTTCGATTCAGTTTGAAGGGATTGCTCCGATAGGAACTGATACTATAGAAGCTGCTATATCTTGTTTGGAAAGTGGTAAAGGCCTGAACATGAAATTTTCAATGTCATGGTGCGAGAGAGCACTGCCAGATGCTAAGGAGATTTACCTGAAAGATTTGCCTGCCTGTTATCCCACCAGCCATCACGAGGCACAGTTAGGCAAGGCTTTACATGCTTTCAAATCAATGGTCAAGGGACCAGCTTTGCAAGCATTTGCAAAAAGGTTGGAAGATGAGTGCACTTCAATTTGGAAGTCTGGGAGGCAGCTCTGTGATGTTGTTAGTCTTACGGGGAAGCCTTGTGTGCACCAAAGACATAGCAGTGAAACCAGCAATTTGCAACTACAGGATGTCAGTTAAGCCACATTCCAGTGGATTTGTTTTCCTTCACGCGTGTGCTTGTGGTCGTTCAAGGCGACTTCGAGAAGATCCGTTTGATTTTGAGAGTGCCAATATTAACTTCAATTCATTTCCTAACTGTGATGAATTCCTTCCCATACTACGACTACCAAAAGCTGTCTCCAATGCAGGACCTCTTCCGGCTTCATCATGGAGTCTGGTTCGTGTGGGAGGTGCAAGGTATTATGATTCTTCTAAAGGTATGCTTCAGAGCGGGTTCTGCTCCACTGAGAAATTTCTGTTTAGGTGGATGATTCCTCTCAAACGGGATGAAATGAATAGTTCACGGATAGGCATAACCCAGAAGGAACTTTTAATGAGGTCAACTGGAGATCCAAAGGTGGCGTATGTTACAGATGAAATAAAAAATATTGGTACTACTCAATTATTTTCAGGGCAAGCCTGCAACGGAGGATCAGAGAATCAGAGAAAACCGTCGGAGAACATTTCCTCCAATGACCCAAAGATAAGTTTTGGTAGAGGCCTTCCACCTTTTGCCATGAAGAGACCTTTTTCTGAGGTTGTTGCTGGATTGGTTGCTGTTGATTCAGCATTCCCTCCTCTACACCAGAAACAACAGCCAGCAACAGTTTTAGAGAAGGGTCTTAAGCAAAGGGGTGTAAGAGATCGAGTTGAAGATCAAATTTATTCAAGGGGTGACCACCAAGATTCTTCAAAATCTGATGGAATTCCTTGCCAGGAAAGCTCAGATGGAGTTGTGAATACCCACAACCCAGATGGTGACCCTTTTCTACAGATAGGAAGCAATGTAGTGCCTGTAAATGTGAATGGGGCTGTAAAGATAAAACCAAATACCTCTTTAAAACATGCTGTAGTCTATGTGGGTTTTGAGCATGAGTGCTCCTATGGACACCGTTTTCTGTTGTCGCCGAAGCATCTCAATGAGCTTGGCTCTTTATATTCCTTGCCTGAAGAACCTCATAGCCATTCTTTGGAGGATTCTGACAAAAAAGTTGAAGATTCGTTAAACCTTAGTAAGAATCGCATACACGGAAAAGTGACAACGAGTAGGCCAAATGAGAAAATGACCAACAGTAAGCAGCATAGGGATGGAGACATATTGTTCTCCAGATCAGAAGAACAGAACCACTCTTCTACAGGGTTTGAAGGCGGCCTTAATTTTGCTACACTTGATGACGGTGGAAGTGCATATTCCCTTTTGAATAGGAACTTACCAATATACATGAACTGCCCACACTGCAAAATCTCTAAGAGCAAGGAGGGCGCCAATAAGTTCAAGTTTGCAAGTACAATATCACAGCTTCAACGAATTTTTCTGGTACGGAATCTTTTTTTGCATCAGTATCCTCACATTTATCATGCTTCTTGAATGGAAATTAATTGCTAATAACATAACAAGTGCTTGTATGGATGCTGAGACTTCAAATTTATTATGAGTTCTTCACTTATTAAGTTTTCTTTAACATAAATTCCAGATCAACCCTTGATGGTTTTATATCATCCCTTTGTCGAGGATGGTAGTTTGTATCTCTGGAAGAAACTCATAAATATTTTCCTGAGTACTTTTAATGAGCATTATTTAATTAGAAATGCTATGTTATTCTTAGGATATGTGATTTGCTCGCATAGGCTCTCCCAGAATGATTGAGTTATAAAACAGTAAAATTATAGCAGCATAAAATTGGCGAAGCACATGCTGAACAACTTTTGCATTCCAATTATTGAAATGTATTTAACCCATTGCATTTCTAAAATTCTACACCTGATATACTCAATTTAAGCTTCCATATTATTTTTTGAAAGGTGAGGGAGATATTATAAATGTAAAAAACAGCAAGACAAAACAAAAACTAAACAGAAACAAAAAACTGCAAAAGAGACCTACCACCCTAAGAAAATAACCTACACCTAAACAAAGAAAAAACTAAAAATACAACAAACTGTCCCCTGGACAAGACGCCCGAAAAAGAAAAACAAACATCATGGAGCCCAATCTCTGAACAAAGCTAGAACCCGAGAGAAGACGCCAGCCACCGTGATTGGTTGACTACGGAAACATCTGTTATTCCTTTCCATCCAGATTGGCCAAATCACAACGAGGAGAATGGTTCTCCATTTTCTTTTGCCCAAAACCCCACCAGAGTCACCATGCCAAGAGCTCATCAACACATCAATGGAAGAAGGCATCGCCCACTGAATCCCGGCCAGTCTGAGGACACTCCACCAAATGTCAGAGGAGAACGAGCAGTGGATGAATAGATGATCCACAATTTCTTCATTCTAGAGGCACAGGAGGCAGGCATTGGGAATACACATACCATGTTTTTGCAGATTGTTTACAATCAAAATTCTGTTCCTTCCAACGAGCCAGCCAAACGCCACTACTTTGGGAGGAGCGCTGTATATCCACAGGTGCCTCATGTGGCCGGAGAAAACTGAAGTAGAAGAAGCGAGAGATCTGTAAAATGATCGCACTGAAAATCCTTTGGCTACAGATAAGTTCCAAACCAGCGAATCTTCCTTCGCTGGCACGGTTTGGAGGTGCTGCAATTGAGATAAAAGGAGTGAGAGATCCTCAAGTTCAGAATCAAAGAGATTCCTTCTCAAAGGGGGGATCCAGATCCCCCTAACGTCTCTCCCTACGTCCCTCACAACAACGGAGAAGCAGTCTATAACCAGAACATCCTTATCTGAGGATATAGCAAAAAGGGAAGGGAATTGAACGGCCAAAGGTTGATTGCCGCACCACCGATCAAGCCAGAATTTGACTATGTTTCCTTTTTCTACAGAGAAAGAAGTTCTCTCGAACACAAGATGGGAGCTTCTAGAAATGGCTTTCCAGATATATGACACTCGGTAAAGCGACGAAGATTTGGTCCACCACCCCCCGTATTTAGCATAAATAATTTGTCTCCATAGACTATTGACCTCAATACCAAATCTCCAAACCCATTTTCCAAGAAGGGCCTCATTGAAGATTGCAAGGTTTCTAAAGTTGGCCCCTCCATCGTAGGACGAACAAACCTCCTTCCAGTTCAAGAGGGGAATTTTCTTCCTATCCGAGGAACCTTGCCACAAGAAGTTTCTTCTCAACTTATCAATTTTAGCAATAATAGAATTAGGGCAGCGAAAGAAAGAGAAATAGTAGACATGCAAATTTGAAAGAGAGGCCTTAATAAGGTTGGTTCTTCCCCCCAGCGATAGGACATCCATCCTCCAAGATGACAATTTGCATTCCATTCTTTCAACAATACTATCCCACAGAGCTAGGGGAGGCTTACTGATACACAGGGGAAGCCCTAGGTAGAGAGTGGGAAGAGAACCAACCTTATAGTCTAAGAAATTAGCGTAAGAAGAGCATACTTGATTACTGACGTTAAGCCCAAAAAGTTCAGATTTAGCCAGGTTAACTTTGAGGCTAGAGATGACCTCGAACCAACCAATGATCATCCCAAGGAAGGAGAATTTTCGAAATGAAATTAATCCCTTCTGTATTATATTTTCCCTTGTCATCAAGGAGGGTATTCAAGTACCTTAGGCTCCAAAAATTTCTCATGATCATAGTATCAGGCCAGATTGGGCTGTTGTCCTGTCCGATTAAGTTCGGTTTTGTTCTGCCTTCCTGGGTATATGAGGTATCTCTATTCATGTATTTAGTTCCAACATTTGTAAAGGATGATTCCATCATGCTTATTTTAGAGGGCATTAAGTTTAATGGGTATCTTAATGTTTTTCTTCACCATAAGGAAGCGGGTTACTTTATAGGTAAGCTGGGCTTGAACTCAAGACCCCAATGTTGAAACACGCTGCTATGGGCTCGATCCCTGGTTGATAGGAAGAGTGTTGCGTTTGGAACCTTTTATCTTCATTTCTTTTCAGGTCTTGCTCATATGGCTAGGTGAAGTGCTGTTTTCATTCTGTGATATGTGGATAGGTGGTTGCTTTAGGTTGTTGGATGTGTTTTGTGGTATGTGGTTTCTCATCTTTTGTACAATTTGGATGGGACCTGTTTATTCTGGTGAGATGGTTGTTCTTTAAGATGACTGATGGGATTCCTACAAATATTGTGTTTATTTTAGGTGTAGGCTGTCATCTGCTGCTGTCCTATGTTTTTGTTACGCTATGATACCATTGTGTTGTAAAAGGATGCTATCCACAAATTATCTGGTGGGTGTCCTATAATCTTACTAGGGGGTGTGGCACTTGCAATGCATGTGAAGAGATAGGAAGGAGGAGAGAAAAAATTGGCTAGAGTATGGGGAGAGAGAGTCGGCAGTCGTGGGTAAAATATAAGCCGTTCATTGGCTTTTGCGGGTGAAATCTGAGCCACCCGACGGACGATAACTGCATTTACAAGTTCCAAAAATACCCGTTAACTTCAATTAAAATGTCTCACCATGCCGTTAAAATATTGAAGGTTCTCCATCCAGATAAATAAATTGTAGGGGCAAAATTTCTTAGACCTACTCTTGTTATATACAGAGAGATATCAGAAACAAAATAATTAAGATCTATCTATTTTATTCAGTTTTTCATTTTGATAATTTGAGGATCTGTGCTACAAGATTTGCTCTTTGATCGATAGATGGTTGAGCACATGCCAGATCAAGCTTTCTAACGTGGTTCCTCAAATTGTTGGAGTTCGTATGTTAATTTGTAGTGGTCAAGTTATCATATTAGTGCATGAAGAGGGAGACTGAGGATTACACTAGAAGATATCTTTGCTACATGTAGCATTCATGGACAGTATAGCAGATGTATTTACTAAAAAGATACTGTAGATGAGTAGATTTCATTCTCAGCTTATGACCTTGTTTATTATATTGTGTTTCATATGAATTTCTAAGGACATTTTTGTTAGGTTATGCTGTTATGAATTGGTGTGGAAGCATATCCTCAAGGACATTATTTTCATTCCATGTTCTGTTTTTTTTTTTTTTTACGAATCGTTTCCCCTTTCCCCCCATTTGTTTCTGTTTTTCAATCCAATTACAGTTGTCAAACAGATGTCTAGTGCTTAAGTAGTGAAGAATTTCTTTTCCTTCTCTTTTTTTATTATTTTTTTGGGCCAGATACTAGGAGAATATACCATATTAATGAATTGCTCCACTGCAACTAAGGTACTAAGAAATGGTTACGTAACAGCCGTTGCCAAGTTATTCAATAATGGTGGTGGTGGCCATAACGTCCACTGCCATTACTATTGCGATGTGGGTCGTAATGGCCGTTACGGCCTTTCTTCTTCTTTATTTTTAAAACTTTTATCGGCCCTGTAACAGGCCGTTTTTTCCGTAATGGCTGTTACAGCTGTTATAGGCCCGTAACACATAACGGTTCCCTCTGTTACTATTACACAACCATTTTTGAATAACTTGGTCATTCCAGAAAAAAAGTGGAGTGTAGCTGTCCATTAAGGGGCTGGTAAGATGTTTTATGTTATTTTGTTTTATTTTTAAAGAAGACAGTAACGACAGTTACGGCCCTTATCATAACGGTAATGGGGTGGCCATTATGGTCACCGCTACTGTTATTGCCTACCTTAACTGCAACCGAGTATGAAATGGCAGTTGGAAGTAGTGGATAATCCATATGTCTGACAAATGATTCAAGTTTCGTGTTAGGGTACTCTGCCAGGGAACACCGATTAGACAGTGAATATGGCTGCAAGATGTTGCCTTGTTTCCCTGTTCAATATCACGTCGTCAGCTGATTTTATTGACAACTTAGCTCAAATGAAGGCACCACTTCTATTCTTCAATGAGCTTTCTCCACGATTAAAAATGAAATGCCTGATGTGGTCATTATTGAACACCTCACCTATGTTAAAACATAGTTATTAACATTGGGTTGTTTAGTAAACTCGGAATTGTGTTCATGGTCTCTTTTCTCGAGTTCAAATATGCTGTGCTATCTGGATACCATATGCTAAGATTCTTTTATTAAATTCTCTTCATACTGTGCTGCATTATATGTATACCATATGCTTAATTTCTTTAATTAAATTTCCTTCATGCCTTTAACTTCATGTACTGTTGTATTCTGCTGTTAGGTGACACCTCCATTTCCCATCGTTTTAGCAGCATGCCCAGTTGTACAGTTCGAGGTATGTTTTGTTAATTGCCCAATGGTGACACCTCTCAGTTCTTCTATGTCAAACAGTTAATCACTTTCCTATCATTTTCGAACCACTTTCTGTCTTTCTATCATTGTTGCTAACCTCTTTCTTGCTTTACTTCATTGTTGAATTAGCCTTACATAATTCGTTATTCTTTGAAATGTACTATTGTTATCAAGATAAACTCTGCAATTATTTGTTTGTGTTTTGTTATCTTCTTCAGTTACACACCTCAAGAGCTTCGCTAAGCCCACACAGGTGTGCAATAAAGCTCGTGTAGACATCACACATGTGCCAGCATGGTACGATATGTCAAGATCCAATCCATCCCTCAGAAAGGAACCACTTTATTGATGCCCTGGCCCAAGAATCAGGTTGATCCACTGGTCATGGGGGCCTCAGTTTGCAAAACAAATGCACAGTTCTGAAAAACTTGTCTGAAGTTGTCTAACCCTTCCTGCTTCTAATACTGGGGCCCACATGCTGAGTGGACCAGATTTATTTTGGGAAAACATGTAGAAGGTTGGCCAACTTGATGGATGGATTGGGTCTCGCACCTATGTGCCATGCTAGCATGTTTGGTGTATATGTGAGCTTTATTGCACATGTGTGTGTGCTATGCAAATCTCCTTGCCTCAACGCTCTTGTTTGACTTTCGTACTGGAGCTCATATATGAAAAATGTAGATTGCAATCAACTATCTCAGAGCAGGAGTATCCATGGAATTCATATTTTAAAGATCCCTCATGCTGAGAAGTTTCATTGTTTGTGTGTATACTTGTAGGCCTCATGCCTACCTCCATCTGTTCCTGATTGTGAGCGACAATCACAGTTCAGTCTTGGCTATCGAGTGATCTTACCGCCAGAGAGCTTCCTGACATTTAGACTTCCGTTCGTCTATGGTGTGCAATTGGAGGATAAAAGTCTGCATCCACTTAACCATTTTGAACATCAACCGGAACTCACTGCCTGGATTACCAAGGGAACAGCATTGCAGGTTATATCAATGGGGAGCAATATTGATTAAGAATTTCACATGTAGATGAAAGAGAAACATCTAAATCATTGTACTTCAATCTGTAACACTTGCGGAGCAGAGCAAGCAAACTAGCGACAGCTCCATTCAGCCTCAGGTGAGGGCTTAAGTCCACTCATTTTTATGTTCTACCCTGTTTTCCTATCATGATAACATTATGAGCATCCTTTTTATGTTGATAAGTTGACAAAATGCAAATGATATCTCTAATCTTTCAACTGTATTTGTTCGTTGAAGTTCATTTTGCAGCCCTCTCCCAACTATGGTTACCCAATTCATTCTACATCCCTGGGGGAAAGAAGAAAAAGAAAACCATTCTACTCCCCCCAATGCACACACGCACACACACACGCGCGTTAACGAATTCAAGCTATTTTGCCTCTCCTTATTTAACTGAATGCATGGCTGGATAGGAAACCATTTATTGTAGTTTGAAGGCCCTAATGTGTAATTTTGAGAGTCAGAAACCTCTCTTGGGTTGGCATAAAGTGTTGGCTATCTTCACATGTTTTCTCTTTGGCATGTTGGCTCATTTAAACTAAGATGAAGGGATTTATACATTATATGATACAAGCAGAGTATGCCTGTTGACAATGTTACTTATTACCATTTAATTCATATTTGTTCTACACCGCCCCCCCCCCCCCCCCCCCCCACCACCACTCTCTCTCTCTCTCTCTCTCACTCACTCTCTCTCTCACACACACACACACACACACACACACACACACACAGAGGTTGCTGGTGAGAGAAAGCAGTGCCAAATTTTCTCAACTCTTATCACCTTTCCCCATTTTGCTAGTCTCCTCTAGTGTTCTAGTATCGGTATTGTTACATGAATTGCTGGCTGGGGATACGAAAACATGTACTGATATCGCCAATACCTGGAAATGCATCGCTGACTAAGGGAAATGGTGGAATTTCTCAATGAAACTTAAGGAGATGTTAAAATACACATTTGCATATTTAGGGATCAAATAATTGCAAAAAAGATGATACATAATAAGTTCCGTTTTAATGGGGGTCTAAAAGCATGTAATGCCTTCTCAGGTAAACATTGGAGGAACATGGGGGAAAATGGTGGAATTTTTCCATGTTACCTTGGGAGATGCTAAAATACACACATTTGCATATTTAAGAATCAAATAATATTGAAAAAGACAAATATTTGCATATTTAGGAATCAAATAATGAGTTTCCCTTAATGGGGGGCTAAAAGCATGTATTGTTGACTCAGGGAAACATTGGGAAAACATGGGGAAAATGATCGATCCATCCATGCATGCACATACATACATACATACACACAACTAAAGAATACCCTAAGGGGTCGTTTGGCAGGCGTGATTTGAGTGCATTTGGAACCATACTCATCTCCACTGATATGTCCCTGAATTGCCCCTGTATTGGCTGTTGGCCAATATGGCCAATACAGCCATGATGTTCATTGGTGATACTGGCACACATCACCTGATACATATCGGTTTCCTACAATACTTTAAACCTTGGCTTGATGTGGTCTTATCTTCTTGTACGTGTTTCTCTCTTCAAGGATGCTTTGGCATTAATTCCTCATTTCAATTTTCTTTCTTCTCCCTCTTCTTTTTTACAGGTAAGCTGGATTCGAACCTCAGACCTCAGTGTTGAAACACAGGCCGTCTAGCAGTGACCTCAGAGATGCTCAGGTGCTGATTCCACATTTCATTGTAAGATCCACTACTGTAGATTAACAGCCCATGCACTCTGCAGCCTTCTCCCTGGTGTTGTTGCTGTGCACGAAGTTGGTGTTTTGGGCTTCTTTTAGCCTCAGCACCTGTATGCAGTCACTTCTATTGGATACATGGTGGAGCTAATAGGCCTTTATTCCCACTCTACATAAGTTGGCCTTTGTCTTTGGTGCCCCTTTCTAGCAATACTGCTGTCCTGAACACATCCTGGGCAGCATCTCATCAACCTTTGGGTTAAACTACATGCAGGCCTACTGGTTGCAGTTTCAGCCCTCAGCTCCTTTACATCTCTCTGTAGAAGGAAATTTTGGAGCCCAGGGAATGCAATCAGGTTGCTGATTTGCCTGTAACATTTTCAGCTTGTTTCAGGCCCAGATCTCTCTCCTTAGCTTAATGCAGCTCCAGATCTGGCTTTCATCTGCTGATTCTTGAGCAGTTGGATGTGGGTCATAGATGAGCAGCTACTGCAGATACAGATATGCTGTTTCTCATGCAGCATTTTGCAGCTGTTTATTCATGCTACCAGCTGAGATTTCTTCTGACAGATCTGGCCTCACTGTTGGATGACGATTGTGTTCTGGTTGTCAAGAGTAGCTTTCAGATATCAGTTTTCAATGTGGACTTGGTCTGCATTGGTTTCCTGCTGCATTGTGTGGGAACTGTTTCAATTAGAGGGGATGGCATTTCTTACACCGTTTAATCTTCATGGCGTACTGTAGAGGAATTGCTGAATGGGCCGTTCTCATTATGAGCTGGGCCACACTGTCTAGCTTCTTCAGGTTGGTTATGTCGCTCCTGTGTCCCACTCACATCAGATCCAAGTGGTGCCGGTGGATAATGTCTAGATTTGGGGCCTTAAAACTTCTGATTCTCCTGCTCTTCAGTGCATGTAATGCTAGCTGGACCATCCTCCCATAGTGTTTCATGTCTCTCGGAAGCTGTGGATGTGTAGGAGCTAATGCCTGTTCACAGCTGGCACACTACAGGGATTTTTGGGAGCAGACTGGGCATCCGTCAAAGTAAGTTTTTGATCTGTTTTCACAGCTTTAGCATTGGTTTCTCAATGTCTCCGATCTCTTTATAGGCTACTTGAGGAAATAAGTTAAAAGAGTATATGAAAAATAATAAAAAAGAAAGTTACAAAGAGTTTATGGGTCTTGTTTTGTTTTTGGACCTTTGTTCTTGTTGGTAGGACTCTTATGCTTCTTGCTTCTTCACTTCTCATTTTTGGTCCCTTAGTTGTTGGACCTTGTCATAAAAGCTACCTTCTCCCATGGTCCATCTGCTTCTGTATTTTCTCTCTTTTTCAATAAATCTATTTTACCCAGCAGCAGCAGTAACATGCGCACGCATGCGTGCACACACACATACACACACAAACTCTTTTACAAGTCAAGACCAATCTATGATGCCACCTTACAGAAACAATACTTCTATTTCAATCCAAATTGTCCTAAACTTGGGTCCCATCATTGATTGATCGCTACCCATATGTTGAGAACAATGCTATTTGTCCAGTTGGTTGCCATTAAATGGACAGTTACAAAAAATTTCCGAGGGGTTTTTTGAGCTCTAAAATCCAACTAGACTCAAAGCCCAGTCGAGTATCTTCTTTGGGTGGGTGCAACTCAGGTGGGTTGGGTAGAGGATCAACTCGAGCCCAAACCAACCTCAAGGGAACCCAAACCGAAACCTGACCGACGCAAATTTCAACCCGAAATACCCAATCGATCCCAACCTGAAGTCCTCTGTACCTAAGCCAACCTGACCCAAATACATGCGATTATTCCCAAACCCACCCAACCTGTACCCAACCTGAATTCAAACTGGGTTGGCACTTGAGCCCAACCTGAAGTCCTCAATCCCGAGCCAACCTGATCCAAATACATTTGATTATTCCCAAAGCCGGGTTGGCGCTTTTCAAGCGGAACCCAACCCATGGCACATGTGTTACCAATCTGAGCCATTCAAAATGTTTATAACACTTCCATGTATACTTCAGACCGTTCATCTAGACATTCCCATGATGAATGGTCCTTGTGCGAAAATTCTCACATATAGGAGATCTCGTCCTATAAAAATGTTGTTCTTAACTGCCGCCTCATCCCATGAACTTGTTCGTTAACTGCCCAACATAAGCTTGGACCAGCCATGCTCTATGAGAAAGAATGTTGGGCAGTAAAGGGGGAGAATGTGGGGCAGTTAACTAACAAGGATGTTGAGATGGACAGGTGGTAATAAAAATAATTCAAAATTAATGCATTCAAGGGAACTAAGTAGTATTAATAGGTGATAAGATAACTAGACTGATGATTTGGTCATGTGCGCTTTTTTTTTTGGCATCTTTACGAGTAAGAGCTTTTTTTTTTTTTTTTTAATGAAATAGCAGCTCATTTTTGTCATTTTCGTCCTTGCTGCTTCACGATTCAATTCAACAGCACATCCAGCGCATGTAGGGCACATGTTGAAAGAAAAAACCGATCACCATTAGATTTGTTTGGTATTGTTACATCTATTTATTTTAGAGCATGAGAGGCTTTGCCTCTTAAATCTTTAGGGATGGAGAGTTCACTTTTTCTTCTTTTTCAAGAGCTTAGGGCAAGTTTAAGAATAGTTTATTCCTAAACTTTTTAGTTAATTCCTATCTTGCCCTCCTCTCATTTCTTTGCGATCTCTCACTGGTGGGCCCACATGATGATAGTCCACATTAAGGTGGGCCACATAATGCTCGGTTCACATTATCAAATGTGGACCTCACATGATTGATGATCCGCATAAAGTGGGCCCACCTGATGGATGGTCCACTGTCAAAGCTGGGGCCCACATGATGGATGGTGGACATTGAAGGGGATCCACATGATGGAAGGTTGATATCAAAGGTGGGCCTACACGATGAATGACCCATATTGAAGGTGGGGCCCCACATAATGAGTGGTCCACGTCAAGGTGGAGTCACATAATGGATTGAGGAGGCCTCACATGATGGATGGGTCATATGAAAGTGTAGCCTTGTATGGACGGTCTATATCAAGGGCCCCACCTAATGGACTCCACGTCCAAGGTCTCGCATGATGGAAGGCTTATATTCAAAATGGCCCAACATGATGGATGACCTACATAGGTGTGTCCCAAACGATGGCATCAAGAGTGAAGCCTCAAATGATGGATGGCCCACATCAAAGGTGGGCTCTCCATGATGGGTATCCCACATCTGAGTGTGGCCTCATATGATGGACGACCAACATCAAGTGGGCCCTGCTTGAGGGCTCGACAATAATGGACAATTCACATAAAAACTTGACCCCTAATGATGCATGGCCCACATCCAAGGCGGGCCCTAAGGTGACCGACAACCCATTTTCGAAGGTGGTGCCCACACGATGGACACATCAAATATGGGCTCCAGTGGTGGGCAATGGATGTTGAAGGGCCCCACTTGAAGGACAATTAACATTGATGGTGGGCCCCATGTGATGGATGACCTCCATCAAGTTGAGCTCCACGTAATAGAGGGTCCACATTAAAGGCTGGCCCTTAATGATGAATGGTCCACATCCAAGGCAGACCCCGCATGATGGACGACACATGACACATTTCGAACTGTTGGGCCTACATAGGAGACAGTCCACATTAAAGGCGAGCTCCACATAATGGACAATCCACCTCCAATGTTTGACATGATGGACAGCCCACATCCAAAGTGAGACGCGTGAAGGGGTATGCTTGTTTGACATGTAGTTGTTTCAATTTTTCAAAAAAGGCAACACCTACTATTAAAAAGCTCTTATTTGAATGTTTTATAAAAAGTGCCTATTTAAAGTAAGAGCTTTTTTTTTTTCTTTCTTTCTTTCTTAAAAATAATTTTATTAAAAGAGCTTATTGTAAAACAAGAGCTAAAAGAATTATGCTAGTCAGGAGTGAGCTGGTACAAGTTGAAGGCTCTAAAAGAAGGTCCCAAAGGACATAGATGTAGTAAATAAGAAAAAGCTCAATGACTTATGGTTTAACTGAAGGCTCTTGATAGAATAGAATGACAGAAGAGGATTCATGTAACCCACTGCAATTAATTGGGATAAGGCTTAGATGATAATGCTGATGATGATAAGGGCCCATTTGGATACCCCCAAATAAGTTACTTCTTCTACTTACAATAGTAAATAAGTAACTTATTTGAGATAAGTAAGTTTGGTTTAAGATCAATTATAAGTAACCTTTTTACTTAAAGTTACTTAATCACTTCAGCTTAATAAGTAAAAACCAAGATAAGCTACTTGTGGCATAAGTAACTTTATCTTAAGTAACATTCCAGGCACATTGTCACATTCTCAGGTCATGCACTAACCAAGCCCCCTAAAGAGTATATCACAACCCAGCCCATTCACAACCCTATTCTACTAATCACATAGATCATATGTGTGGTACTGTGGCAGGCCTTGAGCCCAAGTTCAGGCCCAGTCCTTGATCGTTTAGGAATTGGACCGTTGATTCTGGGTCCATGCATGTCCATTTACATCAGAAATGGCCTGTACTTGGGCTCTAGTCAGGACTCAATACAAAGTTTGGAAAGCCCTAGGCTTGGGCTTGGCTTGAACCATTTATTAATAAGGTTTCAAATCAGGTTCATACACTACCCACAGGCGTTCATTCCTTACCTGAGACTCATCCATATCGAGCCGGGAACTGAAACCTAAAGTCCAGCCAAACCCACTGCCCCTGCATAGGTAAACAGTGTTTTAAGGGTTTTTAGCTCCTATGAGTGGGGCCCACGGTACCGTGATCCGGACAGTTAGTTTTTTGTGGCCCACCATGGATGAACCATGCCAGGAAAATATCCCATGTTGGAAGATCCTAGCCACCAGTCTCCGGCCTTTTTAATTTGACTATGGACCATTGTCTGGTGTTTCTCTTGTTGACCATCATTTGGAAGTCCAAGAATTGAAAGGTTATGATCATTCAATCTGGGAGATCTTTGGGATATGGTTTATCAACGATAATGCCCTACAAATCAATGGTCTGGATCACCAGGCCATGAGCCCTACATGCACAAACAAGTATGCTATGCCTCCTCCCTCCATCCATGGTCAACACTTTAGCTAGAAAGCTGATTGATGGTTCAGATTTATCCCAATATTTTTCCCAATTGGAAAAAAGGGGTGGGCCTGATTCTTTAGTGAGGATATGGTCATGTGAAATCGCACCCAATAGACAGTTTGAATCCCATACGTGATGCATAGGCATGCGTGTGGGCTAACACACACCCAGATCCATAGCTCTATGGCGCCCACCATGATGTATGTGTTTTATCCATGCCATCCATCCGTTTTATCAACTCATTTTAGGGCATAAGTGCAAAAGTGATGAAGATCCAAAGCTCAAGTGGGCCACACCATACAAAACAGTAGGGATTGAACGCTCACCTTAAGGCCCACTATGATGTTTTATTTTCCATCCAGCCTGTTGATAAGGTCATATAGACTTGGATGAAGGGAAAACACAAATATAAGCTTCATCAGAAACTTCTGTTTCCCCCAAGAAGTTTTCAACGGTGGGCGTTCAATCCCCTTTTTTTTTACTGATGTCCTAAAATGAACTGGCAAAACAGATGGACGGTGTAGATAAAACACATACATCACGATGGGCCCCACAGAGCTTAGCCACCTCATGCCACAGCAAGCCACTTCCGTGCAAGCATACCTCGCCGGATGGATAAAGAGGATGACTTTCCCTGACGGGACGCTGGATTCTATTCTATGCTAGGTTTGCACCATTGAGAAAGGGCGCGGCCAGTGGGTCCTTGTGGGGGCCATTCTTGATGCATGTTTTTTTACATCCATGCCGTCCATCTGTTTTGAAACCTCCTTTTAGAGCATGACCCAAAAAATTAAGCTGACCCAAATCTCATGTGGACCACACCATAGGAAACAGTGGTGATTGAACATTAAAAACTTCTTGTGGACCACAATTTTTTTGGATAAAGCTGATATTTGTATAATCCCTTCATCCAGGTCTTTGTGAACTTATCGACAGGTTGGATGGCAAATAAACATTCCGGTGGCCCCCAAGAAGTTTTTAACGGTGGGTATTCAATCACCACTATTTCCTGTGGTGTGGCTCCACCTGAAATTTAGATCTGCTTCATTTTTTGGGATTATCACTAAAATGAGCTGTCGAAACGGATGGACTAAAATAGATCCCTGAAAAATGGTGATGACTCATCCTCCTCACACGTGGCATTGATGTACTCCCAGACTATCCAAATTATGGGCCCCATGGTGGAAGGAGCATATGTTTCAGATCACATTGATATCTCAATGCTGAGAATATATCTAAAATCACATTGACCACTCACTCCTAATCATCCAATTAATGGTTAGGTAATGGATTGTTAAATGAGTGGTCCAAATTTAAAGGGAGAAATCAAATGGTTAATATTATCTTCTCAGTTCAAGTTTTGGATTACGATCCATTCACAGCTGGTTCAGAGATTTGGACGGTCTAGATTTCCGTTCAATTATCCCATATCTACGTTTGTAGAGTCCCACCAAGTTTAAATGGTGCAAAACTGAGGTAGACATGAGTCGGGTGCAAGTTACTCTCTCTTTCATGTGGTGGTACGGACTCGGATTGCGCAGTGTAGAACCCTGAACTGAGGTTTACATGACGTTGAAAGAGAAAAATAAATGGAGAGAATAGAGGTGTGGATTTAAAGAATACCTCCTTCATCTGAACCATTCAATTAATGTCCAGCAATTCTATTTTTATTTTTTGACCATTGGATCAAAGCAATAAGACCAATTGATATTTAATTTTTTACATAGTTAAATTGTGGACACAGTTATTGAAATGGAAACATTTGATACTTTCATTTTAACCATCCAATAAATTCCTATCAACAATCAAATAGATATAACCATTAAGATAATTTTATTAATTGATTTTATAGACCATTAGCTACCATTTCACTTCTCCAATAAATGAGCACCTAGAACAAAAAAAAAAAAAAAAATCTCATGATATTTTAGTTCTATACTGTCATAAATGTGATCATTGGTGTGCACATGTTTAATAAATTGACGGACATGTGGACTGTTCCAACAGGGTGTGTAGGAAAAAAAAGCTATGTATTATTTAACTAATAAGAAAATTAATATATAATAGTCTACTTAACTCCTATGTCATTTGGGTCGCGTCGAGTTACCTTTAACCCTAACCCGACCCATAAAAATCCAGGTCGGGTTGGGTCAACCCAAAAATTGAATCCAGGGTCAAATTTTCCAACCCTAAACTAGAAAAAACCACGTCGGGTCGGGTTGAATTTTGCCAGGTCTAGTCCCACCCACCTCGGTGGATCTAGGTTCTCACTTACTCCACTTTGGTTGAGTCCTTAGCTACGCAATCCAAATCTATAGGGTGTAAGGGAAGTTCCAATACCCATATGCCTACACAAGTTACATCCACATTCTTATTTTCTGGCCATGAACTAAATTAAAATCATCCTCTAACCAATCTGTAAATAGCTGTTTTTATTTTTTTTATTTTTTTTTCATCATGTGAGACCAATGATCTTAAGCAACTCATTCTGCAAAACAACTCACTACATAAAATATTCCTTATTAATTACTTATGCCCGTTCAAGTTTCTATTGAAGAATATTCCCTAATAATAATTTGAATACCGAAAAATAAAATTAAAAATTGATTCAACTAGACTAAAGCATGTATTGAATACACTATCATTAAAGAGTTATTTGCCCCATCTTATTTAAGATTGTTGATAGGCTACTGTGATAAGCCTCTTCGAGAATACGACAAGCCTAATGGGTTCTACATGCAACAATCATGAAAAAACTCCTAATAGGAACTCGTTCAACTGCACTCTATCTAATAGATTTTGATTGCTGGGAAAAAGCCAAGAAAAAAGTTTTCACCAATTTTCCAAACTCATTTAGTTTGATTTGACTCACTAAGTTAGATGCTGACTTAACCCACTGAGTCTTATGCTGAGTTGACTCAATGAGTCGTAAATTGCGTCACTGATAATATGTTTTAGAGCTTGAGAGAAGAGGAGATGTGTTAGCTTCCGCTACCGTGGAAATGATCCTAGCAAGCCTTGCTTATATATCCACCTTAGGTTGGGAGTTATGGGCCTATGGTTCAGGTTATAAATAATATGATCTTTTTTTTTTGCTGTTGGAAACTCGTTGTTTATAGACTGTTGAAAGCTAGCCATTTGTGACCATTTTTTGGCTATTGCTGGCTGCATGGTCATAATCGGTGCATGCTTGCTGTTTAATATAGCAATTTTTGCATGGTTATGATTGTTGTGGGACCATTACGTGCATAACTAGTCATATCTGCAATAGTAAAAAAATCCAGCCATATATATATAAGGCTGTTGGTCACACTCGACAGTCCCTTCCTGCCTTCGCACCATTTCACGTAAGGTTGTGAGGGAGCGGCTACTCTTATGACACGATGCGCACGTGCAAATTGCAAAGTGCAAAGTCTCAAACTACCGCCACCACAGCCACACAGCCCCACACCCTCACTCACGCATGCATGCCCTCAAATTTACCCAACTAGTAAGGTACACCATACCCTACTAATATTCTCTTTTCCTGTCCTTTCCCAAGTAAGGTGGGATAAAATGAAAAAAAAAAAATTATTTCAAGTATTATTTGTACAAATAGTCCATTTTTCAGATCGTGTTGGCATTAAAGGTATAAATCTAAATAACTAAATAAATAAAAGGAGGCGTCAAGGTAATACCCAAAGATGACATGTCAAAAACTACTTTAGGTGTGTCCCTCACCTCCAATCTTTGAAATACAAATGGTTGGTTAAGAAAATACAACAATAGTTCACATTGATCTTTTTTTTAGCACGGTCCATCTATCATGATAGGATGGAACAACTAATGGTTTGTATTAGCTAAATAACATCCCTATATGTGAGAAAAAAAAAAGGGAATGTAAAGATGTAGGGCATATAGTACATAAATTCTCTGTGATCAATATCCTATATGGTCCTTGTCAAGTGAGTGGTACCTATGAGTGCCCTCCCTTCTACAGATGCGGAAAACGACCCTCACTACCTTTGGTTGGACTCTCCGTGCTCTTTGGTACTTGTGAGGTTTGGATTAAATGTGGGATTTGCTTAGATGTGAATTTCTTTTTAACTTGGAGTAACTAGATGGCCAAATGCAGCTTTAGAATCTACGATCGACTAAAAATCATAAAATCGCCTCGAGGTCGGGAAATCATAAGATTTCTTAATTTGAGTGATTCCTTGCAGTTGGTCTACACTGTAGATTCTAGGCAAAGGCTTCGGTTATGGAAAAGAAAGGTGTTAGGTACCCTTTTCTGCTTGTGTGTTGTCAGTTTCTACTTTACGAGGCTTTATGATTTTTATGAGGATGTAGAGGAACTTCAGTGTTATTGTATTAAGCCATACTACGAGGGGTTCTAGGACCCTACGTAGGCAACATAAAGAAAAATAAATAAGTAATAGAAGAGTATAATAAAGATGTGCAAGTGTGAAAGAAGTTGTTCTTGAAATGCAGTGGAGAAGAATGCAGTTTGATTCGATATATGAGAAGAAAAAGGGGAGACTAAACAATCTTTGTAGCTAAAAGGGATGGTCAGATATCTTCGCTTTCAACTTTATTTGTTGACTTTAGTATTTTCTGCTTTAGAGGACTCGTACCTCCGTCGGAGAGAGTGACATTACAACTGGACCTTTCTTGAGATGACAAAGGTTGTAATAGGTGTAATAGGTTTAAGCATGTGTAGTTTCAGGTAAGTGATGACACTTCACAGCTGCAGTTAAGCTCAAGAATCAGCTCCCAAGGGATTCTCTAACTGAAGGTTAAACCTATCCACAACCCATGACCCTCTCCTCCATCCCTGATGTAGAACGGGTCGCTGATTATTTCATGGCCCAGATGGATCAACAGAAGACCCGGTCGGGGTCGAAAGTGATCCAGACCGTTAGGACCGTAAATCGGCCGTATCTCACAATCCGGAATGAGTTTCGGGACATAATATATCAATTTGGGGTAGCTCGAGCTACTTTAGCCAACCAACCCCACTATGCCGGGTTGCCCAGGCCGGAATTGTGAGATTCGACCGTATCCACGGTCATTAGGCTAGTTTATTTTCAGTTTTACTATTTATAGTAAGTTCTAATTCGATCATAACTTTGCATCTGTAGGGCTTTAGAGTTAGTGCCTAACATGAAAAGGGCTTAGAATATTTAATAGAACAACGTGGTTGAGGCCGTTTGATAACTTTCTATTTTTGGCCGAAAACCAAGAGTTCTAGTAGGATTGAACGACTTCTATAAATAGTAAGTTTACTATTTATAGTAAGTTGCGTTTTCTAAGAGTTTAAGTTGGAGTTGGAGTCTGATACTTTACCTAGGGTTTAGTTTCCTATTTATATGCATTGTAATTTCATTTATTATGTATTCAATTATCAAAAAACATTATTCGAAACTAATTTCCTCTTTTTATTCTTTTATTTCTTCTCGTGGATTCGAGAAACACTCAGTTAGGGAGACGGTGATCGACATACCACGTCCTCCCTGCGTCAAGCCCCCAGCTTGTCTGTAACTTTGACCCTTAAATAGACTGAAGGGGCCCAATAACGGCCCTTCATGGGCTGTTTTTTAGGCCTACTCTTTTTGTTTTACATGCGAGTTATAGAGCCTTTTGTAAAAGGTGCTGCAAAATTAGGCTAATTTCTAAATAACAGCTTATGAAGGACCATTTTTTCGAAAGGCCATTTTTTTCCAGTAAACGTTCACAAATTAAATGCTTTCCGAGGTGTTCTAGAATTGTGGTACTCTCTTTGATCTTGTCGCCTGCATGTTTTGACATTGGCTGATTAGATCCGGTGTTTATTTTCGAAATGTCTTGGGGATCCTTTGGTTAGATTTTCGTAATATGCCAGTGCTGTTAGGACCAGTAAAATGTGTTTCGATTGGTTGGCGGCTTACTGATATCTTTGGGCGAGCGGTCGAGATTGAGCCAAGCAGGCTGTGGTCTCGTCGATCCATGTTGTTAATCATTTTCGGGTGGCATTGATGGCCTTCCCGGGCTTTGTCTTTGGTTCTTTTGGGATTTTATAGGTCAACGTAGGAGCAACTCTACTAGAATGTTGTACATTTGATCATTCTGAAAACCTAAACAATTGTACAAGGAAACATATCAATGAGCCATCCGATCAGCTAATCCGGCCCATTGGCTACCTCCAAAACCTATCCTGAGCCATATCCCATCCAACCTGTACGGTCACATTGCGAGTCTCAAGCCATGCTGTACTTATAATTGAGGCTAGTATTGAATTCGAGAGTAGTTTTAGTCCCTATTTAAGGTGGGGTGCCTATGGTACCCAACTCGCTTGAGTTGCATCATAGCTGTCCATTTGCTAGTCAATGAGCCAACCAATATCTACCAATGCCCTTGCCTACACCTATACCCATGTTGTCCTGAAATGTGTATCCATTTTCTAGGATGTTAGTGCACCCATCAAGGTATCCATGAAGGTATCGGATACTCATTTATGATTTAAGATTAAAAAAAACATAAATTATTAATTCAAAAAATGTATTTTATAAAAAAATTAAATAAAAAACTATAATTTTTCTTAAGAAACATAAATTACATCATAATAGCAAGATCTTTTTTTTTTTTTTTAAATTTAAAAACAAACCTTGCTTATGTTACTTTTAATCCATCATATGCTTAAAAGCTAAAACTATCATCAGAAAAATTGCATGCATAAAATACAAGTAATTAAAATATAAACCATCTAAATTGTGGGCACAAAATCTGATGTACAATGAACCAAAAGTTCAGCTTGAATTATTTATTTCTTATATTAGGGGAAATTTTTTGGGAAGGTTAAAAGTGAAAAATATCCTATGATCTTATTCCAACAAAGTTTTGAAATGTTAGGATTGTTCCACCAACTTGGCTTTGGGATGGTTGCTTATGGGGCATTTGGATCATAAGTTACTCAAGTATCTTCTACTTATTAAATTTGAAGTGATTAAGTAATTTTTTTTTAAAAAAAGCTAATTATAATTAATTATAAACTAAACAAACTTATCTCAAATAAGTTACTTTATCTATTGCTGTAAGTAAAAAAAGTAACTTATTTGGTGGTATCCAAACAAGCCCTAAAGTAATGTTACTATCTCATATTATCCATATCAATGGAGGCCCCACACGATGGACGCTCACACAATGTACGGTTCACATTAAAGATGGGCCCCACATTAATATGGACCCACATCAAAGGTCAACCCATAATGATAAATAGCCCACATCCAAAGAAGGTTGGCGTGATAGATGACCCACTTCAAAGATGGGGCCAACATAATGGACAGTCCACATCAAAGGTGGGCTCCACATGATAGGGCAGTGGATATTGAAGTCGGGCCCCACATGATGATGGTCCATATCGAGGCGGACCCACATGATGGATGATCCACATCAAAGGTTGGCCCTAATGATGAATGGCCCACATCTAAGGGGAGCCCGGATGATGGTGGGGCCCACATTGATGGTGGGCCCCACATGATGGACAGTCCACATCAAAGGTGGACTCTACATGATGGATGATCCACATTAAGGTGGGCGTCACATAATGGACGGTCCACATCAAAGGTCTGCCTAATGAGAGTGGCCTATATCCAAGGTGGGCCTTGCATGATGGACGGCCCACATGATGGATGGTCCACTTCAAAGGTGGGCACCACATGATGAGCAATGGATATTGAAGATGGCCCCCATATGATAGACAATAACATTGATGGTAGGCCCCACATAGTGGATGGCCAACATCCAAGGTAGCCCTACCTAATGAATGATGCACATTAAAGGTCAAACCCTAATGCTAATTAAATGGTCCACATTTGTGGTGGGCCTCACATTAATTAGTGGGGGCCACACAATGAACGATTCAGACCAAAGGTTGGCCTCACATGATGATAATAGATGTGAGGGGGATGAAATAAACTTGAGGGATGATTACTTATGACGTTGGAAACCAAATATGCTTTTTTGCGTTTTAAAACATACTTATGTGCTGATTAAGTAGAAACCAAGAGAAGTTAGTAGCTTATATGTCTTAAGTAACTTACAATCCAAACGGACCTTTGCTAACAGCTATTTCTACACCTTTTATCAGTTTAATTTAAAAAATTATTTGCCACTGTACAGTTTCTTTTTGCTTGCGTATAAGGATAATGCATACCTCCCCCATTTTATTACGACTCTTGATTTGGTATGTAAAATCTACACGGAAACTTTTGATTGGTACAAATTGGTATGTAAAATCTACAAGGAAACTTGATCCGACACGTTAGCACTTGTACCAGGGGCAGCAACATAAGTGGGCCACATGTCCATGTCAAAATGAATAATTTGTAGGTCTACTTTAGACATGTTAAGCACCCATTGGGTGCATCTGTCACCATGACTCCCCTACTAACCATATATTCTTAAAAGATGTGACATTCTACACGTAGGAAAAGCATATATGCCAAAAGAGGTTCGCATGCATGTTCTATGGGGTAGGCTCAATGGGAATATGACTGACATTAGCCAAACAAAAGCTTAGAAATTCTGGCTACTCTTTTGTGAGCTTGTTTTAAAAAAATGGTAGAAAAGTCTCTTATTTCACATAGGATTAGGATTCCCATCTTTGCATGGATTTTGTTCTTTGGAATGATATGCATGCAAACGTATGCTTTTCTAAAGGTGGAGGAGGCCGTTCCATAGAGATTATCCACCATTGAAATTTCAACAGGTGGGCCCCAAAAAATCTCTTTGGTTGGAGAGATGCTCATGTGTACATTTTTTTTGCCCTTTTATTAGTTGAACGCGGACCACTATTGCATTTTCTTTTTTAACCGTCTAATTTTGGGCTACAAGTCAATGGTTTGGGACTGTCCTCCAATCAAGGAATTTTTTTGGGCATGGTCATCCACAGCATGATCTTAAAATCAATGGCTTGGATCACCGAACGGTGGGCCCCACTTAGGGATCAAAGAGATTTCTACTGGCATAGGGTAAACATAATGGAATATGTTCTCCGGGAGTGTGATAGATGCAGAGCCATGCATTGCATCAAAATCCTCGAACTTTGCTTTTGCTTTGGACAAGTGCGGCTGAATGTGGCCGAGATTTTGAAATCCCAACGATATAACGATAAATACAATGAACAATGTCATCGCAATATTTTCAAAATCTCTCGGTATCATAGTGATATTTTCTCAAAATAGTAATTGTTATATAAATAATTTTAAATTATTTAATAATTTATTAAATATTTTTATTTTAGGCCAGAATTTTTTCTTAATAATATCCCCAAGAAGACCTCAAGATTTGAAAAATCTCTAAAAATTTCCTAGCCGGAAGATGATTGTCACCTTTGTTTGGATAACTGTAGCTGAGACTTTGAAAATCTCGCAATGACATTATGGCAATATATGGTAGTAGACTCTTAAGGAACTTATTATATAAATATATATTTAAAATTTAAATATATCTATTAATTTAGAATAAATATTTTAAATAATTTTTGGCAAATTTTCACAATAAAATCAAGATAAAAAACTCAAAATTTGAAAATCTCTCGAGAAATTTTCAATCCGAGAAATTGCCAGGGAACGAGATGTGTCACTACTGTTTAAAATGCACTGAAAATTGTTGGAGAAACGATGAGGAGATTGCTCAAAGACTAGTTTAGGGTTTCCACTCACAATGTCCAATTCTGGTATTAGATCGGGACCGTTCATCAGGTGGGGTCCGCAGTAAAATGCCCTATCCCAGAAAATCAGGTCAGTCTATGACCAGAGGTGCATGAGAAAAAATGGAATGCTAGAAGAAGAGACACCAATGGTCCATATTCAACGTGATCAGCCTGATTTTTCGGCAGAGGCATTTTCAGATTGGGTCTTTCCAGATGAATGGCCTGGATGTCACACAACCATTCAAAATTGGCACGTGTGTTTTGAAGAAAGCCTCTCAAATGACAAATCTCCTTAAGCATTTCTCATCCGTACACAGAGAATGTTGTTCTTCGGAGCAACGATGCAACAATGTGTTTGTGGGCCCCACAGCATGTCCTAGTTACTATCAAAATCCACCAAATTGATGGTTGGGAAAGTCGTGCCGACCTGGGAAAATATCAACGGTCAACATCCATCATCGATGATTAGGACAGTGGGCCGGCCAATCACAACGAGCGGCTGGAATTCCATTGCTAGGCTCCAATAGGAACATCCAAAATCCGGCTTCGGCCAATCAACCCAAATCAGAAAAGTCCAATTTCAGTTTTGTGGGGCCCACAATGAGATCGAATCGATGTATCGGATCATGCGATTATACATCCATCCACTATGTGGATGACCTGAGAAATTAGGTGGGCCACACGTATAGATGAAATGGACGGTTGAAAAATTATATGGTTGGATCTGCGTGCTGAACGGTCAGGATCTAGGACACCTGGTGCCCACTTTAGATGGACCACACTGATGTTATTGTAAACACCCAAAGCGGTGACTGTTTCATTATCATCGTCCGTTTCCCAAAGGTCGATCCAATGGCTAGGATCATTAGATCATGTTGATCCTTGACTCCGAGGCAGTCCAGGGGAGCCAGCCTCTGTGGAACGGATTGAGTAATTCGATGATTGGACAACTTATCTGGACCGTCCATTATGCAAGCCATTAATCAGGTTGATGGGATTGTCTGGAAAGTGTAGTTTGGATTGGGTAGTCCAAAAAGACTGTTTTGGACCAGATGGACGGTCTAGATCAATGATTAGATGGTCCATATGTCCAAGAAAAGTAATTTTGCATTGTAACATACTGCATACTGGTAAAGGATTATTCCCACCACATGCCTGCAGGCTGCAGAGCTCTCTGCCATCCACATGCAAGTAGACATGCAATAAGGCAAAGATAGGGCTTTTAGTGTGGTGGGCGACAGTGCACGAAACAAACTGACGGTGGAAAAGACTTCTTCTTTTTCTAGCCATTCATTTGTTGTTTACACAGTGGCCCATTTAGTGAAACGGCCTCGACTAGATATATCTAAACAGTGTCTCTCACGTTATGGGAAGCTCAGCCTCGCACGCGTGTTCAATATTCCCATGTGTGCTTGCATGTGTAGGACGCAGTTACGGTCGAACCCCGCCTGTGGGGCCCACCGTGATATATGTGCCTTGAATCCATGCCGTTTGTCCGTTCTGGCGGCTCATTTTAGGGTAACGTCCTAAAAAATGAAGCTGATCCAAATCTCAAGTGGACCACATCATAGGAAACAGTGGTGATTGAATACCCACCATTGAAAACTTCATGAGGGCCACCAGAATGTTTATTTGCCATCCAACTTGTTAATAAGGTCAAATATCAGCTACTCTAAACTTATGTGCCCCCAAGAAGGTTTTAATGGTAGTCATTCAATCCTCACTTTGTAGTCCACTTAAGCCTTATGTCTGCTTATTTTTTTGCTCATACCCTTAAATGATCTAGAAAAATGGGTGGTCGGCATGGACCAAACCCATACATTACAGTGGGGCCCACAGATCCCCTGCTTGGACTGATTCCATCCCAGCAGGAGTAGGATGCAAATCCGCTTCTGTGGTTGGGTGGGCCATAAGTGCAATTCCATTCATGGGCTCTCAATATCGAGCTTGGATTAGGTACTACCTCATTAGTACGCAGGTAGATACGGATGGATATGTGATAGGTAGGTATTGGTGAAGAGTAGGTGAGGTTTGCACTTCTGCTTGCTAATGTGACATGTTTGTCAACACTCCATCGATACTAAGGTGTGAACCGAATGTAATAAATCATCCATCTCAGCTTACCATGGTCTCAAGGTCCCTTTGAGGTGCCAAATAACTATTATGAGAAAGAGAACATCGCATCCGAACAAGCTGTCGGTGAGAAAATAGTTCAACTAGTTGCGCGTGGGGCCCACAAGGCGTGTACCAATCACTTCAAGGACCACCCCAATGGGATTCCCAATCCGGTAGACCATCATGTGATTTTGGAATTTCTGGATGGTTGTTCGTTGCTTTTTATGATGTGGCCCACCTGGCGATTGGTTCAACCCAAACGGTGGGCCAAGACAGATAACCGAACATGATTCCAGATCCAACGGCAGTGGTCCGACCTTTTACTTCTGCGGATGTATTCTAGGAAAGCTCTGCATCTGTTTGCACCGGATTTCCAGTACTGGGATTTTAGTACTCTTTTATCCTATTCCGTTTTCCAAAAATGGAAAAATGACGTATCTTTTGGGTCAGGCTGCGGATGATGCTTGATACGCAGCCACTCCGAAGTTGTATACGTGGCACATATTAAATAAAATAAAACCGACAAGGTTGTGAAATCCACTGTTGGAAAATCACAATCCCATGATCATATTGGTTGAATAATTCTAACCTCTGATTCGTGGACACTTGTTTGTGGAAATCAGACGGTTGGATATTTTCCATTTTTGACGGTTCAATAAATGTCCACCAATCCAACATTTAGATAATCTAATGAGCTTTATTTTTTTTAATGGTACATCTACACTCGGTAACATATTTTGTACGGTTTAATTTTTCTAATTACATTTTATATATACAATTTCTAAGTGCCTGCGTATCATCTATCATACTCTGTCAGAGCATCTAAGCTTTTCTCATTAGTGGGATGTAGACAAATAGGACAAGGGCGCGGATTTCCTGCGAAAGCCTTGCGCAGGAAGTTCCTGCGCTGGGACCCAAGGTGGGGCCCACACTGATGTTTTTTGATGAATCCACCCCGTCCATCCGTTTTGGGAGCTCATTTTAGAAAATTAAAATCAAAATGAACCGGATCCAAAACTCAAGTGGGCCTCACTAAAGGAAAAGGTGGGTAGGTAAATTACTACCGTTGAAACCTCCCTGGGGTCCACAGTGATGTTTATTTGACATCCATACCGTTCATAACGTCACTACTACTGGGATGAACTGGAAAAACAAATATTATCCTGATTTGAAACTCCTGTGGCTCCACAAATATTTCAACTGTGGACGTTTAATCCTCACGTTTTAGGCCCACTTGAGTCTTGGATCCGGTTCATTTTTGTTCTCATATCCTAAAATGAGCTCCGTATACGGGGTGGATTCATCAAAAACATCAGTATGAGGATGGCAGTATCAATGTATATCAAGGGACTTCAACAGAACTATCCTAAACTCCGATTCTTAAACACTTGTTATTTAGGAAAGTAGACGATGGGATATTTTCATTCGTAACCATCCAATAAATGTCCAACAATCTTATAACCAGATAATAGTAATGTTCTTTCATAATATACCTAAACTTATACCCGTAATGAAGAAAATGAATAGGGTAGGGGATGAGCTGCTACAATAAAAAGAATTAGAGTTTGAGGGCTAAGATATTTCGTACTTTATTAAATATTCAATATCTTAGATCACAAAGGGTCAAGTGCAGTCAATAAAACGATGGTATTATTGATAAGTTCTTAGTCATTGTTAATAACCGATACCATTCCTCATCAACTTGTCAAATAATTATAATAGGCTGTCATCATATTTCCTAGACTTGAGTCGTATAAAAAACTACCACATAGGCCTTTTGGAATATTAGTGGCACATTAGCGGCTCGAAATATCCCCCAACACTACTTATGCGGATTCTTGATAACATCTAACTGCCCGAGCATCTTCCATCGCTCTCTGACAGAGTATCAAAGTATTTCTCAACTGCAACGTGAGGACGACTTGACCGGGATTCTATACAAACACCTGTTTTATGCAGCGGGCAAAAACGTTCAAGCTCTGTTGGCCCACCACGTAGTATAGTTTGAATCCACTCCGTCCATCATGTGAGAACCATTATTTTAACCATAGGAACATAAGGTAAGCCCGACTAAAATCTCATATAGGCCACACAAGTAGGAACAATGTAAAATTGCTCCCCATCCGTTAAGTTCACACGGTGTGGACCTCCGAGTTTTTGTATCAGGACGATTTTTGTATTTTATCTTCATCCAGGTGAGTAACACCTGATCAACCGGTTTGATGAAAGATACACACTATAGTGGACCCCACATACAAACCTGTGGTCGGCATCCCACCCTCATTGTTCCATATGAAGGTTTCAACGGTAGGCATCACAGTCCCCATTGTTTTCTGTGGTGGGGTCCACTTGAACTTTGGATCTGCCTCATTCTTTGGATCATGCCCTAACTTATAATCTCTCCAAATGGATGGACGGTGTGGATACAACACATACATCATGGTGGGCCCACAGAACGTGGTGATATCACTTCAGTAGCTAATCCGCGTCCAAAACGCTTTCTGTGGGCCCCACATTTTGGCGATCGCGTTTGGTGGGTAATATCGTGGACGGGACACATTCAGATCAGATGATCCTAGCAGTCCAAGGGTGAACTTCAAGGAGATGGTTTGCCACGTGGTTCATCTACATAGGACTTTCTAGATGAACGGCCAGGATCACCACGTGTAGAGAAGGGGTAATCCAGTAATTATCCATGAGATGAAAATAGGAATTTTACAAGGTGAAAGAGAGTTCCGCTGGGCATATGTGCAATATGACACACGCGTGCAAGAACCTATGTATTAGTGCACGTGCCACATGATGTGTCCCGGTGCAGAACTGGACGCGGATTGGATCCTGCCCCGTCAGGATCTAGCTAGAGACGGACGGTCCTGGCAGGGGCCCTGTGGGGCCCACTATGATGTATGTGTTTTATCCGTGCTGTCCGTTCATTTTGACAGATCATTTTAAGGCGTGAGGCCAAAAAGGAGACAGATCCAAGGCTTGACTAGACCACACCACAGGAAGCAGTAGTGACAATGACATCCACCATCCACCGTTGAAACCTTCCTAGGGTCCACCGTGATTTTTATTTTCCATCCAACCTGTTCATAAGATCACATAAACATGGATGAAGGGAAAACATAAATATCAGCCTGATTCAAAACTTCTGTCGCTCCTAAGAGGTTTTCAACAGGTAGGTGTTCAATCCTTACTTCCTGTGGCGTGGTCCACTTGAGCCTTCAATCTGTCCTCCTTTTTTGGTTCATTCCCTACAACGATCCTTCAAAATGGTTGGATGGTGTGGATAAAACAAATACATCAAGGTGGGCTCCACATAACTCTTGACAGGACCGTCCGTCTCTATGTAGGCCCCGGCGGTACACCCTGTGCGGTAAGCTCCTGCTGTTTAGAAGGTAGGTGGGGCCCACTGTGATGTTTGTGAGAAATCCATTCCGTCCATCCGTTTCCTAACCTGAGGTTAGCACATGACCCCGAAAATAAGGCAGATCCAATACTTGAGTTAAACGCACGAAACGAAAAAGAAGATGAGTAAATGCCTACCATTGAAACCTCTCTGAGGTCCACGGTGATGTTTATATGCCATCCAAACTGTTCACAAGGTCATTACTATTCCGATGAACTGAAAACACCAAAATATTAGCCTGATTCAAAATTTCCATTATCCAAAGGAATGTTTGGATCAATCTTCACCATTTCCTGTCATATTACTCACTTGAGTTTTGGAACAAGTTTTGGCTCATACCCTGACATGATAAGGAAAAACAGATGAACGGAGTGGATTTCTCACAAACATCACAGTGTGTCCCACCTAGCTTCTGGCGGGAAGTCTGATGGGTACAAAGAATGGGTCCCATCCAGTTGGGGGTGGGATCCACACAAAACAGGCTGTGTCCATAAGCCGTCAACTCAAAGAATGGGACCCATCCCGGTAGGGGTGGGACCCACACAACAAAGGCTGTGTCCATCAGCCGTCAACTCAAGATATTGCCCGCGGGGTATCAACTAATTCACTAGTCCGGCGTACCACAGACATTTATCTTTCCTGCGGTGGACAGCAGCACGCCGGCCGAGGTTTGGCGAGGAGGACGACAAACCTGGAATCCAAGGGTGACCCAAGGCTGTGGGCCCCACCGTATTGTATATGTAAAATCCACTCCCTCTATCAGGTTCCATCCTTAAACACTAATTCCAAAGCCCGAAAGCTATATCCACAACTCATACAGGCCACACCATATGGAACAAAGAGAATGGGTGCCAACCATTGGTTTGAATGTGGGGTCACCTTGCATTTACCCTTCATCACAACCGTTAATAATATTTAAATCACCAGATAAGATACAAAAATTTCACAGATTAAAAAACTGAGTCACACAGCGTGTGAACTTGAGGTTTTAGTAGCAATCTTATATTTTCCCATTGGTGTGGCCCATACAACATTTTAATCTGAATTTTTATTACGTTCTTAGGGTCCTAGAAATGATTCTCACCTGATGGACGGTGTGGATTTTATATATACAACATGGTGGACCCCACTGAGCTTGGGTATTTTACGGGCTGAGTAAAACAGGAGCTCCGGACAATTCAAATTGTCGACGAACCTGCCTTATCCACACGTCTGACGTCAAGCACGAATGCGATTGGTGAGTCCAAAGTCCGGTGGGCCCCACCCCAGCAATGCAGGTAGGCCGTATACCGTTCGATTCCAACGTCACGTGACGGTGAGTACGAGGCCCAGGCCGACATGAGGAACCTCGTTTCCGTACGGCTTCACCTCAACCCACCGACCGAGTCGGTAACCCCACATTCTCAAATTCTCTTTCTCGGTAACTTATCGTTGAGAATCTTAATTTTTAATTTATCGCGATAAATGTAGTTCCCGATCACATTCTTTAATCAGTACGAGATCTTCGTAACTTATTACGGTGAGTCGGTGAGAATTCACGTAATAAGGTACTCTGGCAGAGTGTGATAGTTGATACACAGGTACTCAGATATTGTAACGTGGCATGTATTAACTCAAATGAAAACCAGTTCAAAATTTGAGACTTGATATAGATAGGTCATCATCCAAAGTTCAGATTGATGGAAAGATCCTAACCTTTGATTCATGTGAATTTGTATGATCATTTCAGAGCACCGAATAATTGTTTTCTTCCGTTAAGTCAAATGTCCAACAATTTCTAGTTATAGAAAATCAAGTGTAATTTAAGTTTGAGAAATGATGCAATGCTCCTGGTTGCATCTGGACACTTAATTCAGCTGCTTAATTGTGTACTGTACGTAAGGTCCAACATAGATTCTTTTATGGGCTAACATGCAAATATCAACTTATTGTAGAAAGTATTTTAGTTAAAAATATTTTAAAATATAAAATTATATATATTATTTAAAAATTTTAATTTTTTTTAACTTTCGGAAATAGTCCTATACCAGATAAGAGAGAAAAAAAAAATACATTTATTAGCTTAGGGTGGACTACCTTAAGATTTCATTGGTAAAAGAGAAGACTACCAAGGCTTGCGCGTTAGAATACTGCTCTTGAACTTGGTGCGAGGGCATGCGCACGTAAGGTAGCCTCTCTATAGAGGCATTAGTGACACACTTTGCACTTCGCATGTGCGTATCGTGTCACAGATGGTTGCTCCCATACAAATTAGAGTGTGACTGGTACGACAGTGGCTTTTTTTCTGGGTTAGTACACACACCGCATTGTTAGTACACCCACTCCCCCTGGTTAGTCACATTGCAATGTTAGCCACCCCCACTCTAGGAATCAATGCCATGACCTCATTGTTGAGACGATGCAATCTTTGCTTAGTCTACCACTTGAGCTATGGATCTGGGTGTGAAGGGCTAGGTGGTTGGGTTCGGAGTTAAGGTGTGCTGTGAGATCTCTCTTCCTTTTATAAGGAGCTCTAGAGCTGTTTACTTGGATGATTCATTCTAACACAACCAACACTAAAAAACGAGTTCAAGTATTCAACAACTAAACCAATTGTGGCTTTAGTTTTCCTCTTCAAGCCAGTAGGTTCATATGAACTTGTTACTGTCAAAACCAAACGGTTCATGTGGACTATACCAGTGTTGTGGTCTAAACTCAACACATAAGAAATATTTGTTTCTCTCTTTCTAGTTTGGGATTCTTATTTTCCTATTCATTTGCTAGATTGTGTTAACAGAGTTCCACCAATGGTTGCTTCGTTTTTGCTGAACGTAGAATCATAAAAATGACTCGTCGTATCCTAGAAGCTTTTCGCTTATAACCTGTCAGCAGTCTCAATTAACTTGAGAAGGGGTGAATAATGCTTTAAGGACAACGTGTAGGCCACATGCTTTAAGCCTGTTCTTATTTCTAATTTTTAATTTTTTTTCAGTTTTTTCCTATTTTCTATAATATGTATAATTTGAGATTAAAAAATCTCAACACAACCTATTCTTACAATCATAGCTATCAAATAATTAGCCTTTAATTTACATGGTCTAGATCATTTACCAGGAAAATAGATCCAATAAACAATGTAATTGACCTTTTGTTAGACAATTCTAACTATTTTATTCATGACAAAAAGCAAGACTACAAAAATAAGAACAAACCAAGAGTGTTATAAATCATCCAATCAAAGTGAAAGTAGCCAATAAAACATATTCTAGACTTAATAGTCAGTTCAGATCAATCAATTGGGTGGTCCAAGTGACAGATGCAACAAGGAGATAGCACTATAATTGGGGATTGGGGCCTTGCCTCACTGGTAGACTCTACGCAGTTTCGACAAGGGATTTCGGTTTCAAATCCTATAAGTGGTGAAATATCCATGCTACCTACAGCACTAGTAGGTGCATTGTATGATTGACTGGGGTGGGTGGGTTGCATGACTGACCAAATTAAAAAAAAAAAAAAAAATGCTAGCACTATGACTTATAGTGCTCTAAGAGTCTGTCTTTTTAAGTAGATAAATCTTTTTAATTGGGAACCATGAATTCGATGGTCTAATTCATGTTGCCTATATGCCACATCGATTTTTTACCATTTAAGTTGGGACCCATGAGTTGGATGGTCTGATTCATGTTGCCTAGATGCGACATTAATATTTTATCATTTAAATTGGGACCCAAGAATTGAACGGTCTGATTTATGTTGCCTATATGCCACATTAATTTTTTTTATCATTTAAATTGGGACCCATGAATTGGACAGTTTAATTTATGTTGCCTATATGCCACATCAATTTTTTCATTATTGAAATTGGGCCCATGAAATGAACGGTCTGATTTATGGTGTCTACATGCACATGAATTTTTTTTAATCGCCCATTATCAAAAAATACACTCTGCCAGAGTATCAAAGCCATTCTGTGATCTGTACGACACCCAAACATTTTAATAGAACTCGGATATAACTGTCAGTGGGATAGTGGAGTCTGACTTCCATCCCATAAAGCAATTGGTTTTAATATAAGAAATCTTAGAAACTCTGGCAGAGTGTGATAGATGATACACAGCTACTTGGAAATTGCACTTGTGACACACAAGTTATTCAAATTTCACCATCCAAAAACTGTGTAACAGTTTAGATGTACCATGGACGGAAAATTGAGTGTATTTGGTTATCCGACGGTGAATGTTTTTCGGACGGTTAAAAATGAAAATATCCAATGGTCGTATTCCAACAAACAAGTGTCCATTAATCAGAGGTTAGTAGTGTTCAACGAACATGAATTTTGGACTATAACTTAGCCATAGTAATTTCACAATTTTAGTCTAATTAATTTGAGTTAATGTATGCCACATGTACCATTTTGAGGTGCCTGTGTATCAAGCATTGCATGCAGCCTAGTATCAAACAACTCCACATTGATATATGGATTAGTTTTCCGGTTGGGTCTAAGTCAACATAAGCTAGGCTTGGTTGGGTCGGATGGGTCTAGTTTAGGAAGATTCAAACCAAGCCCATTTATCCATGGGTTGTTTTGAGTCTGCTTTGCTAGGAACACACTTGCATGTGTGCAATAAAGCTCATATAAATGCCCCACATCTTCCAGCCCAGCATAGGTGCATCCATCTTTGGTCCGACCATGGGCATCTTTTCCCAAAATAAATCTGGTCCACTCAGCGTGTGTGCCCCAGTATGGAAATAGGTGAATGGTTTAGAAAATTTCAGCCAAATTTTTAAGAGTTGCACTTTTTTTTTTCTTTTGCTAAACTGTGTGGAGTTGATCATCCTGAATGGTTGGCAAGGGCATTAACATAGAGGTGCCATTCTAATAGACAAATTGATCTGAGACCTATCGTGCCATGCCCTTGTGTGGTGTGTATATGAGTTTTGTTGCACACAAGCGCTTATCTAAGATCTTGACTAATTAATTTTTTTTATATTTAGTTTAAACCTTTTATTAGGCATGTGCCCTATATTTTTTCTAATTAGTGTTGAGAAATTAGTAATGTAATGATGGAAACGGAAATCAAAATAGAAAGATCAAATTTGGTTCGAAGCAAGTATCGATATGCATCCTTTCTTTAAAGCATTATTAGCTCTCTCTCATTGGTATAAGATGGCTTTTGGGTTTCTAGAAAACCAATTTCAAAATATGACAAGCCTGGATGATTTTGCATATAGCAATCATGAAGATACCACAATTCAAACTTGGTATACAATTTGCAATTCTAATAGAATTTATGTATTGAGAAAACAAAGAACTCTCTTTATTTGCTTACAAAGAAAAAATGATAGAAAAGAGATGTTTAATACTCGATTTACATGGTTTTATAGAGAATAAGAAGGACCATCTGTTTTCGCATAAAAAAGGTTTCTTAAAGACGCATCTAAAACCTGTTCATAATGGTAAAGTCTTTTAAGAAGAGAAATGACTCAACGGTCATGTCTTTTTTAATGAAGAGACGTGAGTTAACTTAAAAAGGTGGAGATAATTATTTCTCACAACATTTAGATTTTGACGGTCATACCGTTACAACGGTTGACATTTGTTGACTGAACCATTACAACGGTTGATATCTCTTGGTTAATTGGTTCAACTGTTCGGAATCTATTGGCTGATTTGCAGGATGGTAGTATCTCCTGGATGATATGTAAAACAGTTGTTCTCTTCCGACCAACTAATATTCACAACAGTCATTCTCTTCCAGTCGATCTTGTGATGGACATACTCACTATGGCTCATTCTATAACGACTTACCCTAGTCGCACCGGATCACATTAGGTCGCGTTGGCACGCTACTCATAACAACATGATGTATACAGTGCAAAGTGCAAAGTACGTCCACTAGCAACTCTACAATCCACTGACCACACTACACGTATGCCAGCGCAAGCGAACACATATGCGTGTATTCCTGTACGAAGCTAGCCTTATTCTCTCTCTATTCTCTAAGTAAGAATACTAGAGAACTCAAAGCTTATAAATTCCTATAGCTCTCTCTCTCTAAGCAATGAGTGACTAAACATGTTCAAAGAATTTTAACTTTTCAAACAAGGTTTTGGAGGGAAAATGAAATTAAAAAACACTTTTGAATTTTAGTAAAAATTGTAAGTGCAATGACTCTTAACCATTTCTATTTATTTAACCAACCTAATTGAGATAAAATATCAACAGGTAGAATATTAATTTTTAGTTAATTGTCTTAATCCTTATACATAATGCTAGGAAGTTTGAATGATTTTTCCCCTACAATTAATTTTTATAGCCATCAACCATAATATTTTAGAAAGGATTTCTAATATAGGTTAGGGTATTTTAGGCATTTAAAATGTGAGTCATTAACCGAGGTAATTTTTATCATTTGGAAAAGGCCGCCTACTTTCTTTTTCCATGATTCTCTAGCCGCTACTTTTATAACCATATTTCTCTCTTCCTTCCTTTCTCTACATGCTACAACCCTAGTTACCTTAATTAAATGAATTTATATGGTCCATTAGATCGATTTACAAGTCCGGTCTAAGGTGATCAAGTCATATTAACTTCACGAGCTTCGACCTACTTCATTTGAACATTAGGTGGACATTTTACCCAAACTCACCCGAGTTAAAATTTAGATCAAATTTTTTTAATTACCCATCGAGGTCCGTTGTTATGTTGGGTTAGCTAGACCCATTTGTAAACCTACATTACCTTACTTTTATGTTAGACAAGACCATCTTTGCACTCCAATTTCACCCACCTTTCATGTTAGATACGACCATTGGCTAGTACTTGGATGGTTGGGATATTTGACTATATTTGATAGGATCTTGATCTAAATTGACCTAATTAATAATCAGGTCAAGTTTGGATTGTATACTTAGATCCGATTAGAAGTCGCATGTCTACAGGAGCATGTGATCACATGAGTTTTCTACTTTTATGTGGATCTATATTGTTGAAAAACATGTAAAATGCATTTAGAATGAGAGTTGGGATGACAATGGGTTGGGAGGTCCGGCTTGGTCACGTAGAGCTTGGGGTTGGTCCCTAAACTTGCCTTGATGGGTAGGCTTGGGCTTGAAATATAGGCCTGTAAAAGGCTCTAATTGAACACCATCACGTGGAAGAAAAAGCAGTTTAAAGACACTTGTTAGTCTTATTCAACGCATATCTGTAGTTTACGGACAATCATTAGATTCAGAGTCATGTTACAATAATTTAAATCCTTTTTTTACACACCCATGCCACATGGGCTCTTGATCCTATGATTGCAATATTGAAACATAGTCTGTCTACTACTGAGCTATGGAGCTAGACCCACAATGATCCAAGTCTTTGAAGATATGAAAAAAATGTTAAATTATTTCAAACCATGGATCACTTAACTCTTTTCCTGGTGGGGATGGCCCTGGCCTTGCCCGGCCAGGCCCAGCCCAGCTCAGCCCTATGGATCTGGGGAGCCGATTGTCATGCCCTCGAAAATCAGGTGTCGGGCAGTCCGCGGCTCCCGACTCTTCCGAGGTGACTGTATTTTACGGAAGTATAGTTTAATGACATAAATCAATGGCATCAACTCATAAATAGATATTTAAGCTAAACAGTGTATAATTCAGTTTGAATTGAAAGTATAAATATATACAATTATCCACACAATCAAGGAGTCCACTCAGCTGGGATTCAATTTTATACATGTACAATGAAGTCTTTAAGAATATCGACCCAAGACATCCAATTCAAGGCAGAAAATGAAACACACGACATAGGTAAGCCAACAGGTCCTGCATCTCATGCATCAATTGGCAGCAACTCATGCATCAAAATAATTGGTTGGTGTTTTAAAACACCCCCCAGGTGGGAGTGAGTAATCATACTCAGTGTTACCATTCCCTAAGTTAAACATGTTATCAACACAATCAAGTACAGGTAATGAAGCATAACAAATGGTGAGGCTCTCACACCTACTACCCCAGCATCAGTAGATAACATAACTTCACAATCAAGTTCTTATTCTAGTTGAATAATGCATGCAACTATAATATGCAAATGTTATGTTTCGGAGAAATAAACGGTGGGGTTACCACCCAACAGCAATATTGGACCAATGCACAGTAAAAATGTAATGCATGCATGTTTGCCAAGTATTTATTTAATTTCTTATTTAATCAGCAGTATTGGCAAAGCCAAAATATCTCAATTTTATCAAGAGTCTTACAAGTAGGAACACGACCGACAGATCGCGGCCGAACATTGAACAGCGTGGAAAGCCGGACACTGGACAATGGCCTTACCGAACACTAGACAATGCCAGGTTGGGGTACCCTCTACCAGGCAGGAACCCACCGCCAGGCCAGGGTGTCCTATGCCCTGCTCCTGGAATCCCAATTTAGGTCCGTCACCTAACATAACTAAATAATGAATCAAATAGTAAGGGTCTCGATGCCCTAGAATGTCATATGCATGGTAATAGGTCGTCACCCAAGATCAATAATGGTAGGCTCAGTCACCTAGCATCGGTGCTCAAGATTCTTGATAAGACCATTAGGATCAATACCGGTCAAAGACAGCACAAGCACAGTTATTCATATACCATGCCTGGCCCATGAGCTTCAGTATATAGGATTCAATACTCAAGGTTATTGGAGGGCTCATCACCCACACCAGCCAAAGACAGCACAAACACAGTTACTCAATATTCCACGTTTGGCTCATAAGACTTGATATGTACAGTTATAAGTGACTGCACAACAATGGTAATTGTGGTATTCAAGATTCTACAGAATATGTAACAATGATCAAACAAATATGCTTAACCTTGAAATTGACTGATTTGGTAGGCCGAGCAAAACATCAACCAAATCGGCGTAGCTAGGATCGGTCGATCATGTTACTCCCAAGTCGACCAAACAAGTTCGTGACAGCCAAACCTAAGTAGGCAGTCTATAAATTGTGATTTTCAGAGATTAATCCCAATCATGTCAATTAAATAATATACTAAGCGTGTTGTGAGAGGAATAAAACATCATAGCATTATTGTCTCAATCAGGTATAAAACCAAATAGTTGATATACGATATACTTCATTTCATATATGGACGTCAAATCAAATACTTGACGTGCTATTGCAGGCCAACTTATCAAATTCACAATTAGGCACTAGCCTTGGTAGATGATAATCCACTTACTCAAGCATATGTGAACTTATGTTCACTCAGAAATTTCATCAGACACTTGGTATACACAACACATCAAATCCCATATTTTCATAAAATCGATTCAAATGGAAAATCAATCCACACATCGAAATAAACATGTAATTAATCAACACATACAGAACAGTCAATCATAAACATAAATCATCTGACACTCAACTTTGAATGAAATTCAAGAAAAAACTCAATTTTCATTATCTGGAACCCTCATGGGCTGATAAGAGCCAACTTAGAAGTAGTAGTCCTCACCTGATTGATGAATCCACGAGCTAGGAATGAGTATTCCTCAAGGATTTGAACAAAATTCAGCTAGAACACCTAAATTTGATAAAAACCCTAATTAGAAATGAGAATCCCTAATGAAACTTCCTAATTTCTACCATAGGAGAGGTATCTTACCTCAAGGTACGGCTCGCCTACGATCGGTAGAAGGAATGGTGACAGAATAAAAGGGTTTGAGCAAACCCTAGAAGAAAACCCAAGCAAAACTCCCAAATTTCATTTCAAATGGAATTCTCAAATGGGCTTGGTATTTATAGTTCCAGATTGTCCAAGGTTGGTAAGTCTCACAACTCACTCTCTCTGGTCATGATCTATGTTATGTGGTTCAGGATAGGGTGTTGGACATCTGGTGCAGGGAAAATGTCAAGTCCAGTAAGATGATCAATTTCGTGTAGATTCGTGATCAACGGCCCACTAACGAATGGTTTATAGCTGTTCTAAGGTTTCGAGACACCAATTGGATGATTTAGAGAACAAAGTTTGGTAAATCATTTTACTAGGTCGTAGCGTACATTAGCAAGTATTGGATTATAATGGTAACGAGGATTTATTTAGAGTTTTAGGCATTATGAATAGGTTGCTAGTTGGGTTCGAATGGAGATTAAGTCGTCCATTAAGTCAAATCGACTCTGATACTTAAGATGATCAACATCTGATTCATTGATCAGGGTAGTCTAAGGTGGGTCTGCACTGAGAATTGGTTATACATGTAAATCAATTATGATTCCAGTAAATCATAGTTTGAGGTTCGTAAATTAATAGATCAGATGTAGGATTTGACGATTAGAAAGGAATTCGTAGCTATCCATGATATCTAACAAAGAATGTATGGTTAGATTGATGTGTCTAAACATCTTACGAGATTTCGATTAAATTGGATTGTTCAAACTAGGGTTTCATGTACAAATCTTCTAAATTATTGGTTCTAAATCAGGCGTATGCATTCTTATTTGAGAATTAAAACAGAAAAATTTCTAGAGGCGCTCGAGTACTTTTAAGGCTCGAGGATTGAAATTTCCAAGGCGTTACACTGATTTCCTGTGACCCCATAGAGATGTCTATTACAAATCCACCCTATCCACTTGTTTTTAAAGAAAATAATATGACACGATTTTAAAAATTGGGCAAATCCAAAACTTATGTGGGCCATACCCCACTAAACATGAGGATTGAGCGCTTGACATTGACAAAAGTTTTGTATCAACGATGATATTTGTCCTTACAGTTTATCTTAGTGGTAATAATTCTATGAATGGTTTGGATGGCATATAAACATCATGGTCAGGTTAGGAAGGATTCAACAGTGGACGTTGTTGTTCCCACTGTTTTATTGCTGTGCCCCACGTGAGTTTTGGATTTGCCTGATTTTTAGAATCTTATCCTATTGTGGTCTTTAAAAACAGATGGATATAATGGATTTGTCACGGACATCTCTATAGACCCCACACACTCTGTGCCTTGGTTACAGACAATCCGCTTGCATAGATCTAGGCCAGGGCAAGGCCTTTTTAACTTGTTAGGACTAGGGAAAAAGGGAATATGGCAGGGATAGGGATGGACAAGAATACGATTTCAGGCTTAAGCTAACAAGTAATTCCAATTCATAATTCTAATAAGATAGGAGACATAAGGCTATCTAATTAAATTTGATTGGGTTTAATCCCTCATCTTATATGGGCTCATCTATTGTCACGCCCTGAAATTCAATGTCCGAGTTGGCCAGACGCGACTATGAATCCAAGGTCATGATTAAATTTTCAAACATTCACAACCATTATTTAATAAAAAAAATTCACTACAATAAACCAACATTCATCAAATACAATGTTTAATTATAACAGAATGAAGTCACTTTTAGGTTTCTATTATACTTTTTTTTTATCGAATACAAAAGAAGAAAATTATAACTAGATCTTTGCTCCGCTCCGCTCCTTAACTAAATCTTACACCTGCAAAACTGTTTAAGTGGGTATAAGTAGAACAGTTTGTGGGATTATATCTAACCCAAATGTGAAGTTTTCAAATTTATATTAACATATAAATAATGAAAATACTTGGTTTACATTGATCGCGTAATTCGAAATCAGAGTGGACGGTTAAATCTTCTAGTCTAGTAACGACAGATTATCCTAACGGTCGATCTATCGACTTAACTAAATGCACTAAGTTTTTCAGAGGCCTGACAAGTTGTCTAGACACGTATAAACTATATACATGTGTGTATGCGTGTGAACAATACAGCTTAGATTTTAATTTCTCACATGTGAACATGCACTCGTGTACTTACTTGTGCGCCTAAATTTTTGGGGTATTACATTCTACCACCCTTACACAGAATTTCATCCTCGAAATTCAAGCAAGCCCACTAAGCTAAAAGACGAATACTACGATATGTCTATGCCCTACAAGTCATGGGTTTATGTGCTCACAAGTGTACGTAATAACTTATATGACTTCGAGTTCTTACAATCTACTCCCCTTATGAGAATCTCATCCTCGAGATTCAACCATAACTGCAACCAAGCTTTCGCTATGCACTCTGATGTACCTAAGCGAACGCTATAACGAAGAGAAGAAAATCAATAACATCCCAACAAAAACAATGTCACAAACAAGACAATCAATTACAGTACAAACAATGAAACAAGGAAAACAAACAGTCCAATTAAAAGAAACATCACAAACAAAACTTACAAACATCCTAACCTCAACATTACAGACTTGATCCTACAAATAACGTCACTAGTAAAACAAAGGTCATAGCACAACAACACCCTTATGTAGAAGAAGCAATTTGACAACCTTGCAACCAAAACAAACACCAATAAAAATAAAAACAAACATCAAGTATAATAGCAACAAAATCATACATAGCGCACCTATCCCTATGTGTGTACAAGCTATCTTATTATTCGGTTTTCTACAAGACTTACCTATGTTCATCTATAGACCCAACTTGAATTTTACTAGGTGCTAGCCCCAACCCTAGGCACTTTGGAACTCTCGAAATCTCTCTCTGATACCAAACTGTCACGCCCCGAAATTCGGAACCGGAGTACAATAACCCAAGCCCGAGTTCCAGGGTGTGAATTGAAAATTCGAGCATAGATTCCTTGAAATTCCATTCAACATATTGTATTACTAAAATAAATCCCAAATATAAAGTTTCTTTTCCACTAATATCTTATTACATGACTTTTACAAGATAAAATAGATCAACTACAGTTAGCATCTGAGTAACACGTGACCATCTGAATACTTTGCTCCGTCTACGTCTTTCCTTCCTGAAAACCTGCAAGAACTGTGGTGATTTTGGTGAGCTAAAAGCCCAGTGAGGTCATTTCCATCACAGGTAATATTCGGTTAATAAAAGATAGGAAGTGAATCATCAACGGATAGAATTGTATGAAATATACGAGGATAAGGTTATGATTGATACACTTTATGATTTATTATGAATGGAACATGATTATTATGATGTCATGTATGTCATGATATGTGTGAAAGTAACAAACGTCTAGGAACTCGCTGCCACTGAACATTAGGAACCTGTCGCAAATAAACCATGCTCACCTAACCGGTACAGCGAGGCGGCAAATCAACCATGCACGCCAATGGGCAAATCAACCATCCACCACTGATCCAACCGAGCAAATCAACCATGCTCAATAGTGAAACGACCAGAACTCGCTGCCACTGAACATTAGGAACCTGTCGCAAATCAACCATGCTCACCTAACCGGTACATTGAGGCGGCAAATCAACCATGCACGCCAGGAGTCAAATCAACCATGCTCCTGTTCTGCCGCAGTGTATAAATGTATGTATATATCATGAGTTATGGAAGCATTCTTCAAGCATACAATGCATATCAACTCAATTCCAATCACACCATGCATGTGTTATCTTCATTCAGATAATTCTTTATCTAATTTTAGTTAGTGTTGATCGATGGATTTTGAGAAGGTCGTCGTATAAAGTTTAGTTCGTTGGCGATTGGCTAAGTTGTTCCAAGAGTTATGTATTGCATATTATTTAGATTTACGTTGTTATCGATCATTAAATTTAAGAATAATATCATGTGAAATCTTAAGAATAGTACATGTATTTAGGTTGAATGTTAATGGCATCATATGTAAGAAATACTAAATCAAATTGTGTAGAATTCTGACACGTGCATTAAAAAGGAAAAGTTGAGACAATTAACTCAATAAGTATAATTAGTAGGTGAACCTTTAAGGACATAAAAATAGGAGATGAGTGGATCCCTTACCTAGGATTCCATGATAAGAAAGAATGTATAAAAGTATACCTAGATTCCTAACTAGAGAATGAGTCTTTATAAATTGAACGTAAACAAAGAAGAACATTAAAGAACATTAACATAGAAAGTTATGTGAGATGAATCACTCACTGTTTGATGATTCCTAAGCTCCAACAAGTCCCAACTTGAATCTGAGTTGACTCAGCGAGTCGACTCGATGTAGAGAGGAAATCTCGTCTTCTTTCTTTTTCTTTCTTCTTTCTTTCTCCTTCCTTCATTCTTCTTTCTTCTTTCTTTCTTTCTCTCCTTTCTTTCTTCTCCTCTTTTTCTTCTTTCTTCTTTTCTTTTTCTTTCTTCTTTCTCCTTCTTCCTTTCTCTTTCCTTTTCTTCTTCTCTCTCTCTCTCTCTCTCTCTCTGTTTCTTGCTGACTGGGGTGCTGTCCCCACAGTATCCGCAGCACAGCTCAGCTACCTCCCTCTCTCTCTCTCTCACCGCTTCTCTCTCTCTCTCTCTCTCTCTCTCTCGTTTCTTCTCTTCTTCTTCTTTTTCCTTCTTCCTTTATTTCTCTTTCTTCTTTTCTTCTTCTTTTCCTTCTTCTCCTTCTTCTTCCTTGCTGCCCCAGCAAGAGCAGCAACATCAGCAACGGCAGCAACAACGGCAACAGTAGCCTCTCACTCTCTTTCTCTACCTCTCTAACGCCCCACACCCTTTCTCTCTTTCTCACAACTTCTCTCTCTTTCCTGCGTTTCTTAGAAGCTTAGAATAGATGGACGGAGCCTTATATAACCAACCAAGGCGGTGAAGAAGCGGTGAAGTCGCGGACTACAAAGAAATCCCGGCTCGAGTTGGAGAAGGAGACCGAATAGTTCGGGGATTCTTTTGCACAAGCAACCCATTGAAAACCTAGGTGGGGTCCACACGAAGGCCTGGAAGAGGTCTGGCCCAACCATGCACGGTAGAATCGAAGATTTTGGGGTTTCTTGAATCCTTTACTCTCGTTTGGGAAGTTGAAGTGGGCCGCACGATCGCCCGAAGCTAATGAGATCACCTACCTCCTACGTCCGTGCGAGGGATGCTTCAGATGGACGGCTTGGATCAACCGATGGGGTCCACTGTGATGGACGGTGTGGGCCACAATCGACGACAGCGGTAACGCTGCCGCTGAAACAGCGTCCGAAGCAGCGTCTTCGTCCGCGATGCGTGAGAAGCGCGGTCAACGCGCGTTGACCGTGCACTTGACGTGCACGCTGTGCACGTGGGTCCTACCATGATGTATATGCAAGATCCGCTCCAATCATCAGGTAGGCCATCAAATTTAGAGGTGTGACACAAAAAATGAGGCAGATCCGAGTTTAGATGGCCCACCTATGGCTCGATTTCTGGTTAGGCTATTTGTAGGATGATCAGAGGGCTGAAATTCGACGTGTAAGGTTAAATCGTGTCCTAAAACTAGTATATAGAGTTTTGCGTGAAAATGATTTTCAGAAATCATAAAACTCGCAATTGGTCCTATAACTTAAGTTTAACTAATGGTACTTTCCTAATACTTGTAGATTTATGAGTTTTGCGAAGTCCGACACTTCCATGCTATCTTAGGGTTCATGTTGAGCAATTTTAATGAAGGAGCCATACTATAATTTCTTACGGATTATTTAATATTAATTTATCCATATTAAATTTATTTAATTTCTTAAATAATTAAATAATTTATAATTTAGATTATTCTAAAATCCTAGGGTGTTACAAACACACCCGAGCAGGTTCATAGGGCCAAGAAATCACTGGTCTAAGGATATACCTTGTGATGTACACAATATATGGGTTAAAATTTATGGACAGACTTGTGTATAGGATAATGTATGGCGGTTTACATTAATCACGTAATTCGAAATCAGAGTGGACGGTTAAATCTTCTAGTCTAGTAACGACAGATTATCCTAATGGTCGGTCTATCGACTTAACTAAATACACTTAGTTTTTCAGAGGCCTGACAAGTTGTCTAGACACATATAAACTGTATATATGTGTGTATGCGTGTGAACAATACAGCTTAGAATTTAGTTTCTCACATGTGAACACGCACTCGTGTACTTACTCGTGCACCTAAATTTTTTGGGTATTATACCCTTCCTCCCCAAAACCCTAACCCCGTCCGACCGGCCACCATTGCCCGGCTAGTCACCCACCAGCCACCTCTCTCTCTCTCTCCCTCTCTCTCCCTCTCCAATCCGTCCCGCGAGGCGGTGAGCTGGTGACAGCTCTCTCTCCCTCTCTCTCTTTTTCCAGTCCGTCCAGCGACAGCTGTCATTCAGTTGTCTCTCAATCTCTTTATTTCTTTCTGAAATTTTTTGAACACATGTAAAAATTGTGTCCAAGCACGTCTCTCAGCTCGACCTCGAATTCGGCTCGAACTTGGCTTGAAGCTCGACCGAGCTAGCTCAAACATAAAAGTCCAGCTCGATGGCTGAGCTGAGCCGAACACAAGTCAGGCTATTCAGTGACTGAGCCTAGCTTGAACATGGCTCAGATCGACTCGTGCTCTCCTCTAACGATTACCCTACTTGCTTATACCATTCTTTTATATATATATATATATATATATATATATATATATATATATATATATATATATATATATATATATTCATTTTTCCTTCCCCCGAAATTTCATAATCAATAGAGATGCATGTATGTTATAAATGATTCTAAAATTAGCAACGAAACGATTTAATAAATCAAATTTTCATATAATTATGCAGGTTCTATAAAAAAATTCAAAGCTATTAAAATTCAATCCCTAAAATTTGCTGAATTATCAAGCCTTTTCTGTAACAATGCTGGAATTTTACATTGAAAACCTTGGACAATGCTGAAATATTGTTTTTATTCCAAATATCCGATTTTCAAATTTATTTAATTATTGTGGATATAAACTGATTATTTTATACTAAATTTCAATATCCATTTAATAGTTTATACAAAATGTTTATCTTGACCTTACATTTAGAAAATTTAAATTTTCATTTTTTTTCCTTTTATAATTTTAATTTAAACTAGAGTTGCATTAGCATAAAATTAAAAGTTTTAATTTAATATCGTATTAAAATTTCTAGCCTAAATACTTTAACTAACAATGTAAGCCAAAGTTTATGCTTATAATTAAATTCCAATCTATTGTAATTTTTATTGACTTTCAATTCCCAATTATTTTAGAAATCATCAGTAAATTTAATCTAATTAATTTGTCATTTTACTTAAATTTTAAAATTTAAAGTTATGTTTGGATTTGAATTTAGCACAATTAATATTAATTTTCATGGGTCCTAATTTCATAATTAAGTCACAATATAAACCTAGCAATTTAATTATAATCATCTTAATTTAATTATAGATTGAAGTTAATTAATCAAATAATTTAAAGTTCAAAATTATATTCGGTATAAGTCCAAATTTAATTTAAATAAATTATTTTAAAATTTTAATATTATAACAAATTAAAATTTTAGATTTCGCTAGATGGTTTAAATGATCAACTTCTAAATTATATGAATTAAATCGAATAGAAATTCAGATTAATTCTTAAACTCAAATAAAATTTCATATAGCTTAATTTAATTTATAACATTAACTTTTTCCTAATTTAGAAGTTTAATTGGCCTAAATTTGTTTTTTAACAAATTTATTTTAAACTTATTTAGACTAGTGTGCTATATAATTCTGAAACTAATTTCGAATATAATATTATCTAGATATTCTCAGTTCAAATATCTCAGGTAAAATGAAACTTCACCTAACTGATGATGGACCACCCACCTAACTTTGTGGACAATTCTTACATTGTGAAGTTGAGGTGGATGGAAAGTTGAGATGGTGGTGGGTGGCTACTGGGCAGATGTATGGCAAGCTTGAGGAGTGGATGCACGGACACCTATTTGGACAATCTGGATGGGTTGGACTTAGACGTTGGATGTGATGGATGGTTGAGATGTAATGGTTGTATGGTAGCTAGTGATTGGACGGTGAATTACCGGATGATGGACGGTCTAGCTAGGTTGATGGCATGTAGTCGGTTCTTAGCGTGGCTACATCACCTACATCCACAATTCAAGGAAAAGCACGGACGCGGATTGCCTGCGAAAGCCTTTCGCAGGCATCTCCTGCGCTCGGAATCTAAGTGGGGCCCACCGTGATGTTTGTGAGAAATCTACGCCGTCCAACCGTTTTTTAGATCATTTTAGGCGTTGCGAGAAAAAAATGAACCGGATCCAAGACTCAGGTGGGCCGCACTAAAGCAAAAGGTGGGTAGGGAAATTCCTACCGTTGAAACCTCTATAGGGTCCACAGTGATGTTTATATGCCATCCATACCGTTCATAATGTCATTCCTACTGAGATGAATTGAAAACACAAATATTACCCTGATTCGAAACTTCTGTGACCCTACCAATATTTCAACTGTGGAAGCTCAATCGTCACTTTTTCGGCCCACTTGAGTCTTAGATCCCGTTCATTTTTTTTCGCAACGCCTAAACTGATCTCACAAAAAGTTTGGACGGCATAGATTTCTCACAAACTTCACGGTGGGCCCCACCTAGATTCCGAACGCAGGAGATGCCTGCGAAATCCGCGTCCGAAAAACACAAACACATACGGCAGCGAATTAGCTGTTACCCTGGGGACAGCTTAGTGGGTGTTACCCCTACCTTCTGGGGCCTACCTTGAGGTATTTGTTTGTATCCACGCCGTCCATCTGTTTTTCCATCTCATTTTAAGACTCAATACTAAATTATAAGAAGATCCAAATCTCAGGTGGACCATACCAATAAAAAGAGTTATACATAACCTTTAAAAAACTTTTGTGGGCCACAAAAGTTTTGGATCAATCTGAACTTTCTAATTTCCTTTCAACCAGATCTTCTTGACATTATCAAGAGGTTGGATTGCAAATAAACATTAATAAAATGTTACGATGAGCCTTTTGGAATTTTTAATGGCGAGGCACTCAATCACCATGGTTTCCTATGGTGTGGTCCACCTGAGACTTGGGTCTGTATAAATTCTGGTATTCCATCCTAAAATAGTCCGGAGAAACGGATGGACGGCGTGGATATACATAAAATCATGAAGGTGGGACCCACGGTAGGGGTAACACCCACTAAGCTGTTACCCGGGTAACACCTAATTCGCTCCCAACAAATAGGGCGCGACTTGGGTGAGACTCTGGAACCAGCGATGTGCGTGGGACCCTGAACCTAGGGCCTAGCTGGATGTGTTCTTTGTAAATCCATGTCGGTAATCTGCTTTTTCATACTATTTTGTACTATGATACCAAAAATAAAGAAGACGAAAATTTTGGGTGGACAGCAACATAAGAAACACTGGTTAGTGACCATTAAAAACCTTTTGCGAGCCACAAAAGTTTTCTATCAGCCTTATTTTTGTTTTTTCCTTTCATTCCTGTCTACGTGACCTTATCAACAGATTAGATGGTCAATAAACATTACGGTGGACTCCAGAAAGTTTTTAATGGTCATGGTTGAATGAGAACTGTTTCTTGGAGTGTGGTCCACCTAAAATTTTTATCGACTTCATTTTTGTGAACGCACCCTAAAATGATATGAAGAAACAGATGGACGGCATGGATTTACAAAAAACACATCCAGGTGGGCCCTAGGTTCAGGATCCCACCCACATCGCTGGTTCCGGGGTCCCACCCAAGTCGCGCCCCAACAAATACCGGTTCCTCAGCAACGTGAGTTTGTTGAACTCCTTACGCTTCTTAATGCCGAAATGGCAACTACATACTAACCTAATGCGTGTTCTCACATGTAGAGTTTTGATTTCAAAATAACTTTCATGAGGTGTTCTTTCATGTGTTATGTAAGATGAACGGTTTGGATTACTTTGAGGGCACGATCCAAACAAGGTTCAAAAAGTCCAAGTCAGTGGACCACAAAACTCCCGACGCATGGGCTGATCTTCCAAAATTCAATGAAGACATAGGAGACCAAGTTTCCGAGCAACGTGTATTCCTGCACTTTCCAAAAAAGATACTTCAGATGTCATTTTGGCCTATGTTGATGTAAGATGAATTTGGTGGACGGTTAGATTTCAATGAATGCCTTGCACATGGTTGGTTTATGTAGTTTTGTGCACATGGTGCTCATGTGTATGATGTGTGTTGGAAACCACGCCACAAATCATGTTTGCACAGGGCCACCGGCCGATCAGTAGGGGTCCGGCCAGCCGGACGATCGGTCGGCAATGTCCTACTGCAACTCTGTTTCTTGCGCGGTTTTGCGCAAGAAGGTTTCTAATTCCGTTTTTCATGCCTATTTAAGGGGTATTATGATATTAGAGAGATAGAATGTTGAAAATGAGATTGAGGGAGCCTCATGTGAGAGAAAGAGCTTGAAGAAGATGGTTTTCTTCTTGGGTAAGCTTGGAATTTCTCTTGTGGGCTTGGGTTTTGGGTCTTGGGTTCCATCTCTTGTAACTTCTGATATTATAGTGGATTGGTGTCGCTCTGTGCCGTAGTTTTTTACCCGTGAGGGGTTTTTCCACGTTAAATTCAGATTGTCTATGTGTGGGTGGTTGCATACATTGTGATTGCATTGTGTTGCTTATTTGATTCAATTTGCCGTTTATGCTCGGCTTTGCTTTCGCTGCCGGCCCTCCTATCCCAACAACTGGTATCAAAGCGATCATTGGAGTGTAGCAGAAATTCGGATCTGAGACAAGAGCATGGCATCAGGCATAAGGTCCGATATAGAGAAGTATTCGGGAAAATATAATTTTGAACTTTGAAAGGTGAAAATGAAAGGCCTTCTGATTCAACAAGGATTGCAAGATGCGCTCCTTGGAGAGTGACCAGAAGCTATGAAAGAAGAAAAATGGAAGAAGATCGATAAAAAAGCCAATGTCTCAATCTAATTATGCCTGACAAATGATGTCCTATATAACGTCATGAAAGAGAAAACTGCGACTAAACATGGGCGAAGTTAGAGAATATCTACACGAAGAAATCTTTGAAAAATCGCATATATTTGAAGCTTCAGTTGTACAATTTGAGGATGATGGAGGGGGCCAATATTGAGAGCCACATCAGCAATTTCAATAGGTGTATTTGCAAGTTGATGGATGTAGACGAACCGATGAAGGACGAGGATCAAGCATTTATCCTGTTGAATTCTCTTCCAGAATCATATGAGTCGTCCAAGGACTCTTTGTGCGCATGTAAGGAGACTATTGGTGTAAAAACCGTTATCTCAGCCCTTCAGGTGATGGTGATGAGAAGGAAAAGTGGCGGCGTGGGTCCCTCTACTGATGAGGCACTAGTTATGAGAGTGAGGAATTCTGAGCGGGGTGGAGGATCTCCTTCATCGAGATCTAAATCAAAGGGTAAGTGGAGGCACAAGGTGAGATGCTGGAATTGTGGGGAAGAATGGCATGTGAAAAGGGATTGTTCGAATTTCGAGAAAAGACAGGAAAAATCTGGAGATTCTTTTAGGGAAGGAACCAATACCGTAGAGGATAGTGGCGACGGTTGTGATGTATTGACTTTATCCGGCATAGTCTTTTGGCGGAGAGTGATTCTTGGATTCAAGTGCATTATGTCATGTATGTCCTGACCGGAGTTTATTCATGTTATACGAGGAGTATGATGGTGGATCGGTGTTTGTGGGCGATGGTTATGCTCACAATGTGGTGGGGATTGGTTCGATGCGTATTAGGATGTTCGATGAAGTCGAACGGATCCTTGAAAGTGTGAAGCATGTCCTTAAGATAAAGAGGAATGTGATATCTCTTGGTGCACTCGAGGTGAAAGGGTGCAGGTTCATCGGCTGTGATCGGTATTGTAAAGTGGTAAATGGAGCACTCGTGATGATCAAGGCACGGGTTCGGGGCCTTGCCTCGTTGGTAAACTCTGCGGAGTTTCAACAAGAGGTCTCGGTCTCGAAACCCATTAGGGTGAAATTCTCACTGTTGACAGCACCAGTGGGTGCGTTGCATGACTAATTGGGCGTGTGTGTGTTGCGCGATTGACTGGGTGGGTGGGTTGCATGACTGACAAAAAAAAAAAAGAAGGCACGGAGGTGCGATAATCTTTATAAGGTGATTGGGAGTACAATTCACGGTGAAGATGCGAGATTGACAGTGGGATCCAGAGTTGCTCGTATATGGTAAGAGAAAAAAGGGCCACATGGGAAGAGCGATAAGGCGGGTGAAGATGCAATGATAAAGTCGATGGGGCATGAGAAGCGACGGGACCATGATGACGACGAAGTAGAGGTGGAGATTTGTAACAACCCGAAATTTCGGCACCCGAGTACGGAGACTCTGATCCCGAGTTCCCGAGTGTTAACTAAATAAAATGCTATTTTAGGAATGCCACACGTGGAAAATGCACCCACGTGTGTCCTCAATCAGATTTATATTCATTCCATTCACAAATAATCAGAGTAACGCATTTCAATTAACGGATCATAAGCAAAGCGGAGGCAACTAAATCTAAACATATAGGGCTAACAGCCTAGATGAACAATTCAATCGCAGTATAAGCCCATATGAGAATTATACGAATCACAATAGATGTAATAGGAAGAAAAAATACAACTACCAAGAGGGACGAAGCTAGAAGACTACTAAGGCGCCCGTGCGCGCCACCCACTGGTCCTATTCTTGAGACATCTGCATATGTCAAATAGAAGGCGTCAAAACGCCAACATAGTGAAGAAATAACCCCAAGGTTAGACTCGGGATATTTAAATTATAAACAGGTTTATATAAGTATATTATTCTTAAGCATGTTGTCAAATCAATCAAGTTAAGGTAATGTCCACATGCAAATCATACATCATCCTAGGCTAGTTGATTAAATGCATGGATGTCATGATTCCGCACACAATGCATGTCCCGGGCAAGCCCTGGCCCGACCAACCGGTATCAGAATCCACAGTCCACCTGTCTAGCAGGTCGTAAGTCGTGACTGAGTACACAGCCCGGATGACACAGAGAAATGACATGAGATGCTCAAGGTAGCGCTGGCGCCACATCAAGCAACCAGGCTACACGAGTCCCCCTCAAATGCAATGTCATGTATGAATGATTAATTAAAGCATTTATTAGTCCAATTCATCCAGCAAATTGGTGAAGCCAGAATACCAACATCGTATCGTAAAGTCTAACTGGGATTATCTGGCTCCCTGTGATGCGTAACCAATCATCGCCAGTAACCCCTCGATCCAAAGTTGAGTTATCCTACCATGAAAGCCTGGTTCGACCGTGACTCGTCAGCCACGACCAAATCAAAGCGGAAGGTCTCATATCCCAAATATCAAATACGATTAATTTATTCAGAGGTGCGGGCGTTTCACTCGGAATTATCCTAATGCACGCCCGGGTCGTTCGAATGGTGCACAGGCACGCAAACATCGGCCAAGATTACATTTGTCATAAGGGCCATTCGAACAACAATCGGTCACCCCTGTCAATGCTCACTGGTCACTACGGGGAGGCACCACCCCAGCGTAGGCCGACAGCTCAAACACGGTGTCCCATACCACCATGCCTGGCTCATGAGACTTGGTGGATCGAATCGCAATATGGTTTTAAGTGGACTATTCACAGTGGGAACGATGGTATTCTAGATTCCATATAGTGTGATTCAAGAATGAAATACAAGAATGATTAACTCTGAATGGGGCTTATTCGGTGGACCCAAGAGGACGACGATAAACCAACAATGGCCACTATCGGTCGACCGTGTCCCGCCTAGTCGATCGAATAAGTCCGTGACTGCCAACCTAATGGCAGGCAGTACACTATATCCACGGTTTTCAGAGCTTAATCCAAAGCAACACATAACATATTATAATAACAATTTAGGTTATTAAATACTTAATCATAAACATATCCAAGCACCTGGCCCGACCGACTAGCCCGACCGATCCAAAGGACCCGGATGACATAGCCCGGATGACACAGGGCGCCACATGCATCCACAATCATAAATATATTACAATATTGTATATTTACATCATTCAGGCATTTCATCGAGCATATTATGAATCAAACAACCATAGAGGCATTTCATCGAACATGTTATGCACACATCAACAATTAACATATAAACTCAAGCAATCATTAATTCAGATTTGTTGTGAGTAAGCTTGAGGGTAGATCTTCACCTTGGAATCGAAATTACTCGATTCGGATGAGGCCGGAGCGATCCAAATACGGTCCGAACGCCGGAAATTGGGGAATACCTCAATTACCTACAATGAATCGCAAATTTAGCGTTAATCAATTAGGGTTTAATCTAATTAAGTATTTAATTAGGTTTTAGGGTTTTGGTATCTCGGATTTGGAAAAATCCCAAATCGTTTCAACGAATCGGGGCCCAAATTCGGTGCACCGTCGGAATCCCAACGGGGTCGAGCTTGGTTGCGGCTCCCGCAATAGCGTGCGCCACCCCCAACGACCAATAAAGGTCTAAGTCCTAGTATGGACAAACCCTAGGGTTAGGGTTTCGACAGAACAAATGGATTTCTAGCCCTAATGACATAAAAAGGAAGAAAATGGAAAGAAGAGATAGAAGAAGAGGTAGAGGAACACCTTACCTAGCATGGGGAGGTGAATCCAACCCAAAACCGTCGGATTTTGGCCGGAGAAGACATGAGATGCACGTATGGCCGGGGTAAGCTCGGAAATCCGTGATTTCCAGGATGTTCGTGGAAGATTGAGGAAGAAAGGAGGTTTAAGAAGGGAGGAAGAGAGCTAGGATGGCTTAGGAGCAAAGGGGAGAAGAGAGTGGAGGAGAGAAATGAGAGAGGGATGGTTCGAATGGGGTGTGCAACCCCCATTTTATAACCGTCCAGCCGCGACCGGTCGGCCGGTCGCAGATCCGGTCGGCCGGATCCCACTGTCCATCCGTTTTTCTTCCAAAATGGGCAGCAGCACGACCGGTCGGCCGGTTGGCTAACCGGTCGGCCGGCTACCTGACCGGTCGGCCGGTTGCAGATCCGGTCGGCCGGTCGTCCCTTGGCCGTTTTCTCTGAAAATTTCAGCTTTCTCACACTGCACAGTGAGTTCCCACACTGCACAGTGAGTTCCCACACAGTCCAGGCTACTTGTCAGCCTTATTTACAAAATAACGTTTAAGTAAATGTCATATTTTAATTTATGTTTCCATTTACTTTAAGTTATTTATGTAAATAAGGAAGTACCCCCCATTTGGATTCAATAAAAAATACTAGAAAATTGAAATCCCAATAATAAAGATTTTGATTTTCCCCTCCAAGTACAAATCGCAACTTTTTGGCATTTCCAAAACATAGCGCCTTTTAAATGAGAGGGTTTTTGCCAAATCTAAACCGTTCAGAAAATCTGAAATACCTCAAATAGGCTAAAACACCAAGGTCCGGTAAAATATTCATGATGGTCTCGTCGATCTACGTGTGGATTGATAATTCAGGGTTCTTTACTTAGTCTCTACAGACAGCGACATACCCGAGTCAACCCAATCGTCGGAAAACTCTTCCGAACCATGTGATCTTCCAACTCCTAAACTAATTCCATCATTTCTTTGGTAAAAACATTCATTTTAGTCCCCAACACATGTGAACACACGTGCGGGTACGCCCTATAACCTACACACTGAAGGTAATGCCCAAGGACTTCCAATTTCCAAGTTAGTGAAAATCCGGGGCGTTACAAGATTATGCTTGGCAAGGTGGTGCATGGTGATTTGTGTCGTGGTGGAGTTTGTTGGAAACAGACGCCACAAATCATGTTTGCACAGGGCCACCAGCCGGTTGACCGGTCACAGTGGAAATCAAGCAGCAAAGCTACTAGACCAGTTTTAGACCGGCCGGTCGGATGACCGGTAGGCAGTGTCCTACTGCAACTCTGTTTCTAATTTCATTTTTTATGCCTATTTAAGAGGTATTACGAGATTAGAGGGATAGAAGGTTGAAAAGGGGATTGAGGGAGCCTCTGGGTGAGAGAAAGAGCTTGAAGAAGAGGGTTTTCTTCTTGGGTAAGCTTGGGATTTCTCTTGTGGGCTTAGGTTTTGGGTCTTGGGTTCCATCTCTTGTAACTTTTGACATTATAGTGGATTGGTGTCGCTTTGTGCTGTGGTTTTTTACCCGTGATCGGTTTTTCCACGTTAAATTCAGATTGTCTATGTATGAGTGGTTGCATGCATTGTGATTGCATTGTGTTGCTTGTTTGATTCAATTTGCTATTTGTGTTCGGCTTTGCTTCCGCTACCGGCCCTCCTATCCCAACAGTGTGGTCAAGCTATGTGGGCTCCACTGTGATATGTAATGGGTATTCACACCATGTATTTGGTGGTTCCCCTATTGGTTATGAGATATCTTAAAAATCAGCTGTATGAGAACACAAGTGGGCCATACCAAAGAGTGTAAAATCATGCCCACAACATCTAAAAGCACTTATTAGGGCCCACCTAAGTTTTGGATACGGTTGAAACTTGGTGTAACTTCTTGTTTAAATGGGACATGCACAATGGATGGGCTGGATTTCTCAACCATATCTCAGTTGATCCTATAAATGATCATAAAGGTTTCAATGGATGGATATCCACTCTAAACTGTTGTCTATGGTGTGGCCCACCCAAGTCATGTATTTTCCTGAGTTTTATGCCCATGACCCACCACATAATGGTGCATTTGACTGATGGTGTGGATGCCCATCACACATCACATTGGAGCCCACACAGCTCGACCTCATGGGAACTTTCCATGAGGTCGAGGGCATAGTACCTTTTCCATTGTACCTTTCTCCATATATATATATATATATATATATATATATATATATATATATGGGGAGAGAGAGAGAGATGCTCACACGCAACTAGTTGTATGTCCGGCTAGTTGTTATGTGGGGGCCACTATGGTGTTTGTATGATATTTTGTCCGTATAGAAAGATCGTCTTACTATAAAAATAGGATGCACAAAAAATCAGGACGATCCAACCATGAAAATGTGATGCTTCATGTGAATGTGGAGTTGATAGGTGTTGTTTCATGGTTTCCTATGGTGTGCCCCACCTAATAGTTGGATCAACCTGATTTTTGGGTCATCTCATTTTTGTGATGGGATAATCTTAATGGACGGGCAAGATATTGTACAAACAGCGTGGTGGGCCCCAAACGCCAACTAGTTGGATGTACAACTAGTTGCACATGAGCGTTATATATATAGATGGCTAAAATTGCTTTAATCTAAGTACATGGGTCAATGGCTGATGTCAAGTAAGTTTACGTGATCATATAGCTAGATTTGGGTTAATTAGTATATGAACGGGTCATCTTAGGTATATGAGTGGAGAGAGTGTAGGTATACACATATATACTTTTATATATTATACCAAAATTACATCATTATTAATGACATTAATCAATAATTTACATAAAAAAAAATGATCACACACATCAATGTCGCAATTTGCACAAGTTGACGGAGGCATATATGCATGGATGCGTGGATGGAGGCAAGTGTACTCGCATATACATATACACATGCGCACCAAAATCCCGAGTTGTTACATCTATTGGACCCCATAGACCTAGATCAGCTTCCCTTGGACGGCCTAGATCTTAGAACACTGTAACTCTTACAGACACGGCTTAGCTACCGACGGCTTCAGTGGCTATCTCGCTACTGAAGTGATGTCACCAAATTCTGTGGCCCCACTATGATGTATGTGTTGTATCGACGGCATCCATGTGTTTGGAGAGATCGTTTTAGGGCATGAGCCAAAGAATGAGGCAAATCTAAAGCTCAAGTGGATCCACCACAGAAAACAGTGGGGATTGAATGCCTACCATTAAAATCTTCTTGGGGCCATGAAAGTTTTCGATCAAGCTGATATTTGTGTTTTCGTTTTGTCCATGTCTGTGTGAACTTAGGAACACATTGGATCGCAAATAAACATCATAGCGGGCCCTAGGAAGGTTTCAACGGTGGGCATCACTATCCCCATTATTTTCTATGGTGGGGTCCACTTGAGCTTTGGATCTGCCTCATTCTTTGGCTTCCACTTTAAAACGACCTCTCCAAATAGATGCATGGTTTGGATCCAACACATACATCATGGTGGGGCCCACAAAATGTGGTGACATCACTTCAATAGAGAGATAGCCAGCTAAATCCACATCCAACTCTGACTAGAGCTATACAAGAGCTGAGCTAGTTCTAAAAGCTCACTCATCTTGACTCGGTGTAGCTTGGATAGCCTTCGCTTGGAAGAGGGATTCGAAATAGGCCAAAGCCTGCTTGACTCAGCTTGTTAAAAAACAAGCCGAGGTTGAGTAGTAAGTAGCTCGGCTCGGCTAAACTTAAAGCTAGTTCTATATGCTGAGTAAAGCACACCCTCTAGGAGGTGTTTGGCGCAAGGGATTAAGTGGTATTAGCTAAGATGGAATTTACAAAGCACCATGATGATTATTGGTGCAGGTGGAATGTCGGGAATTGTCGGGGATTGAAGTTCCTATGCCATGATGCTATGTGGGGCCGACCATGATATTTACAAGCAATCCACCCCGTCCATCCGTTTTGAGAGCTCATTTTAGGACATTCCACGAAAAAATGAGATGTTTCCAAATCTAAAATGGGCCACACAAGATGAAACCGTGGGGATTCAATGACCACCGTTGAAAAGTTTGTATAGGCCATAAAAGTTGCCTAGCAGGCTAAGTTTTTGTTGTTTTCACTTCATCCCAGTGATAATAACTGTGTCAATGGTTTGGATGGCATATGAACATCAAGGTGGAGCCTAGAAAAGTTTTAATGGTTCCTAATTATTCTCCCAAATTTCCCTCTCATGTGGCCCACTTGAGTTTTGGATCTGCCTCATTTTTTGTCGCAGGTACTAAAATGGGCATGTAAAACGGATGGACGGGGTGGATTTCTAGCAAACATTATGCTAGGCCCTACCTAGTATTTCAGTGCAAGACTTCATGCGTAAGGACTTTAGCAAGAAATTCACATCGCGGTTTATGGCAATCCCTCTCCTGACGTTTTTAACACCTCGCCATTCCAAACATGGGGTTGGATTATTTTCAAAACCCATCCCACCAAATCTAAGCTAATACCACTTAATCCCTTGCACCAAATACCCCCTTAGTGTCTTAAAGAACATGGGTCCCTCAAAATTAAAATTAGACTTAATCATGATTAGATCCCTGTACTCATTTCGAATCCTATTAGACTTAGGGCTCGCTTGGCATCTCTACTCTAATTCAATAGAGCTTTTTGAATAAGAGCTACTTCAATAAATATTTTTTTGTTCTAGCTCTGTTTTAAATAAGCTCGTTTGATAAATGTCTAAAAAAAAAACTTCTTATTTAAAATAAGCAGGTTTGATAAAATTTTCAAATAAGAGCTTTTTTTTTAAGAGTAGTTGACATTATTTTTAAAGATTACAACAAGCTTTAATATAAGAGCAATTCAAATGGTTGTTTTGGCAGACCGTCCATCATGTGGGGCCCAACATCATTCCTAATTGTTCTTTATGTGAGACCCTCAATGTCCACTACCCATCACCCATCACGTGGACTCCACATTTGATGTGTCCATAGTGTGGCACCTACCTTTGAAGTGGATTGTCCATCATGTGGGGCCCACTTTTGATATCCACCATTCATCATGTGAGGTGCACCTTCTATGTGGATCATCCATCATACGGTCCACTTTGGATATGGGCCATCCATCATGAGAGCCCTTGGATGTGGACCGTCCATTAGGTGGGGCCCACATGATGTGAACTGTCCATTATGAGGGGCCACACTTTTATGTGGGCCATCCATCATGTGAAGCCCATTCCATCCATTATGTCGGCCCCACCTTGATTTGGACCATTCATTGTGTGGGGCCCACCTTCATTGTGTGTCATTCATCATGTGGGCCCATCTTTGATATCAACTAACCATCATGTGGGCCCACCTTCAATGACCATCATCAATCATGTGGGTCCCACCTTTGACGTGGACTGTCCATCAAATGGGACCCACTTAATGTGCATGTTCCGTCATGTTGGGCCACACTTTTATGTGAGTCATCTAATCATGTGGGGCCCACCTATGATGTGAACCTTTCATTACATGGACCCACCTTGATGTGGGGCCCCACTTTAATATGAGTCATTCATCATGAGGGGCCCATCTTTGATGTCCACCACCCATCGTGTGGGTCCCACCTTTGTTGTGGACCACTATCATGTGGGGCCCACTTGATGCGGATAGTCCATCATGTGGGACCCACCTTTGATGTCCACCATCCATCATGTAGGTCCCACCTTGGCTGTGACTGTCCATCATGTGGTGCCCAACCTTTAATACGGGTCATTCATCATGTAGGCCCATCTTTAATGTCAACCTTCCATCATGTGGTCCCACATTCAATGTTCACCATCCATCACGTGGGTCCTACCTTTGATGTGGAACATCTATCATGTGGGTCCCATATTTGTTGTGGACCATCTAGCATGTGGGGCCCACTTGATGTGGATAGTCCATCATGTGGGACCCACCTTTGATGTCCACCATCCAACATACAAGTCCCACCTTTGCTATGGACTGCCCATCATGTGGGGCTCAACCTTCAATATGGGGTCATTCATCATGTGGGCCCACCTTTAATGTCAATCTTCCGTCATGTTATCCCACATTCAATGTCCACCATCCATTGTGTGGGTCTCACCTTTGATGTGGACCTATCATCAGGTAGGGCCTGCTTGATGTGGATCATTCATCATGCGGGGCCACTACTTTGAAGCAGGCCATCCATCATATGGGGCTCACCTTTGATGTGACCGTGCATTATGTAGGCCCACCTTTGAAATGGGTCATTCATCATGTGGGGCCCACCTATAGATCGTTCATCATGTGGGCCTTTCTTGAAGAAATTGTAAAGAGAAGAGAAGAGGGTAAGATGGGAATTACTTGAAAAGTTTAAGGGTAAACTTTGTTGGAAATCTGGTCAGTGGAAGCAACGAAGAAGATCAAACAATCATCACACAGCCACACAAGTAATCAACGCAAAAGCACACTGAATTTTACGTGGAAAACCCTTGTGGAAAAAAAACCACGGCATAAAGCAACACCTCCACTATGATAAAACAGATGATTACAGAGCTAGAAACTACCCGAGTAGATCCCTAAAGATGAACGACGCACTCAAAACCTTTCAATCCTCTCACCCCAAACCCTAATCTCGTATTAGGATTCCTTGGTATTACTTAGAATCACCCCTAACATGATTAGGAAACATATATATAAGAGGAAACTCAAAATTAGAAACTTATAGCGCGAATTCTACCAAGGCATAAAAAAACACCAAACCACCTTTCTACTCTTCAAATAAGCTCCTCATCAATTATAGTCGTCGCTTCTCATGTACCACTATGCCTTCAGTTAAGCCTTCGCCAATCCTAGAGAAATTACGCAGAACTTGAACTTCTCTGTAGGGACTACCTTGGTCAACATATTCGCCAGATTCACGCTAGTGTGAATTTTGTCCAGAGTCACATTTCCTTCCTCAAGCACCTGTCGAATAAAATGGTGACACACATCAATGTGTTTAGTACGTGAATGATAAACAGAATTTTTAACCAAATTTATAGCACTTGAGCTATCACAATTAACCGGCACGGCTTCCTACTAAAGTCCCAACTGATTTATCATCCCTTTCAACCAAACAGCTTCCTTGAAAGCTTCTGTCACTGCTGATATACTCAGCTTAATAGTGGAAAGAGCCACCACGGACTGAAGCTTATACATCCAACTAATCGCTCAACTTGCTAATACAAATGAGTACCCTGAAGTCGATCTCCTACTGTTCACACTACTTGCGTAGTCAGAATCGACGTAACCAACTTGTCCTTGGACTTTTCAAACGTCAAGACATAATCCTGCGTACCCCTGAATGTATCAAAGTAGCCATTTCACAGCTTCCTAATGTTGTTTGCCTGGGTTAGACATGAATCGGCTTACAACACCCATAGCATGTGAAATATCTGGTCTTGTACAGACCATGGCATACATTAAATTGCCCACAACACTTGAATAGGGCACATGAGACATGATATGCTTTTCTTTATCCGTTTTGGGACAATGTTCAAAAGAAAACTTGAAGTGAGCCACGTGGGGAACGCTAACCAGTTTGGACTTATCCATCTCGTACTTTTTCTATACCTTCTCAAGGTATTCTTTCTGAGATAACCATAACTTGCTCCTCTTCCCGTTTCTATGTATATCTATGCCAAGAACCCTCTTTGCAGCCCCCAGATCCTTCATCTCGAATGTCCCTGAAAGCTGAGTGTTCAAGACATGATATCAGACATGCTATGCCTGACAATAAACATGTCATCGACGTACAACACTAGAATGAGAAACTTCTCATCATTTGGTGTCTTGAAATAGACACAATGATTGTATTCGCTCCTGGTAAAGCCCTGACTCATAATGAAGGAATCAAATTTCTTGTACCATTGCCTAGGCGACAGTTTGAGACCGTACAATGATCTCTTCAACTTGCAAACCTTGTTCTCGGCCCTTTGCACTGTATAACATTCTGGTTGCACCATGTATATCTGTTCTTCCAATTCCCTATGTAGGAAAGCAATTTTCACATTCATCTGTTCCAGCTTGAGGTCGTATTGGGCAACCAGCACTAACATGAACCTGATAGATACTTCTTCACAACTGGCGCAAAAATCTCACTGAAGTCCACGCCTTCACGCTGAGCATAAGCTTTTGCCACCAACCTTGCCTTGTATCTATCCTGCTTCTTCCAAAAAATCCACTTACACTTTATCGCTTTTCAGGCCCACTGGAAGCTCCACAAGCTCCCAAGTCTCATTGTTTTACAAGGAGTCCATCTCGTCTTGCATTACCGTCTTCCACTTTTCAGCATCTACATCCTCTAGTGCTTCCTCAAAGTTAGATGGATTTCCCTGATTTGTAATGAGAGCAAATGCAACATTCGAGTCATCCCTATACCTTGCCGGATAACCTGCAATCCCTGGGTGGATCTAGTTCGCATAGGTGGCTGCTCCACCTGATGCTATACCTTTGTCTGCGCCTCAGTATCGGCCCATGTCTCATCTCTGTCCTCATGAGTATCGACCTGTTCTGTATTTCTGGTTCCTTTGTAGCATCCTTACGGAACAAAGAACCCTAATCAAACTTGACATCATGGCTCAGGGTAATCTTCCGTGTGATAGGGTCATATATTCAATATCCCTTCACACCATAACATAGCCCACAAAGATCCTTTTCTGGCCTTATGGTCTAGCTTATCTCTCTCAACTGATGGTACACTGAGAATAGACCTCACAATAAAAAACCCGCAGACTTAAGTAGTCTAGCGTACGACCACTCCACACTTCCTTAGGAATTTTACATTCAATTGCCATAGAGAGGTGACCGGTTTATCAAGTAACAAGTCGTGTTAACTGGCCTCAGTCCATAGCTCTTTGCCCAACCCAGCATTACTAATTACGGATCGAGCTCTCTCCAAGAGAGTTCGATTCATATGCTCTGCCACACCATTCTGCTCTGGCGTGTGGCGCACTATGTTATGCCTCACGATCCCCTCCTCTTTATAATACGTGTTAAATTCCCTGGAAGTGAACTCACATCATTATCGTTTATCAAAATTTTCAATTTCTGCCTTGACTGATTCTCCACCATCGCCTTCTAATACTTGAAGGTCATGAAGACATCGGATTTATTTTTCAGAAAATAAACCCAAACCTTTTTGCTATAGTCATCAATAAATGACACTGATCCACGATGATCCCTCAACAGAAATAACGGACGTACGGCCCCCATATATCGGAATAGACATAATCAAACACCATTTTACATACATGTTTTCCCCCTTTAAATGACAATCTAGACTGTTTCCCATATATGTAATGTTCGTATATACTAAAGTCTATAGATTTAAAGGAAGGAATCAAAGATCGTTCAGAGAGTACCTTTATGCCTCGCTCGCTCATGTGGTCTAAGCATGCATGCCACATACGTGCAGACGTGGAATTCGCTACAGTCGGTGCAGCTCCACCTACTGAAGTGCTCCCAATCAGTATGTAAATGTTCCCATGCCTCTGTCCCTTCATAATTACAAGGGCCCCCCTTTAAAACTTTGCAGAATCGGTCAAAACCGGTGAACTTGCACCCCAATGCTTCGAGTGCACCAAGGGAGATCAGATTCTTCCTCAACTTAGGAACGTGCCTCACTTCCGTCAAGGTCCGTTCGATCCTATCGAACATCTTGATGCGCACAGTATCAATTCCCACAACCTTGTAGGTGGAGTTATTGCTTAGAAATACCGAGCTTCCCTCATACTCTCTGTAGGAAGTAAAGACGCTCCTGTTTGGGCACATGTGATACGAAGCCTCGGAGTCCATGATCCACTCATCGCAGAGAGATCCAATCTTTGACACCATCAAGACCTTGCACACATCACTACTACCTTCCTCGCTTCAGTGGTTTGGCTTCCCTAGAAGAATCACCTTACTTTTCCTTCTTATATTTAGGACTCTTGCAGTCCTTCTTTATATGCCCAACTTATCAACATCCCCAACACTTCAACTTGCCTTTGCCTTTACCCTTGCCTTTTGATTTGGATTGAGAACGCGACGATCCTTCACCTCACTCAAAATTTCTTCATCTCATAAACAATGTTTCGGAGGAGGAATTAGTATCACTGCTTTTCTGTCTCATGGCCTTCGATTGAAGGGCTGAGACAACGATCTCGACACTAATAGTGTCCCTACTTGTGCACAATGAGTCCCTAAGTGGCTCATATGAATTAGGAGGTGAGTTCAACAAGATCAAGGCTTGATACTCGTCCTTCATCTGCTCACCAAAATCGAGCAACTTGCAAATCAGTTTGTTGAACGTGCTAATGTAGTCCTCTACATATGTCCCCTTCGCCATCTTCAAAGTGAAGAGTTGCATCATTAAATACATGCGATTTTCTAGAGACTTCTTTGCATAGATGGTCTATAACTTTGTCCATGTCTTTACAGTGCTCTTCTCCTTCATGATGTTATAGAGGACGTCATAAAACAAGCATAATTGGATTGAGGCCATTGCCTTCTCATCCATCTTCATCCACTCATCATCTTTCATCTCGGCAGGTCGCTTTCCAAAGGTGTTCACGACCCCTTGCTGAGTTAGGACGGTACGTATCTTTACCTTCCATAACTTAAAGTTGTATTTGCCCGAGAACTTCTCAACGTCGAACTTCATACTTGAAGCCATGTGATCGTTTCAGAAAACTTCTTCTTCAACCCTCCAACGATCGCTCTGATACCACTTGTTGGAAATCCGGTCAGCGGAACCAACGAAGAAGATCAAACAATCACCACATAGCCACACAAGTAATCAACGCAAAAGCACATGAACTTTACAGTGGAAAACGCTTGCGCGAAAAATACCACAGCACAAAGCGACACCTCCACTATGATAAAAAAAATGATTACGAGCTAGAACTACTCGAGTAGATCCTAAAGATGAACAATGCACTCAAAACCTCTCAATCCTCTCACCCAAACCCTAATCTCGTATTAGGACTCCTTGGTATTACTTAAAATCACCCCTAACATGATTAGGAAACATATATATAAGAGGAAACCCAGAATTAGAAACTTGTAGCGCGAAACCGCGCAACACAATAAAATCCCGCAAACCGCAGACCGGTTGGACGATCGGTCGTGAACTGTCCAGAGAGTTAGCTTGCTTGCTACCTCAACTCAGACTTGTCTGACGACTAGTCTGAGCCTCCAATGACTGGTCTGACGATCGGTCTTAAAATGGCGAAAAACATCTAGAGAGTATGGGCTTTAAACTACACCATGCTGTCCATTGGCCGACTGGTCGGACGACCGGTCGATGGACTCTGTCTTTGCATATTTGAGGCCTTCATAACAAACTTGTCCAAAAATTAGTCCAAAATGTCTACCTGCTTAAGCCAAATAACTCTGTTTCAAAAAGTAACCCTTCCCCAACTTATGAAATCGAAGCTTATTTGCTACTTTCTAAAAAAGAAGCACTTCATTAGACTTTTACCAAATGGCCTAAAAGCTTATTTTTTTAGAAATAAGCCAATAAACTCTTATTTGTAGAGATGCCAAACACCCCCTTAATCTCAATTATGTAGAATCACCTCCTAAATCATGCTTAAAATTGAGATTAGACTTAATCTTGATTAAGTAGATCCCATACAAAAAGTTAAAGGAAGCTTCTTCTTAAGAGAGAGAGAGAGAGAGAGAGAGGAAGAGGAACACCAAGTAATTTAATAACTTACTAAAAAGTGAATATCAAAGTTGCTTTTATAAAAAGTACAAAATTATTGAGCCTATGAATTAAAAAAAGCAACAACCAAACACCCCTTTGGCATTTTTTATGGTTTCTTTTTTTCATCACCATCAACGCCGAGGGGAGGGATTGGATAGTCAGTGGAATTTGTACCACATCACACGCTGGCAGACCCTTAAAAGAAATTCTAGAAAGAATAATTTAGGATGTGAACTAGAAGGAATACTTTAGGATTTAAAAAAAGAAATTCTAGAAGGAGTGATTTTGGATGTAGGATTAAGTGGTCCTGAATTGCATTGATGAAATAGCATTTGGAATCGATGGGAAATGTTGAATTAATTTTGATATTTGACTTTTCAGTACCAGTAGGATTTATGATGGATTTCAAATTCTACTACATTTTTTGTATATCCACTCCGTCCATCCGTTTCTCTGGACCAATTTAGGACGTGGTCTAAAAAAAATAAGCAGATCCAAATCTCAGGTGGACTACACCACAGGAACAGTGATGATTGAGTGCCTAGCCATTAAAAATATCAAAGGCCCAATTGTACGGTTTTCTTAATGTTTATTTTCCATCCAACCCTTTGATAATGTCAAGAAGAACTGGATGAAAGGAAAATATAAAGATCAGATTGATCCAAAACTTTTATGGCCCACAAAAAGTTTTTAATAGCCTTTCATCACTGTTTCTAGTGGTATGGTCCACCTTAGATTAGGATATTCTTAATATTTGGGTTCGCGTACTAAAATGAGATGGAAAAACAGATGGACGGAGTGGATATACAGAAAGTACATCAAGATGGCCCCACACAGTTAAGGCAACACCCACTGAGGGATGATCCAAAGACCTGAGCACTGGCCACAAATGGACGGTGTATGTACATTTAACTGTCCACTTTGAGAATTGTCCGTTAAGATCTTCCAATAAATCTAATTTTGTGACTCTGCCCCATCTCGCTGGTCTGGGCAGGTTACCTTGATTTTGAATTTTTTGCCACGTGTAAAGAATCCATTCGCCCGCTTATGGGTGTTCGTAGTCTGCCGGAGTATCAATGTTTGATATTTCTTTTTAGAACATGTCGCGATGTTTTCGGTAAGGAGAAATATCGATAAATTGAAAATACCGCACCGTTCGTCACGTATGCTAGTGGAGCAGGAGCTCCACGCAATTACCTACCCTAGGCTTTCATAAACAGGAATGCTAATATACACGCGGCTGTATGTAACATCCATGCAAATTCCTACTCACAGTGCACGTAGAAAAGTTATGGTGATCATCGGGACCGTTCATAAAATTAAAATGGTCCAAATAAAAAGATAGAAAATCGATTGAGAAAATCTGACCGTCTATTTATTGTGAGTCTGAATTTTTTTTTCTGATCGTTTCTTTTAGTGGACACTTTTCAGATGGATAGAGCATCCAATTCACATGATTTTGGATTGTGATTAACCTTCCTGATTTCTTATCAGTACAGACGGTTTGGATTATGAGATATATTTCCACGTGTACGATGTAGAGGGTACTACATAGAACTTCAATGCAGAGATATGCATCGTGTCATTCCTAGTTAATTTAATAATTAATAATAAAACAAAGCACAAAAGGAACTTTCTTAATAGACGATAACTTTGAAAATATCGCAGAATCTGATGGACGATACGCATCTACTGAGCTATTATACACGTGGCATCAAAGCAATTTAAATTGTACGGGCCAAGATATGTGTCCCAATGACATTAATTTGATTTTCAGCCGTCGGATTATTGGATATACCTTGACTGAAATGAAAAATTGACCCATTGATCCAGAGCCGTTCATCATGTTGGATGACAGGGGATGTGCCTTGGTCATCAGGTGAGGCCCACCTGGAGCATTCCTAACCAAAACAACAGGGAGATCCACTCATCAAGTGAGATAAACGGGTATGATAGAAATGAATGGTTAGGATAGAACTTAGGGCTGTAAATGGGTCAGTGGACCCGATGGGGTACCCAGACCCAACCCATTTAAACCCGACCCAGACCCAACCCATTTGTTAAATGGTACGGGTCTGGGTCCAAGAATAGACCCATTTGTTAAACGGGTTTGGGTCTTGTTTCCTTTATATTAGGCTCGACCCGACCTGACCCAAACCCATTTAGTAAGTGGGTGGGTTTAGTCTATGTTACAATGGACCCGTCCAGCCCAGAGCCGTCCAGACTCGGTTTTAAGCCTTGTAAAATGCTTGCATACTTGATCCAGACCCGGACTCATTAGACCCGGCCCATTTATAAATGGGTCTGGGTGGATCTCCCTCTACCAAACCCGGACCTATTTATAAATGGGTCTGATGGGCTGACTCAGACCCGACCCGGACTCGCCCATTTAGTAAAAGGGTCTGAATCTAAAATTTGGACCCAGACCCGTTTAGTAAATGGGCGGGTCTGGCTAAACCCGCCTCAAACCCGACCATTTACAGCCCTAATAGAACTACCAAATGAAGCATTGGTTAATGTCGACCGATAGGATCTTTCAATCTGTTAGGTCTCTGTGTCATGATTCATCGTTTGGATTGCACCATTCAACGGTCCAGATCAACTACCCTTGGCCCCACTTATACAAAATCAAGGCTCGAGTATGCTATACTATCCTCGGGCCCAGGATCCCATAAATCCCCAGAGTCCTGACCATCCATGTCGCTCAAGTGGGCCTCATTACTTATCTATCTGACCATTCCAACAGGAGGTGCTCTTTGGGATGAAATTACAAAAATGCCTTTATTTATTTATTTATTTTTTTAAAACTAAAACTCAAGACATGTGGGGCTCACGTGGTGCGTGTATAACATCCAATCCTTTAAACATATGCATCACCCCATGATGACAACACAAACAAAAATTCAGGCCAATCCGATCATCAGATTGGCTACACTTGAATTGAAATATTTTTAACGGTATATATTAGTTTTTATGGAGTGGCCCATATTACGATTGGATCTGCACTATTTTAGATTTGTCTATTAATAATGTTGATATGAATCTTTTGGATGGGTTGGATGTGAAACACATATTATGTGGGCCCCACAACTTTCCACCGTCTACTTTATTGTAAAGCACTGCCGGGAATATCGGCTGCTGTAGGTACTGTTTGAGAAAGTTCAATTCCTTCAGGATTGTGGGGGTAAAAATCCCTAATATATTTAGTAATCAAATCTTCGGACCCGGATTTCTTTGGTCCTGCATTGGGAACCTAGGTGGGGCCCACTGTGATATTTGTAATTAATCTATCTCGTCCATCCGTTTCTTGAGATCATTTTAGGACGTACGAACAAAAATCATCCGGATCCAAAACTCAAGTGGGCCGAAAACGTGAGGATTGAACTTCCACAGTTGAAATATTCGTAGGGCCACAGAAGCTAATATTTGTTTTTTTCAGTTCATCTCACTAGGAATGACATTATGAACGGTATGGATGGAATATAAGCATCACTGTGGACTCAGGGATGTTTCAACGGTAGGAATTTTCCTACCCACATTTTACTTTAGTGTGGCCAAATTGAGTCTTGGATCCGGATCATTTTTGATCTCACGTCCTAAAATGAGCTCATAAAAACAGATGGACGGGTTGGATTTCTCACAAACATCACTGTGGACCCCACCTATGTTCCCAGTCAGGAACTTCCTGCGAAATGCTATCCCAAGAAACCCACGTCTCAAATCTTCCACCTTTATTCCAATCCCAACTTTTTTTTATTAGCCGTCTGTTTGTTGGGATCAAAGGGTTGGACCCATCCAATGTATTTATTTTTGAGATATCCACTCATCCAAATGGGATCCATCATACCAACGGTGCGGATTACCGAACAGTGACTTCATCTGTACATACTCGCGCATCATCAGCACACAACAGGATACGATACAAACAGTGTTCTGTTCTTCCATATCCGCACTTGGGTCCCACTATCCGTTGATCCTGACGGTTGATTTCATCAATTTTTTTGTTTTCTACACCAAACCCGGTCTATAAAATCGCATTCAGGCCAAACCACGTCTCTTCATTCACTTCTTCTTTGACAGAGGGAGTGAAACGTTGATTTCTCTCTCAGTTGCTGTTGATATCCTTCTCTCTTTCTGTTGTTGGGTTCTCTTCAAAACATTAAAATGTCTCTGCTTACAGATCTTATCAACTTGAATCTCTCTGATTCCACTGAAAAAATCATTGCCGAATATATATGGTTTGTATTTTTGTTCTCCTTTTTATTGTTTTTCCAATGTCTCATTTTCTATTTTTTTAAAATATTTTTTTATTAATATTTGTTCTTGAATAGGATTGGAGGGTCTGGTATGGACCTAAGAAGCAAAGCAAGGGTATTTTTTTTTTTTTTTTTGAATTGGGTTTTTTGATTTTGGATTGATTTATTGGATTTTGATTGGTTTTGGTTATTGGGTATTTTCATTTTCTGATTTTTTTAAAATTCTTTTTGGGTTTTCTCGACCGGAACAGACGCTTCCGGGGCCGGTTGAAGATCCTCAGAAGCTTCCCAAGTGGAATTACGACGGTTCCAGCACTGGTCAAGCTCCTGGAAAAGACAGTGAAGTGATTTTATAGTAAGTTTTATTTTATTTTATTTTGATTTTGATAAATTTTGCATTTTTAATGATTATTTTTACTTATTATTATTATTATTTTTTTTTGACGAACAGTCCTCAGGCCATTTTCAAGGACCCATTTAGGAGAGGCAACAATATCCTCGTAAATTTTTTTTCCTTTTTTTTTTTTCAAAAATTAAATAATTATAATAATATAATACTATTTTAATTATTTATTATATGGGGTTTTTAGGTGATGTGTGATGCTTACACACCTGCTGGAGAGCCGATTCCAACGAACAAACGACACAATGCCGCGAAGATTTTCAGCCATCCTGATGTTCTTGCTGAGGTGCCATGGTAATGTTCCTTCTATATTTAATTTTCTTTGATTCCCTTATTTTATTTTATATTATTTTTTTGAATCATATTGTATCACTGAAGCAAGGCCATTCTATCATTTACAAGAATGCTTATTGTTGTCATGTAGATTGCTTATGGTTGTTTATCTTTGTTGTTTGAGGAATGATAACAAACCATCACCATCATGACTTTTGTACACTTGGTGCAATCGCGGGGCTGAATCATAGTGGATCATGGAAGCAAGGCCATTTTATCACTTACAAAACCTTGCTTGTTATGGTTGTCGTCATTGTTGTTCAAGTAATGTTCACATACAATTGTGGAATGCAAAGTTCATCCCCTCTATTGTAAAAGGTGGGCCCTATCTTGAAGATCGTGATCGGCCGATCTCCTCTGCAAGGGGCCAATCCCAACGAATCAATGAATGGTCCACAATCTGATCCTGGGTACAAGTGCAGCCCACTTGATGAGTGGATCAGCGTGGTTTCTACACCGAGTGATGAAGATGGGCCCACCCCTTTCTGTGGACTGGATGTATGTGATTGTAGGTGTTATTGTTGTTATGATTATTGAGTGTCACTAATACACCCACGCCCATTGATGCACACTCCCTTCTTTTCTACCATAGATCACATACAGGCAAGGTACCACAGCTTGTAGTACTGTACAATCATTCCCACTAATATCCCACAAGTGTAGTACTTCAGTACCATGGAATCAATAGGTCCTACCAGGAAGATCACCTAAGGCAAATCTGGATGTTCTACTCATCTGGTGGGCCACACCGTTGGAATCAATGGACAACTGATGTCTGACTCAACATACAGGTGCAGCCTGCGTATTCAGCCGGTCAGCCTGATTTGCGAGAAGGGCCATCTTCATCATGGGGCCTACCATTTTCATATATGGATGCCCTAAATGAGAGATTGTGCAGTGCCATAAGTTATGGCACTGTTACCTGTATGTGATCAGTTCTCTTAGATTAGCCCCAAGAGAAGTGAAAAGGGGGAGCTTGTGCATAAAAAGATGGGGTGTAAATATCATTTCCCTTCTGTTTACCGTGTTTGTTATCTTCTCTATATTCGGCTTTTATCAAATGAACTGATTCTCTATGTTTGGAAATCAGGTATGGAATAGAGCAAGAATATACCCTTTTGCAGAAAGATGTTAGATGGCCCATTGGATGGCCTTTGGGAGGTTTCCCTGGTCCTCAGGTACACCATAACCTTTCATGCCTTTAACCATATGGATTTCAATTTCCTTGAATATTTTCTATATGTTATTTAGTTATCTTTGCTATGCTCTTTCTTTTTATGGGAATTATCTCTTCCTGAAGTCTCCTATCTCTTGATATGTTGACTCGTTGTTTGAAAACTTGGTGAGTCAACCAGGGACCTGGATGAATTAACTCGGATCCGTAAAAAAACTGGCCAATTCATGATATGGATCATTCATGTACAAAACTTGCCGCGAGTTTTAGTCAACTCAGCCAAGTTTTATGTTGAGTCAGCTGAGCCAGCTAGTCATAAAAACTCGGTCTCAGTTGATCCTTTGTGAAAAGTTGCTAAATCAACAACATTACTTGACGTTAATGGACTGGTTTTTTTCCCCCTTCTTAGTAATGTTTTGGAAATTTACTTTTAATAGCAATTCATTATCAATTAATATACTAGCTTTGATCCTACTCCTTTTTATTTTCAAATTTTATAATAATGTATACTATTAAATATGAATTAGTATTTTGAATACATGAATATCAAATGATATGCTATTTGTAATTCTATCTTCTTCTTCTTTTTTATTTATTTTTATTTAGAATAAATATACGAGCAACCTGGTCAAATTTTATGAGACTCGGCCGAGTTATTGGGTTGAATCGTCTGAGTATTGACCCATTGGTTGACTGAGCTGAGTTTGAATTCCTGGTTGTCAAACTTTTGTGCTGACTAACAGACCCAATACTTGGTTAGTTTTGGTATGGGTGGGACACCTTTTTTGGTGATCAAGGTTGTTCATTTGGTGGGTGATGCTTGCGGTAAATGATACCCCAGTTGGACAATTCTGGCCACCTGATCATTGACCTTCAAATTCTTGGTTAAAAAATAAGAAATTGCCCATCAAATTCTTGGTTAAAAAATAAGAAATTGCCCATCAAATTCTTGGTTAAAAAATAAGAAATTGCCCATCCACAGTGGGGTCCACCAGGTGGATGATCAGGGTCACTGAAAGCTGGGCCCGTGCTAAAACTCTGCTTGTTTGTATATCATTATGTGGTCACCTCTTTTTACTGATCGTCCTTTTCACTTCCTATCTTTGTTCCTTGGAAATGGTCATCCCTAACAAGACATGATTTTTCTTTTTCGTGGATAGTTGATTAATCTATTGCAATTATGTGAATTTTGGTCAGGGCCCATACTACTGTGGTGCTGGTGCTGACAAAGCATTCGGCCGCGACATCGTTGATTCACACTACAAGGCTTGTCTTTACGCAGGCATCAACATCAGCGGCATAAATGGAGAAGTCATGCCAGGACAGGTGAGAATCCATTTCACCCATCATTTTCGTTAACAGATTCGGTCTGCTTGCATCTCTTCATTATTTGAAGCAGTTCTTGAACTTTGCTTCTCATGCACAGTGGGAATTCCAAGTCGGCCCTGCTGTTGGTATCTCTGCCGGTGATGAACTATGGGTCGCTCGCTACATTCTTGAGGTAAATAGCAGATGCCCGACAACCTGATGCTTTTACTATCTAAATATGAGATCCAGTGTGTGGAAGTCCCATTCCCGTTGATCATATGGTTTGGGACCCACACAGTTCATGGGGCAGTCCCATTGTTTCAGGCTTTGGTCCTGTGCATGATTTTTCTTTTTTCTTATTTTTCTTTTGTTATTTAAAGCAATTTATCAAGCTTAACTGGATTTAAAATAAAAAAAGATTCAAAACGGTTGTCTGTGGCGGTTGTGGAGTGTTGTGGACTGGATTTAAAATAAAAAAGATTCCTATAACCTGTGATGGGAGTCCTACTATATGTATGATTCCTATAAGATGCAATGTTGCTTGTGTGGAATTTTTAAAAGAATCATAGTATATGTATGATTACTATGTTCTCTTTGCTATGTAAACAGAGGATCACAGTCCATGGCTGTTGTGGAGATCTTAATGTCGATATATAGGGCTGAAATGGGGAATAACATGGAATGTTTTTGCTTATTTTAAAAGAATCCAATTATATATATGATTCTACATTTTGTAAAACTAGTCGTAATAGCGTTCTCTTTGCTGTGTAAACAGAGGATTACTGAGATTGCTGGAGTTGTTCTCTCATTTGACCCGAAGCCTATCCAGGTAATTTTTTTTTTATTATTTTTTTTTATACTGCCACCTTCTTGTTCTCATTGTTTACAACTCATTGTGGTTTTCTTTGTATTTTGATTCCATTCATATTTTGTTTGGTGTCACCAGGGAGATTGGAATGGAGCTGGTGCCCACACGAATTACAGGTAATTTACTCGTTTTGTGTGGAATGAGAAGAGGATTCTGTTCGTTTGATATTTCTTGGTGGCAATATGAAGAGTTTTTTTTTTTTTTTTTTTTAAAGTCTATTTATGATCGCCAATATCAATGAAATCTCTATATTTTTGGAGTCATCATGAGATCTTCGGTCGAGAAAATGTAATGTGTTATCCTCAGTTTGTACAAGTAGTGCCTGTAGTTTGATGATCCAATTCCAGACCTTTGTTTTGATGGACTTAACCATGGATGGAGGATAGTCCCAAAAACTTATAGATTTGAGGATCATAGCCACATCTAATCGTTGGCCTTTTTCTCCACTGAATGTGGGATAATTTTCCTGTCTGTTTGCAGGTCCACAGATCGAAGGGGTTAGGATTATTTTATTGGGTGGATTTTTGGGCATTGGTTATCTTCCATCCATAATGTGGCCTATCAGATCAATTGTCAACTAAAATCCATGGGCCCCACATGTACCTACCAAGGGCCGCCCACAAATACCATCCTGGATCACATACTTCTTTTCAACTGATTTGGAATGGCTCCTTCTTTTTTTTATTTTTTATTTTTTGGAATTTTGGGTTTTCAGCACCAAGTTGATGAGAGAAGATGGCGGTTATGAAGTTATCAAGAAGGCGATTGAAAAGCTTGGGCTGAGGCACAAGGAACACATTGCTGCCTATGGTGAAGGCAACGAACGGCGCCTCACTGGACGACATGAGACTGCCGATATCAATACTTTCTTATGGGTAGGCCTTCCGCTTCATTCCATCCAAAACATGTTCCAAATACCAATGTCTGGAAATGTATGTTCATTTTCCATTTTGCTTATTGTGATTTGTGCACAGGGAGTTGCTAACCGTGGTGCTTCCATTCGAGTTGGTCGAGACACAGAGAAAGCTGGCAAAGGTGAGGATTGTTTTAAGCTTTATACATCATCTCCTTTTTTTTTTTTTTTTTTTTTTCTGCCATTTGGGTTTGTTTTCCAATTTCTGCCAATTTCTGTTTCTCAATCAGACGATCTTAACCATCTGATTTTGGATGGCTGATTAGTTTCTTTTGAACTGTCTTTTCTATTTCTGAATTGGACAATCTTAACCATCACATATCATCTGTGGTCCATTTATGGCCAACAATCGAATAATTATGATCTTTGGGATATATTCCATCGAAACGGCACCATCATTTGTATTGCTTTCCCTCACCATGGATGGTCCATAAATTGAAAAATTGTCAAATTGGAAGATTGTAGCCACTGAATCTTTGGTCTATGTTGTTTTGCTGTATTTTCCTCCTTGACAGTCCATTCCCTTAAAACAATTGAAGGGTCATGAGAAAATCTTCCATTTGGGTCAATGATTTGGATGGCCTGGATTTGATATTACATGTACACATGTGCACCGCAGATGAGTTGCTGCCATCTAAGAAATGGTGGAAAGCTCACATCGCAGTGTAGACCCTTGTTTATCTATCAAATTCAATTCATCAATCGGCCTAAAACGATTCGGCCTTCTGATGAAGGGGGGCTAAACGGGTTATGATCATCTTGCAGGCTATTTCGAGGACAGGAGGCCCGCCTCGAACATGGATCCCTATGTGGTCACTTCTATGATTGCAGAAACAACAATCCTGTGGAAGCCAACATAAGTTAAACATGGGCAGATCGGCTGCATCAGCATTCTTCATGGGGTCTTCTTCTCTACTGGTGTTGGGGTTGCTGTATTTCCATTGGTTGAGATCTTCTAATTGCATTTAGGATCTCTAATCATCTCCCTTCTCATTGAAAAATTGCATGTGGTGCATGTAGTGTGTTTTTACTAGTCTTCCTTTTCCTTTTGGTTTTTGAGGTGTAGAGAGGCAGGTGAGAGAATGCCTCATGTTGAATAACACATTAGCAACAACTAATAAAGTGAAAGACCCCTTTTCTTTTATGGAAAAAATTCGTTGCTGAATCTTCATCACTGTCTGATCTGGGGCCCACCTCGTCTTTATGGATGAATAAGATTAAGTGGAAAGAAAGAGCTCTTTCATGTCTGAAAGAGTATGATTTTTGGAAATTCCAGAAGCTGTGGTTGGCCCAAACCACATTCTTGAGCCAAACACGAGCCTCTGTATTGTACGTTTGATGCACTTTTACATACTCCATCTCATCCTCCGTTTGATGAAATAGGCACTAAAAAGACGACTTGACGAAAACCTCTGTCGAGTCCAAAAAAGCAGGTGTGGAAACCCCTTTTGCGGAAGTGCATCCAAGTGGGTCTTATGTGTGTTATATTGTAAAGATGGGTGGTTTGGATGTTGGTGACTTCTATTCGGAGTGGTAAAGCGAGCCACGTAGATTAATTGACATGCGAGTTACGAGGTCCTTTCTATTTGGCAAGTACAAATGGATTATTCTTTTTCATAGATAGAGAAAAAAAGATTTTTTTTTTTTTATATGCTCCCATTGGAATTGGAAGTTCTAGACCAAGCGGATGGTGTACCACCATAATGAAATTGCCTTTGATTTTTTGCATTTCAATAGGATTTCTATTGGCTTCGTTGGAAGGCTTGCATATAGTTTGTTGCGTCAGCTCTGCCGTATGTTGAGGCACTTCTTCGATGGTCCCCATTCGCCCGGCCTGCCGGCCGACGCCTAGTTCTCACTCATAGGTGCTGGTAGCTTGCTTTCAAGCCATTGCCTTATATATGAGTTGTGGCAATGAGGTAGGCTTGAAGGAGCCTTGAGCACTTGTACGTCAAGTAGAGGGCTCTGGACAATGAGTGGGAGGGAGATTGACCCAACAAACGGTCGACTAAGCTACGAGGCTCTTCAGTTGTTAGCAATCTTTTGAAATACTACCTCTCTGGTAAGATCGAGGCCCCAATCTAAAGGAAGGGCAAGTTGCTTGATTCGTTTGAATCCAATTTGTGGGATGGTGGAAAGCCAAACAAAGCAGTTAGGTCATTGAATCGGTCAGCTGTCCGGTCGGTATCCAAATCTCCTGTTTGTTGATAAGCATAGTAAAGAGGGGAGACCACTAGACGTTGTTGGGCAATCACACACAATGTTACAAGACTAGCTTTGAAATGGGGTCCACTAAAAAAAAAAAAAACAAAACTGCTTACCAAAACAATATCCAACCCAAAATCATCTGCTTATCTAATCTTTTTGATTTTTTAATTTTTTTTAAACATATACTCACACATCCTGAAATCCACCACACATTATAGGCACTCGATCCATGATCTGTGTTGAAACAGTGTCTGTCTACCACCGAGCCATGAGCCAGACTCGGCTTATCCAATTACAATTACTAGAGGTCATTTTCATAACTTGCCTAACTGATTATGTTTTAATATTTTAGTTGTAGTTAGAGCTGGGCACAAACCAAGCCAGCTCGAAAGCTTGGCTCAGATTGGTTTGAAAAATCTCGACTTGGATTAGTTCGAATGAAAGTTCAAATCAAACCAAGCCTCAGAGTCGAGCTTGTTAGAAAAAACAAACCAAGCTCAAACTAGGGCAGTACCGGCTCGGCTCGATTTGATTAAGCTTGGTTTGATTGGGCTGATAGATTGTAAGCATATTGTTTCCTGTGTCATCCACTTGAGCTTTGGATATGATTTCATTTTGGGATCATGTGTGGATAATACATATACATGATGACATGCATAATACATAATATATATATATATATATATATATATATATATATATATATATATATATATATATATATATATATATATATATATATATATATGAATGCACACTGTTTCCTTGCACTTGTAAAATTATGATGTGTACTTTTGTTTGGACAATACTCTTACATGTCTATTTTGAAGTTGCACTCCTTTGGAGGATGTTAAACATCATATAGTAAGATACATTTGTACTTTTTTTTTTTTTTTCTAATTTTTTAATTCTTTAATAAAAAAAGAGCCACACCTGTTTGAACTCAGCCTGGCCTGATTCAAAATTTTCGACCAAATCAATCCCGGCTCACACCAAATTTTCTGGAGCAAACTAAACTCAAGCTGCATGGGTCGGCTGAAACCTAAACCAAGCCGATCCACAAACTAAGGTGGCACAAAAACAAGCCAAACCAAACTAGGCTAACTGGGCTTGTCCCGGTTTGCTGCCCACCTCTAGTCGTAGTGCTCCTAGTTGCATTGGTTCACCTAGACAGTCCAATCCATAGACCTGACCGTTTATTATATCTAGAACACATTTCATGTGTTCTCGTGATCCAATCCATCCTTGATTTGGCCTTATTTATTTATTTTTTATAGCCATCCATTTTCGAAGCCATGGACGCAATGGTTATGATTACCTAATAAAAGTGATTCTTTACTATCATAAGCACTCCTTGATGAACCACAAAAATACTGATCAAATTTATGAGTGGACCTATTTTTGTGTAAATGATCTTGACCGTCCATATCAAAGGCCATGGAGAAAATGGTTAACATTTGTCAAATTAGTGTGATGTTTGCATGCTGGTCCATGAAATGCACGTTGGACCTCATGAACAGTCTAGATTGATAGATTGGACTATGTAAGTGTTTTAATGCAAGTTATAGTGCTCTTAAGTGCACCCGAACATTTATCTACTGTGAAAGTATTATTTTTAAACTTTTAGGTATTTTGTTAATTTTATTAAATATTTAACTTTTTTGAAATATTTTAAGTAGATATTAGTTGGACATCAGATTATCTAATTATCTGATTTTGGATAATATCCATATTCAACTACTTTTTTAAATAATGAAAATATCTTATCACATTCTGCGACAGACGGTCCTGTCAGGGGCTCTGTGGGGCCCACCGTGATGTATGTGTTTTATCCATGCTGTTCATCCATTTTTATAAATCATTTTACATGATGAGCCTAAAGATGAGGCAAATCCAATGGTCAAGTGAAACATAGTGCAGGAAACACAGGGGATTGAATCCCTACCGCTGAAAACCTCTTGGGGAGCCAGAGAAGGTTTGAATCAAGCTGATATTTATGTTTTCCCTTCATCCAGGTCTATGTGACCTTATGAACAGGTTGGATGGAAAATAAACATCACGGTGAGCCCTAGGAAGGTTTCAATGGTGGGGTCATTGTCACTAGTGCTTCCTGTAGTGTGGTCTACTCAAGCCTTTGATCCAACTCATTTTTGGGCTGAGGCCCTAAAATGATGTTTCAAAATGGATGGACGGCTTGGATGAAACGCATATATCACATTGGCCCCACAGAGCCCCTGACTGGACCGTCTTCTCTTGATTTAGTGATGATCTTGAATTTTGAATCTTAGCCGTTAAACATTCATCTTCATGCATGAAATGTTTCTTACCATGGCCCGCAATCACCACTGTTTTCCTGTGGTGTGGTCCACCTTGAGATTTAAATCTGCCTCATGTTTGGGGGGCATGAAATGGATGGACGGAAAGGGGAAAAAACATACATCATGGTGGGGCCCACAGCACCACTGAGTACCGTGATCTAGTTGGAAACCGAAATGGCCCAGTACCGTGCTATGGTACAGCAATGCCATTTTGAATTAAAAGGAAAAAAAAAAAGAATAAGAATAGCGATATATTAAAATCTGAGAAAAGCGACAGTGCTTGCATAGCACTATTTTTTAAGTTATGGAATATGTGTCTTAGGGCCCACAGTGAATATGTGTCTTATCGACACCGTCCATCTGTTTTTCCACCTAAGTTTAGGGCATGAGCCTAAAAATGAAGTAGATAAAACATTCAAGTAGGCCACACCACAGGAAACATAACGCCCACCATTAAAAATTTCTGGAGATCATAAAAGTTTTAGATCAAACTGATATTTGTGTTTTCCCTTCATCCAGGTCTGTGTGACCTTATCAACAGGCTGGATGAGAAATAAACATTAGTGTGGGCCCTAAGGTCTCAACCATGGGGTCATTAGCCCATTGTTTCCCATGGTGTGGTCCACTTGAGATTCGGATCTACTTTATTATTTGGGTTTATGGTCTAACATGTGGCAAAACATATGGGCCCCACAGCACTAGGTGGTGTTGGATCACCACCCAATCTGCTTCCATCAGGTATCGGGCTCCTTTTTTAATTTGAGGTTTATGGCATACAGGGATTTCCTTTATGCTGCCTGTATCCTGAAACAGAGGATTCACACCCTACATTTACTGCACCACATCACTCTAGGATACAGGCATCAATTTAAAACTTAGGTGGCCTCAACACCTGAAAACTCTTAGATAGTCTTGCACTGATGAAAATTTCCTGTGTGTGTACACTCGTGTGGGCACGTACAATATGTATCTGACCCTTTTCATCCATGTTTCTCACCTTTTGTTCTCTCCCTGAAGGTTGTGCTAGCCATATCCTTGTTGGGAAATATTGACACTATGATGCAGGGAAATACTTGTTGATGTCACACCCACACCTTTGGGACAGTGGTAGACAGAGTGAAGATAACATCTCCTCAACAACACTGAGGTCAGGGTGTCGAATCCCAATGTGGGGTGGCTAGCATTGGAGGGTGACTAACAGTGTGGGTGTGTGTAATAACAGTGGGATGTGTGTACTAACTAAAAAAAAAAAAAGAAGAAGTTTCAAAAGGTTCTTACATGTCTTTTCGAAGTTACACTTCGTTTAGAGGATGTTAAACATTATATGGTTAGATACTTTTTTTTTTTTTTTTTTTTTTTTGCATCATTTCTAACTTTTTTAATTTTTTTCTATTTAAACAAAAAATTAAAAAAGAGGCGCCACCTATTTGAACTTGGTTCAGCCCAATTTGAAATTTTTGACCAGCATGAGTTGGCCCGAAACTCAAACTAGGTCCATCCACAAACTGAAGTGGCACAAAAAGGAGCCAAACCTAAACTAGGGCTAACTCCGCCCGGCTTGAATTATTGCCTACCTTAATTCGACATCACAAACCCAGACTGTGGTTATACCTCAAATTTGTGGTACTGTACTGTTGGTTCAAGATCAACTCTCTGAGTAGAAGCAGGAATGCCAGGTTAATTTCTCTTCACCTCTAGGGAAGCAAATGGAGTAGCAGATGCTTTAGCCAAGCTTGGCGGTGCTTCTCAAATAGGGAGGGCCTTCGACAGAGTTTGCCGATCTACCACCTTCAGCTCGTGGTGAGCTGTTTTTGGATCGTCTAGGCTTAGGTCATATAAAGGAAGCTACCTTTTCTTCTATTGCTGTTTAGTTCGTCTATAGAGGTATATGAGAGGCGGCCGGTAGTGTTTTTTTGTTCCTTAGGGCGGCCCGAATGGGCTTCCTTTCCAGCTGCACAGCCTGGTTTCTGTGAATAAAATTGGTTTGTTTAAAAAAATGGTGCCTTAAGAAGGTGACTATATCGATTCAGATCAAGTCTGTCCAAGTCTAAGTTGACTCGTCCAAAAAACAAGACCAATGTTTGTTCAATTAAAATGTGAATGAACCACTAAACAATGGCCTGGCTTACCGAACCATGGCCCCATTTATGAATTCGAAAAGGGGGCTATGCCAATGGAGCCAACCATCACCATCTAGCAGTCTTAAGACCATGGATTATACTCTTTAGAGTATCAACTAACTCTCTTGAAACCATACACACTACCCAAAGTTAGACTAGTCATGTTATTAATTCTTGGCCATCCAAAATGTGGACACCTCATGAATGAGGCATAGCTCAAAAATATTTAAAAAGAAGAAGAAGCAGTGATCAATAATCAACCAAGCAATTGCCATTTTCCTGTTGAATTTCCACGTTGTGCATTTTTCTTTTCATTTAGATAAGTTGGTGAGGATAGAACAGATGCAATGCAGAGTACACATGATCAGACAGGATATGATACAGACGGCCCATTTAACAAATACTCCAAATAATATAGAAAGGACCAAGACTCAAACAAAAGATCAAAATACATACTAAGGCCATAATCAAGGTCCACCTGAAACATTATGAGAATCATCAAGCTGGTGGGCCTTACCCATCTAGCCACAAGACCGCACCAATAGAACAATCCTTACCATTTGGCTGGCAGCTTGAACAAATGTTAAATACAGAATCAATCAAACAGTTAGGTGGTCATCCATGTAAGTGGGCCACCACCAATCTAAAGTGGGACCCACATGGTCATTATTAGCACCCAAAACCCAATACACAAAACACCATCTAAGCCAACTTTGATTTCATTTAAAAAGCATAAAAGAAAATAAAATTATATGCAATTTCTCAAAATCCCAATCCCAATTCAACCACAAAAATAGAGAGAGAGAGGGAGAGAGAGAGAGAGAGAGAGAGAGAGAGAGAGAGAGAGAGAGAGAGAGAGAGAGAGAGAAAGGACACGAATGAGAGCTCACCTTTCAATCTTCCTCGACAAGTTGGACGGCAGAGATTTCATCATGATCTTAAATTCTTGGAAATCAACTAACCCATCTCCATTGAGGTACACCATAGAGATCATTTTTCTTGCATTCGTCAAGTGTGCAATTGTGACCGATGCTGTTCATAGCATTCATTAAATCCTCTGGAGATATAAGTCCATTCCTGTCGACATCAAATTAATAGCATGAATTCCTCCAACAATTCCTCCAAGACCGTTGTCACATCGATGCCATTGATTTGTATCTTGACAAACTCGTTGAAGTCGATGAAACCATCACCATCCAAATCGACGAACTAAGGTTTATGATCAGAGAGGGTGATTTGGACGGAGATGGTTTCATCGACTTCAACGAGTTTATCAATATGCACATCAATGGCCTCGATACGACAACGGTCTTGGAGGATTTGTTGGAGACATCCGTGTCTTCCAGCAGTTCGACGCCCATGTCTTCGAATCTTGAGAGAAAGAGACAGAGAGTTTTCTTTAGAGGCAAGAAGAAGAGAGAGATGTTTTGGAAGAGAGAGACACAGAGCTGTTTGTATCAGAGGGGCAAGGACTACTATATAGATAAGGGCTGAAAATGTGAATTCGTAGTTCCGCAAGAAGGACCATCTGGATCTGTGAAAGACCCACCTCGGATTGTATGTCCCACCATGGATAGGCCGAGGACCGTTCTATTTTTCATTAGAGATGATCCTAACCGTCTGAAAATTGACTCGCCTCTAGATGGACGTTGATCATTCTATCATATTACGGGTGCGTACATTGAATATAAATTATCTTTCCATGCAAAATATAGAATATAAATTAACTCTTGGACGGTTCTGATCATCCATAGGAATAGCCAACTAACAGACTCCGTTCTCGCTTTAGTAGTTCGCGGACTACGAGACGAGCCCTCACGGACGATCTTTTGAACCTGGATTGTCTACTAGTGTAAAGACAGGACGCGTTTTTTATGCCAAACGCTTTCTGTGGGGTTGAAAGATGTATCCGTTATAACAGTCCTCCGTTCTCGCTTAAGTATCCGCTATAACAGTCAGCGTCAAAGACGCGTCCGTCCCGAGAGGATTGTGTAATGAGAAATTGAGTAAACTCTGTGGGGTCTACTGTGATTTATGTATTTTATTCACTCTATCCATTCATTTTACCAGGTAATTTTAGGCCTTGAGCACAAAAATTAAGTGTATACAAATTTCACATGGACGTGTGAATCAAACGTCTACTGCTGAAAAATTCTTGGGGCCACGGAGGTTTTTGATCAAGCTGATACTTGTGTTTTCCCTCCATCCATCTACGTGTGATCTTATGAACATGTTGGACGACAAATAACCATCACTATCGGCCCTAGAAAGGTTTCAACAGTGGAAATCATTATTCCCACTGTTTACTATAGTATGGTCCACTTGAGCTTTGGATGCCCTTAAATTTTGGGCTCGACTTTTGAAATGAGCTGGAAAAATGTATGGACGACATGGATAAACCACATACATTTACAGTGAGCCAACAAAGTTAACTTAGTACGATAAAAGGGTACTGAGTACCTATGCACGCAATTCACGTCCTAAGCCAGGCCGACTCCCTTTTTGGGGTAAATGAGGGTCCCACTCGTGGACCCACCTTGATGTATATGTTATATCCTCACCAGCCATTTGATTTTTCAGATTATTTTACGGTGGGGCGCCCAACATATCATATTATGTATTTTAAAAATTTGTGATGTGTGGATTCATATCTAAATTCAACCCGAATAAGATGGCTATATGGATTTTTGGATTGGATATGGATTTAACTATTTATAATTGAATCGGATATGGATATCGCCTTTTGGATCCGAGTCGGATCTAAATCCGAATCTGACTACAAATTTTCGAACTTTGAGCCGGATCCAACTGGATTCAATCCAGATCTAACCCTTTGAGAGCCCTAGCAAAAACCCACTTCCAGTAGAACACATCACCAAGGTCAGTACTTCGTTTCCATTGATAAGCACTCTGGCCTCACCATGATGCATGTGTTTCATCTGCATCATCCATTTATTTTTCAATATCATTTGAAGGCATGATCCAAAGAATTAGACAGATTCTGTTGGGAACTGCAGAAGCACATAGAGTAGCATCAAACAGTAACCACAACTAAATTCAATAAGGGAACACACTGAATTTATGTGAAAAAAATCCTTCGAAAAATCATGGCACGAGTGATAATGCACCATGAAAACAAGTTACAAGAGATGAAACTGTACCAAATTAAAACCCGAAGAGAAAATCCTATCTTTTCCTCTCTCCAAAACCCTCTCAAACCCTTTAGAAGGTCTAAGAGAAACCCTAATCCCGATTACACCCACTTATAGAGCATAGAACTAAAATTAGAAATAATTTATGTAGAACCGCACAAAATTGTGGAAATCGTTGGTCGATCGAGAGGCCTCTACAGATCAATCGGTCGCGACCAGACAAGTTTGATTGACCGAACTTGTCAAAATCCATCAAGAGAGTTTCAGCATAAATTTCAAGAGTTTTAATCGACCGAATTCCTCCAAAAGTATCCAGAGGCCAAACTGTCTCATCCGGAGTATTTTCGATCAACCAACCACAGCGGTCGGTCGACTGATGACCCCAAAACTTGAAGATTTAAGGCTCCTTTCAACATATCCAAAGGTCAAGTAGACCATATCATATGAAGCAGCAGGGATAATGACATACATCATTCAACCTTATTAAGCCTACCATGATGTTTATTTGCATCCAACCTTTAATAATGTCACACAAGGGAAAAAATGAATACCATCTTGATGTAAAACTTCCGTGGCCCTTAAGAAATTTTCAATGGTAAGCATTCAATCCCCACTGCTTCAACATGGATGAAGGGTAAAAAAAAAAAAAGAATATTAGCTAGATTCAAAACTTTAGAAGCTCTCGATAAATTTTCAACAGTAAGCATTCAAGTCCCACTATTTCTTGTGATTTCTTCGATTTGAACTTTTGGTTTGCCTCACTTTTTGGCTCATCCTCTAAAATAATATGAAAAAATGAACAGACATAATACATGCATCATGGTGAGGCTAGAGTGTTTTTTTTTTTGGAAGAATATGAATGCTCCACAGATAATATATCTAGTATGCATATTTACCATCTTTTGCTACATGGGATCTCTGGGTTGTGGTGGACGGCAACAACGACTATAAGTTTACAGCTCTAACAATGAAAATCATTATTTGAGTGGTTACCAACAGAAGCTGGAATTCTCCACGCTCTAGCAAAAGAGAATCTTCAACCATCCAGAGGAGATATTCGTTTATTAATTACTGGACCATCTATCCGGTCTATCTGCTCTTAAGATGTATTACTAGCCATTTTGGATAGGAGAAGTTGATTCTCACCTTGAATTGGTCAAAATACACTAAATTTCTTAGTTTTTATGGAGGATTAAATCTAGAAACAAGAGTTCAAAGAAAAGAAGGATTATTTATTTTGCCTATCTTCTTTTCTTTCTTCATTTTTTCCGAACTCAAAATAATGAAATTCTTTACAAGAACAAAATTTTGTTAGAAAGGACGATTGAAGGTTGGAACGAACATATAACAACAATTCTTGAAATTTTGACTTGCATGTGTTAATGATGTAATGAAGAGCATTAAAAAGTGAAGAGGAAGGTCAGTGTGTCTTCGTCAAAGTGATTAATCCCTTGAATCCACAAGGTAGTTTCTTGAATCCCTGTTTACAATAAAGATTGATAGATGGTGCATCTCGTAATGATACCCGGATTGAAAGTTACGGTAGATTTGTGGTTCACACTTCAAATGACAATTTCTCCTTATTTGGAACGAAACGCTTCAAACCAGACGCACCTATAACCTAATTATGTCATGCCATGTGTTGGACAAGGCCCATATTTGAAGGACTACTTTTGCTTTTGTTTGCCTTCTTTTGGTCCACCCATGCTAAGAATGCATCCATGCCACATCATACATGAGTCCCCTCCATTTGGAAAGAATTCGTTCCCAAGTTATTCAATGGACTTGGCTTATAATATAAATAAAAGTATGCCACAATGAAATTCCAAGACATCTTCATGCCCTTAGGAGGATTAATAATATATGCATTAATCTTCTTCTTCTTTTGCCTTATATGTCCCAATCAGAAATCTCTCATTATGCAAGTGAAGTAGTACATTGTCACCCACTTCAAACCCCTTCAGGCGCCGATGCTTATAAGCCTTTTCATTGGTATTAGATTTTTGTAACTTCTTTCAGACCTCGATATGCACTGTCACGATCTAGTCCTTGCATAGTTCGTAGATTCTCTCGCTAGAAAGCTGCAAACACCGCCGCCATGATATGATTGTTTCCTGGAGTACTGTCCATATGTTTGTTGCTTGAAATACTGTTAGAAGCCATCGAATCTAGGAAAATCTTAGCTCAAATACCAATCGACATAGGGAAGAGTGTGAAAAAGTGAGGAGGCAGATCACCATCTTCCTCAAAGTGATTAAAATCTTAAATCCATAAGGTAGTTTCTTGAATCCACAAGAAAAAATGAGATGAAACTCGGATATATATTTTTATTGAATAATTTCTAATAACGTGTATAATATTTGGATTAAACAACTAATAAATAAAAAAATAAAACTCTACTTCTTAAATAGCAAAACTCTAACTCCAATAGAAGTCTTAATCTAACTAGAATCGAACTTACCTTAGATAGTAAGTTTTGTAAAAAAATAGAAAGTCTTAAATTAACTTTATCAGAGGATTCCCGACATGATTACAATCAATCTCTAAAAAAGACGAAAATCTAAAGCTATAAAAAAAGGAAATATGACAAAATTGAAATTACTAAAAATAAGGAAGTGTACGTTTTCTCACGAAACGGGTGAACGCGACCGACTCCGAGGTCGATTGACCTTAGATAGCTTGTTATGATAAAGATTGATAGGTTGTGCGTCTCGTAACGATAACTAGATAAAAAGTTATGGCCAATTTGCGATTCACACTTTGAACGACAATTTCTCCTTATTCGGATTGAATCCCTTCGAACTAGACACGCTTAGGGCCCAGTTACATCATGCTCTAGGTAGGACTGGGCCTAAATTTGAAGTACTATTTTCACTTTCGTTTGACCTTCGTTTGGTCCAACTATGCTAAGAATGTATCCATGTCATGTCATACATCAGTCCCCTTAGAAAGAACTCGTCCTCGAGTTATTCAACGAATTTCTCATAATACTCATAAAAGTGTACCACCATAAAACTCCATGACATTTCCATGCCCTAGGGAGGATCAATAGCATAGGCATCAATGTTCTTCTTCCTTTGCTTTTTATATGTCCCAGTTAAAAATTAACCTCTCCTTGCGTAGGTGAACTTGTACATTATTACCAACTTCAAACACCTTCTGACGTTGATGTTTATCAACCTCTTCCTTAGCATTAGATTCCTATAATTTCTTTTAGACCTTGATATGCACCATCACAATCCAAGTCTATCATATTTTTTGCCTCAACACTCATACCCAGTAACTTAGGAAAAGAGACAAAGGTCAAATGTACATTTGAGAACACGACCATACACAACCTTAAATGGGGACTTGTTGGTGAATTGATTTTATATGTTCTTGATGGTAAATTTCACCTAAGAAAGAGAAATATCCCACATGGGGGCAACTTGTTGGGAAGTTCATCGGGTATTATCCCCTTAAACTCCTTCAACATTGGTCTTGACTTCTCTAGGATGTTGATGAGTTTTATTTCTTTTCTATTTGTAACTAGTGTATTGATTTCCCCCGTCTCCATACATTCTTTGACGAAATCCTATACAGTTATTAGAGAAACCCTTCTACTTTAGAGGTCTTGGGTTGGTTCTCTATTATTATAAGGGTAAGGATAATCTTTCTAATATCCTTAACAAAAATAAAATTATTATCCCAGCATCTATGCATGGCATCAATATCGTAGTACTGCCATGGTTGACCAAATAGGATAAACTACCATATTAACCATGTCACACGTTATTTCGTCCTAATAATATTTACTCATGGAATATAACATCAGTTCAATTATCTTTGTTTTGCTAACTCCCTTAATATATCCCATCGTGTAAGGAGGTGTGCATTTCTAGTCTTACTGCTTTCCCAACATAGGCTTCAACATAATGTTCTCACTACTCCTTCCATCTATGATCAAATCATTGACCATTTGGCTCACTGTGCACCACGTTCGAAAGATGTTGTGCCGCTACAGATCTATCTCCTCATTCAGGCGTGTTTAATAACTTCATTACGATCAGAGTGGTAGCTAGTGATTCACCATTATCGGGTGGTGGCCTACAATTCGTCACCGATGTCACACCACAAACATGATGATTGCAAGCTTCATTGCCGATTTCATATTGCTCATTAATACGAGCATGATTTTTTTCTAAAGCTTTCGTCAAATGATCAATCGTTACCAATAATTCTTACATAGCTTGCAGATTTTCCAACTACAAAGCTACAAATGCCGCCACCGTTAGTGACTTGTTCCCTATAACACCGTTCTTGAGTTTGTTGCTCGAACCATTGTTAAAAGCTATTGAATCAAGGAGAAGCCTCCTTTGATACCAATTGACACAAGGAAGAGCATGAAAAATGATTAGAACCTTAAATCCACGAAGTAGTTTCTGGAATCCACAAGAAAAAGGAGATAAAACTCAAATATTTTTATTGAATAATGTCTACTAATAAACAAAAAATTAAAACCCTAATTCAAAATTACCCAAAATAGCAAAATTTTAACTTTAATAGAAGTCTTAATTCAACTAGAATAGAAATTATCCGAAATAGTAAGATTTGCAAAAATAGAAAGTCTTAAATTAACTTTACTGGAGGATTCCCAACATGATTATAATTAATACATAAAATGATAGAAATCTTAAACTTTATAAATAAGAAAATATGACAAAAATTAAAATTATAGAAAATAGTAAGTTTTCTTAAAATCCTGATTTTGAAATAAAAGCGTGCATTTTCTTGAGAAACGAACAGATGTGACCGACTATGTGGGCCAATTGACCCTAGATGGCCCGTTACGATAAAGATTGATAGGTTGTGCATCACGTAACGATACTCGGATAAAAAGTTATGGTTGATTTACAATTCACACTTCAAGCGACAATTTCTCTTTATCTGAAATGAATTTCTTCGACATGCCTAGGGCCCGGTTATTTCATGCTTATTGTGTGACCCAACGAATGTACTGTCCAAATCAGGCACAAATCACAAATATATGCTAAGGGCACAAGCATTAGAAATGCTCCACAAGAGTACACTCCCAACTTGAATGGTATTTATCTATGTAGTATAGATAAATCTAGGGTTGGAGAGGGTTTCTCTCTAATCTATTTTTTTCCCAATAACAAACACAAACTCAAGTAAAAAAATGCTAATTAAGGCCACAAACAGGTTTTAAGGCAAAGAGAAAAGGAAAAAAATCATCAAAGAGGCTTGATTTGATAGCTTGCTGGATCACATGATTAATTGGCACCCAAATTATGCCAACTGCGCCAAGATCTGTGAACAACTATCAGAATCGTTCAGTTAGTGGGCCTTACCTATCGGGGTCACAAAATACCTCAACAAATCCTTACCATTTTGACTGGCTCCCCGAAACAGTTTTTAAAATAAACAATCAATAAAATGGTTAGGATCATCCACTTAACAAGGCACCACCGGGTGCTGCGCCCACAAAATATGAAATACCTAAATTAAAATCCACTTATTTCTTGCATCTCCCATAGCCTTGGAAAAAAGAAAAAAGTAAAAAGAAAATCTAAAATAACACTCTCAGATCCGTAGCTCAAGTGGCAGACTGAGTTAAGATAACCTCGTTTCAACACTAAGGTCTTGGTATCCTCTCAGGTGGGGGTGGCTAACATTGCAGGTGTGACTATCAGTGTAGGGTCTGTAGTTAAAAAAAAAAGAAAAAAAAAAAAAAAGATCTAAAATAACAAACAAACAAAGAGGCTGGTTTCAGGTGAAGGCCTGACACCTCAATCAGGCTGAGCCAACCATGGGCCACTGTGGGCCACTGCTAACGAGTGGTTGTCAATATTTTCTATGATATAACCCACCTAATAGTTAAATAGGATTGGTTTTGGGTCATGGTGAGGCTCACTCACAGGGAGTATAGACAACCAAAACCTTTATTCAAATATATGTAACTTTTCAGTCATCAATATCACTTATAGAATAATCTTACTTACCAAGCACTTGCAGAGGAACCAGCCTAAAAAATAGAGAGAAAAACAATATACAGTTTCTCAAACCAATTCAACCACTGTAGAGATTAAAGAAGAAAAGAAACAAATGGCAGAGATTGTCTCACATTGATCTTGAATTCTTTTCCCGTTGTGGTCCACCCCACTAATGATCTTGATCTTGAATTCTCTCCCCGTTGTGGACCACCCCACCGATCATTTCGTTGCATTCATCTACCGTGCTATCTTGGCCCACGTGGCATCTCATGAGGAATCCCACTCGATGCATGGTTACATAGCGATGGTTTCATCGAGCTGAGATGAACGGCGTGGATGCAACGATGATCTTGAAAGATCAGGCCTGATCTTGCAAGCTAGCGTTTCGCGGTGGACGCGAATTTCCTGGGAAGCAGATTGAGTCCTACCCTGTGGGGCCCACCGTGATGTATGTACTTTATCCACGCCGTCCATCCATTTTAACACATCATTTTAAGGCATGAACCCAAAAAGGAGGCAGATCCAAGGCTCAAGTGGGCCATACCACAGGAAGCAATGAAGATAATGACACCACCGTTGAAACCTTCCTAAGGCCTACTGTTATCTTTATTTGCCACTCGAAAAAATAAGGTAAATGGATGAAAGGAAAAGCCAATTATCAGCTTGATCAGAAACTTCCGTGGCCTCCAAGATGTTTTTAATGATAGGCATTCAATTCCCTCTGTTTCTTTGGTGTGGTCTACTTGAGCTTTGGATCTGCCTTGTTATTGGGCTCATAACCTAAAATGATCTGGTATAATGGATGAACGGTGTGGATAAAAGAAATACATTACGGTGGGCCCCACAGAGATCCGGCCCCCCCTGGGTACGTAGGACGCAATCTGCGTACAATTTACTGGATCCTCTGTGGGGCCACAGAGATGTACACGTGAGCTGATCCAAAACTGGAAAGGGCCACGCCAAAGGAAACAGTGCCGATTTAACGCCCACCGTTAAAACCTTTGTTATGAACAGGTTTGAATGGACGATTCAATGGTGGATATCCAATCACCCACTTTTCTCTTTGGCATGGCCCGATTGAGTTTTGTTTCTAATCAATTTAGATGTGAATTATCAACGGTCCAAATTGGAAAAACAAATGCCATGTAGAGGGTACAATAAACTTCTTGTAAAGACCACACATGTGCTATCATGGTGCATTCGTGTGAGATCTAATCCATCCATTAGGTTGTTCATCTTATACACCTCTTTCCAAAAATAAAATCTGGTCCAATATATCAGCATGTGAGCCCCAATATTAGAAACATGTGGATGGGTTAGAAAACTTGATCAGCCACATTTTAGAGCCAACCGAATGTTTGTTTTGAAAACTGTGGACCACATGACCAGTGGATCAACTTGATTCTTGTGCTAGGGCATCAATATGGTGGTGTCGTTCTAATGGATGGATTGGATCTCGAACTTGTCATGCCATGCCATGCCATGCCATCACACATGTGGCATGCACAAAATAGTAACACAGCTTTATTGTTTATTACAACAAAAAAAAAAAAAAACTTTAAATTACATAAAAAATCAAACGGTTACAAGCATCCACTCTAGTGGGCCACCACCAACCAAGAGAGGGACCCACCATATTTGTGGTTGTTAGAACCATAAACCCATACAGAAACCTCCATATGAACTAATCGAAATCAAAATCAACTCATCTCCCATCGCCTTGACAACAGCACACACACAAAGATTTTATGAAAAAAAAAAAAAACACTACAGTTACCTCTAACAGTATGATTTCATTAAAGAAAAGAAAAGAAAAGGAAAAAAACAGACAGAAACGAAGAGGCCAGTTCATCACAAGCGTGCATCATCCAACCAATCCAGAGGCCCCACTTTGAAAGTTGGACACCCCAAGTCTACTGCCTACGAAGTACCTTCTTCGGAAAGAAAAAGAAGGAAAATCAAACTATATACAGCTTCTCATAATCCCAATTCAACTACTGAGAGAGAGAGAGAGAGAGAGAGAGAGAGAGAGAGAGAGAGAGAGAGAGGAAAAAGAAACAGATGCACGGTTACCCTTCTATCTCCCTCCGCAACTTGAACTGCAGAGATTGTTTCATCATGATCTTGAATTCTTGAAAAATGAAGAACGCATGCAACAAGTCCTTGAAGATTAAGAACGCATTCCCTTGATATTCAACTGATGAACTCGTTCAGGTGGATGAAACCATCAACGTCCGATGAATCGGGGTCTCCGAACGAGTTCATCGAGCTGAATATCACCGGCGTGGATTCTTTAATGAATCTCAATCACGTTTGGAGAGCTCCGTCCGGAATTTATATATAGAGAGAAGCGTTTCTATTTAAATGGAATGGGGTTACTATTTTTAGAGTATGTGGCGGATGGTTCTGGGGGCGGATTAGGTGAGTGGGCCCCGGATCGACCGAGGTGGGTGGGACCCCTGACAGTGGGGCTCATTGTGATGTATGTGACTTAAATCCACACCGTCCAACCATTTTGAAAGATCATTTTAGGCCATTAAACCAACAGACCCAAGTGTAATGTGGAGCACACCAGAGGAAACCTTCGTGATTAAATCCTCACCATTAAAAACTTCATGGATTCCACCGGAATGTTTATTATCCATCCAACAAGTTGATAAGGTCAGAAACACCTAGACGAAGAGACCCCACAAATATCATTTTGATCCAAAGCGTTTGTGGCCCACCAAAAGTTTTTAATGGTCAATCACCACTGTTTCCTGTACTATGGTCCATCTGGGATTTGGAACTGCTTCATTTTTTGGATCATTCCCTACAATGAGGTTTCAATACGTATGGACGGCGTGGATGTAGTCACATACATCACAGTGGGTCCCACAGTCAAGGGTCCCACCCACCTTGGTGGATCCGGGGTCTCACCTAATCCGCTCACGATGGTTCTAGCACTTTCTTACTCTCGGATGATCCTGACCATCCGACCAAACTGACGGTTTGAAAACGGTCATCAGTCTGAATTCATGGGTCGAATCACACTGATGAGTGCCTCAAGAATGTAACATTCAATCTATGCTCCTTTCATTATGGCCCCCATAATTTGGACAGTTGAGATTGGCATGGATTGATAGCAGGTGTGTGGTAGTGAAATGAGGAAACAGCACGAGTAGTCTCCGGGAAGCATTTGGGGACAGAAAACTGATTCCTTTAGGAATATTGCGGTGAAAATCCAAATATCAGTTTGTGTGATATTCCGGTAAGGGCATGTTTAGTTGCATAATCAGATTATGTAGAAAATTCAGATTCCACTGTTGGAATCTAAAATTGCATAAACTAGATTGTACACTAAGTTCTATATGGAACTTGCAGTTTGGTTGAAAATTGTGTAATTCAGATTCTGTTCCAATCATTCTGTTCCAATCATTGTTTGTGGCATGGCCCACTTGAAATTTGGATCAGCCTGAGAACCTAACCCTTGGCCTATAGTAGCGCCGCAAGATAGATGGTCGGGTTGGATGACAAATAAACATTATAGTGGGCCCTAGGAAGTTTTTTTATGGTCGACATTCAATCAACATTGTTTTCCTATAGTGTGGTCCACCTGAGATTTAGATTTGCCTCATTTTTTGTCTAACGCCCTTAATTGAGATTTCAAAACAGATGGATTGTGTGGATATAAAACATATACATTATAGATGCACAACACATAACTTCCGCTTCTTTTCCCTTATGTAGAAACAGGTCCTAATCTTGTCAATTTAGGTTTCGTATGGAATCTTGTTTGGCTAGAACTTGCCACCAAATACACCAGTTAAAATCAGATTAGACTAGAATTCATATTTTAAGTTAGAAACAAGCTCCCAGATACCAACCAAATGGGCCTAAGTGTGACAGTCCAGGCACTGCTTTTCTAAGAGGAGAAATTACATTATTGCCTTCTTCTACTTTTTATTTACAGTTTGCCGCATGATGGAAAATGTTGTATGTGTCTCAACACAACCCACCAACATTATTATCATTAGATAAACAAAAAAAAATGGCAGATTCAATCATAAAGTGGGCCAATTCATAAAAAAATCATTTATACTATTCAAAATATTTAAATTTAAGTGAAAAATGCAGCCCGTCTAATGATCTAATTGACTTGATGTTTTGTTTGTATTATTACAGGAGTGCCATGCATACATTTAAAAGGATGGATGTTATGCTCATACCATGTGGGCTCACAAGTCTTGAGTTTGTCTACTTTTTAAAGAAAAGATTTAAAAGGAGGAAATTTTAGTAGCACATTTAGGTGATTTCTAAATGAGGAGGCACCGTTTGGTAAAATATGGATCCCAAAAGAGCCTTACAGTAAAAACGTGATATAGAATAGGCTACAGATTTGTTCATGGCAAGGATGGACAAAAGGAAGGAGCCTAAGTCCATGAAGAATTAACAGTTGACACATAGTTCGACCGGTCGAACAGCAGGGTTGATTGATCGAACGCCTGCTAGAAAATTCAAAAAATGTAGTTTTGTCTCTAGACAAAATTTGGCATTTTTGACCGATCGACACATCTGGTCGACCGATTGAAATATTTCAAAATTACATTGATAGGGGGCTGAACTCTCTGGACGAATTCTGGCCGTTTCGACCGATCGACCGATCAGTTCAATCGGTTGACACTCATGGTCGACCGGTCGAGTCCTCTCGACGGGTGTCGTAGATTGGAGCAATTTCTCAATTTCTTTCTATTTTTGTTTAGAAATCTCTTCGATTCGTTTTTTAGGATTTGTTTCGAGTATTTAATGTCTCTTAAACATGTTTTAGAGTTTTAACTTTCAAAGTATTCGATTGTTATCAAATCTATCTCGGGCCATCACATCCACTCTTATCTGCCTGATCCCCAAAATCCAGCTAAGTTTTCTAACTTCCAACCTATTAGTCTTTGCAATTGTATCTATAAGATTTTATTGAAAGTCATAAAGAACCGTTTAAGCTTTCTGCTCCCCAAGTTGATTTCAGCCGAGCAATGGGCTTTTGTGCCAGGCAGCTCCATGGCACAGTCCATTGCTATGGTACAGGAGTTGTTCTATGATATAGGGAGGAGAGTTAGGGAGAATAATATTGTGTTGAAGTTGGACATGGAAAAGGCGTACAATAGGGTGGATTGGATCTTTCTCAAGAAGGTGTTGTTGTGGTTTGGTTTCAGCTCAGACTAGGTAGATTTAATTGAAAAATGTTGGGCCGTGGTTCCCTGTGCTTATCAACTGGTGAAGCTTGTGGTTATTTTAAATCATTAAGGAAGTCTGCACCAAGGTGACCCGATCTCGCCTTATTTGTTTATTCTAGCTGCATAAATGTTGAGTCGTGACTTTAACAGACTGTGTGTTAGAGACTTTTGCCAGCCATATAAAACTAGCAGGGGCTGCCCTCTCGTCTCTTACTTGCTTTGCGCAGATGACACCATCTTATTCACAAATGGGAGTGAGCAACTCTCTCCAGGTGGTTAGCAACTTTCTGAATAGCTACCAAGCAATCTCGGGGCATAAGATTAACAAGAGAAAATACAGTTGTTACACGTCAAAAAGGCTTACTGATGGCGAGGGCTAGAGCTATTGATAGAAAAATGGTATTTCCAGGTCGTCTTCAGATCTCTCCTTTCTTGGTGTCCTGATTAGTGCAAGGAGGCATTGAAGCCTATTGTTCCAGCCTTTGATCAATAAGATTCAGTAGAGAATAGATGGTTGGAAGGCGAGATGTATTTTGCAATACAACAAATTGCTGCTGATCAGCCAGGTTCTTAGCAGCACCACTGTGCACTCCCTCACTACATCGGATGTGCTGATCTCTGTCGTCTCCACCGCGGAGAAGATCTTCTCAAAGTTTTTCTAAGGGTGGAAAGATCGAAAGCAAGAAGTTCACTAGGCTAGCTGGAATAGATTGACCCTCCCAAAATCTGAAGGTGGGTTGGGGCTTAAGAAGCTGTCGGAAGTCATGAAAAGTCTACGACTGAAAATGGCTTGGTCGGTGTGTTTTGCTGATAACAAAGCATCTGACTTCATTCATGGAAGGTAAATATAAAGAGGATTTTGTAGATAAAGTCTCTTCAGTCCGTAGCCTCGTCGGTCTATCTTTTGGAATGGTATTCAACATCTCTTTTCGTTAATCGCAAAGCATGCGTGTTGACAGGTGGGCAAGGGCAACTACAGTTTTTGGTAAGATGATTGGATGGGGCTCGACCCCCTAATAGGCTGGAGCATTGATCAGGTCCCTCCTAACCTACTGCAGGTTAAGGTATGTGACGTTTTGGGGTCTTTTGGGCTGAATCCGAATAGTCCTATCGCATGATTTTTTTCTGCAATTTGTGAAGGATGTCATTGGTAGGGAAGGGTTGTGCATGTCCCCTATGGAGGATAGGTGTTGAAATGTAATTTAAAAATAAAAAAATAAATATTTTAGAAATATTTAGAAAGACTCTCCTAGTCTAATCTAGAAGATGTCTTTTAGTCTTCCTAAGATATTAAATAAATAGATATGTGTAGAATCTTCTAAATCATTTATATTTTCCATGTATGTATAAACTTCTCCATGGGTCTATAAATAGGCCAAGGGTCCATTGGTGGCATTCAAGCTCAAAAGCTCAAAAGCTCAAAGCTAACAAAGCCTTGTACTACCAATTCAAGTTAAGAAATACATTCTACCAACAATTTTCTCTTCTCTCTTTGTACCTTCTTCTTCCTCTTCCTCAAAAAATTTGGTATCAGAGCCAAGGTCAAGATACATCTATGGCAGCAAATTCCAGCAACACCACCTTCAACTATTCACAAAATATGGTGCCCATATTCGAAGGAGAAAGCTACGAAGCATTCAAATGAAGACTCTCTTCATCTCACAAGACTTGTAGGAGTTAGTGGAGGACGGCTATGAAGCACCGAAAAATACAACAGCATTAGCAATATGGACGGATGCAAGACAACAAGCATTCAAGGAAAACAAAAAGAAGGATGCCAAAGTGCTACTTTTCATCCAACAAGGAGTGAGCAAAAGCATCTTTCCTAGGCTCCTTCCCGCAACAACTTCAAAAGAAGCATGAGAGATTTTGAAGAAAGAATTTCAAGGATCAGAAAAGGTGATTACTATCAAACTTCAATATCTTTGGAGAGATTTTGATAATTTACAAATGAAGGAAGGTGAGTCAATTCAAACTTATTTCTCTCATGTTTCCGGCATCGTTAATCAAATGAGAAGTTATAGAGATTTAATTCAAGATAAGAAAATTGTGAAGAAGATTTTAAGAACTCTCCTCGTCAAGTTTGATCATGTAGTAGCTGCCATTGAAGAATCTAAAGACTTATCTAAGTTAAGTTTATATGAGCTGATGGGTTCTCTTCAAGCATATGAACAAAGAATGAACAGGTTCGTGGAGCTAAGCGTGGAGCAAGCTTTTCAGTTCAAAATAAATATATCAGAAAAGAAGAACTTGGAAGCAGACAAGAGAAGTCAAGAGGCACATCCAAATCAAAGATGGCAATCTGGAAGAGGTCGCGGGAGGACAAACTTTAACCGTGGTTGTGGAAGAGGCAGAGGAAGGTCTGATTTGAATAATCAAAGAAATCCAAGAGGTAACAAGCAAAACGATTCTCAATGTTCCATTTGTAAAAAATCTAATCACATTGATAAGGATTGTTGGTACAACAAATGCAATATATGCAAAAAATCAGGCCATATAGATAAAGATTGTTGGTACAAGACAAAGAATGAAGCAAATTTTTCCGAAAAGATAGAAAATCTATTTTATTCCTATTTGAATACTCAAGAAGAATCAAATGATATTTGATATTTGGATAGCGGTTGCAGTAACCATATGATAGGGAATCGGAGTTGTTTTGTTGATTTAAAAGAAGGAGTGCAATCTCAAGTAAAGCTTGGAGATGGAAAGCTTCAAAATATTGAAGGAAAATGAGTCATAATTGTACAAACAAGGGGAGGAAATTCTAAACTTATCCATGATGTTCTTTATGTTCCTGGCTTAGATCAAAATTTGCTAAGTGTTGGACAATTGATTCAAAAAGAATATTCGGTCAACTTTGATAAAGATGAATGTGTGATCTTGGATAAGAAGAATAAGCAAATTGTGGCAAAAGTGAAAATGACATCAAACAAGGTTTTTCCTCTTAACATGCTACTAAAAAGAAGTGTTGCATTAAAATCTGAAGAAGTTGATGAAACTTGGCTATGATATTTGAGATACGGCCATTTAAATTTTAGAGGCCTAAAATTGCTGAAGTAGAAGAATATGATGATTGGTCTACCTTTTATTAATAAAGAAGATAAAGTTTATGAAGGTTGCATCTACGAAAAATTTCACAGGCTTCCTTTCACAAGTTCATCATGGAGAGCAAAAGCTCCTCTTGAACTTGTACATGCTGATATTTGTGGCCCTATGTAGACACCGTCTCTTAACAAGAAGAGATATTTTCTACTATTCATCGATGACTATAGCAAGATGATGTAGATATATTTTCTTGAACAAAAGTTAGAAGCTTTCACCATTTTTCTTCAATTCAAAGCATTTGCAGAAAAACAAAGCGGCAAATTCTTGAAGGTTCTAAGGACGGATCGTGGTGGAGAATTCACATCAAAAGAATTCTTGAATTTCTGCAAGTCAAACGGCATAAGAAGGGAGTTGACAGCTAGATACACTCCACAACAAAATGGAGTGGCGGAAAGGAAGAACCGAACAATCGTAGAAATGGCTAGGAGCATACTCAAAGGCAAAAGACTTCCAAATGATTATTGGGCGGAAGCCGTACACACGGCGGTCTACATCCTCAATAGATCTCCAACAAAAGCAGTAAGGAACATGACTCCATATGAAGCATGGCATCAGAAAAAGCCATCGGTAAAATATTTCAAAGTTTTTGAATGCATTGCATATGCTCACATTCCATCACAAAAAGTAAAAGAAAAGATGAAAAGGAGAAAAATGCATATTTATTGGCTATAGTGAAGACTCCAAAGCATATCGCCTTTATAATCCCATTTCTGGTAAATTGGTAATTTCAGAGATGTGATCTTTGATGAAACAACAGGATGAAAATGGGATGAGAAATAAGACCAAGTTCCAAAGACATTTGAAGAACTTGAAATTATACTAAAGGCGACTCCAACTCCATGTTCTCCTCCACCAGGCCCTACCACACCAAATTTAAGCAGTTCTTCAAGCTCATCAAGTGACTCTTCATCAGATTTTGATTCACCTCCTAAGAAGGTACATTCTCTAAGAGAAATTTACTGATGCATGTGATGTTGCCTTCTTTGTATTTGAGCCGTAGAAGTTTGAAGCAGCAGTAAAACAAGAAGCTTGGATTAAAACAATGAATGAAGAAATTACAGTTATTGAGAAGAATCGCACATGGGAGCTCGTTGATCGGCCCAAAGGAAAAGATATCATTGGCTTGAAATGGATTTACAAGACCAAATATAATGAAGATGGCTCAATACAAAAGCACAACGCTCGATTGGTGGCGAAAGGCTATTCTCAACAACATGGTATAGACTTTAATGAAACTTTTGCTCCTGTTGCTCGTATGGAAACCATAAGGATTGTCTTGGCTCTTGCGGCTCAATTAAAATTACAAGTCTTTCAGTTTGATGTTAAATCGGCATTTCTCAATGGAGAAATTAAAGAAGAAGTATATGTTGAGCAACCACAAGGTTATGTGGTGAAAGGAAAAGAAGAAAAAGTATATCGACCAAAGAAAGACTATATGGATTAAAGCAAGCACCAAGAGCATGGAATAAGCAAGATCGACAAGTACTTTCATCAAAACAGCTTCAAAAAGAGTCCAAGTGAACCATCCTTATATGTGAAGAAAGAAGGTACGCATGGTTTTCTTATTGTTTGCCTCCATGTTGATGACTTGATCTATACTAGCACCAGTCCAAAGATTATAGAAGAATTTAAAAGAGCAATGATGAATGAATATGAGATGACTGATCTTGGCCTTGTGAGATAGTTTCTTGGTATCCAAGTAAGGCAAAATTATGGCGAAATATTTATTTCACAAGAAAAGTATGCTAATGATCTCTTAATGAGATTCAACATGTCAAAATGCAAATCTGTCGCAACTCAATCGGCTACAAATCAAAAGCTGTCAAAGAATGATGAAGCATAAAAGGTCGATGCTTCAATTTACAAAAGCTTGATTGGTTCGTTAATTTATCTTTCAAATACAAGGGCCGGATATTGTATATGCAGTCAACCTGGTCTCGAGGTTCATGAGTGAGCCTAACAAAAATCATTTTGAAGCCGCAAAAAGAATCTTAAGGTACATCCAAGGGACTAAAAGCTATGGCATTAAATACTCAACGAAAGAAGATAACAGGCTTATTGGATTCATAGATAGTGATTGGGCAGGATCAGTTGATGATAGAAAAAGTACTTCAGGATATGTGTTGTGCATGGGATCAAAGGTCGTCTCATGGTTATCAAAGAAGCAGAAGACAGTTGCATTATCATCCGCCGAAGCAGAGTATATTTCAGCCACTGGAGCAACATGCAAAGCTATATGGATCAAAAGAATTTTGGGCGATTTACAAAATGAACAAAAATCAGCTACTTTCATTTTCTGCGACAACATGTCAGCAATTTCCAGATAAAGAATCCAGTCTTCCATAGTTAATCAAAGCACATCGAATTACGACATCACTTCGTTAGAGAGTTAGTTGAAGAAGGCCAAATCGAATTAAAGTTTTGCAATTTAGAAGATCAACTCGCAGATATTTTCACTAAGGCCGTGACTATGGAAAAGTTCATCAAATTCAGAAAGATGATGTGAGTGCACGATTTTCAAATTAAGGAGAGTGTTGAAATGTAATTTGAAAATAAAAAAATAAATATTTTAGAAATATCTAGAAAGACTCTCCTAGTCTAAGCTAGAAGATGTCTTTTAGTTTTCCTAAGATATTAAATAAATAGAAATGTGTAGAATCTTTTAAATCATTTGTATTTTCCACGTATGTAGAAACTTCTCCATGGGTCTATAAATAGGCCAAGGGTCCATTGGTGGCATTCAAGCTTAAAAGCTCAAAGGCTCAAAGCTAACAAATCCTTATACTACTAACTCAAGTTAAGAAATACATTCTACCAACAATTTTCTCTTCTCTCTTTGTACCTTCTTCTTCCTCTTCCCCAACAATAGGCACACAGGGAACATGCACGTCTGGAAGTTGGATCCGTCAAGTTACTGTAGTGTTTGGTTAGCATGGGATTTGATCAGATCTTCAGGTGAGGTGATAGGAAGAGTTGGTTGAGATGGGTGTGGCAGTCGAAAAGGCCACCCAGAATCTTTCTTTTCAGCTAGAAAGTGATTCAAAAGGTTGTCCCAGTTGATGAGAGAATTCAATCGAAGGGCATAACAGCTGGCCTCTAAGTGCGTCCTGCTACGGCAATCATCCGAATCAGGAATCCCTAAGTGACCTCATGGAAGGTGGAGAGCTTGCATCTAAGGTTTGGGGCTACTATAGCCACATCTTTGATATCTTGTTTATCCAAGGTCAAACAGCTCTCGGGCGTGCTACCCAATGGTGGCATTCGGCTTCCTCAGGCGGACTGCTTTGCCTCGCTCCGAGGCATCCTTCCTAGTTGTGTTTTCTGGGAGATTTGGAAGGCCAGGAATAAAGCCCACTTCAAGGGAGAAAGCGTGGAGGTGGGGAGGATCATCCTCTAGATTAGGAGATGGTTGGTCCTCATCAGCCCAGGCCTTCCCCCGCCCAATCAAACTAGGATCTCTAGGCGGCTAGCTTATCAAGTCCTGGGGTTGAAGCCTGAGCATAGTCGCATAGTGGCCCTTACTCACCTGAGATGGGAAAGGTCGCCTTCGGAGTGGATGAAGGTGAATGTTTATGGCTCCTCTCGGGATAACCCAGGATAGTCTGGTGGTGTGGGTGTGCGCAAGGGTCAAAATGGTGAAGTCATCTTTGTATTCTCCAAAGGGTTCGGGTTTGGTACCAACGTCAATGCAGAAGCTAAAGCTTTGGTGGATGGATTGTCCCTTAATTTGTACATGTTGAGCGTGACATTCGACAAGATTATTATTGAAAGCGACTCAAAGGTTTTACTAGATATGTTAAACTCATCAAACCCTCTAGCTGGAATATATGGTACTGGAGAGCTAAGGTTAATGACCTCAAGAGAAATTTGGGGTTGAGGATCACCTTTGCCCTAAGGGAGGTGAATGCGGCGTCAGACGCATTGGCCAGGATTGGTAGCGAGTCCCAGCTCCTACAGGTTTTTGGTGGAGTCTAACCTCCCAAGGTCCATTCAAGGGATCTTATTTGTAGATTGGTTGGGTCTAGGCTACATTAGGGAAACCTTTTGGCCCGAATGAAGTTTAGCCTTGTAGATGTTACGATAGGCAGCCCGTGGCGGGTTTAAAACCATGGGAAGCCCAGATGTGTATCCTTCTCCGCTAAATCATGTGACTAAAATCTCTCCTTTGAAAAAAATAAAAGAGATGTACAAATTTTCAGGTGAGCCCTACAAAATAGTTGGGCCACAACCTATCGTATGAGCCACAGAACAACATCAAACATAACATACAGAGAGCGAAGAAAATAGAAAAAGCCTGGGTGACGAACATCCATCAAACGGGAAACTCCCGGAGGTACTGCAGCGGCAAGAGCAAGCAGCCACACCCAACATGGCAGGACCTTGCACCAGACCATCGAGGACAAAAAATTCTACCCACACACACCAGCCCCTAACTTCATAGAATGGACCCTCCACCAAGCACCCATCATCAACCAACCCAAGACAGACTAACATCCACATGCCTGCATTAGCAAATCCAAACACCCATGTGAGTGGTCTAGTTTTTTAATGACATGGTACATAAGGGGTGTTTGAAGTTGTATAATGGCACATATGACACAAGTGACACATTAGCACATTGGCACGTGTCGTGTTGGCACGTGTAATAGGAGGACAATGATAAGTTGACATATGCATCACATGTGAGGACACGTGTGCTACATAACAAAAGATGGACAATAGAAAGTTGGTTTGTACATGTGGGCCCCAAGTGAAGATGGATGGTGGCACAAGTGGCATAGTGTCACATGTGCTACACAATGAAAGATGGACAATAGGGCTGTCAATGGGCTGGGCATGGGTAGGTCTTGGCCCAGATTTTGAGTTGTTTCAGGCTGGGCCGTCCGGCAGGCCCTACTCAAAATTCTAATTTTTCAGGCCTTAGCCTGGCTCATTGACATCCCTAGACAAGGGAAAGTTGGCAGATGTGATGCATGTGAGGTGCTTTCTACAGGTGGGGTCCAGAGTGAAGATGGATGGTAGTTTATGTGGTGTCACACAACAGAAGATATACAATGGAAAGTTGGCATATGGGGGGCTTTTAAGGACTTTGTACATGTGGGACCCAAGTAAAGATGGGGCAGTGGCTAATGTGGCCTAGTTCATGGGTGCCACGTAATGAAAGATGGACAATTCAAAGTTGGCACATTTGAGGTCTTTTGTACATGTGGGGCCCAAGTGAAAAGCTGCTTTCTATGGTGTGGGCACTAGGAAGTTTTTAATGGTGGGCATTCAATCACCTCTGTTTTCTATGTGCTGAGATTTGAATCAATCTCATGTCTCGGACCATGCACTACTGATCTGGACTGCATGGTGGGCCCCACCGTCAGGGCCTCACCTAGTAAGGTGTTACACCACCTCACTTAATAGGCACCGGATTTTAGGAGACCACGCCCTAAAGGTGAGCAGTATGCCAGTCCAGGAAATCGTACGTACTTTTAAGTGCAACTCGGATTAGGTGAAGCAGGGTAACAGTAGGTTAGGCCATCGGGCCGTTTCGACCGTCCATCCATTTTTGCTGGCTCATTTTAGTGCATAGTCCCAAAAATGATAAGGTAACACATATCTGGACGTAGGGAAAACACAAATAGCAATTTCATCCAAAGCTTTGGTAGCACTAAGAAGTTTTCAATGGTGGAAGTTTAATCCCTACTTTGTGGTCCACCTTAGATTTAGATCTGCCTCATTTTTGGGACCTAAAATGACATGGAAAAACGGATAAACATGGATATAAAATACGTATGTCAAGGTGCACCTCCCCCCCTACAAGTATGCTCGATCATGAGGAAGCGGATTGCCTGTGGACGCTGTATGGGACCATCTAGATGTCCATGACAAATCCACTCCGTCCATCTGTTTTACAAGACGACAATAGGACAGGAATTTACAAATCATGCATATGCAAAACTCATATGGGCCATACCACACGAAACAGTAGGGATTGAACCCCTGGGGGTGACAGAAATTTTGCATCGGGATGATATTTGTGCTTACAGCTTATCTGAGTGGTGATAACCCTATGAACGGTTTGAGTTTATCTGAGTATTAATAACACTATGAACGGTTTGGATAGTATATAAATATCATGGTCAGTGGACGTTTTTCGTTTGGTGTGGCCCACCTTAGTTTTGGATCCGCCTGATGTATGTGTTATACATCCATGCGATCCATCCGTTTTTTCAGATCATTTTAGGATGTGACATAAAAAGTTAAGAAGATCCAAATCTCAGGTGGGCCACACCACAGAAAACAGTAGTGATTGAATGAACACCATTAAAATCTACCTAGTAATTTTCATTAGCAATCCAACCTGTTGAAAAGGTCAAACAGACATGGATGAAGGGAAAATACAAAGATCAGCTTGATTCAAAACTTTTATTTCCCAATAAGTTTTTAATGGTCAATCACCTATGGTACGCAACACATTCATTAAGGTGGGCCCCATGCGGTCGGGTAACACAAACTAACACTTACACAAACGTGTTACCCGGGCAACACCCAATCCTCTTCTGTTCGATCATTTCGATAAGCACATAGAGTGCCCATTCCTGACCGACCAAAAGATGGCCCAGTTATAGACTTAATCAAGTCTAAGGATGCAAGACCACATGAATTGGCACACCGCACTATCCCCACCGAGCATGTGTTCCCTGAACAATCATCAGAATCGTTCAACTGGTGCGACTTACCAGTCAGGGCCCCAAAACCACACCAATTGAATAAATCCCAACCATTTGACTGCCTGTGAAACAGACTGTTAACTCAAACAATCCATCAAACGGCTCGGATTATCCACTCTAGTGGGCTACCACCAATAAAGAGTGGGACCCACCGGATGTAGGGTGAGTAGAACCCAAAATCCCATATAGAAAACACCATCTAAACCAATCTAAATCAAAACTAACAAATCTCTTGCATCTCTCATTGTCATTGCCTTCACCCAACAATAAAAACAAAAAAGAAAAAAAAAAAAAAAAGAAGAATTAACCCACCCCTAAAATCTTGATTTCATAAAAAAGAAAAAGAAAAAAAGAAATTAAAAATATCTACAGTGAAAGAGAGGAAAAGAAACCAATGAAAGCTCACCCTTCGATCTCCCCCCGCAACTTGAACGGCAGAGATTGTGTCATCATGATCTTGAATTCTTCGAAATCAATCAACCCATCCCCGTTGCGGTCCACCCCACTGATCATCTTCTTGCAATCAGCAACCGTACAATCGTCACCCAGACTCCTCAACACCTTCTGCAATTCCTCCGGCGATATGGACCCATTCCCATCGACATCAAAGACCATGAATGCATGCGTCAAGTCTTCCACCATCTTCGTTGCATCCACGCCGTTGATATTCAACTCAATAAACTCGTTCAAGTCAATGAAACCATCACCGTCCGAATCAGCCTCTCTGATCATCGAGTGCAATTCTTCTTCGGATGCTGTGTGGCCCAAGCTGGCCATGATCGAGCCGAGTTCTGCCGATGATATCTTTCCGTCGCCATTGGCATCGAACTTACGGAAGACATGCTGGAGCTCATCGAGGTGGGTTCTTTTCAATCCAAGGGGGGTGAAGATCGGGTTGTTGGATGTCGGATTCGGGCTCTCGTGGGGTGAATTCAGAGCGGGTTTGGACTTCTTGAGGCCTTTTGTGAAGAAAGATCCAATACCCATGTCTTGGATTTTTGAGAGAGGGAGAGATTTGGATTCTTTTGGAGGCAAAAGGAAAAAAGAAATAAAAGAGGTTTTGATGTTGTTCTTTGAGAGGGAGATTGGGGTTTCCTTTCATATTCAAGTAGGATGTTGAGGTGGACTTAGAAAATTGAGAGAGAGAAGATTAAACTAAGTGCGGCCCCTGCCTCTCCCCAAACACGGTGCAGCACTTAAGAGTAGGGCCCACCTTGATGTATGTATTATATATCCTACGTCGTACATATGTTTTCTCATATTATTTTTGAGCCCAAAAATGTAGTAGACTTAAAACACAGTACTGGTGATAGAACGTCCAGAGGCCAAAGTAATGTTTCCTTGAAGTTTCTTTGCCATCCAACCTGTTGATAAGGTCACATCATATAAGTTCTTAATGGTTAATCATCATTAATTCTATGTTATGGTCCACCTTAGATCTGGAACTATCTCATTTCTAGGCACATGTACTAAAATAATCTGAAAAATCCAATGAACGTCGTCGATATAGATTGAATGCATCAAGGTGGGCCGCACCGTCTTGGGTAAGGCTGTGGCGGCACCTAATCCGCTTCTGAGAAGGAGAATCGTAACAAGAATCTCACGGAAGGTAGAAGTAGGGACCCACGTTGGTATTGTGTATTGGTGGCAAAACTTTGTGGCCCCATTATGATTTATGTGTTTTATCCACGTAGTCTAGCCATTTTCTAGATCATTTTAGGGCATGAGAACAAAAAATGAGGCAGATCAAAAGCTCAAGTGGACCACAACGTAGAAAATAGCGGGGACTGAACACCTACCATTGCAAGCTTATCTGTGCCATGGAGTTTTAGACCAAGATTAGAATTTTTTTTTCCCTTCATCCATGTCTGTGTAACCTTATGAACGGCTTGGATGTCAAATAAACAGCATGGTGTGCCCTGGGAAGGTTTCAACGGTGGGAATCATTATCCTGACTGCTTCCTGCGGTGTGGTCAACTTGAGCTTTGTATCTGCCTCATTTTTGGGCTCATTAGATGGCGTGGATAAAAGACATACCTCTTGGACGGGCCCACAGAGTTTTGCTTGGTATACATATTTTAGAAGAGGTGCTGTGTTCTACGCTACGCAATAGAGTCCAAATCTTAATGAGAATCTGAAATACCGTTGGAATAGGTCTTGGTTTGGAATTTATATAGAGAGAGACTTTGAGAGGCCGTGGAGCATCATCTGTTTCACTAAAGATAATCCTAGCCATCAAAAACTACACTTACCGTTGATAATTCTATCCTTTTGTCTCAAAAAATTGAACGGAAAAGATCTTTTCATGTAAATCCCATATTTTCGATGAGTAGTCACCGCATGTACATGGAGTAGAACCTCGCTACCGGACGGTGATATGTGGGCCCCAAAATGATGCATGTCTTTTATCCACACCGTCCATCTAGTTTGGATCATTATTTTAGGGAATGAGCCCAAAAATAAGGTAGATCCATTTCCCAAGTGGACCACACTTCAGGAAACAATGGTGATTGAACGGCCTCCATTAAAGACTTCCTAGGCCCACTATAATGTTTACTTGCCATCCAACCTGTTTTATTAGGTCACACAGACCAAGATGAATGGAAAACATAAATATCAGCTTGAGCCAACACTTTTGTGGCACCCATGAAGATTTTAACGGTGGGCGTTCAGTCACAACTATTTCTGTCATCAACCAACTCAGGACAGACTAACCTCCACGTGCCAGCATTAGCAAACCCAAAAATCCAAACACGAAGAATGTTGGAATAACTACACGGTTTCTAGATCCAAATTGAGAAGGCCCATACTGTGAGTCATTAAAGTCATGCGATTAGGAACTTATTACTTGGAAGATATGCAAGGAAGAACTTTGTGTCGCCCTTAGCATGCGGAAAATGTACTCCGTATTACCTATAAACATTCGTGTATCAGACGCATGAATTATTTTTTGAATAAAGATGAACTTCATTCTAGTTTGTCGGCTATAAAATCTATACAACTTGGTCACTACTCCTATTTTTCAAGACCCAAATAGCACCAGAGAGAATACTAAACATTCTCTCAACCAAGATTTCTGCTTACTATAGAGCCAAAACTCAGCTGATAGATTTTCTATCTCTATGCGGACGTAGCCACCGAGGCCTCCCTTACTGAGCCCCATTCATCTCCGTGAATTGAGTAATCACACTTTCAACATGATTCATTTTCATAAATTAAACAAAAGCCAAAATAATTTTTCATTAAAATTCAGAAGGATTACAATACTAAGATCAGTTCATATAAAATGAAAGAAGAAGTATTTAAGGCTAATCTTCCATCACCTGCTCTCATATCTCGTCTGGGGGAGGACCGCGACTCTCAACTTCAGGCTTAGCCTCAAGAGCTCCTATATCTTCATTGGCTTCAGTTACCATAGTAATTTCATTGGCATTAGCTTTCTTTCTTCATTAGTAATTTCGGCCGCAACTTTCTTGAATACCTTCATGTCGAAATATGGGGTAATTCGTTGCATGACTTTCAGCGTAAAGTCGCGACCAGCGTCATAAGATTCATAACGCTCTTCTTCATAAAGTTGCGAAAGTACGGAACTCCTCAACGGCTCGAGGACCTTCTTCAGCGATCAAGTTAACTAGAGCGACTCTGTCCTCCTCCCAATGAACTGAATCTGTGGTCAACTTTGAAAGAACATCTCTCTCTTTTTTTTTCAAATTTTCATCGGATTCTTTGAGCTGCGACCTAGATTCTGTGAGCTATGCCCCAAGATCAGTGTTCTTTTAATCTAACGCGATCTTATCTTGACAAAAGATCTCTTTTTCTTTTTCAATCTTCTCCTTCATCTCTTCAAGTCGGGCATGCCTCTGATCCAATGTTTCGTATTTCTCGTTCAAAACTTGGATTTTATTAATGAGGATATTCTTCTCCTCATTTTTTTTTTTTTTTTGGTAATCAAGACTTTACGAGCCTTCAGGACTTGGTCCCTTCCTTGGACTGCCACTCTAGAGCTCTTTTATTTTCTTTTGCCTCATTTATTATTCGACGAGCAGCCATGATGTCACGCCTCATCCTGATAATGAGGTCCAAGCCCTACACAGAAATAAAGGAGAATATACCCTGACAGGACTGAGGCTACAGACAACAAACCTCATCTAAACTATTTTTTACCCCATCTCTAGCCCTCACCAACGAGCTTGAACTACCTGATCCCTTATATAATATACCAGCTGATGCGGCATTAAAAGAGAGTTAAACCAAGAAAAGGCCATGTGAGTGGTCAAGTTTAATGACATTACCCATGGTACATGATCAGGGGTGTTTGAAGGTGTACAGTGACACATATGTCACAAGTGACAAATTAGCACATTGGCTCATGTGTTATGTTGTCACATATGGTACAATTAATGTGAATGAAAATGAACAATAGCACATATGGCATAGTAACACATGAGGCACAAGCGAGGTAGCACATGTAGCACAGTGGTACATGTACCACACAAGAGGAGGACATTGATAAGTTGACACATGCAGCCCATGCTAGGTGCTTTGTACATGTGGGGCCCAAGTGAAGGGGAGCGGATTAGATTAGACCCTAGATCCACTGAGGTGAGTGGGACCCTTGACGGTGGGGCTCACAATGATGTATGTGTCTTAAATCCATACCATCCAACCATTTTGAAAGATTACTTTAGTGTGTGATACCAAAAATAAAGCTGACTAAAATTTTAGGTGGACCATCCCATAGAAACAGTTACGATTGAATCTCTACCATTGAAAACTTCATGGATTTCACTCGAATGTTTATTTGCCAATATTTTCCATCCAACCTGTTGATAAGGTCACAAACATCTAAATGAACAGACCACATAAATATCATCTTGATCTAAAGCTTTTGTGGCCGATGGGAAGTTTTTAATGGTCAATCAATACTGTTTCCTATACTATGGCCCATTTGGAATTTGGAACTGATTCATTTTTGGATCATGCCCTAAAATGAACTTTCAATATGGATGAACGGCATGAATGTAGTCACATTCATCATAGTGGCCCCACAGTGAGGGGTCCCACCCACCTGGATGGATTTGAAGTCTGACCTAATCCGTTCCCCAAGAGAAGATAGACAGTAACACGTGACAATTTAACATGTGCTACATAACAAAAGATGGACAATGGAAAGTTGGTACATATGGCACATTTGTGGCTCGTTGTACAAGTGGGTCCCAAGTAAGGATGGATGTTGGTGCAAGTGGCATAGTGTCACATGTGCTACCAAAGTACAAAACATGGGCAATGGAAAGTTGGCACATGTGGCACATTTGAAGCGCTTTCTACAGGTGGGGTCTAGAGTGAAGATGTATAGTAGCACATGTGGCATAGCGTCACGTGTGTCACACGTACAACAAAAGATATACAATGAAAAGTTGGCACATGGGGGACATTTAAGGGCGTTGTACATGTGGGACCCAAGTAAAAATGGATGGTGGCACATGTGCCATATTTCAGGGTGTCACATAATGAAAAATGGACAATGCAAAATTGTCACATGTGGCACATTTGAGGTGTTGTGTACGTGTATGGCTCAAGAGAAGTTGCTTTCTGTGGTGTGGGCACACGAGGTTTTTAATGGTGGGCCTTAAATCACCTGCGTGCTTCAAATGAGATTCGGATCCATATCATGTTTGAGACCATGCCCGAAACTAACATGGCCGAAGAGATGGACCACATGGTGGGGCAGCACGGTCAGGACCTCACCTAGTAAGCGGTTACCCAACTGAGAGTGGATTAGGTGAGACCGCCTCACCATCTAGGGTGAGGCCTTTACCGTGGGGTTTCAGTGCCCCTCCCCCCCTTGATGTATGTATTATGTATCCACGCTGTTCATCCGTTTTTCCAGATCATTTTAGGGTACTATCCCAAAAATGAATATCCTCTTTTACCACTAAAAACTTCTTAGGGTGTACCTTAATGTTCCCGTGGTGTTTATTTACCATCCAATCTGTTGATGAGGTCACATAAGCCTGGATGAAGGGAAAAAACAAATATCAGCTTGATCCAAAAATTTTGTCACCCGTTAATGGTCAATTAATACTGTTTCTTATGATACGATCCAACTGTATTTGGATCTGTTTCATTTTTTGGATAATGTCATAAAATGACCTGGAAAAACAGATGAACGGCATGGATACATAATACATACATCAAGGCGGCCCAATGGTAAACCCAACGTGGGAGCCACAGTGTCTTGAGCGAGGCCATGGTCTCAGCTAATCCGCTGTCTACCCACCACGGCCATAAAGGTGAGCAGTATGCAAGTCACAGGAAATCCTACCTACGAGGGTAAACAATTTTTTTGGAGATTTTAGAGAAACTGTTACCACCGGGCGCGGATTATGTGAGGCAGGGTAACAGTGGGTGAGGCGTGGGCCCATCTTGACCGTCCATCCATTTTTTCCTGCTCATTTCAGGGTATCCTCTAAAAGATGAGGCAGATCTAAATCTTAGGTGGACCAGACCCAGGAAACCAATGGTGATTGAATGCCCACAGTTAAAGACTTCCTAGGGCTGACTGTAATGTTTATTTGCCATCTTGATAAGGTAACATAGACCTAGATGAAGGGAAAATATAAATCGCAGTTTAACACAGCTTCTGTAGCACCCAAGAAGTTTCCAATGGTGGAAATTCAATCCCTACTTTGTGGTCCACCTGATATCCGGATCTGCCTCATTTTTGGGACCATGCCCTATAAGCGTATGGAAAAAAACTGATAGACCACACGGATATACAACAAATACATCAAGGTGCACCCCATGGTCAAGAACTTGCCCACTCGGTAGTTACCCCTACCTCCCCTGCCGTTACTAGTATGTAGAGCCAAGCTAGCTCGGTTAGCTCGCTCGACTTGGCTCGAACCAGCTCGATTCGGCTCAATTCGAAGATTGGGTTTAGGGTTGTACATCGATCTGAGTCGAGTCGAGGTGGGCCAAGCTTGGCTTAACTCGTCTGTGCTCTCCTCGAGTTCAAGCTCGCTTACCATTGGAGCTTGCCTTGTTTGCAAAAACTTTCAAGGCGAGTTTGTGGCAAGCTAGTGGATCGAGTCAAGTCGAGCTTACGTCTGGTCAAGTTGAGCTTGCCCTCACCTCAATTTATTATATTTTTTACTACAAAATATAAATTAAAAGTCAACAACATTAAGTTCAAGAAGTCATACATATATTAGGGGAGAATAGTACTTCTACAGGTGGGACCCCACCATTAAAATGACCTAGCTTTGATCGGTTTTTCCTTTGGCCAAGTCACACATGCATTGAATGTAGACCACTAGTAATATTTGATGAACCATAATTAATATAGTACATGCATAGCTCACCATGTGAATGGACTGCCCTAATTATTGTGTGGACCATCGATCTTCATGATGAGGCCCAGCTAATTCATGGATCAGATGCACCACCTCCTTCATAAAATTGCAATCAATAGCTACATATGGTGTTTCGTCTAACCATAGCCCCTGTTTTGTAGATATGTATGGTGTGTGGTCTCACCGTGGCACCTGTGTTTGTGTAGCGTGTAAAACACACAACCACTATGTGCTCACCATGTTTTGTACTTGAAATTACTCAATCCATTAGATATACTCAACAAGGAATGTTCTTACCTGAACAAAATAGTAAGATTAAGAAACCCCCCAACATGTTAGGGTTTTATATGTCCTAAGCTTGGACCCCAATGTGTGTAGGGGGAGGGGGGGAGAGAGAAGCAAGAAATAAGAAGATTATGGTTTTTTTTTTTTTTTTTTTAACAAATATCTATATGAAACGAGTTGAGCTCGAGCCGAGTCGAGCTGAGCTTGAATCGAGTCGAGTGACCCAATGGTCGAACTTGACTCGATTTCTGACTCGAGCTCCTAAATGAAGCTTGGCTTGACTTGTTCTACTAAGTCGAGTCAAGTTGAGGCGAGCTTTTTCGAATCGAGTCGATCGAGTTTCTCGAGCTGACTTGGCTCATGACCAACCCTAGTTGGGTTCGACCTAAGTCGAGCCATTTTTCCAAGCTTGAAATGATTTACAAGTCGAGCTCAGCCTAACCCAATCTTGATTCGGCTCGACTCGGCTAACTAAGTTGGAAAAGTATGTTTTTGAGTCCCACATCGGAAGTGAGCAAGGGAATGAGAGGTGAAACTCTCTATAAAAGTAAGGGGGCGTTTGACATCTCTACTCTAATTCAATAAGAGCTACTTCAATAAGCTCCTTTTGTTTTAGCTCTTGTTTTAAATAAGCCCATTTGGTAAAATCTCAAAAAAAAAAAAAAAAAAAGCTCTTATTTAAAATAAGCATGTTTGGTAAAACTTTCAAATAAGAGCTTTTTTAAGGGTAGTTGATGTTAGTTTTAAAGATTACAACAACTTAAATATAAGAGCAATCCAAATGGTTATTTGGGTGGATCGTCCATCATGTGGGGCTCAGCATCAATACTAACTGTCCTTTATGTGGGGCCTATAAATGTCCACTACTCATCACCGTCACGTGGACTCCACATTTGATGTGTCCATAGTGTGGGCCCTACCTTTGAAATGTATCGTTCATCATGTGGGGCCTAGTTTTGATATACCATTCATCGTGTGAGGTGCACCTTCAATATGGATCATCCATCATTCAGCCCACTTTGGATATGGGCCATCCATCATAAGAGACCTTGGATGTGGATCGTCAGTTAGGTGGGGCCCACTTGATGTCAACTGTCCATTATGAAGGAGCGAATTAGCTGGGTGTTACCCCTACTGTGTGGGGCCTACCTTGATGTTATTTTTGTATATCCATGCCGTCCATCTGTTGTTACACCTAATTTTTGGACGGGATCCAAAATTATAGGAAGATCCAAATCTCAGGTGGACCATAAAAATAGAAAGAGTGATGAATAACCATTAAAAGCATTTTGCGGGCCACAAAAGTTTTAGATCAAGCTAATCTTCAAATTTTCCCTTCATCTAGACTTTCTTGGCACTATGAAGAGCTTAGATTTCAAATAAACATTAACAAAACCTTACAATGGGCTCTTTGAAAATTTTAATGGTGGGCACTCAATCAGCACTGTTTCCAGTGGTATGGTCACTTGAGATTTTGATAATACCATCCTAAAAAGGGCGGGAGAAACGGATGGATGGCGTGGATATACAAAATACTATCCATGTGGCCCACACGGTAGGGGTAACACCCACTAAGCTGTCCCTGGGGAAACACCTAATTCGCGCTCCCATTATGAGGGGCCACACTTTTATGTGATCCATCCATCATGTGAAGCCCACTCCATCCATTATGTGGGCCTACCTTGATGTGGACCATTCTTTGTGTGGGGCCCCACCTTCATTATGAGTCGTTTATCATGTGAGCCCATCTATGATATCAACTGGCCATAATGTGGGCCCACCTTCAATGACCATCATCCATCATGTGGATCCCACCTTTGACGTGGACTACCATTTAAATGGGACCGACTTGATGTGCATGTTCTATCATGTTGGGCCACACTTCGATGTGGGACATCTATCATGTGGGGCCTACCTTTGATGTGAACCTTTCATTACGTGGGCCCACCTTGATGTGGGGCCCCACTTCAATATGAGTCATTCATTATGAGGGGCCCATCTTTGATGTCCACCATCCATCATGTGGGTCCTACCTTTGTTGTGGACAACGATCATTTGGGACCCACATCAAGTAGGTAGTCCATCATATGGAACCCATTTGATGTCCACCATCCATCATGTAGGTCCCACATTGGTTTGTGGACTATCCATCATGTGGGGTCCAACCTTCAATATGGGTCATTCATCATGTAGGCCCACCTTTAATGTCAACCCTCCATCATGTGGTCACACATTCAATATCCACCATCCATCACTTGGATCCTACCTTTGATGTGGACCATCCATCATGTGGGTCCCACCTTTGATGTGGACCATCCATCATGTGGGGCCCACTTGATGTGGATAGTCCATCATGTAACTCCCACCTTTGCTGTGGACCATCCATCATGTGGGGCCCAACCTTCAATATGGGTCATTCATTATGTGGTCCCACATTTAATGTCAATCTTCCATCATGTGGTCCCACATTCAATGTCCACCATCCATCATGTGGGTCCCACCTTTGCTATGAACCATCCATCATATGGGTTCCACTTGCTGTGGATAGTCCATCCATCATGTGGGGCCACATTGTAATGTGGGTCATCCATCATGTGGGACCCACCTTTGGTATTTACCGTCAATCATGTGCGGCCCAAACTTCAATATGGGTTGTTTATCATGTGGGCCTGCCTTTGATGTCAACCTTCTATTATGGGATCATGTGGGCGTTCATCATGTGGGGCCCACCTTTGATGTGACCATGCATTATGTGGCCCCACCTTGATGTGGAAACCCAGCTTCAATATGGGTTGTTCCTCATGTGGGCCCACCTTAGAGATATTCTAAAGAAGAGTAGAAGGCAAGATGGAAATTACTTAAAAAGTTTAAGGACAAACTTGTCTAAAAATTAATTAAAAATGTCTACCCGCTTAAGCTAAATAAGCTCTTAAAGAAAAAGTGACCCCCCTACCACTTATTATTTAAGAGCTTTTTTACTAATTTCTATAAAAATAAGCTCTAAAATGAAAGCTTTACTAAACAGTCTATTTTCACCATAAGAGCTTATTTTTTTAGAATAAGCAAGTAAGCTCTTATTAATAGATTTGCCCATGGGGAATGTAAATAGGCTTTGGGCCCAATTTTTAATTGTATTAGGCCGGGCTTTGGAATGGGCCTATTTAAAGTTTTGTTTTTCCAAGCTCGAACTTAGCTTGAATTGAGCTCGAACTCGGCTCAAAAGCTCAATCGAGCCAGCTCGAACATGTTAGTCGAGCTCGAAGGCTAAGCTGAGCTGAACATGAGCTAGGGTAGTCATTGAACGAGCCAAGCTCAAATAGGGCAAAGCTAAGCTCGGCTCAGCTCGTGCAAAGCTCGATCATGGGAAGCAGATTGGACAGTATATGGGACCATCAAGATGTCCACAACAAATCCATTTCGTCCATCTGTTTTGCAAGACCACAGAAGGGAATGAACGCCTAGGAGTGATACAAAGCCTGGGAGTGATACAAGTTTTGTATCAGGATGATATTTGTGCCTACAGCTTATTTGAGTGGTAATAACCCTATGAACGGTTTGGATGGTATATAAACATCATGGTTAGCTCTTGAAAGGTTTCAACGGTGGATGTTTTCGTTCCCATTGTTTCGTCTAGTGTGGCCTACATGAGTTTTGGATCTGGGTCCCACATATATCTCTATGCCTAGGATCACAGGCAATCCGCTTCCAATCAAGGGAGAGGATTAGGTGTTACCCGTAACAAATTAGTGGGTGTTACCTTGACCGTGGGGTCCACCCTGATGAATGTATTATATATCCACACTGTCCATCCGTTTTTCCAGATCATTTTACGATGTGGCCCCAAAAATTAATAAAATTAAATCTCAAGTGGACCACACCACAGGAATCAGTGGTGATTGAATGACCACAATTTTCCAGTGGTGTGGTCCCCTTGCGATTTGAATATGCTTAAGTTTTGGGATCAAGTCCTAAAATGAGATGGAAAAATGGATGAACAACGTGAATATGCAACACATTCATCAAGGTGGGCCCCATGTGGTCAGGGTAACACACACTAACATGTTCCCCCGGATAACACCTAATCATCCCGAGACCCTTTCCTGAACAACCAAAAGGTGGCCCAATTATCGACTTAAATAAGGGCCTGTTTGGTAAAACTTTTTTTTAGCACTTATAATTGAAATGAGCCATTTTCAGTGATTTTTTGGATTATAATCATTTAGCAAATCTAAAAAATTAAGTGCTTAATTTAAATTTCACTGAAAATTTTGGATTTTTTTTTCCAGCTTCGCTCGTTTGACTTAAAACTTAAGGCTGAATGTAGTAAGTGATTTAGGTTTTTAATTTTTTTAATGACAACTCTACCCTTCTATACCTAACTTCCCGTGCGCATTCAAAGGGGTAAGTGCGTGGGCTACAAACAAGCAAAGTGGATGCGAATTAGCTATGACGTCACCACGTTTTGTGGGCCCCACCATGATGTATGTGTTGTATCCACACCGTCCTTCCATTTGGAGAGATCATTTTAGGGCATGAACCAAAGAATGAGGCAGATTCAAAGCTCAAGTGGACCCCACCACCCAAAAAACAGTGGGACAATGACATCCACCATTAAAACCTTCCTAAGGCCCACCATGATGTTTTTTGAGATCCAACTTGTTCATAAGTTAACACAAACATGGAAGAAGGGAAAACCCAAATATCTGCTTGATCGAACGTTTTTGGCCAACAAGAAGTTTTTAATTGTTCATAAGTTAACACAAACATGGAAGAAGGGAAAACCCAAATATCTGCTTGATCGAACGTTTTTGGCCAACAAGAAGTTTTTAATTGTAGATGTTGAATCCCCATTGTTTTCTATGATGGGGTCCACTTGAGCTTTCGATGTGCCTCATTCTTTGGCTTATGCCCTAAAATGATCTCTCTAAATGGATGGAACATGTGGATACAACACATACATCATGGTGGGGCCCAAATGACTTGGCGGTGTCACTTCACTAGTGAGTTTAGCTGTTGACGAACTTCACTAGCGAGTTTTGTTGTCGACAAACTAATCCAAGCTGGGCAAAGTACTTTGGGCCATCATGATGTATGTGTTATATCCACACCGTTCATCCATTTTGCCATATCATTACTGGTCATGAGCCAAAAAAATGAGACAAACCCAGAGCTCAAGTGGACCACACAACATAAAGCTATTGGGCAATGATGCCATTGTTGAAACCTTCTTAGGGACCACCATAATGTTTATTTGGCATCCATTCTGTTCATAAGGTTACACAGGATTGGATGAATTGAAAACACAAATATCAGCTTGATCCAAAGCTACCGTGGCCCCAAGAAGTTTTCAATTGCAGGTGTTTAATTTCCACTACTTTATAATTTCACTTGAGATTTGGATATACCTCATTTTTTTTTAATCTCATGACCTAAAATAATTTGAAAAAAAAAAAAAATGGATGAACAGTATGGATTTAACAAATACATCATGGTGGGGACATGTAACTTTGTTGCATCAACGCACCGTGGAGATAGGCGTTGTGTTACATGCCGCGCAATCCACGTAAGCTTTTAGAGGGCGTGGCTTAAGGGTTATCCAAGTAGTAAGAGTTGCCCTGACCGTATGGCCCACCTTGATATATATATATATAATATCCACACCGTTCATCGGTTTTCTAGTTCATTTTAAGGTATGTTATAAAAAAAAAGAAAAAAAAAAAAAGAGAAACAGAACCAAATCTAAAGTGGACCATACGAAAAATCGGTTTAAGACTTTACATGTGTGGCTCATCTTCCACCTATCCAAATCTTTTATCAAGTTCGCCCCACATAGGATGGACCTAAAAGCATTGATCGAACAATCTCAACCATTCAATTGGTGGTTATTTGATTGATGATTAGAAATAAATTATAGAGTGTTCATATTCAATGGGCAAGATCAGATGGTTTGCATCACCCACTTGGTGTGTTTGTCCCCTAGTGACACCAATCGTAGTATTATGATGATTATAAAAAGAATATAGTTTGTGATCCATTAATGGTATGACCCATCTCACCAAGTGTCTTGATCATAGAAATAAAGATGATAAATATGTGAAGAAACTGAAAACCTAAACATATAGTGTTGGGATGACTATATTTACTTGCCTCCTTACACAATTAATTTATATAATTGCACATGACAAACATAAAAGATCTAAACCATACATGTTTCTTCTTGTAGTATACAAAAATAATAAATTAAAATAATAGGGGCAAATATAATAAATTGCCAACTTTCAAACATTTGTATTCTATATTTATCAAACATGTTTTTCTGAAAAAAGTACTTACCTTAGGATATCAGAATTTTTTTACACAAATTACCGATAGATTTTTCAATACTTGTAAGTACTTAAACTCAGCACTTTAAGTTTCCAGATCTTATTTTTCCGTTTACCAAATGACAAGTAATTAAGTTTCAGATATTATTTTCCAGTTTACCAAACAGCATACTAGGAAAAACAAAAAAACAAAAAGCAACAAAAAAAAATCGTCAAGAAGGCAAGACCACACGAATTGGCACACCGCACTATCCCCCACCGACCATTTGTTCCCTGAACAATCATCAGAATCGTTCAACTCGTGCGACTTACCAGCCAGGTCCCCAATACCACACCAATTGAATAATCCCAACCATTTGACTGTCTGTGAAACAGACTGTTAACTCAAACAATCTAACAGCTCGGATCATCCACTCCAGTGGGCTACCACCAATAAAGAGTGGGACCCACCGGATATATGGTCAGTAGAACCCAAAACCCAACACAGAAAACACCATCTAAACCAATCTAAATCAAAACTAACAAATCTCTTGCATCTCTCATTGCCTTCACCCAACAATAAAAATAAAAATAAAAATAAAAAAAAGAATAACCCACCCCTAAAATCTTGATTTCATAAAAAAAAAAAAAAAAAAGAAATTAAAAATATATACAGGGAAAGAGAAGAAAAGAAACACATGAAAGCTCACCCTTCGATCTCCCCCGCAACTTGAACGGCAGAGATTGTGTCATCATGATTTTGAATTCTTCGAAATCAATCAAGCCATCCCCGTTGCGGTCAACCCCACTGATCATCTTCTTGCAATCAGCAACCGTACAATCGTCACCCAGACTCCTCAACACCTTCTGCAATTCCTCCGGAGATATGGACCCGTTCCCATCGACATCAAAGACCATGAATGCATGCGTCAAGTCTTCCACCATCTTCGTTGCATCCACGCCGTTAATATTCAACTCAATAAACTCGTTCAAGTCAATGAAACCATCACCGTCCGAATCAGCCTCTCTGATCATCGAGTGCAATTCTTCTTCGGATGCTGTGTGGCCCAAGCTGGCCATGATCGAGCCGAGTTCTGCCGATGATATCTTTCCGTCGCCATTGGCGTCGAACTTACGGAAGACATGCTGGAGCTCATCGAGGTGGGTTCTTTTCAATCCAAGGGGGGTGAAGATCGGGTCGTTGGATGTCGGATTCGGGCTCTCGTGGGGTGAATTCAGAGCGGGTTTGGACTTCTTGAGGCCTTTTGTGAAGAAAGATCCAAAACCCATGTCCTGGATTTTTGAGAGAGAGAGAGAGAGCTCTGGATTCTTTTGGAGGCAAAAGGAAAAACAGAAATAAATGAGGTTTTGATGTTGTTCTTTGAGAGGGAGATTGGGGTTTCTTTCACATTCAAGCAGAAGAAGGAAAATAGGACTTAGAAAATTGAGAGAGAGAAGATTATACTAGGTGCGGTCCACCCTAAACACGGTGCAGCACTTAAGAGTGGGGCCCACGTTGATGTGTGTATTATATATTCACGTCGTACTTATGCTTTCTCATATTATTTTAGAGTCTCAGTCAAAAAATGTATCATATTTAAAACTCAGGTGGACCATACTATGCCAAACAGTGGTGATAGAACGTCCAAAGGCCAAAGTAATGTTTCCTTGAAGTTTCTTTGCCATCCAACCCGTTGATAAGGTCATATCATATAAGTTGTTAATGGTTAATCACCATTAATTCCTATGTTTTGGTCCACCTGAGATCTGTAACTATCTCATTTCTAGGCACATGTCCTAAAATAATCTGAAAAATCCATGAACTTCAGGGATATTGGTGGCAAAACTTTGTGGGCCCTACTATGAGTTATGTGTTTTATACACGCGGTTCATTCATTTCCTAGTTCATTTTAATGCATGAGCAAAAAAATGAGCCAATCCAAAGCAAAAGTAAACCATACTGTAGAAAACAGTGGTCAGTGGGTACTGAACACCCAACAATGAAAACTCATCAGCGCCATGGAAGTTTCATACCAAGATGAGATTATTATTATTATTATTTTTTTCCATGTCTGTGTGACCTTATGAACGGGTTGGATGTCAAATAAACGTTATGATGTACCCTGAGAAGGTTTCAACGGTGGAAATCATTATCCCCACTGCTTCCTGTGGTGTGGTCAACTTAAGTTCTGTTTCTGCCTCATTTTTGGGCTCATTCCCTAAAATGATCTTTCAGAATGGATGGACGGCGTGGATAAAACATATACATCATGGAGGGTCCACAGAGTTTTGCCGGGTATACATAGTGTCTACGAGGGTGGGTCCTACGTTACGCAATCGAGTCCAAATCTTAATGTGAAAATGAAATCATAATCACGAGAATCTGAAATTCCATTGGAATAGCTCTAAACATGGCTTGGAATTTATATAGAGAGAGCCTTTGAGTGGCCGTGGACCATCATCTGTTTCACTAAAGATAATCCTAGCCATCAAAAAATACACTTGCCTATTTACCGTTGATAATTCTATCATTTTGTCGCAAAAAATTGAACGGAAAGGATCTTTTGATTTAAATCCTATATTTTCCATGAGTAATCACCGCACGTACATGGAGTAGCACCTCGCTGCTACAGGACGGTGCTATGTGGGCGCCAAACTGATGAATGTCTTTCATCCACACCGTCCATCTAGCTTGGAACATTATTTTAGGGAATGAGCCCAAAAATAAGGTAGATTCATTTCCCAGGTGGACCACACTACAGGAAACAATGGTGATTGAAGGACCTCCATTAAAGACTTCCTAATGCCCCAGTGTAATATTTACTTGCCATCTAACCTATTTTATTAGGTCACACAGACCTAGATGAATGGAAAACATAAATATCAGCTTGACCCAAAACTTTTGTGGGCCCATGAAGATTTTAATGGTGGGCGTTCAATCACAACTATTTCTATGGTGTAGTCCACCTGAGATTTTCATTTTTAGATCATGCCCTCAAATGAGCTGGAAAAATGGATGGACGGTGTGGATACTACACATATATCATGGTGGGGCCCACAGAGCACCATCCAGCAGGTAGTCGCTACTGGCACTGGAAATTTTGTAAACTAACGTTTTGGTGGGAACTCTTAGAAGGTGAGGCTTATCTCATGAATAATATATATCCGGTGAATCTTTTAGTGATATATATACCATCTATCAAAACACATGGCATTGATTCGAGAGAATATAGACCATCCAAATTGTTAATCTTGAGATCATAGCCGAAAATGGAATTGACCGGATGATCCTGACCGCCCACCAAATCGATCATTAATTTGGAAACAGTAGGCCGTCCAAATTCAACGGATGAGATAGTACAGTGATGAATGTCTAAAAAATGCAATATTCAATCTATGATCGATCCCTCAACCATCCAATCAATGTCCACATACCTGATAAGAAGATAAGTTAATAAGCTTAAATTTTTATTTATTTATAATACATCTGTACTAGTAGCCATGATTTGGATTGTTGAAATTTACTCACTTGTATGGCTCTTATTCAATTTTTTTAAGTGGCTGTGTATCATCCACCACGCCGCCAGAGTAGTACATGTTTTTCTCAACAAATTAACGGTATTCAAAACTCTCATTCAATCACGCCACTAATAACATAAATTCGGGATTCTCGAACGATTTTAGTGCTAGGAAGCTTCCTGGAACTTTCCGTACTTTAATCCCACCACCTTTTGTCCCCCTAAAAAAATACTGTGCTCCAACTTGAATGGGGACATGTGGACAGTCCAATCAATAGATCTGGACCGTCCAATAGGTTTAGAACACAGAACATGGGCCACCAACTTGGATCACACTAATAGGATGATCCTATTTACCCAAGATTCAGACTGCTTTTTCATATCCTTTCATTTTCCAAGGCATTGATCAAGTGGGTTAGATCATCTGACCCAAGGGTTGCTTGGAATCATAAGTAATTTGTAATGGGATCCACCAAATGGATGGGTTGAATGGTTGAACAGACCTAGATTTTCAATGAAAGCTTCTTAGCTGTCCATTTTGTAGGCTGTTGATTCACTACTGTTTTGCAGTAGTGTGGTCCATCTGAGATTTAGATCTGCTTCATTGTTTTTATCATGCTCTGGGATAATGATTCAAAATTGGATGGACGGCGTGGATAAAACACATGCATCATTTTAGACCCACATAGCACCGTCGACCTGGCTACTGCAGTGTCCGTACGCAACCGCGTTCCAATCCGCGTCCTCCTGTGAGCGAAATAGCTGATCTTAGTGGGTGTTACCCCTACCGTGTGGGGCCTACATTGACGTATTTTTTTGTATATCCATGCCGTCCATATATTTTTTCGTATCATTTTAGGATTAGATCGAAAATTATAAAAAGATCCAAATCTCATCTAGACCATACCAATAGAAGGAGTGATTAATAACCATTAAAAACATTTTTCAGGCCACAAAAGCTTTGGATCAATATGATGTTTTTAATTTCCCTTCATCCAGATATTATTGATATTATCAACAGTTTGGATTGCAAATAAACATTAATAAAACGTTACAATGGGCCCTTTGTAATTTTTAATGGTGAGGCACTCAATCAATGCTGTTTCATGTGGTGTGGTCCACCTGAGATTTTATTATCTATTATTTTTTGTATCCGGTCCTAAAATGATACGAAAAACAATATGGACGGCATGGATATACAAAAAATAAATCAATGTAGACCCCCAATCTAGGGGTAACACCCACTAAGCTGTTACCCGGGTAACACCTAATTCGCACCTGACGGGAAAATGCTGGACAGGTTGTTGAACGGCTATAATTAATTCTGGTCAACATTAAGGTCCAAAAGTATCAGCTACAGCTTTTCTGCCGTCAACGGCTGAAAAAGGAGGAAATTGCATTTCAATCGGCGACATGTGGACCGTTCACTCAAAAAGGGAAAACATTGTACTCTGACAGTGTCTGATAATCCATACACATGCATCCGGCAATTCGGATATTTAGCATAAAGCTATCTTAATCTAAACCGTCCAAATTGAAATATCACGAGAGATGTGTGAGATGAGAGAGGGGAAGTGGCACGTGCAACTCATGTAGAGAGAAGAAGAGTGAAAAAAATTGAGAGAGAATTTCTCAAGGAAAAGAGAAAAAAGAGACGGCTAGGATAGCGTTTTCTGGGAGAAGCCAAATAACCGGTTTGGATTATCCAAATGCAAGCCTTTCCCTGTCAAATAAACGGTTTGGATAATCCAAATTGAAGTCCGTACTGGAGCAAACCTCTTGAATTTGATCGTTGGGACCAATCCAGTGCCTCTGGAGGCACAGAACTTTGTTGTCTCCAGATCATTTACCATACACGTGGAACTTGTTTACGTTGATCTGAAGCCATTGATTTGACACCAATCAGTAATTTTCTTGATTAGACAATCCTAACCATTCAGTAAATAAATCTTTTCTCGACGAACGTGAGCGGTCAATGATTTGTTTTTTAAAAGTCTATTTGTGTGCCTAGGGATTTAATGGTTAGGATGTTTAGAAAATTATGGACTATGCTTTATCCACTGTTGAGCCTACCAAATGAACGGTAGTAGATCTAACCAGGTATGCCACATGTGAATCAATGGCACGAGAAGCAGGGTACCTCCCATAGCTAAGGTCAGGAACACTTTTAAGTAGCAAAACTAGCCTCTAATGTGAAACGACGAAATACCCTAGCTCCTATTGAAATGACATAAATGGGAGCGAATTAGGTGTTACCCTTAGTGGGTGTTACCCCTATCGTGTGGTCCACATGTATGATATTTTGTATATCCACACCGTCCATCCGTTTCTCCAGTTTATTTTAGGATAGGATTCCAAAAATTTTCTATATTAAAATCTCAGGTGGACCATACCACTGGAAACAGTGGTGAATGAGTGTTCCACCATTAAAAATTCCAAAGAACCCATCGTAAGGTTTGGTAATTTTTTCTTTCAATCCATCTGTTGATAATGTCAAGAAGATATGGATGAAGGAAAAATATAAAGATCAGGTTAATGAAAAACTCTTGTTACCCACAAAATATTTTTAATGGTCTTTATCACTATTTCTAGTGGCATGGTCCACCTGAGAAATGGATCTTCTTAGAGTTTGGGATTACGTACTAAAATGATCTGGAAAAACAAATGGACAGTGTGGATATATAAAAAAAAAAAAAAAACACTAAAATGGACCCTATACGGTTAGGTTAACACCCACTACGCTGTTCCCGGGGTAACAGCTAATCCGTTCTTGACATAAATAATCCGTACACATTGAAGGGCACTAGACATTTCTCCCTTATCTGGATTGTCCAATTAATATGATACAACGACTTGTACTGGGAGCGGATTAGGTGTTACGTACTTTAGGTGTTACCCTTATGGGCCCCACCTTGATCATGTATAATATATCCACGCCATCCATCTGGTTTTTTAGCACATTTTAGGAGGTGGACCTAAATTTTAATCAGATCAAAATCTCAGGTGGACCACACTACCTGAAATAATGGTTATTGAACATCCACCATTAAAAAACTACCAAGGGCCTACTGTACGAAGATCCATAATGTTTATTTTCCATCCAACCTGTTAATAAGGTCAACCAGACCTCGATGAATAAAAATACAAATATCAGCTTAATCCAAAAAATTTGTGGCCTACACAAAATTTTTTACTTGTCATTTACCACCTTTTCGAGTGGTGTGGTTCATAAAGAATTTGGATCTAATTAATTTTTTGAATAATGTCTTAAAATGGGCTGAAGAAACAGATGGGCAGTGTAGATATGCAACATATTCATCAGGGTAGGCCCCACACAGTAAAGGTAACACCCACTAATGTATTGCACAGGCAACGGACGCGGTTTGGCCAGTGGACCTAACACTGTCATCTAGCTAGGGTCAAACTCTATGAGCCCCACCACGATGATGTATGTGTTTTATCCATGTTTTATCCATGCAAACGAGGCAGGTCCAAATCTCACGTAGACCACACCACAGGGATACAGTATTGATTGAACGTCCACCATTAAAAAGTTCCTGGGGCCCACTGTAATGAAGGGTAAACACAAATATCAGCTTGATCCAAAACTTATGTAGCTACCAAAAAGTTTTCAACCGTAAACATCCAATATCCACTATTTTCATTTGTGTGGTCCACCTGGGATTTGGATCTGACTCGTTTTGGGGATCATGCTTTAAAATGAGCTGGCCAAATGGATGGACGGCGTGGATGAAACACATACATCATGGTAGGTCCCACAGAGCTTTGACACTAGCTAGGTGGCTAGTTTGGGGTCACTAGCCAAACCATCCCCGATTAACACCTAATTCGCTTCCAGACTGGACTGGCCATAGTCTGTGGACAGAAATCTACACCGTCCAATGATGATAGAAAACGATTTGGACCATTCAAAAGTTAACGAAGGTTCCGTGCAGGTGGAGCGAGAGGAGAGACGTGCTAGGGGACTGTCGTGAGAGAGAGGGAGAGAGACGCGGATCAGGTGGTGTTGGTCGTGGAAGAGAGTCTTCAGAGGGAGAGACGTATCAGATAGAGGGAGAGATCCGTGCGAGGAGGCTTCTGTGAGAGAGGGACACGTACGGATCAGGTGGTGTTGCCAACACGTTTCAATGTGTTGGGAGCTGTGGAGCCCAACGTGATGTATCTGTTTTATATCCACGCCGTCCATCCATTTTGTCAGCTCTTTATAGGAAATGTGCCCAAAAACTGAACAGATTCGATGCTCAATTGGAACACACCATAGGAAACAGTGGTGGAACGCCCGCCATTAAAAGCTTATTGGGGGCCACAAAAGTTTTGGATCAGGCGGATATTTATGATTTCCCTTTATCAATAGGTTGGATGAAAAATAAACATTACGGTGGGCCATCAAAAGGTTTCAAACGGTGGGTGTTTTTATCCGCACTGTTTTCTGTGGTGTAGTCCACTTGAGGTTTGGATCTGCTTCATTTTTGGGTGCTTGCCTAAAAATGAGCTGGCAAAACGGATAGATAGTATGGATATAAAACATATGTATCACGTTGGGCCCACAGCGCCCAAAACATCAACGGATTAGCTGTTACCCTTGAACAGCTTATTGGGTGTTACTGTTACTCTAATCGTGTGATGTATTTTTTATATATAAGAATTTTACATAATAGTACCCAATTAATAACATATTTACGTGGAAGTACCTCTTCAAATAGCGTTTTACCTTTAGAGTACCATATTTTCAATTTTTTTTCAAATGACTAAACTGCTCACCTAATTAAAGAAGATACCTGGGAAAATTGAAAAGATTGATAGATGTATTAATGAGATGTAATTCTATTAAAAAAAAAAGAAAAAAAAATCATAGAATTTTTGGCTAATGGTGGGTGCTATGTGCGTCCCATCATATTATATGTGTTTTATCCACGCCATCCATCCATTTTTTTGAAATTATTTTAGGACATGAGCTTAGAAATAAAGCTGGTCAAATCTTAGGTTTTCTGCACCATAGGAAACGGTGGTGATTGAATGTCTACCATTAAAAACTATTTAGGGCCCAACTTGTTGATTAGGTCTACAGACCTGGATGAAGGGAAAATACAAATAACAGGTTGATCCAAAACTTCTATGGCTCCCAAGACTTCTTTTTCTATGGCTCCCAAGACTTCTTTAAGGGTGGTCGTTGAATCACCACTGAGATTTGGATTTACGTCACTTTCCATTCACGCCATAAGATGATTTGGAAAAATGAAGGGAGGATGTGGATAAAACATATATATCATGATGGGTAGAGCATTGCATCCAAATTAATGCTTGCCAACGGTCACAAATTTTTAGATTAAGTAAGCCAAGCCTCAACCAAAATAGTCGCGTTACGCAGACTTCTTGCAAAAGCGTCAGGTAGTGCTCAGATGGGACGCGGATTGCCTGCGAAAGCCTCTGCGCTCGGAATCAAGGTGGGGCCCACCGTGATGTTTGTGAGAAATCTACGCCGTCCAAACGTTTTTGTACGGCCATTTTAGGTGTTGTGACAGAAGATTAACAGGATTCAAGACTCAAGTGGGCCGCAGTGAAGCAAAAAGTGAGTAGGTAAATTCCTACCGTTGAAACCTCTATGGGGTCCACAGTGATGTTTATATGCCATCCATACCGTTCATAATGTCATTCCTACTAAGATGAACTGACAAAATAAATATTATGCATGATTAGAAACTTCTGTGGCCCCACGAATATTTCAACTGTGGGAGTTCAATTGTCGCATCTTCGGCCCACTTGAGTCTTGGATCCCGTTCATTGTTTGTCACAACAACTAAAATGATCTCACAAAACATTTGGACGGTGTAGATTTCTCACAAACATCACGGTGGGCCCCACCTGAATTCAGAGCGGCAGGAGATGCCGCAGAAGGCTTTCGCAGGCAATCCGCGTCCGCTCAGATGCTAGGTGGGGCCTATAGTGATGTTTGTGAGAAATCTACCCCGTCCAACCATTTCTCGAGCCTAATTTAAACATTCATATGATTACAAAAGTTTTGAATTAGGCAAAGAATTTTTTGCATTTTCACCTTATCCCTGTGAAACGACTTTATAAACAGTTTGGATGGCATATAAACATCAAGTCGAGCTCGAGAAGATTTCAACCGAAGCATTTTTACCCCCCAATTTTTCCTCTGGTGTAGCCCACTTTAATTTTAAGTCCACATCATATTTGGTCCCATGTCCTAAAATAAGTTCAGAATGAGCTCAGAATACAGATGTTGTGGATTTCTAAAATACCTAATGGTGAGTCCCACGTAACATACGAGCATGGGAACTTCCTACAAAAGCATTATGCAAAATTCCGCGTGTGTACGGAAGCAGATGTGGGCGGGGACTTGCGCAGGAATTTCCTGCGCTGGGAACCAAGGTGGGGCCCACAGTGGTGTTTTTTAATAAATCCACCCCGTCCATCCGTTTTGGGAGCTCATTTTAGAACATAAAAATAAAAATGAACCGGATCCAAGATTCAAGTGGGCCGAACTAAATGAAAAGATAGGTAGGGAGATTACTACCATTGAAACCTCTCTAGGGTCCACAGTGATGTTTATATGACATTCATACCGTTCATAACGTCACGACTACTGGGATGAACTGGAAACACAAATATTATCCTGATTCGAAACTCATGTGGCTCCACAAATATTTCAACTGTGGACGTTCAATCCTCACGTTTTTGGCCCACTTGAGTCTTGGATTCGGTTCATTTTTGTTCTCATGTCCTAAAATGAGCTCCCAAAACGGATGGACAGGGTGGATTTATCAAAAAAACATCACTATAGGCCCGCCTTGGTTCCCAATGCAGGAACTTCTTGCGCAAGGCTTTTGCAGGAAATCCTCGCCCTGAGTAAACTATGTGAGTGCCAGCTTGCCCATCGATTTTACAAGATAATTTTAGAGGTTGAGTAAAATAACAAAGCATATCTAAAGCTGAAGTGGACCACACTAAAGGAAATGGTGTGAATTGAACTTTTACTATTGAAAATTTCTTAGGGCCACAAAGGTTTTGGATCAAGCTGATATTTGCATTTCCGTTCATCCATGTTTGTGTGATCTTATGAACAGGTTAGATGACACATAAACATCACTGTTGGCGCTAGTAAGGTTTCAACGGTGGAAATCAGTGTTCCCACTATTTCATGTGGTATGTAAAAAAGGGATGGATGGCGTGTATAAACCACATACATTCATAGTGGTCCAACAGAGTTTAGTAAGTACGATAAAAGCGTGATGTGCAACTCAATATGCAATTTGATTTTCATGTCGTTTATGTTAAGCTCAAAGAAACCATTTCTGACTAATCATCGAGTGCGATTCTTGTCGACTACCGTGTGGCCCAAGCAGGCCATGATCGATCTGAGTTTGGTGGATTTGTGGCATAACTTCTTGATCTTTATGTCAATGGGAGTATGTCTATAGTACTGGAAAATTTGTAGGTGTTGAAGAGTCTCAGTGAAGATAACCTAAATGATTGCAATCAAATGATCAGTGGGGTACACCACAATGGGGAAAGAATTCAAGATCAAGATGATCAGTCTAGACGACAGCTGGGAAAGAATTCAACATCAGGATAGGATACAGGATAAGACAATTTATGCCATTTTTCACATTTCCTCTTTTACTCTCTTGTGGTTGAATTGGTTTGCGAAATTGCACATGGTTTGATTTTCTCTTTCTTTTGGTTGGGTTCATCTGCAAATGTGTGTAGAATAAGCTTATCCTACAAGTGATCTTTTGATAAATTTTAAACAGAATATATTAAATAAGCAACGTAGCTATACAACTGAATTACATTCAGGAAGACCCATGGCTCAAAAAAACACCCGAGTTTGTCCTATCATATGCCCCGAAGAAGAAACACCTTAAAAAGACAACTTGACACATGGAAGAGCGTGCAAATGTGATGAGAAAGATTACCGTCTTTCTCGAGTATTCAAAACATTAAATCTAAGATAGTTTCTTGAATCCATGAGAAAAAAAGAAAAAGAAGATAAAACTTGAATAATGTTATTCAATAATGTGTGTAATAATGTCTCATGTGTATTTTTTTTCTCAATTACATCATTAACAAAAAAAAAAAAAACTAAAATTCATAATTACCAAAAAAGTAAAGTTCTATCCCTAATAAAAGTTACCCAAAGTACTAAAACTCATTTAAAGCCTAATTTGGCAAAAGTAGAAAGTCTATATAAACCTTATTAAAGGAGTTCTAGCATAATTATAAGTAATTTCTAAAAAAATGAAAATATAAAACTCTAAAAATAGTAAATTTTCTTTAAAATCCCAATTTTGAACTAGAATGAAGCTTTTCTCGTGAAAATGATCAACGCGACCTATTAAGTAGGTTGGTTGAACTCAGATGGCCCTCGACGATAAAGATTGACAACTTGTGTCCCGTAATGATACCTAGATTAAAAGTTATGACTAATTTACGGTTCACACTTCAAACGATAATTTCTCCCTATTCAGAATGAATTTCTTCAATTTGGACGTGCCTAAGGCCCAATTATGTCATACCCTATGTAAGACCAGGCCCAGATCTACCGGGCTACTTCCATTTTCATTTGTCCTTCTTTTAGTCTACCCATGCTAAGAATGCATCTATACCGCATTGTATATTAGTCCCCGCCACTTGGAAAAAAACTCATCCTCAAGTTATTTAATGGACTTGACTCATGATACTGATATAACTTCTGACGTCGATGTTTATTAGCCTCTTCTTTATACTTGTTATTAGACATATGTAACTTCTTTTAAACCTCGACATCTGCTGTCATGATTCAATTCGTAATACTATTTTCTGTTACAATAACCAATAATTTACTTAAAGGGGACTAAGTTGAGTGTATGTTTTTTGAATGAGGATTTATTAGTGGACCGATTCTTCATTCATTGAACACGAACTCCGCTTGACTAAAAATAATATCTTACAAAAATAAGTAATTCCTTTAGAAGTTCATCGGGTATATTTCTATCAAGCTCTTGTAGGTTTTAACTCCTATAGGGTGTTCGTGGGTTCTATTTCTTTTCCTTTTTCAACTAATATATTGATCTTATCCATCTCATCCAATTCTTTGACAAAATCTTGTACAATTATGGGAAACTGCTCATTTAATTTAAAAGTCTTGGGTTGGTAATCTATTCTTATAGGGGTGATGATAATTTTTCTACCATTTTTAACAAAAATAAAAATATTATCTCAACCTCTTTTCATGACATTAAGATGATACTGTCATGGTCGACCAAGTAACATGTGATAAACATCCGTATCAACTACGTGACACATTATTTCATCCTTATAATATTTACTAATAGAGAATGGAATACAACATTGTTCAGTTACCTTTGTTTTACTGACTTCCAATCGTGTACAGAGAAGGATGCATTTCTGCCTTTAGTTGCAACTTTTTCACGATAGTCTTCGACACAAGATTCTCATTGTTCCAACTATCTATGATCACATCATAAACCCTTTAGTTCACGATGCACCTTGTTTCAAAGATTTTGTGCCACTATAAATCAATTTCCTCCTTTAACGTGTACAACTTCCTCATAATTAGAGTGGTAGCATATAATTCAACCTTATCAGATGGTGGCCTGATATTTGTCACTGATGTCACACCACGAACATTAGTAGTTTTCCATCGCCAATCTCATGTAGGCTATTATTATGAATATAGGTTGGTCCTAAGGTTTTCATCAAACGATCGATTGTTTCCTACAATCCTTGTATAGCTTGTTAATTCTCCCACAGGAAAGCTTCAAGCGCCGTCATCATAAAAAATAAATAAATAAATAAATAAAAACTATTGAAGTACTGTCCTTAGAATTGTTGCCCAAACTTTGGTTAAATGCCATTCAGCCGAAGAAAAAACCTCACTTTGATATTAACTCATTAACGCAATAAAAGGTATGAAAAATGGATGAAAAAGATCACCATCTTCCTCATTACACCAAGTAAAGGCGTGGGAAAGTAATTTGTTTGTTGAATTTTGACCATTAACTGATATTCACATCTGAATTCATCGTCACCTTATCATTATCTCGACTACTCATGTCGTTTCCTCAGTTCATTAACTACATTCGTGCCATCCTGGACGGTCCAAATTGTAGGTGCCACAATGGATTGAGCACGAGCTGATTCTCTCATTGCCAAGAGGCTTATCACTGTCCAATTTCAATCATCGAATTCGTGCGGCTGCCCTTTTCAATTGGGTTAGGTGGTCAGGATCATCCGATCAATGTCATTTTTCGATGTTGCACCAATGGGGCTAACAATTTGGTGTCTAGATTCTTATGAAAACCCACCATGTTGATGGATGATGAGTATTGGAGGTAGTATCTTAGATGGTACATGCAACAAGATTCACTCTATATATATCCACTTGAGGGTTGTCCGATGATCGGCACCGTTAATTTTGTGGAATCTATATAATATAGACTGAGAAGGTGATTACGGTCACCATTATATGGAAAAGAGTTTAAAACAACGAAAAAAAATTTTCAACGGATGAAATTCAACTCTAGAAATCAAAGGTTATGATGCATCAATGAAGTCTGTTTATGGGATAATAGCTTCTATATCGTAGTAGCCGGAATATGGACAGTCAAAATCAGAGGACCATCTCAGCATGCAGGTTCCAGTGGGCAGTGACGCTTGAGGGATCCTCAGTCGCGACGGAGGCAAAACAAACTCCACTGGAATTGGGATAACTACGCCCACCGAGGAGGATGTTCACTCGAATACATCCCGACGTATGGTAATCTGATACGTCGAGACTTTGGACATCGAAATTGGATCTTTTTCAAAGACACGAACCGTTTACATGGTAGAACTCCTCTTGGATGGGGGATGCCCAAAAATTTTATCAGATTGGATATTTCAACCCTATATCACTCGAAGATTGTGTTGACCGTCCATTTTCAAAGCAAAAGACTGAAATTTCAAATTGTTGAAATAATCCGACGTAAGAGATTTTTCTTGCTTTATCTCCATCTTTCAAATTGAGAGTCATCGGATGAACGGTTTGGATCGTTGAAATATAGTCCCAACGTATCACATCAATACGTCGGGATGTGTTCGAGCAAAAATACCATCCAACCTTTTCCCTTTGTTTTCTCTAATTTTCAAAAATTAGAAATATTTAAAAAATATTTTTTGAGAATTATGAAATAAATTTTGTAATTTAAGTATATATTTAAATAACAAATCTTGTAATGTTTTCACTATTTTTCAAGCCAATATTTTGATACTTTATATCTTCATAAAACGCCATATCTGCGCTATCATCATGATATTTTGAAAATCTTGCTGATATTCTTCGCACTACTTCACACTACTGTTAACATGGCAGTACTCCCACTAAATGTTGGGGACAATATTCCAATCACCCTTGCTTGCACGAAAGCTCTACCAGACATCCACGCCATCCACCAGAAACTGCTCATGATGGGATAAGAGACCAAAAATTACACAGATCCAAAAATTAAGTAGGCCACGCCACAGGAAAGAGTGGTGACTGAACGCCCACTGTTTGAACCTTTGTAGGTTACTTTGATGGTTAAATGCCATCAAAACCCTTTGTAAGGTTATTCACGCCTAGATTGTTGGAAGTAGCAAACCAAATGGCACCTATTAGAGCAGCAACTTTTGGTTTCTCAACAGTTGCATAATCAATTTCTCATCAGTTTCAGTAAATTACAGCAAGAAATGACCCAGTAGTTTTCAGCAACCTTCGATATTCTCAAGGGTCTCATTGAAAGAGTTGTAACGTGTGACCTTTATGAGAATGAAGAGCCTTGTAGCAGCCCATGAGTTATATCTATCTAAGAGTCTATAAATAAGTGAAATGTGTAGTCATTTGTATAACTCAATAAAAAATTCAGCAATAGAGTAATAGAGTACTTTATTTGTTTCTTCCTACTTGTTTTAGAATTTCTCCCAAGGCTTTGTAAAGCCAACAAAGTGGTATCAGAGCCACTGGTCCTAGGTGCTAATTCCATAGTCTATTGAAGATGGCCACCACTATTCAGCCTCAAATTCTGAGGTTGTCAAAAGACAACTATGAGAATTGGCATGCATCCAGATGAAGGCACTGTTCGAGTCACAAGATCTATGGGAGATCGTTACTGATGGGTATGTAGAACCCACTATGGAGCAAGAAGCCGTCTACACCGCTGATCAAATGGCGGTCCTCAAATATCAAAGAAAAAAGGACAAGAAGGCTTTGTTTCTTGTCTATCAAGGGTTGGATGAGTCCTACCTTTGAATGGATCGCTGAAGCGACGACATGCAAGCAAGCATGGGAGATTCTTAGTACCATCTTCAAAGGAGTTGATTTTGTGAAGAAGGTTCGTCTCCAAACCTTTAGGGCCGAGTTCGAGACCTCTCACATGAAGGAATGTGAGTCCATTTCGGATTATTTTTCAAAGTTGTTTGTCATTGTTAACAACTTGAAAAGAAATGGCGAAAAGATTGAGGATGTGAGGGTAGTCGAAAAAATATTACGATTCCCTTACACCCAAATTTGAGCATGTGGTTGTGGCCATAGAAGATTCAAAGGACTTGAAAAAATTGTCCATTGAAGAACTGATGGGATCATTGTAAGTGCATGAGCAACGAATGCAAAAAAATGGACCGATGCTTAACATGCATGTCTTAGAGTCCAAGCTGACTCTAAATGAACAAAAGAATGGCCATGCACAAAGAGGGGGCCGTGGCACTAGCAATCGTGCAAGAGGCAGAGGGCGTGGATATCATCCAAGCCATCTACAAAATCAACAGAACGTTTACCAATTTCCATGGAAGAGGAAATGGTAGAGGCCGATCCATGCGTGGTCGTGGAAATACAAAAAATATTCAATGTTACAACTGTAACAAGTTCGACCATTATGCTTCAAACTGTTGGAGCAAACCAGTATATCAAGATGAGTATTCTAATTATGCAGAAGCATCAAATCATGAAAAGGAAGACTCCATACTTCTTCTTGCACAAGAAGAAGCATGTGATCAACATGATGTGTGGTATCTCGACTCTGGTGTGAGTAACCACATGTGTGGAAAGAATGAGCTGTTTGTGGAACTGACAGACGATGCTTGTGGCAACGTGAGTCTAGGAGACTCATCAAAAGTTCACGTGAAAAGTAAAGAAAAAGTTAAAATCTATCAGAAGAATGGGGTGCTAAATTTTATCTCCAATGTGTATTACGTACCAAACATGAAAACTAATATCCTCAGTATCGGCCAACTCCTTGAGAAGGGTATGTCATACACATGAAAAACTATTCTCTCTCTATAAGAGATGCACACAGGGAGACTTATGGCTCAAGTCCAAATGGCGAAGAATCGCATGTTTTCGCTCCAAATCAACACAAAAATTGAGAAGTGTCTCTATGAATCGTGAAAAATGATTCATGGAGACGACATCTTCGCTTTAGGCATCTCTATTTTAGCGGCTTAAAGCTATTGTCTTCATCAAGCATGGTACAGGGCTTGCCCGCTATTGAAGCTCCAGAACATGTGTGTGAGGCGTGCACACTCGGCAAGCAACAAAGGAACTCCTTTCCAAGTGGAGTGTCCAAAAGAGCAAAGGAACCACTTCAATTGGTTCATAATGATATTTGTGACCACTTGAAACACCCTCTCTTGGAGGTAATAAATATTTTATTACTTTCATTGATAATTTCAGCAGAAGACTTTGGGTGTATTGCATCAAAGAAAAATCTTCCGCTTTCACTATCTTTAAAATTTTAAGGCTCGTGTTGAAGTTGAAAGTGGTTACAAAATTAAAGTGCTCAAATCTGACAGAGGTGGAGAGTATACCTCAAATGCATTTCGAGATTATTGCAGGGAACAAGGCATCAAGTAGCAGCACACTGCAGCTTACACGCCATAGCGGAATGGCATTGCGGAACGAAAGAACCGCACCATCCTCAACATGACGAGAACAATGCTAAAAGAGAAAGGCCTACCAAAGAGCTTCTGAGCAGAAGCAGTTGCATGTACTTCCTACTTGCTTAATCGGTGTCCAACTAAGAGTGTCAAAAACATGACACCACAGGAGGCATGGAGTGGCTACAAACCGAGCGTGGCGCACCTAAGGATCTTTGGGTGTGTCGCCTACGCTCAACTTCCAGAGGCAAGAAGAAGGAAGCTTGATGATCGTGGTGAGAAGTGCATCTTCATCGGCTATAGTGAAGAATCTAAAACCTATAAGCTCCACAATCCACTAACCAATAAAGTAGTGGTGAGTAGAGATGTGGTCTTTAGTGAAGAAGAAGCCTGAAAATGGAACGACGGAGAATCAACCAAAGAAATTCAAGTTGAAATAGAAGAACAGGAAGAAAGGCATGACCGTCAAGAGCAAACGCCCACAACACCTTCTTCGGTTGCATCATCAATTCACAGAAGCCCTGAAAGTACTCCTATCAAATCAAAATTCGGCCAGCTCGTCCTCACCCATGGCACCATTAAAATGAGAAGCTTAAGCGACATCTATGAGCAAACTGAAGAAGTTAATCTTTTATGCCTGTATGCAGATCATGAGCCTCTGACATTCCAAGGAGGCCATAAAAGAAGAATGTTGGAGAATAGCTATGAAAGAAGAAATTCATGCCATTGAAAAGAATGATACATGGGAGCAACTATGCTTCCTAATGGCCAGAAAGCTATCGGCGTCAAATGGGTGTATAAGATCAAGCGAAATGCTGATGGTGAGATCGATTGCTACAAGGCAAGGCTTGTAGCAAAGGGATACAAATAGAAGTACGGGGTAGACTATGAAGAAGTCTTCGCTCCTGTTGCTCACCTTGACACTGTGAGGATGATTATCTCCCTTGCTGCACATCACAGTTGGATGATCTACCAACTTGATGTGAAATCTGCATTCTTGAATGGAATTCTGGAAGAAGAGGTCTATGTTGACCAACCTGAAGGGTTTGTTATGCAAGGGGAAGAACACAAGGTGTATTGGCTGAAGAAAGCCCTCTATGGGTTGAAGCAAGCTCCACGTGCTTGGAATATACGTATCGACAACTATCTTCAAGAGAACTGGCTTCGCTCAATGTCCATATGAGCATGCAGTCTACATCAAGAAAAATGGCCGAGGCGATATGCTCATAGCATGCCTGTATGTTGATGATTTATTGTTTATAGGGAACAGCCAGCCGGTGTTTGATGAATTCAAAAAGGCCATGTTTAAGGAGTTCGAGATGACCGATGGAGGTTTGATGTCTTTCTTTCTAGGCATTGAAGTGAAACAACAACATGGTGTCATCTATATATCTCAAAAAAGTATGCCAAGGAATTGCTTGAAAAGTTCAAGATGACCGATTGCAGTGCCGTGAACACACCTATAGCAACAGGCCTGAAGCTAACAAAAGAAGGAGAAGGAAGAAGCGTGGACTTGACTCTGTTCAAGAGTCTGATTGGAAGCCTAAGGTACCTCACAATCACAAGGCCGGATATCATCTACAGTGTTGGGCTTCTAAGCAGGTACATGGAAGCGCCAAAAGAATCACATTGGCTAGCCGCAAAAAGAATCCTCAGGTACGTCAAAGGAACAATGGAATTTGGTCTTTTCTATCCATACGAAGATGAAGCAATGCTGTATGGATACTCAGATAGTGATTGGGCAGGTGACCAAGATGAAAGAAAAAGCACCACGGGATATGTTTTCTATCTTGGGTCGACTGCCTTCACATGGAACTCAAAGAAGCAAAGTGTGGTCGCTTTATCCACATATGAAGCAGAGTAGGTGGCAGCATCATCTACAGTCTGTGAGGCAATTTGGTTGAGAAATCTGCTAAAGGAGCTGAAGCATCCGCAAAAATGATCCACAGTCATATATGTGGATAACAAGTCGGCAATTGAGCTTTCCAAAAATCTGGTACAACATGGAATGAGCAAGTACATCGATACTCGATACCATTTTCTTAGAGATTAAGTGAAGCAGAAAGTGGTCAAATTGGAATACTGTCACACTACTGAGCAGGTCGCGGACATATCCACCAAGGCATTGCCAACTGATGCATTTAGACAACTAACATCAATGCTTGGAATGAAGTCAGTTTTGGTTTGAAGGGGAGTGTTGGAAGTAGCAAACCAAAAGGCAGCTGTTACAGCAGTAACCTTTGGTTTCTCAACAGTTGCATAATCAATTTCTCATCAGTTTCAGCAAATTACAGCAAGAAATGACCCAGCAGTTTTCAGCAACCTTTTATATTCTCAAGGGTCTCATTGAAAGAGTTGTAACATGTGAACTTTAGGAGAATGAAGAGTCTTGTAACAGCCCATGAGTTATGTCTATCTAAGAGTCTATAAATAGGTGAAATGTGTAGTCATTTGTATAACTCAATAAAAAATTCAGCAATAGAGCAATAGAGTACTTTGTTTTTTTCTTCCTACTTGTTTTAGAATTTCTCCCAAGGCTTTGTAAAGCCAACAGAGATGAACAGGAAAGAAAAAATATCATCTTAATCAATAACTTTTGTAACCTGCATGTAGGATTCAATGGTGAGCGTTCAATCCTCACTGCTTCGTATGGTGTAACTCACTTGAGTTTTGGGTCCACCTCATCTTTGGGTCCTATCTTAAAATGAGCTGGCAAACTGATGGATGGAGTAGATGCCACATGGACATCAAAGTCAGCTCCACCGAGCTTCTGCCAGGAAATTAGCTTGGACAAAATCTCATTAGATATCAACATTGAAGCTTGTTCTGGTAGACTGCCAAAAGTTAACTTGTAGTGGCCAGTTGACCATTCCTAGGATGATTGGAATTGTTTAAGATTTAGTTATGCTCAAGCAAAACTAAAGATTAGAACTAGATACAAACCGAGATAGCTGGGTTAACTCGCTCAGCTCGACTCAAAAGCTGAGTTTGGGCTGAGCTGAGCTGATTTTTAAGCTCAGAAGAATTTCAAGCTAAGCTTGAGCTGGCCTAAGCTTGACTCGATTTGGCTTGACGCTCGACTTGGTTTGGCTCGACTCGACCTCGACTAGGCTCAAGATATATATATATATATATATATATATATATATATATATATATATATATATATATATATATATATATATATATATATATAAGAAAGGACTCGCCTGTATAAAAACTGAAAGCAAAATGCCTATCCCCTTCTCATTTTTCCCTAGTTGACACAAGCACCGAGCCCCCTTCTCTCTCTCTGACCTCGCTATGTCGGTCCGGTCGTCCCTGGAGCAGGCAAGCACCAACTTGAGCCCCCTTCTCTCTCTGACTCTCTATCCATCCCTATCCATTGAGCACCCCCATGGACCCAAGCCCCCTTCTCTCTCCGATTCTCTATCCATCCCTGTCCATTGAGCACCCCCGTGGACCCGAGCCCTACCTTTTGCCTTAAGCTAACCTAAGTCCCCTTCTCTCTCTCTCCCCCTGTCCGTCCGGTAGTCCCTGGAGCATGCAAGCCGAGCATCCCATGCATGGGCCCATTCGGGTGTTCGGTAGAGCTAGACGCCCAGTTGTTGGCCATGTACAGCCTAATCGTCCTTGTCCTCTTTGACACCCCAACCATCCCCTTTGGGAATTTAAGATTTAGGAGCTTGTATTTAAAGAAAACTGGAACTCTTTGGTATATTCAGAGGACTTGGATTTAATCAACTTTCATATCACAAATTAGTATTCACTAGTGATTGATTGTATATTCAATTTTTATTGTTAAATTGTTAGTCATGTTATTGTTATTGTCATTGTTATTATTAGGATGTTAGATTGTTATTGTTATTATTAGATCGTTAATTTTATTGTTATTATTATTGTTAGGTTATTGTTAGATTGTTATTATTACTGTTGTATAATTATTGTTAGGTTTTTAGTTTTTTTTTTTTTTTGTTCAATTGTTAGTTATGTGATTGTTATAATTTGATTGTTATTGTTAGGTTGTATACTAGATTTAGATTTTTATTATTATTGTTAGGTTATATATTAGTTTTTTATTTTTAGATTGTTGTTGCTACTGGTCACTACAAGAAAATATATTTTTTACAACGGGCCATGACCGATGTAAAGCGTTTTACAAAATGCCCACACTCCCGTTATGACAGACCTAGTTGCACAAAAAGCGTTATAAATTACAACGGTCGGAGCTCGCTGTAATTAAGATAATTACAGTTGTAAATGATACTTTACAACGATGCAAGGGGGTTTGTTACAACGGTGAGAGGCCGTTATTACTGATAATTTTTTACAACAGTTTTTCCCCGTTGTAAATTTACTTATTTTACAACCGGAACGGCCCGTTGTAAAAGTGAGTATTACGACAGTCGCAGGCCTATTTCCTTGAGCATTGCCACTGCTGAAAAAGAATTAAGATAATATAGAAGCGGAAAAGCCAAGAATTGCCACTGCCGAAAAAAACAAAAAAAAGGAGAATAGAAACAGAAAAGCCAACTACCCAATGATTGTCAAGACACAACTAACGATACTTCTTATTACCTGAAGTGTTTCCCTCTGCTCCAGTGAGTCTTTTACAGTTAGTAGGCCATACAACCGTACTTGACGTAGAACATCAAAGGGGTGGCCCTGTACAAAATAGAGAATGTTGAAAAAAGAAAACCAGATTAATAACCCACACCCAAACTCTGCATTTGTCAAAAAGCAAGAACATCTTGCTTGAAAGCCTCGGATTAACCCTAGAAGTTTTTATCATTAAAAACATATATCTGTAGCCATTTCATTTATAAAAATTAAAAAAAAAAAGTACAAAAATTAAAGGGGGGTTCTTTTGATTTATGTTTGGCAATTCACTGTAATATTCCATGTGGCCTGTGTTTCGAAAGCTCCCTGTATGATAAACTGTAGCCTTTCTAGATCCATTAATAGTTTCCTGACAAGTTTTTGTATTCAGTGCAAATAAGCAGTTAAGTTTAAAAGTAGTGCATCAATCCAGCTAGCATGGCCCTGCATTAGCAATGAAAATTTTGACCCAGTAATCATCATTAGAAGCTACTGTGCCATAGAAGAACGCCACAAAAATGAGAAAATGTCAAATGTTTGCCAAATGTCATTTAATAGGATTTGTGAAGGCAGTGAATGCCTGACAAGTGTTTATTAGTCCCATCACATTAACTTGATTAACAACCATATCATTCTGAAAGTGTAGAACAGTAGAAGTGAAGCTTCCCACAATAGTACAAGGTGCTTTGGATATTTACAAGAAAGGAAGTACTAAATAAAGATTATGATACCAATCTAAAACCATACCATTGTTTATGTCAAATGCCTTAAAATTTTAAAGAATTCCCTAAGCAGTTCAAGCAGTAAACCTTCTTTGAGTTCACTTCTAGATCCTCATGTTGACTATCACCCATTACTTTCCACTGCAACTGTAACAGTGCTCTGTTTTTCTTCCTGTGATAAGGTACCAAAACACTAAATAGACAAGCTAACAAATCCTCATATGTACGGACCTTTGACTTCTGGAGTTCTAGATCATCCTGTAGTTTTCTACATTCATCTTCTTGTTGATGCCTCAAAGATTTCATTTAAACTTCGTGTTCTTCTTCAGCAACAGTAGATTTCTAAATTTTTGACCAACTTATTAGAAAATTAAATAAGGTAAGAATCCTGGACAATAAAAACTAACCACATAACCTACTTACCTACAAAACAAAATAACAAAACGAAATTAATTACATCCCAAAACTCATTTTCATCAAAAGTGTCTTCAGCTAGATGTTTGTCTAATAAAACATGAGAAACAGTTTATTTGCAAAATGATTCCTGCTAATGTCAAAAATCTTCATCACTGTCAAGTCATCCACCCTAAAGGAATGTACAGCCTACCTTTTCAGACTTCACGGGTACGAGGATTTAAGGGAGTCTCATATGTCTCACAACAACAAATCGCATACTAGAAGACTTGAGGAAACTTCTTTTCTTGAATAACCAGTTGCAAATTACAGCCACACATACATTAACTGAGGATCTGCTCCTTGATAAAGTGAAATGGTGTAAACAGGATTCATGTAGACTACCCAAATTAATTGTGATAAGGCTTAAATGATGACATGCATTATGACAGTCAACCCCGATTATGAATCCGACTCTGAAAATATAACTAAACTCATGGAGGACAAAAGAGAAACATGGAACAAAATTTATATGATAATGTACTGGTGCACCATGTGCTGAATGTGAAAATATGGCTAGACTCACCTGATCCAATCAAACATTGCACAGAAAAGAGTACATGGCAACGAATGGGTTACCTCCCAGCTTTCTCAGAAGCCACATACCGATCCAATCGACAGGTATCAGCTGATTCCACAAGTTCATCATATAGTCTTTGAAGTGCTCTAAGGATGTCAACCTGAGCCCATCATGTTTAAGAATGAGAGCCAAGCACATCAAACATTTTGCACCAGTTTGCATTGGATGAATTGAAAATGATTTCAGTTATGACCAATCCAGACAAAATGGCTCCATAGTGACATGTCAGTTGTCTTTTCACAGAGGACCATCACAGGGGCGCTGACAAGTAAATGAACAAATGGAGATGTGGTTAGAACTTGTAGGGAATGGAAATATACAACAATTATTTGGGAGATTCAGTTTCCATATTCAACAGAATTTGCTCTCACCAAATCTTGGTTGAGATAAGATTGGGACATTCTTGTTTTTATCTGATGTGCCCCAAATACTGTAACGCACCGTAAAATCGCTTTTTCTAAGATATGAACACACACTTGGCCCGTCCTGCACACATCATCTTAGGTTGAATAATCGACCACCCTTAGCCTAGTAGGACCATAGCTGCATTGAAATATAACTCGAACGCACTCGTAGGAGGCCGTTTGACCGCCTGTTCCAAGACCGATGAACCCGAAACTCGAATAGGACAACCCCTAGGCCGGGCTTGACGCTCCTAGATGGGCGTTACAACAAGATCAGCACCCGAAACCATAAAAAATGAGATGTCCTGCAAGTGCACATGAGAGTGCAAGTACACTTGCATTGGACCTTAAGTGAGCAATCATTATTAGAATCACCTTTTCTAGGATGGGTCACCTAGGACCTTTGCAGTGTCAATGAAACTTAGAGCTTAGGGTCTGAATATAATATCCAACCCGTCCCCAAAGTCGTGGCCCTGATTTTTTGTAAAACTCCAGCAACCAGGACTATATTTACTAATTTACTAATATATATATATATATATATATATATATATATATATATATATATATATATATATCCTTTTCCTCAGCACTCCCCCTTTCATTTTCTTTCAAAATTGCTAAGAAAGAGAGAGTGAGAGGTGAGGGGAAGTTGAGTGGAGGGAGAAGAGAGAGTTTTGAAGCTAGAGTCTCACATTGCATGTCACTCCACCAAGCTTGGATCGCTCCTACGGCTCCGTTGACTGCCAACCGTCACCACCAGTTCATTCCATCAGCCCTAAAGGTAAGTTATAAGTAAGTCCCTCAACCCCCATCAGCCTCTCTTAAGTTCCATCCTCAATTCTCTAACATGCAGCCCTCTTTTGTAGGATTTCTTGAAAATAACCGAGAGATTTGAGGTGCGGACCATTTACCTCTAGGTTGCCTAGCATCAAATGCTTTTAAATGTAGTTAATGTCCAAGTCTTTGATTAATTTTGTTGTCATTGCTGTCGAGATGTTAGAAGCATGCCCAAATGATGACTATGTACTGAAATTTGCTTATGTAGAACTCCTAAGACTATCATGAATGCTTAGAATCACTTGTATGTTCATATTTATATCTCATGCTCTTAAATTATGCTTGATGTATACAACAATTTGCTGTGATGAAGTGCTTTCTTACTGATTTGTCTAACTCGGCAAATGGATGAGAATTAGGGGCGGCTGCATGAGGCCGATCGCCCCTTTGGGACTGGAACCGTCGACGGAGGTAGAATGCGGGTGATCGGCTGTGGCGTGAGGACCACGCGGGCCACGGGCACCTAAGCCCCCCCGTAGGTCTTTGTCTCAATTGGAGGTGTCGGCCCGACTCCGGGTTGGGCGTGTTGTGTGTAACCTGTCGCTTTTATTCAAACCTAAGTACCATTGTTACCACTGGATGGGCCTCACTTAAAATTGTACGGCGATCGATCCCCAAGTCTCATGAGCCGGGGATGGTAGTATAGGGACCTATGCCCGAGCTGTCGGCCTACGCTAGGGTAGTGCCTCCCCGTAGTGACCATTGAGCACAGGGTTGTTTGAGCGGCCCATCAAATACCCGGCAGATTATTTCGTGCCAGCGCCCCTGCTTAAACGACTCGGGCATTATTGTTAATTTGAATAACAAGCCCACACTTCTGAATTAATTATTTATATTAGCGGTTGGGTGACGACCCTTCTGCTTTGGCTTGGGCGTGGTTGATGGGCCACTGTCTAACCATACTTGGATCGAGGGGTTATTGGCGATGAGGTACATTCGTCACGCAGGGAGCCAGATGGTCCCAGATTGGCCTGGTGATAGAATAATGGTAAGGTGGTTTCGCCAAACGGCTGAATGTTAAACCGGAATAACTAATAACTCGGCTAATCATACATAGTTCGGCATGTCATGCATTGTTTGTGCGGGTGAGGTGGTGGTGCCACTCACTGGCGGCTGTGACTAAATACTGATGTCCGGGCATGCATTTGCACTTCATGCATTCATGCATTAAGATTATAAGATGTGATTGTGCGACTAGGTGAGGTGGTGCCCCATTCATTGGTGACTTGAGTCTGTGCGGGTGAGTAGTGGTGCCACTCACTGTCGGCTGTGACTAGAAAGGTTCTATGTTTATGCTTTTGACTGTTATGTATGTATGTTCGTTTTATTACATACTACGCTTATGACTACTATATACATATGTTGTTTCATTACCTACGTTTGATTACATTTGTGCTTTGAGTAACTTAGGAAAATGGAACCACCGAGTTGATGACTCACTCCCACTCTGGGATGGTGTTCTAAAACACCATCCAGGTACTTTCATTGATGCAGGTCCCTCATGAGCTAGCAAGCTAGAAGAGGCCCAATCAGACAGGCTGAGTGGACCCCTTCGTACATTGCTGTTTAACTTATTTATTTGCTGGTATGTCCCTATTTCATTTCCTAGCTTGACCTATCACTATGATTTGAAGCCATATTGACCAAACACTTGAATGACACGCATTGCATACGCATTAGTAACTCCTGGGATGTCGGGGATCGAGTTTGTACTCGATCCTTGGGGTTTCGGGGCGTTACAAATACCAAGCGTACTAAGCTTGGAAACCTTGACAGACACAATTTGGGAGTATACATAAGCTCTACCTTAAATAATATGTGCAAAGACTGACTCGGACCAGGAAGCTGTCACCATCAACAAGTTCCCCAGCTATGATTCTTCATTCATACTTCGTGATGGGACCTCCTCCCTCTACATTTGTAACTGAACCATTTTCTGATCGACATGAACTTGTGTAACCTTCTTAGATTGCAATGCAAGATAATAGTAGGATTAAAGTTTTTTTTTTTTTTTTTTTTTTTTTTTTTTTTTTTTTTCAGTAGAGAGCAGATTTATGATAAATTAACAAGCAATTTAGACCTATCAAATCGTTAGGCCTAAAAAAAAGACCTATTGAATCGAAAATACTTGATACTTGCTCCAGAAGAAACTATGAATTGATACTTACCTTCAAGGATGACACAAGTGCGATAACCTCTTCAACTGTTTCCAGGCAAATGTTTCCCAATCATGCATATCTACAATGACAAGACATTAATTACAGATGACACAGAAAATAGGTAAATAGCTGAATAATGGATCAGACCATCCCACCATGAAAATAGGATGTCCACAACCAGCTAGTACATATTCCCCTGTAGCAGGTGCATTCCGCCATGTATGAGAATTGTGGGGCCCACGTAGTGTACGTTTGACACCTATCTCGTCTAACAAATGCACTCCACCTTGATGATCCAACAAAATAAAATAAGCTAATCGAATCATTTTATATGGACCACACATTAAATCGGATTTTTTTAGCGTTGTGCATTGTTTTTATGGTGTGGTCCAAGTTTTGTTTATTTTGATTATCAAACGTGTAAATGAGAAATGCCCAAATGAGAAGGAAAAAAAAAACAGTCATGCTCCTACCAAACGTATAAGAATCAATTAATTTATACTCAACTAAAATACTAACTTTAAAAGAAAATTACATATGGTGATTGATTAGCATGACAAGAAGCTCTCTCTACAAATGCATAGAACAACATAACAACTTCAATTTGGACAGATGGGATGACAAAAATTACTTCTTTGTAAATAGAAATCCATCAAATGGTATTGAGAAACGATCATCTTCAATCACTTAGAATCTGTTTCAAAATCTACCGATTTGGGCAGATGGGATGTGATCCTCCCAAGCATTTGCATATTGCTAATTCTGCCTGTTGAATGTGGACATTTGCTTATTTCTTCTCAACTTTGAGTTACCTTCCATTTGTTGTCGGATGGCTCCCAAAGTCCAATCACCTTGATTTTTGGGCCATGGCCAGCCACATGGTGGTCCAGAAAGTCAATGGTCTTGATCACTGTTCTATGAGTTCTGTCTCTCTTTTACTCTTTTAATAAATTTCTGGTGTCCTAAAAAAAGTGAAGGAAGACAACAAATGGGACCAGGCCAGCTGAAAGGAGTCAAGTTCTCACTTGGTAGCCCCGTGGACGAATCATAGCTTTAGCTTTGGTGAGCCTAAAAAAATCGTGGGCCAGGCTTGGGCTGATCCATTGCTGTCACATGGAGCTTGGTCAGGAACCTCATTACTGGTCCAGGGTCTAATACTCATTACTGTCAAATGGTCCTAACTATCCAATGTGTGACTCTTGTCCAATAAACTTGAGTATTTATTCATTTTCTTCATCACCTTTAACCATCCATGTGTTTGACATAAGAACATGACTAAGAGAATTTCAATGTATATGGTAGGGATGAGACCATGTAGCAGGAAAGTAGCATCTTATTTGGAGAAGGTTCTTACTTAATCGGCTACTTCAACTCAAAACTAATCATCAATTTCCGCACGTTCCTTGTTGAGCCATTTCATCAAACAGTTAGCATGCATGAGTATAGAAACTGTGTATGAAATCTGGAGCAGGTGGGTTCCACAGTGGCCAATCAAATCATACAAATAGCATAGCTTCATCCAACAAGAGTCTTGGTTGAAGCATTTCTTCAAATAAAAGAACGAAAAAAGCAATTCAAATGTCCAAATAACACATCAAACCAGTCAAAAGCATAAAAAGAAAAAGGAAAAAAACTCAAAATCTTACTTTCATTGACAAATCATTCATTTTCATCTCTTATTCCTCAAATAGCATAGTGTCGCCTTTGCATCCTCATCGTCTGCACAATCCTTCGCCATATCATGTCGAAAAAGGAAAAGAAAAACCCTAATTCAACACAATCTCACCAAAAAAAAAAATCTAACCTAACCTTAAACAAGAAAAATAAAGAAAGAATGCTCAAGAACTCACGCTTGCATGAAAGCCCTGAGGAAATACACATCCTGGGCGATGTATTTACTGAACGACTCCAATTTCAATCCACCAGAAGCCAAAGACAGAACGGAGATGACGAACCTTCTACATTCCGACCGACTCCCATGGCTGAGAAATTGGGATGAGTCTGCTTGCGTCCCTCCTACAGTCTCGGGAATCGAAAAGGAGATTTCAGCGAATCTGAGCCCTTGATTTGGAGAGAGTTCGGATTTTGGATTTCGGATGAAGGAGAGCAGTAAAACAGAGAGAGGGATTCGGCGTCAGGGTTTTTTGGGGGGCTTACAGAGTTACTTAGTACGCTCTAATCGTAATTAGCAAACTCGGTTGGGCCCCCCGTGAATGTATGTGGTTTATCCACGCCATCCATCCGTTCTTCCAGCTCATTTTAAGGGTTGAGCCCAAAATTGTAGCATATCCAAATCTCAAGTGGACCATAACACCTGGAAGCAGTGGGAATAATGATTTCCAGCATTGAAACCTTCCTAGGTCCCACAACAATGTTTATTTGTCATACTTGTTAATAAAATCACACACACACACGGACGAAGGGAAAACACAAATATCAGTTTGATCCAAAACTTCTGTGGCCCTCGAAGAATTTTCCAATGATAAAAATTCAGTTCACACTGTTTCATGTGGTGTGATCCACTTGAGTTTTGGATATGCTTCAGTTTTGAGCTCAAGCCCTAAAATTATATGGTAAAATCAATGGACAGAGTGGATAAAATATATAAATCATGATGGGCCTACTGACTTTACTACGTAGTGAGTTACTCAGTACACAATCTGCTTTCACGGACGAAGCAAATGGACGGTCCTGTTAGGCATTCCGCAGGGCCCATCATGATGTATGTGGTTCATCCACACTCTCCATTCATTTTGAGATTTATTTTTAGGTAATATTCCAAGAAGGAGCCAAATGTATGGTCCAACTGAACTACACCGCAAATCAATAATACGTACTCTACCTTCAATTTTAGGCTCATGCCGTAAAATGAGCTGCCAAAATCAATGGATAGTTTAGATAAAACACACCCATTGCTGTGGGCCTCAAGAGCGCCTATTTTTGTTTAATTGACTCCTACCTGTGCCAATGGTTTATTGGGATTCCTCGATGACTTTGGTCATTTTTTTTTGTATTGAAGCAATTGGTGGGAGAGAACTCCCAAGTGTACGAGAGCTAGTACACGTATGAGAGATACAAGCCATTCAAAACTTTGGTAGGAGATGTGTTGCTGATGAGTCTCATTCATTACAGGTATTGCCTGTTGTAAAAATACATTATTTACCACTGGCAGGAACCGTTATAGTATCAATTCATTGTAAAAATACTTTTTACAACGTATGGAGACCGTTGTAAAACAATTAATATTTACAACCACAGTCAGAATAACCGTTTTTACAACCGGCAAATACATGACCGTTGTTAAAGGCTGTTATTTACAACCAGCATACTGAGCCTATTATAAAAATGTCTCTTTTACAACGATTGTGTAGCCCGTTGTAAAAAGGCATCTTTCTTGTCCTGTCTAGGTCATGTATTAAATTTAAATCAATCGTTCAATTATTTAAATTAATATTTTTGTTTTATTATTATGGTATAGAATAATCAATTGCTTGTTTGAGAATTTTTATATTACAAGACATAGATTCAGTGTATTTTTTTAGGTATAGAAATCTTCAAATTGTCTTATTTTTTGAACAGTTTAAGGTTAGATAGATTGAAATGTTTTCATTTATTATAATTTAAATGCACTTGTCTGTTTCGGTTTATTTCTCTGTTTCTCTTTAGATATATTTGTTGTATTTATTTCCTTCGTCACACTTAATGTGTGAATTAAATGCATGATCAAAATTTCTGAAGGGATAAGGAGAGATACTGTCATAATTTTGGTGTGACATTTAAATTGAAAAGTAAAAGTATTACAATCAATTCTTATGATAACCCACTGAAATGACTCACGCCTTTCCTGTAACCCCTCGCAGGAGGAAGCTCTATGGGGCCCACAAAGATGTCCATGTGACATCCATTCCATCCATTAGTTTCTCAAGTGGACCATAACACGTGAAGCAGTGGGAATAATGATTTCCAACATTGAAACCTTCTTAGGTCCCACAGTAATGTTTATTTGTCATACTTGTTAACAAAATCACACACACACACATGGACAAAGGGAAAACACAAATATCAACTTGATCCAAAACTTCTGTGGGCCTCGAAGAATTTTCCAATGATAGAAATTCAATTCACACTGTTTCATGTGGTGTGATCCACTTGAGTTCTGGATATGCTTCAGTTTTGAGCTCAAGCCCTAAAATTATATACATAAATCATGATGGGCCCTACTGAGTTTACTACGTAGTGAGTTACTCAGTACACAATCTGCTTTCAGGATGAAGCAAATGGACGGTCCTGTTAGGCGCTCCGCAGGGCCCATCATGATGTAAGTGGTTCATACACACTGTCCATTCACTTTGAGATTTATTTTTAGGTCATATTCCAATTGAACTACACCACGAATCAATAATACGTACTCTACCATCATTTTTAGGCTCATGCCTTAAAATGAGCTGTCAAAATCGATGGATGGTTTAGATAAGACACACACATTGCTGTGGGCCTCAAGAGCACCTACTCTTGTTTAATGACTCCTACTTGTGCCAATGGTTTATTGGGATTCCCCGATGGCTTTAGGTCATTTTTTTTTTTTTTTTGTATTGAAGCAATTGGTAGAGTGAACTCCCAAGTGCACGGGATCTAGTACACGTATGAGAGATCCAAGCCATTCAAAACTTTGGTAGGAGTTGTGTAGCTGATGAGTGTCATTTACTACAGGTATTGCCTGTTGTAAAAATATGTTATTTACCACTGGCAGGAACCAGTTATAGTAATAAATCATAAAAATAATTTTTACAACGTATGGAGCCCGTTGTAAAAAATTAATATTTAACACTAGCAATTTTTAGTACCGGAAAACGCCTGAAGGTTGTGAAAGGATGTTATTTACAGCCGGGATACTGAGCCTGTTATAAAAAGTTTTCTTTTACAACGATTGTGGCTAGCCTGTTGTAAAGAGACAAATTTCTTGTGGTGGTTAGGTTTTATATTAAATTTACATCAATCATTCAATTAACTAAATTAATTTTTTTTTTTTTTATTGTTATGGTATAGAATAATCAGTTGCTCGTTTGAGAATTTTTATATTGCAAAACATATATTCAATGTATTTTTTTATGCATAGAAATTCTCAAATTGTCTTTTTTTTTTTTTTTTTACAGATGAAGGTTGGATAGATTTAAATGTTTTCATTTATTATAATTTAAATGCATTTGTTTATTTCGGTATATCTCTCTATTTCTCTCTAAATATATTTGTTGCATTTATTTCCGTCGTCACACTTAATGTGTGAATTAAATGTATGATCAAAATTTCTGAAGGGATAAGGAGAGATGCTGTCATAATTTTGGTGTGACATTTAAATTGAAAAGTAAAAGCATTACAATCTATTCTTATTGTAACCCACTGAAATGACTCACGCCTTTCCTGTAACCCCTCGCAGGGAGGAAGCTCTATGGGGCCCATAGAGATGTCCATGTGACATCCATTCCATCCATTAGTTTCTAAAGATCAAGTTAAGACATTGTCCAAAACTCAAGTGGGCCACGCCAAAGGAACAACAATCGTTGAATATCTACCACTAAAATTACATCAAAACCATTGATATGGTTACTCCATAAGGATGAACATAAAAATAATCCAGAGCCAATGATTTTTTCACCCACATGAAAGTTTAACGGTGGGCATTCAATCCCCATTGTTTCTGTAGTGTGGCTTAGTTTTTATTTATTTATTAAGGTTATTGAGTGTGTATTCCTCTCTTCCTTTTAATAAAAGTCTTGGTGGTGCCTTCCCACCTTTTGAAAAATAAAAAAAGTACATAACACCTCACTATTAGTGCACCCACCCCCACTATTAGTCACAAGGCAGTGTTAGCCACCCCCGCTTGGGAATCGATACATGACCTCAGTGTTGAAAGGATGTTATCTTCCCTTAGCGTACCACTTGAGCGTGGCCCACTTAAATTCGGGGCCTGCCTCATCTTTTATTTGGTATGCTAACATGAGTGGGCGACCCTCATAGAGAGAGTGGATGTCACGCGTACATATGTGTGCGCCCCAGAGGACTAGGCCTGATCTGGTAGTCAGATAGGGCTCTCAATGGGTCGGATCTGGATGGGATCCAGTTGGATCCGGCTCCAAGTCCGTATATCTGTAGACGGATTCGGATCAGATTCGGATCCAACTCGGATCCAAAAGGTGATATCCATATCCGATCCATTTATAAATTGTTAGATCCATTTCCAAGCCAAAATCCATATAACCATCGGATTCGGGTCGGATCTAGGTCCGAATGCACCCCCATTACAAATCTAAAAAATATATGATATAAAATATATAATATAATATATTTAATTTAGTAGAAAAATGATGCAAATCCCACTATTTACTATTGTATGGTCCAAATGGCCTAAAATAATTTGTAAAACGGATGGCCAGCAAGAATATAACATATATAGTAAGGTGACAATGAGTTGGATCTTAATCAGATTCGGATCTAACTCGGATATGCTCTTGTGAATCCATATCCACTCCATTTAAGTAATCGGACCTATTTTAAGATCCATATCTGGTCTATTTAACTAATCGGACCTATTTTAAGATCCAAATCCGCATTATATGGATTTGGAGCGAATCGGATCTCGGATCTGACCCTGCACCATTGAGAGCCCTATAGTCAGAGGACTAGGGATGTGAACTCGCCGGATTAGGCCTGATCTGGTAGTCAGAGGACTACCCAAGTGAACTCGTAGTCCTCTAGTTTGGCCATTTCTTTTGATCATCCAAACCGTTCAAGAGTTAGTCCTTAATTTCATATAATAATAAAAAAAAGCTTAGTATTTGAGGTATAGACACACAAAATGATAGAATGATCAACGGTCCACAGTCAAGTCTATTTTCTGATTGTATCATTTTTTGAGAAACAGGGCCGCCCACTGGACGCGGATTGCGTGGTGCACAGACCTCGACGTGGGAAAGTTCATTGGGCCCAGTGTGATGCATGTGTTATATCCACGCGGTCCATCCATTTGGATGATCTTAAGCATGAGTCCAAAAAATGAGGCAGATCCAAACCTTAAGCAGACCCTACCCTAAGAAGCATCGGAACAGTGAGCCCCACCGTTGAAACCTTTTTAAAATGGACCATGATATTTATTTGCCATTCAACCTGTTGATCATAAGGTCAACATACCCTAATGAAGGGAAAGCACAACTATCAGCTTAATCTAAAACTTTTATGGCCCCCAAGAAGTTTTCAATGGTAGGCGTTCAATTCCCACTGCTTTCTGTGGTGTGGTCCACTCATGCATGCCCTAAAATCTCACAAGATATAACGCCCCAGATTTTCGAGATTTATTTGAAAATTTTTGAAAATTCATTTTTAATTTATTTTTTATTAATTATCGTACATTTACCATTGATTTGCGAATAGCGGGACATCCGTAGGAGATCCGATAGGGGACCCTTTACAAAAGTTGCTTAGAATGATCCTATAAACATCATAAAAAGATCAGATTTCAAAAATCACGCACTTTTCAGATAATTACGAAAATGCCATCAGTTAAACTTAAGTTAAGATGCCATTTTTAAGTATTATAGCTTCTGACGATCACTTTCACGCAAAATCCTGGATTTGAGCTTTTGGGCACATATTAACCATACATATCAAATTTTGCCCTTAAATCATAGCAGAAGTGGTCCAATTGTCAAATCAGCCCCTTAATCTTTTATTTTCATGTGCATCAAGTGAGGAAAGTGGATGGTTAGTCATAGTCGAATATTTTTCTTCATATGAATGACTTGGATCGTCTTTATCATGGACCAATAGTGTGATTTGAGTGCCCCACCTTGATAAGCATTTTTCTTATGCGCGAAGTTATCCCGTTTTAGAAATTAATGAGTTACCAACTCTTTTTAAATCTGAACCTTTCAATTTACCCACTTCTCACCATCAATCGCTTCTCAAATTTGGACCACTTATTATACTCATATGACTACGAGTTTACACAAAGTTTGGACCTCGATTTATAATCCTACACCATTGAACCACAAAGCCAGCCCCTTCCTTTTCCGTCAAAAGTTGAAATTTCAGATCTAGGCATTTCTCACCATCAATCAACCACTAAATTTTGTACAATTATTTGCCTATCATGACTACATATTTTTTTTAAAATTTGGGCCCTGATCATCAAGCGTAGACTGTTAATTGAGATCAAGCCCATTTTCGCACCCGTTATGCCATTTTCAAGGATCAGCCAATCTAGAATGTAGATCATCAAGAAATTTACGTATTTTGACTCTAGTCTTTGAACTTGATAAGATGAACGGATTGGAATTGATCATAAATCATCCGAATATTGAGATTTGAGAAACCCACTTCAAGAAGTTGTTACACAAGACCTTACGTGCACATCCATCTCCATATTTCTACTACACACCTCCAAATCCTTCTCCTAACCCTAGCCTCCATGCCCTAGAGAAAAAGAAAAGAGAGAGAGAGAGAGAGAGAGAGAGAGAGAGAGGAGAGAAGAGAAGAGAGTTCTTTCTCATATTTTTCCAGCGGCTAGGATCTTCTACAACCCTCTTCTTCTAAGTCCATCCTAAGGTGAGGATTTTCCTTCAAGCCTTTCATTAATAATATCACGATTATCATAAGTTTCTTTTGTGGCATGTGAAGTGGTTTTGTTTTGAATTACTTATCCATATAACATGAAGTTTGATGTGAGATTTGTAATGAATATCATTATATGGTGATGAGATTTTTTACTAAGAAGCATGTGTATTTGTGTTATTTATTTTTATAAAATCTATGCCCTTATTTTCTTAGTCCATGTATTACAAGTAAGATTGATTTTCATATTGTGATATGAAATATGTGTTAAGATCATTATATAGACATCCCATTATTGTATACTCTTTGTCCCTAAGTTGGTAAAATTATTCGATGTAGAGAGATGGAACCCATGAGAGGTGTCCATGATGGAAGAATATATCTTGACTTAACTGAAAGAATGAAGTGATTGTTTGTTAATGGATCCTTACATGTACATGATGCTTAATTGGATCCATTTACATTACATGAGTATTTTAATGAATTTGGTCATGATGTACAACATTGGCTTTTTGGGACATGATGAAATCATAAAACGGGACAATGAGTAAACATTAATGGTATACAAGTTCTCATGAGCCAGGGTTGGTGCTATGGACACTAATCCCGTGTTGTCGGCCTATGTTGGGTTGCTTGCGACTCCCCATAGTGACCACTGAGTTTTATTTAAATCGGTTGTATGAGAAAACACTTAAATAAAAGTGAAACTAAAGTCATGCATTCACTTGGCTCCATGTGGTATACAGAATTGAGAATAGGCTAGAGCGTCCTACTTCTCCTGTACACTGTCACGTGTAGATTTGGGCTATGAGCGTCCCGTTTCTCACGTGGTCGGGCAAAACTATGGGCTTGTGCGTCCCAGGAACCTCTGGTGACTAGTGGCTAGCATGAAGTCGTAACAGGGAGTCTCCCACTTCATGTATTGTGATTCTAGCCAGAGTACCTTAGCCAGAGCATGCATTCCATGCATCGCATTAACAAAGATTTTTACTTGATTGTTTTGTTTGAATAAAGATATTATTGTGTTGCGTTACTCTGAGTTTTGTACATTGTTATTCTTGATAGTCTTGGAGGGAATATTCCCCACTATGATAGCGTTTAACACTATCCCAAACACAATTTAGGTGATGCAGGTGAAGATCCAGGTATTAACCCCAATTTTTAAGGAAAAACGTTCGATGGTTCGTACAATCACATGACAGATGACGATGTTGGAGAAACTTAATCGATATTTTCATTTATTAAATGTTTCTTTTGAGTAGTTGATACATTTATGGAATTGTAATAAGTCTTCAAGAGAAGACATAAATTGGTATTTTAATTAATCAATATGGATATTGGTTGGTTCCCTTATTTAAACATTGATGATGACGTGGTAAGTTTGATCGAATAAGATGATAATTGTTTCCGCCATTATGCTTGAATGTTATATTTCATTATTTAACAAATCAATTAGTCCATGATTTACTTGGGAATTCGGCCATCGTGTTATACATGAGAGTTAAAAATCTTGGGTCGTTACACAAGATGAATGGACGGCTTGGATATATCACATACGTCATGGTGGGCCCACGTATAACTTTGCCTCGCTTCCCCTCCCACGGTTTATTTCCATGATGGGTGTTACCCTTACCGTGTGGGGCCCATTTTGATGAAATTGTTTCATACCCACGTCGCCCATCCGTTTTTCTGATCATTTACGGACGTTACCCCAAAACCTAAGCAGATCCAAATCTACCATAGGAGAAAAGTGTTAAATGAACATTAATTTTTTTTTATAGGACACCTAAGTTTCAGATTAAGATAATATTTGTATTTTACATTCACTTAGTTTTCGTTGACCTTATCAATGGGTTGGATGACAAATAAATATTAAGGATATTCTTATTATGGACCTTTAAAAGTTTCTAAAGGTGAACAATTCAATCATCACTCTTTCTTGTGGTGTGGTCCACCTGAGATTTTATTGTACTTAATTTTTGGAATGGCATCTTAAAATGGGCTAGAAAAACCAATGGACGGAGTGGATATACAACAAATTAACAAGGTGGGCCCTATGGTGATGGTAACACCTAATCCGCGCCAGTAAAATTAGCAACTGATTCCACTACAATTGTATATAAATCCCAAACCTAGGACATTCTCTAGATTCATTCGCTACCCATCAAGATTCCCTGCAACGGTACCCTCTCTAGCTCTCAACATTCCCAGCAACGATGCCCTCTCTCCCTCTCTCCTTCTTCTTTGCGGTCTACAGTATCTTCTGCAATTCTTCTAATGATATGAAATGGTTCCCATCAACGATCAAGATGAAGAATGTGTGCCACAATTCATCCAAGACCATCACCGCATCCATGCCGTTAATGTTCAGATCAAAAAAACCATCGCTGTCTAATCATCAAGTGTGATTCCTGTCGAATACCGTGTGGCCCAAGCAGGCCATGATCTGTCTGATCCTTTCGGTGGATTTGTGGCATGCCTTCTTGATCTTTGATGTCAATGGAAGCAGGTCCATAGTTCTGGAAAATTTGCAGGTGTTGAAGAGTCCCATTGAAGATAACAATCTAAATGATTGCAATCAGATGATCAGTGGAGTAGACCACAATGGAGAAGAATTCAAGATCAAGATGATCAGTCGGGTGGATGACAGCTGGAAAAGAATTCAAGATCAGGATACAGGATGAGACAATTTTTGCCATTTTTCTCTTTTCCTCTTTAACTCTCTTGTGGTTGAATTGGTTTGCGAAACTGTGCATGGTTTGACTCTTGAGAATTTCTGATCTCAGAAAATAAATTAATTTGAAAAAATCGAGAAATAAAGACAGGCTGAAGCACGTGAAAAAAGACACTGTCCTTAAAGCATAATTCGCCCCTACTCAAATTATTTTGAGTCTGTTGATAGGTTGCAGACGGATTGCTTCCAGGATATGACGAGTCTTATGTGGTTCTGCGTTAAGCAAGAAACGAAGAAACCACTATGGAACTCAGTAACACTGTCTATCAGATAAAGAAAAGAAAAAAGAGTAGAGAAATGACGGTCTTCTTGTTGCAACAATAGACCACTATGCTTGTCTAAGTGGATTGATTTTATCAACCAAAACGAGAGGCTAATAGACTCAGATGGGTGTTGGTTCAGTAGAGATGGTTGTGATTGCTGTTGTTGTTGTGTTGAAATGAACCAGACCTGTCCAGTTTATATAAGCAAGGGTGGCTAGCAGTTTTGGTCCAGAGCCATAATGGCATTAACCGTTTTCTAGCTGTAGTGAGTAACTAACCGTTTTTTGTAGTTTCTAACTATCGTGCATGTCAGAGTTACACACTTGCATGCTGACCGTTTAGACTCAATGGCTAGCAGTTTTTTACTGTTGGACTAGCGACATGCAGTTGTTACTGCATGGTCTGGATTGTTACTGCATGAGCAGTTACACAGGTCCCTCTAAATAGTCATGCAACTCTCTATAAAAAGTAGAGAGGTCTCTTTGTCAGACCTCTCACCCACAGCACCTCCTCTGTTTCGAACCCAGCCACCTAACCTATTACCTAGCTTCTGTCGCACCGCGACTCGCACCAGTCTCACCCTAGTATGAGAGGTTACGACCCATCTGCGACACGATGCGCACATGTAAAGTACCAAGTGCGCCACTAGTGCCTCTATAACCACACTACCTCACATGCCCATGCCCTCGCACCAAGCCCGAGCCCAAGCCAATGCCCGTGCCCAAGACTGAGACCGAGACCGAAACCGAGACTATGCCCGTGCGCGTGCGCGGTGTTCCAGTGCTTCGCACTGGAACACGCAAGCCACCATACTCTCTCTCTTCCACCATAAATAAGTAAGGTGCACAACACCCTACTTATAAAGAGGTAAAAATACTCTCCCATTCGATATGGGACAAAACCAAAAAACATTTTTTCAACTTTTCCAAATGTTTTAAAACAAAATATTTCAATAATCCCCTACTTGGTTTAAAATAATTTAAAACAGAAAAAATGATATCTGCCAGAGTATAAAAGATTATATGCATAAAGAAAGATATCTTTCGATTTGAATCCTTTCTTAATGTAAGTATTTCAAAGATCAATTGAAATTACTGGTAGCCGCAGCTTTGAACCAGTTATTTTTAGATAACGGGACCGAAAATACCACACACATACTTTTAAGTATTTGTTTGAGTTCCCACAATTCTTCTTAGCATATTTAATGGCCTTGTGTTTATACTTTTTCTTGAATGGTCTCGAGAAAACTCTCATACTCATGAGAGACGGCACCACCTCTACGTTCATATAGGTGAAGTCCTTCCAGTGTCTCCGTTACTTTCAGACACTTGTCCTTAAGACCGCACTGCATTAAGAGTTTCTAAGACTCAACCCTCTATATGTAACGGCCAGCACTATAATCCTGGATGAGGTATATATTTATAATTTAGTGCTGAAACTTTTCACGTATCAGTGACTTATTTTTACCCATTGAACCCTTATATAAAGATTTTCTAACTTTAGGTTGGGTTTCCATCACTGGTGAAATCTTTTGAAAAGAGTTTCAACCCCATCCCTCTAGATGTTGTCCTTACTATCTCTCTCGTTAGAGGTTTAGTAAAGGATCAGCTAAGTTATTACTTGACTTTATATAAGAAATTGCAATGATTCCATCTTGAATCAGTTGTCTTACATAGTCATGTCTCAGACTTATATGTATGAATTTTTCATTATATGTGCCGCTGTAGGCTTTAGCTAATGTGGCTTCACTATCGCAATGTAGCGAAATAGTCGGTATCGGCTTCGCATAGAATGAAATTTCTAAAAGAAGATCCATAGGCCACTCAGCCTCTTTACCTGCTGCAGCAAGGGCTATAAACTCAGACTCCATAGTTGAGTGAGTTATGCAGGTTTGTTTCTTAGATCTCCAAGATACAGCTACACCTCCTAAGATAAAAACCCATCCAATAGTGGATTTGTTGTCACTTACACTTGATATCCAAGTTGCATCGATATATTCTTCTAGTACAGCTAGAAATTCTGAGTAAAATAACCTCAAGTCTTTCATTGCTTTTAAATAACCAAGTACTCTTCCTATTGCCTTCCAGTGTTCTATACTGGGATTATTAGTAAATCTACTTAGTTTACTCACAGCATATGCGATGTCTGGTCTAGTGCATTGCATTGCATACATTAGACTTCCTATAACACTCGCATACTCAAATTGTGCAACTGTTCTTCCAGTATTTTCATTTAACTTGATACTTAGATCGAATGGAGTTTTCGCTTATTTAATATTCAGGTGGTTAAACTTGTTTATTATTTTCTCAATATAATGAGATTAGCATAACGCATAATCCCCACTATGAGTTTTTACTTTAATACCTAGAATGGTATCAACTTGTCCAAGATCCTTCATTTTAAATATGGAAGACATAAACTTTTTTATTTCAGTTACACCTTCCATCTTGTTACTTAGTATTAACATATTATGAAAGTATAGACAAATAACAATTATATAGTTACTACTTGTTTTGGAATATATGCATTTGTCTGTTATATTATGCATGAAACCATGAGAAAGTATTTTAGAATCAAACTTCTCATGCCACTGTTTAGGTGCCTGTTTTAGTTCATACAATGATTTAATTAATTTACAGACTTTCTTCTCATTTCCTAACAGAATGAACCCTTCAGGTTGTTCCATGTATACCTCCTCATCGAGGTCTCCATTCAGGAAAGCAGTCTTTACATCCATCTGATAAATATACAGCTTATGTATGGATGCTAAAGAAAACATAATTCTAATAGATGTTATTCTCGCCACAAGTGAGTATGTATCAAAATAATATATTGCTTCTTTTTGTCTGAATCCTTTAGCTACTAGTGTAGCTTTAAATGTTTGAATAGTTCCATCAGTGTGATATTTCTTTCTAAATACCCACTTACACCTTATGTGTTTAAAAGCTGGAGGTAGATCCACCAATTCCCAGGTTTGGTTTGACATAATCGAATCCATCTCATCATTGATAGCTTCTTTCTAAAAAGCTGAATCTTTATAAGTTACAGCTTCTCTACAGGTTGTTGGATCATCTTCTATAGTCATAACTATAGATGTCTTTCTAATAGCATTCTCTCTATCTCCTTCAACGAGATGAAAATAGATACGTTAAGAGCCTATCTGTTCAGGATCAAGACTCTTTCCTACTCTTACCATTTGACTCCTACGTGGTTCTATTGGATCTTCAACTTCATGTTGAGCTTCTACCATAGGTTTCTCTGTTGGAGTTTGGATTTCATTATCCTTTAACTCTAAGGATAGTGAGTTTTCAAAAAACTCAACATCTCTAGACTATGATTGTATTAGACTCTGAATGTAGGAGTCTATATGCTTTGCTATTTTGTACATACCCTACAAAGGCGCACTTAATAGCTCTGGATCCTAATTTAGTTCTTTTGGGATTAGTCTTTCTACAATATGTGGGGCACCCCCACACTTTAAGATATCCTAGATTATATTTTCTATCTTTCCATACCTCATATGGTGAAGTGTTAAACTTCTTAGAAGGAATCCTATTTAGAATGTTGCACGCTGCGAGAAGTGCTTCTTCCCCAAAGTCCTAGTAGCAACTTTGCTTATATTAGCATTGAGTTGACCATCTCTATTAAGGTTCTATTCTTCCGTTCTATTGTGGTGTGTACGGTGCAGTGCATTAGTGTATTATGCCATGTTCTTCCCAGAAGTTAGAGAATTCATTTGAAAATACTCTCCTCCTCTGTCGCTACGAAGAACTTTTATTCTCTTGTTTAGTTGATTTTTCACTTCTGCTTTATATGTCTTGAACAAGCTGAGTGCTTCATCTTTATTCTTTAGAAGGTATACATGTACATATCTAGAGCAATCATTAATGAAGGTTATAAAGTATCTTCTTCCTCTACATGTAAGAATGTCATTTAATTCACAGATATCAGTGTGTATTAGGTCCAATATTTGATATGATCTCTTAACACTAGGAAAATGTTTCTTTGTAAATTTGGACCTTGTACACACTTCACATTTGTCATTTTGACTATCTATGTATGAGATTAAGTCATTCTTAAACATGAATTTTAAGGTACTATAACCTATGTGCTCTGATCTACCATGCCATAATGTTACAGATTCAATCATATACGCAGAAGAGCTACTTTCATTCAAGGAAAACTTTATCATCCCATTACAAGCATATCCCTTACCAACAAAGTTCTTGTTCTTCGAGAGAATTAGTTTTCCTGACTCAAATACTACCCGTATTCCAGGTTTTCTCAGAAGATCATCAGAAACTAAGTTTCGTCTCATGTTAGGGACATGCAGTACATTAGTTAGAATCACTTTCTTTCCAGAGGTAAAGACTAATTCCATGGTTCCTTTGCCTGCGACCTTCGATCGGACTTCATTACCCATTTAGACCTTTTAACCATCGGTCACGTCCTCATAAGTTTTAAAGGTTGATCTGTCATAGCTTACATGGACTATGACAGCTGTATCATACCACCAACCGGGTACTTTGTCTTGTATAATGTTTACCTCAGTGATCATGACAACTATGTATTCTTCAACTGCACTTGCCTCATTTTTCGATTTTCGAAGTCGGCATACTCGAACGTAATACTTGGTTTTCCCCCAAACATGGCAAGGGCCTTTGAACTTTCCGTTCTTCTTCTGTGATTTCTTGAATTTCCCTTTATTTGGTTTCAGGGAACCGTTCTTCTCGGGATTCTTGTTTTTGGTACTTTCTAGTGCTTGGATTCTTTCTCTATTCGAAGATGTTTTGGATTTGTTCCAATTAATAGTCCTCGATTTTATGTAGCAGTTTCTTCTTGTATTCTGTCCAACTCGGGGGCAATTTTGCGATAATAGCCCCGACTTGGAAAGATTCAGGGATATCAATTTTTAGGGCACTAATTTTGCTAACAATTAGCTGTAGTTCTCCAATTTGGGCTAACAACGATTTGTTATCTACCATGGTGTAGTCGAAATAGCTAGCTATGAGATATTTGTTCATACCTTCTTCTTCGGTCTTGAATTTGAACTCGAGAGCGGCTCAAATTTCTTTGGCAGAAACAATTCTGGTGTATTGATCATACAAACGATCAGATAGCGTGTTCAGGATGTGTCTTCAACACAGCAGATTATCTTCTTTTCTTTTGATACGTGCGTTGATCTGCTCAGTCGTGTCTTCATTAGTAGCCGGTGGAAGCGGCTTTAAGTTCGGGTCTAACGTATAGAATATCTTCAATACCGTAATCAAGAACTTTATCTTATCCTGTCATCTGAGGAAGTTGGTTCCATCGAACTGGTTCAGACGAATCAGATCATGGTTCATCGGTTTGATTGATGATACCCCTTCGGTTTCCATATTAGAAAATTACGCTTTAAGATTGTTGAGAATTTCTGATCTTAGAAAATAAATTAATTTGAAAAAATTGAGAAATAAGGACAGGCTGAAGCACGTGAAAAACACGCTGTCTTTAAAGCGTAATTCGCCCCTATTCAAATTATTTTGAGTCTGCTGATAGGTTGCAGGCGGATTGCTTCCAGGATACGACGAGCCTTATGTGGTTCTGCATTCAGCAAGAAACGAAGGAGCCACTATGGAACTCAGTAACACTGTCTGGCAAATGAAGAAAAGAAAAAAGAGAAAAGGAATAGCGGTCTTCTTGTTGCAGCAGTAGACTACTACGCTTGTCTAAGTGGTTTGGTTTTATCAACCAAACCGAGAGGCTAATAGACTCAGATGGGTGCTGGTTCAGTAGAGATGGTTGTGATTGCTATTGTTATTGTGTTGGAATGAACCAGACTTGTCCAGTTTATATAGGCAAGGGTGCCTGGCAGTTTTGGTCCAGAGCCATAATGACACTACCCGTTTTCTGGCTGTTGTGAGAAACTAGTCGTTTTTTGCAGTTTCTGACTGTTATGCATGTGGGAGTTACACACCTGCATGCTGGCTGTTTAGACTCAATGGCTAGCCGTTTCTGACTGTTGGGCTAGCCACATGCAGCGGTTATTGCATGGTCGAGACCATTACTGTATGAGCAGTTACACAGGTCCCTCTAAATAGCCGTGCAGCTCTCTATAAAAAGCAGAGAGGTCTATCTGTTAGACTTTCCACCCACAGCATCTCCTCTGTTCCGAACCTAGCCACCTAACCTATTACCTAGCCTCTGTTGCACCGCGACTCGCTCCGGTCCGCGAGGTCGCGACCCCATATGCGACACGATACGCACAATATGTATGCATTACATCTACAATCAATATCATAAGGAGGAGACGGTGATCTTCCTCTTCTCTTACCTATGCCCTTACTTACGTCATGAACGGACCATCAAAGATCCATCAGCTATTGACCGTCTTGCCATAGAACCCAGTCTTCGACAAACAGATAGTTGCCACAACGATTGTCCAACTATGAAGCTAGTTGCTAAATGAACATACGTCCACGATTATCTCGCGCAACAAAACTCAACCTATGATGAATGGATTATTGTTCTTAACGGCCGTCCAACCACGAAGTCGACTGTATAGGTGATCCAGCTTTTGTGCCTGGTGACCTTCTTTTTATGAACAAAAAGTCGTTTCCAACGACCACCTCGCTATAAACAAATTATCGTTGGTTATCATTTTTTTTTCATTTTTATATTTTTCTTCTCTTTTCTTTTCAACCAAGTGTATTTAAAACTTATTTATCTGCTTCAGCCTAGTTTATTCTTTTAATCATATTCTTTTGTTGTTGAATGGTGTAAAGTGCTTTTGTTGTAAAGGTAAAAAGAAACCATTAAAAGGATAAACCATTCCATCACAAAATCACTTGATTATTCAAATTTGGTGGTTGAATAATTGGGCTAATCTTCTCAAATTTACTCCTAAGCTGACTATTTTAGTACCAAGGGTCACAAGGCATATGGTTCGAATTGAGCCATGGTTCTACCACACCATGCACATACTAATATGTATACATAATATGTGCAGCCAAATTCAAAACCAACACTATGCTCCATCCATCTGCTAACAAGTTCGATGGTCTGTATTCTCACGCATTCGGCTCATTTGGACTGCCAATGACTGACCACAAGGACCATAAGTAAGAAATGAAGAGGCATAAATGCCACATGAGCTAGTATTCAGGGGATATATTAGATACAGTGAAAACAGGCCCATGGAAATGTTTCCACCGAAGTAGGATACGAACCCATATAAGTGGAAGTTATGTGGATCCCACCAAGATGCCCACATGACATCTCTGTCCATCAATTTCTAAAGATCATCTTAAAACATAATCCCAAAATTTAGACAGACATAAAACTCGAAGTGGGCTACACCACAAGAGAAGTTATGAGTTAACGTTCACCATTGAAATTTTCATCCAAACTGCTCATAAGATTACTCCCACTTTAGCCTTAGCATCACTTAATCAATGTCAGTTGTATCGCTATGAATCTTGCTACACTCTCATCTGCCGCTTCATGCATCCACTTCATGGAATTAGTACAACCACACGTGTTCTCTCCTAATAGGCTCTTGCACAGCCGGACAGAATTAGGGTGCAGCAGCCAATTTCAATCGTTCAAAATGTAGACGCTATAATAAATGAAGCATACGCTGAAAGTCACATTCCTTCTGGAACCGTTGAATTCAGACTGCTAACCATTCTCAAATTAACTGTTGATATGGTTGGGCGGTCAGGATCATCCGATCAGGGTCATTTTCCGTCCATGCTTCATCCATGGGTAAACAAGTTGGACAGCTATATTGAGCCAAATCCTGCCACGTTCACGGTGGATGAGTTACCACAAGGACCACAACTATGAAACGTGGTCGAATAGATGGTAGATGTGCTGAGATTCAGTTGGATATAATATTTCGCACGAGATAACTGTAAACATTGGGGTCCCACCGAAACGTTACGTTTGCTTCTTATGGTAACGCACCGAAACGGTTCACGCCTTTCCTGTAACCCCCTTTAGTGGCATCCATTCCATCCATCAGCTTCAAAAGATCATGTTAGGACGTTATCTAAAACATCAGGCAGATCCAAATCTCAAGTGGGCCACGCCAAAGGAAACTGTGGTGACTGAATATCCACCATTGAAATCTTACATCCAAACCGTTCATAAGTTGGTCCACAAGAATGGGAAAAAAATCATCCAGAACCAATGCTCCTTAAATAAAAAAAAATAAAAACAATTAATGAGCCACAAAAGTTTTAAGTGTAGGACCTTCAATAACCACTATTTGGATTAGCTTCATTTTTTGAATAATTCCCCAAAACAATATGGAAAAATGGATGGACGGCTTGCGTCCAAGATATGAAATACATTCATCAAGGTAGGCCCCATACGGTAAGGGTAACACCCACTACGCTGTTAGCTTGCCAGATCAGGCCTGATCAGGTAGTCCAAGGACAACCAAAGTGAACTTATAGTACTCTAGTTTGGCCATTCCCTTTGATCATCCAAACCGTTCAAGAGCACCATGAAAACTTAAGGAAAATATATTAATTTCATCAAAAGATCCTTGATATTGGATGTATGGACACACAAAATGACAGAATGATCAACGGTCCAGAGTCGCGTCTATTTTCTGATTGTTATGATCATGTTTGAGAACGAGGATCGCGCGCCCACGGAAAGCGGATTGCGTGGTGTGTTGATGTGGCAAAGGTCTGTGGCCCCACCATGGCATATTATATCCTCACCGTCCATCCATATTAGGCAGATCCAAACCTTGACCAAACCACAGCAGCGGGGACAATGAGGCCCACCTTTGAAACCTTCCTAGGGCCTACTATGTCTTTTTATTTGCTTTCCAACCTGTTCATAAGGTCACCAGACCCAAATCAAGGGAAAGCACAAAATATCAACTTGATCCAAACCTTCTTTGGCCCCAAGAAGTTTTCAATGGTAAGTGTTCAATTCCCACTGCTTTCTGAAGTGTGGTCCACTTGAGGTTTAGATCTGCCTCATTTTCTGAGGTCATGCCCTAAAATAATCTCGCAAGATGGATGGATGGTGTGGATATATAACATACTTCAATGGTTTATCCATGGTGAGGCCCACACTCTGAAGTGGGACCATCAGCCACTTACCCACCTATCACTCCAATACAAATGCCTCTCTCTTTGTGTATAAATCCCAAACGTAGGAACTTCTTAAGGTGATTGTAATTCATTCGCTGCCCATCAAGATTCCCTACAACGATGCCCTCTCTCCCTCTCTCTCCTTCCTTCTTCTTTGCGGTCCACATCACAGGTCATGTTCTTGCAATCATTTAGGTTGTTACCATCTCCAAGGCTATTATTCAATATCTTCTGCAATTCTTCTAGTGATATGAAACGGTTCCCATCAACGATCAAGATGAAGAATGCATGCCGCAATTCATCCAAGATCATCATCTCATCCATGCCGTTAATGTTCAGCACGATGAAACCATCGTTGTCTAATCATCGAGTGCAATTCCTGTCGAATGGCGTGTGGCCCAAGCAGGCCATGATCAATCTGATTTTGGTGGATTTGTAGCATGCCATCTTGATCTTTGATGTCAATGGGAGCAGGTCCATATATAGTGCTGGAAAATTTGCAGGTGTTGAGGAGTCCCAGTGACGATAACAACCTAAATGATTGCAATCAGATGATCAGTGGGGTAGACCGCAACGGGGAAAGTATTCAAGATCAAGATGATCAGTCTGCTGGACGACAACTGGAAAAGAATTCAACATCAGGATACAGGATAAGATCATTTCTGCCATTTTTCTCTTTTCCTCTTTTACTCTCTTGTGGTTGAATTGCTTTCAGAAATTTTACATGGTTTGACTCTCTCTCTTTTAGTCCGGTTCCTCTGCAAGTGCTTGTAGAATAAACTTATTTTACAAGTTTTTTTTTTTTTTTTTTGCTCAAAAAACGCCTAGGTCCACCCTATCATATGCCCCAAAGAAAAAACTGTCGACTAGTTGCCTTTTTTTATTTTTTATATTTTATTTTTTTTTGGTTAGTTCACACATCCCACTATTAGTACACCCACCCACATAGTCACACTTCAATGTTAGTCACCCCCAACATTGGGAATTGATACCAGGACCTCATTGTTGAAACGAAGTTATCTTCACTCACTCTACCACTCCCAAAAGTGTGGGTGTGTACAAGCGATTGATGACTGAAAAGTTAGTCATCTTTGCATGAAGGTTATGATTGTCTGTACTCCATATAAGCGAGCCTCACCATGATTATCCAAATGATCCAAAACGAAGCTTATCTAAACATTAAGTGGGTCATACCATAGAAAATAGTTGACAACCACTAGTTAACCTATAAATTCACCCAGTGGCCCACATGATGGTTGGATCAGCCTGATTTAGGTGTTAGGCTTTCGCTTGAAACCCACCTCTTTGTTTTGTTTGTTATTTTAGATGTGTGTTTTTATTCCTTTTTTCAAAGCAATGGGAGATGCAAGAAATGGGTTTATTTTGATTTAGATATATAATTCATATTGTTTGTTTTTCCTGTTTTGTGTTTTGTGTTCTAATAATCATACATCTGGTGGCTCCGACTCTTGGTTGGTGGTGCCCTGTTCAGTGAATGATCCTAAGCATTTGCCTGTTTTGGGCAGCCAGTCAAAATGGCTAGGATTATTCAATTGTTGAGGTTTTGTGGCATTGGCAGGTAAGGTCCACCAACTGAACGATTCTGAGAGTTGTTCACAAAACATGGCGCAGTAGACAGGCTTTGACGCGATGCAGCAAGCTATCAAAGCAAGCCTCTTTGATGACTCCCCCCCCCCCACCCCAATCTGAAACCCTGATTATGGCCTTAATTAGTATCTTTTATTTGTGTTTGTGTTTGTTACTGGGAAAAAACTTAGACTAGAGAGAAACCCTTTCCAACCCTAGATTTATCTATACCACATAAAGGGGGGGGCATTTCACACTTTTAGTTAAATACCATTCATATCCTGTGAATGTACTCTTATGCAGCACTTCTAATGCCTGTGCCGTCAGCCTATACTTGTGCCTGACCTGAATCGTTCATTCATTGGGTCGCACAGTAAGCATGCCATGGCAAAGAAATCAATGAGACAGGCATGGAATGTCTGTAGGATTATGATAGACTTGTGTGCATCGGTTAGATTGTTTCACAACTTGAGCACAATCCAATAAGCTGATGTAGCTGATTTCATAGCAGGTAGATTTGCATGATATGAAAATCATGATGGAGGGATTGGGAATCCGGATCGTCTGCTCAGAAATAACAGGATTTTCCTGTTTTGCACTGACCTGATTGGTCCAGGTCAGCAACATCAGGTCAGCATGTGCTGATCTGGACCAATCAGGTCAGCGCAAAATAGGAAAATCCTGTAATTTCCGAGCAGATAATCAAGATTCAAGGATTGGACCATTGATTTTCTTTCAGTGTTGTGACCTGCCTCACGTACATGGTTGCCTTTGCAGTAGCTACACTGCATGGACTGCTTTGTTAGTTTTGCACTATTTTCAAACTGGAGGTGGTTCATCCTTCTCACCCGCGGTGCTAATGTACAATAATAAAAAAATAAAAATAAAAACCAGCAAAATCAAGGTCCAAAATTGGAGGGAGAAAATCTCTATAATCACACTTATCAAGAGGGTTCTAACAGTCCATTTTTGGTGACTATCAATTTGATGGTTACAGGTCATACAGTGAGTGGTTCAAATTCAAAGGGAAATCAGATGGCTAATATTTTTCTTGCATTTTTATTTATTTATTATGCTCCATCTATAGTTGGGTCAGCAATTTGGACAGCCTAGGTTGCATTGCGACTGTGACATGTCTATGGTTGAAGAGCCACGGTTATTTATAATTAAACAATGATAAACTCTACACAAAGTGAAATTCCTTGCATCACTTGTAAAAGAGAGCCAGTAGTCAGTGGAACAACAGAAGAAATGAAATGATATACCAATACTCAAGAAGTACGTAGATTAGGGAAATCATCTTAGATTAGGGAAATCAGTTGTTAAGAGATATATCTATTGAGGTCTCTCTAAATCTTTACTAATCTCTTTATCTTTTTCTATATATTACAATTATTTTCAGAAAAATAAATAAGTGTACAGTTTCTACAATATTATGCCACACTTCAATGGAAACACCACCAATTGGTTATTTGAGTATCTAATTTGGATCATTGAATATCATTCACATCCTATATAATTAACATATTTGAGGCTGGTTCCTCTGCATGTGCTTGTGGAAAAGCTAATTCCTTAATTTGCGTCCGGCTTTCACTTGGAACCGGCCATTTTGTTTGTTTGTTTTTTAGATCTTTGTGTGGGTGTGTGTTTTACAAGGCAATGAGAGATGCAAGAAATGAGTTAGATTTTGATTTAGATAGTTCATATGGTGTTTCCTGTATTGGGTTTACATCTGGTGGGTCCCACATTAGATAGATCATATGGTGTTTCAATTGGGAATAGGGACGCTGGCAGCGGAAGCAGAAGCCGAACAACACCACAGCAGTATATAAGATCAAACGAGAAACACAATTTAATCAAACCACAGAAGCATTCAACCAAAAGAGACAATTCGATTTTACGGAGAAAAACCCCTCAACGGGTAAAAAACCACGGCACAAAGTGATCCACTATGATTAATAGAAGATTACAGAGATTGACAACCCACAAGCAAGGAAAACAAAGAAAACTCAAGCTCTCTCTCTATCAAAACACTCTCCTCTCTTCCTAACACACTTAGGAAACCTTAGACACCTTAGGATTATTCCAAATCTTGGATTCATGCCATATATATATATATATATATATATCAAGCAACCCTGAATTAGAAACAGCTTACTTACAACCGCGTAATGCATAAGAAAACACGTGCACAGTCGACCGGTCGGACCTTGCACAAAACAATCCAAAGGAAAAAACATACATAGACTCGTCACACTACCTCACTGCCGACCGGTCGGAGCCCTCTGCAGACCGGTCGGCCGACCGGTCTAGGTTGAGTGAAAACTATCCAGCGCTCTTTGTGCATCTGGGCCATAATGCACAGATCGGTCGCCCGACCGGTCTGAGCACCCAAACCGTGCACTATTTGAAGGCTCTTTCAACAATCTCTACCGAGGCTTCAAACATCGAATCAAAATCATCATCGCTTCATCATCTTAACTTTATCATAGCTCCGCCGCTTCTCGTGCCTTCATCAACCCTAACCTTTCACTTTCACATCATTTTCCACTCTTCTCATGTGGCCCTTGGGCACTTGCTACATACAAGCAACCGTGGATCTCGCTACCGATCTCGCAGCTCCATCATGAATTGTGCTCCCGATCAACTTATAAAGATGGTCACACCTCTGTGCCTTCATACACACGAGTGCCCCCTTCAAAACTTTACAACAACGATCGCGGCCGATGAACACGCACCATTTCACCTCGAGTACATCAAGAGAGATCACATTCATCTTCATCTTAGGGACATGCTTCACATCTTCCAGGACTTGTTCGATCTCATCGAACATCCTGATGCGCACCGTACAAATACACACCACCTTATGAGCGTAGACATTGCCCACAAACATCGATTCACCACCATACTCCATATATGTCATGAATGAACTCCGATCATGACAAACATGACATGAAGCCCCTGAATCTAAGATTCCCTCTCTACCATGAGATCCCTTGCCAAATACAGTCAGAACTTCACATAGATCGCCACCGTTCTCTACGGTATTGGCTCCCTCTCCAAAAGAATTTTCATACCTCTCTTGCTTCAACTTGAAATTCTGACAATCTACTCTCATGTGGCCTTCCTGACCACAACTCCATCACTTCACCTTAGCCTTTCATTTGCCCTTGGCCTTAGATCTTGATTTCGAATATCATCCACAATGCTCAGAACTTCTTCCTCTCATAATCAGTGCCTCTAAGGAAGAACGGGAACCCACGCCACCACTTTTCTTTTTCATCATCTCCTTTGACTGGAGAGCTAAGATAACGGTCTCGACATTGGTGGTCTTTCTCCCTGCGCACATAGAGTCCCTGAATGACTCATATGAATCTGGAAGAGAATTCAGTAGAATGAATGCTTAATATTCATCATTCATCGGCTCATCTATCTCCACCAACTTACAAACTAGCAGATTAAACGTGCTTAAGTGGTCCTCCACATCCGTCCCCTTAGCCATTTTCAAGGTGAACAACTGCATCAACAGATACATGCGATTCTCTAGAGACTTCTTGGCATAAATCTTCTCTAACTTCGTGACACGATAGAGGACATCATCCGTAAGGTATAACAGGATCGAGGTTCTAGCCTTCTTGTCGAGCTTCGTCCACTCATCATCTTTCATAGCCTCAGGTCGCTTTCTAAGAGATTCATCAAGCCCTTGCTGAACTAGAAAGGATTCGATCTTCACCTTTCATAACTCAAAGTTATTTTTGCTGGAGAACTTCTCTACCTCGAACCTTGTGCTTGATCCTATCTTCTCTTCTCAGATCCAAATTCTACTCCCCCCCCCCCCCCCCAAACGTTAGCTCTACCACCACTTGTTGGGAATAGGAACGCCAGCAGCGAAAGCGGAAGCCAAACAACACCACAGCAGTATATAAGATCAAACGAGAAACACAATGTAATCGAACCACACAAGCATTCAACCACAAGAAACAATCCGATTTTACGTGAAAAAACCCCTCAACAGGTAAAAAATCATGGCACTGAAATTGCGTCGGGTAGCCTAACTCGACACCCTACGCATACGCGTGCGGAAGCTTGAGGAGCAACTAGAATTATGGCTGAACCTATAGGAGGGGGGGTGAATAGGACCTTTTTCAAAATCTTTTCGCCTACTTAACAAATTCAACAAATTATACTACGTAAGCGATTAACACTTCGGCTTCCAAGCCTAAGTGGGTCCAATTAATAGACTAGCAAAAGATAAAGCAATTAACAACCTAGTCTAATCAACTCATGTGGACTAGAGAGGATGGATCAAGAAATGCTCAAGTCAACATGAGGTAGTGAAAGTACATCTTGTGAGTGTGGATGTGCCTATCAAGTGCTAAGCATACATTCCTAACTAAGCATACATAATTAACAATTAAACACAATGCATAAAGAGAAATGTGCTCAAGATCAATCACAAACACAACGATGTATAGTGGTTCGACTACTTGTCTACTCCACTCCCGGTTCAAGTACTCAACCCCTTTGAGCACACCGGCATTCACTGGGGAGTTTAAATCTGGTTCCTCCCAACCAAGGTGTTTTAACTCGGATCCACCCAACCGGGGAGTTTACAGGTTCCTCCCAACCTACACGTTTGCACCGGTGTTGGTGGCTCCCCCTTGGAGACTTTGTTTTAGGCCCGACTGACGTGCCAAGGAACGGCTGACGTCCCTAGATTTTAGGCCCAACTAATAGGCCAAGGATCGACTGACGACCCCGGGGCGAGTTTGTCAAACAAACTCTACACTCGACTCCCACAGGGAATTGAGTGGATGGACTCTTAACAAGACAACCTTACTTGTCGGATTGAGCCCCTTGTTGCGCCGTCTTGAGTTGCTTCTTCTCGCTCTCCCGTGCTTGAATCAGCTCCCCTTGTGCTCCCCCGATCTTTGACGCTGTTGCTTTGCCAAGGCTTCAGCTCCAAGATCAGCTACCTTGCATGTGATGCTCCATTGGAGATGCCCAAGGTGCTAGGGAATGGTGAAACCTCTACAAATGGTAGGAAATGGGTTTCCTAGAGGAATGCACCTAAATGGACTCCTAGGTAGTGTTTAGACAAAGGATTTAACTATCATCAAGGTGTCTAAACCCTAGGAATCAAGAGGGAACAAGTCCTATTCTCAAGATGCCATTGAATGGCCCAAGCTTGTGATGAAAACACAAGGAGAATGGCTTGCTATAGGTTTGGGATAGAGCCTCTAATGATCTCTAGCAATGGTGGCTTCTATCTCCTCAAAATTCCCTCACTTAGCTCAAAAACGAATCCCCCATCTTAAATAGATTTTCTTCCAACGGTCAAAAAACAGGCAGATTCGCGCATCTCCGATTGATCGGAAGAAGGTCCGATGGATCGGAGACCTGTCCGATTGATCGGAGACAAGTCCGATTGATCGAAAATCTATCCAGTGAAGTCTCTGGAAGATATTCTGATTGATCGGAACACTGTCCGATTGATCGGACGGACCCCTTCCGATGGATCGGAAGACTGTCCGATTGATCGGAAATATGTCCAGTGGATTTTCAAGGTTGCTGGAAAAATTTTCGATTGATCGGAGCTTCTGTCCGATTGATCGGAGTCCTATCGGAGCCAACGTCCGATTGATCGGAGATCAATCGGAAACTGCTGTTTTGAGCTGATTTGTTTACAGCAGCTTCCACCTCTTTAATTAGTCTAATTTATCATGTTTTTCATGGAGTTCTAAGACTAATGATGATGACTAAAGGTATACCTAGGTGGTGCAAGTCATCTAAGAGGTTATGGGTTAGGTTTTAGTCAAGGCAAGGCACACCAAGGCATCACTTTTACCTGTTTTTCCTTTCTTGATGCAGTCGCTCCGTCTTGAGTCTTCGGTCTTCGTCTTCATTAAGCTCAACCGACACTAGACTCATTGACCTAAGTAATTGACAAACAAGGTGCACTAGTATGCCACAAAAAAAGTGCACTAACAGGCACAAAGCGATCCACTATGATTAACAGAAGATTTCAGAAATTGACAGCCCACAAGCAAGGAAAACAAAGAAAACCTAATCTCTCTCTCTCTCTCTCTCTCTCTCTCTCTCTCTCAAAACACTCTCCCCTCTTCCTAACACACTTAGGAAACCTTAGACACCTTAGGATTACTCCTAATTCTGGATTCATGCCATATATATAGCAAGTAACGCCGAATTATAAACATCTTACGCATAACCTCGTAATGTGTAAGAAAATGCGTACACAGTCGACCGGTTGCCCAACCAATCGGACCTCGCACAAAACAGTCCAGAGGAAAAAAACATACGCAGACTCGTCACACTGCATCACTGCTGACCAGTCGGAGCCCCCTGCAAACCGGTTGGCTGACCAATCTAGGTTAAGTGAAAACAATCCAGCGCCCTCTGTGCATCTGGGCCATAATGCGCAGACCGGTCACCTGACCGGGAGCACCCAAACCCGTGCACCGTTTGACGGCTCCTCCAACAGTTTCTGCATTGGGTTTTGGGTTTAATGACCATACATCTGGTGAGTCCCACTACCGGTTGGTGGTGCCCTGTTAAGTGGATGATCCTACCCATTTGATCGATGTTTTAATTTAAAGCCTGTTTCAGGCAGCCAGTCAAAATGGCTAGGATTGTTCAATTGTACTTGAGGTTTTGTGGCCCTGGCTGTTAAGGCCCACCAACTGAATGGTTTTGATAGTTATTCACAGAACAGATGGGCGCGCAGCTGGCATGGTGTGGGTGCTGCATAGTTTGGTCTGTTTAAGGAGCCCAGTGTATGGTTGCTTCTGTAAATAAGCAAGTGGAGACCATGGGCCCCAGTCTCTTGCCCCGATAGATGACCCAAATCACCCACCAACACTGTCCAAAATGTTGTGTACAACATTAGACTTACGAGATGGGCCTAGATATAAGGCTAGTTGTGAAACTCATGCGATTAGTGGTCCACATCTGTACATAGACAGTGTGTAATGGTCCATGCATACCTATCTCATCACCCATTCCCAAATGAAATGGTGTGTGTAGGCCCCACAGTGGCAACGGAAGTATGGGCCCAAATTCTTTGTTCACATATGGATAGCTCGAAAACCATTCCTCAGGCCCTTGAGGCCTTAATGTGGATATTTGTGAGGGCCCACACACGTTATTTACTGGAAATGGATAGTCATTGTATGTGACCGTCTTATTATTTCTTTTATGGAATCTAATCCACATGTTGTTATGGATCAAATGTTTTTCTGGATTATATATTTGGCCCAAGTTTGGGACCTATTGGTGCACAGTTTATCTAGCCCAGTTTTGGACATATAATATATTTAAAGTAATGTCTAGCCTCGTGCACAATGTATTAATATACATAAGGCTTCTTATAACAAACTCGAAGGGAAGCCCTACCATGGCCAACCACTCATCTAGGATTTTAGGATAGTCATTCCCTGGGAGAGAAATGTTGCGCATCACCTTTCTTGAGTTAGCTATGAAGAATTTTTCCTGATTCGGGGAATATATGACTCCTTTTCTTAAATCCTTCGTGTTGGATGTAGTGAAAAACCATACCTCAGCCTCCGTCATGAATCTAATTTCATTTTGCAAGCCTATTCAAGTTTGGCCATGATAGATCTCTTAGCCCATCCATGACATACACACTCATGTGAGCTTGAAAGAAGGCAACCTGGCATTGAGCCAGCCCTATTGAGCATAGACTGTCTATCATAACAGCAAGCTTCATATGAGATAATCATTTAATCATATCATAAATATGATTCGAAACTTGTATGATTATGTCCGAGGCAATGAGATCCATGGACAACAACTCTGCCTTAACTAAGAAGTGTTGTGTCCAATCTCAAATGTCTAAGAATATTAAAGGTATTCCTCTAAAACTCACATAAATATATGCTCCATAAGAATTAACTTGATAAATACATCATGTTATAAATAAGGTCTAATAATATTAGCTTTCCAGGTCACAATCTGAACATGAAACTTGTCAATAGCTTCTCAATAGCATATTATACTTGTGAAACAGATAATCGACAGCTAAGTTATGATAGTAAAAAAAACTGTAGTTTTCTTTAAGCCCTTTTCGCAATCAAACTTTTTGGTCCAATTTCTTTTCATCGCAACTTGTTCTGAGTTAGGTGCCGTTTGGTAAACTGAAAAATAAGGTCTGAAACTTAATTTAAGTGCTGAAAACTTAAAATGTTGAATTTAAGTACTTACAAGTATTGAAAATTCTGTTTGGTTATTTGTCTGAAAAAAAGCCCTAATATCTGAAAATAAGTAATTTTTTCACATATACGTGTTTGGTAAAAGTAAGTCATAAATATCTGAAAATTGGTAATTTGTCATATTTGCCTCTATTATCTCAATTTCTATCCTTTGTAGAATATGAGACAAAACATGATATTGCCTTGCCACTAAATTTGGCACGCATATACCCATGTACATGTATCTTTCAAACAATGACCCCTCAATTGATAAACCATGTGTTATATATATATATATATATATATATATATATATATATATATATATATATATATATATATATTTTTTTTTTAATAGAATAATTATAACCCTTTGATTGGTAGGTCATGGCATCTCACACAAGGATGATAATAGACCATTCATCTCTAAGGTCCCACCTAACATACTTTTGAATCATAACCTTGAATGAGAAATGCTTTGGCTTAAAAAAAAAAAAAAATTCTCAAGCGGTCAAATAAGTGGGCCACACATGTATAATCTCTTTGTCCACTTGTGCAAATGGCATTGCACAATCTCTTAGCCCACTTGATGTTCAAGTATTTAAAAATTATAAATGTGGCATGCATAAAATCAAATTAAAAGAAAGATTGAACGTCCACCGCTGAAACATTCATGGTGTCACAAAAGTTTCGGATCAGGCTAATATTTTTGTGTTCTTAGTTCATCCTAGTAGAAATGACCACATGAGTGGTACAGATGGCATATAAACATCATCTTACACCCAAGGAGGTTTTAATGGTAGGAATTTCTCTACCCACTTATTCATGTCATGAAACCTACTTGAGTTTTGGGCCCACCTCGGTGTATGCATCTTATATCTATGTCATCCATCCATTTTTTTTCAGCTTATTTTAGAGCATGGTCCCAAAGATGAAGCAGATACAAATCTTAAGTGGACCACACCACATGAAAACTTCATGGATTTTCAATGGATTCCACAAGAATGTTTATTTTCCATCCAACCTGTTGATAAGGTTACAAACTCCAAGATGAAGAGACCACATTAATATCATCGTGATCCAAAGCTTTTGTGACTCACAGGAAGTTTTTAATGGTCAATCACCACTGTTTCATGTACTATGGCCCATCTGGGATTTGAAACTGCTTATTTTTTGGGTCATGCCCAAAAATGATCTTTCAATGCGGATGTACGGCGTGGATGTAGTCACATACATCACAGTGGTCCCACAGTCAGGTCCTACCAACCTCGGTGGATCCAGGGTCTCACCTAATCCACTCCCGTCCTTGGGGGTAGTACTGGACGTTGATTAGCTACTGACGTCACCATGGTATGTGGGCTTCCACATGATGTATCTGTTGTATCTACACCATCCAATCATTTGGAGAGATCATTCTAAGACATGACAAAAAAGAATGAGGCAGATCCAGATCTCAACTGGACCCCACTACAGAAAACAGTGGGGACAGTGACATCCACCGTTGAAAACTTCTTAGGGGCCACCATGATTTTTATTTGAGATCCAACCTGTTCATAAATTCACACAGACATGGAGGAAGGGAAAACACAAATATCAATTTGATCGAAAACTTTTGTGGGCCTAGGAAGTTTTCAACGGTGGATGTCAATGTCCCCACTGTTTTCTGTGGTGGGGGGCACTGGAGCTTTGGATCTGCCTCATTCTTTGAGTCGGGCCCTAAACTGGTCTCTCCAAATGGGTGGACGGTGTGGATACAATATATACATCATGCTGGGGCCCACAGAACATGGTGACATCACTTCACTAGACACGTTCGCTACTCGACGTGTCAGTAGCTAATCCGCGTCCGGTAGTACCCAATCCCCGTCCGGTAGTACTTCCCTTTTTGTCAACAACATCAAGTTTTGTGGGCCCTACCATGATGTATGTTATATCTAAACCGTCCATTCATTTGGTGAGACCATCTTATCACTGAGCCCAAAAATGAGGCAGATCCAAAGCTTAAGTCGACCATACCACATAAAGTAGTGATTTGGACATCTATCTTCTATAACTTTTTGGGGGTCGTAGAAGTTTTTGATCAAGCTAATGTTTTTGTTTTCCCTTCATTCAGGGATGTGTGACCTTATGAACGGTATGGATAACAAATAAACATCATAGTGAGCCCTAGGAAGGTTTAAAAAAAGAAAGAACAAAAAAATTAAAACCCCACCTCAAGATTAACCGCAAGAAAATGGGAATTTGAGAATGATTTAGATTGCATATCTCTAGAGATTTTTCCTTTGAGGGAGAAGAAGGAACCAATTCGTGACTTTTGGAAACTCATGGTAGGTAATCTTGTCATTTTTAAAAGTTGGTAGGGATATTTTCATCACAATTCATAATAAATTTAAAAGCAAATCACTTACCGCATTCAGCGTTAAGTTTTAAGTGAAGGTGCGATGGCTGAAAAAAATCTCATCAAATTTTAGTGATATTTCTAATTAAGTACTTAATTTATTTTAGTTGCCAGACGGTTTGAATTACCAAAATCACTGAAATTAACAATTTTAAGTGATAAGTCATGAAATTAAGTTTTACCAAACGCACCCTTAGTCTTCAACTCATCCTTGAGTTAATCCGTGATTGAGTATGATCCACTGGTACACAATATGTGTACCCTACCTCTACAATGAAACTAACGGACGCGGTTTGGCTAGTGGTTGATGCTCCGTGGACCATACCATGATGTATGTGTTTTATCCAAGCCGTTCATCCATTTTTACCGATCATTTTAGTGGTTGACACAAAAAATAAGATATATATATATATATATATATATATATATATATATATATATATATATATATATAAGTCTGAGGTGGACCACACCATGGGAAAACAGCAGTCACTGAATGTCCCCCATGAAAAATCTCCTAGGGCACTGTAATGTTTATTTGATATCCAAACTGTTGATTAGATCATATAGCCCTAGATGAAGGTAAAAAAAAAAAAACAAATATCAGCTTGTTCCAAAACTTTTGTGCCCCCAGGAAGGTTTTAATGGTGGGAATTTAATCAAGACTGTGATCCACTTGATATTTTGATCTAACTCATTTTTGGGCTCATAGCATAAAATAATCTGGAAAAAATGGATTGACGGAATGGATGAAACACATACATCATGTGGGGCCCACAGAGTACCGACCACTAGCCAATCCGTTTTCGAAACTAACTAGCTTATCCTGGCAGCCTGACTGTTGGGAATTCGTTGATCAAACTTGGACCATTGATTATGATCTAGATGGGAGATTTCCTGTCCAACGGAATAGCTTTCCGACATACATAATTCATATTGTTTTTCCTGTTTTGTGTTGTGTTCTAATGATCATACATCTGGTGGGTCCTACTCCTGGTTGGTGGTGCCCTGTTGAGTGGATGATACTAAGCATTTGCCTGTTTTTATTCCTTTTTTCTAAGCAATGAGGTTTTGTGGCCTTGGCAGGTAAAGCCCACCAACTGAACGATTCTGATAGTTGTTCACAGAACACGGCGCAGTTGACAGTCTTTGATGCGATGCAGCAAGCTATCAAAACAAGCCTCTTTGATGATTTTTCCCCCTTGAAACCCTGATTATGGCCTTAATTAGTATCTTTTATTTGAGTTTTTGTTTTTTATTGAGAAAAAACTTAGATTAGAGAGAAACCCTTACCAACCCTTAGATTTATCTATACCACATATAAGGGGGGCATTTTACACTTTTAGTTCAATGACATTCATGTCCTGTGAATGTACTCTTGTGCAGCATTTCTAATGCCTGTGCCGTCAGCCTATATATATTTGTGCCTGACCTGACTCTTTCACTCATTGGGTCGTGTAGTAAGCATGCCATGGCAAAGAAATCAATGAGATATGCATGGAATGTCTGTAGGATTATGATAGACTTGCGCACATGGGTTAGTTTGTTTCACAACTTGAGCACAATCTGATAAGCTGATATAGCTGATTTCATAGCAGGTAGATTTGTATGATATGAAAATTATGATGGAGGGATTGGGAATCCGGATGGTCTGCTAAGAAATAACAGGATTTTCCTGTTTTGCGCTAACCTGATTGGTCCAAGTCAGCACTGACCTTATTATCACTGACTACTGCTGCTGCATTAAATGCTGTCAATGCTGACATGTGCTGACCTGGACCACTTAGGTCAGGGCAAAAAGGGAAAATCCTGTTATTTCTTATTAGACGATCCAGATTCAGGAACTGGACCATTGATTTTCTGTCAGTGTTGTGACCTGCCTGGCGTATATATGGTTGCCTTTGCAGTATTTACACTGTATGGATTGCTTTGCTAGTTTTGAACTATTTTCAAACTGGAGGTGGTTCATCCTTCTCACTCGTGTTGCTAATGTACAATAATAATTTTTAAAAAAAAAACCACCAAAATCATGGTCCAAAATTGGAGGGAGAAAATCTCTATAATCACACTTATCAAGAGGATGCTAACAGTCCATTTCTGGTGACTACTAATTTGATGGTTACAAGTCATGTAGTGAGTGGTTCAAATTCAGAGGGAAATCAGATGGTTAACATTTTCTTGTATTTTTATTTATTTATTTTGCTCCATCTGTAGTTGGGTCTGCAATTGGGACAGCCTAGGTTGCATTCCGACTATGACATGTGTATGGTTGAAGAGCCACCATTATTTATAATTAAACAATGATGAACTCTACACAAATTGAAATTCCTTGCATCACTTGTAAAACAGAGCCAGTAGTCAGTAGGACAACAGAAGAAATGAAATGATAAACGAATACTCGAGAAGTACCATTTTTAAGAGTAGATTAGGGAAGATTAGGAATTTTTTATATTTGTTAAGAGATATATCTGTTGAGGTCTCTCTAAATCTTTACTAATGTCTCATCTTTTTCCATATATTACAATTATTTTCAGAAAAATAAATAAGTTACAGTTTCTATAATATTGTGCCATACTTCAATGGAAACACCACCAATTGGTTATTTGATTGTCTAATTTGGATCATTGAATATCATTCACATCCTGACTGAGCACCACCCACGTCACAAAGTCACACTGATTATACTATGTGAATTAACATATTTGAGGCTGGTTCCTCTGCATGTGCTTGTGGAATAAGCTAATTCCTCTGCGTCCAGCTTTCACTTTGAACCAGCCATTTTGTTTGTTTGTTTTTTAGATCTTTGTGTGGGTGTGTGTTTTACAAGGCAATGAGAGATGCAAGAAATGAGTTAGATTTTGATAGTTCATATGGTGTTTCCTGTATTGGGTTTACATCTGGTGGGTCCCACATTAGATAGATCATATGGTGTTTCTGTATTGGGTTTTGGGTTCTAATGAACATACGTCTGGTGGGTGCCACTACCGGTTGGTGGTGCCCTGTTAAGTGGATGATCCTACCCATTTGATCGATGTTTTAATTTAAAGACTGTTTCAGGCAGCCAGTCAAAATGGCTAGGATTGTTCAATTGTACTTGAGGTTTTGTGGCCCCTGCAAGTAAGGCCCAAAATCTGAATGGTTTTGATAGTTATTCATAGAACAGATGGGCTTGCAGCTGGCATGGTGTGGGTGCTCATCAAGTTTGGTCTGTTTAAGGAGCCCAGAGTATGGTTGCTTCTGTAAATAAGCAAGCGGAGACCATGGGCCTCACTCTCTTGCCCCGATAGATGACCCAAATCACCCACCAACACTGTCCAAAATGTTGTGTACAACATTAGGCCTACGAGATGGGCCTAGATATACATCTGTACATAGACAGTGTGTAATGTTCCATGCATACCTATGATCTAATCACCCATTCCCAAATGAAATGGTGTGTGTAGGCCCCACAGCGGCAACGGAATTATGGGCCCAAATTATTTGTTCACATATGCATAGCACGAAAACCATTCCTCAGGCCCTTGAGCCTTATGTGGATATGTGTGAGGGCCCACACACGCTATTTACTGGAAATGGATAAGCCATGCTAGAAACAACGGACAATTTGGAGCTTACTATGTGACCATCTTATAATTTCTTTTATGCAATCTGGTCCGCATATTGTTATGGATTGAGTGTTGCATGAATTGGATCATTTTCTGGATTATTTATTTGACCCAAGTTTGGGGAAAATTGGGTTTTTGTTTTTCGAGCCCAGTTTTGGACATATAATAGATTTGAAGTAATGTCTGGCCTTGTGCACAACATAATATACAACTGGCTTCTATAACAAACTTGAAGGGAAGCCTTACCATGGCCAGCCACTCCTGTAGGATTTTAGGATAGTCATTCCCTGGGAGAGAAATGTTGTGCCTAGAAGGCACATCACCTTTCTTGGAGTTAGCTATGGAGAATTTTTCCAGCACCTTTTTATATGTATGTTGCTTGGGAGATGCCTAACAGGGGAAGCTCAATTCCAATAGTTTTATAATTCGGGTAATATAGGACTCCTTTCTTAAATCCTTCATGTCGGAGATAGTGAAAAACTATACCTTAGCCTCCACCATGAATCTAATTTCATTTTGCAAGCCTATTCAAGTTCGGGCATGATAGGTCTCTTAACCCATCCATAACATACACACTCACGTGAGCTTGGAAGAAGGCAACCTGGCATCGAGTTAGCCCTAATAGGAACTCGTATGATCATGTCCAAGGCAATGAGATCCATGGACAACAACTTTCCCTTAACTACCAAGTGTTGTGTCCAATCTCAAATGTCTAAGAATATTAGAGGTATTCCTCTAAAACTCACATAAATATATGCTCCATAAGAATTAACTGATAAATACATCATGCTATAAATAAGGTCTAATAATATTAGCTTCCTGGTCACAATCCGAACATAAAACTCGCGGATAGCTTCCCAACAACATACTATACGTGTGAAACAGAAAACCGATGGCTAAGTTATGGTCGATAGTCAAAAACTGTAGTTTGCTTTAAGCCTTTTTCGCAATAAATCAAACTTTTTAGTCCAATTTCTTTCATCCAAAACTTGTTCTGAGTTAGTCCTCATGACTTAAAAGAAAACTCATCCTTGAGTTAATCAGTGATTGAGTATGATCCACTGGTAAACACTATTTGTACAGTGTGGAACTTTCACAATATCAAATGACCTTAGGGAAGATCAACTATATAACATGTGTGAGGTTTAAGACTCGGCGACTCAGACTGACTCTTTAGTCAATTTATATCACACCAGTTGTGGGCAGCTCGGTTGAGTTGGTCGAGTTACCCCTTCTTCAAATTTGGATAGGTAGCCAGGTTCAGTGATTCAGATCATTAATGTTGATTAGCATCTTTGATGGATCATGCTCTAAAAAAAATCCTATAGACAATCCAACACCGTTTATTAGGACTTCTTTCAGTGAATATTTTGTGTCATTAATTATCTCTCTTTCTTAACCGTCTATGTGTAGACCACAAATTGAAATGTTAGTTTTGAGTTATTATAAAAATATCCAAGGCATAGCTAATATAAAGTGGTATGCAACATGGGGGATGGTCTGGACTAGCTGAAACAGAATGGATGAGTCACTGAGTTAACTCTCCTCAGCGACTAAACCATTTGGGCTGAGTCGATCTATCGAGTGCTAGTCAACTCAGATGAGTCAGCATGGGACTTGTAGGAGCCTTAAAACCATGGAACAATCACACCCACATATTTGCGTATATTGTACACTACACACAAACACTCAACATACACGTGCCCCTCAATCGAAACCGTCTAAAATTTCAGGCCGTACCATACGTGTACCCTAACTCTACAAGGAAACTAACCCACGCGGTTTGGCTGGTGGTCGGTGCTCTGTGGACCATACGATGATGTATGTGCTTTATCCAAGCCGTTCACCCATTTTTACAGATCATTTTAGTGATTGAAACAAAAAATTAATAAGATATATATCAGTCTGAGATGGACCACACCATGGAAAACAGCAGTGATCGAATGTCCACCATTAAAAATCTCCTAGGGCACACTGTAATGTTTATTTGATATCCAAACTGTTGATTAGATCATATAGCCCTGGATGAAGGTAAAAAAAAAAAAAAACAAATATCAGCTTGATCCAAAACTTTTGTGCACTCCAGGAAGGTTTTAATGGTCTCATTTTTGGGCTCATAGCATAAAATAATCTGGAAAAAATGGATTGACAGGAATGGATGAAACACATACATCATGGTGAGGCCCACAGAGTACCGACCACTAGCCAATCCGTTTTCGAAACTAACTAGCTTATCCTAGCAGCCTGACTGTTGGGAATTTGTTTATCAAACTTGGACCATTGATTATGATATAGATGGGAGATTTCCTGTCCAACGGAATAGCTTTCCGACGTACATGTATTTTCAGTTGCATCCCACATCCGGCTCAGGTTGAAATCTAAAATGTAATCATAGAATGCCAGCACCTCCAAGTAAATCAATACCAACATTGCTCTCTCTCTCTCTCTCTTGGCCATGTCAACCAGTCATGCTTTGACTTGGAAAACCAGACGTGAGTCCTGTGCATCCCTGGTTCCGTCAAGCCCTGCCCACATTTTTCAACATAGGCTTGAGTTTGGCCTAAGCCTGAAACGGGCCAAATAGTCTAACATGCGCCCAGCCTGAGCCCCGGTATTTCTCAGAGAAAGGGAGAGAGAAATCGACAGGCCAAAATAGTCCAACGTGAGCCCAGCCTGAGCCTAGCCTAGTGTTTCTCAGAGAGAGAGAGAGAGAGATTGGGGCTTGGGCTGCAGGTTGGAAGCCGAGAGAAATTGAGGATGCCAAAAAAAAAAGAGTCAGCTCGAGTGGGCCCATAATACTTACGTGAAATCCACCCCAACCACTAGGTGCATCACCCTATTTTAGTCTCAAGGCCCAAATATCAGTCCTAATTCAAGTGCACCACACAATTGGAAATAGTATACAGGTCAATGCTTATCTTCAAAAAAATTGTTTAACTTGTACGGCCCACCCAACCAAAATTACGCATGGGCTTAAATTTTTGGCATCTATCAGTTAAGAGTAGATTTAATATAATCATCATATTGGGCCCTGCAAAAATCGATGGTGGAGTGTTTCCTTCAGTATGGACCCGTGTGAATCATAAGTCATTTTTAGTCCTAAGCCTAACATAGTATTATACTAGGAGGGATTTTATTTGTGCTTCTGTAAAATTCAACGGTTGACTTCACAAATTCACGGTTATAAAAAGGAGCGGAAATATAAATGCGTGCATTTGTTGTTATTTTTTTAAACAGTTGGTAGAGGGCCGCCCCTTGATTTTTGGCAGTCTACTGTCATTTATATTTGAAATCCATTCCAACCACTTAGATGTAAAATCAGGCTGACCTGTTATTAATATGGACCTGATTGATATGGACCACACCAAAGGAAACGGTTAAGAGCACTTTTATAGGGTCCAACGTGATAAATATATGAAATCGACTCCAGCTGTTAGATATCACAACTAATTTTCGGCCCACCGGAAACAGTTTAGAAGGTGAACATCGCCCTGTATATATAGTTTCTAACCATATGGTCCACTTAAATCATGGATGAGGTTGATATTTGGTCCATGGGTCTAAAATGGAGTGACCCACCTGTTAGTCGGGTGGATTTTATACAAACATTATAGTGGGGCCCACCCAAGCCACAGATAGCATCGGTCAAGTAGTGTTTTGAATTCCCTTGCAAATCTAATGGGCCGGGCAGGAGTCAGGACTCTAGTGGTTCGACAGCTCTCGCAGACACTAAGCCCGGCCTGATTAAGGAAGAGGTGCAAGCCTGGCTCTCAGGGGCCTGACATTCTACCCAGTCCGGCTCAAGGCAGGCCAGGCCAGAAAGCCCGACTGGTAAGCCCGGCCCTTTGACATCCTTACTCCGACCCACTAAGTCAATGGATGGGCCATGTAGACTCGTGAATTTCAAGTGGACTCATCAATGATCAACGAAAAGAAAACAAAGTAGAATTCTCTCCCTCTCACTCAATTATCATGATCATAATTAAAAGGAAAAAAGAAAAAAAGAATATATATATATATATATATATATATATATATATATATATATAGAGAGAGAGAGAGAGAGAGAGAGAGAGAGAGAGAGAGAGAGAGAGAGAGAGAGAGAGAGAGAGAGAGCATTAAAAAAAAAAAAAAACCTAGAAAAGATAAAGAGGTCTATAATTCTAAAATCTAATCTCCCGTATTCAAAACAAAAAGGGATGGCGGAAATCTATATACAAAAGCCCCAGTTATATTCCATACTCATCGTCATCATCATCATCGTCAAAATCTACATGTCACATACTGAGATTGCTCGCCCGAGAGGCGATCGCGATAGCTGCCGCGTAATCTCTCTGAGGACTGGACGTCTGGTATCGGGCTGCTGCACCGGGGACGGCTCAGGGCCCTTGATCTTCTCATCTTCTTGCTTGATCTTCCTCACTTGGCTATGAATGGGAAAACCCAATTCCCTTTTTTCTTCTCCTTGTCTTGTGTTCTCCATTTCTTTTGTAACCGAGAATGAAAAAGAAAAAAAAAATTAAAAAAAAAAAGACCAAGGAAAGCTTTCAAGCAAAACTTCCTTCTGGAGGCAAAAGTAAGAGACTCAGAGGTTTTGATTTGTCTTTGAAAGTCTTCTATATATATATATAGAGAGAGAGAGAGAGAGAGAGAGAGAGAGAGATATCACGGTATGTGTGTGAAGGAGGTGGGAAACGTCTCTTGTTCGGATTCATTTCAGAGACGGCTCCTTTGAACCGTTGTGAAGAATAGGTACGGAATTGCCCCCGCGTCGACTTATGAATTACAATTATGCCATATTAGAGGAGAGCGGATTACCTGTGACCCCGGGCACAGAGATATCTCTGTGCCCGTGCCTGTGTGGGGTCCACAGAGATGTTATTGAAAAATCCAATTCGTCCATCTGTTTTTAAAGATCACAATAGGTCAGAATTATAAAAATCAAGCAGATCCAAAACTCAGGTGGGCCATACTAACAAAACAGTGGGAACATCAACGTCCACCATTGAAACCTTCCTGAAGCTTACCATGATGTTTATATTCCATCCAAACCGTTCATAGAATTATCACCAATCAGATAAACTCTAGGAACAAATATCATCCGGAAACAAAACTTCTGTGACCGTCAGGCGTTCAATCCCTACTGTTTCGTGCGGTATGGCCCACATGAGTTTTGGATCTGTCTGATCTTTTCATTCCTGTCCTATTGTGATCTTTAAAAACAGATGGACGGAGTGGATTTTTCAAGAACATTTCTGTGGACCCCACACAGGCACGGGCACAGAGATATCTCTGTGCCCGGGGTCACAGTCAATCCGCTCTCATATTAGAGAGGGAGAGGACTGAGTATTTGCATGCAAGGGTACCACAATCTGTGGTACGCGGCCATCTTTCCTGCTAGCATGACATTTTGTTGGTAAATCAGTAGCATTGGAATGATAGGCCTCACCATGATGATTATCTGTTTTTTAAATCATGATGATTGGGTCAGTAGGTGGAACACACTTGTATGTTGATCTAGACCGTAGGTTTTCCATTGATTCCAATGGTGTAGGTAGCCTACCTCACCAGAGGACCGTAGGTTTTTTGGTAAATAAATGGGTCGTAAATAAAAATTACACTGAACTAGTGTCTTCATTGATGAATGGTCTGGATTCAATGATAAATGTCCATTAATCAAAGGTTAGAGTTGTTCATGGAATCTAATTTTAGGGTGGATCCCAAGATTTGAACGGTTTGATTTGAGTTATATGTTTGCAATATGTAGAATTTCAGAATGCTCAGATGATTCTAACCTCTGATTGATGGTCGTTTGTACTGTAGAAATTGAAGTGTTGACAATTTATCAGATGAACCGTTCATTTTTTTATGGTCACTAATTGGATGGTTAGCATTATTTATTTAGTGTACTTTTCTTCCAAAGAAATATCCAAAATTGGGCCCATGATTTGGACGGATTGGATTGAAGCGTGTATATGACTCCATTACCATGCATGAGTAACTTGTCTACCACTCAACCAAATCACACGAAAGGAGTCCGATTGCGTCCTTCCTCCATACCGATCTGTCGAGGGGCCCACCGTGATGTATCTGTTCATCGACTCCGTCCAACCATTTTATAAGATCATTTTAAGGTATAATATTTAAGAAAAAGGTAGATCTAATGTTCAAGTGGGCCACACCAAATAGTGAACTGAACTTGATGACGTCATCACTACAGCAGAAATGATAACGTCATCAGGTTCAGTCACTATTTGGTGTGGCCCACTTGAGCGTTGGATCTACGTTGGTTTTGGGACCATATCATAACATGATCTTATAAAATGAATGGACGGAGTCGATGAACAGATACATCACGGTGTGCCCCTCCAGAGCTCAGTATGGACGAAGGACGCAATCCGATTCCCACACGAAAGGGTTATGTCTGGCTTGAGGTCCACGCATGGCCGTGCTTTCGTTTGATCGTTGAAACCGGCTAGCGTACATCGGGTAGAACCACGCCTAGGTACATAATACTAACCAATCTCCACGTGGATAAATCTTTCGTTAGATCCACTCCGTCCATTCGGTAAGATTACTAATCTTCAACCTGGAATCTAAAACTCAGTATGATAAAAAAGCCAGATGGTCCACACCGTGGGAAACAGTTGGGATGAGACGTCCACCATTAGTTTTTGTATAGGCCGACCACGATTCTTGGATCGGCCAATCTCAAGGTAGACATGCCGATGATGATACCCAAGTGGGATCCACGCATAGCATTTGAATGGATAAAACTCATTCTCCAAAGGAATCAATTGACTCGTGGAGATGCGCAATACTCTAGAAGCGCCTATGCGTTGTGCCTATCTTTAAACGCGGAGTGGTCGTGCTTTTCAGGAAAAACGCAAACCCTTTTTCCCAGTCGTAACCCAATCCACACGGGATTTAACGATGGGAATTCACTGACCTGTGGCCCCAAGCATTCGTTTCCAGTGTTTCTTATGGTGTGGCCCACCTGAATTTTGAATCTGCCTTATTTTTGGAATCAGATGGTTAACATGAGTTGGAGAAACTGATGAACAGCGTGGATGTCACACGGACATTCTAGATAGGCCCCATGGACTCTTGTCTTACACGGGCTCCGTGTAACACGTGGGTACGTGAAGTCCGTTTCGAAATGCACGGAGATTGGACTCTTATCAGTACTGTGCTAGTCTCGCACAACCTATAAAACTGTGGGGACTCGGTCCAAACGTACCTTGCACGCGTGGGATTGTTCGTTCAAGAAACTGATTGCGTGGTGTGTGACGTATCATCTCATCTCATCTCATCTCATCTCGTCGTATGATCATTTCGGCAGTTCTAACCTTGTCTGACAGTTAACGGCCCCTATCAGATAGCCGACCTCCCTCCAGCCCTGAGCAATGTGTTGAGGTGTGGAGCCAATCCCACCAGGAAGTGGTCGGGCGCCCGACGATCAAGTGGACCGAGCGCCAGACAAAGTTTGGTCGAACGCTCGAAATTCGGGACAGTTTCCCCGAAACGACTTCTACATTGGCCGAGCACCCGATCAAGCCTAACCGGACGCCCGACTAGCCGTAAATTGTTTTGCAAGCTTTCTTATTTTAGGTTCTATTTTCGTGTTTTACGGTTGTAAGTCGAGACTTGGTCATGGAATTAGGGTTTCTATACGTCCAAGGCGAAAAAGAGAGAACAAGTCAGTAAAAAGGGTCATCTTTGTGCATGGGAGGATCGGAGAAGGTGAATATTATGCTTGTAACTTCGTTTTCTTCATAGTGGAGTTTTTGCACTGTGATTTTTTTACCCTTGTTAGGGTTTTTCGATGTAAAATTTGTCTTGTGGATTGTTGATTTGTTTGAACTCCTCTTCTAGTTATTATTTCTTCCTGTTTATCGTTTGTAGGTGAGACCGGAGATTGGATCTCGATTCACCGGCGTTGTTGGCGTGCTGCGCAACAACAGGTGTCAAAGCTATTGGTTTAGTTCAAGTAAGAGCGATGACGAAAGAAGGGAAGACTAGAATTGAAAAGTTTGATGGTTCAAACTTTGCCTTCTGGAAGATGCAAATGGAGGATTATCTGTATCAAAATGACATCTATATTCTTCTAAAAGGAAAAGAGAAAAAATCAGAAAAGATGACATATGATTAATGGGCTTTAGTGGATCGGAAGACTTTAGGAACGATCCGATTCTCTTTATCTAAGAGCGTCGCCTTCAATATATCCAAGGTAAAGACCACAAAAGAATTAATGCAAGCACTAGTTACGATGTATGAGAAACCCTTAGCATCCAACAAGGTTCATCTCATGAAACGGCTATTCAACATAAAAATGTCAGATGGTGGGGGCGTGACTGAACATCTAAACGAGTTCAATACAGTCACGAGCCAATTGGAATCCGTTGGCATCACTTTTGATGACGAGGTCAGGCCGTTATTGATCTTGTCCAGTTTGCCAGACAGTTGGGATGGTTTGGTCATTGTTGTGAGCAATTTCTTAGGAACGACAAAATTGAAATTTGATGGTGTAGCCGGTCTAATTCTCAGCGAAGAATCTAGAAGGAAGACATCGAGAATTTCAGGGGATTCGAGGAATGCTCTAAACGTTGAAGGAAGAGGAAGATCTTTGAACAAAGGTGGCAATAAACACGGGCGTTCTAAGTCGATGAATAAGTCCAAGGCCGAAAGACGAGGAGGGGTGTTGGCATTGCATGAAGAAGGGGCACATGAAGCGTGATTGTAGGGCGCTTAAAAAACAAGAAGGAAGCTCTCAAGGTGGGAAGGATTCAGTGAATCTATCTGAAGAGAGTGATACAGAGGCGTTGATCTTGTCTCTTGATGCGTAGAATGAGTCTTGAATTATAGACTTAGGTGCTTCGTTTCATGTCACTTCGTCGAAAGAAGTTCTTCGTGATTATGTGTCAGGTGACTTTGGAAGAGTCTACGTGGGTGATGATGAGTCATGCAGTATTGTTGGCAATGGAGACGTTCACTTAAGTCAGAAAGACGGAACGGTCTTGAAGTTGAAGGATGTCAGACATGTATCGAGTTTGAGGCAGAACTTGATCTCATTGGGGCAATTGGCCGATACCGGATATGTGACGACATTCACCAGTGATTCCTGGAAGGTCATAAAAGGTGTCTTGGTGATATCTCGAGGCAAGAAGAAAGGTACCTTGTACGTGACTTCTAGATCATATAATTCACTCGTAGTCACATCAACTGGAATGAACAGGCAATTATATCATCAGAGGTTGGGTCATATGAGTAAGAATGTGATGAAAGTCCTATTGTCAAAGGGGAAGCTACCAGGGTTGAAGTCTATCGACCTGAAATTCTGTGAGGACTGCGTGTATGGCAAGAAAAAGAGAGTAAGCTTCAAGAAACAGGACGCGCTCCAAAGACGCATTTATTGGAGCTTGTACACACTGATGTGTGGGGACTGGCACAGGTATCATCTCTTGGTGGCTCACATTACTTTATCTCTTTCATTGATGATGTTAGCAGAAAACTATGGGTCTATTTCTTAAAACATAAATTCGAAGTATTTGATGTATTTAAAAAGTGAAAGGTACTGTTAAAAAATGAGACAGGTAAAACTGTAAAGTGTCTCATATCTGATAATGGGGGAGAGTATTGTGATAAGAGGTTTGAGGAGTATTGTGTAGTACATGGAGTCAAACATCAGAAAACGATTCCAGGAACACCACAGCAGAATGGTGTGGCTGAGCGCATTAACAAAACCATTCTAGAGTACGCCAGAAGCATGATGTTTCATACAGGCTTGTCCAAGACGTTTTAGGCAAATGCTGTGAATACTGCCGTATATCTCATCCATAGAAGTCCCTCAGCACCATTGGATGGTGGGCTACTAGAAGAAACTTAGACTGAGAAAGAAGTGAGCCTTACACATCTCAAAGTGTTTAGCTGCACTTCATATGTTCACATTGATACAGAGCACAGAAACAAGCTGAATGCGAAATCCAGGAGGTACACGTTTATAGGCTACAGGCAGCATGATTTTCGCTACAAGTTCTGGGATACAGAGAACCAAAAAATCATGAAAAGCAAAAACGTAGTCTTCAATGAAAAAGTGATGCATAAGGACATTTTGTAGCAAAATTAGAATAAGACCGATGAGAAAGAATTCGTAGAGTTGGAAGAGTTACCAAACATGGGTGTTACAGTGTCATAGGATGAGCATGCACAGGAGCATGATGAGGTAGAGTCGCAGACACCGGTTGTGAGGAAGTCTACTCGGGAGAGGAGACACAAGGTCCGATATTCTCCCTCCTTATATTATCTACTGTTGACAGATAATGGTGAACCAGAGTATTTTGAAGAGGCATTACAGTCAGATATACGGGTTAAGTGGGAGCAGGTCATGGATGATGAGATGGACTCTCTTGAGTCCAATCGTACGTGAGAGCTAGTCACTCTACCTAAGGGTAAAAAAAACTCTTCAAAACAAGTGGGTTTACAAACTAAAGGAAGAACATGATGGTTCGAAGCGATACAAGGCCAGACTGGTTGTAAAAGGTTTCCAACAAAAGGCAGGTATTGACTTCACTGAAATATTTTCACCAGTGGTAAAGATGTTTACGATTCGCATGGTCTTTAGTATAGTGGCTACAAAGGACTTACATTTAGAGCAACTACATGTTAGGACAGTCTTTCTTCATGGGGACCTTGAAAAAGAGATATACATGCATCGGCCGATAGGATACGTGGCACTAGGAAATGAGAATAAAGTGTGTGGACTGAAAAAGAGTCTATATGGCCTTAAGCAGGCCTCGAGGCAGTGGTACAAGAAGTTCGACAATTTCATGTTGGGAAATGGGTTTAGGAGATGTCATGCAGACCACTGCTGCTACTTGAAGAAGTTTGACACGTCGTACATCATCATTATTCTGTATGTTGACGATATGCTTATAGCTGGATCAAGCATGAAGGACATCTCATATCTCAATAAACAGTTGTCTAGAGAATTTGCCATAAAGGATTTGGGAGCAGCAAAACAAATCTTGGGCATGAGGATAAAGCGTGAAAGGAAAGACAAGAAGCCAGTTTTGTCACAGGCAGAGTAAATAACTAAGGTACTTGATCGATTCAGCATAAGAAGTGCTAAGCCGGTTAGCACTACATTAGTCAATCTCTTCAAGCTTTCGAAGGAGCAAGGTGCGAAGACGTAGGAAGAACGGGACTACATGGCTAAAGTCCCTTATGCGTCAATTATAGGGAGCCTAGTGTATGCTATGGTTAGCACGAGGTCAAATATTGCTCAAGCAGTGGGAGTTGTTAGCAGGTTCATGAAGAACCCCGAGAAGGAACATTGGGAAGCTATGAAGTGGATCCTCAGATACTTGGTAGGTACTGTGGATGTAGGGCTGTGTTATAGAGGATCGAAAATTAAGCTACAAGGCTACGTCGATTCAGATTTGGCAGGAGATATTGATAGCAGAAGGAGAACTATAAGGAATGTCTTTACTCTGGGTAGTACTGCAGTCAATTTGATCTCTCAGTTACAGAAGATAGTGTCCATCAGTACAACGGAAGCATAGTATGTTGCAACTACAGAAGCATGTAAGGAGATGGTGTGGATGCAAGGTTTTATGAAAAGAGTTGGGGAAGAAGCAAGCAGATTACAAGCTATACAGTGACAGTCAAAGTGCAATACACTTGGCCAAGAATTCAGCCTTTCATTCACGAACTAAGCATATTGACATCAGATATCACTTCATACGTTCGTTACTAGAAAATGGATCGATTGCTCTAGAGAAGATCCATACAAATGAGAACTCTGCTGATATGTTGACCAAGGCGGTCACACGGGAGAAGCTAAAGCTCTGTTCAGCCTTGATTGGTCTTCAGCTTTGAAGACAAGGAGGTGGTGCACTCCGGATGTAGAAAACGAAAGACTACGGTAATGTGTCTCCAAGCTGGAGATTGTTGAGGTGTGGAGCCAATCCCACCAGGAAGTGGTCGAGCGCCCGACGGTCTAGTGGACCGGGCGTCTGGTGCCCAGGGCGGGTGCCTGACCAAGTTTGGTTGGAAGCCCGAAATTCGGGCAGTTTTACCACGAACTCGTTGAACGATTTCTACATTGGGCGGGCGCCTGAACAAGCCTGACCGGGTGACCGACCGGCTGCAAACTATTTTTGGGTTTTTCCTATTTTGGGTTCTATTTTCGTATTTTACTATATAAAGTGTTGTAACTCGGGATTAGGTTATGGGATTGGGGTTTCTATACGTCTAAGGTGAGAAAGAGGGAAGAGGTTAACAAAAGGGCCATTTCTGTGCATAAGAACATCGGAGAAGGTGAGTATTATGCTTGTAACTTCGTTTTCTTTATAGTGGAGTTTTTGCACCATGGTTTTTTACCCTTGTTGGGATTTTTTCACATAAAATCTGTCTTGTGAATTGTTGGTTTGTTTGAATTCCTCTTCTAATTATTATTTCTTCCTGTTTATCGTTTGTGGGTGAGACCGGAGCTTGGATCTCGGTTCACTAACATTGTTGGCATGCTGCACAACACAACGCTCATTCCAGCAGTCCCCAACCTTGTCCGACAATGCCCAAACTCGATAATGGCTCGAATTTAGGCTTGAACAGGCTCGAATTTAGCTCAAAAGCTTGACCAATCCAAGCCAAGCATGTCAGTTGGGCTTGAGGACCAAGCTAAGCCAAGCTCAAGCCCAAATCGCCCGTTGATCAAACCAAGACGAACCGTGCAAAGCTCGGTTCAGCTCGGCTCATGTACAGCTCTACCCAACCTATTCGAAATGGTGGCCCCCATCCTGAATCACCCGTGCACAGAAAATCAGTTTCGAATTGCCTGTGGCCCCGGGCACATAGATATCTCAGGGCTGTGTGGGGTCCACAGAGATGTCCGTGGCAAATCTACGGACATCTCTACTCTGTCCAGATTCTTTGAAAGTCGACAACAGGAGAGGATTCAAAAAAATAAGGAAGATCCAAAATTCAGATGGGCCACACCAACAAAACAGTTGAAACAACAAAGTCCACCGTTAAAACTTTCTTGGAGCTGACCATGATGTTAACATGCCATCCAATCGGATCATAGAATTATTACCACTAAGATAAATTGTAGGAACAAATATCATCCTCATACAAAATTCTGTTACCGCCAGGCGTTCAATTCCCACTGTTTATTGAGGTATGGACCTCAGATCAAAGTGTTGGATCATCCAAGCATGGCAGATGCATTAGTAAAGCCCCTCCATAATGGCCCCATAAGATCTACGGTCTGGATTACCGGAACACAACCCCACTATTACTAACTAGGGGCCTTCAAAATATAGACGCGTGTGGATGTGTAAGATGAAAGATGGACAACAGTCCACCTTTGTTCAACGGGGACTGTCCATTGACTGGATGGTCAATATCATCCAGAGATGCCAATTTCGAGCCGTCATTATTCTACACTGACAAGAACGACCGTTAATTTTTTTTTAAGGGATATGATCACATCCATTGGTATAATCTCCATGCTGCATGGGCCATCGTTGTGATCCACCTGAGTTTTCCACAAGGATGATTCTTGGGTGGTACTATGAACACAAGGAACACCCGATTCACGGTCCGGATTCCACATTACATCATGCGTGGGCCCCACACAACTTGAATGTATGGTAATTACAATTTTAACGGTTTTGATCTTGGTGTTTCAAAATTCAAAATTAGATGTATTGCCATTTACCGAAACTCTCCTCAGTATTAAACGCACACTCATTATGTACGTCCGGATCGTTCGTCATTTTATCCCAGTCGTCCGTTACAAATGGGTGGTCAGGGATTAAGTTCAACCGATCGGTTAACACTCATTATGTACAACTCGTCTGACCAGTAGCTTCAATCATCTGAACCGTAGATTTTATCTCGTGTGGGATGCTCTACTAGGACCCAATAAATGAATTCTCCAAATCTTTTATATTTATGCCACGTGTACGGTGATAGTATATGCTTTGCAGTGGCACACTTTTGGTAGAGTTCGTTATGCGTCCGTCACAGCTCAGAGTCAGCGTATGCTTCTCTAACTACGGTTAGCACCGTTTATATTATTTTTAATATCATAGAATATCTCTTATCCCTTAATCACGCTACAGATATTATCCTAACTTTTGATTTTTAGTGCTGAAAGGCATCCATTGAAAATTTTGTTTTTTATTATTCTAAATCCACCTACTGACAATTATAAACTCGGGGGGATGACTTGAAACTCAACCGAGTCAACTCAACTCCACCAATCTGGTAAACTCACTCCTAAGCATGACTTGGTTTGGACTCAGACATCACTCGTTGTGACCCGAATCCAGTACTACTCTGCCAATTTAGTCTCATGCACCTTACTAGCTCTTTAGTGGCCATTGGGTTTTTTATTTTCACTAAAATGCATGGGAAATGAGTTATTATTACTCTCTACCTACGTTTAATTTTTGTGAGTATTTTTTTCTCGAAAGTCAGTCGAAAAGGAATTGATTTAAATTTGTGGGCCCCACCATAACATATGCAACCTCAAAAATAAGATAGACCCAAAGCTCGATTGGCTTACATCAAGAGAAAACAGTGGTCATAAAACTTCGAATGATGAATGATTTTTCCTCCCGAGGTTCAAAAGACTGTTTATTTGCCATCCACTGTGTTCATAAGGTCGCATAAGGGAAAACATAAACATTAAGTTGATCCAAAACTTCTGAAGCCTTCAAAATTTTTTTAACAGTAAGCCTTCAATTTCCACTATTTCCTGTGATGTGGTTACTTGAGCTTTAGAACTACTTCATTTTTTGGCTCATACCCTAAAATCAATAAGTAAAATGAATGGACAGTGTGGATAAGACATACATTACAATGGGCCCCACATGAAATTTATGCTCTACTTTAATTTTAGTGTTAAAAAAGCAAAACGTCTACGGTTGGAAAGCAAACAGCCCCTAATTTTATCTACTTTAGATCATTTTTAAATATTTATAAATAGTATATGTGATTATTTAACTATGAGTGTGTTAAGGAGGACACGGCCCAGTCTTCGAGTCAATCCGACCCGGTTGGACATAGAGCTGAATCGAGCTCTCAGGTTTTTAAATTATGGAAACAAACTCATTATGGTTTAAAAAAAAAAATTGATGACGTAAGGGCAATTTTGATATTTTGAATAGCGAGTAAGGGTATAACGGGAATCCAAAAGCAATAGGGCGCGTGTGAAACTGGATTAGGTTCTACGGTTATGGTTGGCAGCCGGCCGCCGTATACGTGAAAAAGCCGAAATGTGCCACGTGGCGATGGATGCCTCTCGTGGACGCCACCGTTGAATATCCTGTTTGGATTCCTTTCCAAACCTATGCTGTGGTGATTATTTAATATCAAATTTTTAAGTTTTGGTGTCTACATGTATAAAAACTGAGCCGGAAATTCACACGGATCGAATGATCATAACCATCTGATATTCCTAATTGAATTTAGACCATTGAACATTTTTCCTTTAGCTGCTGTTTGACAGAGCGTGGAAAATGATGGCAAACTATCACTGTATCTTATTAAAGACACGAACGCTGAGTCATGACTTTCACGGGAAGTTTGTTTTTGCACGTTCTTCTGACTACTAGATTAAAAATTTAACACGTGAAACGAACGCTGATCACATACTGACACTAACAGTAGCGACTCGCTGTTGGACAGTTTCTGTAGGCCTTACCATGATGTATGTGTTTTATCAAGCCGTCCATCCATTTTTCCACATCATTTTAGGCCATGAAATAAAAAATGAGGATGATCCAAATCTTCGGTAGACCACACCACACGAAAACAGTGGTGTGAATACCCACCATTAAAAACCTCATAGGGGCCACCTTAATGTCTATATTTTTCCATCCGACATCTTGATTAGGTCACATAAACTTGGATGAAAGGGATAACACAAACGTCAGCTTGTCCAAAACTTTTGTGGCCCCAAAAAGGTATATAACGGTGGGCGTTCAATCAACACTGTTTCCTGTGGTGTGGTCCACCTGAGATTTGTAGCTGCCTCATTTTTGGGTTCATGCTCTAAAAAGATCTGAAAAAAAATAGATGGACGGTGTGGATACACATATATCATAGTGGGCCAACAGATCACTGTCCAGTAGGGAGTCAGTACTGTATCAGTACGCAATCAGGTTAACGTAAAACATGTGTGAGTTGATCTAAACCGTCCAAACACTGACCCCACCGAACATGGAATTTAGTAGATTGATCTTAATCATTTGATTTCTCTGTACATTTTGAACCTTTTTTTCCACCATATATGTTCGGTAATAATTCAATTAATTAGAATTATTAAATATTAGTAACAATAATAAGATATAATTAAAAGAAATATTCCAATGCCCACATAGCACTATAATTTGGACCATCCAATCAATGGACCTGAACTGTCTATCAACTGTATAACACATTTTACTGACTATCATGCAAAAAATTACACTGATTGGATCAACGGCCTATCCTTGATTAGCATTTTTTTTCTAGGGCAGTGATTGGATTAACATTCTATCCTTTATTCATCATTATTTTACCGTGGGACCCATCTTAATGATGTGTTGTATATCCACGCCGTCCATATGTTTTCCAGCCATTTTAGGAAGTCGTAAAAAAAAAATTAAGCTGATCCAATCTCAGGTGGACCACACCACAGGAAACAGTGGTTTTTGAGTGCCTCACCATTAAAAATTCCAAAGTGCCCATTATAAAGTTTTCATAATTTGTATTTGTCACTGTTTCTAGTGGTGTGGTCCACCTTAGATTTGGATCTTCTTAAGGTTTGACATTGCAACCTAAAATGAGATGGAAAAACAGATGGACAGTGTAGATATACAACAAATGCATCAAGTGGGTCCCACATGGTCAGGATAACACCCACTACCTTACTCAGGGTAACAGCTAATCCGCTCCCTATTTAATTTGTACAACCATCCTTTTTCTAAGCCATGGATTTAATGGCTATGATTGCTTAACAGAAGTAATTCTTTAGAATCATGAGCACTCCATGAGGGTCCTAGCAAATAGATGGACTAACTTTTTTATTGGACATTTTTTTGTGTAAACAATCTTAATCGTCCATACTAAAGGCCATTAATCACAAGGTTAATGTTTGTGGCATTGGTTTGATGTCGGGCATGATGGACGGTGAAATGTGTGTCGAACGCAGTTGACAGTTTAGATCAATGGATAAGACTATCTACGGGTCCCAGTACAACTAGACGTGCTATGGAACTATACCTTATAGTGTGGTCTTGTGAGCAAATGGAGCCAAGGTATTTAACAGCAAAGCTATGTGGGGCCCACCGTGATGTATGGGTCTTATCCATGCCGTCCATCCATTTTTCAGACCAGTTTAGGCTTCGACACCAAAAAATGAGCTATATCCAAGGCTCAAGTGGACCACACAATGAGGATTGAATGCCCACCATTAAAAGCTTCTAGGAACTGTAGAAGTTTTGGATCAAGTTGAGATTTTTGTTGTCCCTTCATCCAGGTTTATTTGACCTTGTGAACAAGTTGGATGGAAATTAAACATCCAGGTGGCCCGTAGGAAGGTTACAACGGTGGGTGTCTTTACAATGGTGGATGTCATTATCACCTCTGCTTCCGGTATTGTGTTCCACTCGAGCTTTGTATCTGCCTCGTTTTTATAGCTCACATCTGAAAATGACATGAAAAGATAGACGGACAGTGTGGATAAAAGTCATACATCACCGATGTTGGGATGGTTTTTCTTCCCAAGGCTCAAAAGACTGTTTATTTGCCTTCTAGCTGCTCATAAGGTCACACAAACATAAACAAGGGGAAAAACATAAATATTAATTCGATCCAAAACTGGAGCCCTCAAATTTTTTTTAACAATAAGCCTTCAATTCCCACTATTTCCTGTGATGTGGTCCACTTGAGCTTTATATCTACTTTATTTTTGGGCTCATGCCCTAAAATCAATAAGTAAAATGAATGGACGGTGTGGATAAGACATATACATTACAATGGGCCCCACGTGAAATTTATGTTCTACTTTAATTTTAGTGTTAAAAAAGCAAAACGTCCGTACGGTTGGAAAGCAAACAGCCCCTAATTTTATCTACTTTATATCATTTTTTAATATTTATAAATAGTGTATGTGCTTACTTAACTATGAGTAAGTTAAGGAAGACTTGGCCCAGTCTTCGAGTCAATCCGACCCGGTGGGACATAGAGCTGAGTCGAGCTCTCGGGTTTTTAAATTATGGAAACAAACTCATTATGGTAAAAGAAAATTGATGATGTAAGGGCATTTTTGATATTTTGAAACTGGATTAGGTTCTACGGTTAGGTTGGCAGTCGGCCGCCGTATACGTGAAACAGCCAAAATGTGCCATGTGGCGATGGATGCCTCTCGTGGACTCCACGGTTGAATATCCTATTTGAATTCCTTTCCAAACGTATGCTGTGGTGAATATTTAATATCAAAATTTTAAGTTTTGGTGTCTACGTGTATAAAAGCTGAGCCGGAAATTCACACGGATCGAATGATCATAACCATCTGATATTCCTAACTGAATTTAGACCATTGAACATTTTTTCTTTAGCTGCTGTTTAATAGAGCGTGGAAAATGATGGCAAACTATCACTGTATCTTATGAACGCTGAGTCATGACTTCCAATGGAAGTTTGTTTTTGCGCGTTCTTCTAACTTCTAGATTAAAAAATTCACACGTGAAACGAACGCGGATCACATACTGACACTGACCGTAGCGACTCGCTATTGGATTGTGCTCTGTGGGCCCTACCATGATGTATGTGTTTAATCAAGCCGTCCATCCATTTTTTTCACATCATTTTAGGCCATTAACCCAAAAATGAGGATGATCCAAATATCAGGTGGACCACACCAAACGAAAACAGTGGTTTGAACGCCCACCATTAAAAACTACATAGTGGCCACTTTAATGTTTATTTTCCATCCATCATGCTGATTAGGTCTCATGGACTTGGATGAAGGGAAAAACACAAAAATAAGCTTGTAAAAAACTTTTTGTGGCCCCAAAAAAGTCTATAACGGTGGCCCTTCAATCAGCACTGTTTACTGTGGTGTGGTCCACCTGAGATTTGTAGCTGCCTCAATTTTGAGTTCATGTTCTAAAACGATCTGAAAAAAATGGATGGACGGTGTGGATACACATATATCATAGTGGGCCAACAGATCACCGTCCAGTAGGGAGTCGGTACTGTGTCAGTATGCAATCAGGTTAACGTGAAACATGTGTGAGTTGATCTAAACCGTCCAAACACTGACCCCACCGAACATGGAATGTAGTAGATCGATCTTAATCAATGGATTTCTCCGTACATTTTGAACCTTTTTTTTCCACCATATATGTTCAGTAATAATTCAATTAATTAGAATTATTAAATACTAGTAACAATAATAAGATATGATTAAAAGAAATATTCCAGTGCCCACATAGCACTATAATTTGGACCATCCAATCAATGGACCTGAGCTGTATATCAACTGTATAACACATTTTCCTGACTATCATGCAAAAAATTACACTGATTGAATCAACGGCCTATCCTTGATTAGCATTTTTTTTTTCTAGGGCAGTGATTGGAATAACATTCTATCCATTATTCAGCATTATTTTACTGTGGGGCCATCTTGATGATGTGTTGTATATCCACGCCGTCCATATGTTTTTCCAGCCATTTTAGGAAGTCGTAAAAAAAAATTAAGCTGATCCAAATCTCAGGTGGACCACACCACAGGAAACAGTGGTTTTTGAGTGCCTCACCATTAAAAATTCCAAAGTGCCCATGGTAAAGTTTCCGTAATTTGTATTTGTCACTGTTTCTAATGGTGTGGTCCACCTGAGATTTGGATCTTCTTAAGGTTTGAAATAGCATCCTAAAATGAGATGGAAAAACAGATGGACGGTATAGATATACAACAAATACATCAAGTGGGTCCCACATGGTCAGGATAATACCCACTGCCTTACCCGGGTAACTGCTAATCCGCTCCCTGTTTAATTTGTACAACCATCCTTTTTCTAAGCCATGGATTTAATGGCTATGATTGCTTAACAGAAGTAATTCTTTAGAATCATGAGCACTCCATGAGGCCCACCGTCTATACTAACTTTCTGATTGGACATTTTTTTTTGCAAACAATCTTAACCGTCTATACTAAACGCCATTAATCACATGGTTAATATTTGTGGGATTGGTCTGGCGTTTGGCATGATGGACGGTGAAATGTGTGTCCAACGCAGTGGACAGTTTAGATCAATGGATTAGACTATCTACGCGTCCCAGTACAACTAGACGTGCTATACGGCTATACCTTACAGTGGTCTTGTGAGCAAATGGAGCCAAGGTATTTAACAGCAAAGCTATGTGGGGGCCACCGTGATGTATGGGTCTTATCCATGCCGTCCATCCATTTTCCAGACACGTTTAGGCTTCGAGACCAAAACATGAGCTATATCCAAGGCTCAAGTGGACCACACAATGAGGATTGAATACCCACCATTAAAAACTTCTAGGAGCTATAGAAGTTTTGGATCAAGTTGATATTTGTGTTGTCCCTTCATCGAGGTTTATTTGACCATATAAACAGGTTGGATGGAAATTAAACATCAAGGTGGCCTTTTGAAGGTTACAATAGTGGGTGTCATTATCACCTCTGCTTACTTTGTTGTGTTCCACTCGAGCTTGGGATCTGCCTCATTTTTTAGCTCCCATCCTAAAGTGATATGAAAACATAGATGGACGGCGTGGATAAAACTTATACATCATGGTAGGCCCCACATAGCCCCTTATTGGACGGATTTTTGTCCACACGGGGCAGTATGCGATCCACGGCATAGTGGCTAGAGTAATGGGCATTATGCCATTTTTTTTTAAATAAAATGAGCGGATTAGATGTCACCCGGGTAACCTTCTTTACTGGGTGTTATTCTTACTGTCGGGCCCATCTTAATAATTTGTTGTATATCCATGCCGTCCATCTGTTTTTCCAGCCGGTTTTAGGACGTGGTCTCAAAAATTAATCAGATCCAAATATCAGGTGGACCACAACACAAGAAACAGTGGTGATTGAACACCTACCATTAAAAACTTCTCGGGGCCCACTGTAAGAAGGTTCGTAATGTTTACTTTTCATCCAACCCGTTGATAGGATGAAGGAAAAATACAAATATGAGGTTGATCTAAAACTATTTTGGATTCACCACGTTTTCCAATGGTGTGGTCCACCGAAGATTTGGACGTGCTTAAGTTTTGAGATAACATCCTAAAATGAGCTTAAAAATAGATTAGCGGCCATGTCATGTATATGAAAAGCAAAACAAAAAAAAAATCATCAAGGTGGGCTCCACACGGTAAGGGAAACACCCATTATGGACCTTTCTTTTTTCGTTAACCACCTAATCCGCTCCCCTTCCTTTTTTCCATTATGCGTGTAACTGAAGCAGCTCTCATAATCTAATTATGATTAAGACATATAACTAATTAAAGAGAAGTTGATCAAACAAGTAAAGTGAGAAAGCTTTTTACCTTTTTCTTCATGTTGTTGAATATAAATTAATACAAGGTAGACATATTTAGAGAGAGAGAGAGAGAGAGAGAGGAAAAGCCAACAACCCCTGTTCTAACGTCTTGGGTGTGGATAAACCTTTAGTTAGATCCACCCCGTCCATTCGGTACGCTGCCTAATTTTCATTATGGAATCTAAAAATCACTATGATAGAAAAATCAGGAGGTCCACACCATAGGAAACAGTTGGGATGAGACTTCCACCACTAGTTTTTGTATAGGCCCACAACGATCCTTGGATCGGCCAATCTCAAGGTAGACATGACGACGGTCACACACCCAAGTGGGACCCATGCGGAGCGTTTGAATGGATAAACTCACTCTCCAAAGGAATCAATTAGGGCTGTAAATGGGTCAGTGGACCCGATCGGGTACCCAGACCCAACCCATTTAGACCCGACCCAGACGCGTACCATTTAACAAATGGGTCGGGTCTGGGTCTAAAAATAGACCCATTTGTTAAACGGGTTTGGGTCTGGTTTACTTTATATTAGGCCCGGCCCGACCCGACCCGACCCAAACCCATTTAGTAAGTGGGCGGGTTTGGTCTATGTTACAAGGGACCCGTCCAGTCCAGACCCGTCCAGACCCAGTTTTAAGCCTTGTAAAATGCTTGCATACTTGATCCAGACCCAGACCCATTACACCCGGCCCATTTATAAATGGGTCTGGGTGGATCTCCCTCTACCAGACCCGGACCCATTTATAAATGGGTCTGATGGGTTGACTCAGACCTGACCCGGACCCGCCTATTTAGTAAAAGGGTCTGGGTCTAAAATTTGGACCCAGACCCGTTTAGTAAATGGGCGGGTCTGGTTTTGGCTAAACCCGCTCCGAACCCGGCCATTTACAGCCCTAGAATCAATTGAGTCGTGGAGATGAGTAATAATCTAGAAGCTTCTTGCGTTGTGCCTATCCTTGAACGCTTAGTCGGGTCTCAACCCAAACATTATCCTTTCTTGGTGACTGATTTTCTCACGAAAACTCATGCGGGCCTTATCACCACAAGTAATAATGGATTTTAACGCCTATCACTGAAACGTTCCCTTCCCACTAGGATAAAGGGAAAACACAAATATGACTTCCACTGTTTCTTATGGTGTGGTCCACCTGAGTTTTGGATCTGATTCATTTTTGGGATCAGATGCAAATATGAGTTGGAGAAACGGATGAACAGCGTGGATGACACACGGACATTCTAGGTAGGCCCCATGGACTCTTGTCTTGCACAGGTTCCGTGTAAGATGCATTCCGAGGGATTTTTACAGCAATAGCCCTGAAATGTGGCATTTTTAGTAAAAGCCCAATTTCTTGTTTGACTCATCCTTTATGGCCGTTTGATGAGAATTTGAACATTTTATGCACCTTTACTCAGCGGGAACTTAGGAGAATTCGCTAATATTTCAACTGTGTACGTTCAATCCTCACATTTTCGGCCCACTTGAGCCTTGGATCCGGGTCATTTTTTGTCTCATTTACTAAAATAAGCTCATAAAACGGCTGGGCAGGGTGGATTTATCATCAAAATCACTGTGGACCCCACCTAGGTTCCCAATGCAGGAACTTCCTGTGCAAGGCTTTAACAGGAAATCCGGGTCCGAGATAGGACTAGTTTCGCACACCTTTAAAAACTATTGCGTGGTGTGTGATGTCACCAAGTTCCGTGGGCCCCACTATAATGCATGTGTTATATCCAAACCGTCCATATATTTGGAGAGATCGTTTTAGGGCTTGAGCCCAAAAATGAGAAAAAAATCCAAAGGTCAAGTGGACCACACCACAGAAATCAGTGGAGATCGAATGTCTGCCATTGAAAACTTCTCGAGGGTCACAGAAGTTTTGGATCAATCTTGTATTTTTGTTTGACCTCCCCATCCAGGTCTGTGTGACCTTATGAACAGGTTGGATGGCGAATAAACATCATGGTGGGCCGAAGGAAGGTTTCAACGGTGGGAATTACGCTTTTTATGGTGTGGTCCAGTTTAGCTTTGGATTTGACGTAATTTTTTACTCATGCTCTATAATGATCACGCAAAATGAATGGACCGTGTGGATATAATACATACATAATGGCGGGCCCACAGAACTTGGTAACGTCAACACACCACCAAATTCGGTGGTGCATGGCACATCATGCAATGTGCTTCCGTTCATTCATTACCCAAACCGTTCAAAATGGGGGATTTTTACTATATTAGCCCCGAGGTGTGGCCATTTTAACTAAAACTTCAATTTCTCATACAAAGTTTCCAAATTGGCCTTTTCACGAGAATTTGAAATTTTTGTGGTCGGTTTTGCCCCTCTGACCAGCTGCTCACATACAGAGTTGCTTTTCGCACAAGTTTTTTTTCAAGGGGATTGTGGGGCCCACAAAATCAACGATTTTGGCCATTGGTTCTACAATCTGATCCGCTCATATGAGAGAATTAATTTCGAAAATCACGGGAAGTGTTTTTGCACTCATTTTTCAGCGATGTGTGGTCCACAAAAGTCTTGGCGTTTCTCCTTCTTTCTAAATTCTTTTCTAATGGTGTGATCCACCCGTACGAAGTTTTATCTTGAAATTTTCTGACGATACACTAGTTTAAAAGCCTTCTTCTACGAATGAATTCAATTTCTTCTGCCACCATCCAATGGGCGCCACATACGAACGGTTTTTGGTTTGTAAAGGGTGGGGCCGTTGGCTCCTAGCCATTTGTGGGATCCACCACATTGTATGGGATCCACCAACTTCCTGTGAAACACGTTGTATGGGATCCACCACATTCTTCGTACGAAGAAAGCGAAAAAGTTGGGTTTGGAGGTCCCACCAATGCAATGCATGATATCCGTTCATCAACGACATCGATGGACCGTTCTCCTTCCCTCTTCGTGTGACTTTGGTGGTCATCATCCGATTCTCCATGATGCACGTCGAAGATAATGGTTGGAGTAAATTGCAACGGAGAATAAAGCTTGGGCCCACAATAATAGTCCGATAAATGAAAATAGGTAAACCATCTCTTTAACTGACTCTCTATGTAAATGTTAATGTGGATGGTAATGTGCATGGTGAAATAGACAAGTGTTATGGGTGGAGGCTCAAATGTGGGTTGGATTTCCACTGAGTACTCAAAACTCCCTGTGCTAACTAGATTCCCACTGAGTATTGTGGAATCTCCCTGGAACTGGGGATTCCCACTGGGCATAGTGGATTCCCACTGAACACTGTGAATTTTCCCTGGCACTGTGGATTCCCATTGGCCACTATGGATTCCCGCTGAGCACTGTTAATTCCCCTGTGCATAGTGGATTTCCACCGAACAACGCGTATTCCCCCTTGGCACTGGGAATTCCTATTGGCCCCAGTGGATTCCCACTGAGCATTGTGGATTCCCCCTGGCACTATGGAATCCTACTAGGCACTGTAGATTCCCCTTAGGCATTGGGGATTCACACTGGGCATAGTGTATTCCCATTGAACACTTTGTATTTAACGTGGCACGCGGATTCCCACTGGCCACTCAGGATTCCCGCTGAGCACTGTAGTTTCCCCTGGGCATAGTAGATTTCCACCGAACAACGTGGATTCCCCCTTAGCACTACGGATTCCTACTGGCCACTGTGGATTCCCACTGAGCACTATGGAATCGTACTGGGCATCGTGGATTCCCCCTGGGCATTGGAGATTCCCACTGGGCATAGTGGATTGCCCCTGGGCTCAGTGGATTCCCACCGAGTAATGTGAATTCCCACTGAGAAAGGTAAATCCAAACGCACAAGGTTCACCGCCATTTGACGTTTTAGTTATGACATGCTCTTTTCGAAGCTGTCAAAATAGGCCCTAATATGTACTATAACAAGAATGATACTCTACACTGGACTATCAAAACAAATTATCTCGTGTATCTCGGCAGTGTGAATCCACATTGGCATGGGGAATCCTTTGTTGCAATTGTATATTTTTTAGTTCTCCCAGACATGCATCTCAACATCTTCATCTCTACAACACTCAATTCATAAATATATCTTTTAAGGCTTACAACTAAGCTTTCTCGTTTCAGGCACAAGAATCGTTAAATATGACAGCTACGCAGCCCATATGATGTCATTATGATGGTGAGATAGTAAACGAACGAGGAAGGTGGGGATACAAAGGTGGCGATTCTCAGTTTATCATGGTGAGCAATGAAATAAGATATGAGGATCTTGTATCTAAAATTTACAATGTTATTGGCACGACACATTCGGAATATGAGCTTAGAATAAAGTTCGTCTACCCATCGCCTAACTCCATATCCCTTCGTCCACAACTGATTAGATATGATGACGATGTGGCGGCATATATGTTTATCTTTGCTCAGAACCCAAAAATTCATATACCTATGTTTGTGGAGAAAGTCAGACATAAACGTGTAATTCATGATCCTGTGGCGGTACAGTTAAATGAACCTATACCAACTGTTGATACGTCCGTATATAGAGAAGACTGCACTGACATCCATTCAACAGTCCGTGAAGACGTCAGTGGTTCATTAAGTGGGGCTCGTTCAGAAGTTCCGAGGACGAGTAGTTTCGAGACACCTGAATCAAGTTGTGCAGTTATACGTACTCCATTGTGAGGCACATCAGGAAGATCCGAGTTTAGACAGTTTCGATGCGCCATTGTTCTGAATCATTCATAGCCAAAACAACGCGCACATTCCTTCACCGGCTAGTACAGATATTCGTCATCGACCATCGAGTGATGCGGTTCAAGAAGATCCAAGGCTGGACAGTTTCGAAGCGCCATCGTTTCGACTCATTCATAGCCAAGACTACGCACACATTCCTTCATCGGCTAGTGCAGATATCCCTACTCCATCGAGTGATGCACATCAAGATTATCTGAGTTTCGACAGTTTCGATGCGACATCATTCCAACAAATTCATAGCCAAGATTATGCGCACATTCCTTCATCGGCTAGTGCAGATATCCCGACTCCATTGAGTGATGCACTTCGGGAAGATCCGAGTTTAAACAATTTTGATGCGCCATCGTTCCGACTCATTCATAGCAAAGACTACGCGCACGTTCCTTCAAGGGCTCATGCAGACATCCCATGTCCAACCACTGGTGTCCGTAATCGCCTTTTAGAGGTTGTTGAGACTCCAATGCATGTCATGTTTGAGCGAGATGAAATAACTCCACAGGAGATACTTGACCTCGATGCGGCATCAATGTACATGAATTGTCTGGTATATCATGATTTTGTTGATGACCCAACTGAGTTAGCCGTTGGACAAATGTACAAGGACAAGGCTCGGCTACAGTTAACCCTTTGTAAGTTTGCGATACGAAATCATTTTCAGTATAAGGTATTGAAATCAAACAAATAGAAGTACACGATTAAGTGTTTAATTGATAGTTGTGGTTGGAGGTTGCATGCATCGTTGTTGGACAATGGTGGTGCTTTTAAAATAAAGACATCGATCAGAACACACATGTAGCCAATCCTCCGATGTAATCAGTTATCTCCATGCAAGTTTTGCAGATGGTAGTGGTGCTAAACGTAATGCAACTTATGAAGGTACAGGAAGACATCATCGTCAAGCAACGATTAAGATATGTAGCAAGATTACTATAAAGTGTATGAGGAAGGGCATAACATGTAGGCCATAGGATGTACAATTTGGAATAGAAAAAGAATTCAACGTTGAGGTCAGTTATATGAAAGCTTATAAAGGTATCGTAGCTGTAAGTAGTGTGATAATGGGGTCATTTGAAGATTCGTACAAAGTACTCCCTGCCTATCTCCATGAATTGACAAAGGCAAATCAGGGTACGGTAACAGATTTACAAGTAGACAGCGAAACGAATTGCTTCCAGAGATGCTTCATTACGCTAGGACAATGTATTCGAAGCTTCTGATTGTATTTTCGAAAAATTTTATGCTTGGATGGGGCTCACTTGAAAGTGAGGCATAAAGGTGTACTGTTCACCGCAACAGCATTGGACGGGAATAATCGCATTCTCACGATAACATATGGGGTTGGTGAGTCAGAGAATAACAGTAGTTGGCTTTGGTTCCTTCAAAACTTGAAGCGGGCAATTGAGCCTCTCCCAGATGAGATAATTATCATATCGGATCGTCATGCAAGTATAATCAACGGGGTAAAATCAGTATTCCCTATTGCAACTCATGGTTATTGTGCACACCATCTCCTCTCAAATATGATGCATCACCACAAGGATGAGTCGTTGAAAAAATACTTTTGGGCGGCTGCTAAGACGTGCTGAAAAAGCAGTTTTAATGATCTCTTGCACATCATATCAATGGCCAACCCTGCCGCATATGAATGGCTTAATAGTGTAGATAGAGAAAGATGGGCTTCAGTATTTTTTTCAGGCAAGAGATACAACATGATAACGATAAACATCGCTAAGAGAGGAAATGCACTATGGAAAAAACCAAGAGAATACCCGATCGTGAAACTTCTCGATAGTGTTAGGAGCAAGATTCAAAAATTCTTCTTGAAAAGGCGAGAAGATGCGGAAGTGTTTCTGGGAAAAGCAACACCGTAGGCAGAAACACATATGAGAGAGTTATCAGACCAGACGAGGATGACAACCTACACAGCGATATTTGTGGATGAATATGAAGTTAATGAGGGTGAGTATACAGATGTAGTGAAACTAAGTCAAGCTAAATGTGGATGTGGCGAGTTCAGCGTGCTAATGTTACCTTGTCTGCATGCAATTGCCGCATGTGACAAGTATGAGCTCGATCGTTATAATTATTGTTCTCCCTTTTATATACCTAGTCCCTGATATGAGTCAATGGGACACACCTGAAGATGTAAGGGCGATATACGATAAAATTCGTCACTCGAATGAAAGGAAAATTGTAGGAAGACGAAAGAAAATGAGAATTACTAGCCTAAGTGAGGAGAGACCAACCGTCAAGTGTTCCAAGTGTAGACGAACGGGTCACAATCGGATGACATGCACCTACCTTCCGGCCATCAGTTAAAATTTATTACTACGTGTTACGTTGGTTACTTTTTGCATACGTAAAGCCTCACTTTGTATTTAGTTTTGTACGTATCTTTTTGTAAATCGACACTTATCATATAAATATTTTGTCTACGTAATTTACTACTTGAATGGATAAAGGCATGTGGTTGTACATGTGAACGTATATAGGAAGTTCGAATAATTACGCTTTTCTCTGTGCGTAAGAATCACACGTGCACGCATTCATCGTTACATGAAAGAATCAACGAATATCCCATAATGGAAACAATTCATTTAAGCATTTAACACATGTCGCTATCATAGTTCCCCCTGCCAAAACTAAAAAGTAAACAAATGCATTTACCTGCACCATAAAAGTAAAAAAAGGGGGGATGGCGTTGAAAGAAAAAATTAGTTTTAGAGATCACGGGTTTCGCAGAATACATTTGACTGAAGTGACCTTTTTTAGATGAGATGTGACAGATGAAGATTAGATGAGCAGGGTACAGGTCAGTAGAGTCACGGGTGAAGAAGATGTGTGATCACGTGGGATTCCATGTGCACCTTATCAAGTCCCTACACTTCTTGAATCCTCCAATTCACAGTCTCGAATCTGTTAAAAAAATGTCACGAAATGGTCATGACCGACATTATCCCAACCTATGTCCACCTCTTGGAGATTCCTACTGTCACGCCCCAAACTCGGGGACCGGGCTTACTAAATTCCCGGCCGCTGAATCCGGTGCCAACAGCCTCCGTAGTACCCCATTCTCGGCCCCTAGCTCCCATACGCCAGGTTCCGATCCTGGGATCCCACAAGGAGGATTTTCAAGGTAAATTTTTTTTTATAGATGAGCATAAACATAAGTATACCAAACCAAAAAGCATCACATCACATATCTACTAAGATAATCTTTTGAGTACAATGCTGTAGAAAAGGAAATACAAGGTATAACTGAAAGCTGAAAAATCAAATGCGCGCCCCTGTCTCACTGCTGTCGTGCTATAGTATGACCTGCACGTAAACAATGTGCATAAGCTTACTATGAAGCTTAGAGAGTGCGTGGTGTGTGCACAATGCATATGACAGGTATACAGATATCAGAGTAAGCGGAAATGATGGCAGGCTACACTACCAAGTCTATGAATGTCATTAGCCATCTCGAGGCTATGCAATGCAATGGGCCTATATGGCCGAGTGTCATATGCTAATGATGCCATGTGCGCATGTCAATCCTCAACTGTCATATATCATACGGTTTACAACTGGGACATCACCGGGGTCTAGTACACTCCAGACATTGGTTGCCGCCCATCGCGCGCATAACCAAGCGAGTGGAAGAGACCTCACTATCCGCCTCGTCAATGACATATAAGAAAATTCACCCGGCTCGTCGATAGCGAACCCATTCACGAGCTGGTCAAACTCAACCTAGTATATAGCCCTCTGCACCCGGGCGGGTAAGGTCACACCCCCTTCCAACCGACCCCGACACAGTGGGAGACGCGGCCTACTGGTATTTGGCCCTCATGCGCTCATAAATCCACTCGGTCTAGACATTGGAGCATCCTACTGGTACCACAGGGTTTAGGGACTTTCACCCAAGGACATCTTTGGCGCCCAAGTGCTAGAACATATTTCCGGTGTCCATTCCTACCATCCACGATGTGACTGTGGTGGTCAAAACCCCGATGCCGCTGGGGTGAGAATCTAATCATGACATGTATAATGCGAGATGCATGAGTCACACTATTAAAGCCATGCACCAAACCTGCGCATACCGCGCGATCATGTAGGGTGACCCTATCTCATACGGGTCCCCTAAGTATCTCAAGCTGTAAGGCATATGCTATGATCGACATCGTCCACAGTCAGGCATACATATGATGCGTATGTACAAATGAATGGGTATGATATTCATTACACTAAGCATATTATCAGTGTGACCTATCCAGCTAAGTATACTAGCATATTACCAGACATATCATGTACTGTTGGCCTTGAATGGCCCAATATATATACAGAGAGTGGGACCCGAACTGTGGGCCCCATTGGAAATGTAAAGGTCTTCACGGCATAACCCACTTGAGACCACATCGGCCCCATACTTGGGCCTGCACATACAAAACAGGCAGACAAAAATAGTATACTGCATGGATAAAACATATAGATCATGGGTAGGCCCAAGAAAGGACGGCCTGGATCAGACACATACATCATGTAGGACCCATAGGGTGGGTCACCTGCTATACGAGCGTGGGGCCCACCTGGGTCATAGAAGTTATGGATAAAGCTGATATTCATGATTTCCCTTCACCCATATCCAGGTGATCTTATGAACAGGTTGGATGTTAAATAAACATAACTGTAGGGCTTGGGAAGGTTTTAACGGTGGAATTCATATTCCCACTGTTTCCCATGGCATGGCCCACTTGACATTTGGATATGCTTAACTTTTGGGCTCAGCCACTAGAATGAGCTGGAAAAAAACTTATGGATGGAAGAGATAAAGCACGTATGTTCTAGGTGGGCCCAACTGAGTTTTGGATCAAGCTGATATTTGTGTTTTCCATTCATATAGGTCTACGTGACCTGATAGACGGTTCAGATGGAAAACCGTCGTAATGGTGGGCCCTGAAATGATCTGAGAAAACAGGTGGATGGCTGGATAAAACAAATACATCAAGGTGGGTCCCACGAGGTGGGCCACTGGTGGACGGCTGAGGAGCCCAGCGTCCGTGGACGCTAGGTACTCCGAGCGTCAGAGGCCACGCCTCTCCCTCTTCTTCTTTTTTTTTTTTTATTTATTTTATTTTCTTTTCTTGGTTTTGGTCTAGTGGGGCCCACATTAGGCTGATCCAATCCGTTCATCAGGTTCCCTAACTCATGGGGGACCTAACGAACCCAATATTGGGTATGTTACGGGGTCTACAAACATCAGTGTTGGCCGAGGCAGTTTCGACAGTAGACATCATATTCACCACTGTTTCCTGTGGTGCGGTCCGCTTAAGATTTGAATCTGATTCAGATTCTGGCCCTCGCCCAAAAATGATTTGGGGAATCAGATGGACGGCATGGATTGATCACGAACATCAAGGTGGGTCCCACGAATGGGGACCCCACTCATTGCCCAGCGTCCAGACGCTGGACGTTCACAGCGTCTCAGACGCTGGAACCGTCCAGCGTTGGACTTCTTTATATTTTTTTAATTTTTTTTTTCTTATGTTTATCTCAAGTGGGGCCCACATTAGTATTATCCCCACCGTTCATCATGTTCCCCGGCTCCTGAGGAACGCTTAGAGTCCAATATTGAACAGGTTACGGGGTCTACAAACTGCAAGATGGGCCAGAGAAAGTTCTACCATAGACGTCATCATCTCCACTGTTTCGGGTAGTATGGTCCACTTGAGATTTGGATTTGTTTCAAGTTTGGGCCCTGGACCTAAAATGATCCGGGGAAACAGATGGACGGTGTGGATCTAACAAAATCATCAAGGTGGGTCCCACGAATGGGGACCCACTCCAATCGTCCAGCGCCCCTGACGCGTCCAGCGCCCCTGACGCGCAGAGAGAGAGAGAGAGAGAGAGAGAGAGAGAGCAGCGTGACGCTGGTCACTCTTCTTTCTTTTTTTTTTCTTTTTTTTTCTTGATTATTTTAAGTGGGGCCCACGTGAGTGTAATCCACTCCATTCATCAGGTCCCCCAGCTCATTGGGGACCTAATGAGTCTAATATTGGACTGGTGAAACAATCTACAAACGTCACGGTGGGCCCAAGAAGTTCCGACAGTGGGTTCCATTATCCCTACTGTTTTCTATGGTGTGGTCCACCTGAGATCTAGGTCAGTCTCATTCTTTGTGTCCAGCAATAAAATGGGCTGGAGAAACAGACGGACGGTGTGGATCGAATACCTGCATCAAGGTGGGCCCCACAAGTGGGGACCCACGTCCAGTGCTCAAAGGGGCAGCGCTGGGCAGCAGCGTCCTCTGGACGCTGGCTGTCCAGCGGCCTCCCATCCTTTTTTTTTCTTTTCTTTTTTCTTCTTCTTTTTTTTTATTTGTTTTGTGGTGCCTTGATCAGTGGGGTCCACACATGTAGGATCCACTCCATTCATCAGCTGGGCCACCTCATGGTGGGCCCAATTAGCTTTGGATCAAGATAATCCTTGTAGTATACCTCATCAAGATCTTCATGTTTCAAAGAATAGGAAAAATGAAAATAAAGCATCATGGTGGGCCACACAAGGTGGTCCATGTCGTGGCAGCGTGCGGGGCACGCTGTCTCACAACATGGCCCACTTGTGGGCCCAAAAATGAAAGGGAAAAAGGAAGAAAGGGGAGTTTATGCCCCCCTTAGCACTCACTCAAATTGGACGGTTGGATTGGGTCGGATAGACGATCGGACGGCTCGATGTGGTAGATCTCCTCCTCTAGTCACCTAAGTCCACAAGAACTCTCTTAACCCTCCAATCTCACTCACTAATCTCTTCCTTTTCTTACTCTCTCTTTCTCTTTCTCTCTCTTTCTCTCTCTTTCCAAAAATGGCTACGTATGGCACTTGTTTGTAGGGAGCTTGGGATATAAGTGGTATTAGAAATGGGAATGATGATGGATGGGGTAATTATGAGATTGGATTGCTTGGGTATGGCTTAAGTTGACTTGTGAGGAGAGAGAGATGTACTTGATTGATTGATGCTTAATGGATTGATGGGATGTTGATTGATTGATGGGACAACCTAGGGATTTGTGCAAGTGGGGCCCACACCATGCATGTGTAGCGTGACCCGCCTTGATTTACGCACATGAACACATCTTTCAAACTAGGTATCGAATCGGAGCGTGCCGCGCGGCGTTGGAGTCGTGGTGTCCCCGCGGTCGTCGGGTACAAGTCTCGGGTCGTTGCGGTACCAAAATAGGGTGTCTGATTGGAACTCGCCGGTTTGGACTGTTCCAGGTATGCCGAGTTCGGAAAAGAGGTGTACGGAGGGCTAATTAAGGTACGGGTGTTACACCTACGGTATGCATGAAAGGAGGACCGAGTGTGATCGTGAAATATGCAAGCTAGAACAATGGACGACTATTTGTAGGAGATACAATCTTCCAGTGCCTAAATGACAGTCATTGAACATGAGGCGTGATACGTTGGCAGAAATTGATACGGCATTGGGAAGGTTGAGGAGGGAGATCGGAAGGATGGTAAGTCATGTGGCGAGAGTATGGATGGATGGTGTGATGACGGATCTCCATAATGCATCCGAATCGGATATTTCAAATGAAAGTGACGGAAATTTATCAGATTTTGAAGGTAAGTAGTCATTGTGTTCCTATAGATAGCTTTTTAACTCGTGTTTGTTCCTCTGTATATAGCTATCATATGTGTTTTCTGTTTTCGTTTGATATTAACTTGAGTGTTTCATTTGATATCTTAGTAGCTCATGTCAAAACCATGGATTTGATGAGAACTGAATTTCAATGGAATCGAAGAAATTACAAAAAGGCACTTCTAGGCCATTACTGAAATCCTCTAAAGAGGTGGGATATAATGAGAAATCCTCCTCAATGTGGGACCCTTCGTGATGTGTCCCAAAATGTTGGAGGCAACATGTATATTTTCCATAATGCTTAGCACACCGTCTCTAACAAGCCGCATTTGCTATGGGATATGGAGGATTTCGAACATGTCTTTAGGCTAGGGTATTATATACTAGGCCATAATCGGCTCGTTTTAATGAGATCATTCAAGGCCTTAAGGTGAACCCATGGATTCGGGGCCCTCTCGACCTGGGATATGAGATAAAGGGATTGATTCACCCCACCTAGCTTTTGACAACGGGAAATGTCACAGGCAATTCCCATTCGTTCCGATGCATTGTGGGTGATTTTTCGGATTGATATCCATCCAAGTCGATAGATCGGTGATGGGGAGAGCCACCATGATGTATGTGTCTTATATCAATAGTTGATAGATCGGTGACGGTGAGACCCACCCTCATGTATGTGTCTTATATCCATATCACTCAGTCATTTCGCCGGATCATTTTGCAACGTTATCCAAAAAATCTAGCCGATCCAAACCTCAAGCGGACATCACAGAAACAGTGGCGATTGAACACCCATATCATTAAAAACTTCCTGGAGGCCATCCGGATATTTTTTTGCCATTAATTTGTGTTTTTCCATCAATGTGTTGATGAAATAACAAAGACCTGAATGAAAGGAGTTGGAACTTGGCTTTCAAATTAGTTTATGCAAATTTAGATTCCAACATTAGAATTTAGCTTTTTAGTTGAATCTTAATTCTACAGGCCAATGTGCCAGGTTGACCATGCATCAATTGCCTTTTACAAACTTGGGTTATTTGCAGACCTGATGGGGTACCCGGACCTAACCAATTTAGACCCGACCAAGACCCGACCCATATTTTAACTAGTACGAGTTTGGGTCCATGAACAAACCTGGTTGCTAAACAGGTATGGGTATGGTTTCCTTTATAATAGGCCCGACCCGAACCGAACCAATTTAGTAAGTGGGCGGGTTTGGTTTATGTTTCACGGGACCCGTCCAGCACAGACCTGTCCAGCCTAGACCCGTCCAAACCCGGTTTAAAGCCTTATAAAAATGCTTGCATACTTGATCCAGACCCGGACTCATTAGACCCGACCCATTTATAATTGGGTCTGGGTGCATCTCCCTCTACCAAACCCGGACCCATTTATTAATGGGTTTGATGGGTTGACTTAGACCCGACCTGGACCCGCCCATTTAGTAAAAGGGTCTGGGTTTAAAATTTGGTCGTAGACCCATTTAGTAAATGGGCTGGTCTGGTTTTGGCAAAACCCGCCCCAAACCCGACCAATTACAGCCCTACACTTATTATATCATATAAAAGGAGCTAGCTAGATCAGCATGGCATCTAGTCCGACCGTCACCTATAGCAAAAAGTCAGGCCTTCGCAAAAATCAGGTGTTCCGGCTGACACATGCACTCATTCATCGTTACATAAATCAATATACGAAGATCCTAAAATGGGAACAATTCATTGAAACATTCCATCCCATGTCGTTAAATTGTTCCCTCAGCTAAAACACATAAGTAAACAAAAGTATTTATCCAACAGTTACAATAAAACAAACCAGCAAAAGAAAAAAAACTGAACTAGGATCCTAATGATGTAACGAGACCGAGTATGGAGGTGGCGCGTCCTCCTTCTGGATGCAGCAAATGATCTCCTGCATCTTCTTGTAGAGCCGCTTATTCCAACTCTCCTGACGCTCTGCCCCATCCGCCACCGCTCGCTCTAAGGCTGCAACACGTTCTTCTAAGCCGGCAATGGGCATATAGTCTTCATCTCCATCTTCTGCCTCATCCTCTTCGTCCTCTGGTTCATCTTCTTCTTCGCTCCCTGACTCATCTACAAATCTGGCATTCGAAGGTCCTACCCTAGGACCTTGTGGTACATTATCCTTCAAACGTCCCACATTCTTCTTATTGATCTCATTAAACTCAATTAGGCACGAAGTAGCGGTAGCAAGTCCAAACTACTTGGCCAACTGACATGCCAAGCTCCCAAATGGCAAATTCAGGGGTCGTGATGTGGAAATGGGTTTTAACATTTGGGTGAGCACAATAGAGGGTAGGCATACCATCTCCTGCTTACCCACTCTATACAACACCTCAACCATGTAAGGTGTCAACTCAGTGTGGTTCCCCGCTCGCTGATAAACATTGTGGACAAAAATATGATGCAGCTTACGGAACACTGGCAACAGATTGGACGACCTCAAACAATTTCATTTCTCCCACTCCACCTAATTGTCACATAGGAACTTGGTATGTGTGCCTCTCATATTCCTCCGGTTCGGGTCACCCTCCTTCACCACGACTCGACCACATGGCACCCCGATGGCTGTAGCAATAACATTAACGTCAACTCGGCATAATATCCCGTTAACCTCTATATCAAACATCGGAGGATCTGATCGTAGATTCCTGGCAGCAGAATAGAATTCCTCCACCGTTATGTTGTTGGCGATCGAGGTGGGATGGAAGATGAGGTCCCATCCCAGGGTTGTCAGCCATTCCCCCATCGTTGAATCCTAAAAAATGCCCGGAATGTCAACCCTAGCCTCAAATGTTATCTTCCTGCGTGAATACTTATTCCAACCTTTTGTATGAGGGCCACGCTCGGGGTTGCCTCACCTCTTGGAGGCCCATGAGAGGACGACGCACCAGCGTCAAGATTCTTCTTCTTGCGTATAGGGCGGTTATGGCCTGCCCTGCTCGAAGAAGCCTTTCGTTTGGCCATCATGGCAACCAAGAAAGGAAGAAGGACAAAAGATGCAATTGAAGAAAGGAAACCGGCCATAGTAGCTTTTACAAACTTCGAAACTCACTAATCTTAAAGGGGAACCCAAATCGAGATCTTTCTCAAACCTCAAATTCGTGCAATGCTTCAAGTGTTGTAGCCGTTAAGTGCTGGTCAATGCCAATCTAGTAAAAAAGAATGCTTGGAAGAGGTGTAGTTCGTCTAGGGGAGATAGGTATTTTGAGAGGGAGAAAGAAAAGCCGTTGGAAGTGGGGTCGGTTTCTTTTTTGAGCCCTTTTTTAAAACCACATATCGCGACCATCGGTGGACCAAAGTCATATTCAACGTGCCGATGGATGAAGTCAGTGTACATCGGTAAAAACCGAAGACATTCGGCAGGAACCGAAGTACGTTGGACGTTTTGTCGGCGGACCAATGGTATATTTCAGTTAACAGGTGAAGTGACTTTATTCCCTCGTTGGCACGATCTCGTGTTGTCAGTTGTAACCGACGGACACATTCGGTGGGCCGACAATGCTTATTGGTGGACTGACCACTTCTCCACTGGTTGCTCACAAGATTTGTGGTTTTCAGCCATTTTAACACTTGTCAATGGGATTCCATTGTACTCAGTGGGATCACATAGTGTTCAGTGGGATTCCATAGTGTTTATTGGGTTTCCAATTCCATAGTGTTCAGTGGGATTCCAATGTGCTCTGTTGGATTCCATATTACTCTGTGGGATTCCTCTGTGCTCTGTGGGATTCCATATTGCTCTGTGGGATTCCATAGTGGTATTTGGGATTACATATTGGTCTGTGGGATTCCTTGTTGTTCTGTGGGATTCCATATTGGTCTGTGGGATTCCATAGTGCTCTGTGGGATTCCATAGTGCTCTGTGGGATTCCATATTGGTCTTTGAGATTCCATATTGGTCTGTGGGATTCATGTTGGTCTGTGGGATTGCATATTAGTTTGTGGAATTCTATAGTGCTATGTGGAATTCCATAGTGTTCTGTGCGATTCTGTATTGGTCTGTGGGATTCCATAGTACTGTGTGGGATTCCATAGTACTCTGTGGGAGTCCATAGTACTCTGTGAGATTCCATATTGATATGTGGGATTTCATATTGGTTTTAGGGATTCCACAGTGGTATGTGGGATTACATATTGGTCTATGAAATTCTACAATGGTATTTGGGATTACATATTGGTCTGTGTAGGGCTGTACATCAAGCCGAGCCAAGTCGAGGTGGGCCAAGCTTGGCTTGACTCATCTGTGCTCTCCTCGAGTTCGAGCTCAAGCTCGAGCTCACCCTCGAGCTTACCATTGGAGCTTGCCTTGTTTGCTAAAACTTTTGAGGCGAGCTCGTGGCGAGCTAGTGGCTCAAGTTGAGTCGAGCTTGCTCCCACCTCAATTTATTATATTTTTTTTACTGCAAAATACAAATTAGAAGTCAACAACATTAAGTTCGAGAAGTCACACATATATTAGGGGAGAATAGTATTTCTACAGGTGGGACCCCACCTTACAATGACCTAGTTCTGATCGGTTTTTTCTTTGGCCAAATCATACATGCATTAAATGCAAACCACTAGTAATATAATATTTTATGAACCATAATTAGCACAGTACATGCATAGCTCACCACGTGAATGGACTACTCTAATTATTGTGTGGACCATTTTCATGATGAGGCCTAGCTGATTCATGGATCGGATGCACCACCTCCCTCGTAAAATTGCAATCAATAGCTGCATATGGTGTTTGGTCTAACCATAGCCCCTGTTTTGTAGATATGTATGGTGTGTGGTCTCACCATAGCACCTGTGTTTGTGTAGCATGCAAAACACACAACCACTGTGTGCTCACCATGTTTTGTATTTAAAATTACTCAATCCATCAGATATGCTCAACAAGGAATGTTCTTACTTGAACAAAATAGTAGGATTAAGAAACCCCCCAATGTGTGAGGGTTTTATATGTCCTAAGCTTGGACCCCAATGTGTGTGTGGGGGAGGGGGGAGGGGGAAGAGAGAACCAAGAAATAAGAAGATTTGGGGTTTTTTTTTTAATAAATATTTATATGAAACGAGTCGAGTCGAGCCGAGGCAAGCTTTTTCAAGTCGAGTCGATCGAGTTTCTCGAGTTGGCTCGGCTCATGACCAGCCCTAGGTCTGTGGGATTCCTTGTTGTTCTGTGGGAATCCATAGTGTTCTGTGGGATTCCATATTGGTCTGTGGGATTCCATATTGCTCTGTGGGATTCCACAGTACTCTGTCGGATTCCATAGTGTTATGTGGAATTTCATATTGTTCTGTGGGATTGCATATTAGTTTGTGGGATTCCATAGTGCTCTGTGGGATTCCATATTGGTCTGTGGGATTCCATAGTACTCTTTGGGATTACATATTGGTCTGTGGGATGCCATATTGGTCTGTGGGATTCCATATTGCTCTGTGGGATTCCATATTGGTCTATGGGATTCCATAGTGCTCTATGGGTCTGTGGAATTCCATATTGCTCTGTGGGATTCCATAGTACTCTGTGGAATTCCACAGTGGTATTTGGGATTACATATTGGTCTGTGGGATTCCTTGTTGTTCTGTGGGAATCCATAATGTTCTGTGAGATTCCATATTGGTCTGTGGGATTCCATAGTGTTCTGTGGGATTCCTTATTGTTCTGTGGGATTGCATATTGGTTTGTGGGATTCCATAGTGCTCTGTGGGATTCCATAGTACTTTGTGGGATTCTAATTGGTATGTGGGATTCCAAAATGGATGATATAAAAAAAAATACATGTGCATATTATAAGTAATCTAGTCTTTAGTATGTATTTATTCAAAGAACAAAGTGAATTACTTTTCTCCTGAAAACAGAAAAATAATGTATTATCCTTAATACATATGGGCTGTATAAAGTGAATTACATATGTACTAGTTCAAAATTTATTCCTACGCACGCTCTCTTCCATGGTAACATGTTTGTGTCCGCGGCTTCTTTAGAATATCTTTCACTGCAGGTATACCATTCTTTGTTGTTGATGGACCGCTTTCGATGACTTCTACAATATCTTCATTTAAAGATAATTGTATCGGTCTTGTCATTCCTTTCAACTTAAACTGAAGTAAGTCGAAGGCTATTGTTTGCCTGAAATTAGGGAGTTCTTCATGTGGTTGAAAATACAACATAATGAGTAAATAGCGGATCAAGGACACGATGATTAGACTTCCGGACAATGTAACCTTACCGGAGTAAACTGTACATCCAACCCGCCGCATAGGGAGTCCATAGCTTTCATGACGTATACCCCACAGTCATCACTATTTGTTTGTTTTGGGGTCTCATCGACTATATCAAAATGCCATTCAACTTCTCAGAAAGGATTCCCGTCATCACATATATGAAACAACCATCGAAGCCCATATGTGAATCCACGTGCATACGATTTGAAATTTCTCTTCCAAGTGGTGGCTATACTGTCGATCAACCATACTTGTCTCTTCATTGGATACGCTACTATTAAAGTCCAGTGCGATTCGTGAACATGGACAGGAAAGTAGACCTACAAAGTATATGAAAACTATTATAAGCACATATGTCTACCATGCGCATTCCATCAAAAGCACATATATAATCGTAGACAAACCGTCTTGTATTGCCACATGGGCTTTGCCGACCCAGCAAGGAGGGTCACAACCAATGGATTAAGTTCATTCAGCATCGTTTCCCTATTACTGTGGTCACCTGCAGTATATTTACATATGCTATTGACATCTTTCTGGAACAATATCTGTTTAAGTACGATAAGAGAAAACTATAAATTTTAGGCAGAATGATTCCTACATATGATCATATTAAACTGTTCTTATTACGAATATTTACCCAGAACCAAGTGGACACAAATAAGCAATCCTGGGAGTACGCGGCAGGATAATGTGCTCTGCGATCCGTCAGAAAATCCATGTACGCGTTAATGCACTATGTAAAGAAATATTGATCAGTAAACATCGACAGTCAATGAAAGAGTTATCCGTAATGAAACCTGCATTGAACTGCGGCTTACACCATCATCAACCCATACGTTATCCCATATATAATGCAACCAATTATGGTCACTGGAATCGTAAGCGGCTTTGACAATACTGTATTCATCAGGCGATAGCTGTCTCGAAGGGTTCATAAATCCAGGTATGTCGGTGAAGCCGAATTCGGACTCGGTGCGAGGTTCCATGAACAGGCTTGGGTTGGAACCTTGAAGGTTTTCGGTCCCGAACGGGTTTCATATTATCAGCTCCCGCTACCCCGCACGTGAAATGAGGGGGTGTTACAAATTTTGAATGACCCCCAGAATACACGACAAGGGTAGTGCAAACTTCTACATCATACACGTTATGATAACCGTATGCATCTGGAGTACGCTGAATTGAATAAAGCTCTACTTCCTCTCCATTCCGTTCATCCACCGCGCATTTTCCCTGAAGACACACGATTTATACTTGGTTAGTATCTAAATCGCATTGTAAATTACCAGTGGTACACAATTAAAATTGAAAATACCTTCACTGCCTCCAATTCGACTTCAAGACGAGAAACTTTTTCACCTAATTTTTTATTTTCCTCCTTCACTTCGGTCACTTCGGTCGCATACTTAGTTACCTTATTCAATAATATCTTATACAATTTTTTCCATCTAGACTTTTCATCTAATTTTACAGGCCTCTTTATACTCACTGTTCCCTCTACATTTGTATTCATTACTGTCTTATTTGGCCCTATAGATTTAATCTCATACTATTCTTGTCGTCTATCTATGTTCCTCTTTGACCTCTTCTTACTTATTAACGTCGCATTTCCAACAAGTCTTTAAACTTCTATAACAGCGTCGCGTTTCTCCTCATCTGTGATGGGAATGAGGGCCTCGGTGCTCACAAACAGCACGATGAACATGAATGCAATTATTAGAACATAAAAGTAATGTTAAAACTACAAAATCCACCGTCACACTATATTCCATACATATTACCGATTTTTTTTCAAAGGTTTTAGAAACGCTCACAAACCGCGCTATCATGTTCATTTTCCAGTTGAGAAATCGCGGAATATGGATAACAGTCCTTCTCGAAGCCCAGTGATGTGAGCCGGTTAGAGATGGGAAGGACTCGTACGCATAAATCTGTTGAGTCAAGAATACAAAAGGAAATGAATAATATAAGGTAATATATCGTGTATTTGGAATGTACAAATTCATAGAATACAATACTAAATTTATCTGAAGGGCAAATGTGTTTCCACAAAAAGCGTATATATCTGGATAGTGTGCCTTTATTGCCGTATTGGCATGGTACTTCAAGATTTTGTAGCCAACTCGACCCCAATGATAGTTATTAAAATCATCGATACTATTTGCTAAACTAATATAATCCTCCACACATTTATTCTTTCCAGGCAATCCAACAATTAAATTCTCCACGCATAATAGTAGAGCAAATTTCACGACATACGAATGTCTTTTCAACCCTACAAGACTTTGAAAAGTTTCCATTAAGTCGTTCTTTATAATATGTTCGTAATTCTTAAAGTAGCGGTCTCGTAAGTCGTTCTTTACTTCTTTTGGCTTATACGGTGCCCACTTCAATCCCATAATTAGTGTGTATTCCATCTCACCAAAACGAATGATGGAATCATGAATGTTGAACCGCAGGTCACCGAAATGCCTCTGCATCAACGCATGGATGCTTGGTTCATGAAAAATGAATTCTCTTTCGTTAAAGTCTAGCAAATATCTAAAGCAAGTCGATCGGAATAAATCTCTACAATTTTTACACCCAACAAATGCAGCTTTCAATGGAGTTAAAAATTCAACTGAACATTTTGCTGCCACCTTCTTAGCAAAATAATCTGGGCAAGGACCCAGCTTTCTCTCATTCATGCCACCTGTGGATATGTATTGAAACAATTAGTACAATGAATAATGTATAATAAGTTGAAATACATGAATTAACCATAAACATATAATAAATACACATTCGAGGGTAATTGGCGCCTAGAGGTGGGAAACGATCCGAGACGGGCGAAGTTAGCCCTACTTTGCTTTGGCTTGTTTTTATGCCACCCCAGTTTATGGATTGGCTTGGTTCGTGTATATGTATTATATGTATTATGTATTATGTATTATTCATGTCATCCATATAAGGGCATGTTCGAAACAAATGTTCAGGAGCATAATTTTACAACTGCATGGGAACAGCATGCATCCTTGTATATGTATTATGTATTATTCATGTCATCACGTATATGTATTATCCATGCCATCCATCCATTTTTACATATCATTTTAGGACATGAACTTAAAATCATAACCAAAGCTCAAGTGGATCACACCATAGGAAACAATCTACTTACGATCTACGAGCAGAATTAAGCCGAATCAAACCAAGCTGAATAGAACCGAGGTGGATCGAACCGAGCTTCGAGCCATATGGACCCGGTATTACCCTACTTTGAGCTTAGTTTTGTTTTCTTTTAAGGAGCTTGACTATGAGGCTTGGTTTAGTTTTCGAGCTGGCTTGGTTTGTGCCCACCTCTATTGGCGCCATTGAAATGTTTATTTTAGAATCCAACGAAAGGTTATTGGGGCCCTCAAATGGTGCACCTTGTGGATGTAACACACACTGCTTAGGGGGAATCCACAATGCAAGCCGAATTCCACAATGCTCATTGGGAATCCACTATGCTAGGGGGACTCCACATTGCTCAGTGGGAATCCATAATGCCTAAGGATTCCACAGTGCTTAGTAGGAATCCACACTGCCCGGGGAATTCGACAGTGGTCACTGAGAATCCACAGTGCTCAAGAGGATTCCACAGTGCCTAGGGGATTCCACGATGATCAGTACGAATCCATAGTTATCAGGGGGATTCCACAGTGCCAGGGGGATTCCACAGTGCTCAATAAGAATCCACAATGCCAGGGGGATTTCATAGTGCTCAGTGGGAATCCACAGTGCTCATGGGGATTCCACAGTACCTGGGGCATTCCACAGTGACCATTGGGAATCCACAGAGCTCATGGGGATTCCACATTGCCTGGGGGATTCCACACTGCTCTGTGGGAATCTACAGTGCTCAGGGGGATTCCACAGTGATTAGTGGGAATCCACAGTGCTCAGTGGGATTCCACAGTGCCTGGGGGATTCCACAATGCTCAGTGGGAATCCACAATGCTCAGGGGGATTCCACAATGATCAGTAGGAATCCACAGTTACCAAGGGAATTCCACAGTGCTCGGGGGATCCAAGAAGACTTTCAAAAAATACACAAGAGAAATAATTAAAATAATACATATTATTACCTCTACACGCCATATCGGTCGCAATGAGAGAAGATTTGAGGTGTTGGTGTGGGTCCCACGGAAGAAGGAGCAACGGTCTTAACCGCCTTCTCAGTTAGAGGTCGCTTTCTTAGAAAATGGGTTGATGGCGGTGGTCCCCTACGTCGATAGAGGTTGTGCCTGGTGATGGTCCCCTGCGATGACGACGGTGGAGGTCTCCTACCTTTTGAAATTTTAAACAAATGGCTAGGAGCCAATGGCCCCACCCTTTACAAACCGAAAATCGTTCGTATGTGGGGCCCATTGGATGGTGGCAGAAGAAATCGAATCCGTTCGTAGAAGAAGGCTTTTAAACTAGTGTATCGTCAGAAAATTTCAAGATAAAACTTCATACGGGTGGACCACACCATTAGAAAAGAATTTAGAAAGAAGAAGAAACGTCAAGACTTTTGTGGACCACACATCGTCGAAAAATGAGTGCAAAAACACTTCTCATGATTTTCGAAATTAATCCTCTCATATGAGCGGATCAGATTGTAGAACCGATGGCCAAAATCGTTGATTTTGTGGGCCCCACAATCCCCTTGAAAAAAAATTTGTGCGAAAAGTAACTCCGTACGTGAGCAACTGGTCAGAGGGGCAAAACCGACCATAAAATTTTCAAACTCTCGTGAAAAGGCCAATTTGAAAACTTTGTATGAGACATTGAAGTTTTAGTTAAAATAGCCACACCTCGGGGCTAATATAGTAAAAATCCCTCGAAATGGTGGGCCCGCATCCTGAATCGCCCGTGCACAGAAAACCCACCAACAATTTATGCAGCATGCACGGGAACCACCTTTGAAAGGTCTATGGACTCGTTCGGGCCTGAGTCGAGTTGGGACTCCTCCGAGTCCGATCTGATAAAACCCTCGCCAGTGATTTTTTATTTTTTTTAGTCATGGAACCCACCCACCTAGTCAGTCATGCAACGCACCCACTGGCGGAAATTTAACCGGAGAGGGTACCTCCGAATCCCGAGTCAACTCGGGCACGACGCAAAACCATGATTGGAAAAGTTGCTATCATTTCTTTCGTGGCCTTCTTTTTGTGGGGCCACCTGTTGAAGGGTTAGGCAATTTCCACTGCATGGGCCCTCCACGGTGGGCCATCATATGAACCACTATTTAGAGGAAGCGGATTGCGTACTGAGTAAACTCTGTGGGGCCCATTGTGATTTACGTAGTTTATCCACTCCGTCCATCCATTTTATCGGATAATTTTAGGGAGTTGGACCAAAAATGAAGCATTTCCAAGTTTCAAGTGGACCACACCACAGGAAACAGTGTGAATTGAACGTCCACTGTTGAGAAATTCTTGGGGGCTAAGTTTCTGATGAAGCTGATATTTGAGTTTTTCCTACATCCATGTCTGTGTGATCTTATGAACAGGCTCGATTACAAATAAACATCACTGTGGGTCTTAGCGAGGTTTCAACGGTGGAAATCATTATTCCCACTGTTTCCTATTGTATGGTCCACTTGAGATTTGTATATACATCAATATTTTGGTCAACCCCTAAAATGAGCTGTCAAAACGGGTGGACGGTGTGGATTAATCACATATATTCATGGTGAACCCAAAAGAGTTTATTCAGTACGATAAAAGCATACTGAGTTTACGACAATCCGATTTCCTATTTGGATCGTTGAATCCGGGCTTCTGTATTGTATGACTCCTGGAAAGCGTAAAGCACATCTCTACCGTACATCTGGCCATGAAGACTAATCAGGAAGGAATTTTAAGGACTGATTAGTCCGTGGATGTAGGCCTCATAATTGGGTAATCTTGGCCGTGTATGGGGATGCCTCCTGTCTGTTTTTGAAGATCCTAGCCATGAAATCTGTTCCTTTTTTTACTTTTCTCTCACTGTAGCCGTCTATCCGTAGGATCTCAGATCAAAGTGTTGTATCATCCAGCATGAGAGATATATGCATTAGTAAGGCCCCTCCATAATGGGGCCCATAAGATCTACGGTCTGGGTTACCAAAACACGACCCCACTAATACTGACTAGGGTCTTCAAAATATAGACGCGTGAGGATTTATAAGATGAACGATGGACAACGGTCCACCTTTATTCAACGGGGACTGTCCATTGAGTCATTGACTGGATGGTCAATATTATCCATAGATGCCAATTTTGAGCCGTTAATTTTTTTTGTTTTTTTAAGGGAATATGATCACATCCATTGATATAATCTCGGTGCTGCATTGGCCCATCTTTGTGCTTGAGTGCCATCTAATCCGTCCATTAGACACAGTTACAATAGAAATTTTCAGATGAAATCTGGGGTCCAACACGTGCTTATATTCCATCCAACCCGTTCATCAGGTGTGCCCCACTGGACTTAAAGGACACACCAAAGCATAGGCCATTTAAAACCTCAGACGGGCCACACCACCTGAGTTTATAGGTGTTAGGCATGATTATACATTGCTGAGTTTTCCACAAGGATAATTCTTGGGATGTACGGTGAACATAAGGAACAACCGATTCACGGTCAGGATTCCATATTACATCATTGGGTGGGCCCCACACAACTCGAATGCATGGCAATTACCACACGTTTAAAGGAAAGTGAGCCTTCCTTTTTTTTTTCTTTTTCTTTTTTGCTTCTAATTACGCTTTTAACGGTTCTGATCTTGATATTTGAAAATTCAAAATCAGACGAATTGCCATTTACCGAAATTCTCTTCAGTATTAAAAGTACACAATCATGCTAATTAGTTGCCATTCGAATCGTTTGTCATTTGGTCCCTGTCGTCAGTTACAAATGGGTGGCCAGGGATTAAGTTCAACCTATGGCTTGTTGAGAATAGAAAGCGACACAGTAAAATATATGATTAAACGAAAAACATAATGCAATCACACCACATAAGCATTCAATCACAAGAGACAATTCGATTTTATGTGGAAAAACCCCTTAACGGGTAAAAAAACCACGACACAAAGTAATCCACTATGGTTCCAAAAGATTACAAAGATTGATAGCCCACATGCAAGGAAAAATAGAAAAAAAACCCATGCTCTCTCTCTCAAAACACTTTCCCATCTTACTAACACTTTTAGGAAACCTTGGACAACTTAGAATATCATCTAAATTTGGATATATGTCATATTTATAGCAAACAATCCCAATTTAGAAACATTCTATGCAAATAGGCATAACTGCATAAGAAAACGCGTGCACAGCCGACTGGTCAAAGTTAACACAAAAAATATCCAGAGGAAAAACACAAAAGACTCTTCACACTGCTTTACCATCAATCAGTTGGCTAATCGATCTGAGCCCCTATAGACTGGTCGCCCGACTGATCTTAGAAGCACGAAATTCATCCAAAGACCTTTACTATGCATTTGGGCCAAAGGGCAGGCCGGTCACCCGACGGGTCTGAGCACCCAAGCTTGCACAGTTTGAAGGCTCCTCCAACATAGCTGACACTCATTATGTACAACTCGCCTGACTAGTAGCTTCAATCATCTAAACCGTAGATTTGATCTTGTGTGGCATTCTCTACTAAGGCCCAATGAATGAATACTCCAAATCTTGTAAGTGTGAGCCACGCGTACGGCAATAGTATGCTTTGCAGTGTCACACTTTTGGTAGAGTTAGTTTTGCGTCCCTCACAGCTTAGAGTCATCGTGCGTTGCTCTACCTGCTGTTAGAACCGTTTATATTCCTTTTCACAACATAGAATATTCCTTATCCCTTAATCAGGCTTCACAGATTATCTCAACTTTTGATTTCTAGTGTTGAAAGCATCCATTGAAAATTTTGTTTCTTTATGGGGCGTTTGGATAGTAAGTTTCTTAATCTACTTCGGCCAGCTTATCTTGGTTTCTATTTATTAAGTAGGTAAGTATATTTGTCAAAGAGCATACTTTCCTGCTTTCATCTTTTCCTGAACCTTTTTTTAACAACTTATAAAAAATAGAAAAGTTAAAAAATTAACTTAAGTGATAAGTAATTGTAAATAAAAAGGTTACCAATAACTAATCATAAACAACACCTCGATCCATAGCTCAAGTGGTAGATTTAGTGAAGATAGGGCTGTAAATGGCCGGGTTCGGGGCGGGTTTAGCCAAAACCAGACCCATCCATTTACTAAACGGGTCTGGGTCCAAATGTTAGACCCAGACCCTTTTACTAAATGGGCGGGTCCAGGTCGGGTCCGAGTCAACCCATCAGACCCATTTATAAATGGGTCCGGGTTTGGTAGAGGGAGATCCACCTAGACTCATTTATAAATGGGTCGGGTCTAATGGATCCGAGTCTAGATCAAGTATGCAAGCATTTTACAAGGCTTAAAACCGGGTTTGGACGGGTCCCTTGAAACATAGACCAAACCCGCCCACTTACTAAATGGGTTCGGGTCGGGTCGGGTCGGGCCTAATATAAAGGAAACCAGACCCATACCTGTTTAGCGACCGGGTCTGTTCTTGGACCCAGACTCGTACCATTTAACATATGGGTCGGGTCGGGTCTGGGTCGGGTCTAAATGGATTGGGTCCGGAGTACCCCATCGGGTCCGCTGACCCATTTACAACCCTAAGTGAAGATAACCTCATTTCAACACAAAGGTTTTAGAATCGATTCCCAAGTGGGGTTGGCTAACATTGCGGTGTGACTAACAGTGAGGGTAAGCATACTAATAGTAGGGTGTGTACTAACAAAAAAAAAAAAAAAAAAATCATAAACCATACTTATTTAAATCCATCTACAAGTAGTGAAGTTATATATAATCGGCTTAGATTAATTTTCCTACCATGGTAGGATCAAACTTTTAAAACTCAATTGGGGGCTGACTCGAAACACATCCTAGTCAATTCAACTCGACCAATCCGGTCAACTTGCTCCAAATGTTGACTTGGTTTGGGCTCAACAAGACTCGTCCAAACTACTCGAAAACTCCGTTGATTCAACATCATTACTGTGACTTGAATCCAGTCGCTCTGCCAAATTAACTTGTCAACATCTCTCTTTTTTTTGGGTTAAAATGATTAGCGGATTGCTAACCAATGCTATAGCCAGTTGTGACTGGATGGCTTTGTGGCCTTAGCATGATGTATGTATTTCATCTACACCGTCCATCCATATTTTCAGATTATTTTAAGGATATGAGCCCAAAAATGAAGTTGATATTTGTGTTTTCTCTACATCTACGTTCAAGTTTACTTGAGATTTGGATTTGTACTAAAATGAAGTGAAAAATAGGTTGATGATAATGTAAGTGCATTTTTTATATTTTGAATAGCGAATAAGGGTATAACGGGAATCCCAAAGCAGTGTTTAGGTGCGTGTGAATAGATTAGGTTCTACGGTTATGGTTGGCAGCCGGCCGACGTGAACGTGAAGCAGCCGAAATGTGCCACGTGGCGATGGATGCTTTTCGTTGACGCCACCGTTGAATATCCTCTTTTCCAAACGTAATCTATGACGATTGTTTAATATCATTTTTTTTAAGTTGTGGTGTCTACGTGTATAAAAGTTTGGGATCTTGAGAAACTAAAAATCTATGTGGGTGGAGCTTGGCCTGAATTTCACACGGATTGAATGATCATAACCATTTCATTTCCTTAATTGAATTTAGACCGTTGAACATTTTCCCTTTGGAGCGTGTAAAATGATGACAAACTGGCACTGTAGCTTATTAGAGACGCGAATGCTGAGTCATGACTTCCGAGGGAAGTATGTTTTTGCGTGTTCTCCTGCCGTCTAGATTCGAAAATTCACACGTGAAACGAACGAGGATTGCCTACCGACACTGCCAGTAGCCTGTGGGCCCAATGATGATGTTTGTGTTTCATCTAGGCCGTCCATCCATTTTTTTAGATCATTCTAGGGCATGAACCCAAAAATTAGGTAGATATAAATCTCAGGTGGGCCTCACCACACGAAACAGTGGTGATTGAACGCCCAAGGTTAAAAACTTCCTGGGGTCCACAAAAGATTTTTTGGACAAGCTGATTTTTGTGTTTTCGATTCATCCAGGTCTGTGTGAACTAATCAACATGTTGGATGGAAGATAAACATTAATATAGGACCTAGGAAGTTTTTTAATGGTGTGCATTCAATCACCACTGTTTTCGTGTGGTGTGGTCCACCTGAGATTTGGATCATCTTCATTTTTTAGCTCATCTCCTAAAATGATATGAAAAAATGGATGGAAGGCGTAGGTAAAACATATACATGATGTTGGGGCCCACAGAGCACCATCCAGTAGCAGAGTCGCTACTGTCAGTCTAGTATGCAATACTTCTCTTAGGATTAGTAAACACTAATAACAATAAGGAGAAATGATTAAAAGAAATGCTCCAGTTGGACAATCCGATCGATCAATCTGAACCATCTGTTAACTGTATAACACTTTTTTTTTATAGAGAAATTACACTGATTAGATCAGCAGTCTATCCTTGATTCGGAATTATTTTCTATAACCATCCTTAAGCCATGGATCCGATGGCTACGATTGCTTAACAAAAGTAGTTCTTTAAGCACTCCATGAGGGGGTCTAGCAAATAGATGGACCAACTTCTTGATTGGACATATTTATGCAACAATCTTAATTGTCCATATTTAAAGGCCATTAATCAAGCGGCTAATATTTCTGGGATTGGTCTGTTGTTTGGTATGATGGACAGTGAAATGTGTGTTGGACTCTGCAAACAGTCTGGATAAATGGATTAGGCTAGGGCTGTAAATGGGTCAGCTACCTGATGGGGTACCTAGACCCAAGTCATTTAGACCTGACCCATTTGTTAAATGGCACGGGTCTGAGTCCAAAAACAAACCCAGTTGATGCTGCTAAACGGGTTTGGATCAGGTATCCTTTTGTATTAGGCCCGGCTTGACCCAACCTCAAGCCATTTAGTAAGTGGGCCGTTTGATTTATGTTGCAAGGGACCTATTTAGGCCAAGACCCACCCAAACCCAGTTTTAAACCTCGTAAAAATACTTGCATACTATATCCAAACTCAGACCCATTAGACCCGACTCATGGGTCTAGAAGATCATTTATAAATTGACCTGATGGGTTGACTCAGACCTGTCTCAGACCCACCCATTTAGTAAAAGGGTCTGGGTCTAAAATTTGGAGCCCGACCCATTTAGTAAATGGGTGAGTTTGGTTTTGGCTAAACCAGCCCCAAACCGAACCATTTACAGCCCTAGATTAGGCTGTCTAAGCGTGAGGCCCACCTTGATAATGTGTTGTATATCCATGCTATCCATCCTTTTTTACAGCTCATTTTTGGACGTGGTCCCAAAAATTAATCAGATCCAAATCTCAGGTGAATCACAACACAGGAAACAGTGGTGATTGAACACCCACCATTAAAAGCTTCCCAAGACCCACCCTGATGTATATGTTTTATCCACGCTAGCTTACCGTCTAGCAGCAGGACCCATCTGAGATGTATCTACCTTATCCCTGCCGTCTATCTATTTTTCCAAAACATTTCGGGGCCTTGACTCAAACTTGTGTGCAGATCCAAGGCTACAGTGGACCCCACCGTAGGAAGCATTGTTGATTGAATGCTTATCTGGGGCCCACAGGGGCATCCTGCGGGGCCCACTGTGATGAGTGTGTTATATCCAGCCAACCACTTTGTAAGTGCATTTGCTCACTCGTGTAAATAGGTATGCATGTGTGATATTGAAGCCATCCAAAGTGAATCACAATAATTGAAAAACAGGCCAATACGAACCGTAAATCAATGGTCCAAATTCACTTATGCATGATTTTTCAAACATAAGGTGTGCATAGATCGCAAGATGAAGGGATACGATGTGAGACATGTATGCTGGTTTGCACGTGTGATGCAAGTGCACTTGCAAACTGCACTCGATCAAGTGCACCTAGCAAGGTAAAGAATCCGGTTCTGTGCTTTCACAGATCACGCGGTGGCAGTTGGATTGCTTTTACTTTATTCTGTCCCTAGTTAAGGTAAGGGGTCTCTGTGGGCCCACCTTGTTGTATGTGTTTTATCCATGCTGTCCATCCATTTTAACCTATCATTTTAGGTCATGATACCAAAAGGCAGATAGATATAAGGCTTAAGTGGACCACACCACAGGAAACAGTGGATATAGAACACATGTCATTGAACAAGAAACAGTGGCGATTAGGGGTGTAAATGGTTGGGTCTAGGGCAGGTTGAGCCAAAACCAGACTTGCCCATTTACTAAATGGGTCTCGGTACAAATTTTAGACCCAGGCTCTTTTACTAAATTGGTGGGTATGGGTCAGGTCCGAGTCAACCCATCAAACCCATTTATAAATGGGTAGATGGAGATCCACCCAGGCCCATTTATAAATGGGCCAGGTCTAATGGGTCTAGATCTGGTTCTAGTATGCAAGCATTTTTATAAGGCTTAAAATCGGGTCTGCATGGATATGAGTTGGATGGGTCCCTTGAAGCCTAGCCCAAAGCCACCCACTTACTAAATGGGTTATGGCAGGGTTGGGTCTAATATAAAGAAAACTAGACTCAGACCCATTTAGCAATTGGGTCTATTCTTGGACCCAGACCCGTACCATTTAACAAATTGGTTGGGTCTACATGGGTTGGGTCTGGTCATACCAAGGCCCAAGTGGACCATACCACAGGAAGCGGTGGTGGTAATGATGCTTGTTGAAACTTTCCTAGGGCCCACTTTCTTTGCCATCCAACCTATTCATAAAAGTACGTTGACCTCGATCTAGGGAAAACTCAAATCTCGGACGCGTCTTGGCTGGTGACGTGAACACCGTGTCAAAATCCTATGGGTCCTCCAAGATGAAATCGGATTGCGTCAGAGTTACTCCGTATGCTCTTATCGTACCGTGTAAACTCAGTTGGGCCCACGGTAAATGTACGTAGTTTATCTACGCTGTTCATCTGCTTTTTCAGATCATTCAGGGGGTTGAAACCAAAATTGAAGTATATAAAAAACTCAGGTAGACCATACAAGAAGAAACAATGGGTATAATTATTTCCACCGTTGAAACTTTTCTAAGGCCTGCAGTGATGTTTAGTTGTCATCCAACCTGTTCACAAGATCACACAGACATTGATAAAAGGAAAAACAAATATCAACTTGATCTAAAACTTTTGCAGTCCCCAAGAATTTTTCAACAGTATATGTTCAATTCACATTGTTTCCTGTGGTGTGGTCCACTTAAGATTTTCACATGCTTCATTTTTATTTTATTTTTTTTTCTAAAGTCATAAAATTATCTGTTAAAATGGATGAACGGAGTGAATGAAATACATATATCACAATGGACCCGGCAGAGTTTACTAAGTACCCTACCTACTGTAACTCAGTACGCAATCGCTTCCCTCCAAGATGTATTTGTTTTATCCCGTCCATCCATTTGTATAGATCATTTTAAGGCATGAGACTATTAAAAATTTTGGGGGCCAAAAGTTTTGAATTAAGATGTTATTTGTGTTTTCCATTCCTCCAGCTCTTTGTGATCTTACGAACAGTTCAATGACAAATAAACATCTCCGTAGGCCCTAGGAAGGTTTCAATGATGGACATCATTCTTTTCACTATTTCCTGCGGTGTGGTCCAATTGAGTTTTGTAACTACCTCGTTTTTTGTCTCATGCCTTAAAATGAGTTGTACAAATGGACGGACAGTATGGATAAAACAAATACATCGTGGTCGGATCCACAGGTCTTTGACACCAACTCGCTAGTGGTGTTCACGTCACCAGCCAACCCCGTACACGAACATCAGCTCGATCGAAAACTTCGATTGAAAACTTCTGTGCCACGAGAAGTTTTCGACGGTAGGAGTTTAATCCCCATTGTAAGTTCTACCTGTGTCTTAGTTTTGGGCAATACTCTGATGAAATAATACAAAAAAATGGATAGACAGGATAAAACCCCTACATCAATGTGGCCACTCGAATCTCCTGCCTGTTCCAGCTGGAGATGGGCGAGGGGCGAGGGTAGGATGCATTCCGCATTTGGGGGATTGAAGTCTTGAGTGGACCACACCACAGTGGTGATAATGACTCCAACCGTTAAAACCTTCCTAAGGCCTAGCCTAATGTTTATTTGCCATACAACCTATTCATAAGGTCAGACAACCCTGGATGAAGGGAGAGCACGAACATCAGCTTACTCCGAAACTTTTGTAGCCCCACGAGGTTTTCAACCGTGAACGCAGATTGCTTCCTACCCCGCCCAAGAGTACGTAGTCTAAAGACATTAGAGATAAATTCAATAACAACAATCACATGTATCCGAAGGCATGTGCATGCCCATGTGTCAGAACGACGTGTGACCCACTGAGATATTTCTTTGCCATCCAAGCCATCCATGGGATGCCCCACTCAAGTTATCTAGGCACTTAAAAATCAACCTACTCCAAGACTCAGGTGGGCCACACCATGTGATGCAGGAAGGACATCAATCATTGTCTTTCTCATGGGGTAATTTTTGAATCCATGAGAAAATAAAAAAATAAAAGAAAAATACTTCTAAAGAAATTATGAAATAATTTATTGATGAGTAAAATCAGCTCCACCGTGCTTTAAATAATAAACTAAACCCTAGTGAGAATTATCAGACATCAAACTCAAACTCAAACTCCTAAAAAAACTCGACTTATAGAAGTCTTTCATTCCTACTAAAACTCATGATTTTCAGTAAAAAAATAGGAAGTTTTCAAACTGGCCCAATTACATGGTTCTACACACTTTTCTAAGCACTTTTTATTTTGGGCATAACTTCGATTGAAACAAAACTTACTATTTATAATAAAATTAAACTAAAACTGAGCTAACGATTGACAATCAAGTCGAATCTCACAATTTCAGCTTATGCAACCTAGTGTAGGGGGTTGGTTGGCTTAAGTAGCTTGAGCTACCCAAAATCGTATATTATATGTCCAGAAATTCATTCCGGATTGGAAGATACAACCATAAAACGATCATGACGGTGTGGATCACTTCTGACCACGACCGGGATCACTTCCAACCCCGACTGGGTTTACTCTGGTCCATCTAAGCCATGAAATAGTCGGCCACCCGCTCTACATCACCATGAGGAAACAACGGGAGCTAGGGGGAGAGGATGCCCACCAAAGAAACTTCCAAAGTGTGTGTGGATTCCTCTGACGCACTATATCAAGACGAAGGAACAACTCAAAAATCAGGCCCTGATTTTTTACTTGTCTGGCCCAGACCCGGCCCACTGAATTTGGTCCAAAGACCATCCACTCGTTGACAACCCAACAGACGGCTGGGAATACCCCGACAACTGATGCTTTTTTGGGATCACTTACTGTGGGGGCCCACTTCAAAAGAATACTGCCATGTGATTACTGAATAAATGTCTGCAATAGTACAGTAAGATTTTCAAAATCTATCACATTGCTTACAAGACAAGGGACGTGAGAATAAAGCCCCCTAAAAAGAAGTAAAACTAGGGCGATTCCAGAGCTTCAAATGAGAGATTAAAGCCCTCCAAGATGTCAAAATCAGGTGGAGAAACTCCAAAGCTTCTCTGATAGAGATCGAAGCTCTCAAAGATACAACAATCAGGTATTACTCCTTCCAAGCTTGCTAAGATTTTGCTTTTGTATGTAACTGCAAGATGCAAATAAAGGGTTTTAAAAATGAGAGTGGAGAGATGAAATCAAGGGAAATCCGAGTGAAATGGAAATTAAGAATTGCAATGGTTTTTGTTAATGAAGATACCACACAAAATAGTGTGCTACCATTGATGTTGTTGAGCTATTGTGACCTATCCTCTCATTTGTACGTTCTAACCCCGTTTGGTCGATGTTCATTAATTTTTGTCAGTGGAGTAATGTAATTTTAACTTAGTGGTGGATTGCAGAGGGACTTACATCCACCTACAAGTAATTAGAAAATAGCTTTCCCTTCTTTGGGCGAGAAATGATGCATTGAGTAATAGATGTTTGATAAGCTTAAGTGATGAGAGAGTAACTCTGCTTTTCTTTCCGCCAAATGGGGAATGCATTTGAGGAATAAATGCTTGATAAATCTCAAATATGGTATTCTCCACATCGGTAGACTGTTACAGTATTCAGTTTTGTATATGCTTAACTAAGCAATGCGGATCAATGCAAACACCCTAAGGGGACTACAGTAGGTAGGATACCCGGCAATGGAGGGAGATTAAGAACATTGAAAAGGATGAGACCAAGAGTAAGGAGGTCATGAGGAGAGTAAGAAAATAATGGTACCAGTTTTGGAGGAGCTAACCTGCAGCGGAAACTTTGCAGCGAATAGGAGCTCCCGAGCACTGCCCTCCTTAGGCTCCGGCTCTTGGGCACTACCCCCCTCGCTCATAGGGTTACTCCTCCTGGGCTAACCTATTAGATGGAGAGACCCCAGGATACATGAAGCTCCTTTCATCGGCCAACCTGGCTGATATAGGTCAAAACCCAACAAGATCAAGACCACTGAGGAAGAAGGATGGAATCAAGACCATTGAGGAAGAGCTAAAGTGCATAATAATCTTTCTTATATGTTTTTGGATCATTGTAATTATTTATTATGTCATATATTTCTTATGGTTGAATTATTGTTGATACCAAGTTGGTATCATTTGCTTTGATTTTTATTTATTTATTATTATTTCTTTTTATGATCCATGACATTTTATCATTTGGGTGATAGCTCAAGTTATCAATCCCAACATTTGGCATGGATGGGCGTTGTTTTCACCATGGCCCACCTCGGTGATCGATTCGCCACTGGACAAACCTAGCGATAGTAGTTAACCTGCAAATGGCAATTAGAAAAGGAAGTATAGACAGTGGTCCATATGCAACAATGGATTTTGGAATCCTAAGTGAAAATTCTGGTAATTTTGGATTGCCATTGTTGAATGCCTTTCAAGAGAGTATCAATGGCCTGAGTTCCATCGTGCATGTGGGGCCCATCTCTTAGTGACTGGTATATGTTCATCTTTGTCATCCATTTTGTAGGCCATTGGGAAATTTGTTTGGCATCGGACCATCCATGGAGGGACCTGCTAAAGGAGCGTTATAGATATAGATCACTGAGAAGTGGGCCCCACCTGTATGGACTGATGGCCCAAATGAAAGAAGTCCAGTAAAGCAAAAGAAATGTGGCTTATCTTTCTTGCTTTGGTGGGTCAGTGAAGTCATTTCATTTGTACCATCTTAACCTTTATAGACCATGGATTGAAGACTCGGGACTCGCATCCATTTAATGGGCCATCCTTGGACAAGCATCGGCTAGCCTGGCCCATTTTGGAGCCTTAATTGATTGCTATGATATATGTGCGTGAGATCTACTCCAATCGTTAGATGTATAATCTCATGTTGAGCCTGTAGCAAAAAATAATCAGGCTAATTTGTGAATCAAGTGGGCCATTCCAATGGACACAATCGAGAGAGATGTCTACCCTTGATTTTTTTTTTTTATACCGCCCACTCTAATGAGCATATGAAATCCACTCTAACCATTAGATGCCACACCAAAAGCTAAGCCTGAGGCTAAAAAATTAGGCTCACACATAATTTAAGTTCGCCATACCAAGGTAGACAATTTGGAGGATGTTTTCAGTCAGGTGGTCCACCTGAACCACGGATGGAGCTGATTTTCCGGCCATGGGTCCCATGTGGGGTGAATCATCTGATGATTGGGGTGGATTTCACATTAAGATCACGGTGAAGGCCTACCCAAGCGGCGAGTCCTTTTTCCACTTTGAAACAAGAGAAAATGTAAAAGAGGTACACATGTTTAACATCAAAGCTGTCTACAGAAATTGATCAACGGTCCACGACTCAGACATGGTTTTCCAAACATGCTATCCACACAAACGAATCCATACAGCTGCAATCAACTGATGAGTGGCTGAAACATCACACACATACTGTAACGACCCTAAAATTTCAGTAGGAAAATTTTCTTTTAGGAACAATAATGGGTTTAGTTAAATAAATTTAAGATAATAAACAAAAGAAAAGCATGGACTGATTGGTTAAAGCTCTCTTAAGCGAGAGGGAAGACTAGGGATTGAGTCCTATCACTAATTAGAATTTAATTTTCTTTTTTTTTTTTTTTGCTTTAAATACGAACTTTGAAATTTAAAATTATCTTATCTTATCTCAACCAACCCATCTTATCCGCAATAAATTCCAACAAACTCCCTCTTTAAAAAGAGAGAGAACGAGAAGGTTATTCATCCATCGTAAAATAAATGAAAAAAAAAAGGAGAGAAAGAAGGAGGAATGAAGGGATCTTGCGGCTAAATCAAGTATGTGTTCCCTCTATTTCGTTTAAGTATGCCGGATCCAACCAATGAATGGATCGGATCGTCCGTCCATTTATTGTACGGATCTAGGAACCTTATTTTTATCTTAACCCTTGAATATATGATCGTGATTGGTGGGGACCATTTGGGTGGGCCAGAAATCGATCCGGACGAGTCATAATGACCATAAGGCCAAAATGTACATGGGCCACGAAATTCAGATCGATTGGACCTACAGATGGGCCACATCGATGGAATGAATAATAGCCTTTAAAATTCTTTTATTATGATTTTATTTAATTATTAAATCAACTGTGATGAATGTATAGTATTCCAAAATTTTATTGGGCCCACAATGAGGTGGCCGACCCAATGGTCGGACCAGATCTCTCATAAACCCCACATATAACTTTTAATAAAATAATAATAATAATAATAATAATAATAATAATAATAATAATAATAAAGGAAAAAAAAAGAAGTTGCTGGATGTCCATCGTCAGAGACGCTGGAACGTCCAGCGTTGGACTTTTTAAAAAGTAACGTGGGGGCCCACTCATGGGACCCACCTTGATATATTTTGTGCATCCACTCCGTCCATTTATTTCTACATCTCATTTTAGGACTAGTGTCCGAATTTGGACCTAAACTGAGGTCTGAGTGGGCCACACCACCTGAAACAAACTAATGGTGAAAAAATTATAAAATAAAAATGAAATTTAAAAAGATAGAAATTCTGGGCGTGGACCCCATTGTGATGAAATCAGTAGATCCAAACTGACCATATGTTGTATTATGATGTTTTACAGCTTGAGTCCAAAAATCAGGTAAATCTGAATCTCAGGTGGCCCACACCACTTAAAACAGTAATGAAAACAACATAAATGATTGAGGCAGTCCAATTTTGGATTGCTATCCACTTTTGGGACCCATTTGATGACATTTTGAGAAATCTAATCCGTCCAATATCTTAATAAATAAGTTTTCTGGTTGAGGACAAAAAATGGCCCGTATAGGATATTCCACTGGGCATACCAAGACAAACAGTGGGGACAACACCTGTCCACTAGTTGGGAGCTTGTGGGCCCCACTGTGTAGTCTTTGGAAAATCCGATCCACCAAATCTCTGGAGTAATGAATTATTAGTTTTGTGACAAAAAACAGCCCAATCAGATTCCAGGCGGGCCATGCCAAGTGAAATAGTGGGGAGGTATGGTATGGATTCTCATAAATGGATCATTTTAGGATATCCTACGACAAGATTCTTGCAAAATATAATCAACCATATTTGATAGTGTATCATTGGGAAACTTGTGATCAAGTATAGGATGACCCACCAATCAAGTGGGCCGTATAAAATGGTCATTCCTTTTAGAAAAGTGGGTCACAATAATCGAATCTAGACCGTCCATTGAGGAACCAAACCTTAATAAAGTATAATTCAAATTGAAAATAAGTATATTAAGGCTAGATTGGTGATGAATAAATATAAATTACATTTATTGTAGATTCATGACCGATTCTACTCATGACGTGACAGAATCAACAAAGTAATCGCCACTATCAACAGGTGAGTACATCCCAACACGTTTCCTAGTCATTTAATTAAGTTGTGTGATGGACAATAATATATGATATTGATTGATTCATGCTTGGTTAAATATTATTTATCCATTTATAGTAAAGGTCGTGAAATGTTGCCTCTTAAAAGAAAAGACGAAATGAACGGTTGTGAACTATTGCATGCATTCATGAGTTAATGTGCCTGGAGTTCGACTCTGGAAGACCGATAGGTACTTAAGTACCCGATTAGCCAGGGACCATCTTGGAAACCTACTAATATGTGGAAGTTCGCCCTACAAGGAAGGGGGAGCCGATTGATGGGATCCAATCGAAGCAAGTGGAAGACTGAATATATGCCCACTTGATGCATCATTTCATATTAAATTCATTCTTGCATTAATTATATGTTACCTGTATTTGATGGTATGTGTTTATCTTGTTTAATTGAAATGCATGTAAACTGTATTGGATTACTCACTGGGCTTTTCAGCTGACGTTGTGGATTAAAAATATACAGATGATGTGGATGTTGAACCTTCAAAGAATGCCCCTGATAATGAGATGGGACCACTAGAGGAACCGTAAGACTATTGGCCTAATTTAACAGAGGAAGAAGTGGCTGCTCTAAATCAAGATGTTTAGATTATTTTTGTTTTATTTTTTATTTCCAATAATTAGTAGATAACTAATAAAGTCCCAAATGGGTGGACTTAGTTTATGGTTGAATAATTCATGGATAAATTATAACTTAGTATTTCATTATTTTATGCCTCTTAAAGTGGTTTAACGTTATAAATGCATTTAGTGCACCAGTTATACTCGTAAACTGGGCCGAAGAGTGTACACTCTAAGTCCAAATTTCGGGGCGTGACACATACTTTCTCTTTGCATGTGTGAATGTGATGCGAGCGCACGTAGAAAAGGCACTCGCGCGAGTTCACCTCTAGCGTTTCCATACTTTCGATTCTTTTGATTTTGGACTACTTTTTATTAACTTCGATATTCCGCCAGACTACGATGGATGATAAACATGTACTTGGAAATTATGTAAGTGATATCTAACTAATTTAAATTGAACTGTCCAAACTTTGGGATTCAACTTAGATGTATCTTCAACCAAAACTTACATTTATGTAATTATCTGGCTCTCGGATTGGTAGACATTTTATTGGATGGTTAAAAGTGAAGATTATCCTATGGTCCTATTTCAACAAATCAGAGGCTAGGATATTTTAATCAGTTTAATTTTGGGATATTTATTTTGGCAATTAGTTGATTTAATATGAGGTAATTCATACCAGGTGTATCATTTCTGACTGCTGAGTATCAAGTAACATACTCAGCAGGAGTATCAAAAGGCTCCCCACAACTAGTCGTCCGTTGAAAATCAGGAGTCGAATGGGGTCCACAGTAATTGATCTGTTTATCCATGCTGTCCATACCTTTTATAAGATCAATTTAATATATGGACCCAAATATTAGTCAAATACAAAGCTCCAGTATGCCACACCAGAGATTTTTCTTGCATTTAATGCAACCCAAGCTTACTATTTGGTGTGGTCCACTAATGAGTTGGATATGCCTCAGTTTTTGGCCCATATATTAACATGATCTTATAAAAGACATGGATAGGGTGGATAAACAGATTAATCACTGTGGGCCCCACACAGATCTGGTCGGACGCTTAAAGGTACAACCACGGGTCGGAAGTAATCCGATCTAAGCCGTTCATCAGGCGATGCATCTGAGGGACAACCGAGCTAATCCAATGATTATTTAGGCCACCCAAGCACAAAGAATTGAACGGCTAATATAAATTGATTAAAGGTCCATATTTAATGAGCACATTGTGGCTTACTTGATGAGTGCGACAGGCTTATTTTTGGCACAAAGATTGTTCACAGAGGGTCCCACATGATGAAAGTCCCAGATCTCACATACATCTACCGAATTGGCACATTTCCCACAAGGCCCCACCAACCATCTCATGCAATGAATACACTTGGCAATAGCAAATCCCAACAAGAGAAAAAGAGGAGAATCCACAGCTTGAAGCCCTCAAAGATGAGAAAATCAAGGATTGAAGCTTCAAAGCTTCTCTATGAGAGATTAAAGCTCTCAAAGATGCAGAAATCTGGTATGATTACTTCAAAGTTTGGTGAGATTTTGCTTTTGTACTTAGGGGGTGTTTGGGGCATGGTATTAGATGGGATTAGGTGGGATGAAATTGCATTTGCTTTCGTGCAAATTCCATATGATGTTTGGGGAGGATGGGAGGCTTGGGATTAGGTGAGATGGAATTGCACTTGATCCCATGTGGGATTTCAAAATCCCACACACATGGGCCCCATATTGATGCATGTGTTTTATCTATGTCGTCCATCCATATAAGTCCTTTATACATGACACTATGGTTATGTACATGTTCAAGTGACGGACATCCATTGTGAATTTGGTCCGTTGATTGCAATTCCATGGTCCACCAAACGGGATTTTGCTTAATCAAATAGTCTTCCCATGGTAAGTATTTGATCCCAAACATGGGATTGGATATGAAAATATCACGGGATTACCAGACATGTAATCATTGTGGAATAAATGATGTTAATCCCACCTAATACCATTCCATCCCTTCTAATACCATGCACCAAACACGCCCTTAGTGGATGCATGGGAGATGGAAATAAGGGGATTTAAAAGTGAGAATGTAGAGATTAAGGCAAGGAAAAGCAAAGTAAAATGGAGATTAAGAATCAGTAATCAAGTGGTCATGTGTTAATTATACCCAAATATTGTGACCTACCCTCTCATTTTAATAATACCATGAAAGTTGGTCAATTTCAATGCACCCAATGATATAATTTAAGTTTCATTGTGAGTTGCAGAAGGGTTTACATTGACCATTAAAAAATATAAAAGAGATAATTTACATAGGGTAAAGGCATCAATAAAATATCTCTAAGTATATTATATTTCATCAAGAAACAGGGAAATCGAATAAAACAAGTAACACAACCTTACTACTGCAGATTTGGAGCTCTCAATGTCATTGATGATCAACAACTTGATATACCCGTGTTATGATTTTTCACCATCATTACGGTTAGGATATGTGGAGCTTGATCCTAAGAGATGTATTGTTTATCCAACCATCACTTTTCAACTCCATGCTAATCTCGCAGGGGTAGCACTCCCTTGCTTCTAGTCCACGACGTAGCCCTTGGCTTTGAGGGCAATTTTGTAATTTCTTACATAGAGTTGTTTGTAAACCTAATTTATTTAGAGTAATATATATTTTGTTAGAAAATGAGAGCCATCATTGTATTGAGAATTACTTCTTCGTTAATTTTAAGGGATCTCATCTCCTAACTGTAAAGTTTATTGCCGTGACCCCGAAGAGGGGCCAGCCATTGTATTTATAAATACGTCATTTACATAAATACCCTTTGTATACTAAATTATTACAATGATGTTCAAATGAGTCTATCATCCCCCCTCAAGCGAAACGTGAACGTTGAGATTGGATTTGAGAGTCCTGAATCTTGTAGAACTTAGACCTTTGGTGAATATATCAGCAATCTGACTATCAGTAGGAACATATTTGACAAAAAAATCTCCTATTGCCACTTTTTCACGAACAAAATGAAAGTCAATCTCAATATGTTTCGTACGTGCATGAAAGACAGGGTTAACAGTAAGATAGGTGGCACTGACATTGTCACAATAGATGGTTATCGGATTGGCGAGAACTACTTGAAGATCTTGTAAAAGTTGACATATGCAGATGGTGTCAGCAACGGCATAAGCAAGCGAACGATATTCAGATTCGGCACTAGATCTGGAAATAATTGGCTGTTTCTTAACTGACCAAGAGAGTAAGTTCTTGCCTAGAAAAATGCAAAAACCCGTGGTGGATCGCCATGTGTCGGGACATCCTGCCCAATCAACATCTGAATAGGCTAACAGAGAGAAAGTAGATTTCTTGTATATAAGAAGGCCATTATCAAATGTTCCTTTTAAATAGCATAGTATACGTTGGACTGCTTGAAGATGAGGTTCACGAGGAGCATGCATAAACTGAGAGACAACATTAACTGCGAAGGCAATATCTGGCCTGGTGAAGATATTAAAGACTTCCAACAATCCGTTGATAGGCCATAGGATTAGTGAGAAGAGCACCATCATTAGAAGAGAAATGAATATTAGTGGCGATAGGAGTAGCAACCAATTTAGAGGAATCCATACAACTGCGAATTAAAATGTCTTTTAAATATTTCGCTTGAGAGAGAAAAATACCATCAGCTGTGTTGCGAGCTTTAATACCCAGAAAATAATGTAATGGACTTAGGTCCTTCATTGAAAATTCATATTATAGTTTTTGAATGATAGAAGATATAAGAGAAGAAGAATTGCTAGTAAAAATGATATTATCGACGTACAAAAGGAGAACCACCATCTCATTTGTAGACATAAGAATAAACATTGAAGGATTTACCTTGTTGCAAGTGAACCCAATGTTAAACAGATAACTCGTAAACCATTGAAACCAAGCTCGAAGAGCTTGCTTTAAACCATATAAAGCCCGTTGAAGACGGCATACATAATCTAGCCTATCTGGATGGATGAAACCAGGTGGCTGATGCATAAATACTTCTTCATGGAGATGACCATGCAAGAATGCATTTTTAACATCAAGTTGTGATTTTTTCAAGATCGCATGAGAGCAAGAGAGATGACTGATCGAATCATCATAGGCTTGATAATAGGACTGAATGTTTCATTAAAGTCGATTCTTTGATGTTGGCGAAAACCTTGTGCTACGAAGCGAGCTTTATAACGTTTAAGTTGACCATCATCTCATAGCTTTACCTTGAAAACTCATTTACAGCCAATGACATTTTGTGTTTGTGAAGGAGGAACTAAATACCATGTGTGATTATGAAGGAGAGCATTATATTTATCTGTCATGGCTGCTTTTTAATGAGGAAATTTGATAGCTTGAGAAAAGGAAGTTGGTTCATTTGAAGGTATTGATGCATCTTGAGGAGTTGAAATGTTGGCAGAGAGAGAGGGTAAAACACAGGGTTTCCTAGTGCCTGTCATCGAATGTGTCACCATTGTATGAGAATTAAGAGTAGCCTCAAGATGTGTAGGTTTAGACAATGGGCGCGGATCTGATGGTTGGGCTTGTCCTTGGGTTTTAGGTGAATGAATTGTGTCAAGCAGTGGAGTGGTTGAGATAGGATTGTTAGAAGAGGCAATGTTGGAGACAGAATCCAAGAAAATAGGATTAGGTGATTGGAAAGGAAAGGATGTAGTTGGAAGACGTGAAGATTAACTGTCCATATCATGAAGATAAGGATAGTGTAAGATGTTTTCATTGATGGAAGGTTGGTTTGAATTTTGAATATTAGATGGAGAAAAATAAGGGCTTGTAATCTGCAACGATTCTGATGATAGAGAAGATCTTATCATAAAATCTCTGGAAGATACCAAGTGTGAAAGAAGATTTGGTGGAGGAGCCGATTTCTGTGAAGAGGAAATCATGGGAGAGAAATCGGAAAGAGTGGAATTATGAGGAATATTTAAAAGTAAATCTGCCCGATTAGGTAGTGTATCAGCATGTGGACTATGACCGAACGTTAATTTTGGGTTGTGGATAGGAGGAATGGACGACACGGACATAGGGAGTATAGAAGGAGCAAACGAGATTTTAGGATGTTGTTGTTGAGGACCGGATGAAATTTCAGGGCGCTGTACAGAAGGACAGGACGTGAAATCAAGGCCGGTCATGAGATGAGGATGGCCTACAGCAGCAGCGAATGAGGATTGAGGAGAGTGTAGAGGACCAGACGAGATTGTAAGACATAGTGAAGTAGAACCGGACAATAATTGAGGAGATTGTAGAAGACCGAATGAAATTGTAGGAAGCTGTACAGATAGACCGGACGGGATTTCCTGAAGTATTATAGGATCAGCGGATGAAGATGGAGCAGGAAGCGTATGAACTCTATAAGATCAGATATGGACCGATGATTTGATAGTGTTGAGAAAAAAGTATCATTAGATGATAGGTTTGAAAACGGGAAGATTTGTTCATAAAAAACAACGTGCCTGGAAAGAAAAACTTGATTTGTGAATGGATGAAAACATCGAAATCCTTTGTAATTTTCTAAAAAACTAAGAAAGACACATGGAAGGCTCCTGTGTGCAAGTCTATGGCACATAGTGACTGAAAAATTTAGATAACAAAGGCAACCAAAAATACGAATATGAGACAAATCAGGTGGTGAATTATACAATAGTTGAAAAGGGATTTGATTTTGTAAAGTACGAGATGGAAGTCGATTAATAATGTAAATGACGTAATGTAGAGCCTCGACCCAAAATTCAGTTGATAAATGTGCATGAAAAAGGAGGGAACGAATCATAGCCGCAATTATGCGATGTTTTCTTTTGGCGAGACCATTCTGTTGAGGAGTGTGCAAGCAGAAAAACTGATAATGAATACCACACTTCTTAAAGTGACATTTAAAATGACAATTTAAAAATTCACCACCACCATCCGATTGAAACGATTGAATTGTAGTGGAAAATGTATTTTCCACAAATTTTTGAAAAATGCAGAATTTATCAAAAACTTTTGACTTTAAGCGAATTGGAAAAATCCAGGAGAACCGGGTAAAATCATCAACAAATATAACATAGTATCCAAAACCAAAAATAGATTTCACAGGGGATTGCTAGACATCAGAATGAATCAATGAGAAGGGATAAAATGTACGAGAAGTACTTTGATTAAATGGTAATCTTGAGTGCTTGCCAAGTTGACAAGTATTATAGAGAGAAGAAGATAACTTAGAAGAAGAAGCAACAATTAGATTATTTCGTAAGAGAGTAGACAAAACAGCTGATCCTAGATGACCTAATTGACGATGTCATGTGTCCAAATTTATTCTTGAGGCAGAAAGAGCTTTGGATGAAGAACTAACAGACGCAATAGACGGAAAGAATGGATAAAGAGACCCCACGTCACTAGATTGAAGAATGATTTTCTTCGACTTCAGATCCTTAACAATAAAACTAGATTTATAAAAAAATAAACAAACAATTATTCTCCTTGCAAAATTGATGAATAAAGAGCAAATTTTTCTTTAAATCAGGGACAACCAAAACATTGTTTAGATGGAAGGTAGAAGGAGTATGAAGATTAGTGTAACTAATATGAGAAATGAGTAAAAGATCACCATTGCCAACAAATATACAATCATGTCCTGTATAAGGCTGCTAGACAAGAAGATCAGCATCATTAAAGGTCATGTGAGAGGAAGCTCCAATATCGAGATACCAAGAATGATCCACATTGTCAGAAAGTTGCATTGCAACAAATGATTTTTAAATATCATCCATAGTGAAAGAGTGATTGAAGCGTTGACGACATTGTAAAGAAGAATTATTAAACTTATTGCATATTTGACATTTAAGAGATGAATCATGTGGAGAGGTTCCAAGAATGGCATGACTAATATTAGGTGTGGAAGATGTGGAGTAAGTATTTAGAGATGACAAACCAGAGACGAAAGAATCACCTCCACGACCACGGAAGGAGGCTCAGCCATGTCCACAGTGATAGCCATGACCACGAGTGTTGGTAGTGCGACCTCCTTTGAAAGAAAATAGTGTAGTGGAAGAATCAGAATCAATGGACGGATATATCTGTTGAAGTCGTAGCTCTTGATTAAGAAGTAAAGGACGAAGGTCATCAAAGGATGGAAGAGGTGGACGGGTTGTAATAGCAGTAATAAATCATTCATACTCCTGCGGTAATCCCATAAGAACATGGAGAACGAGATCAGTATCTGTGATACCATGGCCTATAGCATAAAAAGCATCACTTGTGGATTTCATCTTTTGAAGGAAAGAGGTCATCAAAAGAGAACCCTTTTTTAATGTTTGAAGTTGTAACTTCAATTGGAGATGATGTGAGGAATCTTGATCGAGGAAAAGCTTCTCAATGGCTAGCCATGCACTCATAGCAGTCGTGTTGGAAGTATTGAGGATAGATTCAATGATCTCTAAAGAAAGAGTAGGATTGATCCTTGATAAAATGGTTGTATCACGTTGAATCCAAGACAGATAGTCAGGATTAGGAGTAGTAGTGGGTGGAGAAGAAGTATGAAAAACCAGGGGTGGACAAGGAAGAGAACCATCAACATGTCCAAGAACATTACAACTCTTGAGAACGGGCATGAAAAGGGATTTTCAAACCAAATAGTTAGAGCACGATAATTTAACAGGAATAAAAATTTTAATATTGACGACCAAAATAGAGGAGGGTGTAGAAGAAGAATGATTTGAGGGTGGAAAGGAGGTGGCAAAAGAGGTGGTAGTGGAATTAATGTTGAAAAATTGATTGTTGAAAAATTTCTAATATTAGAAAATAAATTAATTGGAAAAACCAAGAAATAAGGACAAGCTGAAGCACGTGAAAAACACGCTGTCCTTAAAGCGTAATTCGCCCCTACTCAAATTATTTTGAGTCTGTTGATAGGTTGCAGGCGGATTGCTTCCAGGATACGACGAGCCTTATGTGATTCTGCGTTAAGCAAAAATGAAGGAACCACTATGGAACTCAGTAACACACTCTGGCAGATGAAGGAAAAGAAAGAGAGAAAAGAATGTCAGTCTTCTTCTAGCAACAGCAGACCACTACACTGGTCTAAGTGGCTTGGTTTATTTCAACCAACCGAGAGGCTAAGAGACTAAAATGGGTGCTGGTTCAGTATTCGAGGTTGTGATTGTTGTTGTTGTATTGGAATGAACCAGACCTGTCCGGTTTATATAGGCAAGGGTGGCTGACAGTTTTGATCCAGAGCCATAATAGCACTAGCCGTTTTCTGGCTGTTGTGAGAAACTAGCCGTTTATGGCAGTTTCTGACTGTTGTGCATGTGGGAGTTATGCACCTGCACGCTGACTGTTTAGACTCAATGGCTAGCCGTTTCTGACTGTTGAGCTAGCCACATGCAGCTGTTACTGCATGGTATGGACCATTACTGCATGAGCAGTTACACAGGTCCCTCTAATTAGCCCTGCAGCTCTCTATAAAAAGCAGAGAGGTCTCTCTGTCAGACCTCCCACCCACAGTACATCCTCTGTTCCGAACCCAGCCACCTGACCTATTACTTAGCCTCTGTCGCACCGCGACTCGCACCAGTCTCGCTCCGGTCCGCGAGGTCGCGACCCATTTGCGACACAATGCGCGCGCATGTGCGAAGTGCCAAGTGCGCCACTAGCGCCTCTACAGCCACACTGCCTCACGTGCCCATGCCCTCGCACCTAGCCCGAGCCCGAGACCGAGACCGAGACCGAGCCCGTGCCCGTGCCGGTGCGCGTGCGCGGTGTTCCAATGCTTCGCACTGGAACACGCAAGCCACCATTCTCCCTCTCTTCCATCATAAATAAGTAAGGTGCACAACACCCTACTTATAAAGAGGAAAAAATCATTTCTCCCATCCGATATGGGACAAAAAACCAAACATTTTTTTTTCTTTTAAAAATATTTTTAAAAAAACAACCTTTTTTCAACAATCTCCTACTTGTTTTTTTAAATAATTTTAAAACAGAAAAATGGATGTCTGCCAGAGTATAAAAGATTATATGCATAAAGAAAGATATCTTTCGATTTGAATCCTTCCTTAGTGTAAGTATTTCAAAAACCCATCGAAATTACTGGTAGCTACATCTTTGAACCAGTTATTTTTAGATAACAGGACCGAAAATACCACACACATACTTTCTAAGTGTTATTTGAGTTCCCACAATTCTTGCTTAGCATATTTAATGGCCTTGCGCTTATCCTGTTTCATGAATGATCCCGAGAAAACTCTCATTCTCATAAGAGGCGACACCACTTCTACGTTCATATAGGTGAAGTCCTTCCAGTGTCTCCATTACTTTCAAACACTTGTCCTTAAGACTGGACTGCATTAAGAGTTTCTAAGACTCAACCCTCTGTCTATAACGGCCAACACTATAATCTTGGATGAGGTATATATATAATTTAGTGCTGAAACTTTTCACGTATTAGTGATTTATTTTTACCCATTGAACCCTTATATAGAGATTTTCTAATTTTAGGTTGGGTTTCCATCACCGGTGAAATCTTTTGAAAAGAGTTTCAACCCCATCCCTCTGGATGTCGTCCTTACTACCTCTCTCGTTAGAGGTTTAGTAAAAGGATCAGCTAAGTTATTACTTAACTTTACATAAGATATTGCAATGATTCCATCTTGAATCAGTTGTCTTACATAGTTATGTCTCAGACTTATATGTCTGGATTTCCCATTATACGTGCCGCTGTAGGCTCTAGCTAATGTGGCTTCACTATCGCAATGTAGCGAAACAGCCGGTATCGGCTTCGCATAGAATGAAATTTCTAAAAGAAGATCCCTAAGCCACTTAGCCTCTTTACCTGTTGCAGCAAGGGCTATGAACTCAGACTCCATAGTTGAGTGAGTTATGCAGGTTTGTTTCTTGGATTCCCAAGATACAGCTGCACCTCCTAAGGTAAAAATCCATCCAGTAGTGGATTTGTTGTCACCTGCACTCGATATCTAACTTGCATCGGTATATCCTTCTAGTACAGTTGAAAATTCTGAGTAAAATAACCTTAAGTCTTTTGTTGCTTTTAAATAACCAAGTACTCTTCCTATTGCCTTCCAGTGTTCTATACTGGGATTACTAGTAAACCTACTTAGTTTACTCACAGCATATGCGATGTCTGGTCTAGTGCATTGCATTGCATACATTAGACTTCCTATAACACTCGCATACTCTAATTGTGCAATTGTTCTTCCAGTATTTTCATTTAACTTGATACTTGGATCGAATGGGGTTTTTACTTCTTTAATATTCAGGTGTTTAAACTTGTTTATTATTTTCTCAATATAATGAAATTAGCATAGCGCATAACCTCCACTATGAGTTTTTACTTTAATACTTAAAATGGTATCAACTTGTCCAAGATCCTTTATTTTAAATACGGAAGACAGAAACTTCTTTGTTTCAATTACACCTTCCATCTTGTTACTTATTATTAACAGGTCATCAACGTATAAACAAATAACAATTATATAGTTACTATTTATTTTGGAATATATGCATTTGTCTGCTACATTATTCATGAAACCATGAGAAATTATTTTAGAATCAAACTTTTCATGCCACTATTTAGGTGCTTGTTTTAGTCCATACAATGATTTAATTAATTTACAGACTTTCTTCTTATTTCCTGGCAAAACGAACCTTTCAAGTTGTTCCATGTATACCTCCTCGTCGAGGTCTGCATTCAGGAAAGCAGTCTTTACATCCATCTGATGTATATACAGCTGATGTATGGATGCTAAAGCAAACATAATTCTAATAGATGTTATTCTTGCCACAGGTGAGTATGTGTCAAAATAATCTATTCCTTCTTTTTGTCTGAACCCTTTAGCTACTAGTCTAGCTTTAAAGGTATGAATAGTTCCATCAGTGTGATATTTCTTTCTAAATACCCAATTACACCCTATGGGTTTAGAAGCTGGAGGTAGATCCACCAATTCCTAGGTTTGGTTTGACATAATCGAGTCCATCTCATCATTGATAGCTTCTTTCCAAAAAGCTGAATCTCTAGAAGTTACAGCTTCTCTATAGGTTGTTGGATCATCTTGTATAGTCATAACTATAGGTATCTTTTTAATGACATTCTTTCTATCTCCTTCTACGAGATGAAAAGAGATACGTTGAGAGTCTATCTGTTCAGGATCAAGACTCTTTTATACTCTTACCCTTTGACCCCTACGTGGTGCTATTGGAGCTTTAACTTCATGTTGAGCTTCTACCATAGGTTTCTCTGTTGGAGTTTGGATTTCATTATCCTTTGACTCTAAGGATAGTGAGTTTTCAAAGAATTCAACGTCTCTAGACTCTATGATGGTATTAGACTCTAAGTCTAGGAGTCTATATGCTTTGTTATTTTGTGCATACCCTACAAAGGCGCACTTAATAGCTCTGCATCCTAATTTAGTTCTTTTGGGATCAGGCATTCTACAATATGCGAGGCACCCCCACACTTTAAGTTATTCTAGATTAGGTTTTCTACCTTTCCATACCTCATATGGTGAAGTGTTAAATATCTTAGAAGAAACCCTATTTAGGATGTGGCACGCTGAGAGAAGTGCTTCTCCCCAAAGTCCTAGTCGCAACTTTGCTTGTATTAGCATTGAGTTGACCATTTCTACTAAGGTTCTATTTTTTCGTTCAGCTATACCATTCTGTTGCAGTGTGTACGGCGCAGTGCATTGGTGTATTATGCCATGTTCTTCACAGAAGTTAGAGAATTCATTTGAAAAATACTCTCCTCCTCTGTCGTTACGAATAACTTTTATTTTCTTGTTTAGTTGATTTTCCACTTCTGCTTTATATATCTTGAACATGCTGAGTGCTTCATCTTTGTTCTTTAGAAGATATACATATCTGGAGCAATCATTGATGAAGGTTATAAAGTATCTTCTTCCTCCACGTGTAAGAATGCCATTTAACTCACAGATATCAATGTGTATTAGGTCCAATATTTAAGATGATCTCTCAACACTAGGAAAAGGTTTCTTTGTAAATTTGGACCTTATGCACACTTCACATTTGTCATTTTGACTATCTATGTATGAGATTAAGCCATTCTTAGACATGAATTTTAAGGTACTATAACCAATGTGTGTTAATCTACCATGCCACAATGCTACAGATTCAATCATATACGCAGAAGAGTTACTTTTATTCAAGGAAAACTTTATCATCCCATTACAAGCATATCCCTTACCAACGAAATTCTCGTTCTTCGATAAAATCAGTTTTCCTGACTCAAATACTACCCGTATTTCAGGTTTTCCCAGAAGATCCCCTGAAACTAAGTTTCGTCTCATGTCAAGGACATGCAGTACATTAGTTAGGATCACTTTCTTTCCAGAGGTAAAGACTAGTTCCACGGTTCCTTTACCTACGACCTTCGATCTGACTTCATTACCCATTTGGACCTCTTGACCATCGGTCACGTCTTCATAAGTTTTAAAGGCTGATCTGTCATAGCTTACATGGACTGTGGCAGCTGTATCATACCACTAACAGGGTACTTTGCCTTGGATCATGTTTACCTCAGTGATCATGGCAACTATGTCTTCTTCAACTGCACTTGCCTCATTCTTCGATTTTCGAAAACAGCATACTCGAGCATAATGCTTGGTTTTCCCACAGACATGGCAAGGGCCTTTGAACTTTCCGTTCTTCTTCTGTGATTTTTTGAATTTCCCTTTATTGGGTTTCAGGGAACCGTTCTTCTCGAGATTCTTGTTTTGGGTACTTTCTACTGTTTGCACCTTTGATGAGGAATTCTCATTTTCATTTTTCTTTTCATGGTTTCGGGATTCTTCCTCTATTCGGATATGTTTCTAGATTTGTTCCAATGAATAATCATCGATTTTATGTAGTAGTTTCTTCCTGTATTCTGTCTAACTTTGGGGCAATTTTGCGATAATAGCCCCGACTTGGAAAGCTTCAGGAATATCAATTTTTATGGCACTAATTTTGCCAACAATTAGCTGTAGTTCTTCGATTTGGGCTAACAGCGATTTGTTATCTACCATGGTGTAGTCGAAATAGCTAGCTATTAGTTATTTGTTCGTACCTTCTTCTTCGGTCTTGAATTTGAACTCGAGAGCGGTCCAAATTTCTTTGGCAGATTTAGTTCTGGTGTATTGATCATACAGATGATCAGATAGCGTATTCAGAATGTGTCCTCAACACAGCAGATTATCTTCTTCTCTCTTGATGCGTGCGTTGATCTGCTCAGTCGTGTCTGTATCAGTAGCTGGAGGAAGCGGCTTCAAGTTCGGGTCTAAGATATAGAATATCTTCAACGCCGTAAGCAGGAACTTTATCTTATCCTGCCATCTGGTGAAATTGGTTCCATCAATCCAATCCAGAAGAATCAAATCCTGGTTCATCAGTTTGATTGACGATACCCCATCGGTTTCCATATCAGAAAAATTACGCTTTAAGATTGTTGAAAAATTTCTGATCTTAGAAAATAAATTAATTGGAAAAACCGAGAAATAAGGATAGGCTGAAGCACGTGAAAAACACGTTGTCCTTAAAGCGTAATTCGCCCCTACTCAAATTATTTTGAGTCTGTTGATAGGTTGCAGGCGGATTACTTCCAGGATACGACGAGCCTTATGTGATTCTGCGTTCATCAAAAACGAAGGAACCACTATGGAACTCAGTAATACACTCTGGCAGATGAAGGAAAAGAAAGAAAGAAAAGAATGTCAATCTTCTTCTGGCAGCAGCAGACCACTACACTGGTCTAAGTGGCTTGGTTTATTTCAACCAACCGAGAGGCTAAGTGACTAAAATGGGTGCCGGTTCAGTATTCGAGGTTGTGATTGCTGTTGTTGTGTTGGAATGAACCAGACCTATCCGGTTTATATAGGCAAGGGTGACTAGCAGTTTTGGTCCAGAGCCATAATGGCACTAGCTGTTTTCTGGCTGTTGTGAGAAACTAACCGTTTATGGCAGTTTCTGACTGTTGTGCACGTGGGAGTTATGCACCTGCATGCCGGCTGTTTAGACTCAATGGCTAGCCGTTTCTGACTGTTGGGCTAGCCACATGCAGCTGTTACTGCATGGTATGGATCGTTACTGCATGAGCAGTTACACAAGTCCCTCTAATTAGCCCTGCAGCTCTCTATAAAAAGTAAAGAGGTCTCTCTGTCAGACCTCCCACCCACAGCACCTCCTCTGTTCCGAACCAGCCACCTGACCTATTACCTAGCCTCTGTCGCACCGCGACTCGCACCAATCTCGCTCCGGTCCGTGAGGTCGCGACCCATCTGAAGTGCCAAGTGCGCTACTAGCGCCTCTACAGCCACACTGCCTCACGTGCCCACGCCCTCGCACCTAGCCCGTGCCCGAGCCCGAGCCCGTGCCCGTGGCGTGCGCGGTGTTCCAGTGCGAAGTGCTTCGCACTGGAACACGCAAGCCACCATTCTCCCTCTCTTCTACCATAAATAAGTAAGGTGCACAACACCCTACTTATAAAGAGAAAAAAATCATTTCTCCAATCCGATATGGGACAAAAAACCAAACGTTTTTTTTTTCTTTTAAAAATATTTTAAAAAAAAAACAATATTTTTTCAACAACTAATTGTAGAAAGAGATGAGGCCATGACAAGAAGAATGAGGAAGAAACGTGTAGAGAAGAAATAACCCAGATAATGATACCATGTAAAGTTTAGTGCCATGACCCCCAAGAGCGGCTAGCCATTGTATTTATAAATACATCATATACATAAATAACATTTGTATACTAAATTATTACAATGATGATCATATGAGTCTATCACTGACAACTATATAGCATGTGGTGCAAAAGTTATAACTTTTTCATCATAATTACGAAGTATTGAAACTTAGGCATGAGGCAGATGGATTGATGTTAGATTCGTGATCTATCATAACTAAAACATTTGATTCTTGAGCATTTAGGTTTCTTGGATTCTAGTCATGAGAGTTGGCTGGATTGAGTACATAATAATAAAGGAGGATATTGGACTGATATTGCATTCTGTCACCAAGCTTTTGAAGGTTTTGTAATATCTTCATTTGATTAAATCGAACTGTAATTTGTATATTTATGAGTTATATCATTCTTATGGTTTAATGACTTTTGATGTGTGGTCAGTTTTATTTTATTTTAATTTTTTTTAGAAACAATTCTTTGTTGGGTGATGATACTAGCATTTTATCATTTGCGTGTTGCTGGAGTTATCAACCCTAACATTTGGCATGAATCCCTGTTGTTTCCACTATGGCCCACCTCTCTGCACGGATTACCCTGCTAGATAATCCTCGCCGTTGTAATTGGCACCCAAATGGCAATTAAAAGGAAAGTATTACAATGGTCCATCATCTATGGGTCTAAATGAATTTGGAATGCTGAGAAGGTGAAAATTCTGGTAATTTGGGCTAAGTGTTGTTGAATTCATTGAGAGGATCAACGGTCAGAGTTCATTGTGTTTCTGTTTGGGCCAAGCATTTCATGCATGTGGGGTGAGCCCATCTTCCAGTGATGGGTATGTCCATATTTTTGCCATTATTTTGCAGACTGGAGTGCTAGGATTGTCCAACGGGAGCTTTTCTTCAGCATCAACCATCCATGGTGGGATCTACCAAAGGAACCATCCATGGTGCCCCACCTGGATGGACTACTCGAGGAAACAAAAAGAGAAGTGCAAGACAAGGAGTGAGCAACCTCAGCAAAAGAAATGCGGCCCTAAAAATAGTGCCGTCAATGGCCGGGCCCAGGGTTGTTCTAGGCCCGTTTGAATTGTTGGGCCAGGCCTAGGATTGTTGTAGGCCCTAATTTTGAATTTTTGGACCAGGTCTACTCAAAGTTTCCGGTTTCCTAGCCCAGGCCCAGACCATTGACAGCCCTACATATAAAAACCTAACCTTAAGCAAAGTTAACAATGGGGCCCATGGGTTTTGAAGCATGTACAAGTGGGGGCCATGGCCAGGTAAACCAGACCTCTATTGCAATAGGTCCCAACATGGTCGGGGAATTCCTAAAAAGTCACCCAAAATAGTAAAATTGTAAACATTCAATCGTTGGCCCTTATTAGATTGAATGTGGACCGTTGGACGTATTGAAATATAATCACATAAACCTCTATTAAGTACAACTCCAACCAAATCAACATAACTGGTCTTAAATAGGTTGGCTTTTTATGCAGATTGTTTCTCGCTAAGGCTGATTGAACACTAGCCTGCAACCCTATGGCACAGTGGTAGATTCACAAGAGTTTCAACATGAGGTCATGGGTTCGAGCACCCATTGTGGTGTGAGTGTGCAGCGTGTGTGGGGTGTGTGAGTGCATGGAAAAAAAAAAGGCTTATTGAACACTCTTGCAGTGGGCCGTCAATGGATGTGAATGTAGACTGGTGGCCTGCTGTTCAAAATCAGGTCATTGATGCAAGAGAAGGTATGTTTGATGAAAGTCCATGGCCTAATCTATCAAATATCCCAATTCCAGCTATGGAATGATTCTATAATAAGTACTTCTTTAAAAATATACAATAGGACTTCATCACATTTCCTAATTCCTATTTTTAATTATAGTTTTATCCAGGGCAAAAAAATCTCCTGAATTCAGCCCATTCGTGGTGCCGGCTCTCCATCTACAGAACTCACCAAATGTACTGGGTTGAGTTGGTTGAGTTAGAATTTTCAACCCATCAAAACCAACTCATGGTCTTCCAACCCAGGTTCCCACAATCAAAAGGTAGAATTTTATTGTATCAATCTCACTTATTAAATCTAATTAATGGGAAATACAGACAGGATTTCAAATTCTACTTCCCCATGGAACATATGAACAGGATCCAGGTTCTTCTGTTGGGTACCACAAGTGCCATGGACTAAAAAACAGCCCATCCAGTCGCCAGATGGACAGCACATACATGGCCAAAAAAAAATAAGAAGGAAGAAGCACATGGTTAGAAGAAGAAAAAAGTACTGATGGTCCAAATTCATGGCATGTGATGACCTGACGTGCACAACATGGAGGAAGTTCACCTGATGGATGGCCTGGATCTTGCAGACATGCCACATTGGCATGTGGGAAGAGGATTCACAATCCTATCCTATAAGCTAACTGTAGATAAACATGTTGATGTTCAACAAGACTGCAGTGTGTTTATTATTGTTAAAGCAGCTTGCAATTCTGAAACTTGATCAAACTGCGACTCAAAAGGAAATAAAAGATGTGACTGCTCGCATGCATTCCATCTAAATCCAAATTTTCACCATTCTACCCTCTCAAGTCTCATGGTTAACCACACCCAAGAGATGGATGTGGTCGTCTAAAGTACATCTGTAGATAGGCATTTAAGCGCATTGTATAAAAGTAAATGATAATAAGAAACAAGGGGATTACCAAGCATATTAAAAATGACGGTTTTATGTTTTAATTGCTGAATGAGCTATGCTCTTCAGTCTTGTCTACATGCAAGGGAAATGTCAATAATCACCCAAAAACTGAAAGAACCATCTACATGCGGTGTCAGGCTTTCCTTTCAAATGGATCTCCTTTATTGGAGCTCAGAGAAGGATTGGCTGCAGCCCCTACCCTCCCTCGCGCGAAGATTGAATTTCTTTGCTATCAATGGCCGAACATCTTCGACCCCAACTAAGCTTTCCAAGAATGGAAGTAACAAAAGCAAAGCTTGATATGAACGATCATCAAACCAGCTCTCGATCGGAATACCATTGTCAACTTGAAACCCGAATGCCTAGTGAAAATTGGGAAGTTTGGCCTTACCTCGATAGTTTCTTTTAGCACGATTTGCATGCTTGTCTCCATAAACAGAACGTCGGACCATGATGCCGCCGACTTCCTCATCGTCGGAACTCAAACCGTTTGGAGTAGCCCTGCGATTTGCCGCCGGAAGTGCCCTAACAACCAAATTGTTCTATATAAGAACTAAAGGAGGCCGAACTTCCCATGGGGCTCGGGGCAAAGTAAGCGCATCCGCGATCTAGTCAAGGGTGGCCCTGCAGCCCTTGCATAGTCATCTGACTCTCTCGGTGGAGAGCTTCCATTCTCTCCGCAGGGTAGTTAATCCCATGATCAACGCCAGCGAGGATTTTGTTGTCGTCGTCACTAGAAGTCATCTTCCCGAGGGTTTTTCTCGCTCTGATACTAATTATGCGCAAGCGTAGACGTGGTGAGATCGATCACCGTCTTTCTCACAAGAAAACTCCTTTGAGTCCATGGAGCTTTCGGGAATCCTCAATCAGACTTCTTCTAATCCATGAAGGAAACACTCGAATCCACGAGCAAAACAGAGAAAAACTCAAAGATTTGATTGAAAATAGGTTAAAGAATGAATAACAGCGAAATTAAAAGAGTTTATATATCATAAGCACTCCATAAGAAACTCTAATTGTGAGATTAGAAAGAATCCTAAACGAAAAAGGAAATAAAACAGAAAAAATGGTGTGAATTTTCAGGCGAGCGAGCGATCGATCGATTGGGTGAGCGATCAATCACATGCTTCAATCGCAGACCCCAAAACAGTCCAGAGAGATCCAAAGGTGATTTGCTATTTTTCTGGAATTTGGGCAATCGATCAACCAGGGTTGGGCGATCAATCGCCAGATGCAATTTTAGTCCAGTGAACTCTCTGGACTATTTCCTATGCGGGAGATCGATCGGCCATGGCAGGTGATCGATCGATCAGGGCTTGAAATTGATGGAAGTTGTCGTCTCTTTGGTTCTTTCTTCTGATCCTTTTGTTGGTCCATCCCTTGGTTCTTCTTCATCCTCGGTCAGGGGACCTTCTCCCTAAATCAGTGGAGGTGGCATTGATTCATTAGGTGGCCTATTGATCATTTGCTTGTGTTAAGTGGGGTCCCATCTACTTGTCTGAACCTTTCTCAATGTGCCTTTATCTAACAACATTGCTTATGTTTTCTAGGATTTACAACGAACGTTTCATACCAGTCACAAACAGAGGCATAAGGATTTTGTGGAACTACAGCTGCATAGATACACAAGCAGTGGGTGTAGGACTCTCCCGTTGCATGGTTTACTCCCTTTGATAACTTACCCACAAATTTATGAAATATATGTGTCAATTGGGGACTGAAGATGCATCCATCATAAGCTGAAGCTGCTACCATTGTGGAAGTCATTGGTTGCTGGGTATTGTTTTTTTGGATCCATTTTGAATGAGGTCCAGATTCTCATACTGGTTTCCATTGTTGCTTTGTATTGATGCTTCTTGTTTAAGATGTGCGTCCTAGATAATGTAGGGAAAAAGGTAGTTAACTTGCTTGCAAGAGCTCTCCAAATTGTAGCTGAACCTGTGGTCCATGATAGTCTGAACTCATAATTTTGGCATTAGTATTGAACTCTGCATAGTTATCTTACAGTAGTTTCTTGAAACTTTTAGGGATCGATGGACACCGATCTCCTTGATTGTCTTGGAAATCAGTTGTATTAATGCCTCTCTATCGTTTGATTGTACAAGCTACCAGGAAACTGTCCGATTGATGTTCAATTCATTTGGTTCCTCTTTATGGATATTGCCCTTTTCAAAGTATTGTAGGTCCAATAATATATATTGGAAACATTTTTGTAGGGAAGAGGAAGCGGCCATTATAGGTACCTTTGTGATGACATGTCAAATTACTCTGGATGGCCCCCAAATATTATAAATATTGAAATTCCCTCTCTAAAGGTGTGCCTTTCAATCCTTGCATGCTTGTAGATAATTACTACCTATTTATGCTCATGATCCAATATAATGTTTTCATATTTGCAGGTGTTGCCACTCACCCATCAATTTCAGAGGTAGCAAAATCAACACCATCCAGTATCTTCTTCTTCTATATTTAGTTGCTGGATTAAAGAAGAAAATGGACAAGATTTCAACATTGGAGAAGGAATTTATGGGTAAGCTATCAAATTCTTGCTAGTTGCTACTTCTCTTATCATTATATTTTTGGAGTGGAGTACATCAAGTATATATATCCATGCTCTTTGCTTGGTTATAAAAACAATTTGCCTCTCTCAAGAAATGCATATAACCGTTCAACTAATCAACCTTAGCATGCTGAAGTTCTCTAGCTGTTAAAATTTTGTTAGTTTTTCTTCCCAATAATTAATTGATGGCTGCTTTATTAACTGCGAAAAATAGCATTGACATGATTGAAGTGGGGTTCCTTTTTTTTTTTCTTCATTTGGCAATTTTGTTTTAGTATCTTGGACAGACTGGAACTTTACACAGCACCCGGAGTTCTGAATGTCTGAAACTAGTACACATCTATGGAACAATCCATTTCCAGTTCCTCTGTAACCACATCTTCTTGGCTGATTTGAATCCAAAATCACTTACAGTGCTTAAACATGAAAAGGAGCACATAACACTTGTGATAAGGTGGGTGCATTGGGCTTCATATGCAGCCCCGTCTTTTCTGCCAATATGTGATTTTTTTTGGACATCTAAGTCATGTAAAAGGTGCGCTTAAAGGATTTCGTTTTCAGGAAATAGATTCCCTGATAAAGAGATACTGTTTGTCATGTTTTTTCAGGAAATAAAGCCATCTAAACCTTTTTTATTCACTTGTTGAGGCCCACGTAAATTTTGAAATGGCTTGAATTTCTATCTATCCCATCTTTCTGGTGGAGATCACTTTGATGAATTGATTGGATGACATGCATTGCCACAACCCAATGGACCGTTCCATCCCAAAATTTCAACGATCATGGTGAGGGTTTCCATGGATACAGGTGATGTGCAGCAGCAGCACCCAGTGGCCACTTTCTTCTTGATCCCTCTCTCTCTCTCTCTCTCTCTCTCTCTCTCTCTCCCTCCCTCTCCCCTTAAGGAAAGACATATATGGGCCTGCTATTGTTTGGGCCTAATATATTAGATTTATGCCTTTCTTTTTTGCCCTAATTTGTAGGCCCTCGTTTTTTTAAGGACCTCGGAGACTTATCATTACCGTTCTAGCGCTATCCATGAAGTAGAGGGTTTGAGCCTATACTTACCTTTAAAGAAATGGTTGAACTCCTGGCCACCAAAAGAGCTATGGTTGAAATCTGGGCTACGAGATGATATGTGTGCCTAATGAATATAGTACCAACAACACTATCAGTATCTCAGTTGGGAAATACGAAATTGCCAGTATCATGTGATATATTGTAAAACATCGCATTGTATTGGCGAAATAAGATGCGATGTATTGGATATATCATTGTTATATTTTTTTTCTGCCGAATTAACAATACCATGTTATAAATGAACGAATGCTTAAATGCATGGTTGGATGAACCATTGAATGGCCATTTTGGTAAATAAATGGTTGAATGGTCTCGTAGGTAATTAACTAAATGAATGATTAAATCATGATAACTGGTTGATGGAGGGACATAATAGCCAGATGTACAAATGTATTACACAACTGATAAATTTAACGGTCGGATGTCAAATTTAATGGTTGGATGTCAGACTTAGCAGTTAGATCAATGTAGAAATGTATGTTTTCTTAATTTAATGGAGTTGGATGGATGAATATTTACATGCAAAGTGTCCGCCTACTAGCCCGGCTGGAAGATGCCTTTGCATTTCAACAACAGGTCTCAGGTTCGAATGCTACGGAGACACACCAACTGTAACGATGGGTGCATTGTGTGACTAACTGTGTGGGTGCATTGCGCGGCTAATAGAATGGGTGTGTCGCATGACTAAGAAAAAAAGATGCAAAAATGAATGGTCGAACTTATAAAAAAAATAAAAAATCTAGTCTTAAAATTTACTTGAGTTATTACATTATTATACACTTGTGTATAGATTGTTAGTTCTCTAAATGACTAATGCAAATCGCTTGCAGTCCATAGTTTTAGGTCTGCCGATGAACCTGGATCCTTTCATGCAAAAAATTTCAACAGGGCTGGCCCTCTAGGCACAACCCTAATAGTTAAAAATCAGGGCCACAGCTAACCTTAGACCCGACCCAGTGATAACCCTAAACCCGGAGAGGAATCCAAAAATAAGCAGATTGAGAACTCAAGTGGGCTGCACTAGGGAAAAATGTGTGAATTGAACACCTACAGTTGAAACCTTTGTGGGCCACAAAAGTTTTGGATCTGGTTAATATTTGTATTTTCAGTTTCTACCCCCATAGTCATGACCTGACGAACAGTTTGGATTGCATATAAACATCAGGGTGGCTCCGGGTAGCATTTCAACTATGGGCGTTTTTGTCCCTACTTTCTCCTATCGAGGCACACTAGAGCTTTCAAATTGCTTTTTTTTTTTTTTTTTAATTGCTTGTCCTAATGTCATCTTGTGAAACTAATATGTGGGAGTGGATATCTCATGGACACACAGTGCATGGCCTAAAGAACTTCGCCTTTTGCAAGAACTTCGGGCGTTGAAGTGAATAAAAAACTCAACTAGGCCACACGAGAGGAAGAAATGGGAAGAAAAAAAATGCCTACCGTTGCAACATTTGTATGGCCACAAATGTTTTGCATGAGGCTGAGTTCTTTATATTTCAGTTATCCCAGCTGAAATAACTTTATAAACGGTTTAGATGGCATATAAACATCAAGGTGGAGCTGAGAAGGAACTGTATGCATTTCTTTCTCAAGTTTTTCTATCATGTGTCCACATTTTGTTTTGGATTTCTCTTAAGTCCTGTTTGTTTTTTCTTATTACCATGAAATGAGAATAGAGAAAGTAATAATGATGGAAATCCATTGTTTGAAATTCGAAGATATTACAAGTAAATATGCCTTGGAAGCAGGGCACCAAATCCCATGAAATCCAAGTCCTCTTGCAGTGAAATGAAGAGGGAAAAGACTGTTCGCCGGCGCCTCTCTCAAACATCTTTCACTGTATTGGTAGTCTCAATGACTACATGATTCGGTACTCTTTCAATTGTTCTATATATACCAACGCACAATGGAGAGAATAGCCTCCCACAACCAGGCCCAACGATTTCTGCCTTCTGTGAGATCTTCATCAGGTGAGATTTTGTATCATCGATCTAGAATTTGATTTATCTCAAGCACCGGTATTTATTTCTTCTTGATCTCACTGATGATTCCTCCTATTGATTTTGTAAGGCTTGATTGATTTCACTGATAGAGGTGGAGAACAACGTCAAACGGGTGTTAGATTGATACAGAGCAAGTGCGTCTTCTCCATTCTAACCGTTGGTCCTGCCCTCTTAAAAAAAATCAAAGTGTTCTCATAACTATTGGTTTACATGTCGACGTTGTGTGATGAAAACCCTCTCTAAAATTGCTCTCCTCTCCTCGAGCAGGTTGCTAGTGAAGATCGCTACCGGCTCGTCAAATTCTTAACTGCCTTTCATCGTTGTACATTATCGACAGGAGACCGGAGCCGATTAGGTAAGTTCGGCCTATTTTCTTTCATTTGGATTGTCGACGTCCTCCTATCCGTTGGATGGCATGCAACAACTGTTTGTGTCCCAAAACTGGCATGCAGCTGACATCTTACCATTACCATATTGCATCTTCCCCATGCCTCTCTACAAAGTTAATATGACTGAAGGTTTGGGCATCAACAGCGGACGCGAAATGGGTAAAGAAAGGTGTTTGTGTGGAAAGGTGTCTGTGTTTTATCCATGCCGGGGGGGGGGGGGGGGGGGGGGGGGGGTGTCGAAGCTATGTGGGCCCAACCATGATGTTTGTGTTTTATCCATGCTATCCATCCATTTTTCTAACTCATTGTAAGGGACTCATTGTAGGGCATTGGCCCAAAAAAGAGGCAATTCCAAATCTCAAGTTGACCATACCAGAGGAAACAATGGGAATTGAACGTCCACCATTGAAAACGTCCTGGAGGCCACAGAAGTTTTCCATCAGGGTGATATTTGTGTTTTCACTACATCCAAGATTGTTTGGCCTTTTCAATAGGTTGGATGGAAAATAAACATCACGGTGGGCCCAAGGAACTCTCAGACAGGTGGACGTTTTTCAACACTATTTTTCTTTAGTGTGGTCCACCTGAGATTTGGCTCTGCCTCATTTTTTAGTCCAAGTCCTAAAATGGTAAGGAGAAATTGATGGACAGCGTGGATAGAACACATACATCATGGTGGGGCCCACACAGCTATGAGATCCAGATCGTAGATGGTGTTGGGGTGAATAGCCAATCCGTTATGAGATCTACAGTCTGGATTACCTAACCATGAACCCATTTATTCGTGAAAAAAGGGGCGTGGATTACATGAGTCGGGGGTAACAGCTTAGTGTGTGAGTCGCAGACCATGGGGCCCACCTAGATGTATTTGTTGTTCATCCATGCCGTCCATCCGTTTGTCCAAATCATTTTAGGTCATGATTCCATCAAACGAAGCTGATGGAAAAGTAACGTGGACCACACCATAGGAACAGTAGTGATTTAACGCCCACCATTAAAAACTTCCTAGGGCCCACTGTAATGTTTATTCTCCATCCAACCTGTCGATTAGGCCACATAGACCTGGATGAAGGGAAAAGTCAAATAACAGATTGATCCAAAACTTTTGTGGCCCACAAAATGTTTTTAATGGTCAATCCTACTGTTTCCTATAGTGTGGATCAATCACCTTAGATTTTGATGTGCTTCTTTTTTTAAAAAAAATTCCTAAAATGAGTTGAAAAACCGGATGAACGGCTTGGATATACAGCAATATATGAAGGTGAGCCCCACAGTCAGGGACTCACCCACCAAGTTGTTACATCGGAATCACCTAATCAAAGATTTTGTGATTGATCCCGTGCATTCGAACGTATGACAATTTTCATATTTTCGACTATGGAAGACCAACCTAAGACGATGTTTATGTGAAATGCAAACCGTTAATCTATTTCTTCTCCTCATCATAACCATAGAATCCCAGAGTGAGATGCAAAATAAACATTCAGGTATCCCATGTGAAGTTTATAATGGTAAGGATTCAATGAAGATTGTTCCTGCTGTATGATCTCCTAAGTTTTGTATCTGCTTCATTTTAGCGAACACGCCCATAAAGAACATATGTCACAATAAGCCCCACAGTTTTAGGGAGCCACCAAAACCGCTCCAACCATTCTACTATCATCATCCGATGATCAGGAATTATTTTTTGCAGTGGATTTTGAGTGCGTATTGTTTCATGACTTGATCATCTGACTACTTGCGTTGATGCTTGTTTTTCTAATCATTCAAATCTGCTTAGAAGTGGGGCAGGTTCTAAAAATGGTTCATTGGACGTGGTTGAATTGAGTTGTTTGCAACACTATTATTCAAATGCTTTTAATATGAAGAAAAAGAATAAAATTACATCTACCAAATTTTATTTTAGAATTTTTTAGCTTATGTTGATAATTAGTTCCCTATGAAGTTTGTAATGGTATGTCAGTACCCATCTCTGATGGTAATGAACATGAGACTGTAGGTGACATAAGTTTCTTTCATTGTTTAATACAGCAACTTCTTCCATGTAAGGTTACCGTGGTCTGTTTTTATATTCAGTTATACAACCTGACTAAGATTACTTTCACCTCTGTTACATAAAAACAATGTAAGATGGATTATCATGGATGGACTGAAGAAGAGATGGTTGCATTTGCAGTCATTGTATCTGCCATGACTGCAGTACTTGGTGCAGCAGATTATTATTGTAACTATTTATTTCGGGTTCCTTCTAAAAGTGGGAATATGGAACGAGGCAACATCATAAATGGACTTATTAAATCTCGAGACAACGACTGTAAGGAACAATTACGAATGATCAAAGAAACGTTCTTTCAATCATGCGCAATTTTGAGGGATCGGAATGCCCTACCTAATGGAAAACATATTAGTATGGAGGAGCAACTGATCATGTTCCTTCATACGCTTAGTCATAACGTACGCAATCGTGTCATAGGTCATTGCTTCATATGTTCGGGGGAAACTGTTAGCAGATATTTTTTTAGGACCTTGAATGCAATTATATTATTATATCCAAAGTACGTGAAACAACCAGGCCTAGATACGCCAAAGGAAATATTAACAAACCCCTATTAGAGCTTTTACTTTCAAGTTTGAAATGTTATAAATTAATTTGAAAGATTTTGAGGTTTTTTATTGCATAAAGTCAATGTTAATTTTAACAAATATTTATAATAGGATTGTATCGGTGCGATCGATGGAATACACATACCGGCTTATGTTTCGACAACAGAAAGTAGGACCTACCGTAATCGAAAAGGAATAATATCTTAAAATGTAATAGCTGCATGTAGTTTCGATATGAAGTTTGTATACGTGCTTGCCAGATGGGAGGGTTCTGCATCCGATGCACGAGTACTACAAAGCGCCCTTACCCATCAGTACGACCACTTAATATACCTACAAGTAATATGCGTATACTCTATTGTCATTTTACATGACTTTTAAAAAGTTTGTTGTTAGCAATTACTAATTTCCTTGACAACTCCATGTAGGCAAATACTACGTTGTAAATACGGGCTATGCCCATTCGCCTGGTTTCATGGCTCCCTATCGTGGAGTACGCTACCACCTCAATGAATTCCATACAGGACGGACCCCTCAAAACATGAAAGAATTATTCAACTATCGTCATGCTCAACTAAGAAATGTTATAGAGAGAAGCTTTGGTGTTCTAAAAGCTCGATTTCCAATCCTGAAAACCGCCCCTCAATACAGCATGTTCACGCAGGTGAAAAGTATGATTACTTCTTGTGTGCTTCAAAATTTCATCCGTAAATTTGAGGCGGAACAAATTGTAGAAGATGTTTAGGGGTCACAAGATGTATCGACTGTGATGAATCCATCACCTGTTGACCAATTAACTCCTAATAATATGCGCATGGGAGTCAACGTTACACAACGTGGAAGAGACGATTGGGCGGCTCTTCGAGACGATATTGTAAGTAGGATGTGGAATGACTCCCACCCCGTGAGTCGTAGGATATAACGTTGAAGTATTTTATTTGTATTGGCCCACATATGAAAGTCATTATCTGTTTATCGTATTTTATGTTTTGAAACTATGCAAATGCCAGCTAACTGTTAACACACATGTAAGTAGCAAAGAATTTGAATCTTCCTGAACATTTTTGTTTCACCATGACTTGGGTGGCATTTGATACATTCAATTTTTAGCATTGATTTGGCTATCCATGTTCCTATCTTCTCAATTAAATCATCACTCAACATAGTTACTTATTTTTTCCTTCATGTAGATAACGACAGATTTTGATGAGAAAATGTCACCAAACAACAAAGACACACAATCGACCCCTAAAAAGATAAAGGAAATGCACCTATGGAAATAGAGTCTAAAAGTGAAACGCTTAGAAGGTCGCCTATAAAGCGAAATCTAATATCACTAGAGGAGGGTAGCTTCTCAGGTGGTTCAGTGCGCTGGACAGAGGATATGGATAACGTCATGACATATACACTATTGGATATCCAAGCATTCGGTAGGAAAACATCCACTGGATTCAAGAAAGATTCGTACAAGGTCATTCATAAAGCGTGTGTTAGGCATCCAATTGATTCCCAACAATGTCGAAAATCGTCTTCGTACAATAAAGAAATCATACTTCGAGGTTCGTGATACACTGAATGCTTCTAGTTTTGGATGGGATGAGGAGCTGAAGACAGTGATTGCACCGGATGATGTTTAGGAGGATTACATTCGGGTGAGACTTATTTTTTTGAAGTAGACTATCATATGCTTAAAATTGAAAGTATTTAAAACTACAATACTGAGACATTTCATTCTCTTTCTTTGTAATTAGGGGCATTCCTACGCACAACACGTTTGAGGCAAACCGATACGAAGATACGATGATTTAAGTTCTTTGTTTGAGAACGACCAGGCAACTAGTAGAGGATCTTCCACTGAAAATATCCCTACTGAAGCATATTCTGGAAAGTCTAGAGATAAGGATGAATTGTTGAGCCCATCTATGGATTTGAATGATGATACACAGATCCTTTCATCTGATGATGTTGCTGATAGTGAGCCTTATGTACGTTGGTCCTACCACAGTACGAATGGCTTGCTTACTACCCATCGCAGCTCCACTGTGAACGGAAACAATTCTGGTAGTACGAACAGCACTGTGAATTCGAGAAAATGGTGCGACTTAGACGACCCTGTGACGTAATTGGAGCAGGCATGAGTGAGGTTGCAAATGATGTTAAAACCTTGGCTATCAGTTTCACACAAGGGAAGGAAATGTCATGCATGTCCTTGATTATAGCTGCTTTGGAGGATATTGAAGGTCTGACGGGACACGAGGTCCTTTGTGCTACTATATTACTGTCGAAGGATGAGGCGAATGGGGCTGCATTGCTGAACCTATCCCCAAGTAGAAGGCTTGATTTTGTTTTGATGCTTCTCCGGGTAGCGGAGAATGGTTTCTGATGGAATGTTGGTGTTATGATTCTGGTTCGGTAAAATTCGTAATGGGCTTAGTGCTGCCATGAACCAGGTGGTGTTTTTTTAGATGACGAAAATGAAATATGTGGATGCAGCAAGCGATGTTGGATACCATCGAACAGGAGTAGACATGACCTACAAAAAAACTTAAACAATTCCCTTAGTTGGGTACTTTTGTTGATCTTATTTTTTTGACATTTATTTTCTTTGCTTTGGCTGCTACTGTTCAGTCTGACTTACTTTTTAGACTATAATACTTTAATGTTGACATCTATTATATTTGATCTTAGTGCTCCTAACTTATGATACTGTAGTAGATAATATGATATGTTGGTGTTAAGAACATCAATGATAAGTAATTGATAAAGAATATTTTTTTGGTCAAATGTAGTTAAGGTTCTCTGATGAACTTGTTATTAATCTGCCCATTAGAATGTTCATTATATTGTAAGATTAGGTATTAAGATGAGAGTTTTATATTTCGACCACAAAATCAAGTACGTAGGATTAATGCCTACTTCAATTGGTTCTACTTAATATGATGCATGAATGTAGTAATAATTGCAACACATTTCTATGCAGATGGGAAAAAAAGTATACATTGTGTTCAATGACAGAAATCCAGGTATATATCATACTTGGGAGGAGTGTCAGGCTCAGGTTGTTGGCTTTGGGCATGCAAATTTTCGTGGTTTCACATCTGCTCGTGAAGCAATAACCGCTTGGGAAGCCTTCTCTAGGGAGGATGTAGTGCCGAATGTCCCTATCGTTGAACTCCCTGACTATGATAGACGTGGGGGAAATGGTGAAGGTGGTATTGTAAGTGACCAAACAGCAAATGATCGGACAGGTCCGACTTTTGGCAGACGCACTTGTGGCCCGACGTCCTCTACCTTCAGAACAAGGGGGTCCAATGAAGTGTCGAATGGTATGCCAAGCATGGGATGTCTCTTCTTTTGTGTGCTACTCGTCATCTTCATCATCCATCTGCTCTCACCTCGTTAGTGCGTGCATTTGATGTTAGTGGTGTTTGGATCCTGGACGTTGGCCTTTGTTCATATGATTTCTGAGGCAAAGAAAGAACACTTTCTTTTTTGGACTTCATAATACGTACTTTATATGTTTATGTTTTGTTAAAACATTAGGACAATTTTTGACAGGGTGGTCCTGGAGTAGCGAATGCAGTATACCATTATTCATTGTATGCTAGTAATGGTTGCTGTGTTATATTAGATATTTATGCCTGCCTCCTTTTCGATTATATGATTGTCACCAAGAATTCGTGTGTTGTAGTCCACTAGAGACCATTATTTACATCAGTCGTAAGAATGTGCTGTAATTAACTGATGAAATTGGGTGGACGGCTTTTATGAAAGAAAGTAATAACGGTGGGTCCCATAAACCAACTGACCTAGATACTGTCCGCCTCTATGTAACTCCTGATGGGGTTACAACCCAATTTGTGCCAACCCATTTCAATATTCCCAATGGCGGGCTGACCATTTTCTCATGTCAGGGGAGGAGTACCATATGCATAGGTGTATTCATCACTTGCCATTTACCTATGCTGCCAAATAGATTCTTACGAAAGTAAGTTGTTTTACTTAGTTCAGTGGAAACATTTTAATGTAAAAGTCAATGATTGCTATTTACATCCAATTACGTAGGTAATATAGAAATCGAACAGGCCCTTATTATTATTTTTTTTTTGTCACCTGTTTTGCAAAACTGATAAATATGGTAAATTTCTCACAACATCATGGTGGGCTCCACTGAGCTTCCCTAGAAACCTCCACGTCAGATCTCACTGCAGGGCCATCGTGATTTATGTGACCATAAGAAACAGTGGTCATTGGACGTTCACCATTAAAAATGTCCTAGGGTCCATTGTAATTTTTATTGACCATCCAAGCTGTTGAGAAGGTCACATAGACCTTAGGTGAAAGGAAGAAACAAAATATCAGCTTCATCTAAAACTCTTGTAGCCCATAAAAGGTTTTTAATGGCAATTAACCATTGTTTCTTATGGTGTGGTTCACTTGAAATTTTTATCGGCTTTGTTTGGCTTAAAATAAGCTGCAAAACAGATGGATAGAGTGGATATACAAATATCATGTGGACCACACCATAGAAAATAGTGGTTAATTTCCATTGAAAACCTTTTGTGGGTAAAAAAATGTTTTAGATCTAACCCGGCCCGATTTAGCATATAGAGTAGGGTAGGGTTGGGGTTGACTCTTTTGCAAGTAGGCTAGGGTTATGGGTTAGGTCAGCCCAACCCGGTCACAACTCGGACCGAAACCCGAACCTTAAAAATATGTTTAGGTTCGGTCTATGGTTGGGCCCAACCCGACCCTACCCCGACCCATGTGCAGGCCTACACCCCAATCCATGCCCATGTAAAACCGGCAGGGATCTTTAGTATAGTAGCCCCTGGTCTTCTCAATTCAAGAAAAAGTTCAATTTCTCGTGAGGCTATATATATAAACTTATAAAATAAAATTCAAAATTCAAAAGACTCAAAACCCTACACTACCCCACTATGTCCGCTCATTTCCCTCTCACTCTCAAAACCTTACTCGACTCCAGCCCGGCTGCCCTTGCCCTTGCCCCTCTCTCTCTCTCTCTCTCTCTCTCTCTCTCTCTCCGGCTCACACGACCATACCGCACCTGGCACTACAGCGAAACTCGAGTCCCGACTCTCGACCTAGCAGTGAACGTGGACAGAACGCCCCATGCCCTCAGTGCTAACAAGGTAGGCTTATTTTTTAAATTTTTTTTCTATGCCAAATTGCCAATGGGGTTTAGTTGAGGTTTTATTTATTTATTTATTTTTTGTTTTAGGGTTTTTTGGGTCGGATTGGTGAGGCCGTTCAGTCAGCGACTCAGCTGGTTGGGTTGGGTTGGGGTTAGTGGTTGGGTTGAGTCAGGTCGGTGGGTCGGGTAGTTTGTAGTTATACCAAAGAAAGAAAAGAAAAAAAAAGAGACAAAGCTCAACTTGGCTTGGCGTGGGTCGATGAGCTCGATCGACTTGGCTTGAACAAAGCTCGATTGGCTCGACCAGCAAGCTAAGCTCGAGCGGCTGTTTTGAGCTCGATGCTCAAGCTAAGCCAAACTTAAGCTTAGTAGGCCACGGATCAAGCCAAGTTCAAGCTTTGTAAAGCTCGGCTTGAGCTCACCTCGTGTGCAACTCTACTTGTGAGGACTAAAAAAGATTAACCTCACAACAAATGGACTTTTTGCTAACTATTACACTAAAAATCCCAACACGCGAGTTATGTCCGGGGCTGTCAGGACCCCAACGTGATCTGTGTGCTCGATCTATGATGTCTATCCATTTTTACAGATAATTTTAAGGAACAATACCAAAAAAATAGGCCTATCAAAGGCTCAAGTAGATCACACCACATGAAACAGTAGAGTCTAAGTGTCTACCTTTGAAAGTTTCTTTGAGGCCATAAAAGTTTTGGAGCAAGCTGATATTCATGTTTTACCCTCAGGCTTCATCCATGCCTATATGAGCGTTTGAACAGGTTTGATGGCAAATAAACAACACTGTGAGGCTTACGAAGGTTTCAACGGCGGACACCATTGTATCCGGTTCTTCCTTTGGTGTGGTTCAGTTGGGCTTAGATACGCCTATTTTTTGGGCCCATGCTGTAGAACTATCTGTTAAAATGAATGGACGGCGTGGATAAAACACATGCATCATGATGGCCCCATAGAGGCCCTGACAGGACCGTCCGTCTCTAGCGGGTAGTACCCAGTCCGCGCCCTGCAAAACCTCTGAAAAGAGTTCGTTTCTCCGTGAACCCTAGCAGAAGAGTAGAAAAGCCATTGCCGCCAACGATTTAAAAAAGAAAAATATAAAATCAGGGTTTTTCTGCAATCGATCGAAGACGATGACATCCATTGCATCAGAGTCGCCAACAGCCGCATCAGAGTCAGCAACAGCTGCATCAGAAGCCACAGCAGCTGTAAAAGAAGAAGAAGAAGCAGAAGAGGAAGAGGAAGAGGAAGAGGAGGTGTGGTCTTCCTCAGATTCTGAAATTGGGGACGCTCTAGACTGGTTGGATTCCAGATGCGGATACGACGGAGGTGCCGACACTTCCGCCGCATTCTCTCTTGCGTCGAGGCGTCCCAATGCACATGGCGGCCTTCTCTCCCGTCCGCTCCAACCAATCTCCAATCGCACTCAGAAATTCTCTAACCACATCCGCGCCGCCCCATTAGAGGTAGGTCTCTCTCTCTCTCTCACTGAAAGTTTCTTTAGTAATCTGAGGGGCCGCCTGATATTGCTCTCTCTCTCTCTCTCTCACTGAAAGTTTCTTTAGTAATCTGAGGGGCTGCCTGATATTGTAGCCCGCACAACATATGAAATTCAACTGCAGGTCTAAGAGAGATTGTAGTATTCATGATCTTGAACTTCACACGAGGCCTACCTCAAAAGATCGAAATTGTTCATCTGGTAGACCAACCATGCATGGCCCCACGCCGGATGTATTACCCTGGGTCTAGTGAGATTGTAGTCCTGAGCTGCAGGAGATGTTCATTTGGTGGTCCCCACCTTGAAATTATTCACTTGCGCCCCGGATTGAACCAGTGGGATCTTTGACTGCTGACTGTCCATGGTGGGGCCAGCCATACGAACTATCTCGATAACCGATGCTGGGCCTAGGTATGCTGGAGGCCCCATGGACTGCAACTAGGACAATCCTGCCAATTACCTGCATATTCTCGGTTTCCGAAGTTACAAATAGGCATTACTATTCTCTTAACTTGGATTCTTTGTATTGGTGCATTTGATTGTTTACATTCTCTGGTGTCATTAGATTGTTACTTGGAAGTGTTGGTTTTATTGTCACACAGTGAGTATTTTCTTGATATTTATGATTGCATCCATTTTTCATTGGTTGTTTTGAAGCTAATTTGAGGTATTTCTGGATACCATTACCAAAAAAAAATAATGTTTAGGCCCTGTTTGGTAGATGTCTAAAAATGAGTTTATTGATCTCTAATACATAATTACTGTTAACATGAACTCATTATGTATTAGAGCTCAAGGTCTGTAATACACGATTGCTGTTAACTAAAATGAGATGAACTCGTTTTTAGGCTTCTACCAAACAGGGCCTTAAGAATTTGGCCAAATAGATAATGTCAACTTTATGGACAGATTAGTTTCTACTTTTCTTGTGTGACTAGATGCCTTGTTTATTGGAATATGTTATTTAAAAAAAAGGGAGAGAGAAGTGCGTTTATTCTTGGAATATGTCATTTCGATTAAGAGAAAAGATAAGGGTTGAAGTGCCAAAAGGAGGATAAGGAAAAGACCTATATGGAGTTGTTTTGGGTTGGTGAGATGGGATGTGAAGCCTTGTTCACTTAGCGAGAATAGGGCCTTAGGAATGACTGGCTTAACAGGATTCATAAAGCCAACCTCAAATAGTTGGGACAAGGCTAATGAGGATGGTGGTGGTGGTTTAGTTAGGGAAAATGTTTTTTTTTTTCTTTTTTCTTTTTAATAACTTAGAGATGGGGATAAAAACAAGATCTTGATTTTTACGATTTTCAAGGATAAGGACTCTAAATTATCTGAACTTCAATGATCTTGGAGTCCATGATGCTCTTAATACACTGTGGTGATGAATGGGCAGTCAAATCATTGATCTGAACCATCATTAGGTTCAACCTGCTTTTCCTGCATCACTGTGGATCAGAGGAACTTTTCCTTCAATCAAACCATACAAAAATGAATGGCATCCCTAACAAAAAGAAAAAAAAAGGACAGTTTGGATCACAGAAAGTCCAACAATCACGATGAATAATCCATTTGACCGAGTCCACTTTTTGGATAAGTGTTTTAAATGGCTTCGCTATGTAGTGTGTAGCTTACGCTTGATAGCGTAACTTAGCCTTAGCACTACGTAGCTCATGAAAATAGTTTAAGTCATATGTAGCCTATGCTACATGCTAATTTCACATATACTACACGCTACATAGCTTACACTACAAGTTATTTTTCACTGAAACATTAAAATCAATTAATGTTTCAATCGTTTGTTCTATGTTTCATTTTTTTTTTTTATAAGAATTAGTTAATATCTTCAACGATTTTCGTTTTAAAAAAAATTTCAATGATTTTAGTAAAATAATGTAAGTAATAGTATTAAATCAGTTAGGTTGCTCTTTCTTTATGTTTATACTTAATCTTTGTCTATTTTTGTCTTGTTTTAAGTTGTGTTTGATTGCACCATGTGTCATTAAATTTCATATTAATCAGACTAATTTGGTGCAAAATATCATGGAAGTTCATGATATTTCGCTCATCCAAGCACAATCTTAACTAAATAAATCTAGAAATAACATGCAGCTTGCTGCATGCTATGTAGCTTAAACTTCACGCTTCAAAAGGGTGAATCCAACGCTGCTATTTACTATTTAAAACACTACTTTGGATAGCGTGTCCCCAAGGAACCCTCTTGATCATATGACCATAACGTCCCACCTGTGACTTGGCAAATGTACAGTTATAAAAAGAGGCTAGGATAATGTTTGGAAGGTTAGCATCCTGTATATGAGTTTTTGTGGGTCAAGCCTAATGGACAGTCTAGTCCAGATCAATGATTAGGTCATCACATGCTTAAAGGCACCAAGGTGCGGTAAGGGTATTATTCTTCCTACTAGACTTTTTGCTTAATATAATTTTTATGTGCCTTTTGCAATAAAACCATTCATTGTTGAGAAAGAGTTTGTTCAATATAATTTCTATGCATCCATTGCCAAAACAAAATGTTAATCGATGAGAAGAGTTTGTTCAATATAATTTTTTGTGCATCCATGGCAATACAATTGTTAATCATTGAGAAGAGTTTGTTCATATTGGGATAAAATTACATAGTGGGTCTGCATTTATCTATTGCTTGAGATAGTTTTCTTGGTTTATCAGCAGGCAAGTTGAATTTGGATGAGTTTAGGAGTCCCTTGATTTGCATCACTTTGTTCTTTATTAGAGCTGGGCACAAACCAAGCCAGCTCGAAAGCTCGGCTCAGATTGGTTTGAAAAAACTCGGTTTGGATTGGTTTGAATAGAAGTTCAAACCAAACCAAGCCCCGGAGTCAAGCTCGTTTGAAAAAACAAACCAAGCTTAAACTAGGGTAGTATCGGCTCGGCTCGATTCGAAGCTCAATTTGATTCAGCTCGGTTTGATTCGGCTTGATTCGGGTCCTAGATTGTAAGCACACTGTTTCCTATGGTGTGATCCACTTGAGCTTTGGATATGAATCCATTTTGGGATCATGTCCCAAAATGATATGTAAAACAGATGGGCAGCGTGGATAATGCATGTACATGATGACATGGATAATACGTAATACATATACATGAATGCACATTGTTTCCGTGCACTTGTAAAATTACACTCGTGTACTTTTGTTTGCAAAATGCTCTTACATGTCTATTTTGAAGATGCACTCCTTTGGAGGATGTTAAACATCATATAATAAGATACGTTTATACTTTTTTTTTTTTCTAACTTTTTAAATTCTTTTCTATTTAAATAAACAAGCAAAAAAAAGAGCCACCACTTATTTGAACTCGGCCCGACCCGGCCCGGCCTGGCTCGGTTCGAAATTTTCGACCAAACCGATCCCAGCTCAAACTAGATTTTTCTGGAGCAAACCAAACTCGGGTTGCATGGGTCGGCCCGAAATCCAGACCAAGCCGATCCACAAACTGTGGTGGCACAAAAACAAGCCAAACCAAACTAGGGATAACTCAGCTCGGCCCGGATCATTGCCCACCTCTATTCCTTATGATTACAGATGCAGTAAATAATCAATTGTTAACTTGCAGAATTGTCATTGTTTGGTTCCTCAAAAGCCTCAATGTGATATAAGGGGCAAATATCAGGCGAGTGCTTAGTCTGTCTTTCATGAGATAGTGGGCTATCATTAGTATATTCATACTTTATAATGTGTGTAAGGAGTACATGCTTTTTGAATCATTGCAAGTTCACCCCTTTTCTTCTGTTTATATGGGCATCTCTGGCAAATAAGTTGCTTGCAAATTGGCAGTCTGTTAAGAAAAAATTACACTATCCGTCCACTTTCTAGGTAAAAGGCCAAAGATTGGATGGTTTTGATCCTCCAGTCAGGTCTGTGGGCAATCTCCATCCATGGCAATACACATGATGAGGTCAATGTGTTTGGATAGCATGGTCCAACTTCTTTCCTTTACTTTTTTTTTGGGTGAATGATAACATAACATCGTCCAATTTACATGCAAGGTTTCTAAAACAGTTCTTTGACCGTAAAATTTTTAGAGGGAGTTGCCCTTGTGTAATGGTGATGTAAGTAATGTAACAAAAGAATGGGAAATAGGTTATTTGGGGCCTTGGAGATTAGAAATGTTAAGCTTGATGCTTGAATTCTTTGCTAATGTGAGTTTATTTAAATTATTATTTTTAAATTTTTTGTACTTTTCATTGGAATAATAACAAGTTTTAAGTAGTGGCCTCCTTTTACAAAAAAAAAAAAAAAAAAGGCCATTAAATTCTGCTCCATCTGACTATTTTGTTTAAAAATGTTCCACGTAAATAGCAACCATTATGTCCTATACAATTGCTATTATTTTGAAAATAATGCTGTACTCATGCAGTTTTTTTTTATTTTTTTTATGTAAACGAATGGACATATGATGACCGTTGCCATTTTAATGGCTGATGTAATGGGCACTATCCCCTTTTGCATAAACCATGCTTCTATGGACTGTTTGCTTGAGGACTGTATATATCCTCAGGCCTGGTATCATTTAATACGGTGTTAAATTAGATTCTGTTTGGATGAGAGTCTAGAAGTTAGTTTGTGAAAACTCTACCACATAGAATTGCAGTTTCTGAAAGCTCATTTTATGTGAAAATGCTGTGTGGATGATGGTGTTTGTTCTCCTTTTTTTTTTTTTTTTTTTTTTTTTTTTCCTTCTTTTTTCTTTTGATGTTGTTTGGATGTCAACGTCTGAAAAATCATTTTGTGAAAATTCAATGCAATATAATGTGGTTACCAACATCTTTAAAATTTGAGCCATACAGTTTTGCAGTATTCCTAATATGTTCTAATTAGGATTTAACATTGATTGAAGGATAAGATCTTCCAGTCTAGAAGATATTTGGATCATGCAGAACCATTTCTCTATGTCGCAATTGGAGAATTAAGAAGGGTGCATTGTAATATTCCAAATTTAAGTAAAAGTCTGCTAGCCCTGCCACAAGCACCTCATAAACAACACATGTGCCAATCAGGCACATGCAGGACATATTGTAGATACATAATGTGGGCTCCAACATGCAGATGAAACAAAGTTCAGGCTGGTATATTATGTTGAAGATGAACCATCTACAAGTTACAAAAAAATCCATTATTTTCACACAAATGTGGCATGGATGATGATCTGACTAGACTTCATAAAATCCACCTCATGCACCTATTAGATGCCCTGCACATGTGCTGCAATAGAACATGTTAAATGCAAGCATGGAGAGGGGAATCACTGGCCAGCAAACCTCCACCTATGCTTACACTTGCGCTAGATGCCTGTGATGGTTCAACATCATTTTGAAAATGTTAGTGAGTCTTCCACCGTACACATGCCATAGTTGCATGACAATCCTAATAGTCTGAATCATTGGCCCAATTGTGGATAGAGCATTGGGCTTACATTGAGCTCTTACATTGAGCAGATGATACTAACCCTCTTATTTTTCCCTTGAAATTTGAACCACTCATCACTTTATTCCATCTGATAACCATCAGTTGGATACAGTTGGTTGATCAGTGCGATTTTTGAGACATGCTCCATCCAAAATGTGCCCCACAACTTGAATGGTCTGTTAGCCCTACATGAGTGCTACATGGCCGGAGGTTTAGACGACAACATTTTCAAAAATGGTGATGAAGTATTGCATGATGTAGACTCCACACAGCACAGGTTAAAAAATGGTGGCGATTCTTCCACTGTGCACATGGTATAGTTTTATGATAATCCAGACTGTCTAAATCACTCTCCCATTTTTTGGCTAGAGTGTAACCCAAAGTTGTCATTGGGAAAATGATAGTAATACTGTAATCGTCTTATTTTGCCCATTGAATTTGAATCACTTACTACTTCACTTTTAACCATCTAATTGGATAGTTAGGATTGGTTGATTGGTGTGATTCTAGACATACGGTCCATGGTTATGTGCCCCACAGTTTTGATGGACTGGATAGCTGTCGATGAGTATCACCTCTGAGGATGAATCAACACGATTATAAACACGGTGATGAACTAGCATGGAAGTGTAGCCCCATTGCTGGCGTGATAAAACAAAAGATTCTGTTTTCCCAATGCTGTGTAGCATCGTCAACATATATCACCTCTTGGGGTCCACACGCAGAAATTGATTCAATGATTACAAGCGTTCATCCTCTCAGTTCCACCATAATTGAGCTGTCTACTAGTCACACTTTAAAAATGATCCCTACATTTGATTTTTGGAATTGAATGCGATCCATTGAAAATGCTCTTTTTCATTATTTTATATTAATCTTTACATAATAATGATTGGAAATCATCTGTTCAGCTTAATTTTCTAAAGGTGGCACAGATAGAACTTCATCTAAACCATGAGCGGTTCTGGTCATCATCATGGTGTGCCGTAAAGGCCTTTACGTAAAGGTAACGGTGGTGTCCGTTACATGTTACGCGGTCGTAAAGGCTGTAACAGCTGTCATGAAAAAAAAAGACCTGTAAAGGCCGTTACAGCCCCTGTAATGGCCTGTTACCCCCTGCCCCCCGTAAAGGCCGTAACGGCCCATTACGGGGCTGATACAGGTTTTTCAGTTTTTTTCCCAATAAAAGAAAAAGAGACCGTAACGGCCGTTACACCCCTTATCGTAAAGGTAACGGTGGTGGCCGTTACCAGTGTTTTAAATATCGATGATATCGGCCGATATATCCCACGATATATCTTGTTTCCCACTTGTGCGAAACGAAACACACAAGTAGTGGGATATTTCCCACATGTTCAATCTGGTGAGCATTTTCGATTTTTGATCATTTTTTTCCCTGTAAATCATGTTAAATCAGTATCAAATTGTTACAAATCCATGATTGAGAGCTTCGATTTTGAGATTTGGAGAAGATGGGCTGAATTGTGGAAAATTGAAAAAAAAAAATAAAAATTTCCCAATTTCTTGCAAATCGGTTGCAATCTGTGTCCAAACAAAAAATCAAATATGTATGTAACCTGCTCTAGTGATTCTTCTTTTGCTTTTGAATGTAGTGCTTGTGTTTCCACGTGTCTTCTTACATTTGTAAATTATATGAATATACTTTGAATATACCTGCATCAATTCAATTAGACAGCGCGTAAATTAGGACCCCATACAAAGAACGCCTATTATGTGCACTTGTTTTTTCTAATGTTTTGATTTGTAAGTGTATTGATGTCTTTTTTAACAATCACTGAAGGTTCATTGAAAAATTCGACCAATTTCCCAATGTTTCTCCATGTTTCCAACAACAACGATACATTACGCGATACAACCGATATATCCCATGTGATAACCGATACGTATCTGTATCCCAAGGGTGCGATACGTAACGGGATACCGATATTTCGAACACTGGCCATTACAACCACCATTACTGTTATGGAACACCTTGGTCATCATTCGATCTTAGAATGTGGGTCCAATGGGTGACATATGCTGGTCATTCTCAAGTTGCCACCCTTAATGCCATCCAAAAAAAGTTGTTTCTTGGAGTGGAAAACGGCTCTTTGCTCATTCCGCATGACTGCTTTTGAGCTGGAAAACTCCATTCCTCTGAATGGTACCATTCAGAAAGTGCGTCATCCAAGCATGCTAAAATCCCACATTTCTCATCAGAATGCCATTCAAACTGTTGAGTGGCGTTTTAAGCATCATCCAGCAGGCCTTGGTATTCGTACTAGTATCCATCCTGTTTGTATTCTACTACATATTGTCCAATAATCTTGAATTTAACATACAACACACATATGATGTGCTGGATCCTCTGCTTTCTTTCCACTTCTTGCACTTTTGAACTTGTAGACTTGTACAGTAGCAGCTTCAATTTTTGAAGGTTGAATTGAGTAATGGTAGTTGATTGTGAATAGGCTTATGTGGTGCTCAATACCTTTTTCATTTCCTATGTTGATTTGTTCAGTATTCTGAAACTTAATTCTAGTTTTACTGAGACATCAATGATGTAGGAATGGGAGGGGAGGATGAATGTTGGCATGTCAAATTCAGTAACAACTGCAATTCGCTCAAGTGTTCGAGAGATGGCCATAGGGAGAACTAAAACTACTGAGAAAGCAGACCGTGCCACTGTTGAACAGGTTGGTAGGCAATATTCATTAGCTTTTTCGTGAAAGAAGTTATTACATTTTAGTCCTGTCCGCCCTCATTTTATTTTGTTTCTTTTTCTTACGTAGTATTATTCTTGAGAGCATGACAAAATACAATTAAGTGACATCTGTTAAGGTTGTGATTTTTTGCTCAGGTCACTTTGATGAAATCGATCCTTTCTAGAAGTAGATTTGTGAATTTGGTTACTTGATTATCTTGCAAAATAACAAATATTTAATGCTGGCAGCTATAGGTTGTTGTTAATGATTTTGTATTTTATGAAGATTCTCCATGCATATTCTGCAGCTGAATTTGAGTATCTTTTTTCTGTTCATAACATATGCGATGTACTATCTAAATGTCTGGAACAATTTTTATTATGGATGGCTGCTGGAATTTTAGCATGCAGGTATCATTCGTGCTATTATTCTTCCATTGGATTTTAGTTTGCCAATTCACTTTATGCTCATCTATATTTGTTGTATTCTTGCATCTCACGATTGTCTGTCTCACCACACTATCTGCATTTGTGGGTTCTTTGTGTAACTTAGTCGCTGTTGTTAACCATGGGTACTGTGAAGATTTTGGTTCTGTAGAAATTTGTAATTAGTTTCACTATTTTACAGGCCATTGATCCAAGAACACGCATGGTTTTGTTCAAAATGCTGAATCGTGGTGTGTTCCATGATATTAACGGCTGCATCTCCACTGGGAAAGAAGTATGTATTACGCTCAGCAGTTCGTTCTTCTAAGAGATTTATTGCTTTTTTTCTCCTTCAAAAAAGAAAGAAAAAATCCTTCAAAAAAGGAAATAAAAAAGATTTACAGCTTTTGTATTTGTGATATGCTTTTTCGTGGAAGATTCTTAGGATTACTTACATGTAAACTGTTTTCAGCATGCAATTCGTTCTCTTTTTTGCAGGCAAATGTTTATCATGCAACCAAAGTTGATGGTCAGGAATTGGCAATCAAAGTGTACAAAACTTCTGTTCTTGTATTTAAGTAAGTTCCTTGACCGTGTCTTATTTCTTTGTTATGAATAACTAATGCCCTACAATCTATCAACTACTCTAATTATAAGATGCTATTAGGAAGCAGCTTGGAAAATTGGTCTATGACCATGATATTTGAGGTTTTAAATGTTATATCCTGTAAGTGCATTCTTGGTTCTTACAATATAATTATTGAGCGTCCGGAAAGTTTGAAGCAACTGACATTTTGTAGTAAATGTTTGTTTGTATATCTAGCCATTAATTGTGGCTACCCATTGCAAGAGGTTGCTAACTGGAAGAATGTGATGTAGTGTTCAAACATGTTGTATAGACGAAATCATAGTTTGCTGACCAGGACCTGGCTTGGGACTCAGTCGATCACTGGGTACGGTTAAAAATAAAAGAATATTTACCGCTTAATCTTTTATTATTCTGCTTCTTCTCCTTCTCTTTCTTCTTTCCTTTGTCTTTTTTTTTTATTCCTTCAATAAACACTAGACAAAACCACGTGAATGGGGCTACTTAGGAAAACGGATTTTTTTTTTTTTGTTAGACTACGATTAGTGTTCTGAGTTTTTCGAATTAAATGACATCTTAATTACAAATTGCATGCCGTTTTGTGACTCACCCGACCCATTTGGACTCGGCCTGGTCAATCGAGTCACTCTTTGACTCGGAAAACCAGCCCAAGTTTGGTGTTTACCTGGTTTTCCTGACCCACTGGCCCATTTAGTGGGCAGGCCAGGTTGATTCGGGCGAGTCCCTGGTCGAATCACCTGGTTTTTAAACTATGGAAAACATGATGAATAAGAGGCAGTAGCTACTTGACTAACCAATAAGTTTTTAAATGAGACCACAAACGTGGTACACACTGACAACAGGTTTGAAAGTTTGAGAGAGTTTTGGCACAACACTGGAGTCACATTGACATGGTTTATTGAACTTTCTAATAGATTGTCTTGACATTCACATTTTGTACATTCCTAAAACAGATTTCTCTCCTTTTGACTTATATCCTAATCAGCTTTTCTTAGCCTTTTTTTCTTTTAAAGGACGAAGCAATTTTATTAAGGCCAAACAGCCAAAAAAGACAGAAAAACAGAACAAACACACAAAACCAAAACGCACTAGAAAACAAAAACAAACAAAAACAGAAAAAAAGAAAGATTCAGAACAAACCCCCCACTAAGAAACCCAAAAGCGGAGCTCAGGCCGACCACTCTGAAATATACATAAAGACATGATTTAGGATGCTACCTGATGGATGATGCTTGTTGTGGAAACAACGATTGTTTCTTTACAACCATAAAGACCACAACACAACAAGCAAGGCCAGTCTCCACTTGGGGTGACCAAGAGAGCCACCACCATTGTTGTGCCACATTCTGAAAAGAGTTTCCGTGGAGCTAGGTGTCACCTAGTATATGCTCGCTGATCAAATGATACCAAAATTAGACCACCTTTACGAAAGAGTGATGGATGAACAAATGGTCAACAGACTCAGCGTCCAAACACAACAAGCACACATTAGGAAGGATCATTGACCGCTTTTGAAGTTTGTCCGTTGTGAGAATTCTATTTCTCCCTGCAAGCTAGGCAAAATCACTAATCTTTGGAGGTGCCCCATACTTCCAAATGAACGCAGTGCAGTGCAGATTTCCCCTTTGGGAAGGTGGGGAAAGAAACTGGTAGAAGGATTTGGTTGTGGAACTGCCAGAACTCCGATAACACCTAGTCATTGAATCCTCCACACTCGGTGCAGTCGACCTTCAAATGAGATAATAGGCACAAAAGATCATTGAATACGCTATTAGACAGATCCCTCCTACAAAGGGGATCCAAACACCTCCTGAATCATTCCTAGAGAAACAACTAGCATTCGATATGTCACTAATAGGGCAAAGGCTAGCCAAATTCGGGAAAGACGTTCTAAGGGTAGAATAACAACACCAAAAGTCATTCCACTCCTAGATGCCCATACAAAGTGAGACCCCCTTCATGTTTGTGAGAAAACTACCCTGTTCATCTGTTTTGCCACCTCATTTTAGGGCATGGGGCCAAAAATGAGTTTGATCCAAAGCTCTGATAGGCCAAACGAACAGTAATATCGAGCACCTGTTGGCTGTACTGAGCCTTAAGAAGATGGATTGATTGGCTTTTTAAAGCCTCAAGACAACTCAAGAAAAACTGATTTTCAAAGAAGTGAGGAAGATGAAAACAAAATTTTCTAAAACTATTTATGTATATTTGTGTATTGCACTTTTCTTACTCCAACGTACAGCAAAACCCCTCCTTATATAGACTTTTGCAACATAGTTAAAATGACTAAATTGCCCTTACAACCATACACTACAAGGGCATGTAATAACTGTTTTACAAAAAACAAAAATAAAAGATTAAATGACTTTTCTTTCCAATGCATTGGAAACCAACAATCACATAGAGTACAAACCAAGCTGATGGAAGCTTCTCTCAGCAATAACTTCTTTTTGAAAATCCAATGGACTAGGTAAATGGATGGACCGGATTGGTTTGCAACTTCCAACACTCCCCTTCAAACCAAAACCGGTTTCATTCCAAGTATTGACCTTAGTCGTCTAAATGCATCTGTTAGGAGTGCCTTAGTGAAAATATCCGCTACCTGTTTAGTGGTGTGGCAATATTCCAATTTTATCGCTTTCTGCTTTACTTGATCTCTTAGAAAATGGTATCGAGTATCGATGTGCTTGCTCCTTCCATGCTGCACCGGATTTTTAGCAAGCTCGATTGCTGACTTGTTATCCACATATATGACCGTGGATTCTTCCTGCGGATGCTTCAGCTCCTTTAACAGGATCCTTAACCAAATCGCCTCACAGACAGTGGACGATGTTGCCACGTACTCGGCTTCACATGTGGACAGGGCGACCACACTTTGCTTCTTCGAATTCCATGTGAAAGTAGTCGTTCCGAGATAGAATACATAGCCAGTGGTGCTCTTTCTTTCATCTTGGTCACCTCCCCAATCCATACGGCATTGCTTCATCATTGTATGGATAGAAAAGACCGAATTCCATTGTTCCTTTGATGTACCTGAGGATTCTTTTTGCGGCTAGCTAGTGTGATTCTTTTGGCTCTTTCATGTACCTGCTTAGAAGCCCAACACTGTAGACGATATCTGGCCTTGTGATTGTGAGGTACCTTAGGCTTCCAATCAGACTCTTGAACAGAGTCGAGTCAATGCTTCTTCCTTCTACATCCTTTGTCAGTTTTAAGCCCGTTGCTACAGGCATGTTCACGGTATTGCAATCGGGCATCTTAAACTTTTCAAATAATTCCTTGGCATACTTTTTCTGAGATATATAGATGCCACCATGTTGTTGCTTCACTTTGATGCCCAGAAAGAAAGACATCAAACCTCCGTCGGTCATCTCGAATTCCTTAAACATGGACTTCTTAAATTCGTCAAACATCGGCTGACTGTTCCCTGGAAACAACGAATCATCAACATACAGGCATGCTATAAATATATCGCCATGAGCATTCTTCTTGATGTAGACTGCATGCTCATTGGACATTGGGTGAAGCCGTTCTTTTGAAGATAGTTGTCGATACGTGCATTCCAAGCACGTGGAGCTTGCTTTAACCTATAGAGGGCTTTCTTCAGCCGATGCACCTTGTGTTCCTCCCCTTGCATAACAAAGCCTTCAGGCTGGTCAACATAGACCTCTTCTTCCAGAATTCCATTCAGGAATGCACATTTCACATCCAGTTGGTAGATCATCCAACTGTGATGGGCTGCAAGGGAGATAATCATCCTCACAGTGTCAAGGCGAGCAACAGGAGCAAAGACTTCTTCATAGTCCACCTCGTACTTCTGTTTGTAGCCCTTTGCTACGAGCTTTGCCTTGTAGCGATCGATCTCACAATCAGCATTTCACTTGATCTTGTACGCCCATTTGACACCAATAGTTTTCTGGCCATTAGGAAGCGTAGTCAGCTTCCATGTGTCATTCTTCTCAATAGCATGAATTTCTTCTTTCATAGCGATTCTCCAACATTCTTCTTTTATGGCCTCCTGAAACGTCAGAGGCTCATGATCTGCATACAGACAGAAAAGATTGACCTCTTCAGTTTGCTCATAGATGTCGCTTAAGCTTCTCATTTTGATAGGTGCCATGGGTGAGGATGAGTTGGCCGAATTTTGACTTGATGGAGTACTTCCAGGAGAGATGGAATGTATTCCTAGACTTCTGTGTCTTGATGATGCAGCCAAAGAAGGTGTTGCAAGTGTTTGCTTTTGACGGTCATGCCTTTCCTCATGTTCTTCTGTTTCGACTTGAATATCTTTGGTAGATTCTTCCTCGTTCCATTTCCAAGCTTCTTCCTCGCTAAAGATTACATCTCTACTCTCCACTACTTTATTGGTTAGTGGATTGTAGAGCTTGTAGGCTTTAGATTATTCACTGTAGCCAATGAAGATGTATTTCTCGCCACGATCATCAAGCTTTCTTCTTCTTGCCTCTGGAACTTGAGCGTAGGCGACACACCCAAAGATCCTTAGGTGCGCCACGCTCGGTTTGTAGCCACTCCATGCCTCCTGTGGTATCATGTTTCTGACGCTCTTGGTTGGACACCGATTGAGCAAGTAGGCAGTACACGCAACTGCCTCTGCCTAGAAGCTCTTTGGCAGGCCTTTTTCTTTGAGCATGGTTCTTATCATGTCGAGGATGGTACGGTTCTTTCATTCCGCAATGCCATTCTGCTGTGGCATGTAGCCTGCAGTGTACTGCTGCTTGATGCCTTGTTCCCTGCAATAATCTCGAAATGCATTTGAGGTGTAATGTCCACCTCTGTCAGATCTGAGTACTTTAATTTTGTAACCACTTTCAACTTCAACACGAGCTTTGAAAATTTTAAAGATAGCGAAAATAGAAGATTTTTCTTTAATGCAATACACCCAAAATCTTCTGCTGAAATTATCAATGAAGGTAATAAAATATTTATTACTTCCAAGAGAGGGTGTTTCAAGTTGTCTGCAAATATCAGTGTGAACCAACTGAAATGGTTGACACTCCACTTGGGAAGGAGTTCCTTTGTTGCTTTCCGAGTGTGCACGCCTCACACACATGTTTTGGAGCTTCAATAGCCGGCAAGCCATGCACCATGCTTGATGAAGACAAGAAGGCCACTGAAATGGAGATGTCCAAAGCGAAGATGCCATCTCCATAAATCATTCTTCACGAGTCCATAGAGGCACTTCTAATCCTTTGTGTTAATATGGAGCGGAAACATGCGATTCTTCGCCATTTGGACTTGAGCCACAATTCTCATGTGAGCATCTCTTATAGAGAGAGAAGAGTTTTCCATGTGTATGACATACCCCTTCTCAAGGAGTTGGCCGATACTGAGGATGTTATTTTTCATGTTTGGTACGTAATACACATTGGAGATATAATTTGGCTCACCATTCTTCTGATAGATTTTAACTTTTCCTTTATCTATCACTGGTACCTTTGATGAGTCGCCAAAACTCACGTTGCCACGAACTCCTTTTGTGAGTTCCACGAATAGTTCTTTGTTAACACTCATGTGGTTGCTTGCACCAGTGTCGAGATACCACACATCCGGCCGTTCACATGCCTTTTCTTGTGCGAGGAGTGTGGAGTCTTCTTGTTCATGGTGCAATGCTTGAGCATAGTTGGATCGTTCATCTTGATCCACTTTGCTCCAACACTTAAGAGGCATAGTGGCTGAATTTTTTTGCAATTGTGGCATTGAACGTTCTTTGTGTTTCCACAACCACGCATAAACCGGCCTCTATCATTTCCTCTTCCACGGAAACTGGTAAACTTTTGTTGATATTGTTGATGGCTTGGATGATATCCACGCCCTCTGCCTCTTGCATGATTGCTAGTGCCATGGCCTTCTCTTTGCGTATGGCCATTCTTTTGTTCATTTAGAGTCAACTTAGACTCCAAGGCATGTTCAAGCATTGAACCGGCATTCTTTTGCATTTGTTGTTCATGCACTTGCAACGATCCCATTAGTTCTTCAATGGACAGTTTTTCCAAGTCCTTTGATTCTTCTATGGCCACAATCACATGCTCAAATTTGGTTGTGAGGGATCGAAGCACTTTTTCAATCACACGTATATCTTCGATCTTTTCACCATTTCTTTTTAAGTTGTTAATAATAACAAGCAACCTTGAAAAATAATCAGAAATGGTCTCACCTTCCTTCATGTGTGCAGTCTCGAACTCGGCCCTAAGGGTTTGGAGACGAATCCTCTTTACACGATCAACTCCTTTGAAAATGGTGCTAAGAATCTCCCATGCTTGCTTGCTTGACATCGCTTCGGCGATCCTTTCAAAGGTGGATTCGTCCAACCCTTGATAGACAAGAAACAGGGCCTTCTTGTCCTTCTTTCTTTGTTCTTTGAGCTCGATCCTTTGCTCAGCAGTGTAGGCGGCTTCTTGTTCCGTAGTGGGCTCTTCGTACCTATCGGTGACGATCTCCCATAGGTCTTGTGACCCGAATAGTGCCTTCATCTGGATACACCAATTTTCATAGTTGTCTTTTGACAATTTAGGAATCTGCTGCTGGATTGCGGATGCCATTTAACCAAGGGCTCTAATACCAATTTGTTGGCTGTACTGAGCCTTAAGAAGATGGATTGATTGGCTTTTTAAAGCCTCAAGACAACTCAAGAAAAACTGATTTTCAAAGAAGGAAAAGAGGAAGATGAAAACAAAATTTTCTAAAACTATTTATGTATATTTGTGTATTGCACTTTTCTTGCTCCAACGTACAGCAAAACCCCTCCTTATATAGACTTTTGCAACATAGTTAAAATGACTAAATTGCCCTTACAACCATACACTACAAGGGCATGTAATAACTGTTTTACAAAAAACAAAAATAAAAGATTAAATGACTTTTCTTTCCAATGCATTGGAAACCAACAATCACATAGAGTACAAACCAAGCTGCTGGAAGCTTCTCTCAACAATAACTTCTTCTTGAAAATCCAATGGACTAGGTAAATGGATGGACCGGATTGGTTTGCAACTTCCAACATAACCACCGTTGAACATTTGTGGGGCCACAAGATTTCACTGAGAAATCTGCCCACCTTAGGGGCCACCTTCGCAACAAACTTCCAGAGGTGAGAGGCACGGTAAAGGGAGGGCTCCGTTATCCACCAACCCAAGGAGGTGGTACCATTCCATACTTAGCTATGAAAATCTGCCTCCACAGACCTGACACCTCCACTCCAAACGCCAAACCCACTTTCCAAGCAAGGCCTCATTAACAACTTCCAAACATCTGATCCCCCACCCCCGTCGCAGGGCTGACACACCACTTTCCAATTCAAGAGATAGAATTTGCCTTTAGAGATTCCACCTTGCCAAAGGAAGCCCCTTCTCAACTACTTAATTCAAGCAACAACTGACTTTGGGCATCGGAATAGGGACATATAGTAAAGAGGGAGATTCGAAAGGGACGATTTAATTAGTGTTATCCTGCCCCCTAAGGAGAGGAATTTACTTTTTCAAGGACTGATCTTATGCTCCATTCTCTCCACCACCTTATCCCATAAAAAAATTGTTAGCTTACCTAGACAGAGGGGCAGACCGGGATAAGTAGTCGGGAGAGACCCCACCTGACAATAAAAACTATAGCCAACTGAGCCAATAATCCACTGGGGTATTAATGCTAAGAATCTCGCTTTTAGATAGATTTATGTTAATACCTGACACCACCTCAAACTAGGTAATAGAAATCCGTAAGTTATAAACCATGGATTCCTCAACCTCACATAACAAGATGGTATCATCTACAAACTATAAGTGGCTAATAGGCTGGTGGGAATTTTGAAGCACAAAACCCCCAAAATGCCCCATCGACTATCCTCTAGATACATTTTGCTTAACCCTTTCAACAACTATCACAAAGCGAGCATGAGACAAAGGATCACCTTGGCGAAGACCCCGAGAGGCTTTGAAAAACCCAAAAGGGGAGCCGTTAATTAAGATTGAGAAGGTGGTTGAGGATATGCAATTGCAAATCCAAAGTCTCCGTTTATCTCCAAAACCCATCCGACTCAACATATAATCCAAGAAAGATCAATTGACATGATCGTAAGCTTTTTCAAGATCTAACTTACATAAAATTCCTTGATTACCTGACGTATGACAAGAATCCACACATTCATTAGCAATTAGGGCATTGTCAAGGATTCGTCTACCCGAGACACGAACACTTTGGAAAGGAGAAATGATCTTAGGCAAGACAACCATTAGTCTTTGGTTCAAAACCTTTGCGATAATCTTATATGAGCTACCTAAGAAATTGATAAGCTTAAAAAAAAAAAAAAATTAAAACAGTTTTCACCTTCTAATTTGGGGATAAAGGCCAAGAAAGTGCACCCTAGCTCTTTTAAGAGATAAGCTGTACAAAAGAAATCAACAGCAAAAGCAAGAAGATCTACATGAATAAAATCCCAAAAGACTAGGAAAAATGCCAACGAAAAAGCATCAGGTCTCAGGGCTTTATCCCTACCCAAATCCCAAATTGCATATTTGAGCTCCTTAATACCAATGAGAGCCTCAAGACAAAGCATCTTCCCCGAAGAGACAGTTAGATTCCAGATTATCGAGGAGGGGTCTTTCTTGGCTTTCATCCGAAAATAGGTTGGCATAAAACTGAATAACAAAAGAACATATAGAGCTCATATCAACCACCTTACTATCATTAATTGAAAGGGAAGTTATACAATTAGCTTGAGTTCGGGTGCTGGCTATTCCATGGAAATACTTGGAATTTTTATCTCCCTCCTTCAGCCAGACTACCCGTGATCTTTGGCCCATTTGATTTCTTCCTCCTGTAATCTAGCATGATAATCAGTAGTAGATAGCTTATCTTTTAGGGAAGAATCCTCCTCTAAGAGTAAGCCAGACTCCTCTTTGATCCGCAACTCTTGAATGCCACCGAGTAGAACGTCCAACTCCTACTGTAATGCAGGGGCATTTTCACACCGGGCTCGAGTGGGGTGGCCTGTGTGAAGCGGGGGCACACTCGGGGTGGGTGGCTAGTGTGATGCGAACCCATGTGAAGTGGGGCTTACGAAGGAGGGTTCGGCTGAGGGCCTGGCCTGTGTGAAGCAGGAGCCTGGGCTATGAGATAAAGGGATTAATTCACCATGCTCTATCAGTTTAAGCTTTTAGAGCAAGTGGTTAGTCATCCTGCCTCAAAGTGGTATCAGAGCAAGAAGTCTTGTGTTTGAGACTCCTCACCGAGGGTGATTAATGTAGGGGCATTTTCACACCAGGCTCAAGCAGGGTGGCCAATGTGAAGCGTCAGCACACTTGGGGTGGGTGGCCCGTGTGAGGTGGGTGGCTAGTGTGATGCGAACCCATGTGAAGTGGGGCCTACGAAGAAAGGTTCGTTTGAGGGCCTGGCCCGTGTGAAGCAGGAGCCCAGGCTAGAGCAAGTGGTTAGTTGGCCTACGCCATGCTGCTTTTTGCAAGCCGAAATCTTGGACTTTAGCAGCTTCAATTTTTTTGAAAAGGACGAAACCTACCCTTCCCGCCACTACGAAAGACCTCCACTAGATAGAAACAAGATTGCGGAATCCATCCACCTCAAGCCAAGCAAGCTTGAACCTGAATGGTTTAGGACACTAGTTGATTTCATCTACATCTAGAAGAATTGGACAGTGATCAAACACTGTTTTGGGAAGACCTCTCTGACGGGACAAAGGGAATTGATGCACCCACCCCGGAGATTCCAGAAAACGGTCTAACAGAGACATGGCCTTTTTAAAAATCCTTTTGAAAATCCCTTTTTAGCCTTTTTAAAAATCCATCATGTAAATGTTCTATTCTAGCAGTTGCAGGGTGCTCCTCTGGACCTCTGCTCAATGACTGCCTCACAATGGCATTTCTTCATTTTTTTTTTCACTCTTTTTATGGTATTTATTGTTTTAATTTCCAATATCTCTATTTATGTTCTTCTGTCTGGTTTTTTTTTTTTTTGCATTCCTTACTGGAGCATGATTATAAGCCACAGCTTGAGGAATGAAGTTCGAAATTCCTGAAACTGTTTGCATGTTATTACATTTGATTTCTTATTACAGATGTGTATATTTCTTTGTATTCAATGTTCTCGTGGTTCTAATTGTTTTTATCTTCAAGTTTCCCCTTTGGTTTCACAGCCTGCATTATTTGTGCATTTGCTATTAGTATGATTCAATTTTGATCTTAAGGATTAGGTTTCCATTGGGTGCATGCAATGCACTTATGAATGCAACCTAACATGTGAGTGCAAACCTTTTGCTTTCCCTACTACAGGGACAGAGATCGATATGTACAAGGTGATTATCGTTTCAGACATGGCTACTGCAAGCACAACCCCAGGAAAATGGTAAAGACTTGGGCAGAGAAAGAAATGAGAAACCTATTGAGGTACCGAGACTTTTCTGGTGGGACATGCTAGCATTGTGTTATACAAATGCATGTACCTTTTTTTTTCTATTTCTGTTGTGACGAAAATGTTTTGGAAGTACGATCAAACCATCAGTATTCTCGAATATTACACTAGTGATCAGGACAGTTTGTGGAAATTGAAGAGAGTTATAGAGGGAATATACTTGACCATCATGCTGCACCCCTGCTCTGGCGTAGAGCTGCTGTCCCTTTTTGTTTTTCTGTTTAAGACCTTGTTGGTTCTCTGTCCCATATATCTACTCCGTGAAGCTTTCATTTTGAGCATTTTCGTGTTGGGGTTTTTGTCGGTCACCCTTTCCTTCCTTTTCTCTTGATCATAAAACTGATTTGGTGCTGATCTTGCAAGAAATAACAGAAATGCTATGGAGCACAACTCTACTTGAAAAAAGAAGGTTTTATGCAGAAGATGATTTATGATCTTTGTCATGATGCCATGCCATGTACAAACAATCTTGGACAGCTGAAAGATACACATTTTGGCTTTTTAAGCAGCTGTTATGATTAAAAAGAGAAAAATAAGGGGGGGGGGGGGGGGGGGGGGGGGGGGGGGAGAAGGGCGGGCGGAGAAAAAGAGGGATGATCTTTGTCACGATGCCATGCTATGTACATCATGGATAGCCGGAAGATACACATTATGGCTTTTTAAGCAGCTGTTACTATGGCATATATCATAGCTTTATTACATACAATAAACATATGCTCAACATAGTTTTTGGTTCAATATCACAGTGCTTCATATATACCAAGGGTCATGAAGAGCCACCATATATAAATTGCTTGTTTCTTTAGGCAGCTGGCACTATGAAAAGCATGATTTATTCAAATAAGATAATATAACATTTATACTGTGTTGAGTCACTTAATCCTGGAGGTTATCCTTAGAGAACCTACAATGGGGACCAAATGGCAGGCCATTCCTAGAGTAAGAGCAGTTGGGATCCTACCTACCCCTTGAAAAAGTCAAAAGATTTCCACCAGTCTCCATCTTCCCACAACTGTTGAAGACTTAGTGCGTTCTTTTCTCTCTATCTTTGTTGTGTATCAAAGATTGGTTTAGGCAGACAAAAGTCAATACTTGTCAGCAGCATTCAAGACTGGGATATCTCCAGAATAGGGGTGTTTTATGAACTCAGGCATACTTTCCTTTTTATCTTCCATCATATCTTCTAGAAACTAAATGAAGAGGGTCAGTAGGTTTACCTTTGTCTTGCTTCCTCATTGATTACACCATGGGAGCAAGATATCAAACTGTTGGGGCTTGTAGCTCTGGAATTTATACATGTTTTTAGATTGGCATGTCGAACCCTTTTCTATTGAATAACAATTTGTAGTGATATACAAGGGAAAGCGAGGTCTCAAATACAATGGAAAGGCCCCTAGTTGGAAGAGGAGAGCACTAAACATGGGGAATGGAATGCTAATTAGTAGCCTTTCCTAGAGACACCTTTGTCAGCCCCTTGAAATACATGAACTCCACATATGTAGAACTTAAAATTTCTAAGATTTCATTGATAGTACTAGTAAGGACACGCGCAATGCACATGGCAGGTGAACTATCCATTGAGAGTCCATTAATCTATTGGGACATTAAGAATGGTTTATGTTTAAAAAATCATAGTCACACTCATCAGACAATCCTATCATTTACTTTTCCTTTGACCATTAAATATTAATTTTCCACCACTGATTTAATGCTGTCTGTCGGGTGGATAGAAATGCCCATTTGGTTTAATTTTCATACAGATGTCATCCATGCTAGGACTCAATATATTGATGGACCTGACTGATAAACGAACATGTTACATGCACCACTTGGGGACGGCTCTACATTCCAATTCATAAGGTCTACACATCATATCCCAAGTGGATTTCGGTAACAGGCATTTATCCGATACTCTGGCTACATATGATACTTGATATGCAGGCACTTAGAAACAGTACATGTGGCATATTTTAACTCGAATTAAACTGACTAAACTGTAGAATCAACTGTTGCTAAGGTCCAAAAATGAGATTGAACAATCCTAACTGTTGATTCCTTAACCCTTGCTTTTCTTGATGACCGTTGGATAGATTTTGTTTTTAACCGTCCAATAAATGCCACCGATCTGACAGCCACTTGATGAGATGAGAATAATTTTTGGTTCATGATATATCTAAACTGGTATCCAAAATTTGGACAGTTTCACTTGTGTGCAATGTATGCAATTTCAAAGTAATTTTTAAGTGCTTGCATATCATCCTTTACAATCTGCCAGAGGATCAACGTTTCTCTTTTGGTAACTCCTGAAGGCAGTTTCAAACATGTCTCCCTCTTTACATCCAAGTTTTGTAGGCAGGTTCCTCCACATCTAATAAGCTTATTCTACAACTACATGTCTGGGCCCACCTTGATATAAGGCCCACATCCACTCTGTCCATAAGGTGAGCCCCTTCAAGTTCACTCCATAAAAAAAAAAAACTATTCTGAAACAAAAAGAGGGTCACAACAGAGGGAGCAGTTGGGATGGGGGTGCTTACGATTAAAACCTTCAATATTGTGTGGGGCCCACCATGTTTTGCATATTCCATCCATTCCATGCGTAAGATGTGCCCTACTAGGATGAAATAGGGACCTAAAAATTTAGGGTTAAAAACTCAGGTGGGCCACACCACATGATTTAGTGGTTTTGGCATGATTACATCATGTTGCCCACATGAGTTATGGATGTGCCTGCTTTGTTTTTTACTCCAAGGAGAATGTAGGGGGCTCATATGATGGGCAGAATGGATCACATTTTTTTTTTCTCTCTCCGTTTTGAGCAAATAACTAGAGATTTCATTAAATGAAAAGAATTGCACCGCAGGAGGACAGGTACAGACTGGAAAAACAAACATACAATGCTAAAACGCGAACCTGGGCCAGAACTGGTTAGATGCAATGTTTAACCATAGATGACCACATAAATGGGCCTTCCCCCCACAGGTCACAACTAACCGTTAGATGCAATGTTTAACCATAGATGACCACAAAAATGGGCCTTCCCCCCCACAGACTGGAAAAACAAACATACAATGCTAAAACGCGAACCTGGGCCAGAACTGGTTAGATGCAATGTTTAACCATAAATGACCACAAAAATGGGCCTTCCCCCCACAGGCCACAACTACACCGTTCCTTCCATAAAACAGCACTAGGCCTACTGAATAATTCTGCAGGCCGAACTGGCCATTCCAGGTAGAACTTTGATTTTTTTCAATGAGGGCAGAGCTGGTTATCTGGATGTCCCTGAATATTCTGTTATTCCTTTCTTTACAAAATATCCCGACAAATGGCATATGGGCTCACATATGTAGTTGTAGAATAAGCTTGTATTCTACAAAAGTTCCAGAGGATCCAGCCTCAAGTCGAAAAAGAAAAAGATCCACGAAAAAAAAAATCCCTTCTTATATTAGGGTCCCCCATTTGGGCGCACCCCCAAAATTGCCTGAACACCATTTTGAGCCACCCCCCCTGAATGTTGTGCATTTGGATTCACTTTCAAAACCTGTTTGATCCCCCAGTCATCAAAATAGGCTCTAAAAAGCCTACTGACCAATCGGAAAATCGACTGACAAAACCGATACGCACTTGCTTTTGCGGGAAACTCTATTTGTGGAAGTTACGTCCAAATAGGCCCTTGGTTTTGCTAACCGCTGACCCCAGATTCCTTCTTGATGCCAAGAAATGGCAGTGGAACTGTGGAAGAGTCCTCTCAACCATTAGATGCTCCTAGAATGAAGATTTAGAAATTCTCAATCCTGGTGGAAAAACTTTTGCACTTGGTTCATTGGTATTGAATACCAGAGAATGGTGGATTTTCTACATCATTACGATCTTTCAAAGAGCCATTAATCCCTGCTGGAGCTGCATTTAGTAGTTCCCATGAAGATTTGTTTAGTGGAACTGTGGAACCTGGTTTACGGCCCAAGTTCACCTCCCAATGCTGCCTTGTTACCTCCCGACAAGATGTGTTTGATTACTATTATTATTTTTTTCAATCAACTTTTTTAATAGAATCACACCAGAGTAGTTACCTAACTATAGACATTCATTCTTAAGTAAATAGAATCACATCAGAGTAGTTACCTAACTATAAAACCGTTGTTAAGAAAGCATGTCCCTGCATTTACGATGATCCCCTCTAAAAGTTATGGGAAAAGTTTCTGTGGCAGCGTGCACCAAGGTTCGGTGGGAACACTTTTTCCATAATCCAAAAATAGAGAGTGGGAATCTTACTGCATCTCAAAATGGACATAGAAAATTTGAATTTCAAAATGCCACTAGATCCTATCAACAATCTTTAAATGGCAAGAGAATGCGTGCACCAAGTATTTAAAATATTGAAGTGACATGCCTCCTTCCAACCTTCTCAGGAGCAACTGGAAGTAGGAGCTCATCAAAATGAGCAAACTCAAAAAATTCAATGCAATGATGAAAGGCAAGGTGCCGTCTCTGTTAGAAGTTGGAGTAGGGAAATCATATAATATTGTTTTGGATGCTCTCATGTCATCCATGTGCCTGTTACATCATCATCATCTTACCCTTTCTCCTGAGAATCTGGAGTTGGCTTTCAAATGGTAGATAGGCAAAAGTTTTATCAATACCCATAGCATGCTGATTCTCAGTGAAAACAGTGACATTCTATGTTTAACATCCTCGTTGTATTCTTTATAGTATTTTTCTTGATTTTTAGATGTCGAATGTAGTATGTGGATGTGAGGATTCTGAATGCATGCAGTATCTTGTTGTCTTATATGTACATTTACATGGCTGTCTTTTTAAAGGTATTGAGATGTTGGGCATATAGTCTGACTTTTTTCCCCTCAAAATGTTATTGTTGTGAACTGTAGGCTAAAGGCAGCAGGAATCAGGTGTCCGGCACCAATTATATTGAGGCTTCATGTCTTGGTAATGGAATTTATAGGTATTGAGTTTCATGCACTTACCTTCCTCTAGTCATCTCTCGAGGCATTAGTATGGAACCTGATGAAATATTTCAGAATGTTGTGTATACCGTATAGAGATCTATGATTTTAAAATGGTAAAGGAATTTCGTTAATTTCCCCGTCTATTTGGTTGCTTCATTATGTGAGCCTCTGCCATAGCTAGTTCCAAGAGCTGGGTAATAGAGGAAGGTTGATGTCTGGTGGGCAGCTGATTGTAAAACTTTTTCTAATCTACCATTTAACCAACTCCAAGTCCAAATCCTAGTTACCCAATTCGCCCAGATCCCTCTTGAACTGTGAACTAGTTCAATTGAACAAATTTGCAGCTCGAGAATCACCCTGATTTGAGGGTTTAGATCAAACTGGTTTGGCCCAATTCGGAATAGGGTTCAAGGCTAATTCGATCCGGTTCAAAAGTCAGATCAATTAGATTCATTTAGAGGAGGGGATGCTTGACAACCCTGCTGGGGGGAAGTTCATACACATACACTGAGATTGGGCACATTGTTACTCTGAGGAAGTTCATACACATACAGTGAGATTGTGGATGCTCAACAAGCCTGCTGCAATCCTCAATGGCAGTGCCGCGGTGTAGATTTCAGGAGAAGAAAATATGAGAAAAAGCTCTTAACTCGTTTGCTATTAGAGTGGAAAAAAAACTTTGTAACTATATCCTTTGCTTGAGAGACGTAGAATCTGTCGATCACCTAGTCTTCCGCTGCTCTTTCACCAAGGAGGTTTGGTAAGGTATTTTCCAATTCTTTCGTCTTCACTTGAACATGCCAGGTTCAATGGAAGGTTCTCTTAGCCTGGCATGACAGAATGTGGATGGGCACGGCCAGGAAGAGGTGGTGACTCACGATGCTTGCTGTTTTTTGGACCATTTGGAAAGAGTGGATTGACCGCTGCTTTAGGAATGCTAACAGCCCCCCTTGGTAGCTATATCTGAGGCATTTTCCCTTATAAGGGTTTGGGATCCCCATTAGGGACTTTCTTTTGTTTGCTTTTATTTTGTTTTGCTGTATTCTTTGCCGTCGGGCATCTTTAATAGATATTCTTTACCTTTCCAAAAAAAAAAAAAAAAAAAAAACTTCAGTACTATGGTAATGTGCTCATACACGTGTACTAAGAAATTATATAGTAGGCATGCATATGGCTCGAGTTGTGGTCCCGTCATAAACCAAAAAATTAGCCACAGATGATGCTGGATTGGTGGATTTTTACTAGATGGTGAAAATGAATCATAACTAACAGTCCATTTCAACAAACAAATGCCCACTAGTTAGAAATTATTATGTATCCACATAGGTTCCCAACTCCCTATGTTATGGACGGTTCAACTTGAGAAACTTATGTATCACGTGTACATGTTTTGAGTGCTTGCATGTGAGCCACTGCTCTAATTGATTATCACATTTCTCCTATCTTGATGGAGAAGATTGCAATGATATTTCACCACCATTTTTTTTTTTTCAAAATTATGGTCACACCCATGCACGTGGCCTGTATACACATCAATCCAGACTGTTGAAATCACGATTGAAGAGGATTCGTCTGCAATCATAATTTGAAGGGAATTCAAGAAATTGCAATCCAGTGGATAAATAATGGACATAACCCTTGGTATTTAGTAATTGTTGAAGAGATTATCTATGTCAGTGGAAAAATAGGTTCATCCTTCATGTGTGTGCAAGTGCCAATGCAGAGGCTGACAGACGTGCTAAAGAGGTGTTACGAAAAATTACTTGGAAGTGATTGATAGAAGATAATGTTGTGCTTGTTAGTAAATTTCATTTGTGTTATTTGATTATGTTTGTGGAGAGTTGAGCCTTTTGTGTTTTTCTTTCTTTCTTTATTTGTTTTTTTGTTTTTTTGTTTTTTTTGTTTTTTTTGTTTTTGTTAGTAAAACAGTTTTTTTTAGAAAGCCCCCGAAGGGAAAGGGAAAGAGGCCGAAGCTGAAAAACTCTCTCCTCACTTCACTCCACACATTTACATGGTCAGACTGTAAAATCTTTGAGGGAGACGGCCTAAGATACATAAGATTTGATTACATCCAACACCTTAGACGTGCTATGAACTGTTGGAAAACGTATGATTATTCCTTTCTTTCCTAATCCTTTCTTGTCTTTCTGTTCCTCTTCAAATAAAATCTTTAGTGTTACCCATAAAAAGTATAAAATAAAATTAAAAATCCAGACTTTCCAAATTGCAGCACCTGTTGTGGACTTGTGGGTGGAACATAGGCCAAAACTCACACTAATGGAATCTAATTCCTAACTATTAGTTGATGACTATCTAGTTGTTAGTTGGAATAAAATGACTTCTGTTCTGAATTTAATGAGAGAAATAAAATGAATTCTGTTCCTAATTTTATCAATGTAAATTTCAGCCAATGCTCCATCCATAAATCCATGATTTGGAGGGTCCCAATTGCTGTACATACAAGCCATATATAGTATAGATGAGACACCACAACTTAGAATGTGGTGGTCAAATAATCCGGATGCGAATTTTAAGCTTCCTTTCAAAGCATGAAAGTCCATACACATGCATATGACATTGTACACCTGTGATGCACATACCTTCATCCAAACCATTCAAATCATGGGTCCCACTCCAAATGATCACAATCTGGAAGTCACGCTGAAAAGATGATCCTGATTTAAGTCCGCAACTTGGTTTCAGGTTGCCCACCTGAGTTCAAGTCGTGTTGGGTTGGGTTGTCAAGGTCCTGAGGTTGGGTTCGGATTGAAAAACACCAACCCAATCTGAATTCGTGTTGGGTTCAGTTGAGCAAATTTGAGTCGGATTAGGTTGGGTTGAGAACGATCACATGTATTTGGGTTGGGTTGGGTCAGGTTGGGTCTAGCAAAGAGGACTTTGGGATGGGTTTGGGTTTGGGTTTGGGCACCTTGGGGGTTGTGGGTTGTGGGTTGGTCCTCTTGAGGTCTTGGTAGGCTTGGGTAAGTTGGGTTGACCCTCAGCCTGATCCAACCTGCCTGAGTTGCACCCCTAATCCCGACCATCCAATTGGTGGTCATCAGTGCATTTTTGAATTGAAAATTAGTCAAGGGTTTAAATTCAACCAACAAATGTGCACATAACCAATGTCCCACTGCTTGGATGGGCCTCACTAAAAAATGACTTTACTAAAATGATTGTAGCTGCCGAATCCATAGAAAATGTTCATGAATGACTGTTATTAACCAAAAAGAAGGCAATAGATAACCGGTCACTATCATCAACTCGGTGAGGTCTTTGAGACATCATTTTCATAGGTGCTCTATCTAATGACTGGTGGACATAGATAAGCACATGCAGATGGAGTCTGATGAATGTTGGCATAATTTACTGAATAAGGGTAACAATAAGAAAGGAGAAGAAAGAAAAGAATGAAAACACAGTCTTTAATGCCTCCTCCAAAAACTAAAAAATGACTTTACTAAAATGATTGTAGCTGCTGAATCCATAGAAAATGTTCATGAACGACTGTTATTAACCAACAAGAAGGCAATATTTAACCGGTCACTATCATCCACTCGGTGAGGTCTTTGAGACATCATTTTAATAGGTCCTCTATCTACTGACTGGTGGACATAGATAAGCACATGCAGATGGAGTCTGATGAATGTCGGCATAATTCACTGAGGGTAACAATAAGAAAGGAGAAGAAAGAAAAGAACAAAAACACAGTTGGACAAGGTATGATGATTATGGGAGGAGAGAAGAGGAGTAGAGTGAGAGAGAAGAAGAGAAAAGAAGTGAGTTTGGGGAATGGTGTGTTGGAGCAACAAACTCCCATACACTTTTTGTTATGAAGTTGATAAGTGATAATACATAATATCCTCCATAGAAGCATACAATGCCATACACACACAAAGAAAAGAAGATAAACAAAAAAACATATATGAACACTACTCTTTCTATGCTCCCCCTCAAGTTGGAGCATAGATATCTATCATGCCCAACTTGCCAGTGATACGAAGATGAGCATCACGACTTAGAGACTTGGTAAGAACATCGGCCAACTGATCTCCGGTATGAACAAAATGAGTCGTAATTTCATGGTTGGTCACTTTCTCTTGAATTAAGTGATAGTCAATCTCAATGTGCTTCGTACGTTCATGGAACACGGGATTGCTGGCAATATGAATGGCAGCCTAATTATCACAATGTAAAGGAGTGGGACTTGAAGGATTATAGCCGAGTTCTTCTAGGAAAGATCGAAGCCAAAGAAGTTCACATGTATCATGGGCCATTGCCCAATACTTAGCCTCGATAGAGGATCGTGCTATGACAGACTGTTTCTTGTTCTTGCAGGTGACAAGATTGCCACCCACAAATGTACAATATCCGAATGTAGACTTGCGATCATAGAGACTGCCAGCGCAATCCGCATCAGAATAACCTGACAGATGAAGGTGACCATGCCGTTGAAATTGTAAACCTTTGCCTGGAGAACATTTGAGATACTGAAGGATAAGATACACGGCTGTGAGATGTGTGGTACGGGGGGCATGCATGAATTGACTCACTACACTCACAGCCAATGTTGTCAAAATCCTACGATTTACGATATACGATTTTAGTTGAATCTTAAGCAAAATGATATGAATCCCAACTCTGAATCCCTTTTTATATGAATCCTACGATTCTATGATTTGAATCCTACGATTTACGATTCAAATCCCGATTTACGATTTAACTTATACTTGTTTTTTTTTTTTTTTAAAGCATCGCTTGGCTTTCATTTTATGTTTTTAAATGGTAAGGGCTTTAAGAATCTCTTAGAAAAGTAAATTATTTTATTTATTCTTTATAAGAGATTAAATGATATATATTCTCTTTAACGTTAAATCATGTAGCTTTTTGTGTGATTTCTTACTTCTTAACTGGTTGAAACAACAAATTGATGTAGGACTTGCTATGTTTTTATGAATAATGATTACAATCATGCTGATTATATGTACTATGGAATGTTGTTTAGAAATGAAAATATCTTTTTTCATCAGTCTACACAATCAAAATATCTTTTTCGAATGTGACTTTACATTCTAGAAAGGAAACACGTATGTTTTTTAAGGGAAATTTCTTGAAATAAAAAAGAAAAGAAAAAAAGAAGAAGACAAGAATCCTTTAATACTATCATAACATGGTATTATTGGGTGCATGTTGATGACAAAAGGATGATTGATGAGTTTTTTTTTTTTTTTTTTTTTTTTTTTTTTTTTTTTTCTGATTTTGTTTATATTTTTCATATTTTAAATTTTTTAAAAAGAAAATTATAAAAAAATCTTACAATTTACAATACGATTTACAATACGATTTGCAATACGATACGATTCAACCCCTATTACGATTTGCGATACGATAACGATTTTGACAACATTGCTCACAGCAAATGAAAGATCTGGTCGAGTAATAGTAGGTAGATAAGCCGCCCGACTAATCGCCGATACATCCCCAAGTCCGGAAGAGGTTCACCTTTATTAAGACTAATCTTGTGAGACACATCTATAGGAGTGGCGGCAGGTCTACACCCGAGCATTCCAATTTCAGAGAGAAGGTCAAGGGCATATTTCCTTTGAGAGAGCACAACACCAGATTTAGATCGTGCAATTTCAATACCCAGAAAGTAGCGAAGGATCCCAAGATCTTTAATTTCGAAGCGAGCCTTGAGGAACAATTTAATTGCCTTTAATCCTGCAGTATCATCACTAGACAACACAATGTCATCAACATAGACAATCAACACCATAATCCCAGTGGGTCGACGACAGATAAATAATGAGTGATCAGCTTGGCTACGAACAAATCCAAAGTCTAGAAGAGCACGACTGAATTTATCGAACCAAGCATGTGGGGATTGCTTGAGGCTATAGATGGACTTCTTGAGTTAGCACTCGAGAGGCAAAGTAACATGTGTAGAGAACCCGGGGAGTTGATCCATATAGACTTCTTCGGCAAGATCACCATACAAGAATGCATTCTTTACATCTAATTGGAACAAGGGCCAAGACAAGTTAACCGCCAAGGAGATGATCATACGTACAGATTTAAGCTTGGCCACAGGAGAAAACGTCTCAAAGTAATCTACTCCATACGTTTGAGTATAGCCATTTGCGACGAGTCGTGCTTTATACCGATCAATAGAACCATCTGGAAGATACTTGATATTGTAAACCCATCGACGTTCAATTGTCTGTTTCCTGGAGGTAAGGAAACGAGTTCCCAAGCATCATTCTTTTTCAATGCTTGCATTTCGTCCATCATAGCCTTAGCCCAATTAGGGCTACTCATAGCTTCTTTCAAGGTATGTGGGGGTAGCCGAGGAGGATATAGAAGCTGTAAAGGACTGAAAGTTGAAAGATGGTTATAAGAAACAAAATAGCTAATGGGATGCTTTGTGCATGATCGTTGAGGTTTGCGCAAGGCAATGAGAAGATCACCGGGAGAGCTTATACCTGTACCACTAGTTGAAGTGGATAAAGTGGTGGGCGGTTGATCGGTGGAGGATTTAGCTCGTCGACGATACATAAGGATAGGCTTAGAGACAGATGGAGTAGGGTTGTCATCAAAACAAGTGACAAGAAGAGGCATAGGGTCGAACTGAGGCCTCCCATGACTCAGTGATAGTGTTATGCAGGGATTTTCCTTCATCGGAGAAGTAAAGAACATCTTCAAAGAATGTCACATCGGCCGATACGTATTTCTTACCAGTCAGGGGGTCATAACACTTGTAGCCTTTTTGTGATCGAGAGTAGCCTAAGAACACGCACTTAATGGCCTGTGGACTCAACTTATCATTGCTGCTATCAAGAAGTTGGACAAAACATGTGCATCCAAACATCTTAGGTGGTAAAGGAAGCTGTTTATCATGTGTACGCAAAATTTCAAATGAGGACCTGTGAGATAATATTCGGGATGGAACACGATTAATCAGAAATACAGTGATAAGCAAGGTATCATCCCAATGTCGTTTTGGAGGATTCATCCCTAGTAAGAGGGCACGAGTCACATCAAGAAGATGACAGTTCTTTCTCGTAGCAACTCCATTTTGTTGAGGTGTTCGAGGACATGATATACGGGATACAACACCATGGTCCTTGATAGACCACTGAAATTGAGTAACTATGTCATGGTAGAAGGCCTTAAACATATAAAAAACTTCACGCTTAGACTTTAGAAGGTAAACCCAAGTTATACGGGTGCAATCATCAATGAAGGTAATAAAATATTTATACCTGAGGAGAGACACAACAGGCACAGGGCCCCAAACATCAGAGTGGACCAACTCTGAATGGTTTGGGTTTCCTCTCAGACACACTAGGAGGAAAGGTAGCCCGATGATGTTTGGAGAGCTCACAGGTTTCACAACATAAAGTGGTAGACGAAGAAATTGAAGGGAATAATAGTTTTAACCTAGACAAGGATGGGTGCCCAAGATGACGATGCCATCTAGACACATACTCTCCTTCAAGGGACAAGGCACTAGAAGCTATCGCATGAGATCGTCCAGGACATAAAGACCTTCACGTTCACGGCCCCCACCAATTATTTGCTTCGCCTAGAGGTCCTGAAATACGCAGTGTGAAGGGAAAAATGTTACTAAACAATTTAGGGATTTGGTATTAGAACTGACAGATAATAGATTAAGAGGAAAACTAGGAACATGTAAAACTGATGACAAATGCAAAGAGGGAGAGAGCTGAACAAAGCCTGTTCCAGTTACTGGAGTTTGTTTCCCATCAGCCATTGTGATGTGAGGTGATTGGTTAGAAGGAAGATAAGAACTAAACAGTTGAGGCTTACCAGTCATATGAGATGTGGCTCTGGAATCAATGACCCAAGGTGAAGAGACGGGGACACACTGAGAGTAGTACTTGACTGGGCTGGGATGACTCTGGAAGTATCATGAACAACACGAACATGTAGCCGCATCAATGCATCACGAGCCTCTCCGAACTTGGATTTAAGTGAGCCCATGCCAAGGGATGAGGGCCCTTTGTCGTCCATAGGAGACTCCAAGAGAGAAAAACTAACACAACACAACTCTCTCTCATTCAATCTTTCAAGGGAATGGGAGATAAACCCCAAACAATCAGGAATCTTCCAAAACAGCACATAATCCAGTCAGATCTGACTCAAATGAGCGAAAAATGGCCTGGCCGCATGTCCTTTTGGGGTTATAACCCACTAAAACACGAATCATTGCTAAAAAATCCTCCATGAGTAGTTGGGGAGGAAGATTTGGGTCCATGTTGAGGAAATAAACTAAAGAAAAACTTACCGCTTTGAGATAGATCGAGGAAAATCTGATTAGGGGGCCGGTTTTCGAATTTCTCTATTTTAGCCAAAACACCATGAAAGAGGATCTCAAAAATTTCTAAAAAATTATGAAAAATCCTCTAAAATCACAATCTATCAAACCCCTAAACTTCCAACTGAAATGGGGTCCATGCGTCTGTATAACGCTGACGTCAGCCGTATGGAATTCCTCGCTCCTTGCTCTGATACCAAGTTGGAGAAGGTATGATGATTATGAGAGGAGAGAAGAGGAGTAGAGTGAGAGAGAAGAAGAGAAAAGAAGGGAGTTTGAGGAATGATGTGTGTTGGAGCAACAAACTCCTACACACTTTTTATTATGAAGCTAATAATACGTAATACACTCCGCAGGAGCATACAATGCCATACACACATAGAAAAGAAAATACAAACAAAAAAAAACGTATATGAACTCTAGTCTTTCTATAAACACAGTCTTTAATGCCTCCAAAAAAAAAAAAAAAAGAAGTGTGTGATACAGACGTATTTAATGCCCCCCAAAACCATTCTAATCACCTTTTATATTCAATTTTTAAAATCCTAAAATTAGATCTCCAAGTCACATATCAAACTCCATTAAATTATATTGAATTAGATCATCAAACTGGCTCACTGATCTGATGAACTCGAACTGTGAACTGGATGACAATGAATTGAAACCTACCCAATGAACTTGGGTATTTCAACAAGTATCGAACTGCAATCTGCAAATTCGAACCCAAACTTCTTGAACTGCTAATCAGGTAACTATGCTCCAAACTGCTGGGAGAAAGGTTAGGCTGATGATGATGATGATGATTTCATTGAATCATTGATTGCATCTTTATTTCACCTTTGTCTTTTTGGAACAATATATGTAATAATTTGCTGAAATTCCTGAGGTAATAGTTTACTGAAACTGTTTATGTCATTAATATATGTTGGTAATTTGTGTGAAATAGGAAAAGGAGGTTGGGCTGCACCTCGTCTTAAGGATGCGGCTTTATCTGAAGACAAGCTACGGGAAGGTTATGTTGAGGTGTGGTCTAATTATATATTTTAAGTAGTTCAATACTCAGTTATTGCCTTGATTGATGAAAATGGAAGGATTGAGAGGAATTTGTGAACCTCGATATGTAGGGAGATAGGCAAGTGAATTCACTGATATCTTAGGTAGAGAGGTTATTATAAAATTCTCTTTTCATTAGGATTCTTTCCCTCATCTTTGTTGTAATTTTCCCTTAATTTGGTAGAGAAGTTTCACTAGTCTTCCAAAGGTTAAAAAAAGGATTGACAAACCTTGTTTTTGAGAGCTTTGAAGAACAAGAATCTTTTTTTTTTTTTTTTGAAACGAGAAGAAGAATCTTTGATATCATGTAGATATTGAAGGAGAACTGAAAACACTTGGTCATTTTGCGCCTTGTTATGCACCCATCCCGACAATATTTATTTTCAAAATTACATGTGACAGCTATAAAGTGGAATGAAAATGTCTATACAGGAAGACCAACATTGCCTATTCTTTAATCCTTTAACCAGTTGTAGTTTGTAGAAGTCCTACATGTTCCAGTCACACAGTCTTGAGATGTCATGAAAGGTAGACCATCATTGCCTATTCTTTAATCCTTCAACCAGTTATAGAAATCCCACATGTTCCAGTCACTGTACATCATGAACCAACAACTTAACTTTATCACCCTACCAGCTTCCCTATCAAATCCTATGTTTTCAGTCTAATCCTATATCTGATTCAGTAATGGAAAATAGTGGTGTTTATTTCCTTCAATCAAATTCATACCTTGACTTTCCTATCTAATTGTCCCCTCCAATGAGGTGGAAGTGTGGGGTTCTTGGTCGAGATCTGTCTTTTTCATTTCTTCCTTCTAGGCATTTAATAAATTCTTAGTTGCCAAGACTAAAAAAATGAATAAATTCTTAGTTGCCTCTAAAAAATGGTTTATGCTTGTCAAATGTCATCAGATGGGTTTCTTGGTCAGACGTGGAGCAGTGGAGAATTTCCATTGTTCTGAGGGAGATTTCGGAGCATTTCTTCTTCTTTGCCTTTATTTTTCTTGTGTTTGGATAAAACAAAGATGAGGCTGCTGATTTTTTTCGCTGGAGTGACAAGAGGCTCACTTGACATACAGCAATTCTGTCTCCTATTGTTGTATCCTTTTCCTTCTTTATTTATTTATTTTTTACTTTGAGGGACTTATTATTGCCACCATTTTCAACCATCAACAAGGACTAGATGGTACAATACCTAATAAATCTCTCTCCCGTGCCATTTATTGTCAATAGAAAACAGGCATGGTGTATATGGTGCTGGGTGGATAAGGAATATCATGTCATTTATCTGTTAACTGTTGATACTTGATAGTATTAATGATGTTACCATTTCTGATGTTCTGGAGTTAACATTTATTATTTTTGCATCATAGATGATCATAGCAATGCGAACATTATACCAGAAGTGCAAGCTGGTGCATGGAGACCTAAGTGAATATAACGTACTTTATTTTGAGGTAAGCAAGCCCTGCCTTCCATTTTATCAACCCGTTTGTGCTTCTAGCACTATTTTCCATGTTTCTTGTTCTACTTCCAATCAATATCCTCTGGCATCAAATGATTTTGCACCCATTTTGCAGGGTCACTTATACATTATTGATGTCTCTCAATCGGTGGATCTCGATCACCCTCATGCATTAGATTTCCTGCGAGAGGATTGTCTTCATGTTTCTGTAAGCTGATTTGGGCAACTTTGGCCTGGTTGAGAAATTTCACCCTGTATGCATCATAATAAATTAACATGAGAGTGCATGTACTGGCTGTAGGATTTCTTTAGAAAACATGGCGTGGCAGTTATGACAGTTCGAGAACTATTCGATTTCATAGTCGATCCATCTATTACTGATGAATCTGTGGACAGCTATTTAGAGAAGGTCTGTGTCTTTGTTTCACGCTTCTACAGATTCTTCTGTCAGTCATTTGTAGCTATGGAAGTCTCAAAGGAATGAAAATTTTCCAGATTCAACAAAAGATTTTGGAAAGGGGAAGCATATTAACCTCAGAGGACGAAATTGCAGAATCCGTATTCGTGCAGGTAAGTTACTGACATCATGTGCTGTATTGGAAGTTGGTAATTGTATAATTGGTGGCAGTTAATATTGGAATTTTATAATCGTTGTGATTTCCAAACATCTCTTCATTTTGGACTTTCACCTCATCCCTTTATTTAAACTATGCTTCTAACAAGTGGTTTTGGAGCGAAAGAAAAGAGGTGAGGAAAAGCCGGTGAGAAAGCCAGATCGGGGCCGGAGAATGGCTCCCGGAATCTTTTCTGGCGATGATCTGATGAATTTCTGAGCTACTGGTCCGGTGACACCATAAATTCTGGTGACATTCATTAAAACCAAGCCAAATATCCTGCAGATGGATTCTATTGAAGTTGGTTTTGTCTGTTTGTATTTCATCCAAATTCTTCTTCGACAATATAGAGAAATGCCAAAATTCTCACAGGCCGTTGTCTTAACTAGATTGTTATTCCCATACAACCCATATTCGGGCACAAAAGACAGATGCCCCATGTGTGAACATGGCATGTTTTCCAGATCCAGGCAGTTCATAGATTGTTAACCAAGGTGAATTTTCCGTGGCCCAAAAATCATTCTCGTTCATTTATCAGGTGGTCACATGTACGGATAAATTGACGGCTAGAGAATCAATTACCTTCTAACATTGAATGTGTATGTGTCACTCACTTGATGAGTAATTGGCTAGATTTTTGGGATGATGGAACCATCCGATGAACATCCTGGATTCCGGACATGCTTTCAGCATTAGCACGTGCATCGCATTCATGTTTGGAGCTCGAAGAAAAGGTGTCTGGATATAGCATTCCTCCGATAAATGGGCAAACTGATTGTATAAAAGATTGGATATTATCAATATATCTTCTATTCAAATCCTGACTAGCATCAAGCATCCTATGTAACTGTCTGAACTTTGAATCCATCTTTCAGTCGTTCATTCCAAGGAGATTAACAGAGGTGAAGGACTATGAGAAGGACATAGATCGGATCACAGGCCACAAAGACACGGAGGGCATTTACTATCAGACTATTACGGGTATGACCCAGGTTCTTTCACGGGTCCCGGACAACCCCACAGCAAGTGCACAGCAGCAGCAAAGGGATTCGACAGAAACTGGCCATGAGTCACCTATTGATCCAGCCTTTCAGATTAACCCTGCAGGAGGATCAGGATCTGAAACAGAAACAGATGAAGAGGACTTGAGTGAGTCGGAAGGGAATGAATCGGCCTTGGAAAGTGAAACCAAGCCACCTGTTGATAAGAAAGCTGCTCGGAAAGAGAACAAGAAGAAAGTGAAAGAAGAGAAGAGGGAGGCTCGCAAGACGAAAGTCCCTAAGGCTGTAAAGAAGAGGAAAAATAAGCTGGCCAAAGCTAACTCCAAGAAGTAGCTAACTTTGTGCTAACCAGGTATGTGGAGACATTTCTGGTTCGATACTATTTTCTTCGATGAGGAAACAGGCTGTGTAAAGCAACGGTGTAGCTGTTGTTATTATTATTATTATTTTTTTAATATATTATTTTCAGCTGGCTGAAAGACGGTCCAAAATTAAATATTGAAGATGGTGGAGGGGCTGATAATTAGTTTAACAGCTTGTTTTGGCGAAATTTTGTTATCAGTTTTGTGGAGGCATTTGGTTGTGATTTTCTGGTATTTTATTTTTGATGGCGTGTGATACGGACATCAGGCCCTTTAGGGTTTATCAGCGTATGAGGCGAGTGACATCTATATCTTTATGGCTCGATGATGACAGGCCTGGATCGTTCGCGACGACTTGAGGAGCATTAAAGACCTTACACATGTAGTCCGAGACATTTGAAAAGACCCCACCTTGGGAAGACATGTGTAAGTTGCTTGGAGGAGATGATCGGACTGTTGGATCGCGATGATGATGTGATCGGGCCGTTGGTTTGTCGTGGCCCACTTTCATCACACCATCATTAGAGCCCATGGGATATCTTAGATTTGAGTTTATTTTATGCATTTTTACTTATTTGAGTTTTGGGTTAGTGTACGCACGTTTTTTTTTGTGCCAGTCTTTTTTTTTTGAAATTTTGTTTGTAGGGGTATTTTAGTAATTATGCTAATTCCGAATTTTATAAGGGTGTTGCCCTAAATCTTTTTCATTAATTGATTATTATTGAATGAAAGCTTCTTTGGTTGCCTCTCTCCTCTCTCTCATGAAACTTCATCTTCTTCTTCAATCTTCTTCTCTTTTCTTCTTGTGCCCCTCCAATATTCTTGTAAGGTAAGATCTTCTTCTTCTCTCTCTCTCTCTCTCTCTCTCTCTCTCTCTCTCTCCATTATCCCCAATCCTTGAAATCCTAAATTTGAGAATCGAATCAAAATCCTAAATTCTCAAGTTTTCAAATCCCTTACCCGAGATACCTTTTTGATTCCTTGGACTAGTGATCCCCATTGATCGATTGGGTTAAGACCATGCAAGATCGGGAGGTTCCGTCCCTCGCCGGATCCAACCATAGCAATAATTGAATCTCATACTTCGTGGTTGTGATGAATGGCCCGCTCCATTGCATGTTTCCTTGTGATTTTCTTAGTTCATAATGATTGATGCTAGATTTTATATTATTATTGTCTTTTATTTCCGCTGGATTATATGAGTTCATGAGCATGAATCATAATTAAGGCATCCTATATCAGCGTGAGTTGGATCCTATTTTGTGAGGTGTTGGGGATCGCCCGCTAGCCCAGCTGGTTGACGCCTGGGTGTCTTAACTGCTGGTCTCAGGTTCGAAACCCACTAACCCTACCAGTGGGTGGAGCATCGTGTGACTGACCAGGTGGGTGCGTTGCGCATCTAACAGGTGTGTGCGTTGCATGACTAACCCAAAAAAAAATTTTGTGAGGTGCACTTCAGTGGAACTGGTACTACCATAAGCCTACAGTTGTACTGGCCAGGAGTGGGGCCTATGCAGTGCATGAACGAAATCTAGATCGTCCATCAGATGCATCAGCCCATCTTTCCCATGTTGCCAAAAATCTGGTGGGCCCCACAACAGGGAATAAATTGATATGGGACGCCTACCCTCGATTTTTGTGGGAGTTGACGGTGTTGTTTGTATAGAATCCAGTCTTTTCAAACCAACCATCTGGCTTGGATGAAGGGGTCATGCAAGGAATCAGGCTGGTTTGCAACTCAGGTGGACCCTGTGCAAGATATAGAGTGCCTGTCTCTTCTCAACTGTTTGACTACAATGTGGCCCAACTGATTCATGGATTGAAGTGATTTGGTAAAAGGTGGTAACATGGGCTGACACATCTGATGGACGGGATGGTTTTTTTTCTGATGCACCACATGGGTCCCACTTCTGCTTGGTACCTCTGGAGCGAACCTGTGTATTTGAAGAACAGATACTGTGTAAACAATCTCCACTTCCATCCTTGCCATGATTATTGAATAGGACTGCCCAAAATCACTCTTAACCCTAGCAAAATGGCATACGGCAGAAAAAACAGTACAGTAAATATTCGTGTAACTTTGTCAATCAAATATGTGGTGAAACCAGATATTATATGCTTTATTGCTGATTTCTTTTGAGTCTGGTTATTTGCTCCTTGAACGGGGCTCTTCTTTCCTATTCTTAATCTGGTAGGTTGAAGTTGTTGTCTTTCTTAAGGATTTCCGTCTTATCAATCTGATCAGCAGCTTGTATGAGATTCTTTGCTAAATTATTAAGCCAAAGAAAATTCTTGTCCTTGAGCTGGAACCTGCAAACTAGGCCTTAAAAAGGCCTATGATTATGTTGATTGGAGATTTCTTGACTACATGATGGGCTGCATGGTTTTTGGTTCCCTGATCCTTTCCTGCACCTCATCAGCTAAGTTATCTATTATGATTAATGGCTTGCCTTTCGGTTATTTTAAAGCATCGAGGGGTATTTGGCAAGGTGAGCTCCTTTCTCCCTTCCTTTTTCTTTCCCTTTTCTTCTCATTGCTGATGCTTTGAGTTGGCTGTTGTCAAAGGGTCAATCTGTGCGGCTATTCCAAGGTTTCCTGGTCCCTAATTTCCCTCAGAATATTATTCATCTACAATTTGCAGATGATAACTTTTTGCGAATCGGATGTTTCTATGGTACACAATCTCAAAAAAACAGTTTGGCTTTTTGAATTGCTCCCGGGTCTTAAGGTAAATCTTGCTAAATCTGAGCTCATGGGCATTAACCTTCCACAAGGTTTCTAATCTAGCTGCCCTGGTTGGATGACAGCCGGGTGCTTTTCCATCTTCTTATTTGGGTCTCTCACTCTGCATTGGGAAATCCCTTAAGTCACTTCGGATATTTGGGTCTCTCACTCTGTATTCGGAAATCCCTTAAAAGTCATTTCGGATAAGAGTCACAGGAAGGATAGAGATGACACTCTCCCTGGAAATCCAAATTTCTTTGATTGGGGGAGAGAATCACCCTCATTAAAGCTTCCTTATCCAACCTTCAGTTGTATTTTTTGTCTCTTTTCCATTGCCCAAAGTTGGTTATCAACCGGATTGACAAACTTAGAAGAGATTTTTTGTGGCATGGTGGTTTCTTATCTAGCAAGCTTCATCTTATGAATTGGTGTTAGGTGTGCACCTTCAAAGTGGATGGTGGGGCTGGAATCAAGAAATTGGATGAAGTTAATTCAGCATTATTGGCAAATGGATCTGGAAGTTCAGGAAGGAAGGAGACAATCTATGGAGGTCTATTCTCTATGCCAAATATAAGGCCTCTCGTATGGGCTGGAAAATAAAGAATACTTCTTAATATTCGGCATCTCACGTATGAGAATCCATCGCGAAGACTGCCAAGCAGGTTTATGAAGGCAGTCTTCTCCCTTGGGAATGGACAACTATTCAGATTTTGGTAGGACAATTGGGTTGGCAAATCCCCCTCTGCGAGACCTTCCTGACTCTTGCGGCTATTTATTCTTCCCCGGAGATCTCAGTTGCTGACTGTTACTGTGGTTCTGGGGAAAGGGGTATATGGCTTCTTCCGTGTGGGCGCAATCTTTTGGATGAAGAGGTTGAGCAAATGGGTTCCCTCCTTCACAATGTCAGATCAGCTCAAGATGTGGAAGACAACATGGTTTGGAAATCCCATCTTTCTGTGAAACTCTGTTAAATACCTATATTCAAGAGTCTCTTCCTCCTCTGCCCTGTCTAGTGATAGCCACACTTTCTAGCACTCGGGTGCTGAATCTTGTGAGAGATTGGCCTCTTTTGACCATTTCTGTTGCGGGTGGTGGCTGCCTGTTGGCTGTTGTAATTTTAGTTTTCCTTCTGTGTTTTTCCTTTTTTCTGCCTTTTGGCCTTTAATAATATTCAGTACCATATACTCAGTTAAACCTCTATTAAATACCACTCTAACCAAATCAACCTAACTGGTCTTAAATAAGTCGGCTTTTTATGCAGATTGTTTCTCATTAAGGTTTATTGAATACTCTCCCTGTGGGCTGTAGATGGATGTGCGTGTAGACTAGTGGCCCACTGTTCAAAATCAGGTCATTGATCCAAGAGAAGGTATGTTATGATGAATGTCTATGGCCTAATGTATCAAATATCCCAATTCCAGCTATAGAATGATTCTATAATAAATACTTCTTTAAAAATATACAATAGGACTTGCATCATATTTCCTAATTCCTACTTTTAATTATAGTTTTTATCAAGGGTAAAAAAATCTTCTGAATTCAGCCCATTCATGGTGCCGGCTCTCCATCTACAGACTGGGTTGAGTTGGTTGAGTCAGAATTTTCAACCCATCAAAACCAAATCATGGTCTTCCAACCCAGGTTCCCACAATCAAAAGGTGGAATTTTATTGTATCGGTCTCACTTATTAAATCTAATTAATGGGAAATACAGATAGGATTTCAAATTCTACTTCCCCAAATAGGCCAACGTGGAACATATGAACAGGATCCAGGTTCTTCTGTTGGGTACCACAAGTGCCATGGACTAAAAAACAGCCCCATCCAGTCACGAGATGGACAGCACATACATGGCCAAACAAAATAAGAAGGAAGCAGCACATGGTTAGAAGAAGAAAAAAGGACTAATGGTCCCAATTCATTGCATGTGACGACCTGACATGCACAACATGTTGGAAGTTCACCTGATGGACGGCCTGGATCTTGCAGACATGCCATGCCACATTGGCATGTGGGAAGAGGATTTACTATCCTACCCTATAAGCAAGCCGCAGATAAACGTGTTGATGTTCAACAAGACTGCAGTGTGTTTGTTATTGTTCAAATTTTGCACCATTCTACCCTCTCAAGACTAATGGCTAACCACACCCCAGAGATGGATATATGGTCGTCTAAAGTACCTCTGTAGATAGGCATTTTAGCGGATTGTATAGAAGTAAATGATAATAAGAAACAAGGGGGATTACCAAACATATCAAAAGTGACAGTTTTATGTTTTTAATTACAGAATGAGCTATGCTCTTCAGTCTGTCTACATGCAGGGGAAATGTCAATAATCACCCAAAACTGAAAGAACCATCTACATGCGGTGTCAGGCTTTCCTTTCAAATGGATCTCCTTTATTGGAGTTTAGAGAAGGATTGGCCGCAGCTGCTACCCTCTCGCGAAGATTGAATTTCTTTGCTATCAATGGTCGAACGTCTTCGACCCCAACTAAGCTTTACAAGAATGGAAGTAACGAAAGCAAAGCATGATCTGAACGATCATCAAATCAGCTCTCGATCGGAGTACCATTGTCAACTTGAAACCCAAACAGATTGGTGTTAGAAAAACACCCCAATTCATGCCATCTTTCAAACAAGAGAATGGATGTAAAACAAGAAGCCCCATCCATCATTTTTCTCAACTAACTTTATTTGGTTTTTAGCTGTTGTATAAGCTGGGATGAAAGATGGCCTGAATAAAACAAAGTGCAAAATCAGTGCCCTGTGACAGAAAACTATACTTTTGTCAAGGCTCAGTAAACAACCTATTGTTCCCATGAGAAGACTGGATCAGGGCCCTTTTCGGCATTTGCATGATGAGAAATGCTTAAAGTGCTCTCAGAGCACTATAAGTTATAGAGCCTCCCAGTTGCATTGATTCGCTTGGACAGTCTAATCAATGGATCTGAACTATCCAAAAAGTCCAGAATACATTTAAAGGCGTACCATGCAAAATTCACACCGATTGAAATCCATCCTTGTATTGGTCTTATTTTCTGTAGTCATCCTTGTTTTCCAATCCACAGGTGGGAAGGTTAATATTGCCTAACAAAAGTGATTCTTTAAAATCATAAGCAGTCCATGACAGTACCTAACAAATAGATGGATCAAATTGTTGCTCAGACCTCCTTTTGTGTAAATGATCTTGGTTGTTCATATTTAAGGCCATCAATCAAATGGTTAATATTTGTTAGATAACTGTGAATTTTTTTTTTTTTTTTTTCATGTTTGCCCATGAAATGTGCATTGGATCTATGAACAGTTTAGATCGACGGATTAGACTGTCCACTACAAGAAAAGTCACCTTTACCTAGGAAATTTTTACCAAGGAAACAAATTTCCTGGGTAATAGTATGTTTTTACCGACGAAAATAAAATTTCGTAGGTAAATACTCATTTGCTTTTACTAAGGAAACTTTTCCTTGGTAAAAGGGATAAATATCAACGAAATTAAAATTTCCTAGGTAAAGATGGAATTATTTCGTGGCTAAAAAGATAGGTTTTAGCTTACTTTCACCGAGAAAAATATTCCTGGTTAAAAGCTTCAATTACCCAAGAATTTGTAATTTCGTTGGTGATTGTCCATTTTACCGAGGAAAGTTTTCCTGGGTAAAAGCAAAATTTTTTTGCAAAGAGAAACTTCCTCGGTACAAGAGTAAATCACCAACGAAATGCACATTTCTTGGGTAAGTAGGAATTTTACCGAGGATTATTTTTCTCGATTAAACAGGAGCCTTTACATACGAAACTTTTTCTTGGTAAAAAGTTATAAATGACGACGAAATTTAAATTGCATCGATAAATGAAAAGTGGGTCAAGCTAAATGGACGGTCTAGATTAATCTGCAACTGGTGTGTGTGAAGGTTCCCATACACGCCCACCTCCAAAAGCTTGTTATCCAAGCTCCATGGCAATCTATACCGTCCAAATACTTTACACAAATCTCGATGAAGCATCGCCTAAAAATTACACTTTTATGAATGGATTTAAACCCTTTTCAAATGGTTTTAAAACGTGTCCGTCCTCCACTCACCGGTGCAAATAGCCTTAAAGCTCCAAACCCTCGTTATCTCCCTCATTTCTCTCTCTCTCTCTGCGCTCCAAACCCCCCCTCTCATTGCAATTTCACAGTCGCAGATCATACATTCGATCTAGGGTTTCTCTCTCTCTCTCTCTCTCTCTCTCTCTCTCTCTCTCTTCCCTTATGCATTTTTCATTGGCAGATCAGACATTTGAGGGTTTCTGATTCTCTCTCTCTCTCTCTCTCTCTCTCTCTCTCTTCCCTTATGCATTTTTCATTGGCAGATCAGACATTTGATCTAGGGTTTCTGATTCTCTCTCTCTCTCTCTCTCTCTCTCTCTCTCTCTCTCTCTTCCCTTATGCATTTTTCATTGGCAGATCAGACATTTGATCTAGGGTTTCTGATTCTCTCTCTCTCCTCTCTCTCTCTTCCTCTCTCTCTCTCTTCCCGTTATTCTCCTCTTTCTCCTCGATTCTCTCTCCTGCCTTCTCTTCTTCTCCCTCTCACTCTCTCTCTCCTCTCTCTCTCGCCTCTCTTCCCTTAGCATCAGGCAATCCATTTGATCTAGGGTTTCTGATTCTCCCTCTCTCTCTGAGATTCGGTGAAAGCTAAAAATCCCCAACTGAGGAAAGCGGAAAGCTAAAAATCCCCAACGGAGGAAAGCAAGAAATGGGTTAGATCCAATACTCTAAGAAATACTTCGATGATACCTACGAATACAGGTCCGTTTGCTGCACATGCCTCTTTCATATCCTTTCTTTTTTCTGAAATTTTGATAGTTCTCAGTAATCGTTAATTAATTTTCTGTCTTTTGATACCCACATGAAATCTTTTATAGGCATGTTGTTCTTCCGCCGGAGGTTGCGAAACTGCTGCCGAAGAATTCGCTCCTCTCTAATGTAAATTTCGATCCAATTAGGCTTTCAAACTTTCAATCTGCACCTCTGTTTACTTTCTTTGAGCTCTCACATAAATCAGACATGTTTCTATGTGGAACGTGATCTGTATCGTTCATTGAGTGGGTCTTCTGTGGATTGGCTATGGTGAGGATGGTTTATTAGTGATTTTGGGTGGAAAAGGCAGGAAAACTAGCCCCCTTAGCAGGGGTTCCGTTTGTCCATGCCCAAACACCAAGCATATTAAGCATGCTTGGAGGCTACACCAAATCCAACATCTCCATTGTTTTTTTTCCTACTCGTTCTTCTTTTGTTATTTGATGTCTGAATTATTTTATCGAGCCTGAGTACTAGTTCAGGCACAATATTACACTTTCATTGGATGTTTCTATTCATGACATGGATTTTTATTTGTTGCCGATAGCAAGCAATTCTCTTTATTCAAGTATACATTGCTGAATGGTTGCACCTAGGTCATCTATATTTTAGTTTTTCCAGTTTTGCAGAAATGTATTGGTACCTTGCTCGTTTTCATTTTTTTGTGGCATGTCTACAATGAGGTTCTCTCATGGTTTTTGTTTGGAACTCTTATTTAATTTGAGTGTTGAATGTTGAAGTTGGTAGGGCTTGCCATGTTTTAGGTCTTCTGTTTATTATGTTATCAGGTCTAAGAAAATAAGTTTTCAATCTTGGGTTTTAAGGTTAAGCATTGGCTCCACGATGTGGGTGCCTGACATGAATGGTGGGTCCCATTGTAGATATGGCATGCTTTGTCTGTTCCCTTGTTTATTGGAGATGCAATGGCTTAAGATTGGCAGCCAGAATTCTTCCCACCTGCATAAGGCCGGCAATGGGCTGAGTTGACTCCTTGAAAAGTTCAGGTTCAACACCATACCACAAATCTCAGGTAACTCTTTAGAACATCTGACACCTGCACATTAGATGTTGGATTAAATTCCTTCAAGAATGTTTGGTAGTATTTCTTAATTTCCATGGTTTGCTAATTCCACACGCATGCACATCCACATGGGCACAAATTTGAGCTTGCCATCAGGTGATCTTTTGGCATAAAAATCTGACAATCATATTCTGCCATACGCAACGAGACACTATATGAATTAGATTTTAAGAGAGCATGCTTATAATTTAGAACGTACTTATCATAAGAATCTAGTTCCACCACATGCCATTGTTGACCTCTCATGTATTTGCTCATGTCATACACTTTTTAAGGAAAAGGTTGGTCCAAAAGGTGCCACCCAAGCACAAAGCAACAGTTTCCATGGACAATCTAATCCACAAACCCAAACATAATCCATTAAAAACTGGAAACAGGAATCTCATTTCTCAAGTGAGTTTTCTCAACTGGGAAGATTCTTGCAGGCTACCCCATTTTCTTTTGGAAAAATTGTAGCTGAGGGTGATTTGGGATTGGGTGTTGGCTGGCAGGGTGTATCAGGTTGTAGTTTAATGGTCTCATATATGCTAGTCAGTTTGAATGTTGGATGGTCATTTGGAAAAAAATTAGGTTCACATTGCGTAAGTTCAATGGCCTTCTTAGTGCTTGGCTGCGCGCATCCAGGAATCTGGTCTTCTTTTCGCTCTTAGGCTGGTGGGCAAGGTGATCTATGTCTGCTTGACAGCCTACTCTCTTTGAAAGTTGACTTGCACATTGGGGCGATTGTTGAAGGCATCTTGACCTTCCTTATCATCTTTGTTGTTCTTTTCATAATCCTAAAGGGTGGTTGCATCTCTTTCTATTGTTCTTTAATCATGGATCTCTGTTACAGTTCATGCCATTGTGTTTAGATTTCAAAAGCAAGTATTCTTTTTGAAGCCCAAGGTAATATTCAAGACGGTTAATAAATGTGAATAGTCACTCCCAAATTCTGAGCTATTCTTTTTGAAGTTCCTTCAAGAGAATCTTTGCTTACATTACCCTATGGAATGACCATAGATCCGGATCATGCCAAGTTTAATTTTTGTTCTCGTTTTTTAAAATTTGACAATATATGAATTCTAGTTGGAGAAAGCCATTGAATGATTTTCAATTTTGATTTGTCCTAGAATATTATTACTAGACCAGGTCTGTTTATCCTTAGTTTTGCCATTTTACAAGCAGGTAGTGGGATTTCAATTGTGTGCATGTGGGTGATAATGAAGTATCAGAGGTCATCTCAAAGCTGTAAATAATTTATAGACTATAAATGATTTACAGGCATTTTCAGCATCCAAACAAATCGTAAACCATTTACCTGTAAATTATCTACACTTAGCTCCATTTACAAGCATCCAAGTGACCCCTTACTATATCTAAGTTGTTGTCGCCCATATCCATTTCCATGCACCATTGAGTGATACGATTCTTTTATTCAAGAATTGCACTGATTAGTTTGTCAAAAGAAAAAAGAAGCCCAATTTTGTACTAGAAATGAAAGAAGTTCTGAAAAGCCTGATTGTGGGCCTTTTCTAGCCGTGTTCTCTGAACTCCAGTTTTGGAGATTTTCTGGGTGAGGTCCATTGAAGCTTCTGTCCTTTTGAACATTGATTCAATTGACCTAGATCTCAACAAAAGCTCACAACCTGAAGGTAGCCTCTTTCCGATGCACTCTTAACTATATGTTTAATGCCCTTTATGCAGTTTTGTGCTCCATCCTTATGTCTGATAATTGATGTTTTCTATGAGGTAAGTGATTAGATGCATTTTTATTTTTGTAATTCTGGCCGGTGGCACAGCACTCTTGATTTGTGAGTACTGTTGATTGGGCTGTAGAGACCGGATAAATTTCTTCACGGTGACGGTTGACCATAATTGCATGGCTACAGACCATTTGTTGACTAGCCATTCTGCCAGATTTCTCTGTATTTTCACACTTAACAAAGTTCTTAATTTTTGGTCCTGTGTTGGTTGGCTTAGAGTTACTTTTAAGGCTTGTATATTCTAGGAGATTGGGCATATGTCATGGTGGTTATCTTTCTGCTTTATATACTCAGGTCTGCCCATTCAAATAGAACTTTTGAGTACAACACTTTGTTTTTTATTGCTATTTTGAGTTGTATTCTTGCAAAATGTAAAGCTGCCACTCAATTATGAGAACTTTTAAGTACGACACATCAGTAATTTGACCGCCTTACATTCCAGTTCTTAATATCCGTGATAGGCTAGATATCATAATAGATGAATGGATTCATTTTGGATTTGTCCCTTCACCTGTAGACGTGAGAGTATCAATGCTGGAGCTTACAGATGCTGAAGTGATTGCTTTATCTCCCAAGACTCTGATGGCCACAAACAGTTTTGTTTGTGAGATCTGCAACAAGGGGTTTCGACAATCAAGAAAGATGCAAAAGAACTTAACTCACTAAAGCACTGAAGGTATGTGTAGCCTCCATGGTGATCTGGTTAATGTTTTGTTCCGTATAAAATTTTAAGTTTGTTTGTTAAATGATGTCTGTTTATTTGAAATGATTTTGAACTTCGTTTGGAAAATTATAATATGTTATTCTATGACTGGAACAGGTGCAGAGAAAGCTATCAATTGGTAGTAGCACGGAAGTTGGAGAGTTTGAGGAATTCAAAATTGTAGTTCCACCTGGATCTACCCTCCTTTTTCCGAGCGAGAAATTGATCTGTTCTTCTGTAATGATGGTTCATGATTTTGCTTTTGAAACTAATTACAATTCTCAGTCCTTTGTTGTTCACTAAAAGCCAAAGGGCGAATTCTTAAATACTAATGACATTTTTACTGTTTCTTTTCTGTAAGAGAGATGAGGGTGGGTTTTTCGCTCTTGCAATTGGAACTAAAGTTGCAGTCTTATGGTCTGCAACTTCAGATGATAAATGATGGGTGGGTTTTTAAGAGCGCATTAGGATTCATTCCAAGTAATTCAGCTGCATTGGTTGTGGTTACAATTTTGGTTTTTTGTTAAGCAACTGCTTTTTCTTGGACAAAATTCTGCTTGTGTCTTTTAATCTTTTTGTGAACCTTTTGAATTTGAACTATTAGCTTTTTCCTTTTTAGCACTCCATCTGATGGCACTACCATTAGAAATTTAGAAGGATGTAGCTTCCTTTCAACTGGGTGCACCGAATCATTTCTGATATCAGAATACCTTTATTGGGAATGACATCTGAAACTTTGAACTGAGGACTAGTCTGTAGTGTGATTCCTTATTGGTAGTTGATTTGGTGTTTCCAAGGGACTCAAACTTTAACTTTGGAGAATTTTACTTCAGTCTCAGTGATGAAAGTCGTAGGGCCTATCATGACAAGCAAATACAGTGAAGGATATCCTGGTGCAAGATATTATGGTGGAAATGAGTATGTAGCATTGCCTTTTATCTTTTGGTATTTTTTTTTAGAGTTAAATATTGTATTGATCGGTACCCATGATATCTGATAATGCTATAACATTCATCTCACTGAGTCTCTCACGGCTTGAATTGCTTTGGGATTTTTTCATTTGAGTGTTGAAGGTTCCTTCTCTTATTTTGAATGTTGAAAAGAGAGGAAGGTTGGTGAGCAGAAGCAACTAAAAGTCTCACCTGTCCCTGGATCTCTATACTAGTTGCTTTTCCAAGTGAAGGAAGGAATTTATAAAATGTATTTGTGGTTGTCTAAAGCAAAAGTCCATTTTCTCCATCCTTCTTAGAAACAACTATACATGAGCAGAACCGGGCGAACTCTGCCCCAGCTCGTTCAGCCAACCTCGTTTTGGTGATCAAATTGAGTTGAACTTGAGCCAAGTTCAAGCCGATTCGAGTTCTAGCCAGTTTTGAGCTGATTTGAGTTCTATTTTTTGGGTTGAATTGAGTTTAGCTTGTTTAATGAAAGGAATTTATAAAATGTATTTGTGGTTGTCTAAAACAATAGTCCCATTTCTTTGTTCTTCTTAGAGCTAACTGTACACAAGTAGAATCGGGTTGAACTCTACCCCAGCTCAGCCTGGCTCAAGTTCGGTTCAACTTGATCATCGAGCTGACCTGGTCTTGGCCCTGGTTTGATAATCAAATCAGGCCGAACTCGAGCCAGGTTTCAGCCGATTCAAGTTCTAGCCAATTTCCAGCCAGATAGCTGATTTGAGTTCTAGCTAGTTTCCAGCCAGATTTGAGCTAATTCAAATTCTATTTTTTAAGCCGGATCGAGTTTAGCTTGGTTGGTTTGATTTTGTAATTGTAGACAAAAGAGGTGAAGTGGAGAATAAATTAACAATAAAGCCCAAAACTTATGAAACAAGCTTATGAATCAGAATAAACTAAACAAAAGTGAAGGAATACCCTATTCAAATATTCAATAATATTAGGTTTTTTTTTTTTAATACAACATTCATAATTTAGTGCTTCCAAAACATGATAATTAGGCTAAAAATTGTGGCAATTCATCTGCTGTGCAGGCATAGCAATCTAGTGCTTCCAAAACATGATAATTAGACTGATCAGATTGTCTGAACCGTCTGATTTGCTGGCTGGATTTGGACCGCTGTCCAACATGTGACTATTGCCAGCCTGACCAAACCCGACCCGAATTTGCTCAACCCAAACCCAACCCAATCCAAACCCAATCCGAGGACCTTGACAACCTGGCCCAAACTTTGGATCATAATTTACTTGTATGAACACCTAACTGCATATTTTATTTACAAGTTTTAATTACTAATATTGTAGTTGTTTTGTTTTGCAGATTGTTTGTTGGTGATAGCGGGGATGTTCATGCTGATTGATTTTTTTTTTTTTTTTGTATTGGTTGTATGTACCGGTGGGATTGACATTTCGATTCTATTCAAAACATTATTACGATTGAATGGTCATTTTGATTGGTATACGATTGAATGTTCAATCAGGTGATTGGGATATTGAATATTGAATGTTCCAAAGAGATATTGAATATAGAATGCTTTCAGGTGGTAGGGATATTGAATGTTCCAAAGAAATATTGAATGCTTTTAGGTGGCAGGATAGTGGATGTTCCAAAGAAATATTTCGTTGGCAATGAAAAGGTAATTCTACTACCTTTTCCTAGGAAACATTCCTTGGTCATAGAGTTTTTCCAAGGAAAATTTTCCTCAGTAAAAATCGCATAATTACCAACGAATTGAACAATTGCCACGAAATTGTTGACTTTTACCGAGGAAATGTTTTGTTGGAAATGGTCAACCTTTTACCGACAAAAATTTTGATTTCATCAGTAAATCTTTTTGCCCAGGGTGATATTTCGACGAAAATAGCGACGAACATTTTCGTTGGGAATAGCTTTTACCGAGGAAATTATGACATTTAGCCAGGAAAAATTTCCTCGGTAAAAGTCATATTTCTTGTAGTGGTCCCCCAATGACACTAGGATCGTTATAACTTAATGTAAAAAAAATTACATAAAGAGGTAGTGGCACATGGTATTGTAATTCCTTTAAAAGGTAGGAATTATCAGGTTCTTCAGGATGTGAATATTGTCCTGATGCTATGGTGAGGTGATCCAGACCATTGATTCACTAATGGGGATTGCTTGAAAAAAACTTCCCAATAGGAAGATCCTACCCAAATAATCTTCATATTTTTCTGGACTGCTGTTTCACTGTTCACATGATTGATGGTTTAGAATTTTCCAGGCTCAAAGATTCCATCCTGTGGGTCTCACCAGATCAAAGGTCTAGATTCCTGAAATGGTCCCCATCTGCATGGACTAGGCATATCAGGACAAAATTCAAACCCTGTGTACCATCACCTGATATTTCCTCTAAGAAGTTACTCATATTATAGCTTGCGACAGCGATACTAAATAGGCACGATGAGAAAAGCTTTCCAGGATACAGACCTCTAAATCAATAAATATGAAATTTCAGGAAACCTAGAAGTGTTGATGGTATATAAAAATAGAGTATAAAATTGTTCGATAAAACTTATCCACATAAAATCCTACTGTTAATGCACGTAAGGGAATGAAAAGACTCCAAACCTTTAATGTATATGGGTGCAGCAGAGTCTGATATTGGGTGTACTCTCCCACCTAATCATAAAAAAAGTAAGGTGTAGTTTTTTGAGAGTGATGGCTCATTTGGATTAAGGTGCAGTTTTTTTTTTAATTTTTTTTATTTTTAGAGTGAGGGCCTGTTTGGATTTAAGGTGCAGTTTTCTGAGAGTGAGGGCCCATAGGGACACACTTCCTCAAAAGCCCCTTTGGATCAAATGTTGTTTCCGCCCCAAAAGCCCCTTTGGAGGGGACGTCCAAACGGACCCTAAACATCTATAAGTCTAGACAATGGCATCTTTGCAGCCATTTAAGGCAGCATGCATGTTCATCAATGCAAAACTGTGACTTTTCTCACTTTGAGCATTTCAAGTGTCAGAATGTTAATGTTTTAGAATATTATATGAGAATCTTCACAGGCCAGAATGTAACCGGAGTGTTGCCATAGAGGAATGTTGTCAGAGGAGGGGATTGGGTTACTGTAGAATCTAACATTTAGAAGGACGGTAAGGATGAGGAGACATTTTTGTTGAATGATGTTGATGTGATAAGATCCTTGAATGTGATGCTCTTAAAATTGGGAATTAGACAAGATGAGTGATGATTCAAGTGTATGAAAGAGCAGTGGAGACAGTTCACCACCATTCTATCAATTGTTCAATGGCTTAACAAGTTTGGAACTTCTTTAATCTATTTGGCGACTGATGTTTGACCAATTACCTGAATTGATAGGAGGTTGGTCACAAGGCCCCTTGGGTGATTAGGATGGATTTTAAGGAGGATTCTGCAATGTTTTATTTTGGAATAGCACAATGCCCAAAAAGTGGACCGGAAAAAAGTGACAAGAAACCAAAGGAAAACTTTTTGAATCAATCACGACTTGCTTTAACCCAAACAATTAATTCAGAGAAATAAATCATATGGATTTGAGGACCATTTAATTCATCCCATGGGCCCCAAAGTGTAATCTTACTGTTGATCTCATCAGATTTATAATTAAACCATATATCTCAATTGCAAAGTTTTGAATAGGCCTGGCCCAAAAGTTCATTATCCGGGCCTAAGACAACCTACCCCTAGCCAATTGACAACCCAGTTCCAGATCATCAATCATGACAAATACAGATGGTTGGATTACTCAGATCTTTGCTCTACCAAGTTGTGTGGCCTTTGGTTGCATCAATTCCACCCGGCTTCGAAAAAAACTTGACCTTGAGTTAAAATCGGCATCAATCATCTACCAAGGTCCTCATCCACATAATGTCTTCTTTGGCTTAGGTGGCTGCTGATGGGTCCTAGGCATCAGATTGGTGTGACTCGTGCATAGAACAGCACAGTAAAACACGCCATCTCTTCTTCCATTTCTTCAGTCCTCCACATCCCGAGCATCTTCACTTCTACAACAGTGGATTTGCAGACCTAGATGACAACAATGCGATCGAGATTTCACATGTTTCTCTTAATTGATTTACATGTGTCAAGGTGTCACATTTCCCATTGCTAGCCTCTGACCTGTGGGGCTCAGATCGTCATTGACATGAGACCTTCATGTCCATCTCAATTTTAACAGTCTCCTTAGGATTCCCCAATATGACCTTAATTTGCAATTACTGTCACTCTCTTTTGGCTTGATGCATCACTCATCCAATGTGTCAGCTGACATTGCTTTGCAGATACATCGACCGATCCAGTGATTACCTTCTCAATTGATCCATTTAAGCGGATTCATCAATCAATCAAATAATGGATATTCTTCTCGGATCACCAGGCTTTCAGCAAACACATCTTTCTTGGGACATTCAGATACAACAGATTGGAGGAATGACAAACAAGGAGATGCCAAGTTACTTTTCCAATTTCATTGGTAAATCTCTAGTCCCATTGACCTCAAGAACTAATGTAATTGCAGCCAAGTTACTTTTTCCAGCTTTGGAAGGTCAGCAGCTTTCTAAAGACAATAAAATTATTTCCTTGCGCAAGGTGACCCTTAAATTTTAGAAGCATGGACCTCAAAGAAAAAGAAGTGCGTTGACGATTAATGAGCAGCATCAACAAGATTTTAGATTGGGGTTTGCTAGGGTTTTAGCTGGTTTTTAGTGACATGGCTCACTTTCTTACAAAAAGGGGTGTTTTGAGAATGTCTATGTACAATGCAATCTTTGCCCCTTTTGCACTCCTCATTGATTCTCTTCGTTATCAAAGTCATGACTATTAGTGAAAAGAGAACTCTCGCCGGAAACCAAACATTACAACCAATGTAATCGAATCGCATATGCAATCATGTGCAGTTGCACAATCGCATATGCGACCGCATATTTTTGAATTTTTTTTGAAAAATTAAAAAAATCGAAAAATAAGGAAAAATTCAAAAAAAAAAAAATGTAAAAACATAAGAAACTAAGGAGAACTTTCCTAAGTTAATAAATAACTAATTTTACATATTTAAAAATACATTTGAGGGAAATAAACTCAATTAAATAATGAATTCAGCATCAAGCCATCAACATTCAACAATATAGTTAAGTAAGAAGTAAAAACAAAATCAACAAGCTATTTATTTATTATTCTAGAAAATCAACAAAGCTATCTTCCTTGAAACTTGAAAGTGCTTGAATCTTGATCTTTCGACTTTCAAGAGAGAGAGAGAGAGAGACTTGGAAGTAGGAAATGAGAGAGAGAGAGAGAGAAAGAGAGAGATTAAGACCACTTGAAATTAAGAAATGTAAGAGAAGACGAGAGTAAGAGAGCTTTGGGGTGAGAATATTGCAAATGGAGGAGGTTTGGAAGCCTTTTTATAGGCAAACGTTGTATTTTTCCAAAAAATAAAAAAAAAAATTTAATGTGCCATGGCCAATATGCGATCGCATATTTTCGCATATGTGATCACATATTTTCGCATATGCCACATGCGATCGCATATGTGCCATGATCGCATATGCGATCTGCATATGTATATGCACATATACGATCGCGTATGCGGTCGCACATGACAACACTGACGACAACCGAACATCAAATAAACAAATCTCTGAATATTAACTTAGAAAGCTTCAAATGCAGTACTGTTAGTTATCCCGACAAATCATCAAGGTCAAGTATCATTATATGTTACCCTTCCCAATGACCCTATAAAGTAATCACAGGTTTGTCAATCAAAGTTAATGGAGGACATCTTTTAGAAATAAGAGAGTGGATTCACTGAATTGCCTGATGACTCGCTAATGCAAACTACTCATGTAATGGGAATTAAGGGATCACATGTATGGACCTTATTCTCTCATGTAGCAATTACAATAGCGCCACAATTCATGTTCACAACTTGTGGAAAGGTAAAGATGACCATTAATTTAAAAAAGAAATGTAACACTTTAAGTAACTTACCATCCAAATACAAAACAACTGTAGTCAGAGGGCACCTCCACGTTTGCTTTGGGAGTAGCATGGGCCGAAAAGTAGGAACTACAGCTGACAGCTCAGGCAAATTCCTTATGAACAAGTAAGGGTCAAAACCATCAATTTCATCCCCCTCATCAGCTTCCACATAAGCACCAGCAGAGATTGAATCTTGATATGGCTCATCAACACACTCCAACTTCGACTGTTGCATCGCCAGGTATATAGCTGAAACTTCAGAAGACAAGTTGCCCCCAACTTTATCCTCTTCATCAGGCCGCGAGATAGCATCATTTCTTTCCGTAAAAGCTGTCAGAGAATGGGTATCTGGAAAATCATATTTGTTGTGGCACACAGCAATTGAATCGACATTCATATCATCATGACATGCTGTGGATGCTATTCTTGTGTTCTTGCTAGGATTCTGTTCTTCAGATGGATTGAAAGCTTCAAAAGATCTCAATGTATCAACCTTTAGCCTGATGGTCTCTCTAGCCTTCACTTGGAAAGATCTCAACGACATCCACTGTACAAAAGAACATATCATTGCATTAGACAGCATCTCAACACAAACTCAAGCCCTTATCTGCCTAAGGTTAACTAGCCATACAATATAAAGGATAATGTTGACAGGTTCAGAAAGAACTGCATGAAAGAGAGAAAAGGGCCACTAATCCTTGTTCGCTCTCCAAGTGTAGGGTTGCAAAGTAGTAATAAATTCGGAAAGACCGAGTATTGTCCCACAGGGATTTGTATGTGAATATTCTCAGAATTTATTCAAAATAACTTAGAATCAGGATTACATTAAGAACTAAGCATGGAAAACCGGAATTTGAAATTAAACAATGAATATGAAAGGTGAAAATAATAATTTAAAAGGCACTAGAGCGCCAAGGATCCACTTTTGGTTATTTTTAATGCATTAACCCAACTAGGTTTCTGAATTACACAACTGGAATTGAAGTTCTATCTCTATTCGATCGGAATATAAAGCGGTTAGATCAAAACTATCTAAAACAATTGCTTGTTCATTGATTTGATTCCTACAATAATGCTCAGGCATTGGGCACACTCAATTGTATAGGCCAAGCCTTTATCCAATCTAGTTAAGATCAAAATCATGGCCTTCATCAAATCCTGTCACTAAACTTGACTAGAATCAATGAATTGAACTTTAATTAAACCAAGATCAATTAGCAAAATAACTATCTCAGATTAACATAAAAGATTAGAACTTTAGTTTGAACTAGTTCCCACATTAAGATCATGCCATTGAACACATGGCAATCAAAGCATCTATCATGCCCGGAGTCAATGATAGATCAATGAAATACACAAGTATAAACAATGCAAAGAGGTAAGTTACTAGATGTAGATTCACTAAGCATCACATGAGCCTGGAGTCATTAAGAGATTAAAGAAGAACTAAACTAGAACTTTATTCAAACTTCCTCAAACCATGTTCATCAATTAAAATAATAAAAAGGAAACCTAGCTTGCATCAATCCATCAAAAACAAACCAAAAGCTTCACCTCTTAACTCTAGCTAAGATGTTTTAGTTCATCTCTAACATCCTTAAACTAAACCTCTAAAAAACATAAAAACTACTAGAATATAGAAGAAAAATAAGAAACTAGAAGTAGAAATCGTTCTCCCAAAGCTTCCTTGATCTTCCACATATCCTAGCATGCTTTGGGAAGGAAGAAGACACCTCCTTTTATAATGCAACAAGAGTACATCAACATAGCAGATTGTTTTTCACTTGGTACGAATTAACCAATGATCGGATTTGTTAGTGCACTTTTCTGTGGCATACTAGTGCACCTTGTTTGTCAATCACTTACGTCAGTGAGTCTAGTGTCGGTTGAGCCTAATGAAGACGAAGATCGAAAACTCAGATGGCCCCGCTGCATCAAGGAAGAAGAATCAGGTAAAAGTGATGCCTTGGTACCTTAACCTTGACCAAAACCCAACCCCTTTGCTTCTTTGATGACCTTGACCACATTAGGAAACCATTAGTCATCATAGATTAGCCCTAAGTGTCCTAAAACATCACTCACATCATGGCCTAAGTAAGTGGGTTGGCATGTACAAAGATCAGCAAACAGCTGAGCTGAACCAGGCCTGTCCGACCGGTCGGGACCGGTCGGCTGGACTGGTCCGACTCGTCAAGACCGGTCGGCCAGATCAAACAGCAACCTTGCTGTGTTTACAGGCTATAGGTGGACCGACTGGTCGTGACCGGTCGGATGGACTGGACCGACCGGTCAAGACCGGTCGGACGTATGTCCAGTTCCAACAGCACCTTGCCGTTTTGTGTAGACAGGTGGTCCGACCGGTCGTGACTGGTCGGCTGGGCTGGTCCGACCGGTCGGGCAGCTTTTCCCTCAAGACAGCAGCTTTTCTGTCTTGCTTGGCTCTTTGGCCGACCGGTCGGGACCGGTCGGGATAGGTCGGCAGAGCCATTTTTTGCCCATTTTATGACCGTTGGAGCTCACTTTTCCTATATATGGAGCTCGGTTTTTGGGCATTAGTAGGGGGGATTTGGAGAGGAGTGAAGCCACCATTGTTGGAGACCATTTGAGGCTCATTCCCAACCTATGCAAGGCATCTTCCTTGTGCTTTAACACAAGATTAGAGCATTCCAAGCTCATGAAGAAGATGACCTTCATCCCCTCTTGATCTCTAGAGTTTGGAACCTTCTTGATTGGCAAATCCTTATCCAAAACTCTAAGATGAGATCGTTGTAGGAGAGAGACTCTAGGCAACCCATTCCCATTAGTTGTAGAGTTCTCAAACCTATACTCCTAGCACCTTGGGCATCTCAAAGGCATCACATGCAAGTTGTTTGATTGAGTGTGGCTGAGGCATTGGCGACGCAACGGCAACACGATCGTGGGAGCAAGGGAAGCTGATTGAAGCACGGGAGAGCGGAGATCAAGCAACCCGAACCAGCGCTATACAAGGGGCTCATCCGACAAGTAAGGTTGTTCTTTTTGAGAGTCTATTTAGAGTTTGTTTGTCGAACTCGACCTAGGGACGTTAGCCGTTCCTTGGCCCGTTAGCCGGGCTTAAACTAAGTCTCCAAGGGGGAGCGTCCGACACGGGAGTAAACGTGCGTTGGGTTGAGAGTTAGCCTATGTCTAAAACTCCAGTAGTAGTTGAGAGGTGAACCGGCAAAACCTCCGTGTAAAGGTTGAGAGGTGAACCTCATTTAAAACCTCCGATAGTGAATGCCGGTGTGCTCAAAGGAGTTGAGTACTTGAACCGGGAGTGGAGTAGACCCAAAGTCGAACCACTATACGTGCTTGTGTTTGTGATTGAATTGAGCACATTTATATCTTAGCATTGTTAGTTTAATTGTTTAATTATGAATGCTTGATAGGAATGTATGCTAGGCACGTACTAGGCTCATCCACACACAAGATGTACCTTCACTAGTTGTGTAGACTTGAGCTTATTGATCCACTCTCATAAGTCTACACAAGTTGCATAGGTTAGGATCTTGATTAGTTGAATCATTTATTTCCCTATGCATGCTTTAGACTAGGATTGCTTATTGATTAACTATATGCTAGTTTTGTGATTGGACCCACTTTGGCTTGGAAGCCTAAGCGTTATTGCTTACTTAGTTTGATTTGTTGTATTATATAAGTAGGCGAAAAGAATTTCAAAATAGGTCCTTATCACCCCCCCCCCCCCCCCCCCCCCCCCCCCCCCCCCCCCTTCTAGGTCATTAGACATATCTCCGAGTTTCTCTATAAGCGGTAAAATCGAACTTTCAGGATTGCCTTGAAATTTGATTTGTAACTTCCCTGGAGTTTGATCTTCCTCATGGATGGTTTAGATTTTCGAAATTATCTTCTTGGTGGGCTCACGGATCAGATCAGTGACCACCTCTCAAAATCGCACAATTCGGATACGGGCAAACCAGTCATTTTACAATCGACGATACGGAGTGTAAAGAGGTCAGATTGGTCTCAAATTTTGAAAATAGGTAGAAAAATTCTTCCTCTACATGATAGACAGATTAGATTGTCCAAAAAAAAAAAAAATTTCATAATTGGGTACGAAAAACAAAACATTCAGGACTTTTTATAAAATTTGCGCAGTTGGAATTTTTTAGGATAGTTCATCTTTCTTTAATCGATACAATCAAACCACACATCTATTTAACCTGAAACTTCGTGGTTATTCATTTATCAATGTGATCTAGAAGATGGTCAGCTTGGATTTTTCATATCAGTAGTAGTGGGCCACCCGGACCATTTCAGAGTTGAGTAGGCGGAATCAGGAAGCTTTCTGATAGTTCGTATTGTTTTGGCCGCCATGGTCAATCCGTAGCTCCTATCTACACAAAACCACTTGGGTTTGTTTCGGCGTTGAGCTCCTCTTCGATATGGACGGATTGGATTTACAATAATTATCAAGATGGCCGCACGAGCTGGGCTGAATTCTCTAAAACAGGAACAACCTTTTTTATGTTTCTATTTTTGGTTGTAATCCAAAACGGAAACATTTTGTTTCTTTTTTTTGTTTCCTTTTTTTTTTCTTATTTCTTATTGTTTCTTTATTTGGAGTGTTTATCACACGTGCATGATGGACAACTGATGGACGGCTGGAGATTTTCAAGCCCTTCTTGTTTAGAAACTGATTGAAGATGAAGGATGGCTGTGAGTCAGAAGCCCGTTACTGCAGCTCGTTGGAGATGGCCGTTGATGTGGACTGCTGTATGATGAACGGCTGTGGATGTTGGATTGGGAGCTTTGCACGTGTGATGATTGAGGCTTGGACGGTAGACGGCCCTTGTTAGCTGACACGTTGAAGATGGATCCTCAGCAATAGATGTTGATTGCTGGATATGGATTGGACATGAACTGTTGATGATGTGAGGAGCTGTTGGACCATGAGGTGGTGCTCACGTGCTGAAGATGAATGGACGTTCACATAGGTGGATTGTTGAAGTGAACGGGTCCACATGATGTTTTGGATGGCTAGATACTTATCAGTTGCTGGCCTTTAAAAGCTGAATGGACGACTGGAGTTGGAGTGGACAGCGGAGATGTCCACCTGTTATGCTTCTCATGCGATGAGGACACTGGCCTTAGAGGAGTTAGATTCATTGCTGGCCCAAGTGTGGAAGAAGGGACGGCTGTCCATTGTTGATGATGGATGGACGGTAGAGATTGCGTCTCCATCAGCTGTTGCTGTTGTGCGTTCCACAGGTGGGGTGTGCGTCAGTCTTTCTTGGTTCAAAACTCACATAATTCAAATCGTTCATGAGGTGGTCCACCTTGGTAATTGTTGAATGCGAAGGAATGGTGGACATCATCCATTGTTGCTGGCCTTTGGCTCCATTTGTTTCCTATTGAGCTCCTTTAATTCACATCTCTCATTTGCTCCTGTAATCACAAAAGCACATAACAGTCAATCTTTAAGCGCATTATTTTATGTAATTTAAGCGTAGAATTGGGAATAAATATGCACAATTCAAGGATTAAGAATCCTCAGTTAGCAATCAGTACATGACAGTGAAGGATTTATACAACAAAAGCTATTAGGCTCTTTTGACTATATAAGCTCCTGTCCATAATAAAAAACCTTATTCATCATAACCTTCAGATGCAGGTGTTACAGTTTGGGCTAGAGGCCCACAGTCCACAGCCTTATTCATCATAACCTTCGGATGCAGCTGTTACAGTTTGGGTTAGAGGATGGATCTCTTATGCAAAAAAGATCAAAGGGATGTTTCCGATCATCAGATTTCAATGATACACAACAAAGCAATAAATGAAAACAAAACATACGAAAAAATGGATTTATGTGGTGAGTCACATTGTGACTGTTTTTTATTCAGCAATTCAACTTTATTAAAAAAGCAAAAGGCAAAGACAACACACAAGTCATGGTGTGACTATGTCCACAGGAGAAGACAATGATAGAGTTTTCACCGTGCAAATGTTTCATAATACATTCTTCTTCTTCTCTCTCTCTCTCTCTCACTCTTGAGAGAGAGAGAGAGAGAGAGACAGAAATTGTACTACTAGAGAAAGATCCAAAGATCCAGAATGCAGAAGGGAACAAATGAAAGAGAACAAAGGCTCGATTCAGGTGATGACCATTTAAATGAAGTGTTTAAACAAAGCCATCCCGATTCGACACCATGGTACTGTTGGGATAAGAGGGCCCACAACGGAAGCAAAGCCGTAAACAAACAAAAAATTTAATCAAACAAGCCACACAATGCAATCACAATGCATGCAATCACCCACACATAGACAATCGGATTTTTATATGGAAAAACCCCTCAAGGATAAAAAACCATGGCACAAAGCAACACAAATCCACTATAAACTCAGAAGTTACAAGAGATGGAACCCAAGACCCCAAAACCCAAGCCCACAAGAGAAATCCCAAGCTTACCCAAGAAGAAACCCTCTTCTTCAAGCTCTTTCTCTCACCTAGAAGCTCCCTCAATCCCCTTTGCAACCTTGGATCCCTCTAATCCCGAAAATACACCTTAAATAGGAAGAAATCCGGATTTAGAAACTTCTTGCGCAAAGAAACAGCGCAAAATCCGTGTTGCACTAGGACACTGCCGACCGGTCGTCTGACCGGTCGGACACCCCTACCGACCGGTCGAATGGGCAAAAATCAACACAGCAGCCTTGCTGCCTTTGGTGTCCAGCATGGCCGACCGGTCGGACACTCCCACCGACCGGCCGGTGGCCTCTGTACAAAACAGATTTGAGGCGTCCGTTTCCAACAAACTCCACCACGACTTAAATCACCATGCACCACCTTGCCATGCACAATCTCCACCTCTACTTCGTCATCATTATAGTCCCGTTGCTTCTCATGCTCCATCGACTCTATCCTTACATCTTCACACGCCTTGTTGCTCTTCCCATGTGGCCCTTTTTCTCTTGCCATACTTGAGCGACCGTGGATCCAGCTGCCAATCCCGCAGCTCCACCATGAATAGTGCTCCCGATCACCTTGTAAAGATTATCGCACTTTCGTGCCTTGATCATCACGCGTGCTCCCTTCACCACTTTACAATACCGATCGTAGCCGATGAACCTGCACCCTTTTGCCTCGAGTGCACCAAGAGATATCACATTCATCTTCATCTCAGGGACATGCTTCACACTTTCAAGGATCTGTTCGACTCCATTGAACATCCTAATGCGCACCGAACCAATCCCTACCACATTGCGAGCGTAGCCATCGCCCACAAACACCGATCCACCATCATACTCCTTGAATGACATGAATGAACTTTGGTCAGGACATACATAACATGATGCCCCTGAATCCAAGAGCCACTCTCCGCCAAGAGGCTCTATGCCAGTTACAATCAATACATCACAACCGTCACCACCATCCTCTATAGTATTGGTTCCTTCCCTAGAAGAATCTCCAGATCTTTCCTGCCTTTTTTCAGGATTCGAACAATCCCTCTTCACATGACCTTCTTCCCCATAATTCCAGCATCTCACCTTGTGCCTCCACTTACCTTTTGATTTAGATCTCGATGAAGGAGATCCTCCACCCAGTTCAGAATTCCTCCCACTCATAACCAGTGCCTCATCAGTAGAGGGACCCACGCCGCCGCTTTTCCGTCTCATTGCCTTCCCCTGAAGGGCTGAGATAACGGTTTCTAAGCCAATAGTCTCCCTACCTGCGCACAAAGAGTCCTTGAGTGACTCATATGATTCTGAAAGAGAATTCAACAGGATGAACGCTTGATCCTCGTCCTTCATCGACTCATCTACATCCATCAACTTGCAAATAAGCCTATTGAAATTGCTGATGTGGCTTTCGACATCGGCCCCCTCCGTCATCCTTAGATTGTACAACTGAAGCTTCAAGTATATGCAATTTTCAAGAGATTTCTTCGCATAAATATTCTCCAACTTCGCTCATATTTTAGCCGCAGTTTTTTTCTTTCATGACGTTATACAGGACCTCATCTGCCAGGCACAACTGGATTGAGACATTGGCCTTTTCATCGATCTTCTTCCACTCTTCTTCTTTCATAGCTTCTGGTCGCTCTCCAAGGAGCGCAACTTGCAATCCTTGCTTAACTAGAAGGCCTTTTATCTTCACCTTTCAAAACTCAAAGTTATTTTTCTCCGAATACTTCTCTATATCGAACCTCATGCCTGATGCCATGTTCTTGTCTCAGATTTGAATTTCTGCTACACCCCAACGATTGCTCTGATACCAGTTGTTAGGATAGGAGGGCCCGCAGCGGAAGCAAAGCCGTAGACAAACAGAAAATTCAATCAAACAAGCCACACAATGCAATCACAATGCATGCAATCACCCACACATAAACAATCGGATTTTTACGTGGAAAAACCCCTCACGGGTAAAAAACTCACGGCACAAAGCGACACAAATCCACTATAAACTCAGAAGTTACAAGAGATGGAACCCAAGACCCCAAAACCCAAGCCCACAAGAGAAATCCCAAGCTTACCCAAGAAGAAACCCTCTTCTTCAAGCTCTTTCTCTCACCTAGAAGCTCCCTCAATCCCCTTTGCAACCTTGGATCCCTCTAATCCCAAAAATGCACCTTAAATAGGAAGAAATCCGGATTTAGAAACCTCTTGCGCAAAGAAACCGCGCAAAATCCGTGTTGCACTAGGACACTGCCGACCGGTCGTCCGACCGGTCGGACACCCCTACCGAACGGTCGGATGGGCAAAAATCAACATAGCAGCCTTGCTGCCTTTGGTGTCCAACGTGACCGGCAGGTCGGACACTCCCACCGACCAGCCGGTGGCCTCTGTACAAAACAGATTTGAGGCGTACATTTCCAACAAGTACAAGATCAAACAAAACTAACATCTGATCATTGACATCCTGCCTAAATTTGGAGATGGCAGAGCCCACTCAATAATTGAACCTTTGACAGCCTTGTCTGTGCAAGTATGCACTAGGGCTGTCAATGGGTCAGGTATGGGTCAGATACTACTTAACTATATCTAAACCAGACTAAGGGAATCAGATTTGGGTCCTGTTGGGTTCAAACATGTGAAACATACCTGAAGCATGAGATCTAAATCCTATTGAATTCGGGTATTCCACCGGGTCTTGCCAGGTTCAGCTTCAAGCATGAATTAGTAAATGAAATGGGTTTGGATCTGGAATTGGGTCTAGATTGCAGGGTCAGGTCTAGATTAGTATTTGAAATAGTACCTGGAAGCAGTGTTGTCATATGCGATTGCATAATAGAAAATTGATTTTGGAAACAAAGAAAGAGATTAGAAGCAGCAGGCTCTCTAACCCATGCATCCATTTATTGTATTCCCATCAGAATCAACTAGTGTGATTTAGGTTCTCTTTAAATAATGTTGCTTTTTCGAGTAATTTGGACCAATATAATAGGAAGTAAAATCAATGGGCTAGAACAATAGCTTATTTCTTCAAAAGAATTACACTGGGAAATGATCACAGAATAACAAAACATGATATGAGTTTGGCACAACACCATACTCAGAAGTTTCAAACAGTTACAAATTAACTCTAATCCTACCATAACTTTAAGAACAAAATATGAAAGATGTAATAAATAACTTAGAAGAACACAATTTTACTCTGTAAATAAATAAACAAGTGATTAATATGATAAAGAATTCATGTCTCAATTAGATCTCTTGGACAAATGGCTCGGCTAATGAAGCAAAGCAGACCCATTAATTAGCCAATGAGGTTATTCTGGACCCCCACACCTCATCATTTAAGCAGTTACAATCTATTTTACAAAGGCATAGATGGACATATTGCACAAAAAGTAGGAGCTACATCATCAGCTAAGCCTTCCTAATTAATTGGGGTTGGCTATTGTAAAGCTGGTAATGTTATGAATCTTGAGGCAAAAGGTGTTGCAACCAGTGTTTTTTTTTTTAATCTAACGTGTAGCGTAGAGTTCTCCCCTCCGAAGTATGAGGAGTAAGCTACACACAATTCTTAGAATTTTAATCTAGGTTGTGTTTGATTGCCCCAATTCATGTTATTTTTGCACCAAATTAGACTGATTAATAATGAATTTAACAAAATTTTGTGATAATTGGTGCAACCAAACACAACCTAAAGTAATAGGAAAGGGTAAAGATTAAGTATAAACGTATAGAAAGAGCAACGAAACTGATTTAATAATATTACTAATATTATCTTATTAAAAGCTTTGAAAAGATTAATTAATTTTTATTGAAAATAGAAAAATCTAACAAGCCATTGAAAACATCAATTGATTTTAATGTTTTAGTGAAAAGTAACTTGTAATGTGTGTTACATAGCGTGTAACCTAGTCGATGTAGCGTGCAACGTATGCAAATTATTATGTAGCGCAGGGCAATGTTTGCAATATCAATAATATCAACCGATATTATTATATTGCATGTCAACATTAAGAAATAGATGGGAAAAAACTAGAAAAAGCCCAGATCCTGAATATCGTCAATAATATCGCAAGATATTGCAGTATCAGTGATATTGCAATATATCATGTGATGTCGACTTTTTTTTTTTTTTTTTTTTTCTAAAGCTTTTTGCAATGCATCGATAGATATCGTTGATACCTTGCAGGAAATGCACGCTGCAATTCTCGAAAGCCCTTAAAACTGATTTTTTCCCCCCCATTTTTCTTCAGATTTCTCTCTTCTAACTTGTTAGTGGGTGGATTTCGGTCCATCCTTTGCTTGGATTTGGGAGAAAACCCCACATTTGAAATCAAAATCAAAATTTTCTTGCATTTGGAGTTGTTTCTCATTTGATGAGTAACTTTCATTTCGATCCATTTTTTATTTAAATAGTATAAAATGAATGTGAAATAATAAGAAATCATTGATTCTTCACATTTTGCATGGAAAAATCAAGGATTTAGACCTCCAATTTTGAGATTTGAGTGTAGGTGCTTCGATTGGGGAAAAATTGGGAAAATTTTGAAATTTCCCCAATTTCTACCAAATTGCTTGCAATTTTGTACTCCAAGCATGAAATCAAGTATGTAGGAGGCCCGATCTACTGATTTATTAACTTTTTTTTCAAATTTCAAAAAATAAAAATTATTTTTTAATTAAAAATAATAAAATATTATTAAAATATTAATTTTTTTTTGAAATTTCCCTTCAACCAGTGACCAATTGAGTGCAATTTGAAACTATTTAGGAGTGTTTGATTAAATGATCATCACATACACTTTGATTTCTAGATTTGAGTGCAGATGGCCTGATTTGGGAAAATTTTCCCATTTTCTCCCAAATTGCTTACAATGTTGCACTCCAAACATGAAATCAAAGCATGTATGAGGCCTGGTCTACTGATTTGTTAAGTCCTTGTTAAATTTCAGAAAATAAAAATTATTTCTAACTAAAAATAATAAAATATTATTAAAATATTATTTTTTTTCGAAATTTCCCTTCTACCGGCTGTCAATTGAGACTAATTTCAAAGTATTTAGGAGTGTTTAATGAAATGATCATCACATACACCCTTCGATAGGTATATTTCTCAATTTCTATTTTTTTTTTTTATTTCTTTTGAATGAATTGGTTATGAATTCAATTTGAATATAGTTGCATTAGTTCAATCATACGGCGCATAGCTTAGGATCCTATACAAAGGAAATCAATTATGTGCACTTTTTTTAGATGTTATGATTTAAAAGTGTGTATTTATAAGGTCGTTCTTAACAATTTCTGAAGTTTCATTGAAAAGTTCAACTAATTTCCTAACATTTTTCAAAAAGAGCAATAAATTACCCAATACAAACGATATATCCCATGCAATAACCCATACGTATCCGTATCCCAAGGGTGCAATACGTAACACAATACAGATACTGCGAACGTTGGCGTAGGCTATACATGAGTAAAGCTATTTTCATGAGCTACATAGTGTTAAGGCTAAGCTACTCTACGTAGCGGAAGCTACATAATGCATAGCATAGCTATTTAAAACATTGGTTGCAACATAAGCCCTTTGTATCAAACCTGCTAGGATCCTTTTGCTTGTTTCTTCGTTTGCTAAACCTTTTACAATTAGTCAAAACAAATTATTTAAATGACTAGAAAGCAAGATGGTATTTAGGAAAGCTTCTTCTTTTTCATTTTCTTTTCAGTTTTCATTTTTTTATATAAATGAAAGCTTCTTCTTTTTCATTTTCTTTTCAGTTTTCATTTTTTTAATATAAATCGTAGACTTCATGTGAGGGCGCTTTCCTGATACGAACGAGTTCTCAAAGGATCCAGTGCAAGCCACCCATGCATAAAAAAAAAAAAAGGGGGGGGTTACTCAGGCACTATTGCCCTCCACTAGTGCGTCTTGGGTTCAACTCGGATGAGTCAGGACGATCCGGGATGGAGTCGGCCCTGTTCGCTTCGTTGAGAGTGCATAGAGATGCACAGGAAGTGCATACGAAATCCATTCCGTCCATTGGATGAGCCCTTCAATAACTGGCCCTTCCAAAAATCAGGCCAAAACAGAACTCAGGTGGGCCAGAATAGTGGGAACAATGAGGGAGTAAGCTCACCATTGAAAATAATCAGATTGTGTTTGGGGTCCACTCTAGTCTCTATCAGCCCATCCGGCCCATCCATAAGTTGAGTGCAACCAAGATGAAGACCCAAAAAATACGGCTGATCCAAAGCTCAGGTGGGCGACACCACTTGAGTTTACTAGTAAAGGGAATTTTTTTTTATTGTTTCCATTGGTGTGGCCCATCTAAGTTTTGGATCAACTTGATTTTTGGGATGCTTTATCTTCATAGTGGGGCACACCTAATGCACGATTTGGATACCACATACACATAAAAACGGGCCCACAAACTGCTTGATATCCTCTGAATCAGATAAGTTGATTTGGAAGGCTGATAAGTCGTGTGTGTTCTCCGTGAAGTCTCTCTACTCTCTTGTTAAAGGGGGAGCTCGTGGTAGGGAGGTGGTGGTGAGCACCAAGTTTAGTTGGCACTATAATGTCCCTCCTAAGATAGTGGCCTTGGTTGGTTGGTAGGAAGGAACAAAGTTTCCTTGCTATGGACAATCTTCTGAAAAGATCAATGGTCATTACAAATATTTGTATTTTATGTATGTGAATCATCTGTTTGTTCATGCTCTTTCCTGTGCTCAATTTTGGCAGACATTTTACGACAGTTTCAGGTGATGTGGTCAACTCCGAAATTGGTGGATCTGCTTTTAAGTGTTTAGCAGGGGGTGGGCCTTGGGGAAATGAAGAAGGTTCTATGGAGAATGACACACAAGTGCCTGATTGCTGACAATGAAAATGAAAAAGAAATCTTCTCCAAGAATTGTGAGTGGCATTTTAATAATGTCAATAAAAAGTTCTCCAAATTTTACTAATACAATGCCAACTGAGCGGCAGTTCTACGTAGTTTTATTAGCAGTATGCATGAGTAGAATTTTCACGAACTAAGTTTAGCCATATACAATCATCCCTCAAGAATATGACAATGGACCAACTAATAATAAAATCAATCAAACATACTAATGTTTGTTTAATGATGAGTGATAATCAGTTTTCGTTAAGCCACAAAGGCTTTTAGCTTATGAAGTAGACAGATATTCAATGTTAATAAAAAAACAAATGAGGTAATATAGAATACTCTTGCCAAGAGATTGTACAGTGTGTTTGGGCTTCCAGTTTGTAAGAGTGTGATAAGTAGACTATCGTCTTCCTCAGGGATAACTACCTTGAATCCACAAGGCTCTTTGGAATCCTCAACAGAGCTTCCTCGAATCCATGAGGGAAAATCTTAGGTCAACGAGATGAAGAACAACAAAAGTAAGATGAAGAACGACAAAAGTTGAATTTGATTGTAATGAAGGTAACCCTCAAAACGAGTTTAATAAGTGTTTAAATACTGTACAAACCCTAATGCGTAATTAAAGAGTCCCAGCCAAAATAGGAAAGAAAAAAAACAGAAAAGTCAAGTTTATGTAAACCTGTGTCAGCCGTCTTCCACGACCTACTCTGCATCAGTCCCCTCCCACTTCAAAAGAACTCATCCTCGAGTTATCTTCAAATGTTGATTCGTGATACTTGAACATGTTTGCAACGTTGAACGTACGCGAGATCTTCATGTCGTCTGGAAGATCAACAACATATGCATTATCATTGATCTTACGGAGGATAGGCACCAGTCTAATCTTCTTGTTTTTCAACTTATTGTACATCCTAGTTGGAAATCTCTCCTTACGTAGATGAACCATCATGTTGTCACCTACTTTGAACGTCTTCAATCGCTAATGCTTGTCAGCTTACTCCTTGTACCTGTCATTCGAAGCTTGTAGCTTGGCGTGAATATGTATACCCATGATTCGGTCCGCCATATGCTCAACAGCAACACTTATGCCTGGTAGCTTAGGCAACGGAACCAAATCGAGCATATGTCAATGTACCGGCCTTTATACAATCTCAAACGGTGTTTTGCTTGTGGAACGGTTTGGCATATTATTGAACGCAAATTCAGCTTGAGCTAAAGCCAAATTCCACTGCTTCGGTTTGTTGCCAGAGATGCACCTAATGAGGTTTCCCAATGTACGGTTTACAACTTCAGTTTGCTCATCAGTCTGCGGGTGGTAGGCACTGCTGAATTGAAACTGCATATCAACGTGTTTCCACAAAGTTCTCCAGAAATGGCTGACGAACTTCGTATCATGATCAGAAGTAATGTACTTGGGGACCCTGTGTAATCACATGACCTCTTGAAAAAATCGAGTTGCAACGTACATCGCATCGCAGGGTCTCCTTACATGGGATGTTCATTAATTTCGCCAGCTCACGCTAGGACATGAGCTAAAAAATTAGGCAGGTCTAAAACTCAAGTAGGCCACACAACAGGAAACAATGGGATGATGGAAATGACTGCATTGGAATCATCCCAGAACTGACGGTGATGTTTATATGGCATCCAAACTGTTCATAAGGTTATTCCCACTTGGGTGAACTGAAAAGCAAGTGGGGAAACCTAAGGTCGACACCATCGCACAAAAACAAGTCACTGCCACATAGCAGCGAGCCTCCGTCATGATCCATCCTTATCTCAGTAGCAACAATGGTAGCATCGGTTGTCGTCGTTGCATAGGCAATGGGTAGCCATTGGATTGTAGTTGGCGTCATTGTACAGTACCCCACCGAATCTGTAATCATCATCCCTGCCATCCACTTGCTATGCTAACCCCATCTCCAACCTTCCACACCAGTGACAGCACCCTAGCCGCCCCTAGAAACATTACTGTGGCGCTCTCTTTTGTACCCAAATAGTGGCCTATTTGATAATCACTTGAGATAGTGTGCTTTGACATGCTTTGAAAGAGTTGCGGCTTTTTTTATTTCTCAAGTAATCCATCATAGATAATTAGAAGACTGGCTTTATTAGATCAGTTAATCAACATTTTACCTTCTGCCTTACTAGTGTAAATTTAGATGGTCACAATTTGTTAAAATATATCTTGGAGAAAAATAGAAGATGGAATTGGAGGAAAGCTAATATCACTTGTTGGGTTTGTCCCACATCGGCCAGGTTGGACGATGAAAAGAGCTTCATATATCCTGGGGTCTCTCCACCTAACAGGTTAGCCTTTTGGGTGTGACACAACTGGTATCAAAGCTAGGTTATCCATCCAAAGCCCATGGTGAGGGGAGGTATGCTGAGATCAAGTTCCGAGAGCTCCATATCCGCCATGCCCAGGCCTAGGTCCCACAAGCGAGGGGGGTATGTCGAGATCAAAGTTTTGAGAACCCCAGGGCCCAGATCCGCTGTGGGAGGGGAGTTGTTGGGTTTGTCCCACATCAGCTAGGTTGGACGATGAAAGGAGCTTCATATATCCCGGGGTCTCTCCACCTAATTTGTTAGCCTTTTGGGTGTGACACAACAACCCAATGGTTACCTATCAAGTGATGACTAGAAATGTCACAAATTTACTATTATGGGCTGACTACTTATTCTATGCAGCGTAATACTAGTGGATTATTAATGATGTGTTTTATAGCCCAACATACATGGAATATACTTGTAAAGATGATTTTTCATCATTATGATCTTATTGGAGTATATCAATTATGCGAATATAAAATAATGAAAGTCTTCAATAGAAGCGCCACCTTTTGTTAATGATGGAAGGAAACTTGATCATTATATGCCACAATCTATTTATCCTGAAGATATATACATCAATAACAAGAGAAGCTTTGCATATTCTAATTTCTCGGTAAGCTTAATGATAAGTTTGAGCCCCAACATGTTTAAGTTTTGAAATTCGATAAGTTATCCTCTTTGCAAGAAATTTATGATTATATATGAAGCGAGGCAAATCAACACACTTTCACGCTTGCATGTATTTCTAAGAGATCTGCATTTAAAATTGGGTCAAAACCAAATAGGGGAGGTTACGTTGTTAAAGGTTAGACTAATGAACGGTCAGATTGCCCAACCTAAGGCTAGATGAGGAGCAAATACTACAATACTTAAGGGAGAAGGTTCCTCTATAGCAACTAGCTATCTACCTAACTAGTCTCATCTAAATTTAGCATTTCTTCCTCAACCTTCATCTACAGTTGATATATTAGATCATTCAACTTCGACTCCCAACATTGAAGATTTCAGAGCAACCACCATTAGCTATCTCTACTATATAAAGTCAATAGCCTCACAATTAGTCTTCACAACATTGGTTAGGAAAGAATAAATTTGTGGTTAGAATATAGCTAAGAGCAATTGATATTTTACCATAAAAGGGATTCCATACAACGTGCGTACTTTCTTTGCTTCATTTAATGCATGTAGGTAGCACCGAAGTTTCATCTTCTTTAATTAGAAACCCAAAGCATGAGATCATGACACGGGCTCTATGAGGTCTACCTTAATAACTATGTTACATCCATTTCGTGGTGTGAGTATGTGGGTGTGTGAGTGTCGTGTAAAAAAAACATGACATTCATTTTGTACATTTATTGCGTTAACTAATGTTAAGAGATCATCCTAAAATGTAGGTGGATTAGGGACTCAAGCTGGCGAGACAACGAAAATAGTGAGGATGGGCCACCCAGTACCATTTTCTTTTCTCTCTCTATGTAACATGTGTTGAGGTGTGGAGCCATTCACATCAGGAGGTGGTCGGGCGCTCAGATGGTCAGTGGACCGGGCGCCCGATATTCTGTATTTTGAGACGAATGTCTCTGGACTGTTCTAGGAACAGTCAGGCGCTCGACGGTCAAGTGGACTGGGCGCCTGATATTCAAGATTTCTTACCTGTTACTCACTGGACTGTTTTAGCATTGGGCGGGCGCCCGACCAAGTCTAACTGGGCGCCCGACCGGTCGCGAGGTTAACTGCGGGGTTTCTTATTTTGAGTTGTAATTTCAGGTTTTACTATAAAAAGGGGTGTAATCCGGGGTTAGGCTAAGGGATTAGGGTTTCTATACATCCAAGGTGAGAAAGAGGCGAGAGGATTAGCAAAAGGGCCATTTCTACACATGGAGCATAGAAGAAGGTAAGTGTATTGCTTGTAACTTCGTTTTCTTCATAGTGGAAGTTTGCACCCGTGGTTTTTTACCCTTATTGGGGTTTTTCCACATAAATTATGTCTTGTGGATAGTTGGTTTGTGTGAATTCTACTTTTAGTTATTATTTCTTCCTGTTTATCGTTTGTGGGTGTGAATTCTACTTTTAATTATTATTTCTTCCTGTTTATTTCTTCCTGATCTCGGTTCACCGGCATTGTTGGCGTGCTACGCAACAACTGGTATCATAGCTATTGGTTTAGTTCAAGTGGGAGTGATGACGGAAGAAGGGAAAACTAGAATTGAGAAGTTTGATGGTTCAAACTTTGCCTTCTAGAAGATGCAAATGGAGGATTATCTGTATCAAAAGGACCTCTATATTCTTCTAGAAGGAAAAGAGAAGAAACCAGAGAAGATGATAGATGATGAATGAACTTTAGTAGATCGGAAGGCTTTAGGAACGATCCGACTTTCTTTGTCTAAGAGCGCTGCCTTCAATATATCCAAAGTAAAGACCACAAAAGAATTAATGCAAGCTTTAACCACGATGTATGAGAAACCCTTGGCGTCCAAAAAGGTTCACCTCATGAAACGGCTATTCAACATGAAGATGTCAGATGGTGGAGGCGTGGATGAACATCTAAACGAGTTCAATATAGTCACTAGCCAATTGAAATTTGTTGGCATCACTTTTGATGACGAGGTCAGGGCGCTATTGATCTTGTCCAGTTTGCCAGACAGTTAAGATGGTTTGGTAATTGCCGTGAGCAATTTCTCAGGAATGACGAAGTTGAAATTCGATGATGTGGCCGGTGTAATTCTCAGCGAAGAATCTAGAAGGAAGGCATTGAGAGTTTTAGGGAATTCCGGGAATGCTCTAAACGTTGAAGGAAGAGGAAGATCTTCAAACAAAGGTGGTAATAAATACAGGCGGTCTAAGTCGAAAAATAGGTCAAAGGGACCGAAAGACAAGGACAAGTGTTAGTATTGCGGGAAGAAAGGGCACATAAAGCGTGATTGCATGACGCTTAAGAAATAAGAAGGAAGCTTTTAAGGTATGATGGATTTAGTGAATCTATCCAAGGAGAGTGACACAGAAGCGCTGATCTTGTATCTTGATGCGCGGAATGAGTTTTGGGTTGTAGACTCGGGTGCTTCGTTTCATGCTACTTCGTCGAAAGAAGTTCTTCGTGATTATGTGTCAGGTGACTTCGGGAGAGTTTACCTGGGTGATGATGAGCCGTGCAGTATCGTTGGCAAGGGAGACGTTCACTTAAGTAAAAAAGACAGAACAGTCTTGAAGTTGAAGGATGTCAGACATGTACCGAGTTTGAGACAAAATTTGATCTCAGTGAGGTAGTTAGCTGATACCGGATATGTGACGACATTCACTAGTGATTCCTGGAAGGTCACAAAAGGTGCCTTGGTGATACCTCAAGGCAAGAAGGAAGGTACTTTGTACGTGACTTCTGGATCGTATAGTTTACTCACAATTGCATTAACTGGAGTGAACGGATAGTTATGGCATCGGAGATTGGGACATATGATTGAGAAAGGGATGAAAGTGCTATTGTCTAAGGGAAAGCTACCTGGGTTGAAGGCAATCGATTTGGAATTCTAAGAGGATTGCGTATATGGCAAGCAGAAGAGAGTAAGCTTCAAGAAGACAGAAAGCGCTCCAAAGACACATTTGTTGGAGCTTGTACACACTGATATGTGGGGGCCGGCACAGGTATCATCTCTTACTGGTTCAGGTTATTTTGTCTCTTTTATTGATGATACTAGTAGAAAACTGTGGGTCTATTTCTTAAAGCACAAATCGGATGTGTTTAATGTATTTAAGAAGTGGAAGGTTATGGTAGAGAATGAGATAGGTAAAATTGTGAAGTGTCTCAGATCAGATAATGGGGGAGAATATTGTGATAAGAGGTTTGAGGAGTATTGTGCAACAAATGGGATCAAACATCAGAAAACAATTTCAGGGACACCACAACAGAATGGTGTGGCTGAGTGCATTAACAAGACTATCCTTAAGCGCTCCAAGAGCATGAGATTACATGCAGGGTTGCCCAAGACATTTTGGGTAGATGTTGTGAATACTGTCATATATCTCATCAATAAAAATCCATCAGCACCATTGGATGGTGGGCTACTAGAAGAAATGTGGACTGAAAAAGAGGTGAACCTTGCACATCTCAGAGTGTTTGGTTGCACTTCTTATGTTCACATTGTTGCAGAGCACAGGAACAAGCTGGATGCGAAGTCCAGGAGGTGCACGTTTATAAGCTACGGACAGAATGATTTTGGCTACCGTTTTGGGACACAGAGAACTGAAAAATTATTAAAAGCAAGGACGTAGTCTTCAATGGAAAAGTGATGCATAAAGACAGTTTGCAGCAAAAGCAGAATAAGGCCGATGAGAAGGAATTCATAAAGTTAGAAGAGTTACCGGACACAGGTGTTATAGTACCACAGGATGAGCATGCTCAGGAGCATGATGAGGCAGAACTACAGACACTGGTTGTGAGGAGGTCTACTCAAGAGAGGAGACCCAAAGTTCAATACTCACCCTCCTTACATTATCTACTGCTGACAGATAATGGTGAACCAAAGTGTTTTGAAGAGGCATTACAGTCAGATTTGTGGGTTAAGTGGGAGCAGGCCATGGATGATGAGATTGACTCTCTTGAGTCCAATCGTACGTGGGAGCTAGTCACTCTACCTAAGGATAAGAAAGCTTTTCATAATAAGTGGGTTTACAGACTGAAGGAGGAGCACGATGGTTCGAAGCGATACAAGGCCAGACTGGTTGTGAAAGGTTTCCAACGAAAGGCAGGTATTGAGTTCACTAAAATATTTTCACTAATGGTGAAGATGTCTACAATTCGCATGGTCTTGAGTATAGTGGCTATAGAGGACTTACATCTAGAGTAGCTAGATGTTAAGACAGCCTTTCTTCATGGGGACCTTGAAGAAGAGATATATATGCATCAGCCGACAGGATACGTGGCATCAGGAAAGGAGAACAAGGTATGTAGACTGAAAAAGAGTCTATATGGCCTGAAGCAGGCCCCGAGGCAGTAGTACAAGAAGTTCGACAGTTTCATATCGGAAAACATATACAGGAGATGTCATGCAGACCACTGTTGCTATTTGAAGAAGTTTGATATGTCGCACATCATCCTTCTTCTGTACGTTGATGATATGCTTGTAGCCGGATCAAGCATGAAGGACATCTTAGATTTTAAAAGACAATTGTCTAGAGAGTTTGCCATGAAGGATTTATGTAATATTCCGAAAATTTAGGTGCATGAGTAAGTAGATGAGTGCATGTTCGTATTCTGACATTTTTAGGCCTCTGAAAGACTTAATATACTTAGTTAAGTCAATAGACTGACTGTTAAAAAGGAATATTTGTCATTGCTAGTTGGAAGATCTAACTGTCCACTTCGATTTCGAACTACGCGATCAACGTAAACCCGCCGTACGATCTCCACATCAACCTGTACACATGTCTGTACATAAATTTGATCCGTCCATATTGTTCATCTCCAGGCATATGCTTAGATCATTGATTCCCCAACCCTATGAACCTGCTCTGGCGTGTTTATAACACCCTAGGATTTTAGAATCATTTAAATCATGATTTAATTAATTATTTAATAAATTAAATAGCTTTTCATATTGATAAATTAATAATAAATAATCCGTAGAGAGTTAGCATATGATCCCTTTATTAAAGTTGTTCAGAATAAACCCTAGAACAGGGTAAAAGTATTATATTTAATAAAACTCATAAATTTATAATAATGATGAAAATGCCATTAGTTAAACCTAAGTTAAACGGACACTTTTAAGTATTATAGTTTCTGACAATCATTTTCATGCAAAACTTAGTATACCAGCTTCTGGGCATATTTTAACTGTACACGTCAAATTTTAGCTATTCAATCATTCTACAAATGTCCTAATCAGAATCTGGCCTGTAGATGGCCCACCTGATCTCGAATCTTTCTCAATTTTGGTACCAACACATAAATGTTGGTGGGTCACTTTTTGGTCAGAGTGGATTTCATATAATGATCTCTGTGGGCCATGCATGTGCTGCCCACATGCTGGACGTGCGGTCAAACCGGCCATTGACCGAGTCCGCCCGCACCAAAGACGGTCTCCGTCTCCCTCTTTGCTACGCAAGGTGGCTGGCACCACTATCCACTCCACTACATGTTTGACGGGCCCCTTCAGAGTGATCCAAACCGTCCAGTTGATCCACGGTCCTCCAAAACCTATCCAAAGAAGATTTTCTTTTTTCTAGAATAACTGTACATGATGATGTACAATTCCTATGAAATTGCCTTTCTCAAGAAACCTTGATCTAGGCTGTCTGTTTTGCATGGACAGCTAGGATTTATTACGTAGCCTCTAGTGGACCCCACCTAGATAACCAACGCTTCATATTGCGTTTGTAACCGGTGAATTCTATCATACACGTCTTCTTGAACCCGGAACTTTCCCTCGCGCAAACCACCAATCAAGACCAATTAAACCTTGGATTTCTCACCCCAAGAGCATCATATGACAAATCTAGACCGTTCAGGGATTTCTGATTGATCGATAGACCCCCATGCAAGTTTCGCCATTTTCACCCCATCATCTTTCTCGTTTCACACCGAAATCGTTCATCCACTGGTGGACTCCATTCCGGAATCTGTAACGACCAAATTGTAGCTCATTCTCAGTATACCCCATGTTCAAAATATCTCAGCCATCTATAATGTATAAACGCTCCAAGCTCGGTCTAAAAAATGGCTTTATCTACACAAGCCTACGTCCGTACGCATGCTACGTGGGTAGCCCTTTTCTCCACCCTAAAACCGATTCCCTTCTCATATAAATACTCTCCCAGCCCTAGATCTAGAAACTCCAGAGAGAGAGAGAGAAAATATGGAGAGAGAGAGAGAGAGAGAGAGAGAGAGAGAGAGAGAGATCCTGTTACTGCTATTGCTGGATCCTCCTCTAGAGGAAGAAAGAGAAGAAAAAGAGGAAGAGAAGAGGAAGAGAAGAAAGAAATAAAGAAGAAAGAAGAAAGAGAAAGAAGAAAGAGAAGAAGATGATGTTGTCCCAGCAAGTCAACTCGCTGAGTCGACTCAGATCCGAATTGGGTTTGCTTAGAACCTGGGAGTCGTCATATACTGTGAGTGATTCTTCTAATGATCTTTCCATTGATTTTCCCAATCTTTCTCTTCTAGTTAGTTGAGTATTGAATTAGGTTCTAGCTTCCTAAATTTTTTGTCTTGAGCTCTTTTTTAAATTCTTGTATTAAAGAATCCTAGGTAAGGGATCCATCTCTTTTTTAGTTCTAAAATTTCATATCTCAATGTCTTGTTGTATTTCTTTTCCTTAGTCTTTCCTTCATGTAGAGATGAGTTCTCATTTCTTCAATTTTCCTTCTTAGTTGCACGCATCAAGGTTTTAGACAAAACTTAAATTAGGCTTAGATCACGTACACGACATCACCTCTAAAATAACGCTAAAAGTTTACACGTCATTCTCTAGTTTCACGTTTACAACAAACTAAGGTTAGATGAGGAATTACTTGAATAAAGATAATGCATGTATGGTATGATTGGACTTGAAATTTGATATGCATTATATGCTTGAAAAAATTGCTCTCATCATTCATGACATTTATATTCATTATTTTATATGCTTTATTTACTTTGGACAATGGAACGGGAGCATGGTTGATTTGACTCTTGGCGTGCATGGTTGATTTGTCGCCCCGCTGTACTCTGGGTTAGGTGAGCATAGCTGAATACTTGCAATAGGTATCCTAACATCCAAGGGCAGAGGGATCTGTTCGTCGGGTATGGTTGATTTACCCAGGGCATAGTTGATTTGCTCGATTGGAGATGTGAGCATGGTTGCTTTGCTTGGTTGAAGATGGGGGGCATGGTTGATTTGCACGCGCGCGCGCGCGCACACACACACCCATATATATATTTATTTCATCATACATCGAACATGTGCATCCATGACATCATGATCCTCACAAGCATCATTCAAGAACACCCATATATATATATTTATTTCATCATACATCGAACATGTGCATCCATGACATCATGATCCTCACAAGCATCATTCAAGAACACAACTCATAAAAGCATTTAGATGGTACATGAAACAAACTCTTCATACATCGTATTGTATAGGATTTTATCTTAAATCAATTGAAATTTCTTTATGATGAAAATGATCTCACTGGGCTTTTAGCTCACTAAAATTATCACAGTTCTTGCAGGTCTTCAGGAAGGAAAAAAAAGACATAGGCAGAGAAGAGTACTCAGAGGGTCACATTCTACTCGAGGCATCAACAATAATTTATTTATTTTTATCAGATTCAATGTAATAAGACATTAGTGGGAAAAAAAATTATATTTGGAATTTATTTTAAATATGCGATGTATGGAATGGAATCTCAAGGAATCTATGCTCAAATTTTTAAATTCACACCCTGAAACTCGGGCTTTGGGTTGTTGTACTCGAGTCCCGAATTTCGGGTGTGACAATTTAAGAGTCGCAAAACAAATCCTAGGCATGAGGATAAAGCGTGACAGGGAAAACAAGAAGCTAGTTTTGTTATAGGCAGAGTACATAGCCAAGGTACTTGATCGATTTACTATGTGAGGTGCCAAGCCGGTAAGCACTCCATTAGCCAACCACTTCAAGCTTTCTAAGCAGCAAGGAGCTAAGACGCAGGAGGAACGGGACTACATGGCTAAAGTCCCATACACGTCAGCTATAGGGAGCCTCATGTATGCTATGATTAGCACGAGGCCAGATATTGTTCAAGCAGTGGGAGTTGTTAGCAGGTTCATGAACAACCCCGAGAAGGAACATTGGAAAGCTGTGAAGTGGATCCTCAGATACCTAGTAGGTACTGTGGATGTAGGGTTGTGTTATGGAGGATCGAAAATCAAGCTACAAGGCTATGCCGACTCAGATTTGGCAGGGGATATCGACAGCAGAAAGAGCACGACATGGTATGTCTTTACCCTGGGTAATGCTGCAATCAGTTGGGTCTCTCAGTTACAGAAGATAGTGTCCATTAGTACAACAGAAGCAGAATATGTTGCAGCGACAGAAGCGTGCAAAGAGATGGTGTGGATGCAAGGTTTTATGAAGAGTTGGGGAAGAAGCAAGCAGATTGCAAGTTGTACAGTGATAGTCAGAGTGCAATACACTTGGCTAAGAATTCAGCCTTTCATTCAAGGACCAAACATATTGACATCAGATATCACTTCATACGTTCGTTATTGGAAGATGGATCGATTACTCTGGAGAAGATTCATACAAGTGAGAATCTTGCGGATACGTTGACCAAGGCGGTCACACGGGAGAAGCTGAAGCTCTGTTAAGCTTTGATTGGTCTTCAGGCTTGAAGATGGGAAGGTGGTGCACTCCGGATGTAGAAGGCAAAGGACTATGGTGATGTGTCTCCAAGTGGGAGATTGTTGAGGTATGGAGCCATTCACATCAGGAGGTGGTCGGGCGCCCGAACGGTTAGTGGACCGGGCGCCCGATATTCTGTATTTTGAGACGAATGTCTTTGGACTGTTCTGGGAACATTCGGGTGCCTGACGGTCAAGTGGACCGGGTGCCCGATATTCAGGATTTCTCACCCGTTACTCGCTGGACTGTTTTAGCATTGGGCGGGCACCCGATCGGCCACGGGGTTAACTGCGGGGTTTCCTATTTTGAGTTGTAATTTCAAGTTTTACTATAAAAAGAGGTGTAATCCGGGATTAGGCTAAGGGATTAGGATTTCTATACTTCCAAGGTGAGAAAGAGGTAAGAGGATTAGCAAAAGGGCTATCTCTGTGCATGGAAGCATAGGAGAAGGTAAGTGTATTGCTTGTAACTTCGTTTTCTTCATAGTAGAAGTTTGCACACGTGTTTTTTTACCTTTGTTCGGGTTTTTCCACGTCTTATAGATTGCTGGTTTGTGTGAATTCTACTTCTAGTTATTATTTCTTCCTGTTTATCGTTTGTGGGTGAGACCGGAGATTGGATCTCGGTTCACCGGCATTGTTGGCGTGCTGCGCAACAACATGCACTTGCGTAGTTTGTGTGTGTGTGTGTGTGTGTGTGTGTGTGTGTGTGTGTGTGTGACCATACCCTAGTATATCTTAATAAATCAATGGTTTAGATCACTGAGAATGGCCCATCGTTAATGACTAAAGCCTTAACATATCCTATGAGAATAATTGGGAAATTGTTTGGCTCGAAACCCAGCACTCTAGCTTTCAATTGCTTAAAAACCTTTCCTCAGGTAAATTATAATGCATGGTTTGAATAACTATCTTTTTAATGAACAGTTAGGGATATTTTCCCAAGCAATTCTCAATGTAGGGATAGACGAATGGATACTACAAGAAAGCAATTTACAGCTGCAAAATATGGTTTCATACACTTTGGGCCAGGCCACGGGCAAAATGACCCATTTGTTTTGTTCTAGTACTCCACATGTGTGGGCATTTAAAAAATTCCAACTTTAATTATAATGCATGGTTTGAAAAACCTTCTTTTTAATCAACACTTGCAGAACATTTTTCCCAAGCAATTCTCATTGTAGGATAGATGAATGGATACTAGAAGAAAGCAACCTATGGCTGCAAAATGTATGGTTTCATACACTTTGGGTGAGAAGTGAAAATGACCCATTTATTTCATTCTGCAGTCCACGTATGTGGATCATTTAAAAAAAAAATTCCAACTTGTACATCAAATGTCCAAAATTGGTTTAGATGAAAAACTAAAAAATAAGTACATATACTAAGAGAATATATGACCATGAAAGATTATTGAAGAATGTCATTGTCCTGAAAAGACTTAATGACACCCGCCATTACATGTGGTTAGTTAGTAGAAGGCCCCCGCGACGAATATAGTGCAATTTAAGTAGCATGCTTGCAACATGTAAAATGCAATGATAGTGACCGCCGCCGACACGGGGCTGCGAGGTTGGCAGGGCACTATGTGTTTTGTGCATGTGATTTGACGGATTTTTCTAGTCTTTTTCTAGAGATGGCGATGAGAATGGATGTATTTGATAAGGTCAGTCTCCACGCGGAGTTTTGGGAAACTTCCTTATCAGTATTATATAATGCTCAGGCCAAAAGGTTATACAGTATCATTTCGACCCATAGTTCAGTTGATATCATGGAGCCCACTGGATGGCCCATGGACCAAAAATCCCTGTACTAATAAAATTTTAAACCCTTAATGGGTAGTCAACCAAATAAATATATAGAAATACTGCAGTAGTCTATTTTGCGATCTTAGACGTGCGTCTATTGTGTCGCTCAAACAGACTATTGGAATAAACTATAAAGCAAAACACCCACATTTAAGATTGAGAAGTTCACCAGGTGAGGACTACGATCATCATCCATTCAGGGTGAATTTCGAACTTGTGACCAATCATTGTTAGGGCCTAGAAGATGGAGCATCCGATCAGTGACGTTTGTGGGTCCACACACAGGCACATACTCAGCCTCTCATGTGGACCAAGGTGGCAAAAGTGCGAGAGATTCAATCCGCTCATCACGGCCCAGATGCCCTAGCCCAAAAATTCAGGCACATCTCCTCATCACATTGGACGTGTGTTCAGAAGAAATGAACGGTTAAAAGAAACTGAGAAACGGTCCACATTCATGTGTGGCCCATGAGCTGAGCAAACCAGCCTGTTATTTTATCCAGAGCATCTATGCAATAGAGCCCACCTGATGAATGGCTTGGATCACATATGCAGGTGTCACTTTAGTATGTGTGAAGGCGAAAGAATAAATATCAGGTGATCTCACATGGATCACTTTTGCCCAACTGGTGAATGGCTTGGATGAATTATTCGGTCGTCCTGCCAATATATGGGTGAGTTCGATGAGAGCGGATCAGGTGCCCTTACTGTGGGGTTACCGTGGGGCCAAGATATATTTATTATGTATCCACGCCGTCCATCTTTTTTTCCGATCATTTTAGAGCACTATACCAAAAACGAACCAGATCCAATTATCAAGTGGACCATACCTTAAGAAAAAGTGATGATTGACCATTAATGGGCCACAAAAGTTTTGGATCAAGCTAATATTTGTTTCTTAACTTCATCAGGATTGTGTGACCTTATCAATGGATTGGATGTTAAATAAAAACTACAGAAACATTAAGGTGCTCTTTAAGAAGTTTTTAATGGTAGGATGGTCAATCACTACTGTTGCTTATGGTATGCTCTACCTGATAATTGGATCTACTTCATTTTTTTGGATAATGGCCTAAAACGATCTGGAAAACGGATGGATGGCGTGGATATATAATAAATACATCAATGTGGGCCCCACGGTAACCCCACGTTAAGGGCCGCATCGTCTTGCGTGAGGCCGGGGTCTCACCTAATCCGCTCTCGAGTTCGATCGAGAAATCACGCTGCCACGTGTTCTGTGAAGAGATGGGCTCCACAATATTCCGGTTCCTCGCGCTCTACCTTATCATTTTCCCGCGCAATATTTATTAATCGCCTATCTTGTCAATGGTAAAATTGTAGTATCCGGCACCGAAGCGAATTGCGTACTGAGTAAACTCTGTGGGACCCACAGAGATTTATTTATTTTATCCACTCCGTCCATTCATTTTACCAGGTAAGTTTAGCGGATGATCCCAAATATGAAGCATATCTAAATCTAAAATGAGGCACACTACAAGAGACAGTGAATTGAACGTCTACCATTCAAAAATTCTTGGGGCCACAGAAGTTTTGGATTAAGCTGATATTTGTGTTTCCCTTCATCCATGTCCGTGTCATACTATGAAGAAGTTGTTGGATGACAAATAAACATCACAGTGGGCCCAACAGAGTTTACTCAGTGGATGGCGGATACGCTAAAATTCTCTTTGATTAGAAAATCCTGTCCCTATGATGGGTGGTCCACAAATAAACGATCAAGAAAAATTCAGCAGCAATGATGTTCAATGGCCAAAGGTTGGGATCTCCCAGCCAGGGACATTTCTATGCTGGGTTCCATCCACAGTGCGGCTCATCAACTCAACCGTCTTGATTATCAGTACCGATAGTCCCACCGTCTAAAGGGGGGAAATCACATGCATCCTGTTCGAGCTGTGTGAGGTCCGTTCGTGAAGTGTATATGGAATCCGAACTGTTCACCCCATATATTCACTGGTTGATGCCCAACTCAAATTTGCCGGGAATTTTACAAACAACTACTTTTATGGAATTTACATTCTAGTATTTTTTTTTTCAAAATGCTACCTCATTAATAGATAAAGTTTTCTTTCCTCTACCTCCCATGTGTGGCATCTAATGGTTGGAGAAGATTTCATATATTCATCATGGTGGTCCCTATAAAAACGTAAATTCCAAGGGTGAACATTGCTCTTCCAATTATTATTTTTTAGTATGGCCTACTTGAATCACAAATCAGCATGACTTTTTGGCTTTGAGCCGAAACAAGGATTACACATTTAATGGTTGGAGTAGATTTCATATAGACATTGTTGTGGCTAGAAACTAAACAGCCGATGAGATTACTCCAACTCCACCTTGGACGGATAGATGCCACTGATCTCCTACAAGTGTAGGTAGTGGACCAGGACATGATATCCTGCAGAGCACAAAGAAGAGCTAGGGGGGTAGCCGAGGTTCGTCCGTTAGCCCTCTGATGCTTGAGTTAGATGGGTTTGGAGGAGACTGTAGAGACAATTGCAAAATAGATTTATGCGTACCTTAGGTTAAGGGTGAGTGCCTCTATTTGTAAGCTATCGGAGAGTGGAAATGGGCATGATTGTAGGGCATTATGCTCGCTACGGATCAGCTCCTAAACTCTCGCACGCCTTTATGGCAGTCATTGCTCAAGTCAGCCTGCGGTGGTATTGGTCAAGGTCGAGCTCTATGCTCATCCCAGTATCAGAGCTCCCTAGATGAGCTCTATGCCTTATGAAATGTTCTCGGATGTAGACTTGGTTGTATGTGACTAAGGTCTAAGCTGGGGGCTCATCTTCCTACTATGCTCGGATGTCCAACACCCAGCATCGGTAAGTGAGCTTGTATAGAGTACTTCAGCCCGTGGGCTTGTTGGCTTTTTCCCTGACCTGGTTGAGCTTGGCCCAGCTAGAAAAACCCCATAACAGACATTATGGTGAGCCCCACCAAAAATTAAGTTTCGTATCCCTCTTCAATGTGCAAGAACATTTCTTAGAAAGAATAAAAGGTGATTTTTATGGGCCACTTTTGATTTTGATAAGGCCTAGTGTGGTGTTTCCATAAAAATCTACCCGGACCGACCACTGGATATTCAGTCTCGTATTAGGGCGGCTAAGATAAGTAAAATAAGGATGACCTGTGATTTTGGTGAGCCATGAACAAGGAAACAGTTAGCAGAGAGACGTTCATCCTTAATTTTTATACGACCCACCATGAGTTATGTTGTGGTCGTTCTAATAAATGCTACACTCATTTACTCACCATGTGCTCGACCACACCTAGTCTCCCATGGTGCATGCAGTACTGTGGTAACATGGACCCCAGTGCGAGCATATATACCCTACATGCCATGTGATCTGTATCAGAGACCAGACCCGGTTTTCAAAATGGCTCACTCTGATGTTGGCGTGATCCACATGCTACCCCATGTTGTACATGCCATGTGATCGACACAAGAGGCCTTCGGTCACGGTCTGTCATGACGATGACCATGTGGTGCATCAATGCTCACCATGCTGTACATGACGAAATTGTGGTGTCGGGCACAAGGCTGTGTTTGCTGAGGCCTCCGGATTCCGTATATGTGGAGCCTATGGTTCGGTGATCCAGCCCGCTGAGCTAATCAGCCCCACTGTGTTTTGGCAGATACCCTGAAATTCTCTTTGATTGGAAAATCTTGACCCTGTGATTGGGGTTCTACAAATAAACGGTCAAGAGAAATTACGATCCATGGTCCTTGGCCAAAGCCTAAGTTCAAAGGTTGGGATCTCCCTGTATATGATATTTCTGTGGCATGCCCATCCACAGTGGGGCTCATCATCTCAACCGTTTTGATCACCAGGTCATGGACTTTAAGCAGTCCCCGAGATCCTATAATCCCACCGTTTAGAGGGGAATGATCACTTGAGTCCTGTTTGAGCGGTGTGGGGCCCATCCGTGATGTGTATATATGAGGAATCTGAACCGTAAATCTGGTGAGCCTCCTTATGGAGGATGTTACATCCCAAGAATCATCCCCATCAAAAGCTTAGGAAGGACAGACGGCAGGGAGCAACAATTACACCTAAAACCGATATATATTCACTGTTTGCTGCCCAACTAAAATTTGAAATTGCTTGCATAATGGTGTGTCACTTCATCCCCTATAGATCACACATGATGAATGGGTTGGATGAGATATGCATAACAATGTGGACCCCACATTTCATTTCATTTTGAAAGTTTTTATGGTGTCCCCCACTCCAATGTCCCCCATTGTTTCCTTTGGTGTGGACCACCTGAGTTATAGATCGGGATGGATTTTAGTATCCAAGCCTAACATTGGATTGGATGCACTCCCAGCCCCACATAGCTTCAACTTATGCATGTGAACCCAGACCCAACTCATTTAATTTCAGGTTGAAAAATCCACCGTGATTTGGGAGTGCATCCAATTCTCTCAAAGTGTGTTGTGTGGGTTGTAACAATTCTCTTTTCATAGTGGATTGTTGATCTGGACGAGGTCCCATAGTTTTTACCTCTTTGAGAGTTTTTAACATAAAAATTATCTTGTGTCGTGTGGTTGGTGATTTGCTTTTGTTCATTGCATTATCATATCCCATAATTCAAGTAGTTTCGGAGGCGAGATCCTAAGGTTTTGTGTAACGCACTCAACAAAAATGGTATCAGAGCATTCAGGTTGTTTAAACTATAGTTTAATTGGTCTGAATTATGAAAGGTGACTCATCAAGGATGATCAGCCTCAATGGGTCTAACTGGCCCATATAGAAGGCTAAGATGGAGGACTTACTTTATTGCAAGGACTTGTATGCTCCAATCTTAGGCGTATCAGCCAAGACGAAAGATACGATTGATGATGATTGGAAGAAGTTAGACCGGAAGGCGGTGGGGTTTATTAGACAATGATTGGACGATTCAGTATTCCACCATATGTCTACGGAGACCTCAGCCACTAGCCTATGACAAAAGTTGCAATGACTGTATGAGAGGAAGACAGGCGACAATAAGATCTTCTTGATTAGAAGACTTGTGAATATCGAGTTCAAGGAAAATGGTTCCATCGCCGAGCACTTGAATGAAGTCAGCAATATTGTGAACTAGCTCTCTGCTATGAAGATGGTTCTGGATGATAAGCTACAGGCCCTGCTAATGCTTAGCTCGTTACTTGATAATTGGTAGAGAATGGTGGTGTCTCTGAGTAACTCTGCACTAGACGGAAAGATGTCTGTGGAGCAGGTTCCTAGTTGTCTCTTCACTGAAGAGACTATGAGGAAGTCTCAGGGGTCTACGCAGCAAGAGGCCCTTGTGACACAGGATTAGAGGAGAGGAAAGAACAAGAAGGGCGGAAAAGCCCAAGATAAATCCAGAGGCAAGTCAACTGTCAGAAGAAATGTTGAATGTTGGAACTGTGGCAATAATGACCATTATAAAAGTGAATGTCTCAAGAGCGATCAGAAAGGAAAAGGGAAGGAAAAATGTGATGAATTAGATTCTACTGCGGTCGCCTCCGATGGCGACATTATGGTCATTCTCTCAGTAAATCATGATGTTTGTCTCACAACTACGAATTAGGACACCGATTGGGTGATCGATTCGGGAGCATCATTTCATGCAACTCCATAAAGAGATTTCTTCACAAGCTACAAGTAAGGTAACCTCGGTACATTGAACTCTAGAATATCCCAGATTGTGGGAGTTGATGATATTTGTGTGATGAATGATGTGAGCTGCATGTTGGCTCTAAAAGATGTGAGGCATATTCCCGGCCTTCGCTTCAACTTGATATCGATGAGAAGGTTGGATGTGGCTGGCTATGAGAGTCGATTTGTTGGTGGGCATTAGAAGCTCATTAAGGGTTCGATGATCGCAGCAAGAGGAAAGATGTGTTGCACCTTGTATAAGATAAGTGTCAGCGTAAGTAAGGGTGAGTTGAACGAAGCAGAAGATTTAATGACAGACATGTGGTGTAGGCGGCTCAACCACATGAGCGAGAAATGACTTTAGTTACTAGCGAAGAAGCACCTCGTTCCAGAGTTGCTAGGTATACCTCTCAAAACCTTTATTGATTGTTTATCTGGAAAACAGCATAGAGTTTCATTTGTTAAAACTACTTTTCATGTTAATAAAATGCATGCATTAGATTTGGTTTATTCTGATGTGTGTGATCCTATAAGGACAAAACCCTTGGGTGAGGTATTGTATTTTGTCACGTTTATAGATAATGCATCTAGGAGAATTTGGGTTTATGCTTTGAAATCCAAGGACGAGGTCTTTGGTGTGTTTAAAATGTTTCATGCCATGGTCGAGAGAGACATGTAGATCATTGAAGTGCATCCGCATTGACAATAGTGGTGAATACATTGAGGCCTTTCATGAATATTGCAATTCCTTAGGTATACGACATGAACATATGATGCCCAAGACCCCAACGCAATGGTGTATCTGAATGTATGAATCTCACGATTATAGAGAGAATCAGATGTACATTATCCCATGCGAAGTTGCCTAAGATGTTTTGGGGAGAAGCAATGCACACGGCAGTGTATTTGATAAACAAATCTCCATCAGTCCCGTTGAATGGAGAAGTACCAGAGAAGGTGTGGACTTGACGTGATCCTTCGTACAATCATCTCAAGGTGTTTGGATGTAGGGTATCCGTTCACGTACCCAAGGACGAGAGGTCCAAGCTCGATATGAAAATCAGGCAGTTTGTGTTCTTAAGGTACGGTGATGAGAAATTCGGTTACAGATTGTGGGATTTGACCAAGAAGAATCTCGTTAGGAGTAGATATGTGATTTTTTTTTTAAGATCAGTGTATTGAAGACATTGGAAAGCCAGAGAAGACCAAGCCCAATTCAGGTGAGCTGAAAGACATGAATCTGATCACTCCTCCCATGGTGCCTGATGATGGGGGAGTACAACAAGGTGCAGAGGACATGAGAGTTCCTACAAAAGATGAGCCGAGGGAGCAGCCTCCACTTCATCCACTGTTGAGCCACAAGTGAGGAGGTCATCTAGGGATAGACACTCATCCAAGAGGTACTCACCGCATGAGTACATTATGCTTACCAATGAGGGAGAGCCAAAAGATTATTCTAAGGCCCTAGCCAACATGCATAAGGGGGAGTGGTTGAAAGCTATGAAAGAGGAGATGAAATCCTTGCATAAAAACTACACGTATGATCTAGTGAAATTGCCTAAGGGTAAAAGAGCTCTGAGCAACAAGCAGGTATTCAGGAAGAAGTTAGAACAAAAGAATTCACATACAAGGTTCAAGGCCAAACTTATGGTGAAATGATTTGGTCAAAGGAAATGAATTGACTTTGAGGAGATATTCTCACCGTGGTGAAGATAACGTCCATTCAGATGTCGCTTGTTAACGGCTAGCATGGATTTGAAGATAGAGCAGTTAGACGTTAAAACTGTCTTTCTCCATGGTGACCTGGAACAAGAGATCTATATGTACCAACTAGAGGGGTTTAAGGTCAAGGGCAAGGAGCACATGATGTGTAGGCTTAGGAAGAGCTTGTATGGGTTGAAACAAACTCCGAGGCAATGGTATAAGTAGTTCGGCTCGTTCATGTTAAAACATGGATATAACAGAACGGAGTCGGAGCACTGTCTGTTCACGCGTAGGTTCTTAGATGGTGATTTGTTGGTTTTGTTATTATACGTTGATGACATGCTCATTATGGGAAAAAACATCAAGAAGATTGACAAGCTAAAGTAGGAGTTGGGCAAGTCTTTTACGATAAAAGACTTGGGCTCAGTTAAACCGATTCTAGGTATAGAAATCACGCGTGACAAAATCAGCAAGAAGCTATGGCTATCACAGGAGCAGTATGTTGAGAAGGTCTTAAAAATGTTCAATATGAATGAAGCGAAGCCGGTCAATACTCCACTAGATGGTCACTTAAGATTGAGTAACAAACAGTGTCCCAAGACAAAGGCAGAGATGGATGAGATGCAGAAGATACCCTGCGCCTCAATGGTAGAAAGTTTGATGTATGCCATGGTATGTATGCGCCCAGACATAACATATGTGGTTAGTGTAGTCAGCCGATATCTTATCATTCTTGGCAAAGAACATTAAGCATCGATGAAGTGGATACTATGGTATTTAAGGGGCTCATCCAAGTTGAGCCTACGCTATGGTGAAGAAAAACCTGTGTTAGAATGCTACATAGATGCAGGTATGGCAGGTGACATAGACTCCAGGAAGTCTAAATCGAGGTTCATGTTCACGTTTGTAGGGAGAGTAGTCTCTTGGCAGAGCAAGTTACAGAAGGTCATAGCGTTGTCCACGATAGAGGCTGAGTACATCGTAGTCACAGAAGCATGCAAGTAGATGCTCTGGATGAAGAAGTTCCTTAACCTGAAGCAGGAAAAACACGTGGTTTATTGTGATAGCCAGAATGCGATACACTTGAGTAAGAATCCAATTCAACATTCTAACTCGAAGTACATAGAGGTTCGGTATCACTGGATCATGGATACTTTAGAATAGAATGTATTACAGCTTGAGAATGTCCACAGGGACGATAACGGGTCAGACATGATGAACAAGGCTTTGCTCAAAGCAAATTTGAGGCTTGTAGCAGCCGAGCTATCTTAAAAAAGGTGGATTCGTCTTGAGTCGGAAAGGGAGGGATTTAAAGGGGTTTTCCTCCTCATACTACAAGAAAATTGATTTTTTTGAGATGCCCCAAAGCGTCGCAAAAGGCCAAACAAACCTTCGTTAATACACTTTAGCGACGCATAGGAGTCGTTGCCACGACCGTCGTTATTGGCCGGGTCACAAAAGACCATTACTGACGCCCCTAGAGAGGGGCGTCGCGCAAAGTCACTAGACTGTTTTCGGAACAGTCGGACCCCCGATGGTTTGATGACCGGACTCCCAGAGCCTAAGTCAGGCGCCTGATGGTTTGATGACCGGACTCCCAGAGCCTAGGTCGGGCTAACAAAATTAGGCAGAATTTCTCATTAACTCTCTGGACAGTTTTTTGTTCGGGCGAGTGCCCGACCATGCGCGGACTACGAATCTGTGGTTTTCTGTTTTGGCTCTAATTCTTTCAGTGCTCTATTTAAGGGCTTTCAAAATGAGATTAGTGCATCCTAATAGGAGGTTTACACATCCAATGAGAGATAAAGAAAAAGAGGAAGAGAGAGAAAAAAGAGAGAAGAAGCTTGTGGGAGGGAGATTTCTGCTTGTTGGAGGTGATCCATTGCATAGACGACATCTTGATTCTTCTACATCCTCGTGCTCGGTGAGATTTCTCAGTTTCGAATTCACTTATTGTTTATTCACTTCTGCGTGAGTGAAGAAGGTTTGATCCAAGCAGGCTGTGCTTGTGATCGGTTGTAACAATTCTCTTTTCATAGTGGATTATTGATCTGGAGAGGTCCCGTGGTTAGTGATTTGCTTTTATTCATTAATTCAAGTAGTTTGGGGGGGGGGGGGGGGGGGGGGGGGGGGGGGGGGTGCAATTCACCCAGCACTATTAAATGCTACCCAGATTTATGTACCATGTGCTTGACCAGACCTAATCTCCCATGGTGCGGTGCGGTGGTTACGTGGACTGCAATGCTCCCACATGCATCATACATGCCATGTGATCTGTATTAATGACAGACCTGGTTTCCTGGTTTTCAAAGTGTCCATGCTGCAGACATATGCATGCAATAAGGGAATAAGTTGCATTGGGGTACTAAGTCAAATCCTTTAATCCAGACAGCACACCAAGTCCAATGCATAGTCCATGGGCTACATGAAAACGTCCTGCTGATCTAACAAATATTAGCCACTTGATCAGTGGACTTAAATATGGATGGTCAAGATCATTTACACGAAAATGGGACAATCAACAATATGATCCATTCATTTGTTAGGGATCATCATGGATTGCTTATGATTATAAAGAATTACTGCTGTCAGGCAATCATAATCATCCCATCTTGGCCAGGAAAAAAGGATGGCTACAATAAATAAAGCATCCCATCCATGGCCAGGAAAAAAGGATGGCTACAATAAATAAAGCAGTGATCGATTAAATCATCCCATCAGGATGATCTTTTCATGGTAGCCCATGAAATGGGTTTTGAACCTCATGAATGGTTCAGATCAGTCGAACATTCCATGGTGCTCTATAACTGATAGTGCTCTGAGATTAGGTCAGACCATCTGGCCTGGCTAATGGTTAGACCATAGGGGCTGAACCGAGTCCCTACCCATTTACACAAATGTACCACATTTCTAGGTTAAGCCCAAACCCAACCCACTACCCATTTACCTTGTCCAAACCCACTTCAAAAACTGGTTCAGCCAGTTGACAGACCCCAGCCCCAGCCACATTTGCCAATGGGCCCCAACTCTCTTTTCTAATTTTAATATTACAATAGTAGAGTTATGAAAATAACATATTAATAAAAGTTGAAAGAAAGGGTTTGATAACTACACCAGCTCCGACTGATAAAAAAGCCACATCTTCTATTGATATTGCAATAGTACAACTTTACATGTGCATTAATGTTACCAAAGAGCAAAAAGAAACATGTATCTGTAAATGAGGGCTACAAATCCCTGTAGAATAGGCTGATTCACCTGCGTGCTGCTTAATCACTGTTGCCTATGTGGGGTCCACTGTGTTGTGTGCGCGCAACATCCAACCTACGCATTAAGTCAGAAATACCATATAATGGAATTCACCAAAAAAGGGCATATCCGATCATTATGTGGACCACACGTACAACCACCTAAAATCCGCCAAATTTATGTAGTGGACCACATGATGGCCGGATTAGCGTTATTTTTCAGATGTCCAACATTAAGGTTAAAGAAAAGGGTCCCATACAAAATCCTTGTATCTCTCCAACCCAACCCAACCCAACCCAACCCATTTGATTATAATGGGTTGGGCTGACTCCACGGCTAAGTTTAAGGGCCTAAGTCCAAGCTCTATAGGCCTTCCTGCACGAGCCACTGTCAATTTTAACTTATTCTGAAAGTGATGCTCCTGCATGTGAAAAGTTACTCTTATGAGTGTGAAAAGTTATTACATTCTTTTTCACCTCGTCTATTCCATCCCACCACAAATTAAGAGAGCCTGACTATGATGTCTAATGCTTCAAACACTAAATTTATCGAGGCCTATTTAGAATGAAAATTATATCAGTATTGTATTGTAAAAGCGTCTCCATTACAATTTTATAACATTTAATTAAGGACATAATTTAGTAGTTAAAAGAATATATAACAGGAAACAGATAAAGAAATTTATAATTATTACAATTATACAATGTACTGCAATAGAAATCTCTTATCCAAATACATACATTAATGTATTCTTCTCTATAATTTAGATTTGAAATACTATAAAAGTATTATCATTCTGATTTTACCACCCCTACCAAACATAAAAATTTTTAGTTAAATTACTTGCTTTTAGGAGATAAGTATTGTAGTTTGTAAACGTTATACTTTTGGCTGGATGGATTTAAGTGTATCTCCATGCAATTTCTCTCAAAACAACAATAATGAATACACCGCGTGTCTAAAAGGACTTGCACCTCGAAAATTGCACCCATTTTCATGAAATAACAGGTGATTCCAAGCCAAAACTCTATGGCCTCCACCATGATATTTGTATTATATTCACATAGTTTATTCAATAGATCTGATCATTTTTAGCATATGGGTCAAAAAATGAGGTAGACTCAAAGCTCTAATCAATCACATGGCAGAAAATAGTGGGGATTGAAAAATAACCATTTAAATACTCTTCTTGCGGTATGGTCCACTTGAACTTTGGATCTGTCTTATTTTTTGGATCATGCATTGGAATGATCTAGAAAAAAATGTATGGATGTCGTAGATAAAACACGCATCATGGTGAGGTCCATAGAGTCCATCTCAATTTTAGGTGTTGTCAACATCATACAGCCACCCTTCACCCTTAAATCCCTGTTGTAAATAACTAATGTTAAAAAGTGATAAATATAATGTAATTCCAATGTAATAACTAATATAATTAACCTTCCAAACAATCCCCAAATCTTGAGGTAAGCCACACCATGGAAGACAATTAGCATTCACTAAAAAACCTCAAATTTACACAGTGATTGGTCTAATGGTTGGACCATCTGCATCTAACTTTCATGGTGGTGACCCTTCTAGATAGGTTGGATGCCGTACACAGACACACACACACACACACACCACGTGCACCCAGAGCATTCCTCCTGGGTAAAAAACAAAAAACCCTCATTCTAGGAAGGACTTGGAGAGAAAGCAGTCCCTCCAGTATTTTCTAACGACGGCTACCTACCTCATCTAAGTAAGCCAAAAGCATCGTTTCACAATTCTAGCTTGCAATCCACTCCATCCATCAAGTAGAGTACCTCACCTTCACCCTTAAACCTAAGAATCACCATGATCCAAAACTAAGGGAGGCACTCCACAATTAAAATGGCCAACAGACCACCATTAGTTTTGTATAGAGCCCACCTTGAAGTTTATATGCCATCCAATTGATTCATTTGATTCATTGGCATGAAAGAATTAGCCAAAAGCACACTATTCTAAAACCAGGTGGTCTATAACACGTGGGTATAATTTTTTGAGGTTGTCGCAGCGAAAGGTGGGCCTTCAGGATCCAACGGCCTACAACGATCGGGACCAATCACAGGGCTCAAATCAACGGTGCAAATGCCTTCGGTCTATCAATCTACTACTAGAGTAGATAGAAACTATTCACCTCTCTTGATCCTAGGGTTAGGATGGTACCCAGAATAAGATTAAGAGCTCTGATCTCCTTCGATGATAGAAATGTACACACGAAAATCACCAGATGTTTTTCATGCTTGTAGTGCTCGTTGGTTGCGTTTTCTTCTCTCTCTAAAACCAGAGAAAAACTCTCCTTAATATAGAAAAATAAGGAGATATTATCTCTTATCCCAAAATAAATTATATCCCAATTCAATTTAGGATATCTCTATTGCATTTGAATTAGGATAACCCATCCACAAGTGATTGCTCACAAGTGGGCCCCACATGGTCCACGTCCAATAATTTTATACTATGGGTTGGCCACCCCTCTTGAGTGTTTAACTGGCATATTTTTAAGATCAGGGCCAAACACGGGATGGTGGACCCCGTGCACGTACACGGTTTGGCCACGTTATAAAAAGTGACACTCTCTGTGTATCTACCAGCATTTTCCACCTTCTCCTGCAAGATGCTGACTCAATCATGTAATCCACTGCTGTGAAATACAACTTCATTCATGTGGCAAGATAACTAGTTTAAGAATTTTTGGAGGAAAAACACTAGCACACTTTTCTCTAAAAGAACTTGGAAATTGTTATGAAATGACATTGAGGTGCAGATGAATTAGAGACTGGAGGTGGGCTGGCTAATCTTTCTTATGGGATGCAGATTGAGTGCATGAGGGGATTCTACAACAGAAAGCTCTTTGAGGCCCATCATGATGTATCTGTCACATCCATGCCGTTCATCCATTTTGCCAGCTCATTTCACCACATGAGTCCAAAGATGAGGTAGATCCAAGGCCAGGAAATAGTGAGAATTGTTGCTACTGAAATTCTGCAACTAGCACGACGAGCCGAGCTCCATCATGGGGGGATGGAGGCTTCGTTGAGCTCCTTCAGGATGACCTGCAAAGAAGAGAGAGAAAGGCGGATAAAAGAGGGGGGGTCGGGAGTCAACCGTTAGCCCTTTGATGCCTAAGTTAGGTTGAGAATCCAAATGGGCAGCAGGTCGGCTCAGGTTGATTTGTTGCGTACCTTGAGTCTTAGCAGCGGGGGTATTTATAGGTAAGGGACCCTCCTTTCCTCGATGGCCTGATGGGATGAGGCGAGCAGGGGATGGGCTTCCACCAACTCTTTGACCGGATGTGACGGGATGAGAGGTGTGGCCCGTCGTAGGGCGCGGAATGGCCGTGGCCTAGGGCGTCATACGCCTCCCCTTACTGCATTTATGGGGGGTAGGTGTGGCGCCATGCCGCCTATCAAAGTATTTATGGAGGGTCCGTACCTTCACTCGACGGGTACTTTGCAACGTTCCTGGATGACGTCGGGGTGGAGGACCGACCCGAGGTCTTTTCCCTGGGTCGTATGTCCTGTAGCCCAGGAGGTCAGTGCTGCAGCCCCCTCCCGAGTCGTCCCACATTCGGAGGTTGGCCACACCGTGCATGAATGTGGCTTTATCTGGCGTGGGGGAAGGTCGCTTTGCAGGAGTCGTCCCCCGAGGAGCGACCTGCAGCTCGATTCGAGATATATCCCCATAACATGACCCATCATGAGTTATATGAAATGCACTCCAACCATTAGATTCCACCTAAACATTTGGGCATGGAGCTAAAGAATCATGCCCACCTTTGATTCACTTGAGCTTTAGATTTGCCTCAATTTTTTGCTAATGTCATAAATGAGCTGAAAAATGGGCGGACAACATGGACAAAACATGCATATATTTTTTCAAAACGGGCATTGTCGAATGGTCGGACGTTGTCAGTCACAATTGTGTGCGGGACGCCAAATCGATAGACGATGGACTTCTAGATGAAGTCGAATGTCTTCCTCTCCGTGATTCTGGCCAAGGGTTCGGCCTCCGCCCATTTGGTGAAATAATCCACCGCCATGATGGAGTACCTGGCTTGCCCTCGCCCCCAAGGCAAAGGCCCAATGATGTCGACTTCCCACTGCGCAAAGGGCCAGGGGCCGATCATCGGGGTTAGCTCCTCAAGTGGCTGTCACAGGATCGATGCAAACCTCTGGCACCTGTCACATTTCTTTACGAGGTCTTGCGAGTCCTTCTGGATGCTAGGCCAGTAGTATCCCTGCCGGAAGATTTTATATGCTAGAGCTCTACCACCCGAGTGGTTCCTGCATACCCCGTTGTGTATCTCGTTCGTGACGTATTTGGCTTTTGCTGGACCTAAGCATCTCAAACTAGGGGTGGAGAAACCTTTCTTGCACAGTACATCGTCGAGCATCATGTATCTGGTCGACCTATACCGTAGTCATCGGGCCTCTATCCTTTCCTCGGGTAGTTCGCCTCTACTTAAGTACCAGATGATTAGATCCATCCATGTCGGGTTGGCGTGTATCGGCATGCTCTCTTCCGGCTCATCGAGTATGCTTCGACTCTACAGGAGTTCGACAGGGATTGTCCGGGCTATTTCGTTGTCACCTACCAAAGCGAGTTTCGCAAGGGAGTCAGCGTTGGTGTTATCCTCCCTCGGGACTCGGACAATTTCGAAGTGGTTGAATTGCTCGGCTAAGTCTCGTACCCTGCGCAGGTAGGACATCATTCTCGCGCCTTTGGCTTAGTACTCCGCGGTGACTTTTCCCACCACGAGTTGAGGATCGCTTTGAGCTTTAACCCTCCTGGCCTGAAAGGCTTTCGCCAAGCGTAGCCTGTCTAACAGGGCCTCATACTCGGCCTTGTTATTGGATGCTCGAAAGCCGAAGCGGAGGGTGTATTCAACTTTGTAGTCATCCGGAAGACTAGAATCAGACTCGCACCACTTCCTTGGCCATTGAACGACCCATCCACGTGCAACATCCATGGTGCCGAGGGGGTTGTTTTCAGGACTCCGAGGTCGGCACTTCCTGGAGTAGGCGGGTCAACGCTTACCCCTGTCCGGGGGTGAGTGAATTCCGTTACGAAGTCTGCTACCGCCTGTCCTTTAATGGCGATGCGAGGGCGGAAGTGTATGTCGAACTCCCCGAGCTCTACCGCCCATTTGGTAAGACGTCCGGATGCTTTTGGCTTTTGGAGTACTTGTCGTAATAGCCGGTTAGTCAAGACCGCGATGGAATGCGCCTAGAAGTACGGACTCAAGCTCCTAGCCAAAGTTATCAGAGCCAAGGCCAATTTCTCTAGGTCGAGGTAGTGGGTTTCTGCATTGAGTAGAGCTTTGCTGACGTAGAATACCGGCCTCTACACTCCACCATCACCTCTGACCAAGGCTGAGCTCACGGTTGAGGCCGAAACTACCAAATACAGTGACAACTCTTCCCCGTAGACGGGCTTCGAAAGGAGGGGCGGGGACCCGAGGTAAGTCTTCAGCTGTTGGAAGGCCAGCTCGCACTCATTAGTCCAGGTGCCGTTGTGACATCCCCTCAATTGCTTGAAAAAGGGTAGGCAGTTGTCTGTTGCTCGGTGAACGGGGACCCAACAGGGGCTTCGAGGGCAGATCCTTGACTCTAGTGCATCCTTTGCATGTTGTCGAGCTTCTCCTATAGTTCGCAGATCTACGCTTCCCAGGGGGTGTGGCTTTTCGCGACATGCTCGGGTCTCTAGAGCACATGAGGAGTGGCGCTAGGGACCGTGGCTATCCGGGTGTGACGCCTTTCCTCCAGGGTATGGCGAAGGTCGGACGCGGCCAGTGTGGTCATTGGTCGAGCCTCGACCGGGGTGGCTCTGCTTGCCAGGTCGTCGTCGTCGTTGGGTCCTAGCCCTCGACCAAGCCCTAGGGATGAATGGACACTCTCAAGGGCGGGCACGCGCAATGAGGGTTGCACTGCTCGGCCTTTCAGGAGTGTCGTGAGGTACTGCATTTGATCTTCAAGGGTGGAGACAACGCCAACTGTTGCTGCTGAAATCCTGCAACTAGCACGACATGCCGAGCTCCGTCGTGGGGGGATGGAGGCTTTGTCGAGCTCCTTCGGGATTACCTGCAAAAAAGAGAAAGAAAGGCGGACAAAAGAGGGGGGTCGGGAGTCGACCGTTAGCCCTCCGATGCCTAAGTTAGGTCAGGAATCCAAATGGGCAGTAGGTCAGCTTAGGTTGATTTGTTGCGTACCTTAGCTCTTAGCAGCGGGGGTATTTATAGGTGAGGGACCTTCCTTTCCTCGCTAGCTTGATGGGATAGGGCAAGCAGGGGATGGGCTTTCACCAACTCTCTGATCGGATGTGACAGGACGAGAGGTGTGGCCTGTCCTAGGACGCGAAATGGTGGCCGCCAAAGGCACCATACGCCTCCCCTTATTGCATTTATGGGGGGCAGGTGTGGCACCATCCCGCCTACTAGAGCATTTATGGAGGGTCCATACCTTCGCTTAACGGGTACTTTGTAGCGTTCCTAGTCAACGTCGTGACGAAGGACCGATCCGAGGTCTTTTACCCGGGCCTTCTGTCCTATAGCCTAGGAAGTCAGTGCTGTAGTCCCCGCCCGAGCCGTCTTACATCCAGAGGTCGGCCACACCGTGCATGACTATGGTTTTATCTGGCCTGGGGGAAGGTCGCTTCACGGGAGTCGTCCCCCGAGGAGTGACCTGCAGCTCTGTAAGCTAATCTCCTCAAGGTCTTTTTTCCTCTAAAAAAAAAATAGCTCATCTTCTTAAGGTCTTTTTTCCTCTAAAAAAAAAAGCTCATCTTCTCAAGGTCTTTTTTCCTCTAAAAAAATGTCTGATAACTCTATTACTAGTGAAACTTGCAGGAGGCACCACCTGCTTCCAAGAGGGTGGGAGGAGACAGTTCAGAAACTTTTCAAGGCGTTATGGAGATATATCTCGAGCCAAGCTGCAGGTCGCTCCTCGGGGGACGACACTCGTGAAGCGACCTTCCCCCACGCCAGATAAGGCCATAGTCATGCATGGTGTGGCCGACCTCCAGATGTAGGACGACTCGTGAGGGGGCTGCAGTACTGAGCTCCTGAGCTACAGGACAGACGGCCTGGGGAAAAGACCTCGGGTCAATTCTCCACTTCAACGTTGACCAGGAAAGCCGTAAAGTACTTGTCAAGCGAAGGTACAAACCCTCCATAAATGTTATAACAGGTGGCATGTTGCCACACTTGCCCCTCATAAATGCAGTAAGGGGAGGCGTATGCCACCCCTGACTGCGGCCATTCTGCGCCCTAGGATGGGATGAACCTCTCATCCTGTCACATTCAGTTAGAAAGTTGGTGGAAACCCATCCTCTGCTTGCCCTATCCCATCAGGCCAGTAAGGAAAGGAGGATCCCTCACCTATAAATAACCCCGCTGCTAAGAGCCAAGGTACGCAACAAATCAACCTAAGTTGACCTACTACCCATTTAGATTCCTGACCTAACTTAGGCATCGGAGGGCTAACGATTGACTCCTGACCCCTTTCTTTTGTCCACCTTCCTCTCTCTTCTTTGCAGGTCGTCTTGAAGGAGCTCGACGAAGCCTCCATCCCCCATGACGGAGCTCGTCTCGTTGTGCTAGTTGTCGGATTTCAACAACAACAGTTGGCGCCGTCTATGGCGCGCGAAAATCGGTGATGTGGTCTTGGGGGAGGACGTTTTTTTTATAAGTATGTCGTCCACGTAAACCTCCATAGTGCGTCTAATCTAGCTCGCGAACATGCGATTCATTAACTTTTGGTAGGTCGCGCCAGTGTTCTTTAGCCCAAAGGGCATGGCTTTGTAGCAATACAGCTCGCGATCGGTTACGAACGCAGTTTTCTCTTCGTCTAGTCGGTGCATACAGATCTAGTTGTACCCAGAGTACACATTGATGAAACTAAGTAGGGCAAACCCTGACATTGCGTCGACGAGCTAGACTCTGCGGGGAAAGGTAAGCTGTCCTTGGGACATGCTTTATTGAGGTCGGTATAATTTATACAGACCCTCTACTTACCGCTCGCCTTCTTGATGAGGACGACATTCGCGAGCCAATCCGGGTAGCTGACTTCTCTAATGACGCTAGCTTCCAACAGTTTCTCCACTTCCTCACTAATGATTGTCTGCCTCTCAAGGTTGTAAGGCCGCCGTTTCTGTCGCACTGGCTTATGGTCGAGGTCGACGTCGAGGCGGAGGACCGACCAGAGGTCTTTTCCCCGAGTCGTCTGTCCTGTAGCCTGAGAGGTTAGTGCTGCATCCCCTTCCCGAGCCGTCCTACATTCGGAGGTCGGCCACACCATGCATAACTGTGGCCTTATCTGGCGTGGGGGAAGGTCGCTTCATGAGAGTCATCCCCTGAGGAGCGACCTGCAGCTCGACTCGAGATATATCCCTATAACAAGCCCCACATAGTTTCCCGTTGCAGACGGATCGAATAAGTACTCGGCTCTTCTCCATGCAAAAAAAAATATATATATATCTACAAAAAATGCTTGCATATGCACAGGAATGCGTGTGTGGTGTGTGTGAGTGTTTAGATAGATTTTTTAAGTTTCTCTAACTTCTGCGGTGGAAGTCGGCAGAGGCATTGCAGTATCAACGTGAGAAAGCTCATCCCTTTATTTATCTGCAACAACTTGTGTTGTTACTAAAATCCTATAACTAGCACGACGGGCTGGGCTTCGTCGTGGGGGGATGGAGGCTTCGTTGAGCTCCTTGGGGACAACCTGGAAAGAAGAGAGAGAAAGGTGGACAAAAGAGGAGGGGTCGGGAGTTGACCGTTAATCCTCCGATGCCTAACTTAGGTCAGGAATCCACATGGGCAGGAGGTCAGCTTAGGTTGATTTGTTGCGTGCCTTAGCTCGTAGCAACGAGGGTATTTATAGGTGAGAGACCCTCCTTTCCCCACTAGCCTGATGTGATTGGGCGAGCTGGGGATGGGCTTTCACCAACTCTTTGACCAGATGTGATCGGACGAGAGATGCGGCCCGTCTTAGGACACGAAATGGCTGCGGCCAGGGGCGCCATACGCCTCCCCTTACTACATTTATTGGGGGCAAGTGTGGCACCATGCCACCTGCAAGAGCATTTATGGAGGGTCTGTACCTTCGCTCAACATGTACTTTACAGCATTCTTAGTCGATGTCGAGACGGAGGACCGACCCGATGTCTTTTCCTCGGGCCGTCTGTTCTATGGCCCGAGAGGTCAGTGCTGCAGCCTCCTCCTAACCTTTCCTACATCCAGTGGTCGGCCACAATGTGCATGAATGTGGTTTTATTTGGCATGGGGGAAGGTCGCTTCGCGGGAGTCGTCCCCCGAGGAGCAACCTGCAGCTTTGTAAGCTCATCTTCTAAGGGTCTTTTTTCCTCTAAAAAAATAGTTCATCTTCTTATGGACTTTTTTCCACTAAAAAATGTCTGATAACTCTGTTTCTAGTGAAAACTTGCAAGAGGCACCACCTGCTTCTGAGAGGGTGGGAGGAGACAGTTCAGAAACTTTTCAAGCTATTACGGGGATATATCTCGAGCCAAGCTGCAGGTTGCTCCTCGGGGGACGACTCCTACGAAGCGACCTTCCCCCACGCCAGATAAGGCCACAGTCATGCACGGTGTGGCCAACCTTCGGATGTAAGATGGCTTGGGAGGGGGCTGTAGCACTAAGCTCCCGGGCTACAGGACAGACGACCCGGGGAAAAGACCTCGAGTCGGTCCTTCGCCTCGAGGTTGACCAAGAACGCCGCATAGTACCTGTTGAGCAAAGGTACGACCCCTCCATAAATGCTCTAACAGGCGGCATGGCACCACACCTGCCTCCCATAAATGTAGTAAGGGGAGGCATATGGCGCACCTGGCCACGGCCATTTCGCACCTTAAGACGGGTCGCACCTCTCATCCCTTCACATCCGGTCAAATAGTTGGACGAAGCCCATCCCCTGCTTGCCCTATCACACCAGGCCAGCGAGGAAAGGAGGGTCCCTCACCTATAAATACCCCAGCTGCTAAGAGTCAAGGTACGCAACAAATCATCCTAAGCAGACCTGCTGCCCATTTGGATTTCCAACCTAACTTAAGCATCAGAAGGTTAATGGTCGACTCCCGACCCCCTCTTCTATCCGTCTTTCTCTCTCTCTTCTTTGCAGGTTGTCCCGAAGGAGCTCGACGAAGCCTCTATCCCCCCACGACGGAGCTCGGCTTGTCGTGTTAGTTGTAGGATTTCAGCAGTAACATAAGGTGTTGCAGAAAAACAGAGGGATGAGCTTTCTCACGTTGATACTGTAATGCATCTGCCAACTTCCACCACAGAAGTTGGAGAAACGTAAAAAATCTGTCTCAACACTCACACACACCATGCACACGCATTCCAGTGCATATGCAAGCATTTTTGTAGACATTTTTTTTTTGCATGGAGAAGGGTCAAGTACTTATTCAATCCATTTGCGATGAGAAACTATGTAGGCCTGTGATGGGGATATATCTCGAGTCGAGCTTCAGGTCGCTCCTAGGGAGACGACTCCCGTGAAGCGACCTTCCCCCATACCAGATAAGGCCATAGTAATGCATGGTGTGGCCGACCTCTAGATGTAGGATGGCTCAAGAGGGGGCTGTAGCACTGAGCTCCGGGCTACAAGACGGACGGCCCAGGGAAAAGACCTCGAGTCGGTCCTATGCCCCGACGTCGACCAGGAACGCCGCAAAGTACCATTCGAGAGAAGAAACGAACCCTCTATAAATGCTCTGATAGGCGGCATAGCGCCAGACCTACCGCCTATAAATGTAGTAAGGGGAGGCGTATGCCGCCCCTGCCTGCGGCCATTCCACGCCCTAGGACAGGCCGCACCTCTCGTCCCGTCACATCCGGTTAGAGAGTTGGTGGAAGCCCATCCCCTTCTCACCTTATCCCATCATCCCAGTGAGGAAAGGAGGGTCCCTCACCTGTAAATACCCCCGCTATTAAGAGCCAAGGTACGTAACAAATCAACCAAAGCCGACCTGCTGCCCATTTGGATTCCCGACCTAACTTCGGCATCGGAGGGCTAACGGTTGACTCCCGCCCCCCCCCTCTTTTGTCCGCCTATCTCTCTCTTCTTTGTAGGTTGTCCTGAAGGAGCTTCACGAAGCCTCCATCCCTGTACAACGGAGCTCGACCCGTCATGCTAGTTGTAGGATTTCAACAGCAGCACAAGGTGTTGCAGACAAATAAAGGGATGAGCTTTCTCATGTTGATACTGCAATGCCTCTGCCGACTTCCACCACAGAAGTTGGTGAAACGTAAATAATCTCTCTCAACACTCACACACACCACGCACATGCATTCCTGTGCATATGGAAGCATTTTTTGTAGACTTTTTTTTTACATGGCGAAGGGCCGAGTACTTATTCGATCAATCTGCGACAGGAAGCTATGTGGGGCCTGTTATGGGGATATATCTCGAGTCAAGCTGCAGGTCACTCCTCAGGGTACGACTCACGCGAAGCGACCTTCCCCCATGCAAGATAAGGCCATAGTCATGCACAGTGTGGCCAACCTCCGGATGTAGGATGGCTCGGGACGGGGCTGCAACACTGAACGCCAAGCTACAGGATGAACGACCAGGGGAACAGACCTCAAATCGGTCCATCACCCCGACGTCGACCAGTAACGCAGCAAAGTATCCATCGAGCAAAGGTACGGACCCTCCATAAAATCTCTGATAGGCGGCATGATGCCACACCTACCCCCCATAAATACAGTAAAGAGAGGCGTATGATGCCCCTGGCCGCGGCCATTCTGCGCCCTAAGACGGGCCACACCTCTCGTCCCATTACATAGGGTCAAAGAGTTGGTGGAAGCCCATCCCCTGCTCGCCCTATCCCATCAGGCCAGCGAAGAAAGTCAGGTCCCTTACATATAAATACCCCACTGCTAAGAGCTAAGGTACGTAACAAATCAACCTAAACCGACCTGTTGCCCATTTGGATTCCCGATCTAACTTAGGCATCGAAGGGTTAATGGTCGACACCCGAACCCCCTCTTCTGTTCGCCTTTCTCTCTCTGCTTTGAGGTCGTCCTGAAGGAGCTCGACGAAGCCTTTATCCCCCTACGATGGAGCTCGGCTCGTCGTGCTAGTTGTAAGATTTCAACAGCAACACAAGGTGTTGTAGAAAAACAAAGGGATGAGCTTTCTTACGTTGATACTACAATGCCTCTGCCAACTTCCACCACAGAAGTTGGAGAAATGTAAAAAATCTGTTTGAACAATCACACACACCATGCACACGCATTCCTGTGCATACGCAAGCAATTTTTATAAACTTCTTTTACATGGAGAAGGGCCGAGTACTTATTCGATCCGTCTGCGACGGAAAGCTATATGGGGCCTGTTATGGAGATATATCTCGAGTTGAGTTGCAAGTCACTCATCGGGAGACGATTCCCGCAAAGCGACCTCCCCACTCCAGATATGCCCACAATCATGCATGGTGTGGCCGACCTTCGGATGTAGGACGACTCAGGAGGGGACTGCAGCATTGAGCTCCGAGTTATGGGACGGATGACACGGGGAAAAGACCTCGAGTCGATCCCCCGCCCCGATGTCGACTAGTAACGCCGCAAAGTATCTGTCGAGCAAAGGTACGGACCCTCCATAAATGCTTTGATAGGAAGCAAGGCGCCACAGCTACCCCTAATAAGTGTAGTAAGGGGAGGCATATAACGCCCTTAGTCGCGGCCATTCTACGCCTTAGAACGGGCAGCACCTCTCGTCCCGTCACATCCGGCCAAAGAGTTAGTGAAAGCCCATCCCCTACTCGCCCTATCCTATTAGGCCAGTGAGGAAAGGAGGGTCCCTCACATATAAATGCCCCCGCTGCTAAGAGCTAAGGTATGTAACAAATCAACCTAAACCGACCTGCTGACCATTTGGATTCCTGACCTAACTCAGGCATTAGAGGGTTAACGGTCGACTCCCAACCCCTCTCTTTTGTTCGCCTTTCTTTATCTTCTTTGCAGGTCATCCCGAAGGAGCTCGACAAAGCCTTGATCCCCCCACGACGGATCTCGGCCCGTCGTGCTAGTTATAGGATTTCAGCAGCAACATAAGGTCTTGCAAAAAAAAAGGGATGAGCTTTCCCACGTTGATACTGCAATGCCTCTGTCGACTTCCACCACAGAAGTTGGAGAAACGTAAAAAATCTGTTTCAACACTCACACACACCACGCACACGCATTCCTGTGCATATGCAAGCATTTTTTATATATTTTATTTTTGCATGTAGAAGGGCCGAGTACTTATTCAATTCGTCTGCGACGAAAAGTTATGTGGGGCCTGTTGTGGGGATATATCTCGAGCCGAGCTACAAGTCGCTCCTCGGGGGATGACTACCGCGAAGCGACCTTCCTCCATGCTAGATAAGGCCACAGTCATGTACAGTTTGGCCGACCTCTGGATGTAGGATAGCTTGGGAAGGGGCTGCTACACTGAACTACGGGCTACAGGACGGACGGCTTAGGGAAAAGACCTTGAGTCAGTCCTCCGCCTCGACGTCGACCAGGAACGCCGTAAAGTACCCATCGAGCGAAGGTATGGATCCTCCATGAATGCTCTGATAAGCGGCATGACGCTACACCTAACCCCCATAAATGCAGTAAGGGGAAGCGTAGGGCACCCTTGGCCGCGGTCATTCCCACCTCTCGTCCCGTCACATCTAATTAGAGAGTTGGTGGAAGCTCATCCCCTGCTCGCCCTATCACATCAGGCCAGCGAGGAAAGGAGGGTCCATCACCTATAAATACCCCCGCTGCTAAGAGCCAAAGTATGTAACAAATCAACATAAGTCGACTTGTTGCCCATTTGGATTCTTGACCTAACTTAGGCATCAAAGGGTTAACGGTTGACTCTCGACCCCCCTCTTTTGTCCGCCTTTCTCTCTCTTCTTTGCAGGTTGTCTCGAAGGAGCTCGACGAAGCCTTTATCCCCCCACAACAGAGCTCAGCCCGTCGTGCTAGTTGTAGGATTTAAGCAACAACACAAGGTGTTGTAGAAAAACAAAGGGATGAGCTTTCTCACGTTGATATTGCAATGCCTCTGCCAACTTCCACCACAGAAGTTGGAGAAACGTAAAAAAACTGTCTCAACACTCACACTCACCATGAACACGCAATACTGTGCATATGCAAGCATTTTTTGTAGACTTTCTTTTTTGCATGGATAAGGGACGAGTACTTATTTGATCCGTCTGCGACGGGAAGCTATGTGGGGCCTTCTATAGGGATATATCTCGAGCCAAGCTGCAGGTCGCTCCTCGGTGGATGACTCACGCGAAGCGACCTTCCCACATGCCAGATAAGGCCACAGTCATGCACAGTGTGGCCGACCTCCGAATGTAGGACAGCTCGGGAGGGAGCTGCAACACTGAGCTTCAGGCTACAAGACGGACGGCCCGAGGAAAAAACCTCAAGTCGGTCCAGCGCACCAATGTTGACCAGTAACACAGCAAGTATTCGTCGAGCGAAGGTACGGACCCTCCATAAATGCTATGATAGGCGGAATACCGCCACACCTACCCCCCATAAATGCAATAAGGGGAGGCATATGGTCAGAGAGTTGGTGAAAGCCCATCCCTTGCTCACCCTATCCTATCAGGCTAGCAAGGAAATAAGGGTCCCTCACATATAAATACCCCCGCTGTTAAAAGCCAAGGTATGTAACAAATCAAACTAAACCAACCTGCTGCCCATTTGGATTCCCGACCTAACTTAGGCATCAGAGGGTTAACGGTCGACTCCCGAATCCCCTCTTCTATCGGCCTTTCTCTCTCTTCTTTGCAGGTTATCCCGAAGGAGCTCGACGAAGCCTCGATCCGCCCTCGATGGAGCCTGGCCCGTGGTGCTAGTTGTAAGATTTCAACAGCAACACAAGGTGTTGTAGAAAAATAAAGGGATGAGCTTTCTCACGTTGATACTGCAATGCCTTTGCCAACTTCCACCAAAGAAGTTAGAAAAATGTAAAAAAATTTCTTAACACTCACACACACCACGCACACGCATTCCTGTGCATATGTAAGCATTTTTTGTAGACTTTTTTTTTTACATAGAGAAGGGCTGAGTACTTATTTGGTCCGTTTGCGACGGGAAGCTATGTGGGGCCTATAATGGTGATATATCTCGAGCCGAGCTGCAGGTCGCTCCTCGGGGGACGACTCCTGCGAAGCGACCTTCCCCCACGCTAGATAAGGCCACAATCATGCATGTTGTGGCCGTCCTCCAGATGTAGGATAGCTCGGGAGGGGGCTGTAGCACTGAGCTTCGGGCTATAGGACGGACGACCTGGGGAAAAGGCCTCAAGTCGGTCCTTCGCCCCTACGTCGACTAAGAACGCCGCAAAGTACCGTGGAGCAAAGGTGCAGACCCTTCATAAATGCTCTGATAGGCGGCATGGCACCACACCTACCCCCCATAAATGTAGTAAGGAGAGGCGTATGGCGCCCTTGGCCGCAACCATTCTGCGCCCTAAGAGGGGCTGCACCTCTCGTCCCGTCTGTAACGACCCTAAAATTTCGGTAGAAAATTTTTCTTTTGGGAACAATAATGGGTTTAACTAAATAAATTTAAGATAATAAACAAAAGAAAAGCATGGATTTATTAGTTAAAGCTCTATTAATCGAGAGGGAAGACTAGAGATCAAGTCCTATCACTAACAAGAATTTAATTTTCTTTTTTTGCTTTAAATACGAATTTTGAAATTCAAACTTATCTTATATTATCTCAACCAACCCATCTTATCCCGACAAACTCCCTCTTTAAAAAGAGAGAGAACGAGTGGGCTATTCATCCTAAAAGAAGGAAAGAAAAGAAAGGAGAAAAGGAAAGAAAGAAGGAACGGAGGGATCTTGCAGCTAAATCAAGTAGGTGTTCCTTCTATTTCATTTAAGTAGGCCAGATCCAACCAATGAACGGCTCGGATCGTCCGTCCGTTCATTGTACGGATCTAGGGACCTTATTTTTACCTTAACCCTTGAATATAGGATCTTTATTGGTGGGGACCATTTGGGTGGGCCGGAATCGATCTGGACGAGTCATAATGACTATAAGGCCAAAATGTACATGGGCCACGAAATTCAGATCGATTGGACCTTCAGATGGGCCACATCGATTGGATGAATGATAGCCTTTAAAATTCTTTCATTATTATTTTATTTAATTATTAAATTAATTGTGATAAATTTATTTTATTCCAAAACATTATTGGACCCACAATAAGGTGGCCGACCCAATGGTCGGACCAGATCTCTTGTAAACCACCCTATATAAGCCTAAAATAATAATAACAATAATAATAATAAATAAATAAAAGAAAAAATTATAAAATAAAAACGAAAACAAAAAGATAGAAATTCTGGGTGTGGATAGCGGTCCACTCGTGGACCCCATTGTGATGAAATCAGTAGATCCAAGCTGACCATATGTTGTATTATGATGTTTTACAGGTTGGGTCCAAAAATCAGGTAAATCTGAATCTCAGGTGGCTCATACCACTTAAAACAGTAATGATAACAACATACATGATTAAGGCAGTCTGATTTTAGATTGTTGTCCACTTTTGGGACCCATTTTGAGACATTTTGAGAAATCTAATCCATCCAATATCTTAATAAACAAGTTTTCTGGTTGAGGACAAAAAATGGCCCATATAGGATATTCCAGTGGGCCATACTAAGACAAACAGTGGGGACAACACCTGTCCACTGGTTGGGAACTTGTGGGTCCCACTGTGTAGTCTTTGAAAAATTTGATTCACCCAATCTCTTGAGTAATGAGTTATTAGTTTTGTGACAAAAAATCAGCCCAATCAAAGTTCCAGGCGGGCCATGCCAAGTGAAATAGTAGGGAGTTACGGTATGAATTCTCATAAATGGATCATTTTAGGATATCCCACGACAAGATCCTTACAAAATATAATTAACCATCTTTGGTAGTGTACCATTAGGGAACTTGTAACCAAGTATAGGATGACCCACCAGTTAAGTGGGCCGTACCATCAGAAAAATAGTAAAAGGGCCATTCCTTTTGGAAAACTTGGTCACAATAATCGAATATAGACTGTCCATTAAGGAACCAAATCTCAATAAAGTATAATTCAAATTAAAAATAAGTATATTTAAGGCTAGATTGGTGATGAATAAATATAAATTACATTTATTGTAAATTCAGGACCGATTCTACTCGGGACGTGACAGAATTAACAAAGTAATCACCATTATCAACAGGTGAGTACATCCCAACACGTTTCCTAATCATTTTAATTAAGTTGTGATGAACAATAATATGTGATATTGATTGATTTATGCTTGGTTAAATATTATTTAAATAATATCCATTTATAATAAATGTCATGAAATGTTACCTCTCAAAAGGAGAGATGGAATGTATGGATGTGAATTATTGCATGCATTCATGAGTTATTGTGCCTGGAGTTCGACTCTGAAAGACCAGTAGGTACTTAAGTACCCGGTTACCCAAGGACCATCCCGGAAGCCCACTAATATGTAAAAGTTCGCCCTACAAGGAAGGGGAAGCCGATTGATGGGATCCAATCGAAGCAAGTGGAAGACTGAATATATGCCCACTTGATGCATGATTTCATATTAAACTCATTCTTGCATTAAATTATGTATTACATGTATTTAACGGCAGGTGTTTATCCTGCTTAGTTGAAATGCATGTGAACCGTATTAGGTTACTCACTGGGCTTTCCAGCTGCCATTGTGGATTAAAAATATACAGATGATGTGGATGTTGAACCTTCAGAGAATGCCCCTGATAATGAAATGGGACCACTAAAGGAACCGTAGGACTATTGGCCTAATTTAACCGAGGAAGAAGTGGCGGCCCTAAACGAAGACGTTTAGACTATTTTTGTTTTATTTTGTTATTTTCAATAATTAGTAGACATCTAATAAAGTCACAAATAAGTGGACTTAGTTTATGGTTGAATATTTCATGAATAAATGATAACTTGGTATTTCATTATTTTATGCCTCTTCAAGTGGTTTAACGTTATAAATGCATTTAGTGCACCAGTTATACCTCATAAACTGGGTTGGAGGGTGCACACTTTGAGTCCGAATTTCGGAGCGTGACACCGTCACATCTGATCAGAGAGTTGGTGGAAGCCCATCCCTGCTCGCCCTATCCCATCAGGCCAGTGAGGAAAGGTGGGACCCTCACCTATAAATACCCCCGCAACTAAGAGCCAAGGTAAGTAACAAATCAACCTAAGCCGACCTCCTGCCCATTTGGATTCCCGAACTAACTTAGACATCGGAGGGTTAACGGTTGACTCCCGACACCCCTTTTCTGTCTGCCTTTCTCTCCCTTCTTTACAATTCATCCCGAAGGAGCTCAACGAAGCCTCGATCCCCCCTCGATGGAGTCTAGCCCGTGGTGTTAGTTGTAAGATTTCAACAGCAACACAAGCTGTTGTAAAAAACAAAGGGATGAGCTTTCTCATGTTGATACTGCAATGCCTTTGTCGACTTCCACCACAGAAGTTAAAGAAACGTAAAAAATCTTTCTCAACACTCACACACACCACGCACATGCATTCCTGTGCATATGCAAACATTTTTTGTACACTTTTTTTTACATGGAGAAGGGCCGAGTACTTATTCGATCCGTCTGCAACGGAAAGCTATGTAGGGCCTATTGTGGAGATATATCTTGAGCCGAGCTGCAGGTCGCTCCTTGGGGGTCGACTCCCGTGAAGTAACCTTCCCCCATGCCAGATAAGGCCATAGTCATGCACGTTGTGGATGACCTCTGGATATAGGACGGCTCGAGAGGGGGCCGCAACACTAAGCTCCCAGGCTACAAGACAGACAGCTAGGGGAAAAGACCTCGAGTCGGTCCTTCACCTCGAGGTCGACCAGGAACGCCACAAAGTACTTGTTAAGCAAAGGTACGGACCCTCCATAAATGCTCTGTTAGGCGGCATGACACTACACCTCCCCCTAATAAATGCAGTATGGGGAGGCGTATGTCGCCTCTGGCCGCGGCCATTCCGCGCCCTAAGACGAGCCGCACCTCTCATCCCGTCACATCCAGTCAGAGAGTTGGTGGAAGCTCATCCCCTGCTCACTTTATCCCATCAGGCCAACGAGAAAAGGAGGGTCTCTCACTTATAAATACCCCCGCTAATAAGAGCCGAGGTACGCAACAAATCAACCTAAGTCGACCTGCTGCCCATTTGAATTCCTGACCTAACTTAGGCATCGGAGGGTTATCGGTCAAGTCCCGACCCCCCTCTTTTGTCCACTTTTCTCTCTCTTCTTTGCAAGTTGTCCCGAAGGAGCTTGACGAAGCCTCAATCCCCCCATGACAAAGCTCAGCCCGTCGTGCTTGTTGTAGGATTTCAACAGCAACAAAGGTTTTGCAGAAAAATAAAGGGATGAGCTTTCTCACGTTGATACTGCAATGCCTCTGCCCACTTCCACCACAGAAGTTGGAGAAATGTAAACAATCGGTCTCGACACTCGCACACACACATTCCTGTGCATATGCAAGCATTTTTTGTATACTTTTTTTTGTATGGAGAAGGGTCGAGTACTTATTCGATCCATCTGCGATAGGAAGCTATGTGGGGCCTGTTATGAGGATATATCTCGAGCCGAGCTATAGGTTGTTCCTCGGGTGACAACTCACGTGAAACGACGTTCCCCCACGCCAGATAAGGCCACAGTCATGCACGATGTGGCCAAGCTCCGGATGTAGGACGGTTCGAGAGGGGGTTGCAGCACTAAGCTCCAAGCTACATGACGTCGACTAGTAACGCTGCAAAGTACCCGTCGAGTGAAGGTGCGGACCCTTCATAAATGCTCTAATAGGCGGCATGGCGTCACACCTACCCCCCATAAATGCAGTAAGGGGAGGCGTATGATGCCCTTGACCGCTGTTATTTCGTGCCCTAAGACAGGCCGCACCTCTAGTCCCGTCACATCCGGTCAAAGAGTTGGTGGAAGCCCATCCCCTGCTCGCCACATCCCATCAGGACAGTGAGGAAAGGCGGGACCCTCACCTATAAACACCCCCGCAGCTAAGGGTCAAGGTATGTAACAAATCAACCTAAGCCGACCTGCTGCTCATTTGGATTCCCAACCTAACTTAGACATCGGAGGGTTAACGGTCGACTCCCGACCCCCCCTCTTTTGTCCGCCTTTCTCTCTCTTTATAGTAGGTCGTACCGAAAGAGCTTGAAGAAACCTCGATCCCCCCAAGATGGAGCCCGGCCAGTCATGCTAGTTGTAGGATTTTAGTAACAACACAAGGTGTTGCAGAAAAACAAAGGGATGGGCTTTCTAACGTTGATACTGCAATGCCTCTGCCGACTTCCACTACAGAAGTTGGAGAAATGAAAAAAAATCTGTCTCAACACTCACTCACACTACGCACACGCATTCCTGTGCAATTGCAAGCATTTTTTGTAGATTTTTTTTTTTTTTGCATGGAGAAGGGCCTAGTTTTTATTTGATCCGTATGCGATGGGAAGCTATGTGGGACCTATTATGGGATATATCTCGTGCCGAGCTGCAGGTCACTCCTTGGGGGACGACTCCAGCGAAGTGACCTTCCCCCATGCCAAATAAAGCCATAGTCATGCACAGTGTGGTCGACATTCAGATGTAGTACGGCTCGGGAGGGGGCTGCAACATTGACCTCACGGGCTATATGACAGACGGCTTGGGAAAAGACCTCGGGTTGGTCCTTTGCCTCGACATCGACAAAAAATGACACAAAATACCCGTTGAGTGAAGGTACTGACCCTCCATAAATGTTACGACATGTGGCATGTCACCACAGCTGCCCCACATAAATGCAGTAAGGGGACGCGTGTGGCTCTCCTAGCCGGTCAGAGAGTTGGTGGAAGCCCATCCTCTGCTCGCCCTATCCCATTAAGCTAGTGATGAAAGGAGGGTCCCTCACCTATAAATACCCCCGCTCCTAAGAGCCAAGGTACACAAAAAAATCAACCTAAGCCGACCAGCTGCCCATTTGGATTCTCGACCTAACTTAGGCTTCGGAGGGTTAACGGTCGACTCCTGAGCCCCCTCTTTTGTCCGCCTTTCTCTCTCTTCTTTTAAGTCGTCTCGAAGGAACTCGACGAATCCTCCATTCCCCCACGACGGAGCTTAGCCCGTCGTGCTAGTTGTAGGATTTCAGCAGCAACACAAGGTGTTGCAGAAAAACAATGGGATGAGCTTTCTCATACTGATACTGCAATGCCTCTATCGACTTCCACCACAGTAGTTGGAGAAATGTAAAAAATCTGTACACACCACGCACACGCATTCTTCTGCAATTGCAAGCATTTTTTGTAGACTTTTTTTTGCATGGAGAAGGGCCAAGTAATTATTAGATCCGTCAATGACAGGAAGCTATGTGGGGCCTATTATGGGGATATATCTCGAGCCGAGCTGCAGGTCACTCCTCGGGGGACAACTCCCATAAAGTGACATTCCCCTATGCTAGATAAAGCAACAGTCATGCAAGGTGTGGCCGACCTTCGGATGTAGGACGGCTTAGGAGGGGGCTATAGCACTGACCTCCCGGGTTACAGGACCAACGGCGTAGGAAAAGACCTCGGGTCGGTCCTCCTCCTTGACGTCGACCAGGAACGCCACAAAGTACCTGTCGAGCAAAGGTACAGACCCTCCATAAATGCTACGACATGTGGCATGTCGCCACACCTGCCCCACATAAATGTAGTAAGGGGAGGCGTATGGCGCCCCTGGCTGCGGCCAGTCCGCGCCCCAGGACAGGCCGCACCTCTGTCCCTTCACATCCGATCATAGAGTTGGTGGAAGCCCATCCCATCATGCCAGTGAGGAAAGGAGGGTCCCTCAACTATAAATACCCCCGCTGTTAAGAGCCAAGGTACACAACAAATCAACTTAAGCCGACCAGCTGTCCATTTAGATTCCCAACCAAACTTAGGCATCGGAGGGTTAACGGTCGACTCCCGACCCCCCATCTTTTGTCGGCCTTTCTCTCTCTTCTTTGTAGGTCGTCCCGATGGAGCTTGATGAAGCCTCGATCCCCCCACGATGGAGCTCGGCCCGTCGTGCTAGTTGTAGTATTTCAGCAGCAACACAAGGTGTTGTAGAAAAACAAAGGGACGAGTTTTCTCACGTTGATACTGCAATGCCTCTGCTGACTTCCACCACTGAAGTAGGAGAAATGTAAAAAATCTGTTTCAACATCACCACACACGCATTCCTGTGCATAAATACGCCCGCTGCTAAGAGTCAAGTTACATAACAAATCAATCGAAGTCGACCTACTGCCCATTTGGATTCCCGACCTAACTTAGGCATCGAAGGGCTAACGGTCGACTCATATCCCCTCTCTTTTGTTTGCCTTTCTCTCTCTTCTTTGCAAGTCGTCCCGAAGGAGCTCAACGAAGCCTCCACCCCCACAACGGAGCTCAACCTGTCGTGCTAGTTGTAGGATTTCAGCAGCAACAGTTGGCGCCGTTTGTGGCGAACATTGCGCGAAGATCGACGACGTGGTCCTAGGGAGGATGCTTTTTATAAGCATGTCGTCCACGTAAACCTTCATAGTGTGTCTAATCTGGCCTGCAAACATGCGATTCACTATCCTCTGATTGGTCGTGCCGGCGTTCTTTAGCCCAAAGGGCATGGCTTTGTAGCAATACAGCCCGCAATTGGTTAAGAACGCAGTTTTCTCTTCGTCGAGTCGATGAGCTGGTCGAACCTTGACGTTGTGTCGACGAGCTGATCTATGCGAGGGAGAGGAAAACTGTCCTTTGGATAGGCTTTGTTGAGGTCGGTATAGTCTATACAGACCCTCCACTTACCGCTCGCCTTTTTGACAAGGGCAACATTCGCGAGCCAATCTGGGTAGCTGACTTCTCTAATGATGCCGACTTCCAACAGTTTCTCCACTTCCTCACTAATGATTGTCTGCCTCTCAAGGTTACAAGGCCACCATTTCTGTCGCACTGGCTTATGGTCGAGGTCAACGTCAAGGCGGAGGACCGACCCGAGGTCTTTTCCTTGGGCCTTCTGTCCTGTAGCCCGGGAGGTCAGTGTAGCAGCCCCCTCCCAAGCCGTCCTACATCAGGAGGTCGGTCACACCGTGCATGACTGTGGCCTTATCTAGCGTGGGGGAAGGTCGCTTCGTGGGATTCATCCCCCGAGGAGCGACCTGCAACTCAGCTCGAGATATATCCCCATAACAAGAATAATGACACCCACTGTTGAAACCTTCTTAGGGCTCACTGCAATATTTTTTTACCAATCCAACCCATTCATAAGGTGTTCCGATGTGGCCCCAGAAAGTTTGCAATGGTGGGGAAAACAAAAATATCAGCTTAATTGCCAGAACTTCCTTAGGCCCTATGGAAGTTTGTAATGGTGGGCGTTCAATACCCTATTGTTTTCTATCCACATATTACATTGAATCGAATTTTAGAATTATTTTTCGGTATATACGCAGATTGGCTTATAGCCCTGATGGACTGTATTGGATAACTCATGCACCATGATGGGCCCACAAAGCTTAGTACTATAGGAATCTCCCGCAGCCACGTGACGGCAGGCAAGCCATCTCCCTTCTTGTAGGGGGATGTAACTTCTATGATAGTACAATGGTGACCAACATGTGAGACATTTTCTGCAATGATGTAAACCGTCTAATATGACAGGCTATGTTGTTGATCAAGGAATAATGGTCATCCATTGGTGGTTGAGATCATTCTTTCTAAAAGAACGCAATTAAAATATAAAACTTAATGGAAAATGTTCGTTAGTATAATATAATATGATTTGACATAGTCATAATTATAATGAGAACCAATCACTTAGAGAAAATCAAGTTCATTGTAACTTGCTATCCAGGTTTATCTTTCCTGTCAACATGTCATTTGTGTATGACATTTGTAGGTAGTGGGCCGCATCTCGAAAATCCGGCTGAACCATTGATTAGATGGTCCACACTTGATAAGTTGGTTGCTCACAAATTACAATGGTGTGGCCCACCTGACGAGTAGACCAGCCTGAGTTTTGCGACAGGTGATCTTTATGGTGGGTCTACCGCTTTACATGGTATGGATGTTATACATAAATAGCATGTTTGCAGAAAAAAAAAGCCCGCATGAAATATTTCACGTCATGGCTCAATAAAAAATCGAAGACACCCGGATCCATAGCTCAAAATGAAGATAGCCTCGTCTCAACATCAAGGTCATGGCATCGATTCCTAGAGTGGGGGTGGCTAACACTGCGGTGTGACTACTGGGGGGGGGGGGGGGGTTTGTGGATTTCCTATGAAGGCCTTTCCTAGGAAGTTCCTGCGCTACACTGGGAACCTAGGCGGGGTCCACCGTGATGTTTGTGAGAAATCCACTCCGTTCATCCATTTTTTGAGATCATTTTAGGACATGCGACAAAAAAAGAACCAGATCCAAGACTCAATTGGGCCGAAAATGTGAGGATTGAATGTCCACAGTTGAAATATTCGTAGGGCCACAAAAGTTTTGAATCAAGCTAATGTTTGTGTTTTTAGTTCATCCCAGTAGGAATGGCATTATGAATGGTATGGATGGCATATAAACATCACTGTGGACCCTAGGAAGGTTTCAATGGTATGAATTTCCCTACCTACCTTTTCCTTAAATGTAGCCCACTTGAGTCTTGGATCCGGCTCATTTTTGTTCACATAGCCTAAAACGATGTCACAAAATGTATGGACGGGGTGGATTGCGCTAAAAGAGACTACAAAGGTAAGGTTGAACTTCCTACCTTTAATGAGTTATTGTGCATTAAATTTTTTTAATTAGATTGGTTAGTGGAAGTTGAAAACTTCTTCAATTACATAAATGTGCTGGAGGATAAGAAGGTGAAACTTGTAGCTTATAAATTGAAGTCAGGAACCTCCGCATGGTGGGAACATTTACAAATTTTCCAAACCCAACAGAACAAGTTGCTCATCCGCTCATGGCCGTAGATGAGGTGACTTCTCTAGTCATTATTTCTTCCTCGAGATTATGAGCAAGTATTGTTTCAGCAATACCAGAATTGCCTTAAGGGAAACCAGGCTGTTGATGAGTATGTAGCCGAGTTTAACAAGCTAGCGACACGCAATGATGTGTCGAAAATGGATGCTCAGAGGGCCGCAAGATTCATTGGTGATTTGAGGACCACTATTCATGATCATGTAAAGATACTTCTGGTCTGGACCATGGAAGAGGTCATACAATATGCTAATCGCGCAGAAATTCAGCTTGCTAGAGTTCCTACGCACTCTTATCCATCACCCCGTGTCCTTACGACAACTCTAGTTCAGGAGGCATCCCTGACTAAGGGAAAAGAACCTGTTTGTGGGCACGCCCAACCCCCAATGACCGTAAGTCGAGATTCAAGGAGCGGTCCTACTAGGCTTCAACGCATCGCATCCGCCGTTGCAGGCCCTACTCGAACCCCCAATCTATATACTTGCCCTAGGCCAAACCATTATTGGCGTTGTTGCTAGCCAGGTCACTTGTCCAACATATGCCCTCAGCGCCCCGTAGCCAATTTCACTACTAATGGAGGGGTGAAAGGAGAATTGGTAGAGGGAGAGCCCAAGAACGATGAGTACGAGCAGGTCATCAAGGAGGACGGCGATGACACAAAATGGTTGGATGAGGACCATGACGAGTCCGTAGTTGTGAGGCGACTATGTTACACCCCTAAACAAGAAATCTATCCTCAGCGTCATAACCTCTTTCGCACCCGTTGCATAGTGAACAAGAAGGTTTGCAACATCATCATCAATAGCAAAAGCAGTGAAAACATCATGTCCAGAGTTATGGTGGACAAGCTCTGATTACTAACGATAAAACATCCATCCCCGTACTCCGTTTGTTGGATTTAGAAGGTTGGCGATACTAAGGTAATAAATCAATGCTTAATTTCATTTCTTATTGGTAGAAGCTATAGAGATGAGGCACCATGTGATGTGGTGGACATGGAGGCATGTCACATGCTCCTTGATCGACCGCAGCAGTCGGACCGAGATGCGACCCATCAATGACAAGACGATACGTACATATTTGTCAAGGATGGGAGTTCTCTCCTTGCCATAAGGAAATTTATGGAAGAATCAAGAGAAACGGGCGATATATATGTCATGGTGGTCAAGGGAGATGATTATGGGGGCAATGTTATTCCCCCAACCCATCGGCCATTATTGAATGAATTCCTAGAAGCTTGGCCCGAAGACCTTCCCCATGGATTGCCCCTGATGAGGGACATCCAACACCACTTTGATTTCATCATTGGGGCCAACCTGCCCAACCGATCGCATTACCGGTTGAGCCCAAAAGAGTGTAAAATCCTCCAAGAGCAGGTTGAAGAATTCTTAAAGAAAGGGATGTTGAGAGAAAGCATGAGCCCTTGTGTAGTTCTGGCTCTATTGACGTCAAAGAAGGATGAGAGTTGTGGTATGTGTGTTGATAGTATGGCGATAAACAAAATTATCATCAAGTACATATTTCTCATACCTCAGTTAGATGAGATGCTTGAGTTCTAAAGTGTTTTCCAAGCTGGACATATACAGCGGGTACCACCAAATCCGCGGTATCCGGCCCGGTAATGAATGAAAGACAGCTTTCAAAACTAAAGATGGGCAATATGAATGGCTAGTTATGCCATTTGGGTTGTCGAATGCACCGAGCACTTTTACATGACTCATGAATTAGGTTTTGAAGTCATTTATAGGTCGGTTTGTAGTTGTGGATTTGGATGATATTTTGATCTACAGTTAAGACGAGTTAAAGCATACAGGACACCTCAGGAAAGTTCTTCAAGTGCTTCAAGACAACAAGTTGTATATGAATTTGAAGAAGTACGCTTTCCTGACAAAATGCTTGTTATATCTGGGGTTTGTGATGCCGTCCACGGGTATTCGGGTGGATGAAGATAAGTGTAAGGCCATACGTGAGTGGCCTACTTCGACCAATATCTATGAGGTACGCAACTTCCATGAGTTGTCCACCCTTTATCGTCGTTTTGTTAGAAATTTCAGCACCATAGTGGCACCCATCACGAATTGTATGAAGAAAGGATCATTCTAGCGTACGGAGGAAGCAGATCGAAGATTTGTATAGATCAAGCATAAAATGTCATTTACTTCGGTCTTAATATTACCAAACTTGAATAAGGTTTTTGAAGTGGACTGCGACATGTCATATGTAAGCATATCCTGTTATCACGGGAAGGCAAACCCGTCGCATTCTATAGTGAGAAGCTTAGCGATGCAAGGAAGAAGTGGTCCACATATGAGATTGAGTTGTACACTGTGGTACAAGGTCTTCGGCATTGGCAACACTACCTCATTCAGGGGGAGTTTATTTTATTTACGGACCATCAGGCCCTGAAGTTTCTCAATAGCCAAACTAATGTCAGTTGTGTGCATGCTAGGTGGGTTTCATTCTTTCAGGAATTCACGTGCGTGTTGAAGCACAAGTCTGGCTAACAAAATAAAGTAGTTGATGCTCTTAGTCACCGAGCCGATCTTCTTGTCACCTTAAGCACCGAGGTTGTCAATTTTAACCACCTCAAGGATTTATATGTTGAAGATGAGGAATTCAAGGACACATGGTTGCAGAGAAAGAAAGGCCACCCGAGCGAATTTCATGTTCAAGATGGGTTCCTGTTTTACAAGAATCGATTGTGTATACCACAATGTTCTTTACGGGAGAAGCTTATACTTGAGCTCCATGGTGATGGGCTTGGAGGTCACTTGGGTCATGACAAGACGAAGGCTCTTGTGGAGGAGAGTTATTATTAGCCTTACCTAGGCTGAGATGTGGGAAGGATGGTGCAGCAATGTCATGTATATCAAACTTCTAAGGGTCATTCTCAGAACACCGGACTTTATACTCCGTTGCATGTACCAGAGGGTCTTTGGAAAGACATTTTTATGGATTTTGTTTTGGGTCTCCCACGGACGCAACACGGCATGGACTCTGTATTCGTGGTGGTAGACAGGTTTTCAAAGATGGCTCATGTAATCCCGTGTAAGAAAATGTATGATGTGACGAACGTAGCCAATCTTTTTTTCAAAGAAATTGTAAGATTGCATGGCATTTGGAAGACCATTACTTCCGAACATGATATAAAGTTTGTTAGTCACTTTTGGCGGACTTTGTGGAGTCGATTTGGGACCGAACTTCAGTTTAGCAATACATATCATCCACAAACTAATGGGAAAACTAAAGTAGTGAACCGAAATTTAGGCATTATCATACATTGCATCTTAGAAGACAAACCGAAGCAGTATGACTTAACCCTGTCTCAAGCCGAGTTCTCTTTGAATAACATGGTGAACCGATCCACAGGGAAGTCATCATTCTAGATCATCTACCGACAAGTTTCCCGCCGCACTCTCAACTTGGTTCCCTTACCCAAGTTTTCGGGAATGAGCATTGCCGTTGAGAACATGGCTAAGCAAATCGCAGAGATACACGATGAAGTGCAGAGTAAGTTTTTGGAGTCAAACAAGAAATACAAGGAGGACACGGATAAGCATTGCTGGGCCAAAGTGTTCGAGGTTGGGGTTCACGTGATGGTCTATTTGCGTAAAGAACGCTTTCCCACCGGCACGTACAACAAGTTGAAGCATAAGAAGATTGGGCCGTTGCCCATCCTCAGAAAGTTGAATGACAACGCTTATATCATTGGCCTCCTCTAAGAGTTTGAGATCTCCCACACATTCAATATGACAACTTGTTTGAATATCACGACTCAGATATGAACGAGAACTCGGGGTCGAGTTCTTTTGAAGTAAGGGGGAACTGATGTAGAGGGGATTGATGATCGCTACATGCTAGGATGGACCAAAGAAAGGAGCCAAGGAAGGAGTAGAAGATTCAGAGAAATCGCAAGTCAACAGTTCCTATCAATCGGTCTCCAGCCTTGGGCTTGCAATTGCCATGCGAATCTAGCTAAACTCCCTAGACTGGCTAGACCCTTGGGCTACCGATCAACATAGGCTAGCGATCGGTCGCCACTCAACTAGCGATCGATCACTGACCCTCAGCAACTGGTCGATCGGGTCAGCAAAATGGCGCGAGAGTTTCCATTAATTTTCAAATCGAAAACTTCCGTTTTTTGCTCGTTTTCTTTCCAATCTTGCTTAGGACTCTTAATTTGTGTAAGTTAGGGTTTGCTTTACTATTTAAACTCTTTTTAATTCACTGTTAGGGAGGATTATTCACTTTTTTTTAATACAACTCTTGAGATTTTCTCTATTTTACTTATGGATTCAAGTGCCCCTTGAGAGATCAAGGAAGTTTTGATTGAGGATTCCCTAAAGGCTATGTGGATTCGGAGTAGTTATCTCATGAGAGAGATGGTGATCGATATCACTTCGCCTACATCTGCACCATCAAGGTCCACAAGTTGGTTACAGGTTAGATATTTGAATTTGAGTTAGGTTCAGTTAAGGTCAGGTTGGGAATAATCAAATTTATTTGAGTTGGGTAATCACATGTGTTTGGAATGGGTCCGGTTGTGTTGAGTTAGGTTGGGTAGAGTACATAGGGCTTCGTTTTGGGTTTGGCTTGATCACCTACGGTTGGAATTTGAATCAGGTCTATGTTGTGAGTTAAATCCTCTTAAGGTTGGGTTGGGCTGGGTTGGGCTAGGGATAAGTTTATTTTTTCATGCTAAAAATTAGTCCTGCATTGGACAAGGAGAGGAGTTGAGAAGTGTTTTGAAAGCTTTTTTCTCCTTAATCTTTTGAAAAGTGCTACATTATGCTATACCCTATCCATATGCCTGAGGCCAGTCTAGTGAAAAAAACTGCCCTGAAAATCAAATAATTGGGCTCCACCAGAATTATTGCTTTTGACCATACATGTGGAACAAATGAGCCCAAAAACCAATTTAGTGGGCTTGATCACCAGGATTATTACTTTCGACCATATACTCGTTGTAGCCCAAACAACTTCATCGCTATCAGTTCCATGCAAGTGCTCACCCCTTACGACTACGAGAAATAATTTAGAGCTCTCACAAGAATAGTCCTCATAGTTTGCATTAGCACATTTAGGAAATCGAATCAATAGATCTGAATGGGTCAAGAAATAATTCAAAGCTCTTACAAGAAAGTGTTCATGGTTGCAATAGGACATTTAGGAAATCCAATCAATAGATCTAAGCTATTTGAGAAATAATTCAGAGCTCTTACAAGAATAATGCTCATAGTTGCATTAACACATTTAGGAAATCCAATCAATAGATCTGAACAGTTCTTTAGGTTTAGCATGCATTTCATGAGTTATCATGTGAAAATCACAAGTAGACAATTACATGGACTTGATCAATAGCCTACAAAATTGATAATTAAGATCACTTATGAAAATTTGGTCAGTCATTAACTTAAACCAGTTATTTGTTGGGCTCATTATAGATCCTTTAGGTGTCTAAAGATGATATTTATCAAACTATCCTGAGCATTCAATTCATTGCTTGAAATTGTTGCAGAAAAATAAAGCTAGCTTGCAGACAAATGGAATAATCTAATTAGTATGATTTGCTTGATAACCCTATAATATAATAGGAGTGGAAATTATTTGGGTGAAAATTACTTACGAAGGAAATGACATTTTCATGACATTTTCTCCTTATAGAGAATTTACTTTTTGCTAAAAAGAATTTAAAAATGTCTTTTTATGAAATAAAAAAAAATTAAAAATCCTAATTTTTTTTCTTTCTATCCTTTCCTTTTTTTTTTTTTCTTTCTTTTTTTTTTTTTTTTTTTATGTATTCACTCTAAATGATATTAAAAAAATAAGGGTATGTTTGGATACATGCAAAGTTGTGCACCACACATGTTGTCATGTATATTCTATCTTGCATATACTATGAATAAGGTCATACGTTACAGGATTACCTATACTCTATTTGTCAAGCATTAACATGGAGTGTCGGATATGTGGGGAAATTTAAGATTGTTGATGACACATATAACATTATGGCATTTATGGACATTGATTGACACATGTGAGGTGCTTAATATGGAATATGTGGGTATTTAAATATGGATACTTATACATGCATGCAAAACATTTGACATTGATTGACACATGATGAATGGGTTGGATGACATATGTACAACAATGTGGACCCCACATTTCATTTCATTTGAAAGTTTTTATAGTGTGTTCCCCACTCCAATATCCTCCGTTGTTTCCTTTGGTGTGGACCGCCTGAGTTATAGATCAGGATGGATTTTAGTTTCCAAGCCTAACATTGGGTTGGATGGCACTCCCACATCACGGTGGGCCCCACACAGCTTCATCATATATATGCATGTGAACCCAGACCCAACTCATTTAATTTCACGTTGACAAATTACAACCTGAACCCAGCCTATATGAAAAATGGGTCGACCAAGAGGTTGACGGGTTGGATCAAGTTCGCCCACCCCTAGTTGGGACCACATTGCAGGGCCATGGTATTTATATATGTAGACGGCACACTAACCAATATATAATACATGCTACCCACTCAACTTCACAGATCGGACCTGGTCCGCTATGGTGAACGTGGTGGACCATCAATGATTATACCTAGTCCACATTGCTGGGCCATGGTATTTATGCAGATGGCACACTAACCAATATACAATACATTGCTGGGCCATGGTATTTATGCAGACAGAACACTAACTAATATATAATACAAGCTACCCATTCACTTCAGGGACCAGACCTGGTCTGCCATGGTGAACATGGTTCTATTAAATGCTACCCTCATTTATGTACCATGTGCTTGACCAGACCTAGTCTCCCATGGTGCGGTGCAGTGGTTACGTGGACCGCAATGTTCCCACGTGCATCATACATGCCATGTGATCTGTATAAGAGACAGACCTGGTTTTCAAAGTGTGCATGTTGGTGTTGGCAGACATATGCATGCAATAAGAGAATAAGTTGCATTGGGGCACTAAGTCAAATCCTTTAATCTAGACATTTCACCAAGTCCAATGCATTTCCATGGGCTACGTGAAAACGTGCTGCTGATCTAACAAATATTAGCCAATTGTTCAGTGGACTTAAATATGGACGGTTTAAATCCTTTACACGAAAATGGGATAATCAACAATATGATCCATCCATCTGTTAGGGATCATCATGGATTGCTTACGATTATAAAGAATTACCCTGGTTAGGCAATCATAATCATCCCATCCATGGCCAGGAAAAAAAGATGGCTACAATAAATAAAGCGGTGATCGATTAAATCATCCCATCAGGGTGAAATGGGTTCTGAACTTCATGAACGGTTCAGATCAGTTGAACAGTCCATGGTGCTCTATAACTAATAGTGCTCTAAGTGCAAGGGAGCATTTCTTATATATATATATATATATATATATATATATATATATATATATATATATATATATATATATATATATATATATATATATATATATATATATAGTCTGGATTTTGGATGGGATTAGGTGATCAGACCATCTGGCCTAGTTAATTGTTAAACTATATGGGCTGAACTTTGTCCCTGCCCATTTACACAAATGTACCACATTTTTAGGCTAAGCCCAACCCCAACCCACTATCCATTTACCTCATCCAAACCCACTTCAAAAGCTGGTTCAGCCAGTTGACCCACCCCAGCCCCAGCCACATTTGCCAATGGGCCCCACCTCTCTTTTCTAATTTTAATATTACAATAGTAGAGTTCTGAAAATAACATATTAATAAAAGTTGAAAGAAAGGGTTTATCTATCAGTAACATGAATCCTCTGCATACTGCCTTTCCAAGGATTTGATAATTACAGCAGCTCTGACTGATAAAAGAGCCACATCTTCTATTGATATTGCAATAATACAACTGACATGTGCAATATTACCAAAGAGCAGAATCAAACATGTATCTAATCAAAGAGGGCTACAAATCCCTGTAGAATAGGCTTTATTCCATGGATTATTCACCTGCGTGCTGCTTAATCATTGTTGCTTATGTGGGGTCTACTGTGTTGTGTGTGTGCCATTCAACCTACACATTAAGTGAAAAATACCATGTAATGGAATTCACAACTAATGAGAGATAACCAATCATTTTGTGGACCACACCATAAAAAACAAGATACAACCACCAAAAAACCTCCAAATTTATGTGGAACACGTGATGGCTGGATTAACGTTATATTTTTTGGATGTCCAGCATTAAGGGAAAAGAAGAGGGTCCCACACAAAATCCTTGCATCTCTCCAACGGCTGGGTGTAAATATCTATCATTCAACTAGGCCGGTTCCTCTTCAAGTTCTTGTGGAGCTATCTTACTACAGGGGTGGTAATGGGCTGGGTCCCCTGGCCTGATTGGGCAAAAAGCTCTTCCCCTTATGGAAAGAGATAAATGATAAATGTTTTTAAACCGTGGTAGCTCAGAATTTTTTGGTAGTATCTCCTCCATCTACAGCAAGTCTTATAAGTATTTTTTTTTTTTTTTCATTAAAACAGGACCTTCAATCTAAGAGCGGCTTTGATTTTGGTTCACTTGATGATCCAACCTCCCTATGAAATGTACCATCTCTTGCTATCAAATCAAATTTTAAATTGGATTCGGATCAGTGACTCAAGGGTGACAAGGTTTGGGTTTAAGTTAGGTTAGAGTAAGCCCAAGCCCCATGTGTTTACTAAACAGGCTAAGCATTTTGGCCAATACCCAACCAATGACGGTAAACCATGCAACTATCACAAAGGATTGAAAACACAAACATACATGAGGGGTTGACTAAGGGTGACAAGGGGTTCGGTTGGGGTGGGGCCAGGCCAAACTCAACCGTTTTTTTTTTTTTTTTGGTTAGTTCACCCACCCCATTGTTAGTGCACCCACCCACCCCTGTTAGTCACATCACAATGTTAGCCATCGCCGCTATGAGAATCGATACCATGACCTCAATGTTGAAACTAGGCTATCTTCACTCAGTCTGCCACTTGAGCTATGGACCTGGGTGTAGGCCAAACCCAACCTGTTTACTAAACGGGCTATGGATTAAGGCCAATACACTAGACATGATTCATTACCTAAAATTCCAACCTGACCACTACAATTTCATTACGCCCTGGCCCAACCCAACCCATTTAATTATAATGGATTGGATTTGAATGGGCTGACTGTGAGTTGGGTCAGACCCAGCAGGCTTATATTTCAAGCTCAGGCCCACTCCTCAGCTAAGTTTAGGGGCCTAAGCCCTAGCAATATAGGCCTGCCTGCACGGGCCACTGCCACTTTTAGCTTATTCTGAGAGTGATGCTCCTGCATGTGAAAAGTTACTCTTACGAGCGTGAAAAGTTGTTACATTCTTTTTCACCTTGTCTATTCCATCCCACCACATATTAAGGGAGCAAATTACTGTTGTAACGTATTACAAAAGCGTCATCATTATAATTTTATAACATTTAATTAAGTACATAATTTAGCAGTTAAAAGTAAATGTAACAAGAAACAATAAAGGAATTTATAATTATTACAATTATACAATGTACTGCAATGGAAATCTTTTATCCAAACATACATCAATATATTTTTCTCTATGATTTAGTATTGAAATAATCTAAAAGTATTAACATTATGATTTCACCATGCCTATCAAGCATGGAATATATCAGTTAAATTACTTGCTTTTAAGAGATAGCTATTATAATTTGTAAAGATTGCACTTTTGGTTTGGTGTATTTAGGTGTATTCCCATGCAATTTCTCTCGAAGAAGCAATAAAAGAATACATCACATGTGTTTGAAAGGAGAAGTTGTACCTCAAAAATTGCACCCATTTTCATGAAATAACGGGTGATTCCAAGCCAAAACTATGTGGGCCCTACTATGATATATGTGTTATATTCACACCGTTCATTCAATAGTTCTGATCATTTTAGCACATGGGCCCAAAATTGAGGTAGACTCAAAGCTCTAATGAGCTACATGGCAGAAAATGATGGGGATTGAAAGATAACCATTTAAATATTTTTCCTGTGGTATGGTCCACTTGAGTTTTAGATCTGTCCTTTCTTTTTAGATCATGCCTTAAAATAATATAGAAAAATGAATGGATGGTGTAGATAAAACACACACACATCATGGTGGAGCCCATGGAGTCCATCTTAATTTTAGGTGTTGGTTGTCAATGCCATACAACCTTCCATCCCTGTTGTAAATACCTATTGTTAGAAAGTGATAAATACAATGTAATTCCAATGAAAAATATCATTTCAAGCAGGCCCTTATAGTAATTACTAATATTGTAATTCACAATAAAAGCAATCCCTAAATCTCGAGGCAAGTAGGAAGACAATTAACATTCACTAAAAACAAAAACTCAAATTCACACGGTGATCGGTCTAATGGTTGGACCGTACGTCTTGGTCTAATTGGGGCAACTCACTTTCATGGTGAGTGACTCTTCTAGATAAGTTGGATGCGGTACACAGACAAACACACCACGTGCACCTCGAACATTCCTCCTAGGGAAAAAAAAGCTTATTCTAGCTAGGACTTGGAAAAGGATCGATCTCTCCAGGTACTTTCTAACGACGGCTACCTGCCTCATCTAAGTAAGCCAAAAGCATCGTTTTCACTAACCTAGCGTGCGATCCACTCCATCCATCAAGGTAACTCACCTTCACCCTTAAACCTAAGAATCACCATGATCCAAAACTAAGGGAGGCACTCAATAATTAAAATGGCCAACAAACGACCATTAGTTTTGTATAGAGCCCACCTTGAAGTTTACATGCCATCCAATTGATTCATCTGATCTGCCTCATTAGCATGAAAGAATTAGCCAAAATCACACTATTCTAAAACCAGGTGGGTCCATAACACGTGGGTATCATTTTAAACCATTTCCTGCCTCTCTGAGAGTTAAACTGGCATGTTTTTAAGATCAAGGCCAGACACGGAATGGTGCACTTGACGGACGGATGTGGATTGCGTCCTGCCCGACAGGATACACTACCGTCCGGGCAGACCTGTGGAGGGGCCCACCGTGATGTATCCGTTTATCCACTCCGTCCATCCATTTTATGAGATCATGCTAGGATATAGGCCCAAAAACAAGGCAAATTCAACACTCAAGTGGGCCACACCAAATAGTGATGAGAACCTGGTGATGTCATAACTACAGGTCAATCACTATTTGGTGTGGCCCACTTAAGCATTGAATCTTCCTCCTTTTTAGTTTCATGTCTTAAAATATCACAGTGGGCCCCTCCACAGGTCTGTCCAGATGGTAATGTGTCATAAGGAAAAAAATCGTAATCCGCACCCCTGCCGGATGGGGTGGACCTCTTGCACGTACATGGTTTGGCCACGTTGTAGAAAGTGACACTCTCCGTGTATCTACCATCATTTTCCACTTTCTACTGCACAATGCTGACTCGGTCATATAATCCATTGCTGTGAAATACAGCTTCATCCACGTGGCAAGACAACTGGTTTAAGAATCTTTGATGACCATCCAATCAGCCCACTTGCCAGTCGTCCACTCGTTTAGAAAAATACTAGCACAGTTTCTCTAGAAGAACTTGGAAATTGTTATCATAGGAGATTGAGGTGCAGATGAATTAGAGACATGAGGTGAGCTGGCTAATCTTTCGTGCCATTTCTGGGACGCGGACTGCCTGATTAGGGGATTCTACAGCACAAAGCTTTTTGAGGCCCATCATGATGCATCTGTCACATCCATACCGTTCATCCATTTTTCCAGCTCATTTCAGTACATGAGCCCAAAAATGAGGCAGATCCAAAGCCAGGAAACAGTGAGAATAATGACACCCACTGTTGAAACCTTCTTATGGTCCACCATGATATTTATTTCCCATCCAAGCCGTTCATAAGGTGTTCCGATGTGGCCCCAAAAAGTTTGCAAGGGCGGGAAAACGAAAATATCAGCTTAATCATAAGAACTTCCTTACGCCCTGTGAAAGTTTATAATGGTGGGCGTTCAATACTCCATTGTTTTCTATCCACATCTTATATTGAATCGTATTCTAGAATTATTTTTTAAAACATGCTCAAATTGATTTATAGCCCTAATGGACTGGGTTGGTGTGGACCCTCACTGTTCTGTGCTCCCACACGACGATCTCCTCCCTTTCCTTTCGGGAAAAGAAGAAGCGGATGCGTGAGTGCGAATCGCCATTTGTGTCATTGGCTTGCCTCGTTCTCGAGGGCTTTGTTTGGTAGTCGTGTTTAAGCTGGATGTATTTAAATGAGTTTATATAAGACCAGAGTCGCCACTAGCTAGTTACTTCGAATCTACAGTCGGCTAGACCCCGTAGAAACATTAGAAAAGGGGATCCGAAGATTCCTTCCTCTAAAATGACTCCTTTTGATCTGCGGCCAGAGATTCGAGGTAAGGGATCACGGTTACAGGGTAGGAAAAGGTTAAGCACCCCACACACTGCCCGTACCAAAGTACGGTCTCTACTTCACAGAATCGAACTAATACTTGAAAGTCTGTTTTAATCCTCGTATATTCTCATAGATGACATGATGCATGAATGCAGGTCTGAACAGTAAGAGTTTCTGATGGGCAGGTTTCCATTAACAGGCAAGCCCAAAGCATACGGTCGAACTGACAAGTGCTTTGTGCGAGATGCATGCTGTGTGTTTGAATAATCAAAGTGCTTGTAGTGATATGTACATGAATGCAAGTCTGAACAGTAAGAGTTTCTGATGGGCAGGTTTCCATTAACAGGCAAGCCCAGAGCATACACTCGAACTGACAGGTGCTTTATGGGAGATGCATGTTGTGTGCTTCAATGATCAAAGTGCTTGTAGTGAAGCAGGGGGGTTGGAAGAAAAGTAAATGTTGCACTTATGCTAGATGCGAATGAGATAATGGTGGTAAAAGAGTAGCTAGATGGACGGAGGTGTCGCAAGGATTGCTTCGAGTGGCTGGATCAAGACTGGATGGCTTGGGAGACTTGGACCAGTGGTCAGGCTGGGCTGGACCAGAGCTAGACTCTCCTCACTCGGGCTCTCCTTGGTGGAGGAATGAGCTAAAGGGTGGAGAGGTGGACTCAGAGCTCTCGGACTGAAGAGAGGGGAAGTGGATGTTGAAATGGGAAGAGGGTAGGGGTATTTATAACAGTGGGCAGTGGCAGATTGCGTAAATAATTTTGGGCGGCCCCTTGGGGGCCGCCGTACGGACGCTCCTTGGGTTCCAGTGCGTGGTACGGACATGTCTCGGGGCTGCTGTTTTGACTCAGTGGGTTGACTCGGTGAGTTGACTCAGTAGGTCGACTCGGTGATTTGACTCGGCGGGTTGACTCGGTGTTTTGACTCGACGGGTTGACTCAGCAAGTTAACTTTTTTAGGATTTTTCGACTGGTTTTTCTTATAGGGGGTTTTTCAGGCTGATGCTTAGGGGCGGGTTGACTGGGTTCAAGCTTGAGTTGGGCTATGAATTGGGGCTTATAAGGGTGAGTTTGGCTGGGTTTGGACTTGGGATTTGGGGGTATGGTCCTCCATTCATCCAGCTATCTCTACCAACAGTGTAGCCGAAGGTGGGGTGTCTACAGATGCCCCTCTTTGGCAGAGGTTGCTTGCAACCGAATGCCAAAGCGAGTGGACACCCCACTTCTGACCCGGTCATTCATGGATCATGGTTTGAAATCTTTACTTGCCTTTGCATCTGTGCCAGTTGATTGTTTGAAAATTGATAACTCACACATACCGCGGGAGTTTGGAGAAAACGTTGCGATTGTCCCTGCAGTTTGCTGCAACCTGGGTACCCAATCGCAACCCTTTCATTCACGATCGGTACTAACATCGGAAAGGTACAGCAGAACCTCTGCGTTGCTAGTCTTACGAGGATACTTACCCTGAGACTGACTGTGATGTTTGATGTTTTCCTAGATCACTCTACGAGTACTTGTTTCGCTTGACTATTAAAGTGGTTAGATGTCCTGCGTCATGTAATCTTACGGGATTCTACTACGCCGACTTGGACTTAATCAAGTACTTCAGGCATCCACGCCAAGGTATGTGCGGGTGAACTCTTTCCACCCGATCTGCTGGTTTTGATGCTTGGTTTGCAATTCATTCTTTCCTAGATTGTGGTCTGGAATCTTTGTTTGTCCTTTGTATCTGAGTCAGTTGATTGTTTGGAAATTGATAACTCACACATACCGCGGGAGTTTGAAGAAAATGTTGCGATTGTCCCTGCAGTTTGCTGCAACCTGGGTACCCAATCGCAACCCTTCCATTCCCGATCGGTACTAACATCGGAAAGGTACAGCAGAGCCTCTGCGTCGCTAGTCTTACGAGGTTGCTGACCCTGAGACTGATTGTGTGATGTTTGATGTTTTCCCGGATCACTCCAGGAGTACTTGTTTCGCTTGACTGTCAAAGTGGTTAGACGCCCTGCATCAGATAGTCTTACGGGATTCTACTACGCCGACTTGGACTCAGTCAAGGTACTTCAGGCATCCACGCCTAGGTATGTGCAGGTGAACTCTTTCCACCCGATCTGCTGATTTTGATACTTGGGTTACAATTCATCGTTTCCACCTGTTCAAATGGTTTCTTTGACCGAGCCTTTTGGCTTTCATCTTTTCGCATCTTGGCATGTGGTACGACCGCACTGACACTGGAGTTCAGTTCGACTGTACTTTGAGTGCATTGGATCCGATGGTCTCCGGGGAAACCGCGAGACATCGGATCTTATTTGATTTTTGCGTCGGCTCCTACCCAGAGATATGGAAGATCTCCTGGTGTTTTGGAGGCAGAACGCTTTATTGGGAAAATATTTTTGGATTTTTTGAAAAGATACCCACTCTGGGGATTGATATTCGGTAGGGTTTTTATTTGCAAATAGGAATATTTTTTTTGTCTTTTGAAATGAAAATCTGGTCTGCACGTGCCTCCACTAGGGATGCCTGTGGGGTCTTTGGCTAACCAACTTTATTTTGAAAGCAGGTAAACATGATGATTGATGCGATGGATGCTGATGCATGGAGATGTATGATGAATGCATGACTTGGCTCATTCTCTTTCAGTTTGATGATTTTGCTTTTGCTGGAGATGCAGAGAATTTTGAGCTTATTGCTTGTAGGGTTGTGCTTCCCTGGGGTTTTTCTTTTTTATACGGGAGTTTGGTCAGCGGGTTGGTCAAGATCCCGACATGTGGTCGATCAGGTCCATCATCTCAAGATATTGTTTCTTTGCTAATGAGAATGTACGAGGATGTTATCTAACTTCAAGATGTTCTTCTGGGCATAAATGCTATTGAAACGGTGCTTAGTCGCCAGTTTTGGTCAAGATTCCAATTTGCGGGCGATCAGATCCGTCATCCCAAATTGTGAAGAGAGTGAAGCTCGAGACTCCTGAAGTGTAGTGCTGGGGGATAGTGACAATTTTTGTGATTTTTGCAAATATGTGGTCCGAATCTTTACCTGAGTATTCAGGATAGAGATCGGTTATTGAAAGCAAGGCAATATTTTTGTGATTTTTGAAATATTTTCTTTGACAGCAAGAGAAACATTTTTTTGTGGTTTTTGCAAATATTTGATTTGAAAGCAAGGGAAATATTTTTCGTGATTTTGGAATGGTGATTTTGCAATGTTTTGGTATTTTGTGGGATTTTTCTGAAATACAGGGAAAATGCATGGAATTTTCATCCATTTCCAGCTTCTACTACTGGTAAGGCACCCGATCCATTTTACGTCAGCGAGCAAGACGAGTCTCATACAGTTAAGTGCCGTAGTTTTACATCTTCGGATGAGGAGATTTTGAGGGTTTTCAGTTAACACACCCACAAAGTTGCCTGTTCCTTATGTGCAATGTACATAGACCACGTATTGTTTGACGGACTCCTTTGGCCACAAAATAAGCCACATCCTCACATTTCCCTTAGTCAATCCAGTTTGGGGCCTTACGTTGCTCACAATTCCGTGAGGGTGCGCTCCACCTCCCAACAGCCTTAATCCCCTTCATGAGTTTTAGGAACAGGGAACATCGGTCAGACTCAACAGCGACTTCCAAATCAAGGTTGTCTATCACGGTGCGTTCAACAGGAACATGATTGCGGGGTTCTGCCCGCCTCAACCTTTACCTATTTAAAAGATTCCGGCCACCCGTACGATCAAGTGTCAGCTATGTCCGGAACAGGTTAGGAAAGAAAGCCTCCGAGAAGTTAATCCCAGTGTAGTTTTAGGTCTTCGAACCATTAAGGATGAATTTGTGAAATTGATGGTGAGTTTTTTTTTTTTTTTTTTAAAAAGTTCCAAGCTTCAACTCAGGTAATCGAAGTTGATGCTGGTTTTATGGAAAGCTTGAAATCTTTTTGGTATTTTTGGAAATGATCCGAGTTATCAAACCTTGATCCCTGCGGTTGAGGCCGATGCCGGTTTTTGGTTGAAAGCAAGAAAGGTCCCCCGAGAAATTAATCCCAGTGTAGTTTAGGGTCTTCGGACCAAAACTTTGTACATGCTAAAAATACATTCTTTTTTGTGATTTTTGCGAAATGATCCAGGTCATCAGATCTTGGCCTAAACGGCTGGGATCGATGCTGGTTTTTATTAAAATCCCTCGGGATATTGATCCCGACGTAGTTTAAGGTCTTCGGACCAAAACTTTGTACAGAATAGGGCAACACATTTTTTCTTTGTTTTTGAAAAATGTCCAGTGTCAGCGGATCTTGATTCGAACGATCCAGACTGCTACCGATTTTTATTTGAAAAGTCCCTCGGGATCTTGATCCCAACGTAGTTTAAAGTCTTCGGACCCAAAACTGTACAAGAGAGTGCTGTAAATGTATATATATATTTTTGTGATTTTTGAAAAGTGTCCGGTGTTGTCGGATCTTGACTCGAGCAATCAAGACAGATGTCGGTTTTTATTGAAAATCTCTCGGCATATCGATCCCGACGTAGTTTAAGGTCTTTGGACCCAATTTTTATACAAGCTGAACTTACATTCACATGCGATATATATATATATATATATATATATATATATATATATATATATATATATATTGGTTTTTCAGAAAATGTCCGGGGTCGTCAGATCTTGATTCGATCCAAATTGATGCTGGTTTTTACTGAAAGTCCCTCGGGATCTTGATCCCGACGTAGTTTAAGGTCTTCGGACCAAGTTTTTGGGGTTGGGCATACTTACCTTGCTTTATTTGGCTTCTGACAGGGCTGACTGCGATTTGAGTGGTCCGAATTGCTTGATTTGGCCCTGTGGGCCCTTTCCAGACTTCAGCTTTGCTTTAAAGCACTTATCCTTGATGTTTTGTGGGGCTAAGAAGGCTTTTCATAGCGGATGATGACTTGAACGGCTCAGATTGCTCTTTTCAGCCTTGTGGGCCCTCTTGATGATCAGATCTTGGACTCTGGCCCTCTTTCTTGATGATCAAACCCTTGATCTTGCTATTTGGTGACTCCTGTGAGCTTTTTCATGGTTTAGATCATGATGATCTAGCCTTTGAGTGTCTTAGATTGCTTGTGGGCCTCTCTTGATCCATTTTTCTTCTCTTTGACTTGATCAGACCCATGTTGGCCATAATACTTCATGATTGGACAAGTGGAGTACATTCCAAATGATTCAGATCAACCTCAAACGAAATCTGGAGTTGATTGGAGCCTTGGGCGGCCCTTAGGGTGCCATCTGCTGACGTGGACTGTCAGCCTCACCTACCAACGACTGTAGAGCCAATCCCGCGGAGAGAGAGGGAGCGCGTCCGTACGGACGGCCCACAGCGGGCCGCTCAAACCTTGCCTCTTCTGCGGCCTGGGCTGACTCGTGCTCGGCCATTCTCAGCAGTCCACTGTCCCTGTCCCATATTCTCTTTTTTTACCAGGTTCGATTTCGGCCATGAATCTTCCCTTTGTCTTCACCTTTCTTTTCATTTTTGTCTTTTTCTCTTTTGGTCCTCTTTTGGCAGCCATTGATGATGGCTTGGGGGTGACGAAGGCTGATCTTAGTGGGTCCCATACTTCAGAAGATGGCGGGGGCTTTAATGATGGTGAGATGTTCTTGATTGATGATGTAGATAGAGGTTTAAATGGGGCCATTGATGGTGGATTAAGGGTGGTTGTTGGAGAAGCTTCGAATGCCCCCATTAATGGTGGGATTGCTGAAAATTCAGGTTTGAATGGGGCATTGATTATGGGAGAAATGGATGGTATGGATGGGATGGGGAGATGGGACATAGGTGAGGCTATGCATCCTTTGAGCGTGGGCCGCATGCATGATGGTGATCGATGGTGATGATGGGTCATGATGGACATTGATGGGCTGATCTTAGATTGCCTTCTAGTACCTGTGAGGAGAGAAAACACTTTAGTAAAAGGATTGAAGCATCAAAGTAGGAAGAGAGATACTTACCTTTTGGGAGGAATGATCGGGAGAAAGACGCTTGTACGAGGCACTCCATAAGTTAGTTGGGGGATGTTTATTTTGAAAGCCCTGTAAGTTTTTTTTTTTTTTTTTTGCATATATACGAATAAAGAAAAATGATTTTTTTTTTTTTTTGGAAAATATATGTAAATCATGAAGTAAAAATTTATGTCAAGTGCTTATCTGTCTGTGCGTGATTTGGACATGTGCTTTTAGACGTAGGAATCAGAATATTTGACTCAGCCTGATGTCATACTCATTTTCTTAATTATTCACCAAGGGTCCTGGTCCCCTTAAGATAGTGCGCAATGGTATCCTACCCCTAGAATTTGGGCAGATCCTGAAAGAATTCTCGACTCATAGCCCATCCTTGCTTCCATTGAATCTTCATGTCGGTTGGATCTCTCATGTACCTGTTTTTTTTTCTTTTTTTCTTTTCTTTTCCTAGCTATTATTACCCGCAACACCCTTTCAGGTTTTCGCTACGTCCGGCTTGCTCGTCATTTTTGCCCATGACGCCCTTTTGGGTTTTTACTACGTCCCGAGTATTTGATCTTGCCTGCCCCTTGGCAGCTATGCTGTTTTTACCCTCGGCGCCCTTTCGAGTTTTCACCAAGTCCGCTGTGTGCCCACTCTTTTTACTCAAAGCGCCCTTTCAGGTTTTCACTCCGCCCTCTTTGTTTAAGCACACATATCTTTTCTTTTTTTTTTTTTTTTTTTTTTGGATAGCTGCGACGACCAGAGGTCAAGAATCCGTTGTTGCCGGCCGATGGTAACCTTTCGGCCCTTATCTTAAGTTACAATGGCAAAGCTGTCGGCCTTAGCTACAGACCCTTCTGAGGTGGATGGATGGATAGATGTGTCTCTTTTTAGTCGATTTCTTTTTCTTTCTTTCTTTCTTCTTCTTCTTTTAGTCGATTTTAAGCTTCTTGAGGAACTCCTCCATCCTTAGATTTCGAAGGACGTCCCATTGCCAATGTTGATAGCATGTGGGAACCCTTAACAATTGATGATGTCATTCTTCATGAGAATTATTGTGCGAGATCAGAATGTTACCTCCTTCCTTTTTGTGAAGTAATCAATTGCCACAAGTATATGCGTATGACCACTAGATGATGTCGAGTCCATCTTTTTGTTGATGTAGATACCTCGTACAGGGAATAGCTGGAGCATTATCAGGTTGTAGAATTTCGAAGCACACACATGGATCCGATGTGCATGTTGCTGACACTTGAAGTGTTTTATGACATGTTGGCAACAATCTGTCTTCATCGAGCCATGAGGTTTCTTCGATCATTCGTCGAGTCGCACACTCCAGCATTGAATGCAAGCATAGTCTTCGCAGCATCTTCTTGATAGGCTTGATGAGTTTCTGATCGATAAGTCTTTATAGGACGCAAGATTGGGAAGTCATGACTTCAAAAATTCGATCATTCTCTACTTATTTTTCGGGGATAAGGAATCTCAATGCACACTTCCTTATAGGTCTCAAGAGATCCTAGGTTTATAATTTCGAAACTTTTTTTTTAGTTGACATTGGCTTTTAGTTCGAACTTTCGAAGAGACCCTCTAAGTTTGCGAGTCAGCTCATCATTTTCCTCATCATTGGCTCTATCCAAACCCCTGAGTTTGAAGTCCAACTCTAGATCGAAATCGCATGAGTCAACTTCATACTCAAGTGCTTTGACAGACAGACTTCGCACTTTATTGAAAAAGAGATTTCTTTTTTTTTTGGAATTTTGTGAATATCTGGATTTTTTGAACCTTTTGGATTTTCTAAAAACTTTTTTTTTTAGAGGATCCGAGCAAGACGGCAATGCGAACCAGGTGTTGCCTGATTCAGCCCGAGGAGCCGAGCACTGTCGGCTTTTATTGTGCCGTCATGGGGCTACAAACCTGTTACTGCCCTGCACTCCTTCCCCTCAGGAGGCAGGGCCAGAAGGATCAGTAGGCCAATCCTCATTGTTGTGCCCAAACATCATGGTAGATCTAGAATTGGGCTCCGAGTCGGTGTCAGATGTGATTTCTCCTGGCTCATCCCCAGTGTATTGCAGCTCTTCGGGTTCATCTGGTTGAGGTGGGACCAAAACGGTAGTTCAGTCAATCGGGGGAAATTCCTGCCCCTTGCTTGAGTCTTCTTTGGGCAACTCTATCAGACTCGATCTCCTCGCTTGATCATCAAAGGTGGAATCTAGCCCATCATTAGGATAGATAATCCATGCGTTGATAAACTAGATTGGTGTGACGATGCAGAGGTTCCCTTCTTCTTGATGACCCCGTCTTCTTCTGATACTTATGTGCCTAACCCGAGTAGGCTGATGTCGTAGTCTTTCTCTATCCACATTCTCTTGAACTCCCATGATTCGGGTCGAGTCTTGATATTCTAGCTGATAGTAGAAGGTTTGACGCTCGATAGGAAAGAAGACGTAGTTCGATCCGATGGGACATGCGCGAGGGAAGTGATTTGCATTGTGATGGTATGAGACCTCCCCATAGAGCGTTGTACGTCCATGGCTGAGATGATAGGCTCTCGGAGGTTGGATGCTTCTATCATGGGAAATTGTCCGGGATCGGTAATGATGGTGATTGCCCTATCTCCGAAGATGTGCTTGACTCTTTGGTGAAGATTTGAAGAGATGGCACTGATTCTTTGAAACCAGGTCCGATCGGAAAGGAGATGGAATGAAGCTGAGATGTCCAAGACCTGAAGAGTGATGGTTGATGTTTTTGGATCGATCAGAACCTGGACATCAATCTCCCCTTCGACCTCCTCAATAGTGGCCACATAATTGAAGTTGGGCCCCAATTCTGCTAGGGCATGTGGCATGCTATCCAATGAAGGGTCTTCTTCTTGGAGGACGATGGCTGAAGTAGAAGCCAAATAGACAGGTGCGGTGGGCAAGTTGTGCCCCTGGTTGTTTGCTGGAGAAACGGGCAGGCTTTGCCCCTGGTAAGCTGGAGTGGGCAAGCTGTGCCCTTGACTGACTATTGCTGAGACGGGCAGGTTGTGCCCCTGGTTTGCTGATGCTGTGTTAAGGAGATTGTCCCCTTGGTTGACTGAAATGGGCTGATTGTGCTCATGGTTAGAAATGGGTGCGAAGAATGAATCGACTGAAGGTGCCCCTTGCATGATGATGAGCTATGGGATCGAAATAGTTGAGGGTGCCCCTTGCAGGATGAGAGGTTCGAACTCTGAACTAGAGTCGATGGCACGGATAAACTGGAGAGGAGGCTTTTCTTAGCTGATGAAAGTTGGATAGGCAGGAGGTGCCCCTTGCATTGCGGAGACTGGATCGACTGGAGATGCCCCTTGCAGGATGAGGGGTTCTGAAACTGGATTAGTTAGGGGTGCTCCTTGCCAACCTTGATTAGGGAACTGTGAGTTCCATCTTGACTGTTGCTGTTGCTGCGGTTGTCTATGCTGAGGGAGGAATAGTGCACCTTCGGTAGAGGGGACAAGATCATCCTCTTCCATTGGATGGGAGATGGGAACACTACCATTATTGCTCTCGTATCCGATAGGCTCACCTTCCACTATCGGTTGTACTGGAGAGGCCTGCTGAGGCCACCAAGGGGAGATCATCCCAACCCTTATTCCGGCTTCGACTTGTTCCCAGGCGCAGATGAGTTGGCTGAAGTTCGCATATGGATGTGAGACAAGGTATCCAAAGATACTTGGATTTGCCGAGTGGACGATCATAGAGATTTTCTCCTCGTCATCAAGGGGAGTCTTCATTCTAGCGACCATGGCCCGCCACCGTCCAACGTAAGCTGACAATGTTTCATCACTTTTTTGTTTGAGAGCTGCGAGGTCCGCTCTCCTGGGTGCCATGTTAAGATTGTATGCGAACCTGTCGACGAAAGCCTGGGAGAGCTGCTCCCAAGTCCTGATGCGATGGCAGTCCAATGATGTGTACCAGTCTAGGGCATCGTCTTTCAGGGACTTTTGAAACAGACGGATCAACGCTCCGTTGTTGCTTGCCACAGCATCTAGCTCACCACAAAATGATCTCAAGTGATCTATAGGACACCCTGTCCCATCATATCTTTTAAATTTTGGTACCTGAAAGCCTTGAGGTACCATTGCATCGGGAAATGGACAAAGGTCCCTGAACTTTGTGGATGGAAGATCCACCCCTTGCTGCTTCTGCAACTTTCTCTTCATCTCTTGCACCTGTTCTCGGAGTTGTTTGATTTCAGAGGGACCAGATGAAGGAGATCTTGCCCCTTGCCAGGACTGAGCTGGCCCCCTTTCGTAATAATTGGTGTCATTGATGCTTCTATGATTCCTACTTGAAGGAGGTTAGGCCTGATAATTACTCCCCTTATAGGGACTTTGTTGGACTGGAACTGAGAAGGGAGGCTGTAAAGAAATTCCAGTCACAGGAGAATATTGAAATTGGTTGGAACTCCTATTAGGGAGAGGATATTGGAATTGGCTCGGAGTTTTGGTTGTGGGATGTGACTGAAAATGACTCTCATTTGCAGGAGAATACTGAAAGAAATACCTTGAGGTTGAGAGTTGTTTTGATTGAAGGCCCCTGTTAGGAGGGTATCGAAAGTCCTGAGTGATCCTTAGCGGTTGTGGTTGGGATGAACTGGAGGCCGGGAGTGCTTTCGATGGTTGTTGAGGTTGTTGAACTGGACCAGCTTGATTGCTGGCTGCTGAAACCTGGGCTTGTGTGAATCGGAGAAGCATTTCCTGCATGGCCTTCATGCTTTGTTGTAGCTCTTGGATGCCAGGAATTGACATGGATTCCCTCAAGTTTAACAATGGAGAGGAAGCCTAAGGTATAGGGAATGGGAGAGCCATGCCGATTTTGTACTGGACGTGGCAGGGTGATTTGGTTTGGAGGAGTAATGGTGGCAAGTATGCACTACTTTTTTTTTTGGGTTTTGAAATTTTCTATATATATTTTTTTTTTGGTGGAATGCTATGCAGATGAGATTGTATGAGGACTAATGACTTTCAAGTATAGGAAAGATTCTGTTTTTCAAGTCGGCTCATGACTAGTGAGACTAGCTTATCCCCAGCAGAGTCGCCATTCTATGGACCCTCGCCGTTCCGCGCTCCCACACAACGATCTCCTCCCTTTCCTTTCGGGAAAAGAAGACGAGGATGCGTGAGTGCGAATCGCCGTTTGTGCCACTGGCTTGCCTCGTTCTCGAGAGCTTTGTTTGGTAGTCGTGTTTAAGCTGGATGTGTTTAAATGAGTTATATAAGACCAGAGTCGCCACTAGCCAGTTACTTCGAATCTACAGTCGGCTAGACCCCGTAGAAACGTTAGAGAAGGGGATCCGAAGATTCCTTCTTCTAAAATGACTCCTTTTGATCTGCGGCCAGAAATTCAAGGTAAGGGATCACTGTTATAAGGTGGGAAGAGGTTAAGCACCCCACACACTGCCCATACCGAAGTACGGTCTCCACTTCACAGAATCGAACTAATACTTGAAAGTCTGTTTTAATCCTCGTATATTCTCATAGATGACATGATGCATGAATGCAGGTCTGAACAGTAAGAGTTTCTGATGGGCAGGTTTCCATTAACAGGCAAGCCCAGAGCATACACTCGAACTGACAAGTGCTTTATGCGAGATGCATGCTGTGTGTTTGAATAATCAAAGTGCTTGTAGTGATATGTACATGAATGCAGGTCTGAACAGTAAGAGTTTCTAATGGGCAGGTTTCCATTAACAGGCAAGCTCAGAGCATACGCTCGAACTGACAGGTGCTTTATGTGAGATGCATATTGTGTGCTTGAATGATCAAATGCTTGTAGTGAAGCAGGGGGGGGGGGGGGGGGGGGGGGTTGGAAGAAAAGTAAATGTTGCACTTATGCTAGATGCAAATGAGATGATGCTGGTAAAAGAGTAGCTAGATGGACGGAGGTGTCGCAAGGATTGCTTCGAGTGGCTGGATCAAGACTGGATGGCTTGGGAGACTTGGACCAGTGGTCAGGCTGGGTTGGACCAGGGCTAGACTCTCCTCACTCGGGCTCTCCTTGGTGGAGGAATGGGCTAAAGGGTGGAGAGGTGGACTCAGAGCTCTTGGACTAAAGAGAGGGGAAGTGGATGTTGAAATGGGAAGAGGCTAGGGGTATTTATAGCAGTGGACAGTGGCAGATTGCGTAAATAATTTTGGGCGGCCCCCTGGGGGCCGCCTGTACGGACGCTCCTCGGGTTCCAGCGTGTGGTACAGACGTGTCTCGGGGCTGCTGTTTTGACTCAGTGGGTTGACTCGGTGATTTGACTCGGCGGGTTGACTAGGTGTTTTGACTCGACGAGTTGACTCAGCAGGTTGACTCAGCGAGTTGACTTTTTTAGGATTTTTCGACTGGTTTTTCTTATGGGGGGTTTTTCAGGCTGATGCTTAGGGGCGGGTTGACTGGGTTCAGGCTTGAGTTGGGCTATGAATTGGGGCTTATAAAGGTGAGTTTGGCTGGGTTTGGACTTGGGATTTGGGGGTATGGTCCTCCATTCATCCAGCTATCTCTACCAACAGTATAGCCGAAGGTGGGGTGTCTACAGTTGGATAATAGGATGAGGATTGCATCCTTCCTCAATATAGAGGAAAGCGTCCATACTGAGTTGTGGAGGCACCCACCGTGATATATTTATTTATCCACGCTGTTCATCCCTTTTTCTATGACCATTTTAAGCCATTAGACCTATAATGAGGCAGATCCAACGATCAAGTCGACCACACCAAAGATGAATCTTGCATTTAATGCAACCAAGCTCGTTATTTGGTGTTCTGAGAACGATATCATGAACAGAACATTGGGTAACTTCATCCGGTGCATTTCAAGAGATAAGCCGAAACGGTGGGACTTAGTCATATCTTTAGCTGAGTTTGCCTTCAACAACATGGTAAACCAATCAACAGGGAAGGCGCCATTCAAGATCATCTATGGACAAATTCCTCGCCACACACTTGACTTGGTTCCCTTACCCAAAGTATCGGGACAGAGCATGGCAAAAAAAAACATGGCAGAGAGGATTGCTGAAGTACATGCCGATGTTCAGAATAAGTTGTTGGAATTGAACAAGAGGTACAAGGAAGACGAGGAGAAGCATCGTTGCGTCAAGGTCTTTGAAGTCGGGGATCAAGTGATGGTCCATTTCTGTAAGGAGCGCTTCTCTACCGGCATGTACAATAAACTCAAGCACAAGAAGATTGGGCAAAGATCAATGACAATGCTTATGCTGTTGATCTTCTAGAGGAACTCAAGATCTCCCGTACATTCAATATTACCAACTTATACGAGTACCACAATCCAAAGGCGAATGAGAACTCGAGTTCATTTCAAGGAAGGGAGACTGATGTAGAGGTAGTAGTTGAGCTCTACATGATGAAGATGGACCAAAGAAGGGACCCAAAGAATATCTCAAGGAGCCAAGACCCAACAAAATTCCCAACAAAATTAGGCAAATACAAGGTTTGAAGACCGGTTGTCCACTTTGAATATCAATCACAACCGCTCCTCGAACTAGTCGAATTTGGGCATAAGATAGCCTAGCTCTTTGGACTGTTTGAGGCCATCAACGATCGGTCTTTTAACGCCCTGAAAAAACAGCATCCGAGTACGGAGATTCCTCCTGAGTTCTCGAGTGTTAACTTAATAAAATACTTATTTAGAAATGTCACAAGTAAGAAATACTCCTACGTGTGTCCTCAATCAGATTTATATTCATTTCGTACATAAATAATCAGAGTAATGCATCTCAACTAACGGTCATAAGCAAAGCGGAAATAACTAAATCAAAAAATATAGGGCTAACACCTTAAATGTACAATTCAATTGCAGTGTAAGCCCATATGAGAATTATCGAATTACAATTAATGCAATAGTAAGAAAAATTATAACTACCAATGGGATGAAATTATAAGACTACTCGGGCGCCCCGAGCGCACCACCATCTGGTTCTATTCCTGGGTCATTTGCATATGTCAAATAGAAGGCGTCAAAACGCCAACATAGTTAAGAAATAACCCCAAGATTATATTTGAGATATTTAAATTATAAACAGGTTCATATAAGTATATTAATCCTAAGCATGTTATCAAATCAATCAAGTTTAGGTAATGACCACACATAAATCATACATCATCCTAGGCTAGTTGATTTAATGCATGGATGTCATGATTCCTCACACAATGCATGTTCCGGACAAGGCCCTGGCCCAATCGACTGGTATCAGAATCCACAGTCTACCTGTCCATCAGGTCATAAGTTGTGACTAGGTACGCAGCCCGGATGACACAGAGAAATGACATGAAGTGCTCAAGGTAATGTTGGCGCCACATCAAGCAATCGGGCCACATGAGTCCTTCTTAAATGAAATGTTATGTATGCATGATTCATTAAAGTATTTATTAGTCCAATTCATCCAGTAAATTGGTGAATCCAGAATATCGTCGTTGTATCATAAAGTTTATCTGGGACCATCTGGGTCCCTACAGTGCGTTGCCAATCATCGCCAGTAACCCCTCGATCAAAGGTTAAGTTATCCTACCATGAAAGCCTGGTTCAACCGTGACTCGTCAGCCACGCCCAAATCGAAGCAGAAGGTCTCATCTCTCAAATATCAAATATAATTAATTAATTTAGAGATGCGGGCGTGTCATTCAAAATTAACCCAATGCACGCCCGGGTCATTCGAACGATACACAGGCACGCTAACATCGGTCAGGGTCACATTGGTCACAAGGGCTATTCAAACAACAATCTGTCATCCCTGTCAATGCTCACTAGTCACTATGGGGAGGCACCACCCAAGCGTAGGCCAACAACTCAGACACGATGTCCCATACCACCATGTCTGGCTTGTGAGACTTAGCGGATCGATTCACAGTACAATTTTAAGTGAACTATTCATAATGGAAACGATGGCATTCTAGATTCCATATGGTGCGATTTAACATTCAAACATAATAATGATTAACTCTGAATGAGGCTTATTCGGTAGACCCACAAGGACGACGATAAACCAACAATGGCCACTATCGGTCGACCGTGTCCTACTTGGTCGATCGAATAAGTCTGTGATGGCCAACCCAGTGGTAGACAGTACTCTAGATCAAACGGTTGTCGGAGCTTAATCTAAAGTAATACTTAACTTATTATAATAACAATGTAGGTTATTAAATACCTAATCATATACACAAGTACCTGGCCCAACCGATCCAACGGACTCGGATGACACAGGGCATCACATACGTCTACAAGCATAGATACATTACAATATTGTAAATTGATATTATTCAGGCATTTCATTGAGCATGTTATCAACCAAATGACAACAGAGGCATTTCATCGAACATGTCATCAACCAAACAACAATTACTAATTAAAATTTACCGAGAAAAGCTTGAGGGTAGATCTTCACCTTAACATCAAAATTCGATGATTCGGATTCGACCCAAACGCCGAGAATTTGGGAAAAAACTCAAATACCTATGATTAATTGTAAATCCAAGGTTAATCAATTGGAATTTACTCTAATTAAACCACTAATTGGGGTTTAGGGTTTACATACCTTGAAATTTGAAAATTTCCAAATCAATTTAACAAATCAAGGCCCGAGGTTGGAGCACGACAGCATCGACACAGGGCCGCGCCCGATCACGACTTCTACAAAGCGGGGGTCACACCTAATTGATAACCGTGGTTCCAAACCATAGCAAAAGCAAACCCTAGGGTTAGGGTTTCAACAGAAACAAATGGGTTTCTAACCCTAATGGTATAAAAAGGAAAAAATGGAGGGAAGAGATGGAAGAAGTGCTAGAGTAACACCTTACTAGAGCTAGACATGAACTGAGTTTAACCGTTTGGATCGACTTGATAAAACCCTGTTCGAACAGAAAGTCTTATTGTTCGAACTTTGTTCGAACACACATGGTGTGTTCGAAAAAAAAGTCAATTCAATTTCAAACACAATCATGTTCAACTCGACTCGAACTCGAACTCGAACTCGACTCGAATATTGATCAACTCGACTTGACTCGTTCATTCGACTCGATTATATATATATATATATATATATATATATATATATATATATATATATATATCGAGAGAGAGAGAGAGAGAGAGAGAGAGAGAGAGAGAGAGAGAGGGCGGATGACAAATAAACGTGACTATGAGCCCAAGAAGGTTTCAATGGTGGACATCATTCTCTTCACTGTTTCCTGTGGTGTGGTCCATTTGAGTTTTATATCTGCCTCATTTCTTATTTAATGCCTTAAAATAACCTGTACAAATGGATGGACGGAGTGGATAAAACAAATACATCATGGTGGGACACACGGAACGAAAAAAATCAGTATTTACTATTCAGTAGTAGAAAAAATATTTTCAAGCGAAAAAAGCGAAATTGTTCGAACTTGTTCGAACTCGTAAAAATTGTTCGAAATCCATATGTTCGAACATGATTGGGCTAGACCAAATTGAGTTCGAACAAAGCCATCCTGTTCGAATATTTGTTCGAACATTGTTCGAACACACCCACTCAAGTAGCTGAACAATTCGATCTAGTCCATGTTCGACTCGGATCGGATCATTGTCCACCTCTACACCTTACTTAGCATGGGGAGATAGATGGTTATTCCAACCCAGGATCGATGGATCTTGGCCGAAAGATGCGGGAACGAAGGTGGAGGCTAGGGAGAGCTCGAAAATCTAAGATTTCCATGGGCATGGTGAAGGACTTGAGGAAGAAAGGGGGTTTGAGAAGAGGGAAGCTAGGGGAACTTAAGAGCTTAGGGGAGAAGAAGATGAAGGAGAGAAAGAGAAAAAAAGAGAGAGAGAATGAGGTTTTAAAACCCCTTTTAAAAATAAAACCCGTCAGGTTTCGTGCGCCGAAGCCCCAAGACTTCGAAAAATCACGTTCGGACAGAGTACTTTGGCTCGGACCAAAGCCCCTTTGGCTCGGGCTGAAGCTCGCTGGACAAACCTTTGGTGCGCCGAAGATCTCCTTCGGTGCACCGAATTCAATGTTTCAAACGCCCCTTTCGGTACAATCTTGTTGGTCGGCTTAGCCCGAAGGCCTCCTTCGGTGCACCGAAGCTTCCTTCGGTGCACCGAGACTAGCTGTTCAGAAATTTTCCTGTTTGCTAGACTCTTTAAAAGGCTATAGTTCCACTAGCCTCCTGAACAATGTCTGCTCATGTTTATTTTTATGTTTTCATTTACTTTAAGTTATTTTATATAAATAAAGAAGTACACTCCATTTAGATTCAATAAAAAATACTAGAAAAATAAATTCCAATTAATAAAAATTTTAATTTTTCACTCCAAGTACAAATTGTAACTTTTTGACATTTTCAAAAAGTAGTGTCTTTTAAAAGAAATAGTTTTTGCCAAATCTAAACCGTTCAAAAATTCTAAAATACCAAAATTAGGCTAAAACTGTAATAACCCGAAAATTTGAACGCACGAATAAGTACACGAGTGCATGTTCCGACGTTAGAACTTAAATTCTAGGCCGTGTTGTTCACTCGCATACACACACGTATGAACTTTGATACGCGTTCCAACACTTTTAAGGCCTTTGAAAACTCAGTATACTTAACTAAGTCAACAAATTGACCGTTAGAGGGATCTATCATTACTAGACCGAAAGATCTAACCTTCCATTATGATTTCGAATCTCGCGATCAATGTGAACCACCGTACATTGTCCTGTATACATGTTTGTCTATAAATCTGATTCGTACATCGTGTCCGTCACAGGACATATGTTTAAATCAACGAGTTCTCGACCCTACGAATCTGCTCGGGTGTGTTGGTAACACCCTAAGATTTTAGAATAACTTAAATTATAGGTTAGTTAAATATTTAATAAATTAAATAACTTTAATATTGATAAATTAATATTAACCAATCCGTAAGGAATTATAGTAGGGTCCCTTTATTGGAATTGCCCAACATGAACACTAGAACAGCATGGGAATGTCAGATTTTACACAGATTTACAATAATAATAAAAAAATGTGTCATTAATTAAACTTAAGTTACATGATGTCTTCAAGTATCATGATTTCTGGCGATCATTCTCGTGCAAAACTCAGTATACTAGTTCTAGGGTACGATCCAACCATACATGTCAAATTTTAACCCTTCGATCATCCTACAAACGCCCTAATTAGAAATCGGGCCATAAGTGGGCCATCTAACCTCGGAACTGTCTCATTTTTGGTGTCATACCCTAAAATCATGTGGCCCACCTGATGATTGGAGTGGATTTTGCATATACATCAGGGTGGGACCCACGTGCTTATCGTGCACGTCGGCTGGTCCGGTCAACCAGCGTTGACCGCGATCGGAAGAAGAAATTTCTTCTTCTTCTTCGTTGCAGCCGCTGCTGCGAGCGGACGCTGTCCGCTGGTGGCATCCATGCCGTCTGATGATGACCGCTGCGGGTGGGCCCCACATGAAAGTGGAACCCAGGTGGGTGTACGTGCACCGCACGTAACTAGAGTGGAGAAGAATCCCACCCTCGCGTCTGCTTCTTCTTCTTTTCTTTTCGTCCGCAGCGGCAGCGAACGGCGCTGTCTGCCTGCTCCATCCACACCTTTCATTGGTGGGCCAGCGGGTGGCCCCCACCTCGGGTCAGCCTGCATGCCTTACGTGCACCGCACGTATCAGGCGGTCGAAAGAGTCCTCCCTCCACCCGTTTCATCACTCGCTGAAACAGCGGACGCTGTTACAGCGTCCGCACACTGTTCACTGTGCGACCCCGTGCGATCATCAAGATGGGCTCCATGGTCCGATCTGGACCGTCCATTTGATGCGGAAGGGAGTTCCGACCGTACGGGAGGAATCTCTATCGTCGGAAGTGTGGTTAGGCGACTGTATACTCGTGCGAAAGAAGTCTTGCGCGGGGGTGATTTCCGAAATAGATGCATCCGCGATCGCCGCTTGATCCTGTTCGATCTGGGATTCTTGGACAAGAATCCTCCTACAAAACCGACCGTAATCATGGGTAGAAATTCAGATTTCTTGGAGCGCAAGCCACAGCGGATTTGCAAAATCGGATGAAACAGCGTCCGGTCGCTGTCGACAAACAATCGTTGTACGTGCACCGGGGTGGGCCCTACTGCTTGATCCAAACCGTCCATTCGATGGACCACCCGCTGTTTAGTAAACGTCCGAAATTTGGATTGGATCTGACCAGGTATCAATTCACAGCGAAGGAAGCAAGTCGGTGTGGGGGAGTCTTGTGCGCACCACGCGCACCGCGTGAATCAGAACCCGACGCTGGGTCGGTCATCCAGCATTATAAAAACCTCTCTCCCTTGCGGGGAGAGGGTCAGTTATTCGCAATAGATAGATAGAGAGAGAGAGAGAGAGAGAGAGAGAGAGAGAGAAGCCGGTAGAGAGAGAAGAGTGGAGTGCAACGCATTGCTGCTGTTGCATCAGTACTGCTGGGCAGCAAGGAAAGAAGAAGAAAAGAAGAAAGAGAAAGAAAAGAAGAAGAAAAGAAGGAGAAGAAAGGAAGGAAGAAGAAAAGAGAAAGAAGGGAGAAAGAAAGAAGAAAAGAAAGAAGAGGGCCAACTGAGTCGACTCGGGGAGCCGACTCCGACTCGATTAGGGTGTATAGTTCATTACAGGTGAGTGATTCATCTTGGGTTATTCTTGTTGATTTTCCTTGAGTTGCTTTTTGTTTCATTCGAAGCTTTGCCTTCCTTATTCATTCGTAATACAATTCTAGGTAAGGGATTTGTTTTCTTCTTTTCCTTTCTTAATTAAGTCTTAGATGTGAATTGTTATTATTTCCTTCCGCCATACATATCAGGTCGTAACTAATGGATTCATATCTTAATGCGTTCTTAAGTTTCAATTATTCCTTCTTAGTTGCACAAGTCTAGATTCTAGATAAGACGAAACTTAGAAGCACCAAGACAGTGATGTTAGTACAAACCTCACTGACGTACGTCCTTCTCAACTCTCTTGATTTACGATAAACTAAAACATTTAGATGATGAATTATTTGAATACGATTAATCATGCATAGTGTGTTTGGATTTGAATTTGAGATGCATTGTATGCTTGGAGATATGCTTCCATAATTCATGACATTCATATACATCTTGTATACACAACGACAGAACAGGAGCATGGTTGATTTGACTCCTGGCGTGCATGGTTGATTTGCCGCCTCGTTGTACCGGTTAGGTGAGCATGGTTGATTTGCGACAGGTTCCTAATGTTCAGTGGCAGCGAGTTCTGGTCGTTCCACTTATTGAGCATGGTTGATTTGCTCGGTTGGATCAGTGGTGCATGGTTGATTTGCCCACTGGCGTGCATGGTTGATTTGCCTCCTCGTTGTACCGGTTAGGTGAGCATGGTTGATTTGCGACAGTTCCTAATGTTCAGTGGCAACGAGTTCCTAGACGTTTATGGCTCTCACACGTATCATGTCATACATGACATCATGATAATCATGTTCCATTTATAATAAATCATAAAGTGTATAACCATAACCTCATCCTCATTTATTTCCTACAATTTTATCAGTTGATGATTCATCTCCTATCTCTTATTAACTGGAATATTACCTGTGATGGAAATGATCTCACTGGGCTTTTAGCTCACCAAAATCACTACAGTTCTTGCAGGTTTTCAAGAAGGAAAAGACGTAGACAGAGCAGAGTATTCAGATGGGCATGTGTTACTCAAACGCCAATTGTATTTAATTTATTTTATCTTGTAAAATTCAATGTAATAAGATATTAGTGGAAAAGAAGCGTTATATTTGGGATTTATTTTAGTTATACGATGTGTGGAATGGAATTTCAAGGAATCTATGCTCGAATTTTAAATTCACACTCTGAAACTCGAGCCTACTCGGGTTCCGAATTTCAGGGCGTGACAAAAACACCAAAGACCGGTAAAATATTCATGATGGTTATGTCGACTTATGAGTAAATTAGTAATTCAGGCTTTTACTTAGACTCTATAGACAAAGTGACATACTCGAGTCAAACCGGTCGTCGGAAGGCTCTTCTGAACTATGAGATTCCCCACTCTTAAGGTAATTCTTTCCCTCATTGGGCAAAATTACTCATCTTGGTCTTAAACATGAATGAATACTCACATGGATATGCATTTAAATCGAAAAGTCAAAGAGAACGCCTAAGGACTTTCGATTCCCAAGTTAGCAAAAATCTAAGGTGTTACAAGTCCTTAGACCGATCGAATTTGAGCATAAAATAGCCCAATTCGCTGGATTGTTTTGAGGCCCTAATGACCGGTCGTGGGCCCCTGTCGACCAGTCGTCCGATGCACGGGTCTGCACGAGAACTCGCTCCAAACTTGCTATTTTTAAATTTTTTTCTTTCCTAGTTTGTTTTGGACTCTTATTTTACACACATCAGGGTTTCTATTACTAGACTTAGGTTATAAATATTGATTTTAATTCATTTTGAGGGTACTCATTAATGAAGTTTAAGCTTTCTCGTTAAGTTTATCTCTGTTTGCTTATGTTCTTCAAGTGTCCCTTGAGAAATTAAGGAAGATTGGTTGAGGTTTCCCTATAGATTTATGGATTCGGATTAGTTATTATACGAGAGAGACAATAATCGATCTCGTTTTGCCTACATCTGTGCCAAGTTTTCATTCCACCACCTTCAATAGCGTGCATCTAATGGTTGGAGTACATTTCATGTATTCATCATGGTAGTCCTTATAAAAATCAAGGGTGAACATCGTTCTTTCAATATTTTGCCTAGTATAGCCCAGTTGAATCACAAAACAGCGTGATTTTTTTTTTTATCTAATCCTAAACAGGGATTACATATCTAATGATTGGAGTGGATTTCATATGGACAATATGGTGAGTCCCAACAAAAATTAAGTTCCATGTCCCTCTTCAATGCATAGAATGATTATTTTTTTTTATTGAAAAAAAAGGGTGAATTGTATAGTGCCACTTTTGATTTTGATAAGGCTCATTGTGGTGTTTCCATAGAATCCACTCCAACTGTACTTAGATATTCAGTCTCATATTAGGGCGGCCATGACACACACAATAAAAAAATAATAATAATAATAAACAAATCAGGATGATCCGTGATTTGGGTGAGCCATAACAAAGGAAACATTTAGAAGAGACACGTGCACCCTTATTTTTATGTGACCCATCAAGAGAATTACATGAAATCTACTCCAACCATTAGATTCCCCCAAACATTTAGGCATGGAGCCTAAAAATCATGCCCATCCGTGATTCACTTGAGCTTTAGATTTGCTTCAATTTTTTGCTAATGTTATAAATGAGATGGAAAATGGATGGACAGCATGGACAAAACAAACGCATCAAAGTGGGCCCCACAGAGTCATGCCACCCGGGATATCCTTGGTGGCGGTGCTGTAGGCAATTGGCTTCCGTCCTTGGTATTTATGCATCCACTAACCCATATAATACATGCAATGGACTCGGCATCAGAGGTTAGACCTGGTCTTCCGTGGTGCACAATGGTGGTCGTTCTAATAAATGCTACCCTCATTTACTTACCATGTGCTCGACCAGACCCATTCTCCCATGGTGCGGTACTGTAGTTACATGGACCCCAGTGCTAGCATATGTATCCTACATGCCATGTGATCTGTATCAGAGACCAGACCTGGTTTTCAAAATGGTTCACTTGATGTTGGCGTGGCCCACATGCTACCCCATGTTGTTGAACGTGCCATGTGATCGACACAAGAGGCCTTAGGTCACGGTCTGCCATGACCATGACCATGGTGTGCATGCATGAATGCTCACCCATGCTGTCCATGACGAAATTGTGGTGTCGGGCACAAGGCAGTGTTTGATGAGGCCTCCGGATTCCGTATATGTGGGGCCTATGGTTTGGTGATCCAGCCTGCTGAGCATATCAGCCCCACTGTGGATGGAGGATACCCTGAAATTCTCTTTGATTGGAAAATCTTGACCTTAGGATTGGTGTTCTACAAATAAACGGTCAAGAGAAATTACGATCCATGGTCCTTGGCCAAAGGCTAAGTTCAAAGGTTGGGATCTCCCTGCCAAGGATATTCTGTGGCATACCCATCCACAGTGGGGCACATCATCTCAACCGTTTTGATCACCCGGTCATAGGCTTTAAGCAGTCCCCGAGATCCTATAATCCCACCGTTTAGAGGGAAATGATCACATGCGTCCTGTTTGAGCTGTTTGGTGCCCATCCGTGATGTGTATGTGGAATCTGAACCGTAAATCTGGTGAGCCTCCTTATGGAGGGACTAATTACATCCCAATTACACTTAAAACCAATATATATTCACTGGTTGCTGCCAACTAAATTTTGAAATTGCTTGCATAATGGTGTGTCACTTCATATCCCTATAGATCACACATGATGAAAGGGTTGGATGAGATATCCACAACTATGTGGACCCCACATTTCATTTCATTTTGAAAGTTTTTATAACGTGTCCCCCACTCCAATGTCCCCCATTGTTTCCTTTGGTGTGGACCACCTGAGTTATAGATCAGGATGGATTTTAGGATCCAAGCCTAACATTGGGTTGGATGGCACTCCCACATCACGGTGGGCCCTACACAGCTTCAACTTATGCATATGACCCAACGTGGTAAACCCAGTCCCAACTCATTTAATTTCAGGTTGACAAAATACCACCTGAACCCAGCCTATATGAAAAATGACTCGACCAAGAGGTTGACGGGGTGGATCAAGTTCGCCCACCCCTAGTTGGGTCCACTGTGCAGGGCCATGGTATTTATATATGCAGACGGCCAACTAACCAATATATAATATATGCTACCCAGTCAACTTCAGAGATCAGACCTAGTCCGCCATGGTGAACGTGGCAGACCATCAATGATTATACCTAGTCCACATTGCTGGGCCATGGTATTTATGCAGACGGCACACTAACCAATATATAATACAGTGCTGGGCCATGGTATTTATGCAGACGGAACACTAACCAAAATATAATACAAGCTACCCACTCACTTTATAGACCAGACCCGGTCCGCCATGGTGAACGTGGTTCTATTAAATGCTACCCTCATTTATGTACCATGTGCTTGACCAGACCTAGTCTCCCATGGTGCAGTGCGGTGGTTACGTGGACGGCAATGCTACCATATGTATCATACATGCCATCTGATCTGTATCAGAGACAGACCTGGTTTTCAAAGTGTGCATGCTGTGGTATTGGCAGACATGCATGCAATAAGAGAATAAGTTGCATTGGGGCAACGAGTCAAATCCTTTAATCTAGACAGTTCACCAAGTCCAATGCATATTCCATGGGCTACATGAAAACGTCCTGCTGATCTAACAAATATTAGCCAGTTGTTCAGTGGACTTAAATATGGACGGTCGAGATCATTTACATGAAAATGGGAAAATCAACAATATGATCCATCCATTTGTTAGGGGTCATCATGGATTGCTTATGATTATAAAGAATTACTGCTGTTAGGCAATCATAATCATCCCATCCATGGCAGGAAAAAAGGATGGCTACAATAAATAAAGCAGTGATAGATTAAATCATCCCATCAAGGTGATCTTTTCGTGATAGTCCATGAAATGGGTTTTGAACTTCATGAACGGTTCAGATCAGCCGAACAGTCCATGGTGCTCTATAACTGATAGTGCTCTGAGAGCACGGGAGCATTTCTCATAACATATAAATACATATATGGTCCGGAATTTGGATGGGATTAGGGTCAGACCATCTGGTCTGGCTAATCGTTAAAATATATGGGCTGAATCCCTACCCATTTACTCAAATGCACCACATTTCTAGGCTAAGCCCAACCCCCAAACCACTACCCATTTACCAGCTTGTCCAAACCCATTTCAAAAGCTGGTTCAGCCAGTTGACCCACCCCAGCCCCAGCCCCAGCCACATTTGCCAATGGGCCCTGCCTCTCTTTTCTAATTTTAATATTACTATAGTAGGTTCTGAAAATAACATATTAATTATAATTTTTTTTTTTTAGTCATGCAAGGCACCCACCCTGTTAGCTGGGCAACACATGCACCCACTTGGTTACTCACATGATGTAGGCACCCACATTTAGGGTTAGTTTCTCCTTAACACTTGAACCTGAGATCTACTGTTGAAACGCCTACGCATCTTCCAGCTGGGTTTATCTATCAGTAGCATGACTCCTCTCGGTCCTGCCTTTCCAAGGATTTGATAATTACAGCAGCTCTGACTGATAAAAGAGCCGCATCTACTATTGACATTGCAATAGTACAACTAACATGTGCGATATTACCAAAGAGCAGAAACAAATATGTATCTGTAAATGAGGGCTACAAATACAAGCAGAATGGGATTATTCTATGGATTATTCACCTGCGTGCTGCTTAATCACTGTTGCCTATTTGGTGTTTACTGTGTTGCGTTTGTGTCATCCAACCTATGCATTAAGTCAGAGATACCATATAATGGAATTCACAAAAAAATGGGGCATATCCAATCAGTATTTGGACCACATCATAGAAGGGAAGTTGTATGATTTTCCTGGGAAATGAAAATACCCTGAAAATAAGTTATTATTACTTCTTTACCCCAGCGGTTTGAAATTCGATGTAATTCCTACCTTGAAATTTAGTCCAAACGAAGTAGTTTAAAATTATGAGCCCCACTGTGATATATATAATATATCCGCTCCGTCCATTAGTTTTACTTGAATATTTTAAGACATGAACCAAAAAATGAGGCTGATCCAACATTCAAGTGGCCCACACCATAAGAAACATTGGCAATAAGAAGTTTTTAATGATTAGTGTTAGATTCCCTTTTTCCTAAGGGGTGGTCCACCTGAGGATTGGATTTGCTTCATTTTTTAGTCTATGCCCTGTGTTCATTTGCCAAAAAAGATGAATGGTGTAGATAAGCCTCATACATAACGGTGGGCCCCACCTATATTTTACATTCTCCTTGTTTTTAGCAATACAAAAGTAGGCAGTCAAATCATACATGAGAATGGCGTAGGAATTACTCAGGAAATAATCATTATACATTTACCTAAGAATTGGAAAATCAAACAAGCCCTAATCACTGTTGTAAATAACTAATGTTAAAAAGTGATAAATACAAGGTAATTTCAATGTAATTACTAATATAATTAGCGTTTCAAAACAATCCCTAAATCTTGAGGAAAGCCACACCATGGAAGACAATTAACATTCACTAAAAAAAACCTTAAATTCATACAGTAATTGGTCTAATGGTTGGACCATCTTGGTCTTTCAGGCATCTAACTTTCATGGTGGGTAGAGCTGCACACAATTCGCGCCAGCTCAAAAAGCTCGCTCGGCTTGGCTCGTTAAAGCTTGGCTTGGCTTGGCTCGTAAGCCAATTCGACCATGTTCAATCTCGATTTAGGAAGCTTGTTTGAAGACAAGTCAAGCTCAAGCATGAGTGAACTTGGCTCAGCTTGAGTTCGTGTGTGTGTGTGTCTATATATATATATATATAAATGATGTAGGAGAAGAACCCCATGATCGAGGGCGTGGATCACGCACCTTCCTGCGGGAGATAGACAGGAAGAAAAACAAGAGAAAACTAAGGAATTTCATATTTTGGAGTTTCAACCCAAACAAGAAATTGTTATTCCCGTTTTTAGATTTTGGCCCAACTCGTGGGGCCCATATTGATCATTTATGATGATCCGTTCCGTCCATTTTGTAGAGCTGCTCGACGCCGAGAAAACGCAACAAGTTTCACGTCGATCCGAGTTACGAATTGATCGTGGCGTCCAAAATGGTACGAACTGTCCAAAAAGTTCCGAATTCCGCCCACTGAAACTGGAGATGGTCCAGGTGGCCCACTACTACTGATATGGAGAATCTAAGCCGACCATCTTTAAGAGTACGTCGATATCAGTAAAACCCCAAAGTTTCGTGGCAATCAGATATGTGGATTGCTCGTATCAGCGGAAGGAAGACGGTGCTGGTGTTATACAATTGTGCAGATTTTTCTATTTCTTTTCTAATTGTATTAGGATTCTTTTTCTTCCTTTGCAAGTTAGTATTAAGTACGAATTTAGGATTTAGTTTATTATTTAAAGCAAGTTAATTATGTTTATTTGATTATTCATTCAATCTTCAATAAACAATTATTTGGAATTAAATTCCTCTTTTTTATCTTTTCTTTCTTCTCGTGGATTCGAGAAACTATCGGTTAGGGAGACGGTGATCGACCTACCACGTCCTCCCTGCGTCATTGGTATCAGAGCGAGGTTTCTTCCTCAGGACGATGACTTCTAATGAAGGGTTGGATCCTCATCCTAAGGACGGTGCTCCAAGGGACTATCTAACAGCGACAGCTTTCGAGGCAGCATTTGAAGCAGCACAATGGGAGAACCGGTTGATCCTGCAAGGTATACAGGCAACCCTCAACCGTATTGTAGCGACATTAAATCTGCCCCAAGCCCAAGGCAACAGTCAACAACCACCTGTGCTCGCTGTACGGAATAACTCCATGTTCCGTAGAGCACCCCAGGTGGCCTATCACAGGGCAACCCCAGACGATTCAAAACCTAGCGATAAAGAGGTCGAAGACATCATCGTACGACGGCCTACGTGTGGGAATGATCGTGGGGAGTATATTGAAAGAGATTTTCGAAGTAATGCAACTTCGGATCAGGTCATTGAATTACAACCCACCACCATATCAGAGGATATTCAAAATTCTGAGGAGGTGGAGGAAATCAATACCCCAATCTTAAAGGATAGGGAAGGAGAGTCTAAAATTATTCCAGACATTATGGAGTCAGTTTTGACAGAATCCATGAGTATCCCAGAAAGTGTCACGCCAGCAATGCAGGAAATCAAGGTGATCGTAGTTGCCGAACTTCCTGATGAATTATTCATTGTGAAGGAAATTGTCCTTTCTCAGAAAAAGCCAACTTTTGATGTATCAGAGAATATTGCAATTATTCATGTTGGCATGGAGAAGAAGTCGGAAATTTTTTTTGCTGCATTCCAGGATAAGGCCCGCAAGCATCGACTTCCGAAGTTAAAAGCAAATCATGGCCCTAACCTAAAGCGAAACTCGAGGACGAGTTTTTTTCAAGTGGGGAAGAATGATGTAGGAGAAGAACCCCATGATCGAGGGCGTGGATCACGCACCTTCCTGCGGGAAATAGACAGGAAGAAAAACAAGAGAAAACTAAGGAATTTCATATTTTGGAGTTTCAACCCAAACAGGAAATTGTTATTCCCGTTTTTAGATTTTGGCCCAACTCGTGGGGCCCATATTGATCATTTATGATGATCCGTTCCGTCCATTTTGTAGAGCTGCTCGACGCCGAGAAAACGCAACAAGTTTCACGTCGATCCGAGTTACGAATTGATCGTGGCGTCCAAAATGGTACGAACTGTCCAAAAAGTTCCGAATTCCGCCCACTGAAACTGGAGATGGTCCAGGTGGCCCACTACTACTGATATGGAGAATCTAAGCCGACCATCTTTAAGAGTACGTCGATATCAGTAAAACCCCAAAGTTTCGTGGCAATCAGATATGTGGATTGCTCGTATCAGCGGAAGGAAGACGGTGCTGGTGTTATACAATTGTGCAGATTTTTCTATTTCTTTTCTAATTGTATTAGGATTCTTTTTCTTCCTTTGCAAGTTAGTATTAAGTACGAATTTAGGATTTAATTTATTATTTAAAGCAAGTTAATTATGTTTATTTGATTATTCATTCAATCTTCAATAAACAATTATTTGGAATTAAATTCCTCTTTTTTATCTTTTCTTTCTTCTCGTGGATTCGAGAAACTATCGGTTAGGGAGACGGTGATCAACCTACCACGACGCAGGGAGGACGTGGTAGGTCGATCACCGTCTCCCTAACCGATAGTTTCTCGAATCCACGAGAAGAAAGAAAAGATAAAAAAGAGGAATTTAATTCCAAATAATTGTTTATTGAAGATTGAATGAATAATCAAATAAACATAATTAACTTGCTTTAAATAATAAATTAAATCCTAAATTCGTACTTAATACTAACTTGCAAAGGAAGAAAAAGAATCCTAATACAATTAGAAAAGAAATAGAAAAATCTGCACAATTGTATAACACCATCACCGTCTTCCTTTCGCTGATACGAGCAATCCACATATCTGATTGCCACGAAACTTTGGAGTTTTACTGATATCGACGTACTCTTCAAGATGGTCGGCTTAGATTCTCCATATCAGTAGTAGTGGGCCACCTAGACCATCTCCAGTTTCAGTGGGCGGAATTCAGAAATTTTTGGACAGTTCGTACCATTTTGGACGCCACGATCAATTCGTAACTCGGATCGACGTGAAACTTATTGCGTTTTCTCGGCGTCGAGCAGCTCTACAAAATGGACGGAATGGATCATCATAAATGATCAATATGGGCCCCACGAGTTGGGCCAAAATCTAAAAACGGGAATAACAATTTCCTGTTTGGGTTGAAACTCCAAAATATGAAATTCCTTAGTTTTCTCTTGTTTTTCTTCCTGTCTATCTCCCGCAGGAAGGTGCGTGATCCACGCCCTCGATCATGGGGTTCTTCTCCTACATCAATATATATAATTAAAACTACGCCCGCTTATTTCCCTCTCACTCTCAAAATCCTACCCGACCCAGCCCGCCGGTTGCCCCTGCCCCCCTCTCTCTCCGGCTTCCTTCCTCCGCTGGGTACATGGACGGAACGCCCCAGGCCCCCAGCGTTAATAAGATAGGCTTATATTTTTTTTCTATGCCAAAATGTCAGTGGGGTTTTATTGGGGGTTTTTTTTTTTTTTTTTTTTGAGGGTTTTTTGGGTTGGATTGGAGAGGCCATCCGATCAGCGACTCAAGTGGCTAGGATGAGTCAGGTCGGTGGGTCGGGTAATTGTAGCTATACACTTGTCCATAATAATAATAATAATAAAAGACAAAACTTAGCTTAGCTTGACTTGGCTCGATGAGCTCAATCGGCTTGACTCGAACAAAGCTCGATCAGCTTAACCATTAAGCCAAGCTCGAGTGGTTGTTTTGAGCTCGATGCCCAAGCTCAGTGGGCCACTGATTAAGCCAAGCTCAAGCTTAAGCTTTGTAAAGCTCAACTCGAGCTTGACTCGTGTGCACCTCTAATGGTAGGTGATCCTTCTAGATAAGTTGAATGTATAATACAGAGACACCATATGCACCCCAAACATTCCTCCTAGGCGGATGGAAAAAAAAAAAAAAAAAACCTTATTCTAGGAGCTAGTTGGAGAGGAAGCAATCCCTCAGTATTTTCTAACGACAGCTACCTACCTCATCTAAGTAAGCCAAAACCGTCGTTTTCACTAACCTAGTGTGCGATCCGCTCCATCCATCAAGTAAGGTACCTCACCTTCACCCATAGTGCGATCCACTCCATCCATCATGGTACCTCACCTTCACCCTTAAACCTAAGAATCACCATGATCCAAAACTAAGGGAGGCACTTCATAATTAAAATGGCCAACAAACCACCATTTGTTTTGTGTAGGCCCCACCTTGATGTTTATATACCATCCAAATGATTCATCTGATCTGCCTTATTAGGATGAAAGAATTAGCCAAAATCACACTATTCTAAAACCAGGTGGTCCATAACACGTGGGTATAATTTTATACCATTTCCTGTGGGTTGGCCATCCTCCTGAAGGTTGAAGTGGCATGTTTTTAAGATCAGGGCCAAACACGGGATGGTGCGCCTGACGGACAGGGTGGACCCCCTGAACGTACATGGTTTGGCCACGTTGTAGAAAGTGACACTCTCCATGTATCTACCAGCGTTTTCCACCATCTACAGTAAGATGCTGACTCAGTCATATAATCCACTTCTGTGAAATACAGCCTCATCCACGGGGCAAGACTAGTGGTTTAAGATTTTTTTGGGAGCATCGAATCAACCCACTTGACAGTCTTCCACCCGTTTGGAAAAATAATAGCATACTTTTCTCTGGAAGGACTTGAAAATTATTATGAAAGGAGATTGAGGTGCAGATGAATTAGAGCCATGAGGGGGGCTGGCTAATCTTTTCTTGCCTTTCGTGTGATTCGGATTGCGTGCTTGAGGGGATTCTACAACACAAAGCTCTTTGAGGTTCATCATCATGTATCTGTCGCATCCATGCCGTTCATCCATTTTGCCAGCTCATTTCAGCACATGATCCCAAAGATGAGGCAGATCCAAAGCCAGGAAACAGTGAGAACGCTGTTGAAACCTTCTTAGGGCCCACCGTGATATTTGTATCCGCATCTTATATTGAATTGGATTCTAGAATTATTTTTCAAAACATACTGAGATTGGATTATAGCCCTAATGCACTGCTTTGGATAACACATGCATCATAGTGGGCCCACAAAGCTTAGTGCTACAGGAATCTCCCACAGCCGCCTGACGGCAGGTAAGCCGTCTCCCTTCTTATAGGAGGATGCTACTTTTATGATAGTACAATGGTGACCAAGATGTGAGTCATTTTCTGCAATGATGTAAACCGTCTAATATGATAGGCTATGTTTTAGATCAAGGAATAATGGGTCATCAATTGGTGGTTGAGAGATCACTCTTTTTGGAAGAATGCAATTAAAATATAAAAAGTAATGGAGAATGTCCCTTAGCTAAGTATAATATAATATGACTTGACATACTCATAATTACAATGAGAATCATCACTTGATGACAATTGCATTGTAACTTGCTCTCCAGGTTTATATATCTCTCCTTTCAACATGTCACTTGTGTATGATATTTGTAAATGGTGGGCCACATCTCGAAAATCAGGCTGATCCACTGATTAGATGGTCCATGCCTGATAAGTTGGTTGCCCACAAATTACAATGGTGTGGCCCATGCGACAAGTAGACCAGCCTGGGTTTTTGTGAAAGATGATCTTCATGGTGGGTCTTCCACTTTACATGGTATGGATGTTACACACAAGTAGCATGTTTGCATAAAGAACGGCCTGCATGAAATATTTTGCACCAACACTCCAAAAAAAGTAGAAGGAAAAAAAGGTAGACTGACGGTTGCGGATTAGGGACTACTTAGCCTATGCAAAACTCGGGATAGGCTGGTATGTGCCACATACATGTAGAGAGTATGCTGTTAGAAGAGACCTGCCATGTCAGCAAAGCCTGACCCTGTCCCGAGCTCCACATGCTCGAGCAGTACCTAATCGGAGCTCTGACAGCCTCATGTGCCAACCTGGCATCCAAGTCAAGTAGCAGGTGGAGCCCACCATGCAGCTTATCTGGCCCAAAAAAAAAAGGTTGGTCAACTAATAAAGTGGGCCACATGTAAAGATTGAAAGTGGACCATTTTGCAATTTTTTAACCGTACATTATACTTGCACGTGTGGACTGCTTGAGGACTTTGACAAACCCCCTTTCTGTGCTTGGTCATTAGCATGGAGGACCCTTTATGATATGCGGCGAGGATGTCTCACATATGAACCAGATCATAGGCACATGCGACCGCATATGGAGGCGGGCATTGGCTTAGCCAAGTTCTATATAGGATAGAAATGTATGTGAATATTCTGTCTAAATCGGCAGCTACCAACTACCAACATCCTTTTGATACTCTTCCGCTTGTGTGTTTCCTTGTAATGTTTAATGTAATCTTTTGCCAGTTATTGCTATTCTATTACGTATGAACTCCAGCCGTTGGATTTGGATTCATGTTGCAATCATCCAGTACATTCATACAATGGGCTTTAATGCGTGATTGATTCCAAAAAGGAAACTTGGTATTAGAAGATCCGATCAGAAAACAATGGTTGAGGAACAACACAGTGAATGATCAAAGCATAGAAATATTTTAGAAAATAAAAATTCTTTTATTCCCCTGTCCATGGACTTTGAAGTATCATCCGCATTTATAGCTTGATACATGCTGGTAAGGGCTGCAACTTGCGTTCAGGTTAATCCAAACCTAATTTACACAACCAGAGTTCTTGTCAAGTTGGGTCAGGTTGTCAAGGTCCGCAGGTTGGGTGCAGGTTGGATATTTGAATTTGAGTTGGGTTCTGAGTCAAGGTTAGGTTGGGAATAATCAGATGTATTTGGGTTGGGTAATGACATGTTTGGAAGTAGTCCGGTTGAGTCCGGTTGGGTCATGTTGAGTTAGGTTGGGTAGAGTACAGAGGGCTTTGATTTGGGTTTGGCTTGATCACCTTCTATTGGAATTTGAATCAGGTATGGGTTGCGAGTTAAATCCTCTTGAGGTTGGGTTGGGCTGCGGAAGGTTTATTTTTTCATGCTAAAATTTAGTCCTATATCAAATAAGGAGAGGAGTTGAAAGAAGTTTTTAGAAGGCTTTCTTTTCCTTTATCTTTTGAAAAGTGCTACATTATGCTCTACCCTACACACGTGCCTGAGACCGGTCCGGTGAAAAAACTGTCCCGAAAATCAATTAACTAGGCTCGACCAAAATTACTGCTTTTGACCATTAGCATGGAACAAATTGGCCCAAAAACCAATTTAGTGGGCTCCACCAGGATTATTACTTTTAACCATACACTCATTGTAGCCAGAACAGCTTCGTAGCATCTCTATCAATTCCATGCGAGTGTTCACCCCTTACAACTATGAGAAATAATTAGATCTCTTGCAAGAATAGTGCTCATAGTTGCATTAGGGCATTTAGGAAATCTAGTCAATAGATCTGAACTGTTCGAGAAATAATTCAAAGCTCTTACAAGAATAGTGTGTTGGGTGCGTTGCACAAAACCTTAGGATCTCGCCCCACAAACTCTATGTATTATGTGATGAGATAATATAATAATCAAAATCAAATCATCAACCACACGACACAAGAGATTTTTACATGAAAAACCTTCAAAGAGGTAAAAACCACGAGACTTCGTCCAGACAAACAATCCACTATCAAGAGAACCATTTACAACCTCGATCACAAGCACAACCCGCTTGGATCTAACATTCTTCACCCACACAGGGATGGATAAACGGTAAAAGAACTAGAAACTGAGAGATCTCACCGAGCACGAGGATATTGAAAAGTCGAGACATCGATTGCACCGTAAATCACATTCACAAGCAAAACATCCTCTTCTAACAAGCTTCCTCTCTCTCTTTCTCTTCCTCTCTTCCTCTTTTTCTCTCTCTCACCTTAAACGTGTAGTACTCCAAATTAGTATCCTAAATCCCGGATTAGAGGCCCTTTTATAATGTTTTGTAAGAGTTTTAATCCTATTAGGAAACTGCTTATAGTAGTTCGCACACACCACCGGCCGGCCGGCCAGATGCACAAAAAATAGTCCAGAGAGTTTTTGTGAGAAACTACATAACATCTGACCTGTCTGCAGACCAGTCGGCCGATCGGCCGGCTAGGACCTCCGACCGGTCGGACTGGACAAAAACAATCCAGCGTGCATTGATCTTTTCCAGCAGATTAAATGGCCGGTCGACCAGGGGGCAGCAGGCGGTCGGTGACCAAATATGTACTCTCTCTCCTCTGTCCACTGAGGAGGAAAACTCCAACATAGTGCTCATACTTACATTAGGGCATTTAGGAAATCCAATCAATAGATCTGAACTATTCGAGAAATAATTCAGATCTCTTACGAGAATAGTGCTCATAGTTGCATTAGGACATTTAGGAAATCCAATCAATAGATCGGAACTGTTCTTTAATTTTAGCATGCATTTCACGAGTTATCATGTGAAAATCACAACAAGTAGAAAATTATATGGACTTGATCAATAGCCTACAAAATGGACAATTAAGATCAGTTATGAAAATATGTTCAATCATTAATTTAAACAATTTATTTGTTGGGCTCATTATGGATCCTTAAGGTGTCTAAAAATGACATTTATCAAACAATCCTAAGCATTCAATTCATTTCTTGAAATTGTTGCAGAAAACTAAAGCTAGCTTATAGACGGATGAAATAATCTAATTAGTATGATTTGCTTGATAACCCCATGATACAAAAAGAGTGGAAATCATTTGGATAAAAATTACTTACAAAGGAAATGACATTTTCATGACATTTTTTATTTATATAGAATTTACTTTTTGCTTAAAATTTTTAAAAATGTGTTTTCATAAAAAAGAAAAAAAATCTATTTTTTTTTTCTATCCTTAATTTCCTTTTTTTTTTCTCTCTAAATGATATTAGAAAAACAAGAGTATACATGCTTGGATACATGCAAAGTTGTGCACCACACATGTTATCATGCACATTCTGTCTTGCATATGCTATGAAGGTCATACATTACAGGATTACCTATACTCTATTTGTCAAGCATTAACATGGAGTGGCAAATATGTGAGGGAATTTAAGATGGTTTATAACACATACAACATTATGGCATTTATGGACATTGATTGACACATGTGAGGCGCTTAATATGGCATATGTGGGTATTTAAATATGGATAGTAATACATGCAATACATTTGGCACAAATAATACATGTACATAGAACACTATATTCATATATGCACCATATAAGACTTTTAATATGTATAATTTATCTAACTTCTAAGCATGGATAAACTATCCCTGACTAACAATCACATTAATTATATACGTTGTCCCCATTTGTATCTTTAAAAGAGTATCATATTAATTATATATGTTACCTCATTTGTATCTTTTAATGTGTGAAAGAGTGTCGGACAAATAATATACTTTATTTACATCCAAGCAAGCACTAACTTTTAAAGGAAATGCTACTTTTCTCTTCTTTTAGTTTCCAAGCTCCCAAATAGGCTAGAAAATTTAAATGTAACATTATAACAAACCATCTCCCCCTTTGAGGCATGTTTGGATATGTGAAAAAGAAAAAAAAAATATATAATAATTATACAATGATTATTTTCATTAATATCATTGAAATATGAATTTTATTTTTAGGGATCTTTTTATAATAAGTGAAAATCTCATTTTCCTCTTACAACAATCACCTAATTTCTTATACCAAAGAATCCTAACTATAAAAACGTATATTGATTATTTAATAAAATTCATACTTTTTATATGATCCAAACATTCCAAATATAAAGATGAAAGTTGTAGTAAAGAGGTAAAAAAAAAACATATTTACAATAGTCTTAAGGCAAATTATAATGTTGTTGTTTTTAAGACAATATTTACATCTTATTGATATTTAAATCAGTTTGCAAGAGGGTTATAGCAAATTTACCTCTATAAAAAAATAAGTCTCCTCTGTGAATCAAAGAAATTTGAGGATCAGCTTGCAAAATTGAAAACAGCACATTAAACACACTTCTGTAATGTACACCCCTGACTTCTTTATTTTTATAATTTACACCCTGAATTCTTTATGCTTTGCAATTCACACTACTAATTTCTCCAATTTCTACATTTCTTTTTCTTCAGAATGACTCAAAATAGGAACACTACGAAGAAGATGATGGAAATAGGAGATTATTGATTATGGAATGATCCATAATTGAAATTTATAAGCATAAAATGAATAACAATTATTTAGAGTCCCCTTCATTAAAAGACACATACTCATTCATGGTGTCTTTTCTTTACTTACAAACTTCCACCATGATATAAATTGAAAGTTCATGACATGAAACCACAACCATTCATTAAGAGTTATCAATGACCAGAATAAAAAAATACAACGAAAAATTATTTATTTAAAAAAAACCACAATAATCCCTTACTATTTTTTAAAATAAAAAATTAGAATATATAAGGAAGATATGTGCTTAGGATGTATCTTATGGACTTGAACCTTAAATATTTATTGTAAACACATCAAAGTTACATTATAATTCTTTGTGACCATGGTCCACTTGAGTGTTGGATCTACCTCATTCTTGGGCTCATGCCTTAAAATGATCTTAGAAAAGGGATGGACAAAGTGGATAAACATATACATCATGATGGGCCCCTCCATTGATTTGCTTAGACGGTAATCCGTCCAGGTGGGGGCAGGACACAATCTGCATCCCATTAAAAGATACATAACCATTTATGGTATCTTTTTATTTATTTAAGTCTTCTACAATCATTTTCAATATTCATGAAATAACACAAACAATAACATTAGAAGAAGTAATTTTTCAAGCTTTTGTTAATGGCTTTAACACAAACAGTAACATCAGACAAATAGAGGCCCATTTGACCCAATGCCTTTCCTTTTTACCCTCTGAATCCCCCTAAAAGAAGTTCGAAAAGGCTACTTTCAAGCTTTTGTTAATGGCTTTAAGAATGTTGAGAGCCGCAAGGCATAAGACTAAGAATGAGGCATATAAGAAGAATATTTTTTCTTTTCAACTATTTAGCACAAACCCCTCACATCTAAACATAGACTTAAGTTAATAATTTGAAGAATCCCAATTGATGTAGAGAGGATTGCTGAAGAGTACATGATGCAGATCAACCAAAGCAAGGAGGGAAAGAAGGATTCAAAGTGCAGGAAAACGACCAGTTAACAGCTTCTAGCGACTGGTCGCACGCCCGTGGGCAACCGATCGAATTAACTGGAGACTGATCGCAAATAGGCCAGGAATCAGCCCAACTCTTTGAACTAATTTGGACCCCATGCGACCAGTCGCATTTATGCTAAAACCTGTCGCAAATCCCTTCAAGAGAGCCTCCACACATTGGACTGTTTCAGACCCCTTGTGACTGGTCGACCGAGACCAGTTATCGGTCGCAGCTCAACAGCGACCGATCGCTAGCCCCTAGCCACTGGTCAATTGTTTTCGGTGTTTTGCGCGCAAAGCGTCGTTTCTTTCCGTTTTCGATTACAATTCTTGTTAATCTTAGATTTTAGGGTTTCATGCTTTGTTTTAGAGTATTTAAACTCCTTTATTTTCATGCTTAGACATTATTATTCAATAAAGCTCTAGCTTTTTATCTTCTTCTTCGTGGATTCAAAGAAACCCGGTTGAGGATTCCCGGTTACTCCATGGATTCAGAGTGTTTATCCGTGAGAGAGACAGTGATCGATCTCACCTCACCTACGTCCGCGCCAAGTTGGTATCAAAGCGAGGAAAACCCTTGGGGAGATGGCTTATAACGATGGCCACAGCAACAATCCCGTTGATAATGATCAGGGGATTCAATATCTTGCAGAAAAGATCGATGCTCTCTAACAGTCGAATGCGTTTTCTATGCAAAGACTGCAAGTGACTCTCGATCGGATTGCAGCATCGTTAACCCCTCCCCAAGCCCTAGGCAACGCTCAACTGTCAGTTCTCACTGTATGGAACAATCCAATATTTCGTCTGGCACTTCCAGTGAAAAATCGCAGGGCTACTCCAGTGGACTCGGACGTTAGCAATGAAAACGTCGAGGGCCTCCTTGTTCAACAACCTACACATGGTAACGAATGTGTTGGTCATATTGAGAGAGACTACAGAGGTAAGGCTAAACTTCTAGCTTTAATGGGTTACTACGCATTGAGGAGTTTCTCGATTGGTTAGCGGAAGTGGAAATTTTCTTTGATTATATGGATGTGCTGGAGGATAAGAAGGTTAAGCTAGTTGCGTATAAATTAAAGTCGGGTGCCTCTGCTGAGTGGAAATAGTTACAACTCTCCTGAACCTATATGAACAAGTTGCCCATCCGTTCGTGGCCACGAATGAGATGACTTCTTCGATGTCAATTCCTACTTAGGAATTATGAACAAGTCCTATTCCAATGGTACCAAAATTGCAAGCAAGAAAATTGGACTATTGATGAATACACCACAAAGTTCAAAAAATTAGCCATAAGAAACAACGTATTAGAGACGGATTCTCAGAAAGTTGTACGGTTCATCAGCAGCTTAAGACCCACAATCCAGGATTGAGTACAATTACTTCTGGTCTGTACTGTGGAAGAAGCTGTGTAACAAGCTAATTATGCAGAGACCCAACTCGCCAGAGTCCCTGCGCACTCCTTCCCCTCAACTCGCATTTCTACTACAAGTTTCATTCAAGATATGTCCCACTCCAAAGGAAAAGAACTCGTTGGTGGGCGTGCTCAACCCCCAACGACTGTGAATCGTGATACAGGAAGTGCCCCATCCAGGCCACAAAGGACCATTCCTACGATAGCAGGTCCAAGTCGGGCATCGAATTCATATGCTCAGCCAAGGCGAAACAATTGTTTCCCTTGTGGCCAATCGGGCCACTTGTCTAACACATGTCCTCAACACCCTGCGGCCCATCTTACTACCAATGATGGGGGCACCGAGGAAGGAGTTAAGAAAGAAGAGCTTGACTTCGATGAATTTGAACAAGTCGAGGATGGAGAAGTAGAGGGAACTGAGTGATTGGCTAAGGACCATGGCGAGTCCTTGGTCGTGAGGCAATTATGCTATTCCTCGGAAAGAGGTACATCCTTAGCATCACAACATTTTCCAGACACGCTGCACAATGAATTGAAAAGTTTGCAACGTCATCATTGATAGTGGGAGCAATGAAAATATAATGTCCAAGGCTATGGTGGACAAGCTATGGCTACCGATGACAAAGCGTCCAGCTACATACTCCATTAGTTAGATCAAGAAGCTCAGCGACACGAAGGTAACCAAATAGTGTTTGATTTCCTTTTCTATTGGTAGGAGTTATAAGGATGAGGTATTATATAATGTGGTTGATATGCATGTCACAGGCTTCTCGGTCGACCGTGGCAGTCAGACTGAGACACAACCCATTGGGGACGAGACAACACGTACATATTTGTCAAGAATGGACAAATGATGGTACTAACTCCCATGGCACCGGAGAGCCACCCTAAAACTTCTAAAGGAGAGGGGAGTTCTCTCCTTACCATAAGAGAATTTATTGAAGGATTAAAGGAAGTTGGCGAGGTTTTTCCTTAGTAGTGAAAGGAAAAGGCCTAGAAAGCACGAACATACCACCGGTTCTCAAGCCATTACTGAACGAGTTCTGGGATATCTGTCCCAAAGACCTCTCCAGTGGTTTGCCACTGATGAGAGATATTTAGCACCACATTGATCTCATCTTAGGGGCTAGCTTGCCCAATCGACTACACTATCGGTTGAGCCTAAGGGGGTATTTGGGGCATGGTATTAGATGGGATTTGGTGGGATGGAATTGCATTTGGTTCCGTGCAAATTCTATATGATGTTTGGGGAGGATGGGAGGCTTGGGATTAGGTGGGATGGAATTGCACTTGATCCTATGTGGGATTTCCATGGGATTTCCAAATCCCACACACGTGGGCCCCACATTGATGGATGTGTTTTATCCATGCCGTCCATCCATATAAGTCCTTTATACATGACACTATGGTTATATATATGTTCAAGTGATGGACATCCGCTGTGAATTTGGTCCGTTGATTGCAATTCCATGGTCTGCCAAACAGGATTTTGCTTAATCCAATGGTTTTCCCATTGTAAGTATTTGATCCCAAACGTGGGATTGGATATGAAAATACCATGGGATTACCAGACATGTAATCATTGTGCAATAAATGATGTTAATCCCACCTAATACCATCCCATCCCTTCTAATACCATGTGCCAAACACGCCCTAAAGGAGAGTGAGATCCTCCCAGGGCAAATTGAAGAATTGCTGAAATAGGACTTTTGAGGGAGAGTATAAGTTATTGTGTAGTGCCAGCATTGTTGACGCCAAAGAAAAATGGTAGTTGGTGTATGTGTATCGATAGTAGGGCAATCAATAAGATCACCATCAAATACAGATTTTTCATCCCTCGGTTAGATGATATGCTTGATATGTTGGAGGGTTCTAAAGTGTTTTCCAAGATGGATTTGTGCAACAGGTACCATCATATTCGAATCCGACCTGGACACAAATGGAAAAAAAAAAAAAAAAAAACCTTTAAAACTAAGGAAGGGTTGTATGAATGGCTCGTTATGCCTTTTCGCTGTCGAATGCCCTAAGTACCTTCATGCACCTCATAAACCAAGTCTTGAAGCCGTTTATAGAAAAGTTCGTCGTTGCGTACTTCGACAACATTTTGATCTACAGTCAAGGTGAATCAGAACATATGAGACATCTTAGACAAGTCCTCTTGATGCTGCAAGACAAAAAGTTGTATCTGAACTTGAAGAAATGCAATTTCTTGACAAACCATCTGTTATTTTTGGGGTTTGTGATATCACACACTGGTATTTGGTTAGATGAAGACAAGGTTAAGGCCGTTCGAGAGTGGCTTATCCCGACCAACATTGATGAAGTGCGCAATTTTCTTGGGTTGGCCACCATCTACCATCGGTTTGTCAGAAATTTCAGCACTATCGTTGCGCCTATTACTGATTGCATAAACAAGGGTCCGTTTCAATGGACTACTGAAGCCGAAAGAAGCTTCGCTAAAATCAAGCAACGACTGTCATCCACTCCATGTTTGGCTCTATCGAACTTTGAAAGGATATTTGAAGTAGATTGCGATGCATCATATGTGGGTATTGGTGCAGTTTTATCACAAGAATGCAAGCTTGTAACCTTCTATAGCGAAAATCTGAGTGATGCTAAGAAGAAATGGTTCACGTATGAAATCGAGTTGTATGTTGTAATACAAGCTCTTCAACATTGGTGACACTACCTCATTCAGAGGAAGTTTATTCTCTACATTGACCATCAGGCCTTGAAATTTTTAAACAGTCATACTAATGTGAGTCGTGTGCATGCCAAGTGGATTTCATTTTTACATGAGTTCATGTTCATCTTAAAACACAAGTCTGGCCAACAAAACAAGGTTGTTAATGCATTGAATCACCAAGCTGCTCTTCTTATCACCATGGCCAATGTGGTTGTCGGTTTCGACTGCCTCAAGGAGATGTATGCAGAAGATTATGACTTCAAGGACGCATGGCTACGAAGTAAAGAAGGCCACCTTCGTGACTTCCACAACCAAGACGGATTCCTATTCTTAGGGAATCATTTGTGCATTTGGGTCGAGAAAAGATAAAGGCGCTAATGGAAGGGTGATATTTTTAGCCACACCTAAGTTGTGATGTGGGAAAGATGATTTAACAATGTCACGTGTGCCCAACCTCCAAGTGTCACTCTCAAAACATGGGACTCTACACACCGCTACCCATCCCTGAAGGCCCTTGAGAGGATATTTTGATGGACTTCATTTTGGGTCTCCCATGGACACAACGCAGCATGGACTTCGTGGTCGTGGTCATAGATAGGTTCTCAAAGATGGCTCATTTCATTCCGTGCAAGAAGACCGATGATACGATAAATGTAGTCAACCTCTTCTTTGAGAAATCATGAGATTACATGAATTCCCAAGATAATTACGTTAAATAGTGATACAAAGTTCGTTAGTCACTTTTGGTGGACTTTGTGGAGATGATTTGGGACACAACTTCAGCTTAGCAGTGCTTATCATTCACAAACTAACGGGCAAACTGAAATAGTGAATAAGACATTAGGCAATCTCATAAGATATATCGCCAGGGACAAACCAAAGCAATGTGACTTGACCCTGTCATAAGCTAAGTTCGCCTTCAAGAACATGGTGAATCAACCAATAGAGAAGTCTCCATTTCATATCGTATATGGACGAGTTCACAGTCACACACTCGACTTAGTTCCCTTGCCCAAGATTCCTAAAATAAGTATTGTTGCAGAGAACATGGTTGAACAGGTCACAAAGACATACAGCCAAGTGCGGAACAAAAAATACAGTTATTTTAGAAAAACAAAAATTACAACATAAACTATCACATTAAAAGAAATAATTTCTCTTTTCAATTATTTGCCACAAAACCTTTGCTATCCAAACATGGACTTAAATTGATAGGAAGAAGAATCCCATGCAGTTTCCTCTCCAACATTTTGCAAATCTGGGTGGCACTGGGCTAAATTTCAACGGACGACTTTAAATCATCATAGCCGGTTGACATATGCAACGCTGCACGATTTTCACCTGATTAGAATTTCCAACGTGTGCCTATGGGCACACACGAGTTGTAGCCGCTGATTCGGCAACTTGGTCCATTCCACGTGGCACAATGACCCACTGACTTTATTCCACTGTCACGTCATCATGTAAATTTTGAGGGCTTAATTTCATTTACTAAATTGTCAACGCGTTTGGATCATTTGAAAAGAGAACATAATTTCGAATAAAATCCAAACGCGATTTTGCAATCTTTCTAGAGAAATCGAGAGATATTTCTTTCACGTCTCTTCAGATGAGTCAAACACGGGTAAGTGTACCTTCTTATCAGCTTCTCAAATCCTACTTATCCCCCGTAAGAATTCAATGACACGTGTCCCACATTAAGCCTGTGAACTTATCAAGTGGGCCATATCTGTACTTAAAGAATGGATGGTTTAAACAGTTTTGGCATTCAATGGAGATGTGTGGCCCACCTGATGAGAGGATTGAGATGATTTTTGGGACAGGTTATTTACACAGCCGTACCCACCTGATGCACGGTCTTGGGTACATGACTGGTTGGGTGATCGGGGAATGATAACATATGCTTGATACGTTCAGGTTGTGTGGGGCCCACGTAATGTGTGATTGCCATCCAACCCGTCCATTTGATGTGCCAGCACTGTTAGTCATGGATCCCAAAATCTAGCCTGATTCAACTCTGGTGGACCACGACAACGTTAATAATGGTAGACTTTGGAAGTTGACGCGCCGACCACTGAAACTTCCAGATGGAATGAGGGTCTACAGTGTTTTTTCTATTCCATCCATCTCATTCATTAGAAAAATCAAAGCTGACGAAATTCCAAACTAAGGTGTGGTGTGTCCCACCTGAGTTGTGGATCAGGATGCTACTTGGGATGTACCATCAACATGAGGAGGCGCACCAGATCTACGGTTTGGATTCCACATAAAATCGCGTGTGAGCCCCACACACTGCGACAACATGGTAATTACCATTCGTTTGAAAATATGGGATCATGTACGGAGTCTCCCACAAGCGTGTATACCAGAGACCATCCACAAGCATCCCACGTGCCAAAATGTCACACACATGAGAGATCCAATCCGACCATCAGATGGGACTCACCATGTTGATGCCCTTCACTAAGATTTGCTTCTTTCTATTTTTTTCACTTGATCTGCAGTTTACAAAAACAAACGGACGGCTAGAAAAGATTTGGCAGAAGTTTCATATATATATATATATTATGGCCCATTTCATAAGTAGATTGGTCTTATTTTTAGGAAGGAGCATCAGCACAATGAGGCCTGCCAAGTGAACGGCTTAGATATTGATCTTGTGATCTCTCCTTAACCACCATTTGATAACAAACAGATGGGCAGTCCCAATGAGGGGCCCACCCATCGAGTCAGGGTCCGCGAGATAACGTAAAAGTAGTGAGGAAGTCCACACGCTTTTCTCCATCAATTCCAATGGTGGGCAGAAAAATTGGGCATGGCCGACCATCACAGTGGCCTCCCTGAGAATGGATTCCTGTGTAATTAATTCCTTCTTAGATTTTAAAATGAGTTTGGAAATTTGTTATAGTTTTTAATTATAAAAATGCTTTGACTAATTGAAAGCACCTAAAAAGTTGTAATTCTATTTGGAAGTACGTTTTTCTTTTCCTAAAAGGTGGCGAAGTCCACAATGTAGATCCTACGCGGTATTTTGGAGGCATGCAGCTCATCTAACAAAGTCACATTTATGATAGTCTTCAGATGAGCAATAATCAAGCCAATCCAACCACCAAGTGGGCCACACTATAAAACAAGGTGCACCATGTAAAAAAACACAAATGGCCCACTTGATGATTTGATTGGCCTGGTTTTCACTTTGTCTGATCCTGATGGGCGGGTGCACCTATTGTCCTAATTTGATGTTGTACATATGTTCATGGGATCCTTAATGCCAGGTGCAGTCGAGTGAGGCCGGAAAATAATGTAGAGTGAGTCACAGGTACTTTCGTGGCAAAGATGAGCAAGAGAAAGCTTGATTGGAGGCATAAACTATTTGGACCATTTAAACTTTAAATCAGTTATATCTCACGGATTGGGATAAGTTTTTTGCCCATGCTAGATTTTCAAGATTCTATTAAATCAACGGTCAAAAGTCCTGTTTGGTTTCATTTTTACTATAAATTGTAAGTTTTAGTTTGAGTATATCTCTTCACCATTTGAATTGTACAAGTTGTGCACAACATGAAAAGGGCTTCGAAAATTTAGGAGAACAACGTGGTTGGGCCAAATCAAATACCTACTATTTATGACTAAAAACCTTGAAGTTCAGTAGGAATCTAAGTTATTTATAAATAATAAATTTATTATTTATAGTAAGTCATATATTTAATTAGGATGTTTGAGTTGGAGTCTAAGTTTCTGTTTTAGATTTGAGTTCCTTATTTAAAGAGTTATAATTTCATTTTTGACTATCAATCAAGTTATTTTAATTTATTAGGAATTATTCTTAGTTTTATCCCGTGTGAATTTGAAGAAGCTATATGAGGAGGCTAGAGAGCTCCGTAGATTCGGAGTAGTTATCTCCAAAGAAGACACCATCACATCCCTCCTTAAGAAAATTATGAATTCTATAATGCCTAACATTGAGTGATTTGATTGGTCTAGCCTCGAGCCACTTTTCAATATGCTTTGCGTGGCTCATCTTTTAAAGTAACATGTGGCTCAATCAAATCTTGCCATCACCTAATTCATTCCCCTTAATGCTCCGTTGCGTTATGGGGAGTAGACTAGCCATTTCATCCTCAATGCCTAAAAAGAAATGATAAAAAATAAAAAAATAAATAAATAAAAGAAGAAGAAGAAGAAGAAGAAGAAAGATGAGGACACTTTCACCATTTCATCTTAAAAAAGTGCTCTATTTGGCAATCAATCAAGCCACTACTTGGTAAATCAAACTTATTGAGGAAGCTTGTGGCAAAAATTGCAGCTACTCCAAACTAAGAACTAAAGGCTTGTTTGGTAGGAAAATGATTGAAAATGAGATCATTTTATTTTAATTATTCATAATTACATATAAGAGATAATTAATATTGGTTATCAAGATTAGTTTTGATCCTTAAAACAAAGAAATATGATCTCTAATATTTGTTTATCAACTAAATGAGATGTATGAAGTTTTTGGCGTCTACCAAACAAATCTTAAATGCAATAATAAAATAAAATAGCTTACCACAAATTCCACTTACTGCATTTATTACCTCTAAATTGGATGTATTTTAACAAGGAGAGATTATGTAATGCTAGGGACTGTTTAGTAGACACCTAAAAATGAGTTCATCTCATTTTAATCAACATTCATTATGTATTAGAGGTTAAGATCTCTAATACATCATCGTTGGTGACTAAAATGAGATGAAATCATTTTTAGGCATCTACAAAACAAAACCTAGCAATTGAATGGTCCATATAACATGTGTCCACCATTGCGATGGGCTTATGGTCTAAGAATGATCTCAAGCACTAATTGGAAAGTTTGTAGACAAACATGGGACCATTTATAGCTCTCTAATTATCTCTAATAAGTTTTTTTTCTCTATTCTTATGCATTTGCATTCTATGGCGTGCTCAATTACTCATGGTGCATTTAGCAACACCACTAGAAGTAACTTTTGGTGGCTTCTATTACAAAATAGAAGTTATTCCAAAGCTTAGAATGACCTCTATTTTAAAAGAGAAGGTACTGACACACCCTCACATATGGCCTCCAACATAGGAATATATGCATAATTTCCCAAGCATCCTTATCCATAAATATGCTATTTTCCGATAGTGAATGGGCCATGGTCCAAAAATTATAAGAGAAACTTTCATCCTGTAGCAGACTGTCATGGATGATACACAAGCACTTAAAAATTATTCAGAATTTGCAAATATGAAATACACGTAATTCAAATTAAACTGTCTAATTATTATGGATCTCAGTCTAGATATATCAGGAGCCGAGAACTACACTTAGTTGATTATCTGACTATCGGATTGGTAGATATTTCTTGACGAGTAACAATGAAAAATATCTGATTACCCATTTCAACAAGCAAGAGGTTAGGATTTTTTCAACCATTTGAATTTTGGGATGATGAATAGGCAACAATGGGTCCCACAGTTTAGTCACTTTAATTTAGGCTAACACATGCCCTGCGTACAAGATCTGATTTCCTGTGCACTAAGCATCATGCACTGTTAGAATATCAAACAACTCCCAAAATCATAATGATTATATCATCCTAGCCATTTAATTGTCCACCACGAAGACTTTAAAAAAAAAAAACTCTCAAATGAAAGGTCCATTTATTAGATGATTGAGATATCTGATCAACGCAATTTTCCTTTATCACGAAAAAAAATTATTTATATAAAAATAAAAACAAAACCGTACACATGCCATGGGGGTGGTATGCAATCAGGATGCATATAAATGCAGTGCAAAACAGTGGAATATAAATACGTGTAGATTTTTCACAATATGTCAAATAAATTTTAAGTCTGATAATTTTTATTTTATGTTGCAGATTTTATTTTCAGAAAGTTTCATATTTGATGTTCTTCATTTGCTTTCTGGTTTGAAGAGTGCAATACTAACTTAAGTCTTTGTTAGAGTCATCCAAGAGTGGTTAACCAATTCGAATATTTTGGACATCTTTACTATTTTCAATTGGTTTTGACATCTTTATTTTTTTTAGTTAGTTTTATCATCTTAAGATCATTCAATATTTTAGATGGAATTAATAATTAGCTAGGAGTTCTAGAATATGTCTTTGCTATGAAAGTCACATCAAGTGTTAGTGAACAATGACTTCATTGTTCACTAATCACATTATATATATATATATATATATATATATATATATATATATATATATATATAGAGAGAGAGAGAGAGAGAGAGAGAGAGAGAGAGAGACTCTTTAAGTCCAATTATTTGGACCACAAGTTTTAGTCCACCCAGCTTATAACTTACAATCAATTAAGAGCGTGCAGCATCCAATCCCTTGAATAAGTTGGGCCAACCATGAGGAACAGCTAGTTCAAAAATCAGCCCCATCTTCTTGCTGGGTGGACCACAACATAGGAAAAAATATATATCCATTGATAAATAGAGAATTACAAGTGTGGTTCACTTTAAAAGTGGATGTGGCTTATTTTTTCTAAAGGTGATCTTTATGATAAGGCCAACTTATTCTACAGGTTAGATGTTGCACATACATCAAGGATTGAAAGTTATCTACATATAGTTCAACTGGTTGGAATTAAGAGTTTCTTTTATATATATAGTTAGTTTTATCATTTTAAGACCATTCAATATTTTAGATGGAATTAGCTAGGAGTTCTAGAATATGTCTTTAATTTGTTATATAAGTCACATCAAGTGTGGTTAGTGAACAATGACTTCATTGTTCACTAACCACATTATATATATATATAACATTATATATATATATATATATATATATATATATATATATATATATATATATAGTAACTCTCATGTCCAATCAGTCGGACCACAAGTTTTAGTCCACCCAGCTTATAACTTACAATCAATTAAAAGCATGTGGCATCCAATCCCTTGAATAAGTTGGGCCAACAATGAGGATCACCTAGTTCAAAAATCAGCCCCATCTTCTCGTTGGGTGGACCACAACATAGGAAAAAAAAATCTATCCATTGATAAATAGAGAATTACAAGCGTGGTTCACTTGAAAAGTGGATGTTGCTGATTTTTTTTTGAAGGTGATCCTCATGACAAGGCCAACGTATTGGACAGGTTAGATGTTGCACATATATCAAGGATTGAAAGTTATCTACTTATAGTCCAACCAGAGTTTCTTTTATATATATATATATATATATATATATATATATATATATATATATATATATATATATATATAAAAAAAAATTGTTAGCGGACAATGACTACACTGTTCACTAACCGTACTTGTGTGTGTAACTTCACTATTATCAAATTTTGTTATTATTGTACAGGTTTTTCTCCATGTGGGCCTATCAAAAAAGGCAGTGATCTTTTCTCCTCTTTCATGGGGCACCCACTATGTAACAAGTGCCCTACATGTTTCGATTTGATGCATGCCTCTAGATTTGGGATCGATTCTCATTGGGCGTGCTTATGTAGTGAATGTATAGTGGTCATCAATAAGAGTTAGGGCAAATGGCAAGCGTCCTGGGTGTGCTCCTTATAGCCGCAGGTTCGACTCCCCTCTATAGAATTATCAGATGTACATAGTTTGTAGGTGATTGTGTGCATTCACATGGAATAATCTTCCCTTCAAATGGAACAAGGATACCCGAGGTCATAATAAAGAAAAAAGAAATGTATTGTGGTCTAAGACACATGCCAGCTCACTCTAACACGGCCTGCCTGATGAACGGACAGATATTGCATGCATCGGTAGTTTGGGTTGACACAGCTGCACACGAGTGGATCAGAGCCACTCGTCACGGGTTTCCCACAGTGCCGATGTGATGTGTCCAAATTAGGCCCATTTAGTAATTAGATGGGCTGCACGTTTACATAAAATTTGAGCATTGACCAATTTATCTTTAACTAGTCATTTGTTTAATTTGTATATTATTTATTACCCAGCTAATGACTATAAGCATCTATTCTCTAAACATGGCATTTTCCCAGTAGCTTTCATCAGATGAACAGATCCAATCCCACACGTATCTTCCTCCTTTTCACGTGTGAGACAAGTATACATAGAAATTAAAGTCCACTCCACCAAATTTCACTTTGCACTTTATCCTTAGTTTGTACACTTGTAGTGAGTGTTGTGTGTGAAAAACAAACATCGATCTTTGATACTCTAGCCGATTATGATGGATGATACACAGGCACTTTGAAAATTACTTAGTAATTGCATACATGGAATAAAGCCAATTCAAATTAAACTGTTCAATTTATGGGTCTAAATCGAGATGGATCATGAACTAAAATGTATATGCTTTCTTTTATCATATGACGATTGGATTGGTGGACACCTATATATCGGGCAGTTGAAAATTAAAAATATGCAACGGTCCTATTTCCGAATGCTATCACAAAAACAATGGGAAAGGAAATATTATTTTCTTGTTTATTTTTTAACAAGAATTTTTTGAAAGTTTAAGATCTATTTTTAAATTTGCTCTTTGGCAAAATAATAATTTTCCTTTGAGAAAAATTCCAAGTAATCACTCGCATGTGCCAGAGTATCAAGTGGCACATGTGGGATGCTTAAAGATACCATTTTGCTTCCATCTTAGAAAAATCCTTTTTGTAGGAGTAGAGGTGGAAAATTAAATAACAACAAAGAAAGTGAGAAATAACGCTCGCCACAAATTTCCACAGAGAAAGGCTTGACAAACGAGGTAAAGTGAGTTTGATGGGAAACTTCCTTGATTCCAATAACAGGCCCTGATAGTACTTTTATAAACAAAAGAACCCATTTGATCACAATCAGCATTGTCATAAGGTGTCTCCAACTCAACAAGTTGCTATTGATGGGTCCCAATGCACATATGGACCGGAGAAAAGTTCATGGATGTGGGACACAGGATCATTTTTCTTTTCCTCCGTGCCTCAACTTCTATGAATACAACGAACACTAGCAAACAAGTGAATCAAAAGCCACTGATAAAGACCATACACATTTCCTTCTCTTTTATGATAGCTTCCCTACTTTTAGTTTGATAGATGGACCTAAATTCCTGTCCCTGACCCACCCACTTGCATTGAGGGTGGAGTGGGAATATTTGTCCAATCTCTAAGTGCCATCCACGATGTCAGGATCTCTTATCCGAGCAAAAAGTGATTAAGTGTAATGGTGTGGACCACATCTTTTCCTTTTCCATAGGCAATGGTGAAGATAAAGCTAACATCACCCCATGGTTCTAAAACTCAGTGAGTCGACTAAATGACTATAAGATATTGATATGAATCACTAAGAAACTTTCTTGTGAGTGACTCAGTCCCGAATTGGCAAGATTGGCTTAGTCGATCCACTGATCTAGACTTAATTCAATTTGTGATGCCTCGAGCCCTTCATCAACTTGAACAAAGGTCTGTAACTAGCAGAACAGACATTTATTCACTTTAGGTACTTTATATATTTTGAGCCATAGTTTAAAGCTCGACTTAGACTCACCCAAGTCGACTCATCTTGATTAGATTTTACCAAGTGTCGGAAAAAAACCCAAGACATTCATGACTCAGTCAGAAAAAAAGAAAAAAAAAGAAAAAAACTCGACTGGATTCAATACAACTCAACATAATTTACATTTTTTTTAAATCTTTCAAATATTAAATAGTACTGAAAAATTGGTATAAGCTTTTGCTAGTTTTTAGGAACTCATCCAAGCTTTTGACTCGACTCGATTGGGTTGAGTTTTCACATTTTAAACTATCATTTAATAGATATAACTAGTTCAAAATTTATCATAATTATAAATATTTTTAACTTAATTATTAAATTGAGTAAAGACAATGTCGGATCTTTGAGTCGCGTGACTCATTTAGACATCGGGTTGACTCTAAGACTCAATTCCACTCAACTCGATATTTAAAATTAAATTATTGTTATAAAGTCCGTAGATATACATTGATATGTCATCCTCTAGCGGCTCAAGCTTTTAGAGCAAGTCATTGTTTGACATGGTATCAAAGCGGAAGATTAAGTGATCAAATCCCGAAAATAGCAAATATATGCTTCTACCATTTATGGTGTGAGTTGATCATTATCCCTCCACCCTTGCCCAATGTGTTCCCATGCAGGTATGCAAGTATATTTTAAAACTTTAAAACAATCAAATATTACGAAAACTCATAAAATAGCCATCATAGATCTCAAGCACACCTCAAGAATGACCTACAATACCATAGAAATGGAAAGACGTGTAGTTATGATTTTTGGAAGTTGCCCGAGTAGACAAAATCAGGCGGGCAAGATTGATTGGCTTTTGAGGCACACTTTAGTTTAAGCTAAGATGGACCATATGTGGAAATGGATGTGGTATTGGATGTTTAAGCTCATGTTGCATTTGGATAGGTTCAGTTCTGCCCATCCAATTATCTCCGCTCATAAGCTCAAACATGACTCGCTTATAGATTCACGCTCACCCATAGACACAGTCATGACTTTTCTTCGTATCTTTCGTTATAGGTAATATGATCTCAAAGCCGTCAGTCATGACTAGTATCGCCTGTGATTGACTCACTGATCATAGACTTGCTGATAGAATGAAATGGAACAATATGAGCTCAAACATGCCTCGCTTATAGACTTACTCGCACCCATAGACGCAGTCATGACTTTTCTTCGTACCTTTTCTTCATAGGGAATATGATCTCAAAGCCGTCTGTTGTGACTATTTTCACAGTTGACTCACTGATTAGAGACTTGCTGATAGAATGAAATGGAACAATAGAATTCATGTAGCTGACCTCAATTAATTGGGAGAAGGTTTAAATGATAACAATCATGATGACGAAGAAGACTACAGAGAGTTGATCATGATTCAATCCTAGACTTGTAGGAGTTTCAACACGAGATCTAGGGTTCGAGTACCCATAGATGGTGAAATCTCACTACGGTGTGAGTGCAGGGGTGTGTGTGTGTGCATGGGTGGTTTAAATGAAATGGAACAATAGAATTCATGTAGCTGACCCCAATTAATTGGGAGAAGGTTTAAATGATAACAATCATGATGACGAAGAAGACTACAGAGAGTTGATCATGATTCAATCCTAGACTTGTAGGAGTTTCAACACGAGATCTAGGGTTCGAGTACCCATAGATAGTGAAATCTCACTACGGTGTGAGTGCAGGGGTGTGTGTGTGTGCATGGGTGGGTGTGTGGTGTGTGTGCTAAACAAACATATATAATCATAGACTAGCTTTCCCACCCATAGATTTGATCATGACCATTTTAACCGTAGGCTCGGCGACTCGTTCATGACTAACGCATGGACTTGCTCTCACCCATAGACTCGTTCAGGACTGTTTCGCCCATAGACTCCATGATAGACTTGGCTTCACCCATAGACTCAGTCATGGTGATTGACTCAGCTTCACCCATAGTCCTGGCCGTGACTCAGTCGAGACTCAGAAACTCATCCCAACTCAGAATAGACTTGGCAAAAATTTCAATCAATCTCAAATCGGTGCTGGACCCATGACATTTGCATATTGCTATATATATTTTACACATTAGATAATATTAGAAAAGTTCCATACAGACCCGTGGGCCCCTGATAGCGTGGAATGGCGGAATAAAAATCATATAGTGGACGACAATTGATTGGGATAAGGTTTATATGATGATGATAATGAAAATGACCTACAGAGTTTGTCCGAGTCACTCAACTCGACTCAGTGGACTTCTTATCTAGTTTTTTAGCTTTTATAAGTCAAAACCAAAAGTTCCATAAGGGCCCACCTTCATCCATTAGGATACAATCATAGTTCAGTGATCCAGACCATTCATCCATTAGGGCAGCTCTATAGGACAGCTCTTTTTGCTTATATGAAGAGGCGAGAATCAGTGGCTAGGATATTCCAATCCAGGAGATTTTTTTAGGGATGGCCCATCCATAATAGGCAGTATCATACCAACGGTCCGGATCACTGATTACCTAAGGATGGACCACACTTCTACATACTGAATACCTAAGGATACCGTGCACATCCTCGGTCTTGTGATTCGTCTTGTCTGATTGGGCATCAGCTGTCAGGCCATTTGGCTGCAAAAGTAGTGGGTCCCACCACTAACAACCTGATCAGATCCTATGATCTTCTCGGACTCTATGCAGGTACAGACAAAAACTGTATCAGCACAACACTCCATCCTTCCAAATCAAGCACCTTGTTTATGGCAGATAATTCCAATATTAGCCCACTAATTTAAGATTAATGAGCCACGTGAGCATGGGTGGTTTGGTCATTTTGGTCACGAATCTTATTGCATGCGGATCACGTCCACGGAGTAGTTGAGGATAAGCGCACCGGAAAATTGACAAGGTGGTTCGCGCGAGTGCAGATAGGAGACGTGATTCCCGGAACACGTGTCAACATGGTACGTTTTTGCTTGATCCTTGCCGTTCATCCAGTAGGGGCAAACTGCAAATATGACTTTCTCCAAAAATCAAGATAGATGGACCCCAATGATTCATTGGATACTGGTTGCTTCTCCTTTTCTCTAACCATCCATTTTTGGAGATGCACTTATATCTAATATGACTAGTGGTCCAACCTAATTTTGGGCTAGGTTAAGAACATGGTAGTTTCTACCAGATGAATGGTCTAGATGTATCATTCGTGTGCCCCAAGTTAGCTATTCAAACTCTAGTGGAGCAGATTGTATTATAAAACGATTGCAGTGCACGTGTGTTCGACCAGTTCACCGAAGGAATGAACATGCTAAGCCGTGTGGATAATCTCGCACCGAGTCACTACATACAATGCATTTAGATGTGTGTCATCTAGGTCAAAAATAGTAGCTGGGACACGCTAGAAGAAGATGGACGGCTGGTTTTGCTAGCCCACGGGATTACCCAAGTTTGTAGTCTCTGTGTTCCCCACCCCTACATGGGTCCCACCTTAAGTGATTGGACGCATTCATCCAATGGTCCTGACAATTGAGGATGGATCACGTTGAACTAAGCGTCCAGGTGGGCTTGGATTAGGTAATACCCAGACCAGGATGCACGAGGAGATGGACGGGTACGTGGTGCGTCTGGCCGCACCTTGGGTCTGATGCAGATCTGTCAGACTTATCACATCCTACTAATACCAAGGTAGAGGGCCCACTGCATCCAATGGTGACACATCACGTATATGTCAGTCCCCTTGTGCGTCTGGTGGGGGATAGTACCTGATCCGAGCTCTTCCAGGGTAAGGCCTGTGGACCCGTTGGCCGATTTGGAAGGGACTCGGATTCAGTCCAGTGCCGACCACAGTACTGGTCTGTACTGGAAAGGTTGTGTGAGCCCCACCATGACGTATGTGTTTTATCCACTCCGGCCATTCATATTTTGAGAACATTTTATGTTAAGAGCTCAAAATGAGGTAGATCAAAATCTCAAGTCAACCACACCACAAGAAACAGTGGAGATAGTGACATCCGCCGTTGATACCTTTATAGGGCCTACGGCAGTGTTTATTTACCATCCATCCTGCTCATAAAGTCCCAAAAACATGGATGATGGGAAGCAACAAAAATCAGCTTGATCCAATCTCATAAGAAGTTTTCAACAGTCTGCATACAATCTCCACTGTTTTCTGTTTTGTGGTCCAGTTGGGCTTTTGATCTACATCATTTTTGGGGGTGATGCACTAAAATCATTTGGAAAAATTGATGGACGGCATGGATAAAACACAGACATCATGGTGGGTCCCATGGAGCTTTGACCAGTACGGACCTGGGTACTGGCGTAGTGGGCCAATCATACTCTGATTGCACTTTTCAAATAAAAATAGATGAGGTAATTGCGTAATTTCATGACCAAGAAACACCATTTGAGGGTTGGTTGCAGCAAATACCATGAAAATTCACGGTTAATCAGTCCAATTTGGTTGCAGCCCGCACACCACAAAAGAGAGTGTTGACTTTATAAAATCAACATTCTTAAGGGTTTTTCTAGTAAAAACCCAAAATGATTCTCAGACTTTTAGCATTTATTAAAAAAAGAACGAAGAAAAAAGGAATTTTACGGCAAAATATCTCAGAAATTCTTGTTTCTTTTTTACAGAAAATTAAGAATTATTGAAATAATCTTCAATAGTTTTTTCTTCAAAAAGACATAAAGTTGAGAATTGTAGGGCCCACATCTAACATATACAGTGAATTTGGATGTTTTTGGATGGTGTAAATTATTTTTTGTAGTGTGGCTCACCAGATGATATTAATAATTTCAGTATATTTATTTAATAATTCATGAAATACACATCATCGGTTGGAAATATCCGATCGGATGGCAGGTTCCATCACATGCTACCATCATGCACATTTTCTATGAAAATTCAAATATACAAATGGTTCTGTAGATACTATTCCACCTTAAGCACCATGCAACCTACCTTCCAGATCTCACCTGTTTTGGAGGATGATGGATCGGCACCGTCCTTCTAATGGGGTCTATCTTGATGGACCATCTTGCAAAAATACAATCCAATCTGATAATTTTGACCGTCCAAAATGCGTCCTTCCAACAAAGTGTAGAAAAACGAAAGTCCCCAATGATTGTCATTCCGATTATCTGATGGTGCATTTTTAGGAATGTGTTGAATCTATAGTTGGGCCTGCTTCATGAACGGTCCGGATCCACCAGGATCATGCCATGTGTACGGTGGTAGGTAGGTTGTATAATGGTTTTGGTTTTTATTCATTTTCATTTGCCTATTACTCGAATCATGTCAGTTATTTATTTATTTATTCTCCATTTTTTTTTTCAATGTACTAGTCAACAGCCACGCCCATATGCACATGGAATATAGGGTTTTATAAATTGAATTATAAAAATAAATAACTTAAAAATATGACAAGCCCAAATGCACATGGAACATGGGGTTTTTATAAATAAAATTATAAAAATAAATAATTTAAAATATTGTTAGGATTTAATTTTAAGTAAAAAAAATATCATTCACCATGTGAAACATTATGAGAGTTAAAATCATAATAATGCATTAAAATTTATTGAAATAAATCAAAATTGAATAATCTTCTCACTACTTGGTGTAATTCTTTCGGGTTAGACTGAAAAATAGATTATTTTTTAACTTTAACATTTGTGTAATTTTCTAGTTGACTGGGCACGTGTAATATAGGTGGAACAATTAGTGTTTAAAATATAATTATACATAAATATTTTAAAATTATATCATCGCGCGATTTTTTACAGCAAAATCCTTTAGGGAATTTGCATATTACCTACGGTTCTGTAGAAGTATGAAGATTGAGGAGAAATTATCAAAATTCCCTCATCTTTTTTTTTGCTCTTTAAAAGGGAGTGAAGTTGAGAATTGTGGGCCCACAAGATATGTCTATAACATCCAACTCATCCATCTTATATACACCGCACTATTGTGATCATGCACACATTGTTTAGTGGTGCATATTATTTCCTATGGTTGGCTCATGTTATGAGCAGGTCTATAACATCTCTCTTTTATGGAAGTACATAAACATGTTAATTGTAATTTGTGAATTCAGACCATTATGCATTGATAGGCTTATTCAACACACTTTTTTTCCATACACACATACCACATGGACATTTCAACCAATGACCTCAGTGTTCAAACGCACTCTATCTATAACTGAGCCATACTCATTGGATCCCATCTTTTTTAACATGCCTAGCCTTATGCAACAATGCTACTGATTTCTTTTTTAGTTTTCGAACTTCTATTTTTCTTTTTCTTTTTATGTAATCAATTTCTTTAGAATCGTTAGGAATTATCCAATTCCATATTGAACCAGCAAATTAGCTATCCACTTAGAAAAAGGAAAAAAATGGTAGTTAAAAATTAACATAACCATTTTAGTAATTTTTATACATATTTACCAGCATTTTTAGACTTTTTTTAACTTTTTGAGTAATTCAAAGAATTTATTTTGCATATAAGAATTTATAATTAGAGTCACATCGAAGATGCATATAAATAATTTTTTTCAGCTATACAAGAAAGAAATACTAAAATTAATAAGCCTTTTAAGAGCCTACAAAATAAAAGAAGATGGAATTCCGTGACCGTAGTTAGTACAAGTCAAAATGGGTGGTTTATTGGCCATATTTCCAAACCTTGGATGGATTTTAGAAAAGAGTTTAAAAGCAATCTCTTTTTTAGATTTCAACCAAAATGTAAGCATATATATGGCATTGTCCCTATTTTCTAAGAAAGCGTTTGAAGAGAATATAAGGAAAATAACAAATAAAAAGAAGGCGGAAAAAATCTTCTAAGTCCTTTTGTATGAAAACTTAGAAAACGTTTTCAAATTGTTGATTCATTGAAAAGTAATTTCTGCCGAAATACTTTTCAAGCTCCCAAACAAGATAGACATCATTTTAGCACTTCATATGAGCGGCACTAGGTACCTCAGATATTGAGATTCATGTAGGTGGAATTTTCATTGGGGCCACCATATCCATCAAGAGCATGAGGTTTATCATGGAACATAAAGTCATGACCATCTAGAACTCAAGAAGGTTGTGCTCAATGGATTATATTATAGGTGAGACCTCTTTTTTTTGTGGAGCCTATCTCAATATATATATATATATATATATATATATATATATATATATATATATATATATATATATATATATATATATTCCCACCTTTCGGAGAAAATATACGGGTTACACTGCATTAGTTGCGTGTAAAACTCATATTTCATCCAATCTATTCATTTGATGTGCCTCATTGAGATGAAAGAGTTACCAAGAAGTTACGGTATTCTAAAACTCAAGAATAATTTTATGGAGTGGCCCACTTGAGTGTGTGATTCAGCTTGATTTTTAAGATCAAGAATAAACAAGGGTGATGGAACTGATGGACGGTGTGTATTTTATGCAGGTCAAGTATTTCCCCCCACTTTAGACAGTGGCTCCGGGGGTAAGCAAGAGTTTTTTCATTTCATGTTGGGAGGGGGTTTATAGGTTTAGGAAAAAGTTTTATTTTTCTCTTAATGGTTTATTGTATAAAAAAAAAAAGGAAGAAAAAAAATACACTTGATGTCTAACAGTATTAATTCATTAAATTTAAATTTTCAATCGGTAACGAATTCAAAAGCCCCCAGTGATGGACATTTCGATTTTCTGATGGCAGGGTTTTAGGGCTGTGTTGAATCCATAGTTGGGCCTGCTTCATGAACGGTCCAGATCCACCAGGACCATGCCATGTGTACGGTGGTAGGTAGGTTGTGGGTTTGGGTTTTTATTCATTTTCCTTTGCCTATTACTCGAATCATGTCAGTTATTTATTTATTTATTCTCTAACTTTTTTTTTTCAATGTACTAGTCAACAGCCACGCCCACATGCACATGGAATATAGGGTTTTATAAATTGAATTATAAAATATGACAAGCCCAAATGCACATGGAACATTGGGTTTTTTATAAATAAAATTATAAAAATAAATAATTTAAAATAATGTTAGGATTTAATTTTAAGTAAAAAAATATTATTCACCGTGTGAAACATTATGAGAGTTAAAATCATTATAATGCATTAAAAGTTATTGAAATAAAACAAATTAAATTGCATAATCTTCACTAAAATTTTCACTACTTGTGTAGTTCTGATGAAAAATAGATTATGTTTAACTTTAATATTTATGTAATTTTCTAGTTGACTAGGCACGTGTAATATAGGTGGAAAAACTAGTGTTTAAAATATGATTCTACATAAATATTTTAAAATTATATCATCACGGAATTTGCATATTAAGAACCGGTTGTTTAGAAGCTCGAAATTTGAGGAGAAATTATCAGAAGTCCCTTGGCTAATTTTTTTCTCTTTAAAAGGTAGTGAAGTTGAGAATTGTGGGTCCGCAAGATATGTCTATGACATCCAGCTCATCCAACAAATGCACCCCACTATCATGACATTGCACGAAAACCTGGACGGTCAAATCATTAGATGGGCTGACTACCGGTGAATTTGAATGTTGTTTAGTAGGCATATTATTTCCTATGGTCGGCTCATGTTATGATTTTTTTTTTTTTTTAGGTTAGTACACCCACCCAATTGTTAATACACCCACCCCGCTTGGGAATCAATATTAAGACTTCAATGTTGAAATGAGGTTATCTTCACTCAACCACTTGAGCTATATATGGATGGGCATGTTATTTTCTATGGTTGGCTCATGTTATGATTAGGTCTATAACATCTCTCTTTTATGGAAATACATAGGCATGTTTGTTATAGTTTGTGAATTCAGATAAGTATGCATTGATAAGCTTATTCAGCATGCTTTTTTTTTTTCACACACACATCACACATGCACTCCAACCAATGAAATCAGGTGTTGAAACACACTTTGTCTATGACTAAGCCATGCGTTGGATCCCAACTTATTTAACACACCTAGCCCCCATGCAAAAATGCTACAGTTTTTTTTTTTTTTTAATTTTTCTTTATTTAAATCAATTTCTCTAGAATCATTAGGAATTGTTCAATTCCATATTGAACCAGCAAATTAGCTTTCCGCTTAGAAAAATGAGAAAATAGTAGTTCAAAAATATCATAACCATTTTAGTTGGATAATGATGGTTGTGATTCATGAGTGCAATATTGTCTAATTCTTTTTCTTTCTTTTTTTTTTCTTTTCTTTCGGTTGGCTTGGATTTCTCCAGGGCGGTCAGATTTACAGTGCAAAATAACCAAGGGTTGAACCTTGGGTCACTCACACACATAGACAACTCAACTAGTGAGCCGGGGAGAAATACATGATTTTTTTATTTTTTATTTTTGTTAGTACACACACCCCCACTGTAAGTCACATTGCAATGTTAGCCGCCCCCACTTGGGAATGGCTTGGATTTCTCCAGGGCGGTCAGATTTATAGTGCAAAATAACCAAGGGTTGAACCTTGGGTCGGTCACACACATAGACAACTCAACTAGTGAGGGTTCGGAGCCTTGCCTCATTGGTAGACTCTGCGGAGTTTCAACAGGGTGTCTTGGTTTCAAAACCCATTAGTGGTGAAAATCCACGCTGTTAGCAGCACCAGTGGGTGCGTTGCATAGAGAAAAATACATGATTTTTTTTTTTTTTTTTTTGGTTAGTGAACACACCCCCGCATTGCAATGTTAGCCACCCCACTAGGGAATTGATACCAAGACCTCAGTGTTGAACCAAGGTTATCTTCACTCAGTCTACCACTTAAGCTATGGATCAGGGTGTGGGTGGCTAAACGAGACAAATACATGATTGCACATGCACTCTATAGTGAAAGAAAGCATATGCAAATTTAAGTTGTCTACTAACCCAGCCCAAACAGTGTATGCAGTGGTCAAGAATCAAATGCTCCAACTATATATTATACATATTTACTAGCGTTTTTAGATTTTTTTTTTTTCTTCTTTTTGAGTAATTTAAAGAATTTATTTTACATATCAGAATTTATAATTAGAGTCGCATGGAAGATGCGTGTAAAATAAAAAATTTCAAATACACAAGAAAGAAAAATTCAAATTAATAAGCCATTTGAGAGCCTTCAAAATTAAAAGAGAAACCAGCACTTTCTTTGAAAGTTATTTTTTAAGAAAGCCTTTGAAGAGAAAATACAGAATATTCTATATATATATATATATATATAGACACACACACACACACACACACAAAGAAGGCTGAAAAAGTCTTTTTAAGTCCTTTTGTATGAAAACTTATTTTTAGAAATTGTTTGCAAATTGTCACGTTATTGAAAAGAATTTTCCGCTGAAACTTTTCAAGCTCCCAAACAAGGTAAACATCATTTTAGCATTTCATATGGGCGAGGCTAGGTGCCACATGGGTGGAATTTTCATTGGGTCCGCCATATCCATCAGGTATGGTGCACCACGTTTCTCCTGAAATAGAAAATATGACCATCTAGAACTCAAGTGGGCTACACCTTTGGGATAGTGGTAGACTGAGTGAAGATAACCTTGTTTCAACACTGAGATCCTGGAATTGATTCCCAATGTGTGTGTGTGTGTGTGTGTGTGTGAAGTGTGACTAATGGTGTGGGTGTGTGAAGTGTGACTAATGGTGTGGGTGTACTAACAGTGGGATGTGTGTGCTTAATGGATAATACGATAGGTAAGGCCTCATTTTCTTAGCCCATCCAATTAGTTATATATATTTCCATTATCAACAAAGTTACAGGTGGTATGCTCCCACCTCTCTGAGAAAAGAAAAAAGTTGTGCTCTCCCGAAAAGTTGGGAGGGGATACCATGTTTTATGTAGAGCTCACCATGGTGTTTATTTCATCCAATATCCATTCATCTAATGTGCTGCATCGTGATGAAACAGTTATTGAGAAATTATAATATTCTAAAACTTAAGAATAATTTTATGGAATGGCCCACTTGAGTATTTGAATTAGCCTAATTTGTAAGATTAAGGATAAACAAGGGTGATGGAGCTGATGGACGAGGTGGATTTTTCGTGGTGGAGTCTTCTCCCCGACTTTAGAGAGTGGCCATGGTGATAAGCAAGAGTTTTCCATTTTATGTTAGGAGTAGGGCTGCAAATTAATGGGTCATTAGACTCGATAGGTTACCCAAACCTAGCCCATTTAGACCCGACCGGTTTGTTAAATGGTGCGGGCCTGGGTCCAAGAACATACTCAATTGCTAAATGGGTCTGGATCTAGTTTTCTTTATATTAGGCTCGACTTGACCCAATCCAAACCTATTTAGTAAATTGTTGGGTTTGGACTATGTTGCAAGGGACCCATCCAGACCTGGACCCTTCCAAACCCGATTTTAAACCAGATAAAAATGCTTGCATACCTTGACAAGTAACATAGGAAAATGAGAAATTCACCCCATATTCGGTTGAGAATACAAGGCACCACGAAATCCGAATTGATGCGCCGAAGATAATTAGATTAGTGAATTAGGATATAAGCGCATTGCATGTGAAAAGTTTTTGTAGAAAGTTCATGAGGTAGGATGCTAAGTTGGGCCCATTGTGATGTTTGTGAGATTCTGATCCATCCATTCATTTTGCAACTCAGTTTAGGATATGAGACAAAAAGTGAGGCAAACAAAAAACTCAAGTGGGCCATGCAAGAGGAAACAATGGGCATTAAACGACTATCGTTGAGACATTTGTATGGCCACAAAAGTTTTATAGCAAGCTAAGTTTTTTGTATTTTCAGTTCATCCTAGTAGACACGACCTTATAAAAGATTTAGAGGACATATAAACATCAAGGTGCACCTAAGTAAAGTATCAATGGTAGGAATTTATTTCCACACTTTTCCCTCTAGTGCGGCACACTTGAGTTCATGGACACCATACACCATAGCTAAAGTGGAGCAACTGACCAAGTAAAGATAATCATTTCATCATTTGGATCTTTGCTTATGTCGTTATTTACAATTTTTTATTATAAAAAGCTGCTAAATTTAATTTTTATTATTAATTGGCTTTTTTATTATTAATTGACATTATTTAATTTTGATATAAAATCAAGATGACTCAATCCTCTTACACCGGACAAGGCCTGTCAAAACCATTTATATATAAGTGGTCTTGTTTAAGGTCTGGATAGCCATTCATCAAACTCGTGAGACCCAACCCATTTATAAATGAATTTGGGTGGATCTCCATCTGCTAAACCTAGACCCATTTATAAATGGATATGATGGGGTTGACTCATACTTCATTTAGACCCTTCCATTTACTAAAAGAATCTGGGTTTAAAATTTGGACCAAACCATCCTCTAGTTAGTTTTAGGACAAAAAAAAAAGGTCCCCTTTTTCTCTTACTGATTCTCCTAATGGTTTATTGTATAAAAAATGCATTTGCCGTCTAACAGTATTGAATTCATTAAATTTAAATTTTCAATCCCTAACTATTTCAAATTTAATAGTGGTTTTTATTTATCTTCCAACCTGCTCATAAGGTTATACAGACATTGATGAAGAGAAAATACCAATATTAGATAGATCCAAAACTTCTGTGGCCCAAGAATTTTCAACGGCAGGCTTTTGTTCAATTTCCACTATTTCTTAGGATGTAGTCCACTTGATCTTTAGATATGCTTCAATTTCGGGCTCATGTCCTAAAATGAGCTGAAAAAACGGATGTGCTGCCTGGATAAGACACATATATTACGGTGGGTCCCACATAGTTTGCCGAGTTATTTGGTATGCAAGCCCATCCGAGTTGGACATGAACAAATCCGCTTTGAATTCGATCCACCTACAACCCAGTTCACAGACCATGCCATGAGAAAGCAACAAAGCGGCTGAAAAAGTCCAATCCAGTGTGGGACCCTTTAGATGAACGATCTGGACTGCAGTGAGTCATGGATCCCACTTATTTCGTACGCAGATTGGCTGCGACCCCGGATCCAGTCATGTCCTGTGCGACCCTGACCGTAGCCGTCCATCTGCTTTTCTAGCTCATTTTAGGGCATTGTCTCAAAAATGAAAAATATCTAAATCTCAGGTGAACCATGGGGATTGAATTTCCACCATTAAAAACACTTGGGGCCACAAAAGTTTTTAATCAAACTGCTGTTTATGTTTTCCCTTCGTCCAGGTCTGTGTTACCTGATCAACAGCTGTTTTCGTGTGGTGTGGTCCACCTGAGATTCTGATCTGCCTCACTTGAGCTGATAAAATTGATGGACGGCGTGGATATACAACGCAAACTCGAGATGGACCCACGGTCAAGGTCGCACCCACGTGGCTGGATTGGGTCGCCGCTAATCCGCGTCAGCGAATTTCCTATAAAAACCTCTGTGGGGCCCACCTTGATGTGGGTCGGCACCACTTCACCCATCATTTTCACCAGCCTGTGTTGGAACGCTAGCCAAAACCGAGCTGGGAAGCACCACAAGCAGCAGTGTAGATGGAGCGCCCACTGTTGAAAACTTCCCGGCCCACCACGATGCTTATCTGCCATCCCACCCTCGTGATAGTGATTCCCACTTGTATGAAACAAAACAAAAACTTTCCATGGTAGACTTCCCCATCCATCCATCCATCCATCACCTTTTTCTGTGATGTGGCCCACTTGGGTTTTGGACTGAGGCTATCTTAAATCATGTTCTACTACAAGTAGGCACAGATAATGGATGTATTGGATGCCACGTGCACATCACAGTAGGCCCCACAGAGCTTTTTGTTGCCCGGGCTCCCTACAACACTAGTTTTAGAAAAAACCATAATCATCCGATCTGGATCAACGGTCCGGATCACTGCGCCAGGACCCCACATCGTGCTGCGAGGCAAGAGAAAATTTTAGGTATGGTGCCAAAAAATGATGCATATCAAAATCTAAAGTGGACCACACCACAAGAAAAGTGTGAACTGAATGTCTACCATTGAAAAATTCTCTGAGGACACAGAAGTTTTGAATCAAGCTGGTATTTGTGTTTTCCCTTCAGCCATATCCATCTGATCTCATGAACAGGTTGGATGACAAATAAACAGTAGGGCTTGGGAAGGTTTCAACGGTGGAAATTATTATTTCCACTGTTTCCCGTGGCATGGTTCACTTGAGATTTGGATATGCTTAAATTTTGGGCTCAATCAGTAAAATAAGTTGAAAAAATATATAGACAAAACAGATAAAGCACATACATTCTAAGTGTGCCCAACTGAGTTTACTCCGCACGATAAGAGATTTCCTACCAAAACGCAAAACACGGACACGACGACACACTTCCACACTCCTCACGCGGCAGCAGCCTCACCCCCTATCCTCGCTCTCAGATAACGACAAACTGCCCAACGCGGCTGCGGATGACGTCACGCACCCATCGCCCTTGCGGTTATCCGTCAACAGCCAACTGCAACTTGCCACGTCATATAGTCCTATAACCGTGTGCAGGTTGGGGCCCACAAGAAAAGACGTGGAAGCTTTGTGAGTTCCGTCCACGAAGGCGACGCGACAGTAACTTTATTTTTTACCCCTTTAAGTACATCCTGACGTAGGTAAGTAATGGTACGTCGATAATCTAGACGTTATATTGTGATGATTCAAATAATCCAAACCGTTCATTTAATATATCTCCCATTGAATGGATGGTTATAAAAATAAATTTTAATTTAATATCTATGTCTTTGATTTTTCAACGGTTCACAGAAAATGATTTAAATTAGTAAATTCTTGAGATAATAAAATTGATGGTTTTGCAAAGTGGAATCGTAATATAAACGGTTTGGATCATTTGAATAGACCCAGATTCAATGGTTAAAGGCTCGACGTATCATAATTCAAAACGTCGTGTGATGTATTGCAGGAAACCTCTATTTCCTGGGCCCTTTCCCGAATCCGACTTTTCTGTTTCGGATGTGGGGCCCACCGGCCAACGTCTATTAAAAGACCGTACCCCTGTCTTTCCCGTTTCAGATTATCTATTATTTTCTATCTCAATTCTCCTGTGGTCTCTGAATGCCTGAGATTGAGAGAGAGAAGGAGAGAGATAGAAGGAATTAGAGACGGGAAAATCTCTGTTTGGAAGAGGATCCTCTTTTGCAAGGGAGAGGGTTCTGTTGAAGGAATTCTGGTAGAGCGGAGGTTTTTTGTAATTTTCTTCTTGGAATTGGGAAGGAAGATAGAAGAACTGGCAATCATGGTTGCTTTGGTGGCTCGCTCCGGAAGGGAATTTCAGCGGTACAGCGACGGACGTCGCCTTGTTGTTGGGTCCGTACCATCTCTCTCTCTATCGCTCTCTCTTTCTCAAAATCTTAGTTTTGGGACATGTTTTTGGATGGGGCATATCTTGGATGTGGTACTCATGTTTGCCATCCAGACCATCTAAATTTTGGGACATGTTGTGGATTGGGCATATCTCGGAAATCACACTGTCCAACCATTCCTAGCCTTCCAATTTGTGTTTTATCAAATGGATGGTGGAAAATGAAATAGTTAGTGGTCCAATCATGGGCGAAATCAAATGGTTGTTACCAAATTATCTGTGTGATTTTTGGATTTTACTCCATCTACAACTGGGTCAGCGATTTGGGCGGTCTGGATTGTTCTACAACTATGTCATGAGTGGGGTGGACCATAGAACTGTCACAACGATTTTTGCCGCGAAATTTGAGCCATCAAGACCGTTATATCGCCGGACTCAACATGGATGGACCTGGTCCTAAAAAAAATTGCCAATTTGATGATCATGGTTGTCCAAATGATGGTCTGGGAATGGACGGCTACGAAGAATATCAGCATTGGTCAACATGTATGATATTCTTATTTTCCATGGTCAATCCAGAGTAAGGCCCACCATATGAACTGTCCAGATCACCCAGATGTTACGCTGTGGACAGTGCAGACGATAATCACCTTTCTTGCGTAATATGATTTTTGGGAATTATGTGAATTAGCGTGGCCCATTGTTATTAATTTTTGTTAAAATTTTCCAATTTTGTGTAATAACATTTTCTTTTTTCTTTAACAGATGCATACCATATAGGCTGATCGACAAACCTAACAATGACTCGATCGATGAATCAATGGAGGTTCTCGTGATCAGTTCACAGAAAGGGCAAGGGACCATGTTCCCAAAGGTACAATCCAATCCGTTCATGCCCATTTTATGTTAATCTGATTAATAAATGGACGCGGCTTCAGTGCAAACAATGTGCGGCAAAAAATGGGATTTTTCAAATTCCCATTTTGAAATTACGTTTTGGATTCCCACCCATCACATTGCGATGGTGGCGCATCGGGCACACTCAGGAACGTTATGCAAAATTCAATTCTAGCATGGTGAATCAATGGTGTTGATTACTATGATGATCTAAAACATCGATAGCGGGACACAGCACATGAATGGCCATTGAACAATACAAATAAGAGTTCATTTGATGGTATATGATGTGTCCATAACCTTGTGATTCATCCTGCATTCTGCATGCTGGTCTTGCAGTTCTTAATTTATAGAATGCCCTGTTTGGATGCCCTGTCGATGTCCTGAATCTCAATGGTGGAAAAGATGGTAATCCTTCCACCAAGATATTTGTTGCACTTGCAATTTGCGGTACATCCAAACCCATCCTAACATGCATGGAAATTATCCTTTTTTAAGTTTTTTTTTTTTTTTTTGTCAAAAGGGTGTGTTCGACGAATATGTGTCCTTACTTAAATTGCATTTTACAGGGTGGTTGGGAGATCGATGAGACTATAGAAGCGGCGGCTCGTCGAGAGGCAATGGAAGAAGCCGGGGTACAAGGAGATGTCGAGGTTAGTTCATTGGTCTTTTCTGTGTTGGAAGCCAATTCAATTGAAATGTGAGATTGAGATGTATTAGGAAACCGGCTAACACAATTTCTTCTTTCCATGACATTGCAGGACAGACTTGGCCAATGGAGTTTTATGAGCAAAAGATATGGAACGTACTATGAGGGGTATGTTTTCCCACTGCGTGTAACGGTGCTACTAGACCGGTGGCCCGAGGACGATGTCCGCAAACGGAGATGGGTAAGTTCTTAGTACTCCTATATGTTATTTATGTAAGTATATTTGTGTCTGGTTACGACTTTCAAATGGGTCTTTGATAATATGTGCCAGTGGCATCCATCTCTCTGTGATCCAATTTGATCGGGCCACCCAGTTTTGCAAATAGGGTGTCAATGATTGTATGGACGTGATCACATTGTGCGCAAATTATAAAGATTAATTTGTATTCGGCGGAATCCATGTACATGACAGGCTAAGGGCCTGTTTGGGTGTACCCTAGAAATGAGAATGAGAGTCAATGAGCATTGGCCCACATGCATTTTATGGAAGCAAAGCCATTTGATGGATCCTGCAAAATGTGCTGCAAATGAAAATTTGAATTTATAACCATAGTTTCAAAACCTAAAAAATGACATGACTCGGTCTCTGGCTGGGTAGGGTCGATTAGATTGAGTCTCTGGTTGATGCGAGTCAGCGTTGATAACTCGACAAGTCACGTTGATTCAAGACTGAGCCATGTTTCAATTTTGCTAGTGACTCGCTCAAAATCTTGAGTTGACTCGACTGAGTTTTGAGTCAAGTCACGGAGTTTTGGAACTATGATTATAACAGACCAGTCCCATCATCGTCGCATTCACATTCTAAGGGGGTGGAAGTATGCTCATGTCCACATATGTAGAAATGCCCAAACTGGTGAAACCGTTCATTTGCCCATGTCGGTAGAGAGGCTGATGATACCACAGAGATCATCAGCTGTAGAAGGCGCAAGGGGACTCATTTCTTTTATATTTTGAATAAAATTGAAGTTATGAACCTGCATATAATGATGTTTTCATGGCTTTCTGCAAACATTGTATCTAAAATGCTTCTGTGCATTTGGGTTGTATAGGTGACAGTGGCGGAAGCAAGAGAAAGCTGCCAGCATTGGTGGATGAAAGAAGCATTGGATAAATTGGTGGCCCACCTCTCGAATCCGACATCGTAGCAGCGGCCTTTGATCAAAAACCAGAGAGACAGGACATCCCATGTTAGTTCGATCCCAAAGAGACCAAGCAATGCATTCGACCTGTGCATATGAGATATAAGACCATTTTCAATCCACTCAAGCGGAGGAGCCGAGGAGGAGATCAGCACTCTTCGATCATGCTCTTTGTGGGCCAGTTCAGTATACACAGGTGGTGAAACTAAGAAGGAAGTAATGAGCACTCCCATTGCACTCTTTGTCATCGATCAGTGTATTGCCTATGGTGGTTCACTGTGCATTTTTGGGACGTTTCCAAGTCGATTAGGTAATGATTAAAACAACAGAGAATGTAGGGAAAAGAAGAGACAAACACAAATGGATGTACATTTCAATTCAATTCATTCAATTCAATTTTTTGGCAAATCACCAATATTTTCTATGTTGTGTTTGTGTTTGAGAGAGGAAATATGATACACAGGCAGGTGTCTTTGCACATTATATATTCTGGTTTTCAGTGCATATGGGTGGGGGGTCAAGTGTTTGGTAATCCAAGCCCTCGGTTCTGTCGAGTCCCACTTTTGGTCGATCAAAAAATCTCCTTGATAGGGACAGTCCTAACCTTTCCGTTTGTGGCTTACACAGACTGCTACGAAGAGAAGAAACACTAGTCCACATTCAACTGGAAATGTATCTTTGTATTGATTGTTGAGTGCAATCTATATGCCCCTCCAAAGAGGTGGCCATCTCGAGTAAGTATCGGCATGTCTGCAACTTCAATTGAGCCTTCATCGAATCCATCCAATTTTAACCAAGTGTCTTAACTGGCCGAAGGTTGGATGGTTAGTATCATCCAATCTCTAAAACTTGTCGGCCAATGTCCATTCGCACGCAGGCTAATCTGATAAACGCTCCCTAATGCCATACATGAATATCAGCAATATTCACGTTTGCGATGATTTCAACTATGATTCAAATTCCATCGTCGCATCATCCCTATTGTCTTATTGCAGTGCTATTTGGGGTTGGCTTTAGGAATCCTGTTTTGCCAATTAATTTGATCTAAGCTCCATTTTTGGTTGGTGAACAAACCTCCATATCCCTTTTCAGCACCTCAATCCACATCTTTTTACGTCTTTCTTTGCTTCTCTTTTGAGTCCTTTAAACTCTATTTCTTCCTCAGGACCTGTTTAGACGCAGCTTCCGAAGGAGCGTTTGAGGCCGAAATCCCCTTTTAATCCAAACAGCAATTTATGTTGTGTTTGGATGGACTGAAAAAGAAGGCTTTGAACCCTTAGGAATTCCTTTTTATGACATTGCTATCACAAGAGTTGCAAAACCTTATGGACAACCTAATATTTGCAGAATATATAGCTCTACAATTAAATAATAGAATTTCCTTTCAAAAGGTAATGAAAATGCTATTGAAATAATTTCATTTTCTGTTATTGCGTCTACTCTTTGGTTGCTTTGGATGTTCACCTTGCCTTTACCATTCTAATCTTTCTGCACATCCATTTCAACATCCTTATCTCAATGACACTCAATCTCTACTTGTTGTTGCTTTCTAATTGCCCAACTCTCTGGCGTGGTCGGTTAGAAAATGCCTCATAATTTTTTTCTTCCAGGTTTGAAGCATGCATCTATCACGCAATACTCTATCGACACATCTCCACTTCATCACCCAGCTTTAGTTCTATTAAAAAATCATCGTTAATCTCCCGTCACTTTGAAACCAATGAGCTCAAGATAATACATTGCATTCCAAATGTTCCATCTTGGTTGTTCTTATTTTCAAGCCTCGTGCTCTAGTGATTTCCTCCAAACTTTCATTTAGCATTCGGCACCTCTGGTCCCATTGACAAATACCATAAAATAACACTCGCCGAGGATATTTATACAGGAAGCTCAACCCAGGACATCAAACTCAATCCTTCTAAAAACCTCTACTACTGACCCACTAATATTTCAGAAACACTTATTATTTCTCCCACGCAAAGCCTAGATTCCTCTCAGGAGGGCTAACCTCCAAAGTGTACACCCCTTTTTCCTGACCCTGCTCCCATGCCACACTAAAGGCCTTTAATAGACCTTGGCATCACCGACGAAGTTTCAAATGCTTCAAAGAAATTCACCCACACCCCTCTACCAAAAGGGCAATGGATAAACAAATTGTCTATCAACTCCAAATCTTGCATGCACATTACACAAATGTTGGGAATCACCATCTTCCTCTTTTAAAGGTCATCTATAGTGAGTATTTTTTTCCTATCCACCAACCAAGTGAAGGCCACCACCTTAGGGAGGTGCAGTAATGCCAAACTTAAGAGGTGCGACCACAACTATCCGCGAGGCAAGCCCCTTAAATCAGCTAATAGGAAGACTGAATAGAAAAGCTAGCCTACGTTACTTTTTCCTAAACCAACACATCTCTCTCATCTGAAACGGGGTGATGATGATGAAGCCACACCAAAAGCCAAATGTACTCATCTTTTTCCTCATCCGTCAAATTCCTTTGGCACCAGAGAGATCAAACCACCTCATCACTAGAACACAAGAAGCATCGAACAATGGAGAGATTTACTTCTGAACATAGCTAGCCTTGGAAAACTCAGCATTGAGTGCCCCATCTCTGATCCATGCTTCCTCCCAAAATAGGATCCTCCTATCATCCATTAGAGAGAACATGATACCCCTCTTTAAACTTGATTGTCAACCTAGCAACCCTCTAACCTCCTTTTACAACACTTAAGCGATGTATAGAGATGAGTCTTTCATCCACCATCTCCCTGCCTCCACCCCGTATTTACAAGCAATCACTTCCCTCCATAATCTACTATCTTCAGTGTCAAACCTCCACAACTACTTGCCTTATAATGCGGGATTCATTTGCTCCAACTTTCTTACACTTGCTCCCCCTTCCTCATAATATTCACACACATCTTTCCAATTTAGCAAATGAAACTTTTGTTTAAGTTTTTCAAGATGGACGTGGTTAGTTCAACAAGACGACTTTAATAAGCCTTATACTAGCTCCCACTGAGAGATTTGTGGCTCTTCCATCTCGATAAGTCCCTTTCTATTTGTAGACACTCCACCGTCAATGGAATCATAACTAATCTTTGATTTTAGTTAAGCTTCAATCAAAAGCATCCATACGGCTCGGCACTCACCACACAACTGTTTTCATCAATAGTCAGGGGTAAGAGTGATCCAAACACCCTGGAAAAATTGGATTTCTGCCAGTGCTCAAAGTTTTTCTTATCTCAATGCACATAGCCTAGGGATCTAAGCGCAACATTCTAAAAGATCGGTTGACGTTTGTTAGGGCAGCGGAAATTAGATTTCTGCCACCTAGCTACTCTCACTTTTGTATGTAAGTTAATAGTTCTGTTGTAGACTTGAGTGCCTTTCGGTGGCCTCTAATTGGCCAAAAGGTACCAACCTGACAATCAATGATTATTTTGGCCAATTTTTAGTATTTAGACGGTCCTGTAAAGCTTTCGGTCGCTTCGTATTTGGGTTTTTTTTTTTTTTTTTTTGTCAGTCATGCAACCCACCCACCCAATCAGTCTTGCAACGCACCCACTGGTGTTGTCAGCAGCGTAGATATTTCACCATAGATTTCGAAACCGAGACCCCTTATATTGGGTTATTGGGTTGTTTGGTTGACTTTTATGTCTAAACGGACATCTAAGCAGGGTTGTGGGTCAAGTTGCCTTTAATTTACAAATTGATTACACATGCTTGATTCATCGAGTTTGGATGTCTATAGATGCCCCTCTTTAATAATGGTTGCGGGCAACTGAATGCTAAAATGATAGACACTCCACCATCCTAAATAGGCATAGAGGTGGTTAGATTGTTACTCAAGCGTTGACATCAGCAAATTGTATGGCAAAAAGATAATTCCGCATGCTTTATGGTCATGAAATTGCAATACGCACCCCTGGACTTCGTCGCTTTACAGGGATTTGACTACCGGACCAGGATTGATGACATCCCTTGCTATAAAATCACCCTAAGATCCTTGTGTAATTATTTGTTGAAGTAGGTAGTTGTCCTATACTTCATGGCTTTATTGGGATACCACTTCACCATTTCAAATGTTAGGGGGCGTTTGGCATCTCTACTCTAATTCAATAAGAGTTTTTTGAATAAAAGCTACTTCAATAAGCTTTTTTTGTTCTAGCTCTTGTTTTAGATAAACCCGTTTGGTAAAATCTCCCAAAAAAGCTCTTCTTTAAAGAAATCACGTTTGGTAAAACTTTCAAATAAGAGCTTTATAAGGGTAGTTGATATCATTTTTAAAGATTACAACAACTTAAATATCAACTAACCATCATGTGGGCCCACCTTCAACAACCATCATCCATCATGTGGATCCCATCTTTGACGTGGACTGCCATTTAAATAGGACCTACTTGATGTGCATGTTCCGTTATGTTGGGCCACACTTTGATGTGGCCCATCTATCATGTGGGGCCTACCTTTGATGTGAACCTTTCATTACGTAGGCCCACCTTGATGTGGGGCCCCACTTCAATATGAGTCATTCATTATGAGGGGCCCATCTTTGATGTCCACCATCCATCATGTGGGTCCTACCTTTGTCGTGGACCACTATCAAGTAGGTAGTCCATCATATGGGACCCATTTGATATCCACCATCCATCATGTAGGTCCCACCTTGGCTGTGGACTGTCCATCATGTGGGGTCCAACCTTCAATATTGGTCATTCATCATGTAGGCCCACCTTTAATGTCAATCTTTCATCATGTGGTCCCACATTCAATATCCACCATCCATCACTTGGATCCTACCTTTGATGTGGACCATCCATCATGTGGGTCCCACCTTTGTTGTGGACCATCTATCATGTGAGGCCCACTTCATGTGGATAGTCCATCATGTGAGACCCACCTTTGATGTCCACCATCCATCATGTAGGTCCCACCTTTGCTATGGACCATCCATCATGTGGGGCCCAACCTTCAATATGGGTCATTCATCATGTGGTCCCACATTTAATGTCAATCTTCCATCACGTGGTCCCACATTCAATGTCCACCATCCATCATGTGGGTCCCACCTTTGCTATGAACCATCCATCATATAGGGCCCACTTGATGTGGATAGTCCATCCATCATGCGGGGCCACATTTTAATGTAGGTCATCCATCATGTGGGACCCACCTTTGGTGTTCACCGTCAATCGTCAATCACGTGGGGCCCAACCTTCGATATGGGTTGTTCATCATGTGGGCCTACCTTTGATGTCAACCTTCCATCATGTGATCCCACCTTCAATGTCCCTCATCCATCATGTAGGTCCCACCTTTGATGTGGCATTCATCATGTGGGGCCCACCTTTGATGTGACCATACATTATGTGGACCCACCTTGATGTGGAAACCTACCTTCAATATGGGTTGTTCATTATGTGAGACCACCTTATAGATATTCTAAAGAAGAGAAGACGATAAGATGGAAATTACTTAAAAAGTTTAAAGACAAACTTGACCAAAATTTAATTAAAAATGTCCACCCTCATAAGCTAAATAAGCTCTTAAAAAAAAGTAACATCTCTATCACTTATTATTTAAGAGTTTTTTTTGCTAGTTTCTAAAAAAAATAAGCTCTAAAATAAAAGCTTTACTAAATAGTCTATTTTAAGCTTATTTTCTTAGAATAAGCAAACAAGCTCTTATTAATGGATTTGCCAAATGCCCCCTTAAGCTTTCTTTTTTTTTTTCTTTTTTGTTTACACCCGCACTCATATCCTGATACACACCTAGACACTCACACCATAATGGGTCTCGAACCCATGACCTTGTGTTGAAACTCCTGTGAGTACCACTTAGCCATGAGTAAGCACCCACCATTTCTATTTTTAGTTGCCACAAGTGCCCTTGACTAGGTACATTAGGGTGATCTTCTTCCATGCAATTTTCTAAATATTTTTTACGCTGATATTGAAATTAATCATTTTACTAGTAGTTGCCCGGGCTAAATTCAATTCTCCATCACCTTACCTGTAATGTGACCAAAATGACAATAAGAGTTTAGGCTGATCACACTTATATGGCATAAATAAATAAATAAAAATATAAATATAAATAAATAAAAAAACTAAACTAAAATTCAAATTTGTTGTCCCACCAACACCACCAAAAATCAAGTGAGACTTACACCACACACTTTTCTTCTTTTTTAAAAAATATATTTGTTGGAAGAAAGATTTTTATTATTTTGAAGCTCCACTTGAGGATATGTTCCTTAGCTTTTGTAGACCACTATTTTATCGCAAAAGGGGTAGATTTCCTAAGGATGCTTTCGGCAAACCGAGTCCCCTTTGAGATTGTTTCATTTCTACGTTTGTCCTTTAAATTTTCTTATTTTTCCTAATTTTATTAAATTTTCCTAATCTTTTTTTTTTCCTGATTTTTCTCTAATTTTCTTTATTTCTTCTAATTTTACTGAATTTCTAATTTCTTTTTTATTTTTACTTTCTCAATATTTCTTTTCTTTTCCTAGTTTTTTTTTTAATTTTCTTTTATTTTCCTGAATTTTTTCTAATTTTTTAAAATTTGTTCTTTTTAAATTTTCTTTTGTTTTTTTAATTTTTTATGAAATTTCTAAGCTTTCTTCTCTTTTCTTTCTAAAAGTTTCCAAGTTCTTCTTTTTTTGTCTGAATTAGGGTATGCTTTTTTTTTTCTTCTCTTTCCTCCAATTTTACATCTTTTTCAAGCTTCCTTCATTGGGCTAGTGGGTTATTTTACGACGATTGTAGATCCCATTACTGATGATGGCCCACCTATTTAGTTGATCTGAGCCATTGAAGTTGTTCCTCGTCCATCCATCACATGAAGGGCCCACTTTTGCCTTTTGAATAACCTAAACATGCAGCCCACTTTGTAATAATTGTCGCTTGACCAAGGTTGTTGACATTTTTCACATTCTACCCAAAATCATGCACACATCCGTCCTCATCTTTCATTCGTCATGTGATGGGCCCAACTACACGTGGGCCCCACCATGAGCTTTTGCCAAATTATAGCATTGTAGCTATTGGATGTGGCTCACTTGATTAGGATGCATGCATGATTGGCGGCCCTCCCAAAAATGGTTCCATTCATCAAGATCGATGGCCCCATTTAATGCATGGGTTCAGAACATTGAGAAGAGGCCCATCTGTAATTGATCTTGCATTTTGGACTAATCGAGCCCATGCATTGTGGACACAATTATTGAAATGGAGCCATTTGATCCTTTCATTTTAACCATCCAATAAATTCCTATCAACAATCAAATAAATATAACAATTAAGATAATTTTATTAATTTATTTTATGGACCATTAGCTACCATTTCAGTTTTCCAATAAATGAGCACTAGAAATAAATAAAAAAATATCATGATATTTTAATTCTACATGTCATAAAATGTGATCATTAGTGTGCACATGTTTATTAAATTGACAGACATGTGGACCGTTCCCAGCAGGGTGTGTGAGAAAAAAATTGTATTATTTACCTAATAAGAAAATCAATATATAATAGTCTACTTAACCCCTATATGATTCGGGTCGGGTCGGGTCGGGTCGGATCACCTTTAACCTTAATCTGGTCAACCCAAAAATTGAATTCGGGTCAAATTTTCCAACCCTAAACTAGAAAAAATTGGGTCAGGTTGAATTTTACTAGGTCTATATTGATCTGACCCGTTCGGGTGGGTCAGGGTCATCTATCAAGTCAATCAAGCCCAAGTGAGATCGATGGGTCCCATCCATTGGCTTAGTTGGGCCCTTACAGTTGTTTGGGCCCTTTTTTGAAATTAATTAGGCCCACTCGAGATTGATACTAGAAAATGTGATGGTGTTGTCAAACAGTATGATTGGGTTACTATAGAGAATGTAATGTGGTTCAGCATAAAATAGGAGCCATTAGAAAATTTGTTGTCAGATTGTATGATGGAGTTTCACTAGAAAATATGATAGGATTATTAGAAGTATAATGAGGTTTCACTATGAATATGATGGGGTTGTAAGCTACTGTGATGAGGTTTTACTAGAAATTGTGATAGCATTTCACCAGAAAATGTTATGGGGTAGGGTGTGCATCTCATAATCACACCTACATACATGTGATCTAAACAATCAATGTGGCGGGCCATGCTATATATAGATGGGCTGTATATAAAAATAACACCCATCAGGCCTTTGGCTTGTCCGGATAGAACGAATTGCCCGGGTTTAAATGTGAAATGTTGCCTATATAGGGATATATGTGTTCCTGAGATGGTCGCCGTTGCCAAAATCTATACGACGTTTGGTCTCTTGCACGTTATACCATGGCCCACAATATGAAACTGGCCCACCATGCACGTGCATGCTACATAAAAGGGGATATCAACAATGCAGTAGAACTTGCATCTCAATGCCTATTAAAGTGCTTCGATGGAATGATCCGAAGGGTTGAAACTTTGTTGTGTAAATTGACAATTAAAAATATTAGTGAGCCGTTGGTTTGTGATCCCTATGCTTGTAACCCGTCCGATGCCCAGAATTTTATCATGTTTTGCCAAAGTATATATTTCAATGGGTCTATGATAACCATTGTTCAGTCAAATATTACATATTATACACTATTTTGAGATATTAAAATGGATTTGGTAAACAATTTAAGATAGTTATCACTCCACTACTTCCTTTACATTTGTTTTTTTTTTTTAACAACTGTTGGGTGGGGGCATGCAGGCAAATGGATCAGCTAATTGAGTGGGCCCCATCGTGATGTTTATTTAAAATCCATTCCGACCACCAGGTGCATCAGCTTTTCACTTCCATCTGTCATTCAAGTGGACCACATGATTGGAAAGAGTGTATAGGGCAGTGATCACCCTCCAAAGTATTTCCCTTGGTATGGCCCACATAAATCACAAATGGCCTTGGTTTTAGGCCCAGGCCTAAATTTTGATTTCCTTATCTGATGATTGGAGTGGATTTTATATAATCATCATGGTGGGTCTTGTAAACTTTAATGGTTGACATTTCTCTCCCAAATATTTTCCTTCGTGTGGACCTCATGAATCACAATCACAAGTGTTGTCGAAAGGATTTGGACAACGAATCTGGATAACTGAGACTATCCACGTAACCTTGAACCCACACGTGAGAGCTTCTATAGTCCGCTGAGCCTGAAGGGGAAGGTGAGTAGGCAGGGGGAGGAGCGGTAGTGAACTCTCTTATACCTAAGTTAGATCTAGGAACCAAGGGAATAGGTTTGAGGGCTAAGATGTTCCATACCTTTGGGGTAAATATTGTTGGGAAAACCAGCAGCGGAAGCAGAAGTCAAAACGCGCGGACTAATGCGAGATCAAACGAGTAAACAAGATGCAATCAAACCACACACAAGCATTCACCACAAGAGAATCCGAATTTACGTGAAAAAACCCCTCAATGGGTAAAAAACCATGGCACAAAGCGATCCACTATGAATAAACAGAAGATTACAGAGATTGACAACCTACAAGCAAGGAAAACAGAAAAAACCCAAGTTCTCTCTCTCACAAACACCTCTCCCATCTTCCTAACGTAATTAGGAAACCTTGGACACCTCAGGATTACTCCTAATCCCGGATTCAAGCCATATATGTAGCAAGCAGTCCCAAATTAGAAACGTCTTGCGCAAATCCACGCAATAGCGCAACAGATACCTTCCTGCGCAATTCACACGTGATTGGCCAATCGATCAAGACGGGTCGGACCCCATGGCCGACCGGTCGGATCGGCCCAAAAAACAATCCAGGGAGCAAAACACACAAGCCTCTACACTGGCCGATCGGTCAAGACCGGTCGATGGCACAGTCTAGGGGCAGTTTGAAGGCTCTCTTCTAACAAACTCCACTAAGGCTTCAAACGTCAAATCAACACATCCTTGCAACGTCATCTCATCTTCAATCATAGCTCCACCGCTTCTCGTGCCACCATCGACTGTAACCTTGCAAATTCACCCCCTTTACCACTCTTCTAATGTGGCCCTTGGGCACTTGCCACATATGAGCAACCATGGATCTCACTGCCGATCCCGCAGCTCCACCGTGAATTGTGCTCCTAATCAACATGTAAAGATGGCCACACCTCCGTGCCTTCATACACATGAGTGCCCCTTTCAACACTTCACAACAACGATCGCGGCAGATAAATACACACCCTTTCACCTCGAGTGCACCAAGAGAAATCACATTTATCTTCATCTTGGGGACGTGCTTCACATCTTCCAGGACTCGTTCGACCCCATCGAACATCTTGATGGACACCGTACCAATACACATCACCTTATGAGCACAGCCATCACCCACAAACACCGATTCACCACCATACTCTGTATGTCGTGAATGAACTCCGGTCAGGACATACGTGACATGAAGCCCCTGAATCTAGGATCCACCCACTACCGTGAGATCCCTTGCCAGATATAGTTAGTACTTCACACGGATCGCCACCGTCCTCTACGGTATTGGCTCCCTCTCCAGAAAAATTTTCATACCTCTCTTACTACAACCTAGGATTCTAACAATCCCCTCTTATGTAGCCCTCCTGACCACAATTCCAGCACTTCACCTTAGCCTTCCCTTTGCCCTTGGCCCTAGATCCCGATTTCGAATATCCAGCATGCTCAGAACTTCTTCCCCTCATAATCAGTGCCTCTGACGAATAACGGGAAGTCACATCACCAATTTTCTTTCTCATCACCTTCGATTGGAGGGCTGAGATAACAGTCTTGACGCTTATGGTTTCCCTCCTTACGCACACAGAATCCCTGAACGACTCATATGAATTTGGAAGAGAATTCAACAGGATGCATGCTTGATATTCATCCTTCATCGGTTCATTAATCTCCACTAACTTGCAAACCAGCCTATTAAACGTACTCAAGTGGTCCTCCACTTCCGTTCCCTCAGCCATCCTTAAGGTGAACAACTGCATCAACACGTATATGTGATTCTCTAGAGACTTCTTGGCATAAACCTTCTCTATTTTCGTCATTGCTTCAGCCGCAATCTTCTCCTTCATGACATGATAGAGAACATCATTCGTAAGGTTTAACAGGATTGAGTTTCTATCCTTCTTCTCAAGCCTCGTCCACTCATCATCTTTCATAGCCTCGGGTCGCTTTCCAAGACCTTCATCAAGCCCTTACTAAACTAGGAAGGATTCAACCTTCACCTTCCATAGCTCAAAGTTATTTTTTCCAAAGAACTTCTCTACCTCGAACCTTGCGCCCGATCCCATCTTCTCGTCTCATATCCCAATTTTACTCCACCCCAACTTTAGCTTTGATACCACTTGTTGGGAAAACCGACAACTGAAGCGGAAGCTGAAATGCGCGGAGCAATACGAGATCAAACGAGTAAACAAGATGCACTCAAACCACACACAAGTATTCACCACAAGAGAATCTGAATTTACGTGGAAAAACCCCTCAACGGGTAAAAAACCATGGCACAAAGCGATCCACTATGAATAAACAGAAGATTACAGAGATTGACAACCTAAAAGCAAGGAAAACAGAAAAAACCCAAGTTCTCTCTCTCACAAATACCTCTCCCCTCTTCTTAACGCAATTAGGAAACCTTGGACACCTAAAGATTACTCCTAATCCCGGATTCAAGCCATATATATAGCAAGTAGTCCCGAATTAGAAACGTCTTGTGCAATAGCGCAAGAGATACCTTGTTGCGCAATTCACACGTGACTGGCCGACCGGTCGGATCAGCCCAAAAAACAGTCCAAGGAGTAAAACACACAAGCCTCTACACTGGCCGACCGGTCAAGACCGGTTGGTGGCACAGTCCAGGGGTAGTTTGAAGGCTTTCTTCCAACAAAGATTAAGTCTTATTTATATGGCTTGGAGGCTGTTTGGAGAGTAGGATCATGCTAGGATACGTTGGTAGAGTCACTGTTTTGGTAAGATTGTCTCTCTCATTGGAGAGATCCTACTTGGAATAGAAATACATCCCAAGATATTTGGGTCGGATATTCGGTATCTTAGACCACCCTTAGGTAGTCGGTATCGTGGACCGCTCATGGGTGATTAGTCATTTTGGGGAGCTTAGGACCCGAGCTCTCTTACTTGAGTCAATTTCAAAATGTAGATCCTTCTTGGGCAAGTAGAGGTCCTCGGTAGTATAGGTCTCCTGAGCGGAGGGTTGTTAACAGGTCCTAAATTATCAGCCTTAGTTGTCAACCAAGTCTCATCTCACTAGTGGCAGTTTGCAGAAGTTGATACAGGCTATTGTTGTAGATGTCGTTGGCTCGTCCCAAGATGAAGACTACTACTTTGGCCTTTTAGAATGGGCTTCCTCAAATTTGTGGGCCATGGGCCAGTTCGAATTATCCCCATAACAGTTGCCCCCTACTCCAGAGGACGAGCATGCAAGGGCTCGGGAGTAAGGCCAATAGGATGAGCTGGTCCTTGAAGTTCAATATCCGTGCATATCCGCCAACTGTAAGGTAGGATATGAGGAAATTAATGGCAGGATCTGCGAAATGATTTGGCGGGCTCGAAATACGAAGAGTCACCATCATTTTCTATACGGCATGTCAAACGGTTTAATCCTCAAACAAATGGATGTTCAACGCGTGGCGACGACTCTATCAAGCGAGACAGTGTATTTATTATTCATTTCCTCTTGTTGCAAAACATGGAAACAGTATGGCTTGGCGAGGCATCACGCCTGGTACGAGCGAACCCCGTCGTGCCACGTGGACGAGCTCAGTAAATAAGGCGTCGCCTCTCTACTTGAGGTGTTGTCGTGGTGACACGTGGTATTGTACTGATGACGACACGACGCAAGGAGGGTTTATAAATACCCTTCCCCTTCTTCCTTTTCTCATTTCTTCTTGTATGAGATACCAAAATTTTGTCAGATTTTCGCTATTGGTGGGCCTTAGCCATTTTCATTGTCAAGTCCATCCGATCTTTCGAGCATCTGTACCAGTACTACTGGTACGATTCTCTCTTCTTTCTAATTACTATTGTTTCTTCTTTCTTTCCTTTTTTCGTGTTTGTCTCGCATTTGAGTTTGTCCTAGTTCATGGCTGGAGAGGGTTCCACAAGTCTACGGCTTTGAATGAAGTCGTGGTTGTTATCTAGAAAGAACAAGGCCATGAGGCTGAGTCTCTTCCTATGGGGCCGACCTCTGAGCATCTAAAGTAAGCTCTGATAGTCGAGGAGGGGGAGGACTAAGGTCCAAGCATCTCCACTTCTGCATACTCCGTGGATGATTTCAAGTCCAAGGTGTTGCCTTATGACTTAGAATCCTTTGGGTCGAGGATCATATCCCTAGCTTAATAGGTCTTCAAGTACTCTGAGCTGATGAAGTTCCAAGCCAACCTCTTGATGGGGAGGTCACTCTTTATATTATTTTCTTTTAATGTGGTCTACATCTACCTCTTCTCCAGTTGTGAGAGAGGTACTTGACCATTTGCGTTTGGCCTCTGGGAAGTTGCAGCCCAACACTTGGAGGATCCTGTTTGGTTGTTATGTATTGTGACAGCTTGTTAATAATAATGAGCTCTCAGCAAACAAGCTCTTTTGTCTCTTCAAAACCAAGCTAAGTCTGGTTCATGGATGGTATTGCTTCACTTCATGGCTGGGCAAGGGTGACTCGGTGGTGGCTGGGAATCCATCCTCCAATAAGGATTGGAAGGACTAATGGTTTTTTTCTTGCGGAGACTAAGAGGCACCAGCGTCGGAGTTAGAGGTGGCAAGATTCCGAGTCTCGAGTGTCTTTGCCTTACCAAGTCGGATGCGTTTCTAATGACTCGCACTTTTCTTTTGTCGTTAACTTCATCGATGTAGCTAATGTCGGGTGCTCGTTCTTACAGGCCATCCCAAGTCACAGCCTTGCCTGTCAGAGAGACTCCTCCAACAGGTGATGATATCAGGAATGTCCCTGCCGAGGACCGAACATTACAAATACTTCTTTCTGTCGAGAACCTTCAGAAGGTCGGCATCACTTCTGCTGGTAAGGCTTCAGAGCTCATTGCTTTTACTTTCCTTTTGTAGCTTGGTTAGCACTCTTAACTCCTTGTTGTCTTGTTCAGTGATGTCTGATGGGAGAAAGAGAGGGCTTTCTACTAACCTAAACTAGTGGGCTACTCAGGTGCGACCACCGCGAAAGAAAAAGGTGGTCGAACAGAGGACCGGGGAGGGATCCAGGACTACATCGGGCCTCCTTTAATGCTACGTTTGTGGGACTGGTCAGGCTTTCAATTCGGGGGCTGGTTAGTCGTATGCTTCGGAGGATTGTCAGCCCTCAACCTCAGGGGTTCCTCAACCCTCTATTCTAGGGGCTGCCCAAGCTCCTGCAGGGATGGCAGCGAGAACCTCCGTGGTTGTGTTCTTGTCTCTCCTGCTGGTTCTGCTCGAGAGTGGGTGGTTGCTATGGAGGGCGATGCTTCTATGAGGGAGGGCCCTTCACAGAGAGTGGAGACAAGGACTCCTCAGGCCAGGGGGGCCGAGTAAAGAGGGTTCGATCGTATCCATGGCTAGTTTCAAGCATGAGACGTCTTCAGGGAGGGAGTTGCGCTTCAGTGACTGGCTGGAGGCAATGATGGCACATGCTAAAGTGACTCCTGATTTGCAAGAGGGCATGGACGCCCTCTTAAACATGCATATGCATGAGCTCATGGATGTAATGATCGATCACGGTCTTTGGGTAAGATTAGGTTTTCTTTCTTTAATCATGATAACTTTTGCCTTTGCTTTTTGTCAACTCTGACTGCTCGTTCTTGTTGGGGACGGTGGCTTCAATCTTGATCTGCTAGCATGCAGATAGGCTTAGGAAAAAAGCAGTGGACATCGAGAAAACTTTTGTTGTGTTAAGGGGAACGCGAGTTATCTGACCTCAAGAAGATGGTGGAGGTCGCTGATGCTGAGAAGGCATCCTTAAGCAAGGAGATGGGGAAGGCTCACGAAAGGCACTCTCGGCCGCATTAAGGTTGAGAGGGAGTCTTTGGCCGAGGCTCTTCAAAAGGCTAGGGAAGAGCACCAAGCTACACTAGGTGAGGTGCGGAAGGAGAGTGGTTGGCGAGAAGCCATGCTGAGGCAACCAGGGCTGAGATGGAGGCAAGTATCCCTGCTCATGAGGAAACTATTGTAGAGGCTTTCCAAGCCTCCTAAGAGTTTAATGAACTAAAGAGGAGGCTTTACTTCGTCAAGATCGATGACTATCAGTCTGAGGTCCAAAAGCTCCATCCTGAGTTGGACCTCAGTGGACATGATGCGTCCGACAAAGAGGAGGCTTCTGGAGCTGCTGACGTGGGAGGCGCCAAGGAGGAGGTAGCTATTGAGCAACCCTCCAGGCTACAACTCAAGAGGGAGGTGAGGCCTCATAGATTTCTTTTTCCTTTCTTGTACTTGGTCCAATGGGCCTTTGTAAGACACTTTAATCTTATAATGGATGAAAAAAAAAAATCTATCTTCCATTGCTTTTTTATGGCTTCTCATATCGGTTGTCCCCTACTCCTGAGGACGGACTTGTTGGGGCTCGGGAGGAAGGTCGGTGAGAGTAGCGTACCTCGATGTTATACACAAATCGAGGAGAAGAAAAGTCGAGGGGGTCTTTAATGTCCACCACATTTTTTGCTAGTTTCCATAGATAGTTGGCTGTCACATGGTGACGGTACATTGTCTAGGGCGTTACCACTTTTCTTGCAAATTGGATGGCGCCACACAAGAGGGACCTGACAGTCAAGGCATCCTTGGATGGTGGAGCGAATCCCATGTGGACGCGTGGCATACCTTAGGAGGGGAGCGAGTGTGGGGGAACTCTATAAATACCCTCTTTCCCCTTCATTCGTTGTTGGGTTCCTGAAAGTGGCAATCATGATTTGGCTTAATTTTTTTCCTGTGGCAATTCTTCCAAAGGAAATTTGATAACAGTTGCTTGTGTTGATCTTATGTCATGTGGTCTACCAGATGGTGTGTTGATCAAAGGGGGATTTTCCATAGAAAAATCCTGGGAGAATGGACGGGAGGCTTCTATTATTGTTGATGCTTCCTCTATCTTTTATCTTTGTTGTGTCTTTCCTAATCCAGGGGCAGATCATCTGTTGCCTTTTACTTCAGATCTTGACCTCGGTTGTTGCTCCTTCAAGGTCTTGTTTGGCATCCAATTGCTGGGGATTCCCAACTGCTGGCGAAGCGGGTTCTTCTAAGGTGGACAGTCGAGTAGAAGAGCTCTTTAAATTTTCTTTTTGGATGGCATTGTTCACCCTTTGTACCGAGCCCCGTTGGAATGAAATGAAATGAATGTTCTCTCCATCTCTACACATTTTCTCTTTTTCTATGTTGTATGCATCCCGGTTGCCCCACTCGTTAGGCCGAACAGTGTTCGGGTGGAGGAGTAGATGTGTTTGGTTGCCCCCCTCCACTTCGATGACTGAGTTTCAGTCATGGGAGTGGATTTATTTTATCAACACTAGGTGGTCGCATATAAGGGTAACCATGTGGGCTTTAGTCGGGGTGAGCTTGTTAGGGCGGCCTCATAGGCCTAGCTTACTCATTCCTTGGCACGTTTGGTCGTTGAGGTTTTATCAGTGTTGCACAATGAAGGCAACATGCTCAGTGGTAGTAGCCACGTAAGCTTAGGTAGGTTAGGGTGAGCCGTTAAGGTGGCCACATGGGCTTAGCTCACTCCTTGGCCACTGATTTTATGAGGGTTGCACAGTGAAGGCAACGTGCTCAACTATAAGGGGCTAAGGTTTTTTTATCACCTAGTTGAAGGCAACGTGGTCACCTATAGGGGACTAAGGCTTTTAGGTCGCCTAGTTAAAGGCAACGTGCTCAGCTATAGGGGGCTGATGCTTCTGGGTACGAAGTGGGCCTGGTCGGAGCTTCCTATTTCGGTTGTTTATCCCTTGCAAGAGTCATTGAGAGGCAGTAGAGTATCAAAAAAAGAAAAGGCCCACTTTGTATTTATTGTAAAAGGTAGTTACAAGTAGTTGGCACCCGTAGTGCTCTATAGAAAAGAAAAAAATTACGGTCATGGCAATTATCAAGTTAGGATAGCCTTACTGGTAGTAGATTTTTAGGTGCTTGGCATTCCAGGGATGCGGCAGAGCTTTTTCTTCCAAGTCTTTGAGTCGATATGTCCTAGGTCAAACAATATCGATGACCTTGTAAGGTCCTTCCCAGCTTTGTCTAAGGGGTCATAAGTCGGGCTCTTTTATGCTATCGAGCACCATCCAGAGAATGAGGTCTCTCATTCGGAAGAGTCGATGCTTCACTCTTGAGTTATAATATCTAGCCACTCTTTGCTGGTAGGCAACGATCCTGACCTGGGCGATCTCTTTAAGTTCCTCAAGGCGGTCGAGATTGATTTTAATCTGAGCTTCATTCTCCTCGGGTTGGAAGGATTCCATTCGGTAAGAGGGTAGGTCAATCTCGATGGGAATCACTGCTTTTGTGCCAAAGGCCACTAAGAAGGGTGTTTCTCTTATGGTAGATCGAGCCGTGGTCTGATAGGCCCACAAGACGTGGCAAATCTTCAACCCATGCCCCCTTGCATTTCTCCAATTTTGTCTTTAGGTGACTCTTGATAATCTTGTTGACTGCTTCAACTTGGCCATTGGCTTACATGTGTCGAGGAGATGTGAAAGGATTTTTTATGCCGATCTCCTCGCATAGTCCTCGGAACAACTATTGTCCATGACAATAGTGTGGGAGATGCCGAAGGGGCAGATGATGGACTTCTAGATGAAATCTGTTGTTTTTGCTCAATGATTCAAGCCAAGGGTTCGGCTTTGGCCCACTTTGTGAAGTAGTAGACGATAACAATCGCATACTTGATATGGCCCTTACCTTGAGGTAAGGGCCCAATGATGTCGACCCCCCACTAGGCAAATGATCAGGGGCTGCTTATTGAGGTCAATTGCTCTGGCAGCTGGCGTGACACTTTGGCAAATCACTGAAACTTGTCACATTTTGTGACGAACATCTTGGAATCTTCGTGCATTATAGGCCAATAATAACCTTTTCTGATTGCCTTGTGTGCCAGTGATCGTCCACTAAAGTGGTTTCCACATATTCCTTCTTAAATCTACCTCATAACATAGTCGGTCTCCTCTGGCCAGAGGCATCACAGGTAGGGAAAAAAGAATCCCTTCTTGTAAAGCACATCTCTCAAAAGTGTGTACCAAGTTGAACGACGTCAGATCTTCCGGGCTTCTAACTTGTTGTCGGGGAGCTCGCCCTGTTGCAAATATCAGATGATCGGATCCATCCAGCATGATTCATTGTTCGCAAGGAAAACCTCCTTTTCTTCAGGTAGTCTGATGCTTGCTTTTGGCAAACATTCAATCGAGACTGTCCTAGCGAGGTCACTATTAATGGCCATGCTAGTCAAGATAGGGAGTCTGCGTTGACGTTTTCTAATCGGGGGACTTGCTCGATCTCGTAGTTCTCAAATTGTCTGAGCAGTTCTCACACCTTCCCAAGGTAGGCGATCATTTTATTTCTTTTGGCTTAGTACTTTCATTCACCTAGTTAACCACCAATTGCGAGTCACTATGGATCTTCAATTTCCAAGCTTCTATGGCCTTGGCTAATCGAAGGCCTACCAAGTGGGCTTCGTACTCGGCCTCATTGTTGGATGCCCAAAAGCTAAATCTCAGGGCTTACTCGATCTGAATGAGGTCGAGCGAGGTCAGAATCAATCATGCCCCACTCCCTTGTGCGTTGGAGGACCCATCAATGTGAAGGGTCCACATTAGCGAGCTCAAATCCTCTTGCTTGTCTTCGTCCCAGGGAGGGACTTCCGTCGAGTAGGTGAATTCAGTGATGAAGTCCGCGACGGCCTATCCCTTGATAGCAGTACAGGGACGATAATGAATGTCGAATTCACGAAGCTTGATTGTCCATTTGGTGAGTTGACTTGATGCCTTTGGCTTCTGCAACACTTGCTAAAGGGGTTAGTTGTTCGAGACAATGATTGTGTGGGCTTGGAAGTACGACATCAGTCATCACGACGATGTGACCAAGGCCAACACTAACTTTTCAATCTATGGGTAGCGTGTTTCGACCTCAACTATAGCACGGCTCGTGTAATAGACGGGCCGCCAAATGTTATCTTCTTCCCTGATCAAGGCCGAGCTTACTGCTATCAACGAGAAAACCAAGTATAACATCAACTCTTCCCCGGCCATCGATTTCAAGAGCAACGGAGGGGACCCGAGGTATTACTCAAGATATTGGAACAATTTCTCACACTCCTCGGTCTAGGTCGGCTTTTTGCTACCCCTTAGTTATTTGAAGAAGGCAAGGCACTTTTCAATGGCTTCGGAGACAAACCAGTAAAGCACTGCCACCCGACCTATGAGGCGCTGAATATCCTTTGGCGTGGTTAGGGAGCTCATATCCAAAAGAGCTCTGATTTTGTCAGGGTTGGCATCAATTCCCCATTGGTTGACCATGAAGCCCAAAAATTCGCCCAAGCTGACACCGAAGGCGCACTTGCTCGAGTTGAACTTCATGCCATATCTCCTTAGTATGCCGAACATCTCACGAAGGTTAACTAGTTGGTCTTTTTCTTTGGTGCTTTTGACTAGCATGTCGTCGACATAGACTTTCATAGTCTTTCTAATCGGTCGACGAACATTTTGTTGTCAAACCTCTAGTACTAGCTCCTGTATTCTTGTTGAACTCTGAATTGTGCATTATAATCCTCAATTTTATAGTATAGTTACATGGTTTAAATTATTAAAGTTATAGACTTGTAAATGAGAGATACCATATGCTTGTAATGATAAAAGGAGTATTTGAAGTTCTTAGAAGATCGAGCTTAAATGAGCCAAATATGAGAAGAATCGAGCCACAAAAGAAAGGATTGAAAAATGAAGATATTAGAAGAAACAGTTATTCGCGATCGGTCTCTTGTCACTGAAGACCAGTCACTAGCATCAAGCGATCGATCGCTAGAGGGTTAGCGACCGGCCGAATTACCCATGAATACTAGTTGTTTTGACTTATACTTGCTAGACTAAAAAGAGCCATATGAAACCGGTCAGTGGGTACTTGCGATCGGTCACCCAAGGAAGATAGGTTTTGAAAATTTTGTTAAGTTTGTTGGCTGCTTGAGTTACGACCAGTCGCCAACCGATGTAAGTGTGTAAATTCTTATGCAGATTGAGAGGCGGTGGTGGATTTTTCCTAGTTAAAGGCTTATTTTCAAGCTTCTATGGATATCTACGGATGTGGGGAGCAAGGAGTTTAAGAGTAAGGAGGCTCTAAGCCTTCCTTCTTCTAGTTTTTCTTTCTTTTTCTAATTCTAGTTAGTTATTTTCTGCTTTTCCTTAGCTATATTTAGCTAAGCCTTTAGCTAGAGCTAAGAGGTAAAGTTTCTAGTTTGTTTTCAATATTTTAGTTCTTTTTATTTGAATTTTGGTTTTCATGATGAACAAGTAATTAATTGGTTTGAATAAAGTTGGTAATTTTAGAGAATTCTGAAATCTCATATGTCATGTACATAGGATGCTTTCGAGTTTCTGAAATTGATCAGAATAGTTTATGAGGTTTTGATTTGTAGAAATCCTAAATTCATCATAATTTTCATATACAGTGAATGCTTCGAGTTTTCATGAGTCGAAACATTAGATTTTTCTATTAGAACTAATTGATGGAAGTTCATATATGTTTTGTTTAAATCTGATTTAGAAAGAATTATTCATTGATTTTAGTTTGATTGAAGTTCTAATTTTAGTTTTACTTCCATCTAGTGACAAGATGCTTAGGAATGCTAAAGTTATGACCTACATGTTTTACAAGGAATTGATCTGTATAATTCATTGATTTGGATTCCTTCCGATCAGTAACTTAGTTCTTAATAAGGAAATTAGATCAATGGATGTTCTATTTAAGCTGGGTTGCTAAAATATGATTTAACAGCTCTATTATTCGGCTGGATATGATAGGATTGAATTTTGATTCCAATTAAGTTATCTAGTCAAATCAAGTGAATTGGACATTATGAATAATTAGAAGTGGATCTTTGGCGCTATAGTATTTGTTTTCTCTTTAAAACTAAATTCATCTATTTTTAAATTAATTCCAGAGCAGTTTAGTTAGTTTAGTTTTATATCCTAATATTTGAACTTATATCCTTCCCATGGTCCGACCTCGGTCTCACCGAGATTATTACTACATCGCGACCCTACACTTGGGGTTACCAACAATTCTTCAATACGAAATCCATCACTTTTATAATAATATAGATCACGATCAGTGATAAAGGAGGATTTCTACTTGCTTGGCTGGTGCATGCGGATCTAATTACCAGACTATGCATCCATGAAGCTGAGGAGTGCATATTCGGTTATGGCATCGACCAGTTGGTTTATTCGAGGCAATGAAAATTTATCCTTGGGACATGCATTGTTGAGGTCATTGTAGTCCAGACAAACTCTCTTCTTGTCATTGGCCTTCTTGACAAGGACAACATTGGCTAGCCACTCTGCGTAATGAACTTCTTTGATGAACCCAGCTTGGAAGAGCTTGACGACCTCTTCTCCTATGGTCGCATACCGCTCTACATTGAAGGCTCGCCTCTTTTATCGCACAAGCCTATGGTGGGGGTCCACGTTAAGTCTGTAGACCATGACACGAGGGTCTATGTCGGGCATGTCTTAGTGGGCCCAAGCAAACACATTGGCATGTTTCTTTAGGAGGTCAGTCATCTGGGCTAGGAGTTCAGTTCCGTGCAAGGAGCCAACCTTCACAGTCTCGTTTGGGTCTTCGTCGGAGAGTTGCACGGATATCAGGTCCTTGATCGAGGAACCTCCCTTCGAGCTCTCTTCTCTAGGGTCCAGGGTAGTGACCTGCATGACCTATAGCTTTTGCATTTTTCCTCAGAGGGCGATCTCGTAGCATTTATGAGCTTCTTTCTTATCGCCCCTCACACGGTCGACCCCATGACTAGTTGAGAACTTCATGGTGAGATGATATATTGACAACACGACTCATATTTCATCCAGGAATGGTCAGATGATGATGGTGTTGTAGACTGACAGGGTGTCTACCACAAAAAAAAAAAAATCAACCATGTAGGTGACATAGGAGGGGGCTTCGCCTGCGGTGACCGACAATGCGGTGCTCCCTTCTAGCATCACTGTCTCTTCAGCAAACCCGATCAAGGGTGTCCAGACCGAATTAAGTCGGGATCTGTCGATCCCCATCTTACGCATATAGAATGTCGGCCGAGATACTAGTGTTGACCAATATCCTATGCGTGTAGAGATTTACGATGGTCATTATGATGACCATCACATTATCGTGGGGGTGATGGAGACACCGCGCATCTTCTTCGGTGAATGTGATCAGACAGGATTCGATCCTCATTTCCTTTACGAGCCGATTGGCGAGGTTAATATGATGTACCTCTCCATCAGACTGGACACTCCGAGATTGTGACTTCCGTGCTCGGTTAAAATCACCTCCATCAGCAGGTCCTCCAAAAATGGTTCGGATCTCCCCTACCGACTCGTTGTTGATATTTTTTCTTACCCTCCTTGCTGAGGAGGGGGTGATTCAACTCAACGCTTGTCAACGTACTCTTAGAGGAATCCCTTCTAAATGAGGGACTCGATCTGTGTTAGGTAACCACAAGTGTAGGGATGCATTGCAGTAATAATTTGGTTGAGACCGAGATCGTTCTATAGGGATTATAAGGAAAGTAACCATTCAAAACCAATCTAGACTAACTAAATTCAGATTTAAGAATTAAAATAGATTTTAGAGCATAAAGAATTAAAAAGATAAAGGGAATTCAGAAAACTAAGCACAAGAGTGCCAAGGATCCACTTGTGATCAATTCACAATGCTAATTCATTCATCCAAGCATATTACAAAATTGGAATCACATCCAATCTCTATCCAATCAGAATATAAATTCAATCAAAGCACAATCATAACCTAATATAAGATTTGAACTTTCAGAAGAAAAATTATACTTCAAATTTGAGAACTTGAACTAATGAAGAACTACAAAACAACCACTATATCCAGAAATCATGATAGATCTAAGGTTTCCATCATTTAATTCTCATAAAAACCAATCTGATTAATCTCATAAACTCATAAGCATCTCATATGACCAGAATCATAAGATATCTTTAAAATTTTCTAAAACTATCAACTTTATTTAAACTAAATTCTAAAAAGTTCAACATTAAAGCTCAAAGTATTTAAAATAAATGAACTAGAATATTAGGAATGACTACAAGCTCCACCCCTTAGCCCTAGCTAAGAGGTCTATCCAACCAAAGATATGATTGAACTAGAACTTCTTAAAAACAGAAAAAAAAAAAAAAAAAACTATAAAACTAAAACTAAAAAAACTAAAAAAAACTCGATGTAGAAGCCTCCACTTCGAATTCCTCGCCTTCTCCAACTTCTAAGAAACCTAGGGATGCCTTAGACATGTAGAAGAATTCTCTATTTATAGGAAAAATCGGGCACCAACTCCAAATTGCGTAAGAATTTGCGCACCGACTTGCCTTGTCGGCCGATCGACAGCCTACTAAGTGCCAAACTTTAATAGATTTTTTAATGTCTTGAGCCTTCATCGGATGGTCAACCATAAGCATCGGCCAACCGATTTCATAAGAAAACAGTCCAGCAAGATCAGCTTGAATCTTCAATTTTAGGGGAAATTCAGTTGGTCAACAACCTTCATTGGCCGGCCGATAATCCCCTAAAACAATCCAACAGCTTCAGGTCCCAAAACTTTAATTTTTATGCTAAATAGGCAGGTCGATACTTGCCATCAGCCGGCCGATCTTGTCTGTCAACCGGCTGATAAGGTCAGACGACCTGCCAATTTTTTTTGTCTTCTACTGCACTTTGATTTTGGTCTCGCTCCTTGGTAACTTGATTCCTCCATTTATTTTGCATGTCTGAGCTTGTCTTCTCATCATCCTAGATCATCTTTTTTAGCATTAAATTCATGAGATCTCTTTCCATTTTCTACAAACATAGAAACATACATAAGTCCTTATCTTTAAGCACATAAACCATGTATGCTTATGTAATTGGGAATAAATATGCACAATTCAAAGCTCAACAATCTACTGCTTCAGATCGAAGCAATTCGTGGTATTGTGGCGGTGATCCTTGTGGAAGAGGCAGTATTTGGATTTGCTTCTCTTCTCTAGATTTGACCTCAGTTTCCCGGGGGATTTCAAGTAGTTCTTCTTCTTGATCTCCATGAACACTTGTTCAACGGAGGTCTTCAGATCATTGTACCATTCAAACCGAGCGACAAGAGCTTTGGGTGGTCGGGAGGAACCAACTTTGTCATCGTCTTTTCTCTCCTTTGGATCGGAGCTGGATCCTTTTTTGAAATCCTTTCATTTTTTATCTTTGGACAAGTTGCTCTCGCCACGTTGGGCATTCGCGAGGTCCTCGGCATTAATGGAATATTTTTGTACCATGTTCAAGAGGTCTCACAAGGGCTTTGGTGGATTCTTGCCACGTAAATAAAGGAGCTTTCCGAGTTGTAATCCACCCATGAGAGTTGTGAGGGTAATCTTCTCAGTGCAATCTTCCACTTTAACAACTTCAGCATTAAATCACACCAGATAGTCCATAGGGGCTCGCCACGATTTTGCTTTATCATCAGAAGATGGGTAGTCGGCTTCCGGGCACCATTGCCATCGATGAACTGGGTGACGAAGCCTCTGCTCAGTTGCTTGATCGTGGAGATGGACATCAGCTGCAAACCTTGGAACCACATCTGAGTCGTATCAAAGAGCGTTAGAGGGAACTCTCTGCATATGATGGGCCCAATGGTGCCGTGCAACTCCATCCATGCTCTAAAGTTTTTTAGGTGCTCAGCAGGATCGCCTACACCCAAATATTGTTTAATGTTGGGCATCTTGAACCCGATGGGCAAACGTTCTACCATGATGGCATCCGTGATCAGCGGCTCAGTTTCCTCCAGGAGTGCGTCGATGGACATCAGGACTTTGGCTTGGTACTTTTGCTTCATGTCGTTAAGATGGTCCTGAAGCTCTTCGATTTTCTCCTCCCAGGGATACGAGCTCTCTGCAGTTTGTTCTGTTGTTTTGCCTTTTCGAGCTCGGAATTTCTCATCGAGAGCTTGATGTAAGTCAGAGGCATTGAGCTCAATGGCTTAATGTGCCTGACCAAGGATGGTTTGGCTGGTCGATCATTGTCACCCTTTTGCGGGTTCCAGCTAGTCCGTCCTTGTAGCGGTCGGGTTTTGTCAATCTTCGTGATGTTGTTCTGATGCTAACCCATGGGAATTACCTGGCTGTGATGTTGTTCCGTCTTCTATGAAAGCCGAGATGCGAGCCAACTGTGCGGCCATACTCCCATATTGTTCCTCGAGGATAGCAAGGAGAGACTTTTATTTCTGGGACCTTCATTGACTCATAGTCAAAGAAGGCTGTGGAGAATCTGGTTAAGATACTTGTTGAACCTGTTCCTCCACGGTGGGGTTCCACTGGGAGGCCTTGGAAGCAGCATTTGTTTTCTACTTGGTCTTAGCCATGAGGATGGGCTAATGTGGAACAAGCTTTGTACGTCAAAAATCAAATGGTGAGAGCACGAACTATGTCGTTTCCTATAGACGACGCCAACTATTGTCGCAAGGATTTGGATAATGGATCTGGATGGCTGAGATTAGCCACGTAACCTTGAACAAGCACATGAGAGCTTCCCTGGTCAACTGAACCTGCAAGGGGAAGGTGAGTAGGTAGGGGGGAGGAGCTGTTATGCGGCAAGGGACTCTTCGATGCCTAAGTCAGATCTAGGAACCAAGAGAATTATGGTTTGAGGGCTAAGATGTTTCGTACTTTTGGGATAAAGATCCAAGTCTTATTTATAGGGCTTGGAGGCAGTTTGGAGAGTAAGATCCTGCTAGGATATGTTGATAGAGTCCCTGTTTTAGTAAGATCGTTTCTTTCATTGGAGAGATCATACTTGGAATAGAAATACATCCCGAGATATTCGGGTCAGATATTTGGTATCTTGAACTTCCCTTAGGTAGTCAGTATCGTGGGTTGCCCTTGGGTGATTGGTCATCCCAGGGAGCTCGGTACCCAAGCTCTCTTACTTGGGTCTATTTTAAATTTTAGACCCCTCTTAGGAAAGTAGAGGTCCTCGGTAGTATAGGTCTCTTGGGCGGAGAGTTGTTAATGGGTCCTCGGTCGTCAGCCTTAGCCGTCATTCAAGTCACATCTCACTAGTGACAGTTTGCCAAAGTTGATACAGGTTGTCGTCGGCTCATCCTGAGCTGAGGATTAGTATTTAGGCTTTTTGAAATGGGCTTCTTCACATTTGTGGGTCATGGAGCAGCTCGGATTATCCCCATAACAACAAGTTAGCCTACTTTTTTATCTGAGCCTAAAGTAGGATTATGCATCTAATGGTCATAGTAGATTTCGCATACATATCATGGTGGGACCACCAGAAATCAAGTCCTAGTCCCACCAGAAATCAGGTCCTACCCCCTCCCCTGACAAATAGTTCATTCAGGAAAAAAAAACGCAAAATTATATGGGACAATGCTCTTGATTTTGATGGGGCCCACCATGATGTTTATGTAAGATCCATTCCGACCATTAGATACTGAGTCCCATGTTAGGCTTAGAGACAAAGAAGGCTGATCTATGATTGGTTGGCCCCACACCAAAGGAAACAATTGGGAGAGATTCCAGCCTTGATTTTTGTAGGACCCACCAGAATCATAGATATGAAATCCACTCCAACCATTATATTGTACACATAACCGTAGGCATGTGGCCCAAAAATCATGCCCATACATGAATTGCGACACTTATGGAAACAATTTGGAGGGTGAGTGTATCCTTGTACACTGTTTCCTATCACATGGTCTACCTGAATCATGGATGGGCCTGATTTTTGGGCCCTTGCCCTAAAATGGGTAATACACCTAGTGGTTGGGGTTAATTTTACATAAACATCATGGTGGGGCCCACTCAAGCCACCCACCCATTTGCTCACACCGCGGCTGTGACGGAAGTTCTAATGAGAGGACACCAATTGCCTACTGACACTGCAGCAGCAAGGAGCTACTGGTTGGTGGTTGGTGCTCTATGGGCCCCACCATGATGTATATGTTTTATCCATGGCATTCATCAATTTCTCCATATCATTTTAGGCATGAGCCAAAAAAATGAGGCAGATCCAAATGTTAGGTGGACGACACCACAGAAAATATTAGTGATTGAACGCCCAACATTAGAAACGAGCTCGGAATAGGTACTACCCCCACCAGGACTCAGCGAGAGACGGACAGGTATGCGGCAGGTTGGTGTCAGTGGAGAGCATGTGGGTCTGCACCTCCATTTGTTGATGTGACAGATCTATCAGCACTCCACTAATACCGAAGTGCGAGCCCTCCTGCTCTCCACCAATACCAACTTGCCACGTATCCGTCCATCTCCTGTTGCGTCGTAGTGGGGGTATTACCTAATCCGAGCTCATTAAAAACTTCCTAGAGCCCAACTATAATGCTTATTTGTCATCCAACCAATTGAGTAGGTCACACCTACCTAGATGACGGGAAAACACAAATATCAATATGATCCAAAACTTTTGTAGTTCCAATAAATTTTTAATGGTGGCTGTTTAATCGTATTGTTTCCTATGGTGTGTGTTGGCCGGCAATTCAACAAACATTGGGCCACACATGTGAGTGGGGGCTTGTATTTATGTGGGATTATTATGTGCAAGCTTGCCATAGTCAAACTCGACTCAATGTTTGATTGAACACTGGTGACCCTATACGGAAACAAATGCGTAGGATCGGATTCGGAAATCCAACTATCGAGTTAGCCATCGATTGTAATCAACGATCAGGTGATTTGTGAAAGGGTGGAGGTTAGTCATCTCTGATGGATTCTTTCTTCCTTACGACTTTGGGACTTTTCTTTCACCAATAATAACAATTTATATTTCTCAAATGAATGAAGATGGAAAAATAAATAAAGAGACAATGCCATCTGGACGCTTAAGTTTTGTTTGAATTCCAAAAATCAGCTTGCTTTTAAATTATTTCCTAAAACCCACTTATAATTTTGAAATATGGTAAAAAAACAAGCCACCTAAACTCACAGCTGGTAGAGAATTCCGTTTGTTACACTAACAAAAGACCTCAATGCCCTTTTAAGGTTTCTGTTCTTGCGCAAGGCTTGCAAAATCCACTACTACGGTGACTGACTGTGTCTTGGGCCTCACAATGATGCATTTGTTTAATCCACATAGTCTATTCTTTGTTGATCATGATTTCAGGACATGAGCCCAAAAAATTAAAAAGATCCAAATATCATGTGGATCCACGATAGTTAACAGTGCCAATTAAATCCTACCGTTACAAAATTGCTAGGGCCCACTGTATTTCTTTTTTTCCCATCCAACCTATTGATTAGGTAGTGTGGACCTAAATTAAGGCCCATCATAATTCTTCTTTTCCATCCAACATTTTTTTGCCCCCAAAAAGTAATAAGGGTAGGCATTTAATTCTTTTTGTTTCTTATGGTGTGGTCCACTTAAGTTTAGATCCGCCTCATATTTGGGCCCATGCCCTAAAATATCCTCAAAAATGAATAAATAATATAGATGCACCACATTCATCATGATAGGGCCCACAAGTTTTCGAATTACAACCACCATGCGTAGGAGGAGCGACCGGGGATTTGCTCCGAAGCCTTTGGCATGGAGTTCATTGGCAAGGAAGCTAAGTAGGGCCACTATGATGTTTGTAAGAAATCCACTTCATTCATCCATTTTTCGAGTTCAATATGTGACAAAAAAAATGAACCAGATCTACGACTGAAGTGGGCCAGACGAAAGAAAACAGTGGGGATTCAATGTCCACCATTAAAACATTTGTATCACCATAAAAGTTGCGTTAGGAAAAAGTTGTGTTTTAAGTTCATCCCAGTAGAAAGACCTTATAAACGGTTTAGATGGCATATCAACATCAAGGTGGAGCCCTAAAAGGTTTCAATGGTAGGTATTACATTTCCTACTTTTCCTTCTTGTGTGGCTCACTTGAGTCTTGGATCTAGATCAGCTTTGGTCGAATGTCCTAAATCAAGCTCGTAAAATGAATGGACGGGGTGGATTACTCACATACATCACCATGGACCCACTTATCTTCTCAGCCCAATAACTTCTGCCAAAAAGGTTTTAGCAGGAAATGAGCCTGCAGAACTGAAAACCTGCGGGGATTGATGTTCGTGGATGTGCTAGTCCCCATAAGGGGTGGTTTCAAATATCTGTGGGCCCCACCATGATGTATGCACTTTATCCAAGCTGTCCACCCATTTTTCCATCTAATTTTAACGCATGAGGCCAAAAATGAGACAGATCCAAATCTCAGGTGGACCACAACATAAGAAAACAGTGGGGATTGAGACTTACTGTTGAAAACTTGTTAGGGGCCCACAGAGGTTTGGTATCAATCTGATATTTATTTTTTTCACTTAATATAGGCCTATGTGACCTCATCAACAGGTTGGCAAATAAACATTACAGTGGGCCCGAGGGAGATTTTTAATGATGGACGTTCAATCCCCATTGTTTTCCTGTGGTGTGGTCCAGCTGAGATTTAAATCCGTCTCATGTTTGGGCTCGTGCATTAAACTCATATGGAAAAATGGATGGACGTCAGGGATAAAACATATACATCATGGTGGGGCCAACAGAGATTTGAAACCATCCCTTAGGCTAATCCCGCTGGGAATAGCAAATCTGCAGCCGGATTGGATGCTACCCGGCGTAGGAGAGAGAAGACGGTCATGTCAGAAGTTGTGAGGCCCACACCGTGAAGTATATGTTTTATCCACGCCGTTTATCTAGTTTTATAGATAATTTTAGGTAATAAGCTAAAAAAGGAGCCAGATTGAAGTTTTAATTGGACCACACCACAAAAAACAGTGGGGATTGAAAGCCAACTGTTGAAAACTTCTTAGGTCCACAAAAGTTTTGGATCAAGCTAATAGTTATGTTTTCCTTTAAGCCCATGTGATCTTATAAGAGGTTGGATGGAAAATAAACATTGCAATGGGCCCTAAGAAGTTTTCAACCGTAGGAATTCAATCTCCACTGCTTTATTTGGTGAGGTCCACTTGAATCTTAAATCTGACTCCTTTTTGGACTCGTGCTCTAAAATGAGATTTCAGAATAGATGGACGGCGGGATAAAAAATATACATAACGATGCGCTCTATAGCCTTTGGGTGAGATCATGGGTGCGGGGTTGTCACGTTTAAGAGAGACAAGTTTTTTTATGTACCTTGTTTAAGGATTGCTTAATGATAAATTTGTCTTTTTAAAAATACATAGGAAACACCCAACGGAATGAGATAATATTCGGTTTTTTTGCTAACAGCTAAAATTTTAGGTGAGTTTTAGGAAATAATTTAAAAGAAAGCTTCTTTTCTTTTCTTTTTTGGAATTTAAGCAAAATATGAGTGCTTGTATGGAATTGCCTCATAAATAAAAGAATGGTAAAATAATGTCGATGTTATTAATATTTGAATGAAGCTCATTACAATTGATAGAGTATCAAAATAAAATTAGGGAAATAAATAAACAAGAGATAAATACATGTTCTGTCTGTAGGAACAAATGATCGAGGCGAGTAGTCAATCGGATGCAACCAGAAAGATGATAGCCTAAATAAGAACTCAATTAATCAAGATTCAACAACTTAGGGTTGTGAATGTTTAATCTAATCGTGTGGTATTGTAGGGGTGTCGCTAGACATTAGCAATCTATGTTAACACTAGGCTAAGCTATGCGTTTAGTATGGGGCTTCAAGCTCTTCATCGTGAGCTCCTTTTATAGGTTGTTAAGGTGGCAAAACCCTTTCTAAATTTCCTTGTTGATTCTGGATCCTTCGCAGTTACAGCATGCATTACAAATAGAAAGGTCTTTATTTTTTCGTAGATGACTCTCTTTAAGAAATAACTGGATCTAAATTTTGGATCAATCAGATGAATCTCTACCACTGACCCTATAACTCAAATTAATTATGTCATGCATCTGGATGACCCAATCAACGGTCTCCTTCATAACTTTGAGCTCTCGCTCCCTTCTAATTGTAATCCTAGAGGGTCGTATCATATTTGAAACCTTCAAGACACTAAAGCATCGAAAATAGCTTGATCAAAGCAATCTCCACCATTCCTCCCACTATGTCCTTTCTAATCGTCGAACTAGTTGGACCAAATCTTTCACCAAGCTTTCCTATTCTCTTAATTCCAATTGATGTACGGATGGAGACCCAATCTGCTTGGTGTTCGCTTTCTTTTTATTTGGGTCTGAGTCCTAACCAGTTTTGTTCTGATATCGGTCCGATCTTCAAATATTCAGATTCTCCATGACCATGGAAAAACCTCTGAACGTCTCTGGTAACATCTCCCATTTTAGAAGGATTGTGAGAGACAGTCTAACCGAGTGTATCATAATCAAATATGTGATAAGATTCTTTCTCTTTGTGGGTCTTTATAGATGTACCGAGCATGCTACCTCATTAATTGACTTGCTAATCATGGCCACGTGGCATCCGTCAGTTTATTCCCCTAAAGGTATACATACGGTTTTGTGCCATCATATTAATAACAAAAGAACATATCGTTGAAGGAAGATAAACGAGGGATATCTTTGGTTACGAGTACTATCAGTATTGATCCTATAATGTCAACATATGGCGGCTTTTTATTGGTCCAATCAGGATGCTGAAATGGGTGTAAGCAGTGTGGTCCACCTGAGATTTGGAACTGCCTCATTTTTTTGTCTCCTGCCATGAAACGATCTAGAAAAATGTACGTCGGAGTATATAAAACACAGTTGCTTGAGGTTCATTTTGTACCAAAGAGGGATATATGTCCAAAGAGAGAGAGATGGCCGACTCGAGGGTGAACAACTTGAAGTGCATGAGATCCACACTGCCCATCAGGTGTGCCACCTAATGTTTGGCCTAGACGCTGAAAATCACAATGATTCAAAACTCAGGTGGGCCTCACGACACCAATTAGTGCAAAATCATGCCTAAAACCGTTTAAAAACAAACGTGATTTGGAAGGTCCCTTTCATCTGGTGATTCCCAAATGACTGGATGGGATGGCATATAAAAGCCCCAGTGGGCCCTATACTCAACTAATGGTGGGTTCCTGGAAGAACAAGGGGCCCTTGTGGACGAGGTGCATCTCATGTACTTTTCTCACCCACAGGAGCAGTCACGCCTCAACATGCCTACACAAGGCGACGCTAGCTTGGCTGTATTTCAAAGTGTCTTTTGAGTCTGGGTTCTCCCCTTTTGTTTGCTTGTATTTCTTTCCAGCTATGCTCTAAGTTAGTAATAAGAAAGTCAGTTCTTTCTTGCTTTTCAAAAAATGAGAGTTTTTAATCGAAGAAAAAAATAAATAAAAATAAAATAAAATAAACAAGAGATTCAGCGGCCTCACATCGTAAGCGTTCATCACCTTCAATAAGCCAAGGATTTTCATAGATTCAAGAAATTCTAAATCGGTAGTGTCTCAGAAGATTTTTCAAAGATCCAGTCCAACCACTTTCCTCGCCAAGGATTTCATGCATTCGAGAAATTTCGAATAGGGTCTGGGAAGATTTTTCAGAGATCCAGTCCAACCATTTTCCTCACCAAGGAGTTCATGCATTATAGAAATTCCAGAATCCGGCGAGGGCCTTTGGTTGAAGCCATTTCCCATACCAACACAGAGGCTTCTGTCATTAGCTTGATGCAATATACATTGCTGTGAATACACGAGGATCAACTCCCAAACATTCATCTTAGAGATCTTGTCAAGGAAATTCTGTCAAAGGAACCATAGGACGACGATTGAGCCAAACAGTCCGTGTGCTTTTCGGCCCCATTCCACGCAAGTAAAGTGATGTGAATCATAGATCTGTTGGACCATGGAACAAACAGATATCTGATGGATGGAAAACATTGCTCATTTTTATCATCCAACCCTGTAAATGGTTGATTGGTGTGTGTGTGTGTGTGTGTGTCTATATATATATATATATATATATATATATATATATATATATATATATATAGAGAGAGAGAGAGAGAGAGAGAGAGAGAGAGAGAGAGAGAGAGAGAGCAAACGCCTAGTGATTTTTATTGACTGCTCGCCAAGGCGAAAAGCTCCTTTTGAACATATACAGTAAACAGGATAAGTGTTCTTCTACACTACAGTTACAAATCATGCCCCTAGTAATGGATATTCTACAGCAGCCGACCATCATACTGACCACACATTATGGCTACATCATGCCCTACATTATGGATATCCTACAGTGGCCTGCCATCACAGCGACTGCCTTCTCTCTTGCCTGTACAGTAATCTTTAAATTCCCCCCTCCCCCAAATCAGAGGGGGCAAACTTCAACTAGTTATCCAATACCTACAGTGTAAGCCAGAGCTTGTCTAATTACCATCTTTGCAATCATTTGGAGCGTCTGCTCTTGAGGGAGATGAAGATGAAACAGCATGATATGCAGATGTTTCTTTTCCTTGGGCAGTGGCCACAGAAATGTCTGTGGTATCATCGGAGTTAATGATAACAGAAGGAACCGTCCCAGGAGCACTGTCCACCTTCTCGCCGTCTCTCAATGATGAAGGTGGATCCGCACTCGCTGCTGGTGCTTCTTTCTCTAAAGCAGCAACCTGAGAAATATCCATCAGAACACTCGCACTCGCTGCCGGTGCTTCTTTTTCTAAAGCAGGAACCTCAGAAATATCCATCAGAACAGCAGGGTTCTTACTATCCGTAGAATTCTTCTCAGATGCACCATTGACCTTCGCATCTTCCTCTCTTGAGGGATATGAAGATGAATCCGCATTTCCTGCCGGTGGAGCTTTATCTTCGGAGGCAACCTGAGAAATGGTCACCAGATCAGAGTTTGTCATCACCACAGAATCCTTCAAAGGCGAGTCATCAACCATGGCAACTTCCTCTGTTGATGGAGATGGAGATGGAGATGAAGATGAAATGGCATTTTCTGTCGATGGATCTTTTTCATCAGAGCCAAATGCAGGAACGTCTGTCAGATTGTCACTCTTGGTACTCACTGTAGATTCCTTCTCGGATGGGCCACCAACCTTCTCATCTTCCTCTCTAGAGGCTGAGGATGAAAGCAGATCTGCATTTCCATTTGATGATTCTCTTTCTTCTGCTCCAGTGCATGATATGTCAATCGAATCACCAGAATCCTTAACAGATTGGCCATTGTCCTTGAAACCATCTGCCCTTATGGTGGAAGAAGAAGATTGATTTGCATTTCCTCTTGACGCTTCTTCGCGTCCGGTTTCAATACGAGGAATGTCCACTTGACCCTTCTCAGATGGGCCATCGACCATCTCGCCTTCCGTTTTCATAGAGAGAGATGGACATGAATATGCATTTCCTGCAGATGCAACTTTTTCTTCTGCTCCAACCTCTTGTATGTCCGCTGGATCATCAGAGTTAACGATCACTGTAGAATCCTTGCAAGATGGGCTGCCAACCTTCTCACCTTCAGTTCTTGAAGTAGGAGACACAGATGAATCTGCAATTCCTGCAGATGCTTCATTTACTTCAGGTCCAACCCGTGGCCGTGGTGTGTCCATTGGATCATCAAAGTTAATGATCACAGCAGAATCATTTACAGATGTACAGTCGACCTTCTTGTCTTCCACTTTCAAAGACAGAATCAATGATGGATCTGCATCTGCTGCCAACGCTTCTTTTTCTTCAGTTGCAAACTGTGGTGTGTCCATTGGATCGTCAGAGTTAATGATCACTGTAGAATAACCCCCAGATGGGTCACCAATTTTCTCATCTTCCACTCTCGGTATGGGAGATGAAAATGAATCTGCATTTCCTGTCAATGCCTCTTTTTCATCAGTTCCAACCTGCGGTGTGCCTATTGGAACATCAGAGTTAACTATCTCCATAGAATCCTTCTCAGCTGGGCAATCAGCCTTCTCATCTCCCACTCTCAAAGAGGAAGATGAAGATGGATCCAAGTCTCCTGTTGATGCTTTTCTTTCTTCTTGTCCAGCCTGAGGAACGTCCACCAGATCATCAGAGCTGATGACAACTGTAAAATCCATCCCAGATGAGCCGTCGAACTTCTCGTCTTCTTCTCTCAGGTCAGGAGAAAAAGACAAATCTGCATTTCCTGCAAGTGATTCCTTTGTTTCAGCTCCAACACTAGAAATGTCCATGGGATCATCAGAGCCTGTGCCTGTCATGGAATCCTTCTTGGATGTACCATCAACGTTCTCACCTTCCGATTTCAAAGGAGACGAAGATGGCTTTTCATCACCACTTGATGCTTCTTTTTCTTCCACTCCAACCTGTGGTGAGGCCACAGGAATTCCAGAGTCAATGAACGACTTAGAATCATGCTCAGATGGACTATCAACCGTCTCATCTTCTCCTCTCAAGCAGGGAAAGAGAGATGAATCGGCATTTCCTGCTGCTTTTGTTTCAACTCTGGCACGTGGTATTTCCAATGGTACATCAGAGTCTGTACTAATTAAATCGCTCTTGGATGTGCCATCAATCCTCTCGTCTTCCGTCTTCTGGGGGAGAGATGAAGATGAATCTGCATTTCCTGCTGACACTTCTTTTTCCCTGGATCCAACCTGGTATGTAAAAGGTTCAAAAGCCAGCATTATGATCTGATTATGGCCAAAGGCAATTATCATTGTCGGTCAAACAGTATGCAACGGAAAAACAGAAGATGGAAATGAAATTTAGGAAAGTAGCATCCCCAAGGCACCGAAACATTAACCTTGAATATGGACAGCTTGTAATTGATTCAATAATTATCTTTGTTTATAGACTTGATGAAATAAATATGTTAAAAAAAAATAAAAAGAAAAGAAAAACAGTGACATTATACTTGACACCGCTATATGTAACAGTCCTGTCTAGATAACCAGACCAGTATTACATGATATAGTGGCTGTTTCGGTTACAACAGCTGTCATTACAACCACTATAACAGCCTTCTTTTTATTCTTTCTTTTCTGTTTTTTTTTTCCAGACCATGGGTGTGTCCATTGGATCTTAAGAGTTTCTACTGACCTTAGAATCCTTATCAGCTACGCCCTCAACCTTGCAATCTTCCTCTCTTGCATGAGATGAAGATGGGTTTGAATTTCCTACCAATGTCTCTTTTGCTTCATCACCATCCAAAGGAATGTCCATTGGATCATCAGAAGGTGTACACAAATCAGAATCCTTCTCAGATGCATTGTTCACTCTCTCATCTTCTACTCTCAAATAGGGAGTAGAAGTTGAATCCAGAATTCCAACTGGAACTTCCTTTTCTTCGACCCCAACCCGTGGTATGCCCGTCTGATCATCAGGGTTGGTAATCACCTTTGCATTCTTCTCAGATATGCCACCATTAACCTCCTCATCTTTCACCTGCAGGGGAGATGAAGATGGCTCTGCAGTTGCCATCAATGCTTCTTTATCTTCAGCTCCAAACAATCGCATGTCCATGGGATCCTCAGAGCCTGTATTTGCCACTGAATCCTTCCTGGATGTGCCATCAATGTCCACATCTTCTGCTTTCAAGCAGGGAGTCAAGGACAAATCCACTATCCCCTTTGATGCTTCCTTTTCTACAGATCCAACCTGTTGCAAGTCCAAGGTTCAAAAAGATGGCATTATGAATTCATAATGGCCGATGGCATTATTACTATTTAACAGTAACGAACATTTGTGACTGAAAAGCAGGAAACAAAACAGAGGATGGAATAAAGTGGGGTCCAGGAGGCAGGGGATGATCACATCCATTCGAATGTGAGTTCCCATATGTTTGAGTTCTGTGGGGCCTACCGTGATGTCCTCGTCATCCAACCCATCCATCAGATGTTAGGCCCAGTTCCCAAAAAAAACAACCTAATTAAAAACTCAGGTGGGCCACACCACAGAGAACAACTGGGAGAAATGGATAGGAGTTCACCCACCATAGAAACTTCGGATGTGTGTGGAACACAGCGTGCAGTGTATATGGCATCCGATTCAGTCATCAGACATGCCCCACAACAATGAAGGAACGCAAAAAATCAGGCCATTTCATGACCCATGTGAGCCACAACCTGTGAAACTAGAGGTATTAGGTGTGATTTTACATTGTTCCTCATGGTCCGGCCCACCTGAGTTTTAGATCTGCCTGCTTCTTGACATGTGCGGAGTTGCACATGATGAACGGCTTGGATTCCACAAAAACATCACGGTGAGCTCACAGAAACTCAAATGCATGGGAACCCATGTTTGAATACGTGATCATTCCCCACAAGGTATTTTAATAACTTATCATTTAATAAAATTATCTATATTAATTCATTTAGAAATCTTCTTAGATGTGTTGTTGACTGCCTCATCTTCGCACCCCTTGAGAGTAGAAGATGAGACAGTCTTCTACTGTCAAGGGGTGCGAAGATGAAACCGAATTCCTGCTGAAGCTTCCTTTCTTCAACTCCAACCCATGGTATGCCAATCAAATTACTCACCTTAGATGTGTCCCCATTAACTTTCTCATCATTGTCTTGCGAGGGAGAAAAATTGAGGACTGCACTTCCAGTTGATGCTTCTTTTTCTTCAGCTCCAAATATGTCCATGGGATCTTCAGAGCCGGTATATGCCACTGAATCCTCCTTGGGTGTGCCATGAATCTCCACATCTTCTGCTTTATAGCTGGGAGCCAAAGATAAATCCACATTTCCTTTGGATGCTTCCTTTTCTTCAGATCCAACCTGCTGCAACTCCAAGGTTCAAAAAAAATGGCATTATGAATTCAAAATGGCCCATGATGTCATTGCTATCTAACAGTAATGACCATTTGTAACCAAAAATAAAAAGAAAAAGAAAAAGGAAACAGGAAATGAAAATAGAAAGCATGGAATAAAGTGAGGCCCACAAGGCAGTGTGATGATCACATGTATATGAACCATAGTTTGAAAGCCTGAAACAAAAACTCAGGTGAGCATCTGACCAGTCCAACAGACCCTCCCATGTAACGCCCAGAATCCAAAAATCAAAAACTCCAGTGGCCCACAGACCCACAACACAAGGAACAACAGGAACAGGGGCACCCACAATAGAAACTTTCAGATTGTGTAGGACATAACGTGCAGTGTATGTCCCATCCAATCCAATCCAGTCATCAGACATGCCCTACTACAATGAAGATACGCCTAAAAAAATCCAGACATTTCATAACTCATGTAGGCCACACAACATGAATCTGGAGGTATTAGTCGCAATTTTACACTCTTCCTCATGATTCGACCCTCAGTTTCAGATCAGCCTGCTTCATGGGATATGAGGTAAAAATGAGGTGCCCCACATGATGAATGGTTTGGATTCCACACAAACATCTTGGTGGGACCCATAGAAGCTCGAACGTATTGGAACAACATATGTTTGAATGTATGTGAGCAATCCCCCACAACCACAACGTATCTTAATAACTTATCATTTAATTAAATTATTTATATAAATTTATTAGAAATCTTCTAAGATGTGTTGTTGACTTTCTTGTCTTCAACTCTCAATGAGGAAGACAGACGAATACAAGACTCCTGCTGAAGCTTCCTTTTCTTCTACTCCAACCCATGCTATACCCATTAGATCATCAGAGTTTGTACTCACCTTTGAATCCTTCTCAAGTGTATCCCCATTAACCTTATCATCTTCCTGTTGCGAGGGAGTAAAAGACGGGTCTGCAATTCCCTTCAATGTTTCTTCATCTTTAGCTGCAGACCAATGTATGTCCATGGGATCCATGGAAAGCATTTTTTCCACTGACTCCTTGGATGTGCCATCAATGTTGACACCTTCCAATTCTAAGCAGGGAGCCAAAGATGAATCTGCATTTCCTTTTGATGCTCCCTTTTCTTGAGATTCAACCTGCTGTCACAAATTCATAAAGATGGTGTTATGAATTCATAATGGCCAATGCAGTTATTGCTATCTAACAGTACTGACCATTTGTTACTGAAAAACAGGAAATGAGAACAGAAAGAATGGAATAAACTGGAGCCCACAAGGTTGGAGAATGATCACATGTCCAAGCGTGCATCTTGTCATACATTTAAATTACGTGGGGCCACTGTAATGTGTCCTCGTCATCCAACCAACCATTGGATGTGTGCTCCCATGTTAGTCCCAGAGCCCAAAAATCAGAACAATAAAAAATCAGTGGGCCATACCACAGGGAGCAACGGAGAGGGAATCACAACATGAATGCATTGTGAATATGCAATGAATATGTGACAGAACTTTTCAGATTATTTGGGGGTCAACATGCAGAGTAGATCCCATCAAATCAAGTCACAACAGACATGCCCCACTATGATGAAGGTACTGTCCAACTAAAAAATCAGGCAATTGCAAAAACCAGGCCAGCACACCATGTGAGTTGAGAGGTTTTGGGTGTGATTTTACACCGTTCCCCATTGTTTGGCCTACCTTAGAATCCTTCTGAGGTGAGTCATCGACCTTGGCAACTTCCTCCGTTGATGGGGATGAAGATGAAACTGCATTTTCTGTCGATGGTTCTTTTTCGTCAGAGCCAAATACAGGAACGTCCATCAGATCATCGCTCTTGGTACTCACCGTAGATTCCTTCTCGGATAGGCCATCAACATTCTCAACTTCCTCACTCGATGCTGAGGGCGAAAGCAGATCTACATTTCCTTCCGATGATTCCTTTTCTTCTGCACCAGTGCGTGGTATGTCAATCGAATCACCAGAATCCTTCACAGATGGACCATTGTCCTCGAAACCATCTGCCCTTATGGTGGAAGAAGATTGATTTGCATTTCCTGTTGATGCTTCTTTACGTCCAGTTCCAAACTGAGGAATGTCCACTTGATCCTTCTCAGATTGGCCATCGACCTTCTCACCTTCCGCATTCAAAGAGGGAGATGGAGATGAACATGCATTTCCTGCTAACGCTTCTTTTTCTTCTTCAGCTCCAACCCCTTGCCTGTCCATTGGATCATCACAGTTAACGATCACTGTAGAATCCATGCAAGATGAGCTGCCAACCTTGTCACCTTCAGCTCTTGAAGTAGGAGACACAGATGAATCTGCAATTCCTACAGATGCTTCTTTTACTTCAGGTCCAACCTGTGGCTGTGGAGTGCCCATTGGATCATCAAAGTTAATGATCACAGCAGAATCATTTACCAATGGGCAGTCGACCTTCTTGACTTCCGCTTTCAAAGACGGAAACAATGATGGATCTGGATCTTCTGCCAATGCTTCTTTTTCTTTGGTTTCAAACTGTGGTGCATCCATTGGATCGTCAGAGTTAATGATCACTGTAGAATCCCTCCCAGATTGGTTACCAATTTTCTCATCTTCCACTCTCGGTGTGGGAGATGAAAATGAATCTGCATTTCCTGATGATGCCTCTTTTTCTTCAATTCCAACCTGCGGTGCGCCTATTGGAACATCAGAGTTAACTATCTCCATAGAATCCTTCTCAGCTAGGCATTCAGCCTTCTCATCTTCCACTCTCAAAGAGGAAGATGAAGATGGATCCAAGTCTCCTGTTGATGCTTTTCTTTCTTCTTGTCCAGCCTGAGGAACGTCCACCAGATCATCAGAGCTGATGACAACTGTAAAATCCATCCCAGATGAGCCGTCGAACTTCTCGTCTTCTTCTCTCAGGTCAGGAGAAAAAGACAAATCTGCATTTCCTGCAAGTGATTCCTTTGTTTCAGCTCCAACACTACAAATGTCCATGGGATCATCAGAGCCCGTGCTTGTCATGGAATCCTTCTTGGATGCACCGATGTTATCCTCTTCGGATTTCAAAGGAGATGAAGATGACTTTGCTTCTCCACTAGATGTTTCTTTTTCTTGCACTCCAACCTGTGGTGTGGCCATAGGAATTCCAGAGTTAATGAACACCTTAGAATCATGTGCAGATGGGCCATCAACACTCTCATCGTCCCCTCTCAAGCAGGGAGAGAGAGATGAATCTGCATTTCCAGCTGCTTTTGTTTCAACTCTGGCACTTGGTATTTCCGATGGTACATCAGAGTCTGTACTCCCCATTAAATCGCTCTTGGATGTGCCACCAATCCTCTCATTTTCCATTCTCAGGGAGAGATATGAAGACGAATCTGCATTTCCTGTTGACACTTCTTTCTCCTTGGATCCAACCTGGTATGTAAAATGTTCAAAACAGAGCATTATGATCTGATCATGGCCAAAGGCAATTATCATTATCAAACACTATGGAATGGAAAAACAGAAAATGGGAATGAAATTTAGGAAAGTAGGATCCGCAAGGCTGCAAAACATTAACCATGAATATGGATAGTTTATGATTGATCAAATTATTATTTTAGTTTATAGACACAATGAAATAAATTTGTTCAAAAAAAGAAAAAAAAGGAAAGAAAAACAGTGGCATTATACTTGGCACCTGTGTAATTAACAGTCTCATGTAGATAACCAGACCAGTATTACTTGATATAGTGGCTGTTTCAGTTACAACAGCTGTCATTACAACCACTATAACACCCATCTTTTTATTCTTTCTTTTCTTTTTCCTTTTTCTGTTTTTTTCCAGAGCATGGGTTTCAATTGGATCTTAAGAGTTTCTACTGACCTTAGAATCCTTATCAGATACACCCTCACCCTTGCAATCTTCCACTCTTGCATGATAAGAAGATGGGTTTGAATTTCCTACCAATGTCTCTTTTGCTTCATCACCAACCAAAGGAATGTCCATTGGTTCATCATCAAGTGTACACACCTCAGAATCCTTCTCAGATGCATTGATCACTCTCTCATCTTCTACTCTCAAAGATGGAGTAGAAGATGAATCCAGAATTCTTACTGGAACTTCCTTGACCTGACCCTGTGGTATGCCCATCAGATCATCAGGGTTGGTAATCACCTTAGAATCCTTCTCAGAAATGCCACCACTAACCTCATCATCTTCTGCCTGCAGGGGAGATGAAGATGGCTCTGCAGTTCCCATTAATGCTTCTTTATCTTCAGCTCCAAACAATCGCATGTCCAGGGGATCCTCAGAGCCTGTATTCGCCACTGAATCCTTCTTGGATGTGCCATCAATGTCTACATCTTCTGCTTTCAAGCAGGGAGCCCAAGACAAATCCGCAATCCCTTTTGATGCTTCCTTTTCTTCAGATCCAACCTGTTGCTAGTCCATGGTTCAAAAAGATGGCATTATGAATTCATAATGGCCAATGGCGTTATTGCTATCTAACAGTAATGACCATTTGTTAATTGTTACAGAAAAACAGGAAACAAAATAGAAGGATGGAATAAAGTGCAGACCACAAGGCAGGGGATGATCACATTCATTCGAATGTGTGTTCCCATACGTTTGAGTTGTGTGGGGGCCACTGTGATGTCCTTGTCATCCAACCCATCCTTCAGATGCACCCTCAGATGTTAGGCCCAGAGCCCAAAAAATCAGCCTAATAAAAAACTCAGGTGGCCCACACCACAAGGAAAAACTGGGAGAAATAGGGAGGAGGTCACCCACTAGAGGAACTTCAGATATGTGTGGAACACAGCATGCAGTGTATATTGCACCTGATCCAGTCATCATACATGTCCCACTACAATGAAGGAACACCTAAAAAATCAGGCCATTTGATAACCACACCCTGTGTCTAGAGGTATCAGGCATGATTTTACATTGTTCCTCAGGGTCTTGCCCACCCGAGTTTTAGATCTGCCTTGATTTTAGGCATGTGCAGAGTTGCACATGATGAATGGCTTGGATTCCACACAAACATCACAGTGAGCCTACAGATGCTTGAATGTATGGGAACCCACATTTGAATATGTAATCATTCCCCACAAGTTATTTTAATAAACTCTCATTTAATTAAATTATTATATTAATTCATTTGGAAATCTTCTGAGATGTGTTGTTGACCGTCTCATCTTCTACTCTCGAGGGAGACGAAGATGAATCCAAATTCCTACTGAAGCTTCCTTTCCTCCTACTCGAACCCATGGTATGCCAATCAAATTACTCACCTTAGATGTGTCCCCATTAACCTTCTCATCTCCCTCGTCTTGCGAGGGAGAAAATTTTGAAACAGCAGTTCCCATTGGTGCTTCTTTTTCTTCAACTCCAAATATGTCCATGGGATCTTCAAAGCCTGTATTTGCCACTGAATCCTTCTTGGGTGTGCCATGAATGTCCACATCTTCTGCTTTAATGCAGGGAGCCAAAGACAAATCCACATTTCCTTTGGATGCTTCCTTTTCTGCAGATCCAACCTGTTTCAAGTCCACGGTTTAAAAAAATGGCATTGTGAATTCAAAATGGCCAATGCTGTCATTGCTGTAAACAGGAAATGAAAAATAGAATGTGAGGCCCCACAAGGCAGTGTGATGACCGCATGCATACGAACCATAGTTCAAAAGCCGGAAAACTCTACTCGACTCAATGTTCAGCCAGGTCGGGTTAACTCGAACACTCGACTGGACTCGACTTGATATTTAATAATTAGTAATTTAAAAATTACGGTTAGGATAGACATTTGACATAGTTAAGTAATAAAAATACAAATGTTGTCATCAAACCACTTAATGTTGAACGGGTTACGTTTGTCTTTCCCTGCAGCAAAGGTCACGGGCTCAACTCCCTCCCTCACCATTTACACTATTAATGTTCAGATTATGACTCACCAAGTGACTCAATTCAAGTCGCCGCGACTCATGTTGAGTAGACTCGACAAGTTGTCCAGAGTCAAGATCAAGTAAGAGCCAGGACAGAGTTTCCCGGCGACTCAGCTCAAAATCTCACCAACTCAAGTTGAAACGACCGAGTTTGGTGTGCCATCAAACCCTCCACTAGAAATGCACCCCCCTTGGGCCCAGAGACCAAAAATCAGCCTAAACAAAAACTCAGGTGGGCATCCAACCCATCCACCAGACCCTCCCATGTTAGGCCAAGAGCCCAAAAATCATAAACTCCAGTGGCCCACAGGCCCACAACACGGAACAACAAGGAGAAATGGCAAGGGGGGCAGCCACCATAGAAACTTTCAGATTGTATAGGACATAACAAGCAGTGTATGTGCCATCCAATCCAGTCGTCAGACATGCCCTACTACAATGAAGATACGCCTAAAAAAATCCAGACATTTCATAACCCATGTAAGCCACACCCCATGAATCTAGAGGTACTAGGCGCCATTTTACATTGTTCCTCATGATTTGGCCCTCCTGAGTTTCAGATCAGCCTGCTTCTTGGGATGTGAGGTAAAAATGAGGTGTTGCGCATGATGCATGGTTTGGATTCCACACAAACATCTTGGTGGGACCCATAGAAGCTCGAACGTATGGGAACAACATAAGTTTGAATGTATGTGAGCATTCCCCCACAAGGTATCTTACGAACTTATCATTTAATTAAATTATTTATATAAATTTATTAGAAATCTTCTAGGATGTGTTGTTGACTTTATCTTCTACTGTCAACGAGGAAGACAAAGATAAGCTTCCTTTTCTTCTACTCCAACCCATGGTATGCCCATCATATCATCAAGGGTTTGTACTCACCTTAGAATCCTTCTCGGATGTGTCCCCATTAACCTTCTCATCTTCCTCTTGCAAGGGAGAAACAGATGGGTCTGCAATTCCCTTCAATTTTTCTTTTTCTTCAGCTCCGAACCAATGTATGTCCATGGGATCCTCAGAGCCCAAACTTTCCACTAAATCCTTATTGGATGTGCCATCAATGTCCACACCTTCAGCTTTCAAGCAGGGAGCCAAAGACAAATCTGCATTTCCTTTTGATGCTCCCTTTTCTTGAAATCCAACCTGTTGTCACGAAATCATAAAGATGGGGTTATGAATTCATAATGCCAATGGGTTGTTGTTCGGTAATGACCACTGGTAACCAGTGTTTTAAATAGAGAATAGCATGTAGCGTAGCGCTCACCCCTCTAAAGCGTGAGGCGTAAGCTACATTGCGTAAGGCGTAAGCTACATGCTACTAGATTTTTATTCAAGGTTGCGCTTGGTTACACCAATTTCACGATATTCTGCACCAAATTATACTGATAAATAATGAAATTTAACAAAATTGCATGATATTTGGTGCAACCAAATGCAACCTAAAGTGATAGGAAAGGACAGTGATTAAGTACAAAGGTAAAGAAGAGCAACAAAACTGATTTAATATTGTTACTTGTATTATTTTACTAAAAGCATGGACAAGATTATTTAATTTTTATTGAAAGTAAAAAAAATGTAACAAATAATTGAAAACATTAATTGATTTTAATGTTATAGTGAAAAATAACTTGTAATGTAAGCTACATAGTGTGTAGCATATAGTCTATGTAGCATGTAGCATATGCATATTATCATGTAGCAAAAGCTACACGCGACTTAAGCTATTTTCATGAGCTACGTAGCATTGAGGCTAAGCTACGCTACATAGCGTAAGCAACACGGTACATAGCGTAGCTATTTAAAACACTGCTGGTAACTGAAAAACAGGAAATGCGAACAGAAAGGATGGAATAAAGTGGGGCCCACAAGGTTGGCACATCATCACATGTCTAAGCATATATCATCATACATTTGAGTTATGTGGGGCCCACTGTAAGGCGTCATCATCCAACTGCCCATTGGATGTGCGCTCCCATGTCATTCCCAGAGGCCAAAAATCAGTCCAATAAAAAACTCAAGTGGGCCAGAACACAGGGAGCAACGGAGAGGCGAACACAACATGCAGTGTAGTGCATATGCAATGAATATGTGATGGAATTTTCAGATTGTATGGGGGACAACATGCAGTGTATACCCCATCCAATCCAGTCACATCAGACATGCCCCACATCAATTAAGGTACAGTACAACTAAAAAATCAGGCAATTGCATAAACCAGGTGGGCACACCATGTGAGTTTGGGTGTGATTTTACATTGTTCCAGATCGTTTGGCCTACCTTAGAATCCTTCTGAGGTGAGTCATCGACCTTGGCAACTTCCTCTATTGATGGAGATGACGATGAAACTGCATTTTCTGTAGATGGTTCTTTTTTGTCAGAGTCAAATGCACGAACGTCCATCAGACAATCACTCCTGGTACTCACAGTAGATTCCTTCTCGGATGGGCCATCAACCTTCTCATCTTCCTCTCTCGAGGCTGAGGACGAAAGCAGATCTGCATTTCCTTTTGATGATTCTTTTTCTTCTGCTCCAATGCGTGGTATGTCAATCGAATCACCAGAATCCTTCACAGATGGACCATTGTCCTCGAAACCATCTGCCCTTATGGTGGAAGAAGATTGATTTGCATTTCCTGTTGATGCTTCTTTACGTCCAGTTCCAAACTGAGGAATGTCCACTTGATCCTCCTTCTCAGATTGGCCATCGACCTTCTCACCTTCCGCATTCAAAGAGGGAGATGGAGATGAACATGCATTTCCTGCTAACGCTTCTTTTTCTTCTTCAGCTCCAACCCCTTGCCTGTCCATTGGATCATCACAGTTAACGATCACTGTAGAATCCATGCAAGATGAGCTGCCAACCTTGTCACCTTCAGCTCTTGAAGTAGGAGACACAGATGAATCTGCAATTCCTACAGACACTTCTTTTACTTCAGGTCCAACCTGTGGCTGTGGAGTGCCCATTGGATCATCAAAGTTAATGATCACAGCAGAATCATTTACCAATGGGCAGTCGACCTTCTTGTCTTCCGCTTTCAAAGACGGAAACAATGATGGATCTGGATCTTCTGCCAATGCTTCTTTTTCTTCAGTTCCAAACTGTGGTGCATCCATTGGATCGTCAGAGTTAATGATCACTGTAGAATCCCTCCCAGATTGGTTACCAATTTTCTCATCTTCCACTCTCGGTGTGGGAGATGAAAATGAATCTGCATTTCCTGATGATGCCTCTTTTTCTTCAATTCCAACCTGCGGTGCGCCTATTGGAACATCAGAGTTACCTATCTCCATAGAATCCTTCTCAGCTAGGCATTCAGCCTTCTCATCTTCCACTCTCAAAGAGGAAGATGAAGATGGATCCAAGTCTCCTGTTGATGCTTTTCTTTCTTCTTGTCCAGCCTGAGGAACGTCCACCAGATCATCAGAGTTGATAACAACTGTAGAATCCATCCTGGATGAGCCATCAAACTTCTCGTCTTCTTCTCTCAAGTCAGGAGAAAAAGACAAATCTGCATTTTCTGCACGTGATTCCTTTGTTTCAGCTCCAACACTAAAAATGTCCACGGGATCATCAGAGCTCGTGCTTGTCATGGAATCCTTCTTGGATGTACCGACGTTCTCGCCTTCCGATTTCAAAGGAGATGAAGATGACTTTGCATCTGCACTTGATGCTTCTTTTTCTTCCACTCCAACCTGTGGTGTGGCCATAGGAATTCCAGAGTTAATGAACACCTTAGAATCATGCGCAGATGGGCCATCAACTGTCTCATCGTCTCCTCTCAAGGAGTGAGAGGGAGATGAATCTGCATTTCCTGCTGCTTTTGCTTCAACTCTGGTGCTTGGTATTTCCAATGGAACATCAGAGTCTGTACTCCCTATTAAATCGCTCTTGGATGTGCCAACAATCCTCTCGTCTTCCGTTCTCGGGGGAAGAGATGAAGACGAATCTGCATTTCCTGTTGACACTTCTTTCTCCCTGGATCCAACCTGGTACGTTAAAGGTTCAAAAGACAGCATTATGATCTGATCATGGCCAAAGGCAATTATCATTGTCAAACAGTATGCAACGGAAAAACAGAAAATGAGAATGAAATTTAGGAAAGTAGGATCCGTGAGGCTGCAAAACATTAACCGTGAGTATGGATAGTTTATGATTGATCAAATCATTATTTTAGTTTATATACTTAATGAAATAAATATGTTCAAAAAAATAAAAAGAAAAGAAAAACAGTGGCATTATATTTGCCACCTGTATATTTAACAGTCTCATCTAGATAACCAGACCAGTATTACTTGATATAGTGGCTGTTTCAGTTAAACAGCCGTCATCAACCACTATAACACCCATCTTTTGTTTCTTTTCTTTTCTTTTCTTTTTCCAAACCATGGGTGTCCATTGGATCATGTTCTACTGACCTTAGAATCCTTATCAGATACACCCTCAACCTTGCAATTTCCCTGTCTTAAATCTGTTGAGCTCTTAGTAGAACCTGTACAAGAATCATTTGCTGTTAGAGCTTTTGACCCTTCAGAAGAGACAGGTTCCCCATAGGGAGCATCACAATCTCGTGGAACACTTGGATCAGAACAGGTAACCTCCGTGCGGCCCTCCATAAGTAAATTCTCCCGGCTCATTTGCCTTGCTTCTCCTGAATTTTCAGCGGCACTGCAAATGGGGTTTGGGTTGGCTTCACTAACCACAAGTTGCTCCTTCACTAAAACTCTAGTTGGGAACGTAGAAGGAGCAAGAGGCACAGGAACCACTGTCACAGGGTTTGCTATACCAACACTCTTAGACTTTGTATCGGGTTCCTTGGATGCAGGACTTTTATCTTCACGGACTTGAGATTCATTTACTTTGGACACTGTTCTAGTGTTTCTACCTGCAGACCGGGTAACCCGTTTCTCAATTCGTGGGATAGTGTCTGAGGATACTGTTGTCAAAGATGCCCGAGTTCGGCTCCGTGGTGACTGACGCGCTCCTTCAGAAAAGGTTTTACTCTTTCCAGAAGCAACATGGACGGCGCCATCTTTAGTCCCTCCAAAAGATTTATTGCTTAAAGCCTCTGCGTTCTTAGTTTCAGATGGCTGTGATTCCAAAGATAGTGCCTTTGTCAAAGAAACAGCATCTCTACCATCCACTTGAGGTTGCCTCATGGATGATACACTGATGGAGGCTTGAGATAAGCTAACTGCAGTTGCGTCGTCTTTGTCCTTCATAGCATCATGGGAGTAAATGTCTTGTGCTTTGATGACATGAACTTTGCTACCAAGTATAGCATGTTCATCACATTTGACTTCATTTGCTTCCTTGTGGGAAGAACTTGTGACCCCTAAACTGGGAGCCTTCTTTCCCATTGTAGACACATCTGATTGCTGGGCAACTTGGACAGGATGTTCTGAGTTTGGAGTAGGGTTTGGCTTCAGCATAGATACTGTAACAGGGTGCTGAATCTCAAGGCTTTCCCCCCCCAAATTACCAGTCACCGGTTGCTTAGTACCATTCCCCTGTCCATCTCCCATGGTGATGACCTTTATGGTGTTATCGTTGCTATTAGGCTCCTTTGACCCCAACAAGTAAGCAAGGCCTGTAAGTGGTGCTGACTCAGAAATACATGCATTTTTTACCTCAAATGTAGCTTGCACAGTAGTGGAAACTGAAGCTTTCCCCTCGGTTCCCGGTTTTGCTCTGGCAGATAACTTTCTCTTATTCTTTTCCATGGATGCTTGCTTTTGGCGTACGGGAGCTGCAACAGATAATGCTTCATTCTTCACAGCTTGGGAGCTCATATCCAGTGCACTGTTGGGATGCACATTTTCCACAACTTCAACAGTTTTGGCCATGTGGAGCTCTTTATGAGCCATAGTATCCCTGAAACTGCCTGGAGGGACTACTTTAGAGGGACCAGAAGTAGCTGCTTTCTGGCTGATTGGAACAGAAGATTCTGATTTTTCAGTTCCTTTCCACTTCTGGTCAGAAGTCATTTCAGAGGACACCATCTGAAGGTTTTGCCTCTCCATCAGGTCATGTGCCAATGTAGATGCAACAGTTGGAGACTGACCACTGACCTTTTGCTCTGGTCCAGTTTGCATCACACTGACCTTCGGGCTATCATGCTTCTTTGATTCTACCAAGGATGCATGATCTGTGCTCAGTGATGGTTTGGCTTCAAAGGCAGCAGTTCTAGCCTCAGCAGCTTGACCTATCCTTTCGCTTTCCCTCTTCCCCAGAACAGAAAATGTACTCTTTTCTTTCACCTGAGCAATAGTTGCAGATTGACCAACCGTCTGCTCCTTCCCAGCTCGCACCGCAGCAATCTTTGCACGGACATGCTTCTTTGACTCAGTACGTCCCACGATTGATACTGATTTGGTTTCAAAAGCAGCAGTTTTCACCTCAGAAACTGGACTAACCCTTTCAGTTTTCCTTCTGTCCGATGTAGGCAATATGCTTTTATGTTTCTCTTGAGAAGCAGCAGGAGATTGGCTACTGACCTTTTGCTCCTGTCCAGCTGGCGGCAAACTGGTCTTGGCATTATCATGTTTCTTTGCTTCCACCAAGGATGTATGAACTGTGCTTGGTGTTGATTTGGTTCCAAAAGTACCAGCTTTCACATCAGAAACTGGAGATGCCCTTGCTTTTTCTTTTTTCCCTAGCACAGGCAATGTACTCTTATGTTTCTCTAGAACAACAGTTGGAGATTGGCTGAGATTTTGCTCCAATCCAGCTTGCATCGCACTGGTCTTCACACTATCATGTTTCTTTGATGCCATCAAGGATATCTGGTCTGTGCTTGGTGCAGATTTGGTTACAAAAGTAGCAGCAGCTTCCACCACAGAAACTGGAACTGCCCTTTCAGTTTCCCTTTTGTCAGGCGAAGGTGCTAGACTCGTATGTTTCTCTTGAGCAAGGGAAACCACATCAGAGGGTTTTTGCAGCCCAGAAATCGGGCTAACCTCAAAACTAACAGCAGGTGCATTTGAAGTTCCTGAAAGTAACCTTTCCCTGTCCGCAGAAGCTGACCCTGGAGATGCATCTGTTTCCAAGCTTATTTCCTTTGGCAACCTTGAAATCGGGCTGACTTCAGGAGCAACAGTAGGTAAATCAGGAATCTGTTTCTTTGCCCTGCCTCTAGGTTTGGCTGATCCACTTAGAGTCTTTCGGCCTTGGCCCTTGACTTGAGATGGTATGGCTTGACCAGGAGAGGTTAGCAAACCAGGAGTAGTTCCAACATTTAACTCATGCTGTGTGTTTCCACCCAGTACCTTCATGTGCAGCAAAGAATCGGTGACAGAACCAGGGACAATTTCTTTTTGCGGTCCCATTTCCAGTTGCCTGACAGTTTCAGATGGCATAGGAAGAATCCTTGGAGACGGTGAGCCATCCGTTGTTGCTCTTTTTGGCCTACCCCGCCCTCGTCTCGCTGGTGTTGGTGTCTCGTTGTACGTTGAAGATGACTCTTTGGATGGCAGTTGTGGGCCTTTAGATGCTGATGGCTGCTCAGAGGCAGCTGCCTCTTGTGATGGTAGTTGTGGGCCTTTAGATGGTGGTGGCTGCTCAGAGGCAGCTCCCCCTTTTGATGGCAGTTGTGGGCCTTTAGATGGTGGTAGCTGCTCAGAGGCAGCTGCCTCTTTGGATGGCAGAGGCAGTGACTCCTTGGATGGTGGTGCTGGCATCTCCTTTGATGGCAGAGGCGGCTCTTTAGATGGAGATTTTGCCTCAATAGATGGGAGAAGTGGTTCTTTGGATGGCAGTGGCTCTTTTGATGATTCCAGCAGGGCCTCCATATTCTCCAACTTAATCCCACCAGCATCGTTTGATGCACATGGATTGTTCGCTGCTTCTACTGGTACTTCCTTCGGTTCAGGGTGTTCAGGGGAATCAACCTGACAAAGCTTTTCGAACTCTTCTTCTGTCCATTGATCTTCATACGAGCGTACCTACACAAAAGGAAAGAAATCCTTTAATAATAGTATAACCCATAGCTACCATGGATATAAGAATAAGGAAAATCATTATGCTACTCACAAGCAGTGTTTGCAATATCGATAATATCGGCCGATATTATAGATATCACATGTCAACGATACGAAATTGATAGGTAATAACAAAAAAAAAAAAAAAAAAACCCAGATCCTGAATATTGGCGATAATATCGCAAAGTATCGGTCTGTACCAGAGATATCGACGCTTTTTGTAAAGGTTTTTACAATGTAACAATGATATCTGTCGATATCAACAGACATCATCAATACTTCACAGGAAAAGAATGCCACCCTTCCCAAAAACTGATTTTTTTCCCATTTTTCATCAGATTTCTCTCTTCTAACCTGTTAGGGGGTGGATTTCGGTCCATCCTTTGCTTGGATTTGGGGAAAAACCCACATTCAAGATCAGAATCAAGATTTTCTTTCATTTGGGTCTGTTTCTCATTCAGTGAGTAATTTTTCATTTTGATCCTTTTTTTAAATCATATAAAATGAGTGTGAAATCAAAAGAAATCCTTAATTCTTCATATTTTGCATGGAAAATCAAGAATTTCAATATTTGATTCGACATTTGAGTGTAGGTGGCCCAATTTGGGGAAAATAGAGGAAATTCGAAATTTCCCCAATTTCTCCCAAATTGCTTGCAATGTTGCACTGCAAACATGAAATCAAGCATGTATGAGACCTGATTTACTGATTTGTTAACTTTTTTTCAAATTTAAGAAAATAAAAATTAATTTTAATTAAATATTATTTTTTTCGAAATTTCCCTTTTGAATGGATTGGTTGCGTTTTTATACATGTCTTTTTACATTTATAAATGTTATGAATTCAATTTGAATATAGTTGCATTAGTTCAATTAGACAGTGCATTAGGACCCTATACAAAGGAAACCTATTATGTGCACTTTTTTTTTGAGATGTTATAATCAGTGTTTGCAGTATCGGTATCGCGTTACGTTTCACACCCTTGGTATACAGAATCACAAATACATATCGCGTATCGCTAGGGATATATCGGTTGTATCGCGTAATGTATTGCACTTTTTGGGAAACATGGGGAAACATTGAGAAATTGATTGAATTTTTCAATGAAACTTCAAGGATTGTTAAAATGGACCTTAATACACACATTTAAATCATAATGTGCATAAAAAAAAGTCCACATAATGGAGTTCCTTTGTAAAAGGATCCTAAGCTATGCGCTGTCTAACTGAACTGATGCAACTATTGTTTAAATTGATTCTATAAGATATATAAATGTAAGAAGGCATTAATGAAAACAAAATCAATTCATTAACAAAGTAAAACAAGTAAAAGAATTGAGAAATATACCAAGTTACCCTATATGACTTAGATCTATATGGGGACTCGACAAAAATTAGAAAGTGGCTAACTAGACTCAACAAAATATGACCCCTTTCGCAGAATTAGTACGTGGGTCGAGCTGATCGAACAAAAAATCATTTTCTTCCAAAAAAAATGGGGGACTCTTGTGCAGCTAAACAATATCGTCTAGGTATCGTCGATATTTTGCGATATCGGCCGATATTTTGCTGATATCGATATATCGCACAATATTATCAATATCGGCTTCGATACACAAGAACAGTGTGAATTTTTAGTGTCTCTAGGGGGGTTTCGTATCGCCGACCAGCGATATCGATACTATCGGCCGATATATCAGCCGATAGTATCGATACTGCAATCACTGGTTATAATTTAAAAGTGTGTATTAAGGTCCTTTTTAACAATCCCTGAAGTTTCATTGAAAAATTCAACCAATTTCCCAATGTTTCCCCTTGTTTCCCAAAAAGTGCAATAAATTACCCGATACAAACGACTCCCGTGAGATAACCGATACACATCTGCATCCCAAGGGTGCGATACGTAACACAATACCGATATTTTGAACACTGCTCACAAGAATAGTATATCCAGTCCTACTTACACCAACACTGCTCACAAGAATAGTATATCCAGTCCTATTTACACCAGATGCCCATCTGGAATGCATGCATGTTCCAGGTTGTTCACCTGTTAGGCTCAACTGTGTAAACATTGCAGCCTAAAAATCAGGCCATCCAGTCATCAAGTGTGCAACATGTGGATAATAAAAGTGAATGCTTGAATAAGTTCTCCAACTATCCCCACGTCATACTTGTGTGCCATCTGTTGGCTGCACCAACCTGATTTTCAAGTCACGGAACACACACCAAGAGACCACCTTATGAAAGGGCTGGATCTGACACAGGCATGCCTTGTTGGCATTTGGGAAAAATGGGATCCAAAATCTAACAAGTAATAGTAAGGCTCTCAAGCAAAATATCAACTAACCTCTCTTGCCCGTTTACCCCGTCCATATAGTTGGATATCAAGCTCCGCGGCTTTCCGCTTCACCATGACCTGTGATGCTTCATATGCCTCCAAAGCTTTATAGAATTCATTCAAGTCTTCATCTGTTATAAGACGAGGAGGAATGAGCAGTAGATCATCCTTGTTTCTTTCCTGTAGCTTCTGCCATGCTGCCTGGAATTTCATAGTTACAAAAGTTCTCCATTAGAATAGCATAAAACCCTTAATCTGAGGCTTCCAATGGATCACAAAGAGAGAGAGAGAGAGAGACAGAGAGAGAGAGAGAGAGAGAGAGAGAGAGAGACAGAGACAGAGACAGAGAGTAAATCCACATGTATAGCATAAAACACAAACCATCTCTACTTCACGCCTTTGTTTGTCCACTGATTCAAATATCTCAATCTCTGATTCACTGCAAACAGGAGCACATGCTTAGATTTGTTGCAACCATTTACTAGATGGAGATTCCTTACAGCCATAACCAGCAGAAAATCAGAAGCTTAGGATTTTAAAATAGAACATCAACGATACTCAGAAGAGTAGGATTTCAGATACTACTATCTCTAAATGTGCCAATATGGCACGTGCGAGATCTGCGCTGCTCCTCCAGTAGTTCCCGTGGATGTGTCATGGCCAAAAGTAGGTCAATATGGCCATCAGGAGGGCAAGCATGTATGACCAAAAAGGGACAACTGACCAAGTGTCCTCATTCAACATACATATGTGGCCCACAGGATGACCGGGATGCCGGAACAGCCTGATTTCAAGTGGCAGGGTTCGCACCTAGTTAAGAACCTTGATTTTACATATGTGCCACGTTGCAATGCAAGAGGACAGTAGAATTCCAAATCCTAATCCCATGAGTACCCTTACCAGGGCCTATTTTACAATGCAGGAACTAGGAAAAATGCTGGTAAGAAATAGAATCTTGAAGACAAAAATAATCAAAATTCTAAATAAGGTTTTACCTGCGGGCTATGAGATCATTGAGAGCATCATCGTTTAAAACTAGAGCAGCTTCTTCTTTCTTACACTCCCTAAGGAGGGACTCCAGATATTCCCTTCGATCTTCAGCGCTGTCAGAGACAGACAATTAAATCCTTTAACGAAAGTTGAATAAAATGAAAATGTCTTGAATGGAAATGAGAGATGTTCATTAATCATGGTGGCTGAATTCTCAAATAAACAAACTCAAACTTTTACCTAGTATTATTGTCGAAAAAGCCAGCAGTAATGCTCTGATTAGCTACTCCCAGCTTGTACTCAGCTGCAGCTCTAACTTGTTCCTCCACAGTGTTAATCTAATTACAACAAAGTAATGTAAAATTACTTGAAAAGTATAGACCTCTTAAAAGATAGATCAACTTCTGAGCCCTGCTAACAGGATTCATACAGGTTAACTCGCAAGTTGTTGCTTACATTGGCAGAGATGTGTACGACATCCAAGTCTAGTGCAATCAGAGGACCGATTGGCCCCCAATCAGACTCTCCATTCCCGAACCCCAGGACAAATCCGAATCAATGATTAGAAAGTAAAAACAGATTTAAATAAAAAAGAAAAGATTGTAGGAATTTCCCAACAATCAACTAGCCAAGTGCACCCCAACCAACCTCCCACTGTGTGTGTGTGTCTGTAGGGTTGTGGTCTCCTGTGACCCAGACCCAAATAAGGCTTACGTGCAAGCCAAGGGGTGGGTTGCTCGGGTGAGCCCCACTGATGTGTTTCCGAAATCCACTCCAACCATCTAGTGCATGACAAAATTTTAGGCACAGGGCTCAAAAACCAACCCCATCTGTGATTTAGGTGGGCCATAGCAAGGGGAACGCCCACCCTTGATTTTTTACAGCGCCCATGATGATGTGTACGTGAAATCCACTATAACCATTACATGTGTCATCCCACATTAGGCCTAGGGCCAAAAAATAAGGATAACCTGTGATTCGGGTGGGCCACACCAACAAAAACAATTGGGAAGAGACGTGCACTGTTGATTTTTCACCAGGCCCACAGTGACGATTTTGTGAAATCCATTCAAACCATTAGAGATGCCACACAAAAATTTAGGCCTAGGGCCCAAAAATCAAGCCCATCCATGATTGAGGTGGGCCACCGCAAGGGAAATAGTTTGGAGGGTGGGCGTCGCCCTGTAAAATGTTTACAATCGTGCAGCCTACATGAATCACGGATGGGACTGCCTTTTTAATCCTATGCCTAAAATTGGTCATGCCACTGGTGGTCAAAGTGGATTTCAGTAGCAGATCACAGTGGGGCCCACCCAAGCCGCCCACCTCTTTACGCGCACATAAGCCTCATTACGATCTGGCTCACAGGAGACCATCCGTGTGTGTATGTGTGTATTTATTTATTTATGTATAACGGAGAACACGAGAGCCCTAATGCAATGTGATTGGACTAAACCACTTGCATGATTTGGTAAGTCGTGTTTTATGCCATTCATTTGGTTCATCATCATTTCCACCATATGTTGCAAAGGTATTTCATCTTTCTTATCTGAAATTCGGGACAGTTGATGGTGTCAATGGTCATGGATCACCAATCCAATATGTAGATCATGTAAAACGCTGATCTGAAATTTGGAGCAATTTGACTGTTGATCCAGTCAGGATCACCAATCCAAATTGTACATCATGTAGAAATGCTGATCTGAAAGTTGGGGTAGATCTGATTATTGATCTAATCACGGATACCCAATCCGACTTGAGATCGTGACAAACTCCAATATGTATCCTGCAGTAACTATTAAAATTGCTTTTCTTTATAAATTCATAAATAAAAGCAATTTTTTTACACACACCCCACATGGGCACTCAAACCCATGACATCGGTGTTGGAACGCAGTGCGTCTACCACTGAGCCATGCATTGAAACGCAGTGAATAAAAGCAATTACTCAAAGTGATTGGAGCAGAATCACTGAAAAAATACAATTATTCTGGAGCATATGAAGGGTTATGTCTAACTTGCTTGCACTTACAATTTAAAACATCTATACAACATTGACAAAGTGAAAGAGCTGGCAAGGTGTTTTTGCTAAATTAGAGTAACAGAATAGGAGCTGGGCATACATTCCTATGGTTCGATAAAAGACAAATATAATAGATAGATAGATAGATATATAAGCATATATAATAGGGGAAATAAGAATATATAGATAGATAGATTTGGGAATTAGAAAACTAGCACTTTACATGCTAAAACAAAAGCCAAGTGCAGACATGAAGGAGACTAGAAGGCTCTCCAGGCAGAAAAAGACATAGCATTATAGATATAGAGATCTCAATCTAATGAGGTCCAATAGAAAAGTAATTCGGAGAAGCGAATTAGATGGAGTAACCCAAGTGGGTCAATTACATTTATCTCCATGTATCAAAAGCTAGATGCTATAAAGATTTTCAAAAAAGGGTTGGTTACTAAATCTTGGATTATTTCACACCCTATAGCTATTATTACCAGTAGTTTGTATTCCCTAAATAACATATAACATGAGTGCACATAAATGCATGAGGAGATCATGTATTACACTACCACTAGGAAATGGTGCATTTTTCAGTGAAAAGGCAATAAAACAACATAGTAAAAAAAAATCTAAAAATGAGCACCAAAACTTTTTTCATTCTTGATGAACAACAAAACTTCTATTCAAGGAAAAAAAAAAACCTACATCAACCTAATGGCAAATAATCCTTGTTACATAGAACCTATCTTGCCAAACCCAATTTTTCTAGACAATCAACCATCTGCTTGGCTTCCATGCCTACATGGGCAAACCAAAAGTTTAGCCCAGAAGCTAGACCACAAATCTCAACAAGAACAAGAAAAAGGAGCCAGAGCAGTTCGAATCCAATTATGGATGCGTAAGAAAATAAGAACACGATCCATCACAGAAAAAATAAAAAACAAAAGAAAAGAAAAGAAAGAAAGAAAGAAAGAAACCAGGAAGTACAGTCAGTATTTTTTTTTTTTTTTTTTTTTAACGATAGTACAATCAGAAAATAATATAGATCAAAATACATAGAAGTGGGAAAGGAAAGCCATAGGCAGGCAACATGGCCACAGATCACCAATGATATCCTCTAAAACCACTATAGTAATTCATCATCGAGTCAGAGAGTATACTACCCACCGTCTCTAAACGCAGAACAAGTACTTCCCTCTTCTGGCCAAGCCTATGGGCCCTTGCTTGTGCCTGTAGGTCAACCTGAATGAGCAACAAAAAAGCAAAATAAGTTAACGAATGGACTTCAAGGAAGGCTGACTAATAATATAAAAAAAAGGAACAGTCTTTTAGGTAGTGTTTGGGACTTCCCAACTCTGAAAGTCAACACAACTCACTCACACCAAAACACAAGTGAGACATGCCCTGGACCTTCCCCAGCATATCCTCTCTTGATTTAGAGATATGCAGTCCTACCTTCCCTCTCTTGATTTAGAGCAGAAGAGAGGGAAGGTAGGACTGCATATGGTGGGCTCTGTTTTCAGCACCACCCCAAATGCAGATTGCACCTAGTTAGCTGGGAAGCCTTGACGACCACCATCTGGCTGCTACCTTATTTTACCTGAGGATTCCAATCAGTATCGAAAATGATGACTGTGTCAGCAGCTTGGAGATTCACCCCAACACCTCCAGCCCGAATACTACCACCACATACAGAAAAGATATACAATTAAATTACCCATCTATGTATTATGTATTGCTAACATCTATGCCTGCACATCAGACTTCACATGCAGATCAATCATTCAGAAGCTATATTTTTCAATGTCTAATTGCAAAGGGGGGGAAATTAAAAGGGAAAAAATTTATTTTTCAATGTCTAATTGCAAAGGGAAAAAAATTTGAAGATCAAAAAAGAAAAAATTTACCTGAGCAGAAAAATAAAAGTAGGAGAATCTGGCCTGTTAAATTCCTCTATAAGAGCCCCACGTTCACTACCTGAAGTATGTCCATCCAAGCGAAGGTACTTGTAACATTTCCAGGAGAGATATTCCTCCATAATATCAAGCAGTCTAGTCATTGTAGAGAAGAGGAGAACCTGCAGTTGAATAAGTCCCAAATCAAGCTGGTTCATTCTTCAATGCACAAAGGATTGAATGGTTGGAAACACAGATAACCAGGAAAGAACTGAAGGAAAAAGTGTCCACCGATCAACTCTCTTCACTTACACAACAATAATGGTAAGCTTGGCATGTATGAATATGATATACAAGCACCAGCTTGAGGGGAAGCATTAAGATTATAGTACTTGGTGAACATGCAGAGCACTGTTTGCAGTGTGTATATTGTTATACAGTACTCGTGTACCATACCCTTAAGGAGATTCTAGTGAATTTTAATAGATTGTGGTTTGTGTGATCTTTGGAATCATCTTTTGCAACCACTTTTAGTACAATAAAGCACTTGGGAAGAAGACCAAATCAAGTCTGCTCTCTTTTACTCTCCAGACGATTCTCTCTACCATCTTCCTCTTCTCTTTTTATCTACAAAAATCCTGAGTGAAAATATAGAAACTTAAACGCCTCCGTTCTCATTGACAAAGTGAAAATCATAACTTTACCAACGTTAGAAAATCAGATTACATTTGTTTCAGCATAACATAGTGAAATGCATCTAAAAACTCCACTTACCCGATGGTCAGTTGCCTTCAGCTTGGGTAGTAAACGGTCTAACATTTCTAGCTTTCCACAAAGTCTCACAATTGGTGGCAGATAATGTTTAGGTATTAAGCTATGAACCTACAGGCAAAGGAACAGTAAGAAGTTTGATGAAAGTACAAAGGATTAAGTAACCACAGTGAAGATTAAAACTCAAAAACAGAATTTTGTCAAAGAATAACAATAAAACATGCCTCTTCTGTATGCATTTGACTAAGATATGGGTGATTGCATATGTTGCGCAACTCCATCACAGAGTTGTGTATTGAGCGGCCCTAAAACAGGGTAATGAGATTGATCAGATTTTAGTAAATCATGAAAACATTTATAACGAGAGAGAGAGAGAGAGAGAGAGAGAGAGAGAGAGAGAGAGAGAGAGAGAGAGAGGTGTAGAAAAAATACCTTTGAAATTCCAATGGAACCAAGATTATCCTCTACTCTCTTCATCAAAAGCTTTTGATAGGCAGAAGCCTCACACCTTATGAGCCTCTCAATCTTCTCAGGCAACTCATTTGCAACCTACCAGAGAGTAATAATTGAGACAACCTTTTCTTATGAATAACATAACTTTTTTTCTGTCTTTTTCTGCTCTTATGAATAACAATACTTTTTTCCTTTCTTCTTTGTTCTTTTAGAGGCATGAATAGCAATACTTTAACGAAGAAAATGGAAGAAACAAAGAAAAAAGCACAACCAACGAATTACAAAAGTAGGAACGAACTCCCCATGTGAAGAGCCACATGCTCTACTGCACAGTTTTCTAAGGATATCACCCTCCTGTCGGATACACATGACGAAAGGGAAACAAACTTTTATCCTCAAAGAGAAGTCCCTAGATCATAAAAAGTTATTCTCCATTTTTTCCATATTGTTCTTGTTAATCCAACTTTGGATGAAAGCCAAAACACTGATAACCGGATTGGAGCCTGTGAATCCAACAATATGCGCAATCCTTCAGCTTTCCACCTTGATCAAATGCGAAGCCAAAGCCAGACCAGGTAAAGATTTCAAATAGCAACATCTGCATCATCTTCATAAAAATAATAATAATAATAATAATAATTTCCAACCAAGAGCCAAGGATCCAGAAAAGTGGTGACCAATTAAGACCTTTAACATCCCAGCCTTTTTCAAGAAGAGCCTTCCAAACAATCTATTTAATTCTGTTACTTCTATGAGCACTCGCCACCACCTTCAAATTTCAGTATACATATCTCCCTCCTTGGGCCATAGAGTTCTTGGTTTTTGCTTCCACAACATTTCTTCCAGAGCTCTGATTTTCACTTTTAACAATGGGAGCTATCAATGAGATGTGAAGCCAGCACAGGTATTAATAAATTCCTCCACCACCAACCACCATACCTTGATTTTACTCCTAAAATCTGTACCATGTAACCACATATATCAAATTTGAATGGTTTTGACACCCAGGAGATGGCTTGCATTTCCAGGATAGGAGTGTTTGAAGCAAAGTCTTGGAAAGGAGATTACCCTCATAATCTGATTCTCCCAATCCCTCAAGATCAGAAATCCGTACCACCTATGGATAGCCAGATCTTCTTGATTATTTAACCAAGTATAAGCTGCACCAAAGAACGACTAATCAACACCATATTTCTTATGAACCCAGGAATCTGTGGATGCAAGTATTGGAAGAGGACCCTCCCACTCTCTCTTATGGAAAACTAGTCAAATTAAAATCTCCACCAGTACACTAAGCCAAATTAGATCTTCCTTGAACCTCCTTCGAATCATCCTACAATAGCTTTCTTATCTCCTAAGATTTGGCCAGTAGACATTCGACAGCACACACTGGAAATGACAAGCATCAATATTAAACTCAAACTGATAATGTGCATCTTCTACTTAGCGCATATTCCGTAGTGACTATATCTTTGTTCCCTCCAAGACGAAAGACCAGCTGCACCTTGTTTCCGAAGTTTTTCTGATAACAGCCACATAGAGCCTTTCTAATTGTGATTATTGCAACAACAGGAAATCAAGCTTTCACTTAGCAAACAGCTATTTAATGCTCCTCTTTTCATAAGGTAAAACCTATCTCCTAATATTTCCATTAGAAAATCCTCACTAGATACCTGACAAATGCATCCCCTTCCCACTCTTTTTCTTTAACCCTCTGGTTTTCCATTACTGGCCCATTTTTCTCAAGTCACCAAAAGCTTTAGATTGGTAACCTCCTTACATGCTTTGGATTTCGTGTTGCTGGATTCTGCAGCTTTAGCCATGCTGTCCTAGAATTCCAACCTTTCCAGATGCAGCAGTAATTTCCCCATGCCTCCCTCATGGGATGCACCGAGCTCCTAGATGATGTTACTTTCTTTCGCATGACGAAGCAAGCCACTTTCAAAGTATATTGCCTAAGCCAACCCTATTTCCTTCCTCTCCACCTTTGTCAACATCTCTTGCTGGGATTGGTTAAGTGGTGTGCCTTTCCAATCCTCCCAAACGTTGGATGTGAAGGGCAAAGCCAATTCACATGCTCATAACTTGTATCTGATGCCCATTGCTGATACTTTGGCTCCACGCCTTGTTTATAATCATCAGTTGCAGTTCCCCCACAATCTCTTCTTCCTGAGTTGTTGTCCTCTCAGGTGACAACTGTGATTGAAGCAGCAAGATTCTTGTTCTTGCTTTAAGCTCATTTCCATTGTTGTTGGATCCTCAGGTAGAGAAACTGCACCAGCAACATGATTCATGGTGGTCAGTTTCCTCAAATAGAGTTTCTACCAGCAAACTCCTTGTAGACTCTCACCGTGCCTCTTGTTCCTGGGATTCTTCCCTGCCATCTAATGCATAACTACTCTCATCATCCATTTCCCCAATAGATGCTGACCATTTGATCTTGGTTCACCCCTAACAAACTTTCTAATATCACTATTTATAGACTCCATAACATCTCATGTCACATGCAAAATGAATCAGCATACAGCTCATGAGAAAATTGTGCAAAAATGTGGTCCCCAGTGTCTCCAGAGGTGCACTCCTCACCCACCTGTTAATATTTGTAGACTTATTATAGAGAGGTAGAGATTGAACCTACTATGATATATGAAAATGCCAGCTCATTTGTATAGGCTCTATCGCCATGTGGGTTCCTCTCCCCACTTAGTTGATGACTCAAGCAACTGGCCCCTCGTAATGATCCATCTCAACACTCTCTTGTCCTACCTACTTCGAGATTCAGCACATCAGCCATGTCATCATCTTTCTCCCTACCAATGCTCACTAATTCTCAGGGTCATGGCTACACCCTGTGGAGAACACGACAAACTAGACTTTGACAAACCAAACACAGTTTCCTCATGCAGAGAAGATCCTTGTACTGCTTTCTTCCAAGTTGAACACCAAATATATCATCCTTTTCACTAACAAAGCCTTTTCATATCAGCCAATTTCCTCATTAATGACCTAAGACTTTCACTCTAGCGATAGAAAGGTCTTCTTTGCCTTCTTCCTCCTTGTCTAACTGCATCACGACTGCAATCAAATCCCTAATTGGAAAGAGCATGCATGTAGTGGAATACCCGAGGGCTGTATCCAAGTTGCTCTGCATCCCTGAATCACATGCGGATTACATGGGAAAAGATGAAGGGACAGTTTCCCCCAAATGTTTAAAGCCAATAATTCAAGGCATCTCTTTGCTGAATGGACCAGCATAAGAATTCTCTTCCCCTCTAGACATTTTATAACAACTGAAAAGGCTGTTCACCATTTATCAGACACCCACTGCCCAAAAAATGGAAGATCATCCAAAGATCACATCCTCCTTGTGAATTCCAAAATACCCTTTTCTAAGTTTCTTTCATTCCTACACTGGGCCATCTCCCACGATGAACATGGTAAACCCCTTGCCTCCATCCACACAGCATTCACTAGCTCCACACATAATGCTTCCCTTCAATGTTTTGGCCCTAATCTCCAGTTCTGCCATCTGGGTGGATATACTGCCTCCTCACTTTGCCTGCCACCAAAGTAATGGCTCGCATCTCAGGGCAACCTACCCTTTTTCCCAATCCAATTTCCAGGATGGGAGACAGTAAGCTTCTTCTTCAGTTCTCTTTTCCAAGACTTGCCATAAATTCTTTTTTATCAGTGAAAATAGTTTTATTAAGAGCCCCCAAAGGGGAAGGAATACACCCACGAGAGATCACAGGACCTAGAAGCCCAACCCAATCCATATCTTTACACGATTACACCAATCAAAATCCATTCTTTTCAATCCTTTGAAGGATTATATTGATCAAAACATTTTAAGGAAAAACCCAAAAGGATTAGGCAAAAGTTGACATTCTCCACCACCACAAGAGCCGACTTTGAGTGATTGGAGAAAGTCTTTCCAGAAACTTTCTTTGATTTGTCCATCGTCCACCCATTTCTTATACATGATACAAGCCTTCAATCACCTCATTTGCCACTTCCATCATCTTGAAATCAGCAAACGTAGAATCCCAAGAAGCAGAAGGTTCCCTGTCTTCTCAAGATGAAGGAATCTTTAACAATCTTCCAAACAAATGTCAAAGATCTTCAAGGTTGATGTCAAAAGAAAGGCTCTACAAATGACAAACCAAGAAACACAAAATCCTCTAGAGATGGGTCCTTCGAAATATTTTGTTGATTCATGATCCAAGAGCCCAACGCAAAGCTTCATTTTTGCCATTCGATATACCAACAGAAAGCTCACCCTCAAAAAACATGATCCATCACCAACCTTCCAAAGAGATCCCTTCCATTGCCGGCAATGACAGTTTCATACATTGTCAGCAATCATTGTTCCACTGTTAGTCCATCACTTTGAGTCTACTACTAAAGCATGCATCAAGCGTCATGGGAGAAAGCAATCGGACTGCAAGCATAATGAGAGAAAGCAATCTGACTAGCGATAACAGCACAACAAGCCTATGATTTGGTGTTGAAGGACGTGGTTTGTGAAGGCAAGATCCAAGTCTGCAAAATTTTGATACTGGATGGAAGGTGATTTGTGCAATTTCCAACCTAAATTGTGAGAAACCACGCACAAACGAATGATTAAGATTAACTCCTAAAGAAATAATCACAAGACATTGCGGAGGTTATGACCAAATTTCCAAAACTCACCAAATGAATTGGAAATTTGGAATTCAGCTGAGTTCCTTGGTGTCTCCATGACTTGGATACTAGTCTGTTTTCGAAAATTTCAGCAAAGGTATATTCATGAAAACCGTCAAGTTTTGATTGAATCAGCTGAGTGCAACTCGAAAGTTGAAAGACAATCTCCGAGACCAGGCCAGCTTTCTGAACATTCGTCAGGACTTTCAGGGGGTGTTTGGCGCATGGTATTAGAAGGGATGGAATAGCATTAGGTGGGATTGACATCATTTATTGCATAATGATTACATGTCTAGTAATACCATGGATTTTCACCATCCAATCCCATGTTTGGGATCAAATTCTTGCTATGGGAAAAACGCTGGATTAAGCAAAATCCTGTTTGGTGGACCATGGGATTGTAATCAAAGAACCAAATTCACAACCGATGTCGGTCACTTGTACATGTATATAACCATAATGTCACGTGTAAAGGGCGTCTATGGATGGACGGCATGGATAAAACACATGCATCAATGTGGGGCCCACATGTGTAGTGGATTTCAAAAATCCATGGAAATCCCGCATGGGACCAAATGCAATTCCATCCCAACCCTCCCATCCTCCCCAAACACAAGATGGAATTTGCACAAAACCAAATGCAATTCCATCCCACCTAATCCCATCTAATACCATGCAATACCATGCGCCAAACGGCCCCTTATAGAAGAGTACTCTCCTAATGGCAATTTTGAGAAATATGATACAAAATCTACACATAACAAGCTTTGTAACTTGAAAGAATTAAGTACAAATATGCATAAAATCACCACAAGGACAGTTGTCGAACCCTGGCTAACAATGTAGAAATATGTTTGGCACATATCCTCTTAATTGATTAAAAAAAAGTGACAAAAGTAGAAACATAGCCCAAATCACGCAATGATACACGCACTACATAGATGCATGGTCGAACAATGCATGGAAAACTAGAAGTGTACATGCATGTGCTAGTGTCATGTGCACATGCAACCAAATGCAACAAATATTCGATTGTAAAGTAACCTTTGACTGCTAAGATCTTTTTAGTGAGTAAATACAAGAAAGCTTCACAATTTCACATGCATGCATGCGCAATATAACTATAGAATTTTGTTTACATTCATTAATCAATTGCCTAATGAACTGACTCTGCTAGTTTTTACCAGCTCCATTAGTTAATCTTTCTTTTCAATGTCTCTTTTCAGTTCAAGGTTCATTGCAGCAATCTTTTACTTCCTGGCCTTAGTATTCTACCTCGGTTGCTTTCTTTTCTCTACTCTTTCTTCGTCTTTTTTGCTTCTACTTTCACCTGGCCCCTGCCTACACTTACTACTGAGTTGATTGATCAACTTGAGCTATCCTGGTGATGTTCACCTCAAGTTACCCCTCACTGAGGTCAAGGGTTCATGCTTCACATTACTAACCCAAAAAAAAAAAAAAAACCCTAGGCTCGTGAGATCTCATTATCTTTAACACAAACCAAGTGCTAGATTCATCATTAGTCATTAAATGCTCTATTTTAATCATGCTGAAGAGAAGCAAACTGGTTAGGTGATTTCCTTGAGAAATAGTAATGCAGGGGCATTTTCACACCGGGCTCGAGTGGGATGGCCTGTGTGAGGCGGGGGCACACTCGGGGTGGGCGGCCTGTGTGAGGCAGGCGGCCCGTGTGAGGCAGGCGACCCGTGTGACGCAGGTGATTCGTGTGAGGTGAGCCCCATGTGAGGTAGGGCCCACGATGGAGGGTACGGCCGAGGGCCTGGCCTAGCCTGGGCTATGAGATAAAGGGATTGATTCAACATGCTCTATCAGTTCAAGCTTTTAGAGAAAGTGATTAGTCGTCTTGTGTCAAAGTGGTATGAAAGCGGGAGGTCTCGTGTTCGAGACTCCTCACCGGGGGTGATTAATGCAGGGGCATTTTCACATCAGGCTCAAGTGGGGTGGCCCATGTGAGGCAGGGGCACACTCGGGGTGGGGGGCCTGTGTAAGGCGGATGACCCGTGTGAGGCGAGACCCATGTGAGGTGGGGCCTACGAAGGAAGGTTCAGCCGAGGGCCTGGCCTGGTTTGCGCTATGAGATAAATGGATTGATTTGTCATGCTCTATCAGTTCAATCTTTTAGAGCACAATAAGCATCAGTAATTCCCTTCTCTATTTATTTACTCCTTTTTCACCAGTTATGTACTTCCACCTTTTTCTACAATATAACCATAGAACATTTTGTTATCTTCCAACTTAGTAGCAATTTTTATAACTATAGTCAATTACTAAAACTCGGCAGCTGAAAGCTAGACAATTCTAAGCATCAACTGTGTAAGTGGATAGGGTTTTTTTATTTTTATTTTTTTTAAACAATAAAAGAGATTATATTAAACAAACAAGCTATATAGCCTATAATATCCTACAGGAACAAAATATTGAGTTGCATGCATCAGATCCTCTAATTGTTCTGAATTACAACCTTCGACAGTGGAACTCCCATAGCCCAAGCCAATATTTGCCCTTTGATTCTAAACACCCCCCCCCCCCCCCCCCCCCCCCCCCCCCATTCAAGAAAGGAAAAAACAAATTTTTTTGTTTTTCTTTTTAAGATAACAAGAACTTTCATTGAGAAAGCACTGAGATAGCACCTACAAGCAAAAACAGCAAAGAAAAAACACAAAATAGAGAAAGAAAAAAGAAAAAAAAAAAAAAAAAAGGTACATATTTCCCAACCAACCTTTTTACCACTGCCCATTCCATAACAATATCCCAAGCATAACTAGTAACCCACTCAACGCTATGGCAGGCATTACAGAAGCATCTACCATTCCTCTCACCATAAATCACCCATAAGCATGCAAAGAGACAAAGTTGTAAAATACTCTTGTGGAGAAGTACCCCGTGCCAAGATAAAAAAGAAAAAAGAAATAGCCAATATCATAAGCATTGACCACGCCAAATTGAACCTAGCAAGAAAAGCAACCCACACTCAGCTAGCAAAAGAGCATGAATGAGACGATGGTTAATCGACTCTGCATTGGTCATACAAAGAAGAAATATTAGGGATGATCATAAAGTGCTTCTGGAGGTAGTCAATGGTCAGAATTCTTATTCTACCCACAAGACAAGCAAAAGCCCCAATCTTCGAAGGGGCACCATATTGCCACACACAAGAAGTCTTCCCATAAATCTCCTCTTTCTTTTCGAAGCATAAAGTAGAAAGATCTAACCGTAAAGCATCCTACCTTGTCTTTGGTCCAAACCACATTGTCGCATTCACCAACGGACGGCCTACAAGGATGCAACCACTCCATTAGAGCCACGTACTCTTCCACTTCATTGTCTTGGAGGAAATGGCAGCAAGGTGGAGAACGCACAACCGTCTCACCACAAAGCAAAAAACACATATCGACCATGATGCTAAGATCCAGAGCAAGACTAGCAATAATTAGGAATCTAGCCTGAAGAGGTAAATCACCCCTGCACACATCTTCAGAAAAAACAAGCCTTCTCCCCATTCCCATGAGAGAAAGCCAAACCTTCGATGATCTTAGATTTCATGCTAGAGATGCCTTTCCAAACCACTAATGCTCTATAGTTAGAGCACTCCTTGATCCACCATCCTATCTTTGTGCAACAGTATTTACTAGCAACGACCTCTATCCAAAGAGCTCCCCTCTTTGTTCTGAACCACCACCACCATTTGCCCAAGAAGGCATCATTCATCAACTCCAAAGCGTGAATATTAGCGCCACCTTCATTGTAGGGTTTGCTCACTTCACCGCATTCCAACAAGTGGAAATTTTTCTCCTTGGCTGAGTCTCCCCAAAGAAAATCCCACCTAAGCTTAACAAGGTGAGCGAGGAGGACCGCTCTTGGGCATCTGAACAGTGACATCAAATAAATGGGAAGATTGGATAAAGCCGCTTTAATGAGGATAATCCACCCTCCAGGAGACAAAAAACGCCCTTTCCAACCCGCCAATTTCCTCTCGAATCTTTCCACCACTTTATCCCAAAGATGCTTGGTCAACTTTCAATGCAAAGGAGGAAACCCAACTATGACAAAAAGAAAGAACCCGCCTTGCACCCAAACAAACTGGCTACACGACCTATTTCTTCACTATCCAAATGGACTCCAAGCATTTCACATTTGACTAAATTTACCTTTTGCCCCGATGCCACTTCAAAACAACAGAGAATCATGCTAAGATTATCAAGCTTCACTTTGTTCGCCTCACAAAAAAGAATCTTATCATCCACAAATTAAATATGGGATATTAGGGGAATCAATCATCCCACTTGGTAGCCTTTGAATCAACCACTTCCCGCCCTTTAGAAAGCATCATGTGCAACACTTCAGCTATGACGACGAAATGGAACAAGGAGAGTGGGTCACCTTGGCTAATGCCTATCGAGCTTTTGAAATGCCCTTTGAGGGAGCCACTCACAAAGACCGAGAATCTAGCCAAACCAATGCATTTCATAATCCATCTTCTTCAAACAACCTCACACCTGATTTTGCCAAGCATGTAATCTAAAAAAACCCAATCAATATGGTCCTAAGCTTTCTCAATATCTAATTTTCAAACCACCCTTCTTAAACCTTCCATGTATCTTGAATCAATGCACTCGTGAACAATTAGGGAACTATCCAATATTTTCCTTCAACAAAAGCACCTTGATGCATAGAAATGACGTTACCAAGAACTCGACAAAATCTTAAAGCAAGGACCTTAGCAAGAATTTTGTAGGGGCCACCAATGAGACTAATCGGCCTAAAATCCCTTAGCCTTTCCGCCCCAAAAATCTCTGAAATAATCGTTATTGAGGATGCACCCATTTCCAAAGAAAGGCGCCCCCTTGCGAAAAACTCATGCATAAAGCTCATCGAGCCTTCTTTGATCCTATCCCAAATACTTAAAAGCAATGTTTACAGTAGCACTCGTAGTGTAGCACGTAGCGTAGCATAGCTAAAATGCTACGTAGAGTATGCAAGTAGCGTAGCTCCATGGTAGCGTAAGCTATGGGGCATGTAGCATATGCTACATGTAGCGTAGCGTACAGTGTAGCGCAAGTCATTTATGCTACATGAAATCTCCTTTTCTATTTTTAGTTTTTCTTCTATGCTACTTCGACACCTATTTTAAAATGGTGGTGACTCATCCCCATCACACATGGCACTACATTAGATCAATTTGGACCATCTAAACTGTGGTCCATATCGTGGATAGAGCACTTAGATCAATCCAGACCATCCAAATTGTGGTCCATATTATGAATTTGTGATGTTTCAATAAATAAAAAAGAGGTCACACTTAGAGATGTCTGAAGGCAAAGAAACAAAGATTTTGCATGGAAATATGTGGTTGACAATCCAGATTCGCAATTAAAAAAAACTCATAAGAATTATGCATTTTGTAAATGTTAACATTTTTTCTATTATTTTAATTAAAAAATATCAAGTATCACGTAGCTTACGCTATACGCTATAGAGGGCCAAACGCTACGCTATACGCAACGCACTATTTAAAACACTACTTAAAAGGAAATAACTAGGAAACCATCAAGGCATGGAGCTTCATCTCTACCCAAAGAGAAAGTGGCTTCCTTAATTAACTTCTTCTCCAAAAAAATGGCGCTCCCGCTCCAGCGAAGACGAATCCTCATTCGAGAGAACTGAATTGAAGGTTATCCAAAGTAGACATTTTCTAATTGTTGAAGTTGGAACATTGTGTGTTAGGTGGTCCTATGGATTAGAGAGAGTAGGCATGGAACCCTAATCTCTCCATTAACCCTAATTAAACTTCAACACGGTATCCGAGCAGTTCAACCCATAACTTCATCTTCTCCAGCACCGAAATCGGTGGCCGTTCATCACTACCCATCATCATTGGCTCCCATGCACAACTGCCTATCATCATCAGCTCTAGCACACCACTACCCAGCAAACCCATCGACCCCCCGCATCAAAACCTTCTTTCTCTGCCACAAAACCCCGAACACTCTGCCATGAAACCCTAGAGCGACCACTGCTCACCCCCGCAAAACCCACCCCCGCCGCATTTCGTCCAAACCCAACAACCACACATGTTGTCATTGCGTAGCAACCCTCTTCCCTGTCACTGGCAACCCCGAACACCCATCCCATTCTCGTTGATTGCTCTTCTTCTTCGGAAGCAACTCAACTGTCCAGCAACACCCCGAACCCCCAATCACACTGCCGATCTACCAAACCTAACCCCAATCCATCTTCGAAACCTCACCCGAAAGCCTGCTCCTTAACCCCCTTGCTGCTTCTATCCGCCGCACCACCATCTTCGACACCCCGTATCTATCTCCGGTGTTGGCCCATAAATTAAACTTCAACACCAGTCTTCCATTTTTAAGAACAGCTTGATAAAATTTAACCACCTCCATACAAACACTATCTTTATCGTCAATTGTTTCACCTTCCACCATAATGCTACTAATCTTCTTGTTTCAGCCATGTAGGCATGTAAGGCGCAATCTCTGCCTCCATTTTATCTCCTCTTTTAGCCGACTAGAGTAGTCGAAAGATAACTTGGATCGCAAAGACTTTTCCTCCTCCGAGAGCTCTTCCCCTTCCGCTTTCAAATCTAGAGCTTGGATCTTGCATAACATAGAGTCTGTTACCGCTTGAGGCTGCCCCAGCACTTCTTTTTCCATGACAAAATCTTTCTTTTAAGAAGCTTCAGCTTGACAAAGAACGAAACCAGCATATCCATGAAGTTAGAAAGAATCCCACCAGGACCTCACCAAAGAAGGGAAGCCTTCACCTGAAGCCATGGTAATTCAAACCTGAAAGGTTTAGAACCCCAGTTCTCCTCCTTTACTTCGAGTAGAATTGGATAGGGGTCCCACACTGGCCTCAAAAAAGCATGTTGAACAACCAGTGACAAATCTACCCAATCTGGAGACAGGAGAAACCTATCCAGCCTGCAAAGGACAACATTACTTTGACCATTCAACCATGTGAAGCTTCCTCCACTCATCGGAAGATATACCAACTGATCCTTGATCACCCAAGAAGAAAACGCTTTCATGTTAGTGGTTAATTTGCCCCCAGAAGATTTCTCCCCTCAAACATGGTGAAATTGAAGTCACCACCTACAGACCACAGTCCCCCGAATTTCTGACGAACTACCGAAAGCTCCTCCCAAAAGGCCATTTGCATAGCCAGCACATTTAGGCAATAGACCGCAGACATCATCCATCTAAACACTTCAAGACCACAAAAATGCTGAAAATCCCTATAAACTTCACTTCCTTCAACGACAACGTTGAATCCCATGCTATCAGAATCGCCCCTACACTGCCAGAGGCATTCAAACAGCACCATTCCTTGACCTTCACGCCCCAGATAGAATCCATAAGCCTACGGTCAATCGACTGAAGCTTGGTTTCATGCAGGGCGACAATCTGCGAACATGATCTGAAGCAACTAACCTGACTTCTCTTTCTACCACAACGCAAACCCCTTATATTCCAAGAGAGGATCTTTATTTGGGAATCCAACAACCTCGACATCCCTTCCGCGCTGACAAGCCACAACCCCCCTTGAACCTGCCAGAACACTGAGGTCCAAGCTAGCCAACTATCTTCTGCACTTCGAAGATTGCTGCAGCTTTCTTAGTGATACTGAGGCTTGCATCTGTCTACCCTGCTCCTTGATAATTTGGAAGAGAGCATAGTATTCTTTGTCCCTATCTTCGAAAGTCCTTGAATCCGACTGTGTCTCTTTTCCGGATCTATCCTGCACATTTCTAAGTTTTCCTGCAATTGAATAATTCTTCTATTTCCTCATCCACAATGTTCCGTCTGAATCTTGGCATCCACAAGCAACCTCCTCCCTCCCTAATGCATTTCTTTTTATTGGCGTAATGCCATATGCTCTACTGAACTCTTCATAAAGCAGATTCCTGCCAATCCAATGGTCTTCCCAAAATTTGATGCGTGCCCCATCACCGACTTTGCATGACACCCCTTTTTATACATTTGCACGACACCCCTTTTTATACATTTGCACAACAAAGGATGTATGCATACATATTTTTGTGAAAGAAGTGGTGAGATTAATAAATGCATTCTTGAACACAGAGTACACGATAACAATATACCGACCAATCAGTTGCAGAAACACTGGATCTCATTCCAATGAAAAGAGGGAAAAAATAGTAGCAACCTGTTAAAGAAGTAACTAGTACGAACAAACCAGATACCGTATAAGAAGAATAAAATTAAATAACATCTCGATAACAGCAGAAACCCAGGACTTTTAAATTATTATTAGGATATTTCGATAAGTAGCTCTCAAAGAGGACAGTTCTCAGGAGCTAAATGTATCAAAGAAATTCAAGACAAAATACAACATGTCAATCACATAGTATGTAAAAAAAAAATTCAAAAACAGTAAAAACCCACCAATACATGAATAAATAAATAGCAAGAAAAAAGAGTCTTGAGAAAGAAATTTTTATTTTGCAAACCTTCTGTTTCAGCCTCCGAAGTACAAAAGGTCGAAGGACTTGGTGAAGACGGTTTATAACCAAAAGATTCTCCTCCTCAGATAGTAAAGCCTATACAATGATGAGCACCACCAATAATATAAGAATCTTATAAATTGTTTTAATTTTAGGCCGGAAAGAAGGACCCTGCATTTACACAGCAACAAACATGAAAAAAGCCCAAAGCTTACCTCGTCCAGTGAATTATCACCACTGTTCTCAAAAGGTTTGCTGAACCACTGAGAGAAATCCTCCGATGAATTGAATATGTTCGGCAATAAGAAGTTAAGTAGCGCCCATAGTTCCTCAATATTGTTCTAAAAAACAAACAGATTCTTATATCCACTTCTTTTGAAGAGTAATGGGCTTTATTAGAAAAGAGGAAAACAGCAGAAACAAGAAGAACTGAAAGAACAGGGAAAAAAAAGTAGAAAAAACACCCCTGGCCAATAGACAGATTGTTATATCCACTAGCCAGCATTCAGGTAAGAACTTCAAGGAATGACTGGAGAGCAAGTTAGATCGGACCAATGGACATTGCAAAAAATAGAACAAAATAAAAGCAAAGACAGAAGAAATTAAAAAATATGAGCAAATCATTCAGTGGGGGTCCGCCCAACATGCCCTAGCCCTAAAGATGGGCTAGTGCACTCATTGGGCAGGGCATACGAAATCTGGACCTTTGGACATGTATTTCCAACAATCCTTTTTTTCTCACAAAAATGTGTGGCCTGCGTGATGAGTGGAGCAGCCAATTTCTGGATCATATTAACGGTTCATCCAACCTGATGAATTGCCTGGATCTCGCTTGTGTGCCACATTGGTAATGCTAGGGAAGGGGGGCACTTGAGGTTGTTCATCAGGTAGGGTCCACCGTCAACATGCCCTGACAAAAAAAAAAATCAGGCTGTCACACTCATCAGGTAGGCCACACGTAATCTGGACCATTGGACATTTTCTATCATCCATTTTTCTCATGCACATGTGACCCACCTGATAAGATGGTCAAAAGCTAGAACAAACTGACTTATCAAATATCAAATACAATTGGCAACAGCATTGCAATAGCATTCTCATTCACCTGTAGAGGTGTTCCAGTCAGCAGCAAACGATGAGAGCTCTGATAATGCTTTAAATCTGAATTCAACTTGCAAGATGCATTCTTTATTCGATGGCCTTCATCAATTATAATGTAATGCCAATGAATCTTGCTAAGTCTTGGTCTATCATTTTTGTTCATTAAGTATTCATATGTTGTCAGAAGGACGTTGAATTTCTGATGAACAACCTTTTCTCTGCACAAAAAATGACATTTTTAATTAAATGGTTCAAATTCACTGACAAAGTGATCAATCAAAGAAAATTCACATTAGTATGCTAATACCTATATAGCCGACGCCTCTCTTCGGGAGGACCAAAATATACAACTTTGATCATGCTAGGGGCCCAAAAGCTGATTTCAGATTCCCACCCCGATAGAACAGACGATGGCACTACCACCAAAAATGGTCCTTTGTCATTTTTTGATTCCATTAGGTAACACATTAGAGAAATAACCTGCAAAAAAAAAGGATATCAGATGCATCCCTTCACAGAGAAATCCCAACGCTACAAAGAACAATCAAAACCATGAGAGTACAGCAATTTCATAAGCATGACAATACCTGAACAGTTTTGCCAAGGCCCATTTCGTCTGCTAGAATCCCATTCAAGTGATTATTGTATAATGAAACCAACCATCGCAGACCATTCATTTGGTACCTATGAATTGAAAGCAGAAAATATATAAGCTTCAAATGGGACTTAGAAGGCTGTATCTGGATTGCCTATCCACAAAACTTTAAAGGAAAATCCACCAGGGGAAACAAATCATCTAGCTGGAGGGAAAGCAGAAATGGGAAACAAATTTATCGAAACTAGACTTACTCCCTTAATTTTCCACCCTCGAGAGAAGCTGGCTGCTCACTTATGCTCTCTTTTACACTGCAGATTCAGAAGACAACAATCACTGTATAAAATTCCCAGTGGCAACAATCAAACAATTAGCGGATGATTAAAAACAGAAAACAAATAATACTTTCAGTAATTCAAATTTCAAACAGAACAAGTTCTTGAGAATTTTTTTCAGGAAAAAAAAATGGAAAAGAGAAAAATGTTATGCCCTAGGACCAATAAATCCATTACTGAAACTTCAAATTTCAAGCATTGTCCATTAACAAGCAAGAATCAACATATGACATACAGCGCTTCATCTTAATCAAATTGCCAGGCCAATATAAAGATGTCTCAACAATACCTATGAGCCATTAGATAGTACTTCTCATTGCTTTCCAAGTAATGCTGCAAAAGAAAGAAAGAAAGAAAAAAAAAAAAATCAGATAGCAAAGCAATGACAACTATAGAAATTGCACAAAGAGTTAATACATGCCTGTGCTTGGTCACCATCATCTTCATTATCCACAATGATCTCACTGTTCTCAAGAAAATTGGCAGCTCGATTATCGTCCATTTCCATCTCAAACTGCCTCGCCATGACCTTTGCCTCCTGTAGCTTTGAACCCAGCTTCTGAAGATATTTTTCAGTCTCCTTGAGGAGCTGCTTTACACGATCTGATTTTGCATCCTACAAAGTAATGGATGTATCAATATAAAAGAAGATGAAATATCATCCTAGCTTAAATACCCATAAAATAGGAGTTTGGATGTGACCTGAACCATCCGAAGGTATCCCTCTACATCATTGATCTTTAATAGGTTAATCTTCTCACGCTGGATTCTGTCAGCCTTCTCTCTCTGTGTCTTTTCTTTCCTTTTATGGAACTCCTTTACATATCTATTGAAACCCTTCCAGCGTTCTCTCTTAACCTTGAAGCAGTCCTCCAGCCTTTCCCTGAAAAATCAATGCATTAAAAGTCGTGACATTTAGTAATCATGTCTCGCAACATGCTAGATGAAATAAATTTGGGCATGTCTGAAAATCCCTTGCAAACCAGGACTTGGAAACACACGTTTTTTCAGTCTGCTATAGATCTGCATCACCCAAATGGAATGTGGGATAGAAAATCATCTCTGGCAAAACAATTGGAGTCCACTTGCAATTCAAGTACATTTAAATGCATTGTTAACTAAAATTCCAAATGATTCTAAAGGTCCAAAGGGGCAATATCCACATAGAAACATTGCCATAGTCAAATACTTTCTGAACAAATTATTTCAAAAGATCCATATTTTTAACACTATGAAAACGGCATGCAATAAGTGATCAAAAAATAAAACAGCCCATGATAATACCCACTTGTGAGCTTCTATTTCACTGAAGAACTCCTTCTGCCTCTCACGAATCCGCTTCTGGCGCTCTTCCTTCATTTTCTGTTCAAGTCTTTCGAGCTGTTTCATCCGCCTTCCATGTCTATGTTTCTTGATTGATTTCAAACGCTCCATGTCAGGTGTGATGGGTTTGAAGAAATCATGCAGAAAACCACTGTTCAAGCAACATGGTCTCAGAAAAGAGGAAGAACACTGCAGAGGATACTACTAATATATGAAATTATAGACCACAGTTGCACTGCTGGCAAACTACAAGAAAAACAATCTCATAATAAGATGTCACAAGTAAATAAAGATAATAAACATTAAAATATTAAATACCTTCGCAAACGACGTTGAACCCGAAGCAACTGAAGCTTTTTCAGCTCAATGACACTTCTTGTTCTGATTGAAATATCTTCACACGAACTTACATTTTCCTGCAAACAAATATTAGCTTATTTCCTATCAATTATAATGATCAGCAAGAATTTAGAACAAGTGATGCATGTTCTCCCATTTTCGCATAATATTGTTAAAATAAAGATAGCTAAAGAAATGTGAAAGAACATGAGGAACCTCTTAACAAAACAAATGATATTTTAATATAAAGATGGCCAAACCGGCCCATTCTTAAAACTTGACCACCAGTAAGTCAAAATGCTGGCGTATTTTTCTTTCTAACAACATTACTTAAACTTCAAGGATTACAATAATCATAAGTACAAAACATTGACCTAATTTTTAGAATTAAATTAAAAGATATTATTCATTTCAAGTTTCTAATTAGTTAATGTGGTGATGACCAAACTGATTAGAGGTACGGACTCCGTGACTCAGGTAAACTAAAAATAGATGTAAGCAATGTTTTCCATATCGTTATCGCATAATGTACACCCTTGGGATATGGATAGATATCGGTTACGACATGGGATATATCGGTTTTATCGTGTAATGTATCACTATTGTTGAGAAATATGGGGAAACATTGGGAAATTGGCTGAATTTTTCAATGAAACTTCAGGGATTTTTAAAAATACATCAATACATGCCTAGAAATCAAAACATGACAAAAAAAAAGTGTACATAATAGGTTTCCTTTGTATCAAGGTTTGCAGTATCAATAATTTTTTTTATTTAGAGATTGCAGTATCAATTATATTGGCCGATATTATCGGTACCGCAGTTGAGCAATACGATAAAGACCTGGAATGTATAAATTTCCAGGTATTGGTTAATTTATCACTTGTTATTGTCAAGGTATCGCAATATATCAATGGTATCACAATATTTTCGTCTCTTTTTAAAATTCCTGCGTATCGACGATAACTGTCAATATCAACAGATATCGTTGATACTTCACAAGAGTCAACCACATTTCTTCCGAAAACCCATTCTAGCTCTTTTTTTGCCATTTTCTTTCAATTTTTCCTCTTCTAAACAGATTCTAAGTGGATTTTGGTCCATCCTTTATAATCTTTTGGGAGAAAAACATAGATTTTAGAGTGGAATCAAATTTTGAAAGGATTTGGAGCCAGTTCTCATTCAATGAGTTATTTTGAATTTTGATCCATTTTTTTAAATAATACAAAATCATTGTGAAAAGGTTAGAAATTCTTCATTCTTCATGTTTTCAATGGAAAATTAAGGATTTGAAGTTTTGAACCTTCGATTTCAAAATTTAGGGATAGGTGCTCTGATTTGAGGAAGATAGGGGAAAATTCAAAATTTTGCCAATTTCTCCCAAATTGGTTGCAATCTTACACTCCAAACACAAAATCAAATATATAAGGCATGATCTGCTGATTCATGAAGTTTTTGTGAATTTTTTGAAAAAAATATTTTTTAATTAAAAAATAAATAAATAAAATAGATTTTTCTTGCTAAATTTCACCTCTAGCAGTGGTCAATTGAGTCCAATTTCATAGTATTTAGGAATGTTTGATGAAATGATCATCACATACAATGTTTTCCGTATCGTTATCGCATAATGTATCGCACCCTGGGAATACAAATATATGTCAATTATCGTATCGATTGTACCATGTAATTTATCACTGTTGTTGAGAAACATAGGGAAACATTAAGAAATTGGTCGAATTTTTCAATGACTTAAGAGATTGTTAAGAAAGACACCAATACACATAAAAATAAAAATAAAAAACAAAACAAAACAAAACAAGAAACAAGTGACATAATACATTTCCTTTGTATAGGGTCCTAATCTATGCGTTTTTTACTAAACTAATGCAACTATATTCAAAGTCAATTCATAAAATTTATAAATGTAAGAAGACGTGTATGAAAACACAAGCATTACATTCGAAAGCAAAAGAAGAAGTAGAAAACTATGAATATACCTATTGATTTCAAAAAATATATATATTTTTTAACATTTTTAATTATTTTTTTACTAAAAAATTAATTTTCTTTTTCCGAACAATCCCAAATTGCCAAGAATGGATAGATCAGGTTATGTACATGTTTAATTTCGTGTTTGGACACTAAGATTGTAACCGATTTGGAAAAAATTGAAGAAATTTAGATTTCTCCACAATTTTCCACAACTCGGCCCATCTCCCCAAATCTCACAATTGAAGCTCCAACTCCATAAATTTTCATGAAAAACATGAAGAACTATGGATTTCTTACCATTTGATACTATTTACAATATATAAAAACGAATCAAAACAAACAAAAAAAAAAAAAAAAAACGCCCCTTTTAGAATCCAAACCCTAAGAAGCTTCAAATCGCCATTTCGGAGAAATTTCGAAGATTTTGTTCCAACAAACTACACTGGACCGATCGAAATCACCTTGCAATGTACTACAAAGAAATTTTAAAAAAAAAAAAAATCAATTTTTGTGAACTTTTGAGGATTTTTCAGACAAAACAACGCGGGTTTCCTTTTTTCCCTTTCAATATATTACGCAATACATTAAGAATTTATAAAAGGGGAGTGTGGTTATATCGCACAATAGTGCGATATCCACGATATATCGTGATATCGTGCGATATATTGCACGATAACATGATAAATGAATATTAAAGTTGGGTTTCGTATCACCCAGTTGGGATAACAAATATATCGTAAGCATTGTTGTCATGTGCGATCGCATAATCGCATATTGTGGCTCAGATAGCTTATGCCATGGTTGCATATGCCATGCAGGAAGTATGCCATGATTATGCGATGAGTATGCCATGGCATAATGGCCAACAGTCAAGTTTCTTGTATATTGTAATAAGTTGTAACTTGTAACTTGTATTGTATGCATCAACTCATCAAGATTCAATTTATTAATACAATTTCTATGTTCGTAGTTTTCAATAGCTAATTCTTTCTTAGTGTAACATGTTGATTATTTAAATTTGTTTTGTTATATATAATATAATATAACTCAACATATAGATGGCCTAATAGTCAAACTACAATGAAATAGGTAAATAAACCCAATCCAATCACTTGTAGTAATTATACATAGTTTTTCTTAATTTTTTAGATTTTTTTACCATTTTTTTAATTTTTTTAATTTTCAAAAAAAAAAAAAAAAGAAGCCATCAGCCTGAGCGATCGCTTATGCGATTATGAGATGGCATAAGCGATCAGCCCAAGCTGATGGCTTGTGCGATTTTATGCAATTTGACAACATTGATCGTAGGATATATCAGTGATATTGCAAGATATTAAAAACATTGTCCACAGTATTGCAAACACTTGCACTAGAAGTACGGTAGAAGAATAGAAGGAAAATACCATTTTTTATTTTTTAAGAGTGAGTACTTTTATTGAGAAGCCTGCTAGCAAGGCTAAGCAAGAAAAGAATACAAAATAGAGAAAAAGATCCCACACTACCGAAAACTGGAAACACTACTCAAACTAAGAGAACCACTACAAGGCGGACCATTCTGTCTACAAGGCTCTCGTTCCGAACAACACTACTTGTAGGGACCCGAGACTGATTAGAAAAGAGTCTTCAGTTCCTCTCACCCCATATGGACCATCAAATCACAGGTAAAGTCAATCGCCATCTCGTAAAAGGCTACTTACCCCCTCACTAGTTGTGCGAGACAGTGGTGCAATTCTGCAAAAGCATGTTAAGTGGTTTTGGATGTCGATATCGGTTGGCGTATCGGCCCGGCGGAAAAAATGATATGATACAGCGTCACGTATCGGTATCGGAGTTGTAACATCCCGTATCAGTCGGAAATTTTTGTAAAGCAAAATAATATGGAAAAATAGTAGAAAAGTAGGAAAAAATAAAATATCCAAGAATATATCATCTTTTTGTATTTTGAACATGTATTCAATGGTGAATCGGACCATTCTTTAATGAGAATGTTGTCTATTGATTTAACTTGTTAAAGGTTAGCTAAATGGGCCCTAATTAAACACAAATCAAGCATGATTTAGTGAAATAGCTCAATACATTGAAATACAACAAAAAGAAGATGAAAATATAAAAAAGAAAGCGAATGTTTACCATTCATTCCGATTTTTCCCATAATGGTCCACTTGGCTTTGATTTGTCAAATCCCATTCAAACCATTTGTTTTTATCCCAAAATAAGTCTAGATCTAACCTAAAATAAGTTTTTTAGCTTCTTCTATGGTTTAAATGAAACAAAATATATATGTGAGAGAAGACGTATGAAATTTTGAAGGAAAAAAATTTCAAAATTAAGCTTTTATAGGTGTATCAGCCTGTATCAGCCGTATTGGCCCCGTATCGGTGCTAATACAGGCCGATACAGACTGATACAGGTCAATTTTTTATATCAGACTGATACGATATTGTATCGTGTATCAACTCGCGTGCCGATACAGATACAATATGGTCGTATCGGTCGATACAATACCTATATTCATATCCATGATGTTAACCAGGGAAGGTTGGAAAAGGGCGAGACTAAACAACTTGGAATTCGATAATTTATCTAATGCTGAAGCTGTCACTTGAGAAACCATTTACCAAGGAAGAAGTCAAAGCAACGGTGGATTCACTAGGTAGGGACAAGGCACCAAAACCATACGGCTTTTCAATGGCATACTTCTAGGTGTTTTAGGACATGTTGAAAGATCACATAATGAGTTTTATGGCGGAATTCTTTAAAAGGGGTCACTTGTCCATTGATCTAGCAGCATCTTTTATTAACAATTTATTCTAAACGTGACGGGTGCAAAACGCCTTTAAGATTATAGACCAATAAGTTTAATGGATGGCCCTATAAGATTCTTGCAAAAACCTTAGCTACCAAGTCCAAGGAGGTGTTGGCAAGTGTTATATCCAATAGCCAATGTGTGTTTTGTAGTAAGGAGAGATTTTAGATTGTCCTTATTGCTCATGAATGCATTGACACCTACTAGAAAGGATTGAAAGGTTCAGTAGTTACTATGCCAACTAGATATAAAAAAGGCACACAACCACGTCGACTGGGGCTTTCTGGATTATATGCTTGGCCGGCTAAGATGTACACGAAGTGAAGAGGGTGGAAGAGGTTTTGTTCTCCCAAATGGGTGCCCTCTGTCTCAAAAATGAAGAATCAGTCACACATCTCCTCAATCATTGCCCTTTCTCAACGGATATTTGGTGCAGTGTCCTCCAGCGGGTGTCAAGTGAGTTACGCCCTCATCTCTCAACCAGCTTCTTTGCTCGTGGCATGAAGAGTCTGGTGGCGTGGTGGGGAAGAGAAAGTGGCGTTGTGTTTTGATGGCGGTCCTATGGGCGATTTGGGCTGAAAGAAATAATAGGATGTTTAGGAATCTTAATTCTTCCTCGGAAGTTGTTTTCTCTAAAGTTTGTTTGTTGTTTAGGGACTGGGCACCTCGAGGCTACTGATTTTTCCTTCTTGTTTCTTTTCTTTTTCTTTTTTTTTTTGTTGTTGTTGGCCTTTTTCAGGGCTCTCTATAGCTCTGCTGTTTTGAATAAAATTCTCAATTCTCAAAAAAAAAAAAAGGATGGAAGAGGGAGCATACCCGTTCAACTCGGTTTTCTGTTCTAGTTAACAGGTCCTCCAAAGTTTTTTCAAAAGCTCAAGAGTCAAGAGGCATGACAAGGATCCCCTATCCCCTTTTTTCTTTCCATGGTAGTGGCAAAAGCTTTGGGCAAAATGCTGGAAAAGGACTAAAGGCGGATCTATTTCGAGGCTTCAAGGTCGAAAGGAGGAACCCTCTGATCGTAGTATCATACACCTTCAGCTCGCCAATGAAACTCCTTTTTTTACAAAGCAGATTCCGATATGGTGGACAAGCTAAGAATGGTGATTAGGTGCTTCAAAGTGGTGTTAGGTTTGAGAATGAATATCACCAAGAGTTAGATGTTGGGCGGTCGGATGTCAATCAACGAGCTGGAGCAGATGGCAGGGATTTTTAGATGTACAACCAGTGTTCGCACTGTCGGTATCGCTACAAGTTTCGCTGGCCAGAGATAAAGATATAATATCGTTATCGTCGATAATATCGCCGATAACTGGAAATGTGGGGAAAAGGGGGGAAACATGATGAAAATTGTGGAATTTTTCAGTGAAACTTCAGGAAATGCCTAAATACATATATTTGCATATTCAAGAATAAAAAAACTGCAAAAAGAATGCATTAAATAATAAGTTTTCATTCAATGGGGCCCAAAAAAGCATGCGTTCATAAGAAATTACTCCAATAGCAACGAAAATGAGTTTATATAATATAAATGTTGCCACCATATAATAATTAAGACAAAATTAAATGAATTCGAAAAGAATACTTTTTTGCCATATTTTATCCCCACAAGGAGTGACGAGGTGGCTCATAGTCATCATCCGAATCCCGTTTCCGTTGGTTGTAGTGTTGTTCACCAATATGTTGACAGTTTTGTTCCCATGTCATCCTTTGCTCATACCAATGGAGGTACTCTCTTATGCATCTTTGATAGTCGTCCTCCCCGAACTGTACGAGATAGCCCAAACGTGGGTACTACGTGACATACATCGATGGCATTGGTTGAGCAGGGTCCTGAGGGAATATATCAAGTCCAACCCCAACTCCCTGATAGTATTGCTGCCAGTCATACGGGTACCCCGAATATCCTCCTGTCAAATGACCATAACTCGAAGAGCTATCTGCTGGCTACTCGTATCCACGAGTAGACGAATGCGACTGAATGTCAGAGCTGCCATACCCATACTCGTGATATCCCCCATGCGTATAAGGTGGGACGGAAGTGGAGCTCCCCCGCTCTGAACCGATGTCCATGGATGACAAGCTACGTGCGAGAGCATCCGCCGCGGCACATCCGGCTTTTTTCTTTGAACGACGCTCAAACATATGTGTGGGCTCTGATGCTCTCATACGCGAGGGTGGACAAGATCCATGGTCCTCGTCTTGAGTTGCATGGTCAAAGTACTGCTCCTCAGTGAACTGACCAACGGATCGCTGGCTCTGACCTGTCATGTACCCCCCACCACTGCCACCTCCACGCCCACTAGTAACACCTACATCAGTGTCGGTGCCTCTATCACCTCCCTCACCACTGTGGTCGTCGTCGTCGTCGTCCCCACGACCAGTGTCAAGTGGGGGTTGAGTCTCATCATCACTCACTCACTACGACTTGACGATGACGAGGCGGCCGTGAAGATGCCTCCTCGCCATCATCATGACGTGTCGAACTCCTCATCAAAGGATCAAAGGAGTCTGTATCTGCCCTCTGTTGGCTTACAACCTCATCAACATCGATACCAAGAGACGCAGCTCCCTCGGCTACTTGCGGTGCAGGGCCTCCATCTGCATCATCTAAATCAGCTGACTTGACCCACTCATAAAGTGGGTCCTCAACATCGTCACCTATTTGTGCCATGGTACCTACCTCCATCTCCTCTTTCACTGGTTTTGTTACACTTGGGCAGTCTTTCACGTTTTTTAACCCCCCTGCCAAATGCTCCTTCAGCCTAGACAGCCCCCCACTCCGTATCACTTGGCCGCAGTAGTTGCATATGGCTCCATATTTATTCCCCTCCACTGGTCGTCCATGTTTCCACCCAATGTCCCTTGCTCCTCCTTTTCCGGATCCAGATGACATTTTGATCCCTAGTAGCATACAAAATTGAAAAAATGCTTGCACTAGCATTGGAATGAATGGCCATATGGGAACAAAAATGTGCACTTCAAGCTTTTATGTTAAAAAACATATGCGACAAAAAATGTGCTGGATCAAATACTCAAGTGGGATGACATTTGAATCAAGCTAATATTTGTGCTTTCAGCCCATCCCACTTGGATGACATTACGAATGGTATGGATGACATATAAACATCACTGTGGACCGAGGGAGGTTTCAACGGTAGGAATTTCCGTTCCCTCCTTTTTCGTTAGTGCGATCCACTTAAGTATTGGATACGGTTCATTTTTGGTCGCACGTCCTAAAATGAGATGTAAAATCGGATGGACGGCCTGAATTTCTCACAAACATCACAGTGGCCCTTACTGTGGGTTTACCGTGGGCCCACCTTGATGTATATATTATCTATCCATTCCGTCCATCCGTGGGCCTCACTAAAGGAAAAGGTGGGTAGGTAAATTACTACCGTTGAAACCTCCCTGGGGTCCACAGTAATGTTTATATGACATCCATACCGTTCATAACGTCACTACTACTGGGATGAACTGGAAACACAAGTATTATCCTGATTCGAAACTCCTGTGCCTCCACAAATATTTCAACTGTGGACGTTCAATCCTCACGTTTTCGGCCCACTTGAGTCTTGGATCCAGTTCATTTGTGTTCTCATGTCCTACAATGATCTCCCAAAACTGATGGACGGGGTGGATTTATCAAACAACATCACTGTGGGCCCAACTTGGTTCCCAGCGCAGGAACTTCCTGCGCATGGCTTTCGCAGGAAATCCGCGCCCGGTAACAGCTTAGTGGGTGTTACCTTACCCCTACCGTATGGCCCACATGGATGATGTTTTGTATATCCACTCCTTCCATCCGTTTCTACAGACCATTTTAGGATGAGTTTCCAAAAATTATGCAGATCCAAATCTCAAGTGGACCATACCACTAGAAACAGTGTGATTGAGTGCCCCACCATTAAAAAATCCAAAGAGCCCATCGTAAGGTTTTGGTAATGTTTATTTTCAATCGAAGCTCTTGATAATGTCAATAAGGTCTTGATGAACGGAAAATATAAAGATCAGATTGATCCAAAACTTTTGTGGCCGACAAAACATTTTAAATGGTTATTCATCACTATTTCTAGTGGTATGGTCCACCTGAGATTTGGATCTTCTAAGGGTTTTGGATCACATCCTAAAATGATATGAAAAAATAGATAGACGGCGTAGATATATAAAAACTACATCAATATGGGCCCCACACGGTTAGGGTAACACCCACTAAGCTGTTCTCGGGGTCACAGGTAATCCGCTCCCATTGCGTCGTGAGTAAGTGCGCACGCTAAGCGTGTGGAGTAAACTCTGTGGGGCCCACCGTGATTTACTTATTTTATCCACTCCGTCCATCCATCTTAACAGATAATTTTAGATATGGTGCAAAAAAATGAAGCATATCAAAATCTAAAGTGGACCACACCACAGGAAAAGTGTGAACTGAATGTCTACCATTGAAAAATTCTCGGGGGACACAAAAGTTTTGGATCAAGCTGATATTTGAGTTTTCCGTTCATCCACGTCCATGTGATCTTATGAACAGGTTGGATGACAAATAAACATCACTGTGGGGCCTGGAAAGGTTTCAATGGTGGAAATCATTATTCCCACTGTTTCCTGTGGCATGGTCCAATTGAGATTTAGAGATGCTTGAATTTTGGGCTCAACCACTAAAATGAGATGGAAAAACATATGGACGGAATAGATAAAGCACATACATTCTAGGTGGGCCCAACAGAGTTTACTCCACACGATAAGAGCGTGCGGTCACATACATTCTAGGTGGGCCCAACAGAGTTTACTCCACACGATAAGAGCGTGCAGAGTAACACCGCACGCAATAGGGTTCTACAAAAGGGCTTCGACCGCCCTTCTCTGCAAACGAAGAGGGTTCCGAAAGAGGGGAGATTCATCAAATCCCTAAAATCCCTCCAAAATCCCCCCAATTTCGTCGGAAACCCTCTTCTTCCGCCGATGATGTATGGTGCACGGATCAATCGCAAGGAAGGAAATAAAAAGTGGTGATTGTCGAGCACTTACAGCGCACGGATCGATCGATTGGCCCACTACAACGTTCGATGAGCGTTCCTCTTCTAAGATTGGCCCACTGTTACAGCGCTCCTCTTCTACAGACAACAGGTATGGAAATCCGACAGTCTCCCCTTTTTTCTCCCCTTTTCTTTCGATTTTTTTTTGTATTTTCGCAATCCCCGAATATCAGTCCTTTTATCAACGATAAGGGGTTGTTAGCTACAGTTATCCCGTGGAAGGTAGGTGGCTACAGCTATTTCTGTACGGTGTTAGAAATTGTCGGCAAATGTCGATAAAATCGGCGAAATTTCGGCGATATCTGGAAAAGAAACGAAAAAAGGGGGTTTTGATGTCGCAACTGCAACGACACCGATATTATCGTCGATATTATCAACAACTCGTCGACAATGCAAACACTGTGTACAACAAGGTCCTTCCCCTCCACTTATCTAGCCTTCCTTCATCCATCAGGAAACCTGCAAAGCACTTATGGGATAAAGTGATGGAAAGGTTTTAAAGAAAACTGTCAAGATCAAAAAGTAGATACTTGTCGATGGGTGCCCAACTAACTAACGCTCATCAAAGCAGCCCTATCAAATATGCCCCTATACTTCATGTCTATGTTCAAGTGCCCTAAATCGGTGTCTGTTCAACTGGAAACGCTCAGGCAGATTTATTGTGGTGAGGTTCGGAAGAAAAGAAGAAATTTCGCTCATTAGGTTTGGAAGACATCTGCAATCCATATAAAGAGGGGGGCGCTAATATTAGGGACTTGAAGAAGGCAATGCGCTTTTGGGAAACTGGTCGTAGAGGTTTAAGACAAAGGATGATTCCTTGTGGAGAAAAACGATAACAATCAAATATGGGTACAACTGTACAAGGAAGGAGGTTGGTGGACAAGGGATTTCTCCTTTTACAAAGTGTCAGAAATATGGAAGGGAGTCTTGAGGATGAAAGCCAAGTTTAAAGAGGGGTTGGGTTCTCTCTCATAAGTGGGGAGAAAATCCAATTCTGCAAGGATGCGTGGGTGGGGGGTCTATGTGTTTCCACAATTGGCGTGCCTGGATATGGATAGTGACATAACAATTTCAAAGGTGCTACTCGTTAAGTGGAAATGTGATTGCGTGGTCGCCTCCTTGCTGAAGGAATCTTTCTTATGAGGAAATTGAAGAGCTCATTATGCTCCTTGATAGAATCCACCTATATGCTCCATTGGTGGGGGAGAGGGATAGGATAGTGTAGTGAAAGGATAGCTAGAGCCAATTCTCAATTCATTCATTCAGTGAAATGATAGCTCGAGCCGATTCTCGGTTCACTCGTTCTATAAGATGCTTCGCTCTCCATTGGAAGAAGGTAATCATATGTATAGACATCTTTCATGTGGCAGTATGGAGCTCCCCCAAAGGCGGCGGCATGGAGCTCCCCCGAAGGTGGTGGCATTCGCCTGGCTAGTTTGGGGGGAAGAGGGTTTTGACCATGGACAATGTTCATAAAAGAGCAATGGTAACCCCCAATGTCCGTGTTATGTGCATGAGAAATGTTGAATCAGTGGATCACTAGTTTATTCATTGTCCATCTGCTCGCATGGTTTGGCATTACCTTCTTAGGATCTTCAGTATGTCATGAGTGATCCTAGACTCAATGGCAAACTTGTTTATGAAGTGGCATGGGGTGAGCCTTGGGAATCAAGGGAGGGTCACATGGAGCTTAGCATTGTTTGGGGGGGGTGAATGGGAGATGCTTCAAAAATATGAGTAATTCAACGATTCAGGTCTGTTGTAAGGTGAAGATTTCCTTAGCCGAATAGGCCTCTTGTATAGATGCTTTAAAGGATTGTAATTTTTCTTTTCTTTGAGCGGATTGTAAGTTTTTGCATCATCTTAGCGTGCTGTTTCAATAAAAGTTCCATTGCCTTTCAAAAAAAACAGATGTTAGTCACCGACTGAACACTCATATCAACAAGCGCATTCAAAGATCTTGTTCTGCTTGGGCCATGTCAACACGTTAATTATTACCATTGCCGGGAATAGTCAGGATCAAACTACACTGGACATGTGGTCAGAGAAAATCAGTGCAAATGTTAGGATATCAATCATTCAATAGGTGGTTCATCAATTGGGCGGGCTGAACAATTGAAAACATTTGCTATCTGTAGAATAATTGCATGGTACAACTCATGAATGTTCTAGGTGCACTAAGAAGTATGTAAATGATCCAATCTTTAGGTTAATTTGATCAACTCTTAATTTTTTTACAAATGGTCATTCCAAGATGTAGTCACTGAATGGATACTAAGATCAACAAGCACATTCAATGATCTTGTTCTGCTTGTGTCATGTCACCACATGTTAAATGTAAGCCCCACCATCATGCATGTTTTGAAGTTAAAGCCAACACCGCACTCTCATAGGCACACAACACAAACACACATACAACCATATAAAATGAAGTAAAGATAAATATATAACCATATAGAATGAAATAAGGTGCTCCCACGATGATACTTCAATGGCATGCCATTGCTTCCTCCTGCAATGCAGAAGGATAAATGGACCTCATGAAACCATACACCTTCAGGTTAATTCACTCTTTTGCATAAAACTTCTGTAAGCTCTAAGAATAGCAGACCGCCTTCCATGAGGAAAAGCAAAAACAAGCAAAGGAAGCGGCAGACAAGGTCCTAAGAGAAGCATCTATTTGCACAGTAAATGCAGAATATTTTACCGGACCAGAGGTTATGACTCCAGTACAGCAAACCCGTTCTTTCTCAGAGTGTATATGCTGCTTTTATACAGAGATGTAGACAGGACCAACAAATCTAATTCTTGACTGGTGAAGAGGTACCAAACGACCCATATTATTGTGGTTCCCTACATCTATTTGATTCTAGTTTCCTAAAATCCCAAATAAATGTATTCTTACAAGACAGTAAAGCATGTGGCCTTCCACCTGCAAAGACCTACGTACTATGAGCAATCATATCATCTCTTTTCAATTACCATTCAAACAAAGACAAGTAAGCAGTTTGGGAATTTCTTAGCTCATCTAGATATAGAACATAACTTCTTTTCTTTCTTTTTCTTTCAATGGTAACGCAGTCAATTTATAAAACACACCAATAGGAATGGAACTTTAGTCACACGAAGCATTAAGCAAAGTGGTAATAGATTCAGGTGTAGGAGCGGGGAAGTGTCTGTTTCATAATGCAAACAAGTATCAATAGGTAGGAAGCTGGAGTCTAAAGTCGATTTCAAGTGGGGCAGAACCTAGTTAGAAGGATCCTACAACTTAGACTGAAACACAGCAGGTAAGATGATGAGAAATCATCCTCCTACTGGCAATCCTGAAACATGGCTACAATCTTCTCTATTACAGCCCTTCGAGCAAGTTCCATAACCCAAGAGAGCATTCTTCCCCCAACCTTCGGAAAAAGAATCCTTTAAACTATCCCAGAATCAAATACAACCTATCACACACACAGGATTTCAGAAAGATAAACCAATGACAAGATAACATATGATAAGAGTGTTCAAATACATTAGAGCCAATGTGTAAACGGTGAAATATGACGATGGCACCCAACCTGTCCAAAAGCCAAGCCCTGCCATGAAGACCATCCAGTGCAAACTTTCAGGCCAGTCCACTCATCATGTGAGCCAGATATGTGCCTTGGATCGGGTAGGCGGCCGTACATTATGGTGTGACCCAGCTTTTGGACGTGAAGGATGTCACACACACACATGACATGTCGGCAGTAATGTGCAACTTGGAATGTAATTTAGCAGTCCAACTTGTTGTATATGAGCAATATTCCTTATATAAGACAGCCATACATCAAAAGAATGCATTACCAAGACATGTATTAATGTGTTAAAATCACACCTTTAACTTATCAAAACGTGCTGCAATTCTTTCATCTGTCTTCCTCTGTTTTACTGCCCAGTTTTGTGCTTCAAGAAGTTTCCGTTTTTGTTGGTCCATAATCCACTTCTCTGTGGTGGTGTACCTTGGAGAAGAACCGGGCACATCACTGGAAACTAACATGTCTTCCTCTTCTTGTCCCACAGATTTGTCTAGTTGTGTAACTGAATTCCCATATATCACAGTACCAGGGAAGGCAACAGCCTTGAAGCCATCAGAAGTAAATTGCTTTCGAATATCAGCAAGCCTCTGATCATCTGACCCACTATTAGAGATCACTGGCGCTGAAGTAGCTGGAAGTTTCTCCATGTGACCCACATGTCTGGAGTACATGTTGATATCCACTGGAGGCTTCACCATATGCCTGAAGTAATCATGTTCAATATCTTTTTTCCCCATATTGGACATAGTCTGCTCCTTTACCAATGACGCAGACGGAAACTTATCTACAGGAGCATTTGTTCGGAAAATGGGAACATCTGCTTTATGAAATACGCTAACTCTATCATTGTGCTTAAGAGCTTGAGACTGGTTAAAAGGATTATCTATTTTCTCCTGTAAATGTCCACTCTCAACTGAAGTGGGTGTCTGCATTTCCCTAGAAGCATCATTAAGAGTGCTGATTCCCATCAAACTGGGCATATGAGGCTCTAGCTGCTTGCTTGTTCGAAGAACAGAGGAGAAGGCCTGATTTGCTTGGCCAACTTGCCAATGGCCATGCTCAGGGCCGTTCTTCCCATCATTCATTAAAGAGTCGGATTCCAAAGGCTTAGCCATCGTTGTCTGTGAATCTGCAGTTTCTTGAGTCCTCACGTCAGCCTCTTGTTGACATTTCCTTTCTTCAATCATGAAAGATTGATCGGAGGCTGGACCTTTTTTATTCTTTGTTGTCTTCTTTGTGGCCTCTGTGCCTTTTGATGAGGCACCCGTCTCCACTACACTTCCATTAGATGAAAAAAACGGCAGGTTTCTGGTGAGTAACATCTCCTTTCCAGTTCCACTGCTTGCACTTGGCTTCACAGACAGACCTGTGATTTCATGGCTGTTAACAGGCTCCTTTAAAGATACTTCTTTGTGAGCTCCATCTGCATTGCCCCCTGTTTTTTACAAGCCAATCCAAAGAAGGGTTGCCCTTGAGCACATATGCAGCAAAATAGTTAAGATGGCAGAACAATGGCTAAGATGTTTAAAATTGTGATATGGTTTGAATATTCAAGTACAAGGTTTTCTAAACATCTAGATCTGAGCAACTCTGCACACGCACAAAAGCCAACTGTGTGAGATCCAAGCCCCCCATCAGGTGGACATGCACATATCCCCGGCCAAGACTCAGGCTGATTCTCTCATCAAGTGGGCCATAGCAAATGATACATAAAAAAGGAAGGTTACAAGGAGTTGGGAAATGGTTGGTAATAAACGTTCACTTGTGGCTCACCTAATGAATGGACCAACCTGATAACTTCGGCTAGGGCAGGGCTCACTTTATGGACAGCTTGGAATCTTGCACGTGTGCACCAACATGGCATATTTTGTGACATGTAGGCATGCACGAATCTCCAGATATCTAGAATTTGAATTAGGGAACCTCTAAGATGATAGCATCAATATGGGAAAGTGTGTTTGCCTTCTTTTGGGTAACTTTCACCAAGTGCAATGTCAAGATGAAGCTTCCTAGGAACCAAATTGTTTCTGCATATACAAGAGAAACAGATTAAGAGCAAAGAGAAACTTTATGCTACACAATTTCTGTTAATTTGCATAATTAAAGTTAGAGCATGCTCTTTATGATACTAAGAAGGGTATTCAGAATCCACGACATGCCTGAAAGCTAGAAAGACAAGACACTGGGCTCTGAGCTGTTTCAGTTGGTGTTCCTTGAAGGGCACAGACAAAGAGGCAGGAGCCTGAGACCCAGGAATTCTTCCCATATCGATAGGCTTTGTATTTCTTTGTGTACTCATTTCCATATTACCACTCGAGCCAAGGCATATGCCTTTTTGGGGGGGCTCCAGCTTAGGTTGAGAAACAGAATCTTGATCCCTGTGATTAACCATCTCATTTTTCACTAAAGCGTTCTCCTTGCTTGGTGGTCCCAGAGTTTCACCACCCTGCTTACACATAACATATCCATAAGTTAAATAATGCAACATAAATATTGTAAATTATAAACAAAGTATGATGTAGTCCCAACTCCCAAGAACTAGAAGCAGCAAGTGCTGCATACCAAACAAGCACAGGTTACAACCATGAAAAAACATGAACAAAATCAACATGAAAGAAATCACTTCAGAACATCAAGCGTAGTTTTGCAGCAGCAGGCAACATAGCACTAAAAAATGCCGTTAACAGCTGCAAATATCCACAGAAGTTGGTAGAAAAAAACCATAAGGAAACCAAAATATAAGAAGTTTTTTTTTAAAGGTGTAATAAATTTATTGAAACTGCCACAAAGGCAAAAAATACAATAGCCATAGCCCAGCCATTACAAGCCACCACTATGGCCATGGGCTTCGGAACAATTGACCCAAACTTTACATCTAACATAGCCCCTCGAATACAACCAACTCTGACCTACTTCTATCTCAAAAAGAACGGTTGTTCCTTTCACCCCATAAAGCCCAAATAACACCACCAAAAGAGCTAACCTCCACAACTCTCTCCCTTTACTCCCACCTCCTCCCCCATGCAATGGATGAAGAAGCCCTTCAATCAACCCCGGTATTACCCAAAAGACCTTGAAAAAGGCAAAAAACATTTCCCACACCTTCCAAGCAAAACCGCAATGGCTGAACAAGTGGTTCAAAATATAGAAGTTTAATTCATCCAAGAATCTATAAAGGAAAATTCTGAATCACAATCCACTTACATTTTTCCAGAACTATTTCATCCGCCATAAAAGGCAAGGATGAAAAATGCAAAACTTGTATTTTGTTACAAAATTATATGGGTTCTGAAAGCTTAGAGATAATAAAATCCTTGAAAAATCAAGAGGGTTATTCCAAGTAACAGTTCTCCTTTCAAAAGAAAATGAGCTTAGACTTTTAAGTCTTTGACAGTTCTCATTATTAAACGTAGTAAATAAATATTAAAAGACAAAAAAATAATAAAATGATTAAAAAAAAAAAAAAAAAACTAGAAGGTGGATCAAGGGTTTCCCTTAAAGAATTGAATGGAAAGCTGTTTGGATGATGCTCTTTTTCTCAAATTGATACCAAAAACAAATGTCTTTTCACTAAATGACAATACTCGTGATTTGCACAGGCTTACTTATCTAGTTCCCACTATGGTGACCCTCAACCAGCCCCTCCCACTCCCTTCATAGTATGGTCGGTATAGGCAATGATTCTCTGAAAGGAATTTATCAGAACTTCAGGGTGGAGTGGTGCAGGGAGGGTATGAATTTGAATTGAAGGCATTCGACACATTAACATAAATATAAGGAACATGGGTTGCGTCCTGCCCCTGCCCGGACGGATTACCGTCCGGGCAGACCTGTGGAGGGGCCCACCATGATGTATCCGTTTATACACTCCATCCATCCATTTTATAAGATCATGCTACGATATGGGCCCAAAACCGAGGCAGATCCAACGCTCAAGTGGGCCACACCAAATAGTGAGAGGAACCTGGTGACGTCATCACTGTAATCACTACAGTGATGACGTCACCAGGTTCCTCTCACTATTTGGCGTGGCCCACTTGAGTGTTGGATCTACCTCCTTTCTAAAATCATTCCATAAAATGATATTATAAAATGGATGGACTGAGTGGATAAACAGATACATCACGGTGGGCCCCTCACAAGTCTACCAGGACAGTAATCCGCCCGGGCGGGGGCAGGACGCAATCCGCGTCCAAATATAAGAGGGTATCAAGTTGGCTGTAGACACTGATTTGCAGTCTCTCAATGATCAGAAGTCAAGATAGGAGGAGACAAGTACCTGGACCATCTTATGTGTGTTTGCTAAGACAACTCCAGTAGGCACGGATGCTGAAGCCTCTGCCCCAGGAGACGATGAAGTTTGATGAGCCTCGGAATATGAGCTGAAAGCACCAGAAGATCCTTCATTTACCTTGCCAACAACGCCTGCAGTATCTGTAGCTGAGTTATTTTCCAACTCTTGTCCAGAAGTAACAGCTTCATTAGTAATTCCACGAGATGGCCCTGTCGACAGAGGAACAGAGATTTCCTCTGCTGAAGAACTTGTAACAACATTAGAAGAAAACTTAAAACCCGGAGAGTTTTCTGAAGGCAACCCCAGTTTTGATTGATTCCAGAAGCCCCTTGAACTCAGAACATCATGTCTGGGCTGTAAAGAACCAGCTTTAATGGAAAACTGACCTTGAACATCACCTCTCGTTGTCATTTTCCCCTTCTTTGGATTAAATCCAGCACTGGGCGTATCAAACTGCTGAGGGTTGTCAGGTTGTGCCTCCACAGCTGCTGCTGAATCTGTCTTCTTTCTCTTGCCACCCGCTTTTTTGTTCTCCCTCTGGTTTACCTGCTTATCAAGTTTGGCAGTATCATTTCTTTCCCGTGACGTTGCAGATATGGAGTCCTCCATTCCTAGACTGGCGGGACTTTCGTGTTCAAATGACTTGGCACTTCTTTGAGACATAGGTCCCTGATGACCATCGTGTCCTGTACTTTCTACCCTGCTTGGACCAACAGGTGGCCTATTTGAAATAATTGCCTCGTGCTTGGCCGTCTCATTCTCAAGAGAACTGCCACGGTCATCTTCCTTTGTCTTACTACTTGATGCAGCATGAGATGCATTAGCTGACCCACCTTTAAGAGGCATGTCACCACCTATGGGTGCTGAACTGTCAGATGTATCCTTGTCCTTTGATCTTACAAGCCCAGGATCCCCTATCTGAGTTCCACCAGTCAATGGAAGCCGAGATGACTTCAAAACATCAATATCAAGACCGTGCTGGCTGATAACAGTTTCCATGGCCCTGACAATTAAACAGACCAGTTATAATTAAGTGGTAAATAACGGGTGTTGTGGAAGGATGGAGTCAGAATCGGCATTCAACAACAACCACATGTACATACATAGTAGTTCAAAAAAACAAAAACAAAAACAAAAAAAACAGAGAAAAGAAAAGAAGCTTAATTTCAAGAATTGAAGGACAATGGCCTCTGCAAAGCAACAGGTCCACAATCACACCAAATCAGTTCCATCTGATCATTTCACCTCATAAAATGAGACGCCAGGGCCTTTGCAGTTCTAAGTTTATTAATATGTAAAATAACGATTAATGCTGGCTGCACTAAATATAAAAGATGAGACATAGAGGATTCAATATCTCTCAATCCTCCAATTAGGATGTTGCTTCTATTGCAGCAGAAATCCAAATGACTCATCTTGTAGTTTGTACAGCACGCAAATATCTCAAATGTTCCTTATCTTGCAGGTAGAAGACTTCTGCACAAAGGGAACACATGCTGATATACTCAAATGCAGTACACGTATCATGTATGGCAGTCTGGGTGACTGGTATTTTTTCATGTCTGTTTTTAAAGTTCACAGACTAGAAAGTAAGTTGCAGACACAGAAACTGTTGCGGTCTGGACTATGAATGTATTACAGTGAATTGTGCATATACAAACAGTTCCCTATTATATTCAGATCATTGATTGGAACAATATCACCTTTCGAGAATAAAAATTATAAAAAAAAAAAAAATCACAGGAGCAAGACCAAAAAGGTGCGAGTTATTTTTTAAAGAGCATGAACATATATAACCCAACTAAAAGTAGATAAAGAATTCTAAACTCATCATGCAAACTGCATTGCTTGTGCATTGAATGATTATGCATCATCAAGATGTAGGGATATTTCAAACAAAGATGGAAATGCCGCACCTGGATATTACTTGATATGGCAAGGATTGCTCTTTCCCACTTAATTTCATGTGTTGCAGTATCTGGTACACACAAAAAGGATGAAAATGTGGGCATCAGATTAAATCTCAGATCGAATTCTATAACTATGAGAAAGCAAGTTATACACACCACGTAAAGTTTCGTCGCTAGTTTGGCAGGCTCATCCTTCGAATCTTGGATAAGCTTGTGCAAAAATTTAGCTGCCTCCATTTCAACATGATGAGAAGAAGCCATTTTGTGAAGCCTGCACGCAACAAAAGATCACACTTTTATACCAAATATCAGCCCATTATAACTCAAGCAGTTAATGGTGAAAGCTATACTAAATAATTCAAGTGTGTATTCATCAAAAGAAATCACTTATAACCTCAAGATAATCACTTAAGGTGGGGATTGAACTACCCTCAGTAAAAAGGACACAAATACAAAGAAACAATTCACACCATAAACTAATATCAAAATGACAAAGTGCTATTATTTTCCTTAAATCGCGGCCACTTATGAATCAAAAGCTTGTTTGAGAGACATAGATGCATGCTGCAAATTATTCTTTTGGTTCTTCTTCTTCTTCTTCTTCTTCTTCTTCTTCTTCCTTTGTTTTTTTTTTTTTTTTTTTGGAGAGAGAGAGAGAGAGAGAGAGAGAGAGAGAGAGAGAGAGAGAGAGACCTTTTTTGTTCATATTGAAATAGCTACTTCGAAAAATTGAAAGCTTGAAAGTGACCGATATGCAAACTAACATGAAACAGATTTATGATGGTGTCTAATGGCATTCTGAAACTCTTCCAGATGATAATTTGAATGATATTTGCCCGATCAAAGAATTATACTTCATACGTTATGGAAACGGAGATGCAGCACATTCCGCTTAAAAAGGCGATAAGAATGTTATGTCCCCACTCTACAGAGAATTACAGTAAATGAGAGGGAGGAACCCAATAACAGTGGCTTTAAATCCAATAATCATGAAGCTACAGGAAGTATAAAACAAAATATACAGTCGCCTCAGATATGAGAAATGAATCTCATCCCTTGGATCCAATGAGCACTACAACCGGATGTGAGTCTCAAAGAATTGCCAACAAGCAGTTGGAACTTCTAATGGAAAGGTAGTAATGATCTCAGGAATCTCAATGGCTTAGCAAACCTACTTCCATCAGGTATATTCATGTTATTTTCTGCGAGTTCATACAATTAAGTAAATTTTCCACAAGAGATCAACATTAACATATAAAGGATATTGGCCTGTGAAGCTATGATCCCGGATACTCTGTGGGTATATGTGGGTGTTCCCAATTCCCATGCCAGACAGCATACATCATGACCAAATCACAAGTGAGATAAGGTCTCACTTGCTCATTTGAGATTTAGGGCAGAAAATACAGGAAACCAAAGGCCTTTTCAATATCCAACTTGCAAATAATTCCTCTCTCCCTCAATGTGTCTATAATGAAGACATTCATGAGCAATAATGGCACAATCCAAGATCCGGCGACTCAGGGCAAAGGCGCTTTGATTCACAGAAATGACACTTCCTATAACGTTCCGAAGCCGCATAGCCAAGACTTTCACTAAGATTTTGTAGGGCCCCCCATCTAGCTGATAGGCCAAAAATCCTTCAAGGATTCCGCACCTGAAACTTTAGGAATGATAGCAATGAAAGAAGCTCCCATTTCAAGCGATAAACGGCCCCTATCATGAAATTCTCGCATAAACTTCATAATGTCCTCTTTTAGCACGTCCCAAAAAATTTGGAAAAAGGCTAGCGGAAATCCATCCGGACCCGGCGCTTTATCCCCTCGTAAGGCATTAATTACTTCTTTGACATCTTCTTCCATAAACGGAGCTTCAAGTGTAGCGGCCTATGACTCGGAAAAGCACTTGAAGGCAAGGTTATCCATCATAGGCCTTTCCCACTCTTCTCCTTGAAGCAATTTTTCATAGAAGCACGGTATTTCTACTGAGATATCGTCTTTACCTTCCACCCGATGGCCGCCTATATTAATGTTGCTGATTTTGTTCATCCTGGCACGCGCACTCACAATATTGTGAAAGAACTCTGTGTTCTTGCCCCCCTCCTCGATCCAAGCGTTCCTGGAGCGCTCTCCATTTTGTTTCATCTTCTAATGCCCTACCTGTGTATGCTTGATTAAGGTTGATTCTATCTGATAATTCCACTAGGGACAAATTGATGCGGACATCAGGCCCCACCTTGGGAAGATATGTGTTAGTTGCTTGGAGGAGATATGATCGGACCGTTGGATCGTGATGATGATGTGATCGGACCATTGGTTCATCGTGGCCCACTTTCATCACACCATCATTGGAGGGCATTGGACATCTTAGATTTGAGTTTATTTTACGCATTTTTTACTTATTTGAGTTTTGGGTTAGTGTGGGTACGTTTTTTTCATGCAAATGTCTTTTTTTTGAAATTTTGTTAGTAGGGGTATTTTGGTAATTATGCTAATTCCGAATTTTATAAGGGTGTTGCCCTAAACCCTTTTGATTAGTTGTTGATTTATGAAAAAAGAGCAAACCTTTGGTTGCCTCCTTCCTCTTTCCCTCTCTCATGGTGCTTCTTCTTCTTCCTTGATCTCCTTCTTCTCTATTCTTCTTGTGCCCCTCCAACTTCTTCCAGGTATTTCATCTTTTATTATTATCCTTCTAAACTTCTGTTTTGTTTATTCCCCACGATCTAAACCTTGAGAATCGATCTAAACCCTAAACCCCCAAATTCTCAAATCCCTAATCCGAGAAACTTTCTGATTCTTCGGACTAGTGATCATCATTGATCGATTGGGTATGACCATGCAAGATCGGGAGGTTCCATCCCTCGCCGGATCCAACCTATACGCTACTTGAATCCCATACTCCATGGTTGTGATGATGGCCCGTCCCATTGCATGTTTCCTTTATGATTTTCTTAGTTTATGATGATTGTTGCTAGATTTCATTATTATTATCGCTTTTATTTCCGCTGAATAATTGTATTCATGAGCATGCATCATATTTAGGGCTGTCCTGCATCAAAGATCCTCTTCTTCCGCAATGATGTCCAAAGCATGAAGCTTACGAATGAACTCTGTTGTTTCCACATCTCTACTGCATAAAACGTCTTTCTTCCAATCCCTTATTTTATTCTTCAAACGATAAAAGCTTGCAGGATAGCTGAAACCCTGCAAATCCCTCCACTTTAAATGATTGCCACCAATCACCATTCCTTCAATTTTTGTTAAAAACCTTCTATTCTCAACCAATTGAGTTCGAATGTAAATGGCTTGGCAGCGGACAGTGGTCTGACATTGGCCTCAGCAGGGCCCTTTGAGAGACGGAAGGATAAAAAATCTAACCGGTCAGAGGAGACCAGGAACCGATTGATCCGAGACATGATTAGGCATACCTGACCATTAGACCATGTGAACTTGGCTCCATCCGTCTACTAGCTTAAGAGAATTGATCCAATCCGGAAAAAAAAAAAGTGCATGCTGGGAGAGACTCACCCTCTATTCGATCTTTCCGAAGCGAACCGAGTGATATTGAAATCCCCTCCGATGCACCATAGACCATCGAATTTGAGGCAAATGGCAGAGATCTCATCCTAGAACTCCGCCCTCCTGTCTTCCTGATTGGGGCCGTAAACTGAAGTAAACAACCACTCCCAACCTAACGATTTATTTTTCAGCAAAACTGAAACTGAGAAGGAACCGATCCACGAGTCCGTTTTTTACCACAATTGAAAGTCCCAAGCAACTAGAATCCATCCCGCCCTCCCTAAAGCATCCAAATGAATCCACTCCACAAAATTAACCCCCCAAATTATTCACAAAAAAATTCGACTATAAGCCCTAAACATTTGTTTCCTCAAGCGATAGCAGTTGCGCCTTATACCTTTTGCTGACATCTTTGATTTGACATCTTTTTTGTTTATGCATTTTGTAGCTTATAGTACACGCTATGTAGCTTATGCGACACGCTGTAGAGAGCTAAACGTTATGCTATACGCTACAAGCTATTTGAAACACTGCACACATGTCATTCCAATCCTTAGTCAGGCAACCATCCATCTTGAATGTAGACCATTGGTTTCATTCTTCTAAAATGTCCATTTCGTTATGCATGTGTCCCACTTGATCAAAAAATAGATTAAAAACATTCAAGTGGGAAATAAGGATTTCATCAATTTTTTGGGTCAGACAAGGTCAAGTTGGCTGGGCCCGGGCTAACCAATTTTTTGGGGGGCCCAGGCTTGGGCTTACTACGCTTGGTTCGGGCTCAGGCCTTGGATCTTAAGTGTCAGGATGGGACGGGCCTGGGCCTAGCTTGGCTTCGCCCAAACCTAGCCCATTTCCATGCCTAAGCTGAGTGCTACATTAGCGTGCTATGGTAACGCTATCAATATTTAACACGGTATTCTTGGCAATCAGGTGGTCATATGAATCTTCCATTATGTATTTAGAAAGCACGCATTATGATGAGTCTTTTCTTATTTGTTTCTTTAGTTATTGAGGAGTCCAGCTTATACTACAATTAAGATTTTTAAAAATAAAAAATAAAAAGATTAAAATAGATGTTTGAAACAAAAAAGGAATCTCTTTACTCATTAGTTCTATGGCTTAAGGACACATGCACTAACAAGATCTAATGATATTCTGAATAATGATTTTTCTTGTTTTCTTGCAACGTGAATTCCTTTCGAGTGGAGCGATGCCATAGAACCCTGCTAGTGCAACTCCATCGGACCCCATGTGGAACAATTCCACATGGTTACCCCCTTCTTTTCTATGTTCTTGGCTCCTATTCTAGGTGAACCAGAGGAGCTAGCTCCATTCCATTCATAATGGCAGAACTAGGCCCCAAATTCTAGCTAAGATTGCTTCGGCACTGTACTCGAAATGCATGGGATTACACCTGAAGATCAGCCATCAACATGAATTAAATTGGTGCCACCCTGCTATAGCCATTTCTCTGTGTTGATTTGATTGATAGCAATTCAGTACAGTTGAGCATCCAAACGCACCATACCATAGACAAATAGCCCCGCAATTCAAAAATAACGATAATGAACTAAAGCCTAATATCCGAATAAATATCATAACCACATAATCAACACAGATGGGAGTGGAAGCAATTTAAATTATGTACAACCGCCAGCACCAAACTTCATTCCAATTTGACCATTCTGAATTGACAACCCGTAATATGAATCCAATATTGTTTCTACCATCCTAAAACTACCAAATCGAAATGCAACGGCATCAAGAACTGACAAATGCAATCTCTAAGCATGGAATCTCCCGAAAACAGAGCAAGACATCAAAAAATTTAAAATTTAAAAAATACCTTATCTTTAAACGGTGTTTGGAGCTTTCGAAATCGATCACGGTGGGAACGGAGGCGTTATCAGGTCAAAGAGAAAAACCCTAATATCCATGGCGAGGAGGTGCGGAACCGTTCTTCTCCTCCTCCTTTTTTTTCCTTTTTGCAGAGATGAGATGGTGTCAGAGGGCAAAAGGAAGAGAATTCTGAAGTTATCCTGTGATTGGAGAGGAAATTCGTGGAATTGTGCTCTGATTTTTTGAGAATTGAGAGAAACAGAGAGAAATGGAGGGGAATTGAGTATTTTAAGGGAGAAACCCTAATTCCGCCATTAAAAGGCGGGGACCGACCTGGGCCTTGACTATTTACTAGCGTTTGGTCTTGAGGATGAGAAAGGAAATACGAATTTACGAAAAAACCAAAAGCATTTGGGCGTTGGAGGAAATGAACATGTGGGCGTCAGAAATTAGAGGAATTTACGGAAAACCCCCTGTTTCTTTTTTTCTTTTTTTTTTTAACGCTTGTATTTGACCGTGGGAGTGCGTTGGGTTGGGCAGCTGGTGGTGGTGGAGAGCCGGAGAAGAATGCTAGTAGCGGACGCGCCATCTTCAAGCGCCAAACACAAACGCGGCACACGTGGTCGGTTTGCGTGGCTTGCCCTGGTAGGGAGGGGATTAGGTGCGGACCGTGGAGCCCACCTTGATGTTGGTTTTCTATATCCACGCTGTCCATCCGTTTTTCCAAATCATTTTAGGTTATGAGCCAAAAAAATGAAGCAGATATAAATATCAATGGGCTATACTGGAGGAAAGTGCTGATTGGACGCCCCACCATTAAAAACTTCCTAGGGCCTACTGTAATTTTTATTTTCCATCCAAGCTGCTCATAAGGTCACATAAACCTAGATGAAGGGAAAAATAAATATCAGCTTGATCTAAAAATTTTGTGTCCCGCGGGGAGTTCTCAATGATCAATCACTATTATTTCCTATGATATGTCAACTTAGAGATTTGGATTTGTTTCATTTTTTGGTTCGTGCCATAAAATAATGGAAAAACATATGGACGGCGTGGATATAGAGTACATACAGCAAGGTGGGCCCTGCAGTAATTCAACACCCTAGCATAGGCCTAGCACAGCAAGCCGGAGCCCGAGTCCAAAAAAAAATAACAGACCGTTGGAGACTCCACCCAACTTGATGCAATCTAGCCTACTAGAAAATTTATAAAATCCCTATTTCCCAATTGAATGCTCCTGAACTATCCAAAGTGGCCCACATGCAACTAGAAAAGGCACCTAAAAGATAAAATCAATGGTGCAGTTTTAAGGTAGATGGATTACCCAAGGATTAAAGATATAGAGTTAAATGTATTGAAAATATCGAGATAAATGATTTATTTTAACTAACGAAAACTAAAACTTAACAAGACTTTGGAAATCCCTTAGATATTATTGTTTGATGATCAAAATTTCACAATAATATTGCAATCTTTACAAAATCGAGGTGATATTTGTCACTAATGAAACTTTTATAAGATTCATCCCATCCATCAGGTGCACTACCTCACTCTTACTCTTGAGCTTAGCAATCGGTGATAATCATCAAGTAGGCCACACCATAACAAACAGTTTGTTGGGAAAACCAACAAACAATTTGTTGAGAAAACCGGCAACGGAAGCAGGCCAATCAACACAGCAGAGAATAGAATCAAATGAGCAACACAATGCAATTACACCCACAAGCAATCAACCACACAGAGATAATCCGATTTTACGTGGAAAAACCCTTCAACGGGTTAAAAAATCGCGTCACAAAGCGATCTACTATGAATATCAAAAGATTGCATAGATGAACAGCCCACAAGCAAGGGAACCTAAGAGAAAATCCAAGTTCTCTCTCTCCAAAACACTCTCCCCTCACCCTAATACAATTAGGAAACCTAGGACACCTTATGATTCATCCTAATCCCACAATCCCCTTATATAGAAGAAAAACATCATGAATTATAAACATCTTACACAAATTCGCGTAAAACGTCGGTCTCCAGGCCGATCGCCCGAGTCCATCGTCAGTCAATTGATAGGCTTGGATGGGGTGCCCGAACTAGACAAAAAACATCTAGAGAGTTTGGCTTTTAAAGCTGGAATTCATTAGGTAGGGTCGGTCGCCCGAACCCCCTCTGTGGTGAACACATTGAAGGCTCCTCTAATAATCTCCACCAAGACTTCAATCACCGACATTCCATCATTCCTTGCTTTCTTCATCATCTCAACTTCAACATAGCTTTACTGCTTCTCATGCCTCCATCAACCTTATCATCTCACTTTCACACCCTTTGTCGCTCTTCTCATATGACCCTTAAGCACTTGCCACATATGAGCAATCGTAGATCCTGCTGCCGATCTCGCAACTCCACCGTGGAATATGCTCATGATCAACTTGTAAAGATGGATACACTTTCGTGCCTTCATCCACATGAGTGTCCCTTTCATCATTTTACAATACTGATCGCGGCCGATGAACATACACCCCTTTGCATCGAGTGCACCAAGAGAGATCACATTCTTCTTCATCTTTGAGAGCTTGGCCTTTAAAATGGAATTCATCGGGCAGGTTCAGCCGCTCAAACCCCCTCTTTGATGAACAGATTGAAGGCTCCTCCAACACAGTTGGGACAGGATGTCCAGCTTTGGTTGTGTGTAGGCCCACCATAGTATGTAGGCCCACCATAGTATTTATATGACATCCAAACCATTAATCTGAAGTGCCTAAGTGGGATGAAAATATTACCTTAATATACCAATATTTGAAAACTCAAGTGAGCCATACCATGCGAATTTAGATGTTGTATAATTTTAAAACTGAGCGAGTGTTGAATCACGCTATTCTTTTATATCAAAGTTAAGCAAAAGATGGTCTATTTGATGGACAATGTGGATTTCATGCACATTGAACCATCTCCCCATGTTAGTGAAAATTAGTGTTTGTTTGGTTGCAAAATGTAAATTATAGAGAAAATTCAAAATGCAAAAGTTAGTGTTTGTTTGGTTGCAAAATGTAAATTAGAAAGCCAGATTCCATTTGAAAATTGTTGTTTGGTTGAAAATTGTGTAATTCATATTCGGTTTGGTTGAAAATTGTATAATCCAACTGTTGCTTGCGGCATGGCCCACTTGGACTTCAGATCCGCTTGAGAACTTGACCCCTAACTTATAATAGCCCCGCAGGACAGATGGTTGGGTTGGATGACAAATAAACATTATAGTGGGCCCTATCAAGTTTTTAATGGGGACGTTCAATCAACAATGTTTTCCTGTGGTTTGGTCCACTTGAGATTTAGATATGTCTCATTTTCTGTCTAATGCCCTTAATTGAGCTTTCAAAACGAATGAACCATGTGGATATAAAATGCATATATTGAGGTGGGCACCACCCTAAGGGTATTATTGTCAATATTAAATGACGCTCACTTTTACCTCTTCTACCTTCGGTACCCACACCACACCGCTTCTATTAATCATAATTTCAATCAATTTAAGTTTCCAGATAGAATTCTGTTTGATTAGAATTTTCCATTTTCCATCAAACGCATTAGTTAAAATTAAATTTCATTGGAAAGAGGTTTTTAGACGCCTACCAAACAAACAGGCCCTTATTACCTAGGTAGGATATTGGTCCCAAGCAATGCTTAACTTGGCGCACATATTAGTGAGATGGATGGGCCTTTCATATGCTCTAAAAAAAAAAAAAAAAAAAAGACCAGTTAGACAATCCCAACCATCGATCATTTTTTCTTTTGATGTCAATTTGAAGGCCACCAATCAGATGGACCAGTTAGACAATCCCAACCATCGAACATTTTTTCTTTTGATGTCAATTTGAAGGCCACCAATCAGATTGCTGGCATCTTCATCCCACCGTGCATGAAACATAAGCCATCCACGAGAGAAACCATGGCTCAAGACCTTCAAACCTCAACTGAACTCAATATCTTAATCGAGGATTCGAGAGAACGCAAGAATTCCACATGGTCTTCATTTGACTGCGCATTTAAGAAAGCTCAAACTTTTCCAAATAACGCCTCTATGAATGGAAATTACCAAGCTGTAATTTTTTAGGAGAAAAAAATACCTAAATACTACCATTTAAGTTCCTTCTTAAAAAAGTGGTGCAACAAGAATTGTGAGACCCATGATGTCCGTCCTACTTCCGGGCGCGAATTAGGTGTTACCCCGGGAACAGCTTAGTGGGTGTTACCCCTACCGTGTGGCCCCCGTGGATGATATTTTATATATCCACTCCGTCCATCCTCTTCACCAGCCTATTTTAGAATGGAGTTCCAAAAATTACTCAAATCAAAATCTCAGGTGAACAATAACACAGTAAACAGTGTTGATTGAGCGCCTCACCATTAAAAATTCCAAAGGGCCCATAGTAAGGTTTTAGTAATTTTTATTTTCCATCCAACCCATTGATAATGTCAAAAAGATATGGATGAAGATAAAATAATAATATAAGCTTGATCCAAAACTTTTGTGGCCCATAAAATATTTTTAATGGTTATTCATCACTTTTCCACTGGTATGGTTTACTTGAGATTTGGATCTTATTGATATTTGGAATAATCTCCTTAAATGATAAAGAAAAACAGATGGACAGTGTCGATGTAAAAAAAATACATCAATGTGGGCCCCACACGGTTAGGGTAACACCCACTGGAAACTATTACCCGGGTAACAGCTAATTCGCTCCCCTTACTTCCGACCCATCCAGTAGATGTACAACAGAATAATTACCTTAAGTACAAAAAAAAAATCTGACGAATCCAATGACAAGATGGGCCAACCATAAAAACTAACACCACCCAAAACCATCCAAATTCATTTATAGCTCATTTAGTGATTTAATCCGCCGGATTTTTTGTTGGTGTGAACCCTCGGGCTCTTGTGTTGGACGAATTGAATTAGAGGTACGACGTGTGCCCCACAATTATTGACTTTATTGTCTTCTAAAGTTGGCATGCTAAACGAGGGAAGTTGGGTACTTTCTTCTCGTGAAAAGCATCTCCTGGAATTTCGTCTGGTTGGGGCATTCTTTAATAAAATATAAAATTTTGAAGAATTTTGTGGTAAAATTTTCAAATTTTAAAGGGAAATGGTCGCATCAACTGGTTGAATGATGAGTTAAAGTAGAACCGGTGGATAAGTTCTAAAATCCTACCCCTCTAATAGGTTATAGCCTAACCGGAAGGATCACTTTGCAGAAGAATCAACTCATTTCTCTCGTTAGGTGGACCAAACCATAGCAGACGATGAATACCTATTGCCATATTGGTGTAGCCCACCAAATGGGTGGATAATGCTGGTTTTTGCATAAGGTGGTCTTTTGGGGCTTGTTTCCTTGGTTTTCGTCATTCAAGTAACACTTCTGGCCATGTAGGATTTGCGCAGGCATGCAAGAATCAACAAAGCAGCTCGATTCAACCTTGACCTCAAGCACCAAGATGGGCAGATGCGTCTAGGTTGATCGTATATGACCGAGGCCAGTACAATCAGACGATTATTGGAGGGTAGGATTGGTCCTTCGTAAATGGGTTGCACCTTGTCTTTCACCATAAAAGACTTTCATATACAAACCGGTAACAGTGACAACCGGTCGGAGAGATTAACTATCGAACAAACAATTCTGCAGAAAGAGAACTGATTGTAGTGAGATATACTCGTGGACTTGTGATTACAACTAAGTTTGTCCAACGGGTGTTGAATGGTGATGTAGGACGAGGATCTAGCACATTTTTATCACACATGGATTGAAAAGGCTCAAGAAAAAGTTGACAGAATTCAATATACTTCGGTCGACTGACCAAACAATATCAGTCGCTCAAAATTACTCTAGAATGCAAGTCAGGTCTTTAAACACTTTGGAATTAATTCGGTTCACCAACTAGCACTATTGATCAACCGACTAATCATTCGGGTTAATTGATCGGCAGACAACGCGGACTTGCACGAACTTGCACATTTTCTCGTGATTTCTTTCCTATGTTGTTTAGGATTATTTTAATATGTTTTAGGGTTTTGTTTTGGGCTATTTAAGTTCTCTTACACTCATTGTTATATTATCTTTCATATTATCAATAATAAAAACTTTGGCTTTTGTCATTTTCTTCTCGTGGATTCGAGAAAACTCTTGTGGATTCAAGGTAGTTATCCCTTTGAGGAAGACGATGATCGACCTTGTCACGCCCCTCCCTGTGTCATTGGTATTAGAGAGAGGTTTTTCCTCGGGACAGTGTTTTTTACAAAGGTTTGGGCAACAATCTAATGGACGATGCTCTAGGGAACTATCCATTAATGACAGCGGCTTTCGAGTTGTTCTAGCAAGAGAATTGACAAACTATGCAAGGGTTGCAGGCTTCTTTTGACCATGCAACAGAGGAAGTAGTGCAACTTTGTGTTTGTGGCGATGATCCGCCTCTGGTGGATGCGGGAATTCACAATCATGCTATTCATAGTGCAATGCCAGTAGTGAATCGCAAAATCATATATGTTTATGGCAGTGATTGGGTAGATCAAACAGATCGAGATTTTATGATGAAAGTCGATCTTTGGAGCCTTAATGACCAACTCCATATTGAGGATCGGTTGCTTGAAATCGAGCGTTTTGTTGACTACATGAAGATCCCCGAAGAGAAAAAGTTAAAATTGGTGGTATATAAGTTGAAGAGAGGCGCTTCGGTTTGGTGGAATCTACTTCAGAGTGAGCAGGCACGACAAATGAATGAGCCCATCCGCACGTGGCAGCGGATGAAGTGACTACTGCAAGCACGATTTCAGTACAACGATGAAGATCATATCGAAATCATACAAAAAGAAGATAAGAAGCCTGACAAAGCCTCTAATTTGGACCCTGAAGAGCAAATTCAAGAAATTGTTGATTCAAATGATGTTGAAGAAATTCATTTTTCAAGGCCTCAAGAAGCTACATATGAACTGCAAAATTCCCAAAAACTGCAGGACGCCACTGATGTGGTGCTCGAAGAACTAGGCCATGAAAAGATGGGTGCGAGCGAGGCTGCAAGAATTGTAATGGAAGAAGAGGAAGAAAACCTTTAAAAGAATATCGATGGCTTGTCCAATACACACACATCAGACAAAGGTGAGAAGATGGTAGAAGCTGCTGATTTGGTGCTTGAAGCACCATGTCATGAAACAGTCGCAGTTGACGGTACAGATTCGACACCAACAGAAGCAACTATTCTAGAAAAATAAGAGAAACCTGCTGAGAAGAGAACAAAAGCTGCAAAAAAGATTTGATAGAAGAACTGAAAGAATTGAATCTAGGCAAGGTTAGCCTATCCGATCTACAAGAGGGATATAAGAGAGAAAACATGAAGATGCCTGCAAACTTGATGCAAGGAAGGCACCCGGTAGTCGATGAAGACAAGTTGCGAAACAAACAGTCGGCAATTGATTAAGCAGAGGGAGGGACTAATAAATGTCAACGCCCAAACTTGAACACAATTTGTGGCTCAAGTCTAAAGAGTAACTTGAGGACGAGTTTTTGCAAGTGGAGGGGTCTTATGTAGGACGAGGATCCAACACCTTTTTATTACACATGGATCGAAAAAGGCTCAAGAAAAAGTCAACAAAATTTAGTATACTTCGGTCGATCGACCGAATGATGTTGATCGTCCGAAATTACTCTAGAATGCAAGTCGGGTCTCTGGACACTCTAGAGTTAATTCGGTCAACCAACAAACAATGCGGAGTTGTGCGAACTTATGTGTTTTCTAGTGATTTCTTTCCTATTTTGTTTAGGACTCTTTTAATACTTTTTAGGGTTTTATTTTAAGCTATTTAGTTCTCTTAGACTCGTTGTTATGTTATCTTTCATAATATATATATAAAAAACTCCAGCTTTTATCCCATTGAGGAAGACGGTGATCAACCTCATCACGTCCCTCCCTGCGTCAACTTGGATTGCATCTACTCCAAAATTATTGATTAAGCTAAGATATGCTAAGGAAAGATAAATAGGATTTTGTTTGTTTGGTGTGAGACCTCACTAACATAGTTGTATATGTAGTTTGGCGTAGCCGTAGATGTAGTTTGGCATAATCGTAGGCATGGTCAGTATTTGGCGTAATCGTTAGCCTCTCCAGTAGTGTGAGCCCCCCTTTTGCTCCGTTGAGTCCCTTTGTTATTTATAAGCTCTTTTGAAGGAGAAAAAGCATCTAGATGCCTCCTTTAATCATCTGTTACTATGACTCTTTAGCATTCTTGGACTCTTCCTCTTCTTGTCTCTCTTCACTATCCTAGACTCTTCCTCTTTTGTGTCAGTTCAACTCTACCTTACTTGGCCACTAGACCATGCTCGACTGCCGCATAATGCTCGACCAGCAGATGGCATGCTCAACCATGTACTGACCTTGGTCGAGCTCTGTCTTGGCCGAACTCTATCCTTGCTTGAGCTTTGTCCTTGGATTGTTAGGGACGGTTAGAAATAGGTAACAACAGGGCCAACCTTTACGGACGGTCGATGCCGCACAAAGCCACGAACACCATAGAATGAAAAGTATTGGCTGGCTGGATGCTAATGGCAGTCACACTAGTTGGATGCTAGCATTTCTCATTTTTAAGTAATGATAATTGAGAACAACAAATAAAATGGTACACCATTGTTTCTCTCAGTGGATTTTGCCTCCGTTAGCTACTGCAGGTATTTTTTACTCTCCAAGGGCCCGTTTGGATACTACCAAATAAGTTACTTTTCGACTGAACTTAAAGGGTTAAGTTACTTTTGGCACTTAAGTTCGTTTGGTAAGTATAATTGAAAAGTAACTTATCTCTTAAAAATTACTTATCTTAATAAGGTGCTGTTTGGTAAAATGAAAAATTAAGCCTGGAAATTAATTTAAGTCTATAGAACTTAAAGTGCTGAATTTAAGTACTTATAAGAGCTGAAAAATCTGTTTGGTAATTTGTCTGAAAACTACCATTGTAAACTTATTATGGCCACAAAAGTTTCAGATCAAACTAATATTTGTGTTTTCCCTTGATCCAGGTTTTTGTGTTCTTATGAACAGGGTTGATGGTAAATAAACATTATGGTGGGCCCTAAGAAGGTTTTAATGATGGGCATCATTGTCCCCACTACTTTCAGTGGTGTGGTCCACCTGAGGTTTGGACCTGTCTCATTTTTGGGCTTATGCCTTAAAATGATCTCTCCAAATGGATAGACTATCTCTCCAAATGGATAGACTATGTAGATATAATACATACATTATGTTGGGGCTTATAGAATTTGGTGACTTCAAGTACTTGTGTAGGATAGTGTCATAGATGGAAAAGTAAACAAAGAAGGATAATCTTGCCATTTTTAAATGTTAATAGGGATACTTTTGTCCATTTTTATCTAAAAAATTAAAGAGAGACCACTTACCGCATTCAGCTATACGTTTTAAGTCAAGTTGGCATGGTTGAAAATAATCCACTTAATTTAAGTGATTTTTCCAATCAAGTACTTAAATTTTTTAGTTACCAAATGTTCTGAATTACTAAAATCACTGAAAATAGAACTTTAAGTGATAAGTCGTGGAATTAAGTTTTACCAAACGCATAAGTATTTGTTTTTAAGCTTTTTGACTTTTGACTTTTATACTTATCTCTCTCATGTCATGCTTTTGATCTTTTTTTTTTTTTTGGTTTAGTACACACCCACACTGTTAGTCACCCTCCAATGTTAATTAACTGCCCTCCAATTTGGCGTTTCTACTTATCTCTCTCAGGTAATGCTACATATCAAAGTTCTCTCTCATGGTTCACTCAATTACTGCTCTCTCATACCGTCCATATCAAAGGAGGCCCCACATGATGGACTGTCCCATCAAAGGTGGGGCTCACACAGTGGATGCCCACATCAAAGATGGGCCCTACATTAATTGGTGCAAGATCCAATCCACCAATCAGGTTGATCTGATCTTCTACTTCTTTCCCAAAAATGGTTCTAGTCCACTCATCATGTGGACTGACTATTGGAAACAAGTGAATGGTTTAGAAAACTTCAGCCAAGTCTTCCAGAGCCGTACATTTGTTTTGCAGACTGTGGCCCAGCTGACCAGTTGATCAACCTGATTCTTGTGCCAGGGCATCTATATAGTGGTCCCGTTCTAATGGATGGAATGTATCGTGGACCAATCGTGCTATGCGAGCACATGCATGGCATGTACATGAGCTTTATTGCACGCATGTGGGGTTAGAAAAGCTCATTCTGTTAGGAAAACTGCCTCAATGCTTTAGCTTTTTCTTTTCATGTCAATATGTTGCTTATTATATGTAGATTTGAAATTTTCTTTCGAATGGTTATTTATCAATGTGTTATTACCAAACATACTTATTTACTTATTAGCTGATAAGTATGTTGTTTACCAAACATACTTATCTACTTAATAAGTAAAAACCAATATAAGTAACTCATTTGATAAGTAGCTTATCTTAAGTAACTTACAATCCAAACGGGCCCTTAAAGAAGCAAAAAGTTAGCGATGCAAGTGAAATCTTATCGGGTTAACTCAGCTAAGTGTGAGTTGAGTTACGGAGTTTCAAATCTTACTCGCACCAGAGAGGATCTGCATCATCCACCATGTGGGCTCTATTGTGAATATCTTATGGACCCAAAAAAATCATGCATCTAGTGATTAGGTGGACCTCACATGTCAAAATAGAAAATGTTCATCAGAAGTCCCACACGATTAAACCCATCCAACGATGCGGCCCATTGATGGACAAGCCAATCACATATGCACATGCACATTGGGTCATTGACACATATAGTTGCAGTGGGATTAAATATCCAACACTCTCCTATATATAGTAGCAGGATTTAAAAAATAATAATAATAATAATCCAACATGGCACATGCTATACATTGGTCCATGCAAAATCAGATCCAATGGAAGTGGAGGGCTTTGATTATGAGATATTGTGCATGCTAGGTATTGCACCAAGAGAGAATGCCTCACGCCTAGAGAGGTGAGATTTTCATCCAATCTAGCTGATTGTGGGCCCACCATGTGTCCATACATCATCAAACCCATGCAACAAAGTGGCCCGTACAAAGATTGAGCACTCGGAGAATTAGTCTGATCCAATTATTAGGTGAGTCATACCATAGAAAATAATGGACAACCGCACAATAAAAAAAATGTAAGTGGGTGTCTGTCTTGATGTTGACCGATGGGAGGGCACCAATTCTCACTGGAATTCACGAGCACTTTTTGAGAATTCATCACACGTAATGCGTGTCAAAATTTAAACCGTTCAAGTGATGCCGTACTCTAAAAAACCCCTAGGGGTGCGTTTGGATGCCTATAGGTTTTTTAAGTTGTAAGTAAGTTACAGGTTACTTACAGGTGTAAGTAAGTTACAGGTAATCTTGTTTGGATGTAAGTTGGAACTTACTTACGGGTAACTTAGTTTATGTGTTTGGATAACTTGTAACTTAGTTACAAGTAAGAAGCTATATATTCACATCAACAAGAGCTTTGAGTAGGGAATCAATTAAAAAATAAATTAACACATAAGTAAGCTAAAAAAAATATATATGCCATCTTAATGAGCCTATCTAGATAAATAGTTGGGCTAATTTTTTTACTAAACTAATGGTCAGTTGAGCCTATAAAAGTGGGCCCGTGTATTCAAAATGTCTTTAATGAGAAAAAAAAACTTAAGAATAAACAAAAAGGAATTAAAATCCTCATTTTCTTTCTCCATGGGCCCCATCATGATGTATGTGTTTCATCTATGTCGTCCATCCATTTTTCCATAACATTTTATGGCATGAGCCAAAAAACAAGGGCCACAAAAGTTTTGGATCAACCCAATTTTTTTTTTTCCTTTCATCTAGGTCCTTATGACCTAGATGTCAAACAAACATTATAGTTGCCCCAGGAGGTTTTTAATGGTGGACATTCAATTACTACTGTTTTCCTACGGTGTGGTCCACCTGAGTTGTATATCTACCTTATTTTTTTGGATTAATCCCTAAAATGATCAAGACAAATGGATGGAAGATGTGGATAAAACACGTACAAGATGGTGGGCCCCACAGAGCATCAACCAATAGCCACGTCGCTATAGCAGCGTCAGTAGCCAAACCACGTTTGACTCGAACCTGACGCAAGATTAGAAAGAAAAAAGAAAAAAGAAAAGAAAAACAATTTGTCTGAAAAAAAGAGGGTTTAAGGGCATAGTTCTCCTGGAGCTGGATGAGAAAGGGAGACTGCTGAGAGAGTGAGAGGGCTACTGGCTTCAATACAGGTAAACCTACCAGCCGCCTCATCCTTCAAGAGCCTTCAATGGCCGCTCATTCTTCAAGAGCTTTCAATGGCTGCATCTTAGAGCAGGTAGTCATTTCCTTCAATTCAGCTGCGATGCTCTCAAGAAATTTCAAATTTGAAATTTTCAACTGTTGCATGTAACAAAGTTGCAGGTAACTTGATTAATGACCTTTCTCCCTGTGAGATTTTCGCATCATTTTACTGTAAGAAAGTTACAGGTTGAGAGAAAGTTACCTGTAACTTGCTTCCCCCAAACACCATCCGTAACTTACTTACCTGTGACTTTGTTACATTTTACAGAAGTTACAGGCATCCAAATGGCCCCTAAGGCCCAAATTTTAACCTAATCCAAAACTTTGGTGAGTCATAGCAGAGAGAGGTAAATTAAGGGAGGAAACTATTTCCTTTTGCTATGGCCCACCAAAGCTCAAGATCAGGTTGAAAGTTGGGCCCCATGGACTTTTTGGGGTGAGGCATAACGTTGACATCTCAAATTTTGGACTTACATCATGTGTGATAAGTTGTCAAAAAGTGCTAACGAGTTCTCGTGAGAGTTGTGTGCGTGCTTTCCCCTCTCTCTATGTGTATATAGAGAGAGAGAGCCAATACCAAATTGGAGGGGCTTGAGTTAAGTGATGGTCAGGTGACTCCTCTTCTTGTACAAACTGCCCATACCAAAGGTGATTATCCATAGTAAACTGATTGTGACGTGGCTATCCTCAGCAGACAACCCGTACCAAAGGTGGCACTACAAAGAAGGATAGTGTAGCCCACTACCTTTTCTTGAAAAAGCTACTTTTATTAGTCAATAAACTAAAGGCTACAGTCATTCTTAGAATGACTGGAATTAGAGGTTTGACTCTACTTACTTTCCTTAAGAAACCAGTTGCATTTAGATACTAGATAGGCAATAGTTCATGAAACCTTTAGTATCCCAATAACTTGGTGGTAAGGTAATGTCCGAAGCTACCACCATATTCTTTCATTAAAGTCTAAGAAACTAGCTAAATGATTAAAAAAAAAAAAAAACATTGGGATGTTTGTCCTTGAATAGTCACAGATATTAGTTATCTTTAACTAGAGATAAATGTTAAACTCTCAAGTTCGGTGGAAATTTTAGGCACTACCTTTTCTTAGAGTTGGAGGTGAATGCCAAAACTTCACACAAGTTTGCTACCCCTTTTTTTACAAGATATCAGCTTGAAAGTGGGTAATGCTTTTAAAGGCAAAATTGGAAACAAAAAGTGAGGAGTCAAAAACCAGTAAAGTTGTGAAATGATTATATTATTAGAGCTATTTTTACTTGAATTTGTTGGAGTTGTCTTCAATTTTAGATGCTTAGAGAGGGCTCTGGACGACTAATGGAATCAGGTCGAGCGTCCGAAACTGCTAGAGAAATCGGCTTCTGAAATTTGAATTGTTGGGTTTATTTTTGAATTTTTGAGGGGTTGGTAACTATTGTAGAAGGCTCAAAATTGTGTCAGGCACCCGACGATTTTTGTAGGGGGCTTGAAACTCCCTGGAAGTATTGCTGGAACTCTTTGGACATATGTTTGTCATGTCGGGCGCTCGACAGTGCGCGAATTGTATGTCGGTTGCGCGGTTTTGCACGAGATTTGTTTCTAATTCCGTTGTTTCCTATTTAAAGGGGTGCAATGTGGTATTAGGGCAGAACATGCACAAAGAGTTCTAGACATGTTCGTGTAGGTTGAGAGAGTTCTAAGGTGAGAGAAAAAGCTTAAAGAAGAGCTACGTTGGTCTTTCTTTAAGAATGCTTGGGTTTTTCTCTGTGGTGCTTTGGGATTCGGGGTAATTTTTCTTCGTTCTCTTGTAACTTCTGATTTATAGTGGATTGTTCACTTTGTGTTGTGGTTTTTTTATCGGTGATGTGTTTTTCTACATTAAATTCGGATTGTTCTTCTCTTGGATGTTGATTTGCTTGATTGTCGCCATTGTGTTTATCTTGTTTGATTATCTCTTGCTTTCGCTGTGGGGCCGGTCGGTTACCTTTTTTCCAACAGAATTAACCCTTTAGACATGCTAATAGCCCATTTTTCTTGGAGAGATGCTCCAGTGCTCTTAGAGTATGAGAAGTTAAGTGCTCCTAGTTGCATATGTTTACTTGAATAGTCCAATCAAATGATATGAAGTGTCCATTTAAGTCTAGAACACATTTTTTGGCTACCATGAAAAAAAAATGCACTGATAGGATAATCCAATCCATCATTGATTGGACCTTTTTTCTACAGCCATCCTAATTCCCAATCAATGGATGGGATGGTTGCGATTACCTAAAGTGATTCTTTAGAATCATAATCAATCCAAGATGGGTCAGACAATTAGATGGATTAAATTGTTGATTGCACCTACTTTTGTATAAATGGTGTTTGCTGTCCATACAAAAGGCCATTATAGAAATGGTTGATATTTGTCATATATACCTGTGTGGCGTTCGCAACCTAGTGAAATAGCTGGATTGATGGATGGTTGTCTAAGTGTCTTGATGCAACTAGAAGCACTACAACTTACAACACTCTGAGAGCACTTGAGTATTTCTCTCTTTCAAAGACTCTCAGCCTTATTTGGTAGATGCCCAAAAAAGAGTTCATCTCATTTTAGTAAACAATATTTATGTTACAGATGTTGTATTTTTAAGTGAATTTAAAAAATAAATTAGTGTTTCAAACTTTTCCGCCGAGCCGGGCCATGTCCATGGCTACAAGTGCATGTAAGCGTGTATGGGCGGATGTGTCTTTCCATGTAAGTCTGAAGGGTTGCATCCCTTCACTTTTTATTTTGAAAGGTTGTGTTTTTTCAATCCTAAGGGATACACCAATTGGGTTTAAAACCAATTGTCACAACCCTTTATGAAAGGGTGTCTCTACACCCTTAAGGGTGTCCACTCAAAGTCTATAAATAGACTTTCTTTATCTACTTTTAAATGTATGAAAAATTACTTTAAAAATTATTTAAGTGTCTTGTCTTTTGGGTTGAGACTACAAATGGTTAGAGCCCGTGTACAGTGAGTGCGCCACTGGGACCGGGTGATAGTCGTTGTATCCTGGAGGTTGATTGTCCAGAAAATCCTGTTGCACTTGGGATGCGGTCCAAGGAGGGCAAATTCGATTTCAAGCCGAGTGATTTCAAATCACGCCTCGACTTCTTCAAATCGATAAGTTTTCTCTTTTCTTATTTTAATTTCATTTAGTCTAAGTATTTTTCCTAACTCCAATTCCAACAATCTTGAAATCAAACTTTTAATTTGGAAAACTATTTGGATTATAAATAAAATAGGATAACATCACCACACATGCTTAGGTTTAGTGTGAAAATGTTCACTTGTTTTATGGATATAGGTTGTCCATCAACTGTTGCAAGTTTCGTAGTGGTCTGTTTGTGTGCCTGCACATAAGTGCCTACACATAGGATAGATTTAAATAGGATGATTTTGTACGTGTGCCTCCAGATGCACTGTTTGGATTGTGGCAATTCATCCATCCTATTCATGACATGCATCTTACGGATAGGCCTGATCATCCATCCTGCCATCAAATTGATGGGTACAGAATCAATCTTACATGCTATTAAAAAAAAAAAAAAAATTATTAATACATATGTCAGAAATCAGGCTGACATGTGTATTAGGTTTATCTCACATAGAAGAAAATGTCAAGTCTAAAATGAGTTTACCAATTATTTGCATTAGACATGCAAATTTGGCCGACTTGATGACCAGACTAAAATAGTGTACATGCCTTATGTGTCTGATTGATGGTCCTGATCGCGTGTTGCAATGAAAATGCATGAAAAAAAAAAAGGAACTAAGGAAAGATTGTTGTATGTGAAAATTAACATGCTCATGCATTAGTACATAGATACATACGTATATCTAGAAATGACATTGATAGATGAATCTGTCTGCTACAAAAGTGCTGGACCAGTAATCCATAATTGCAAATGGGTGTTTTGGTTTGGAACGTCCATCGAAATGAAGCCTTTCATGAATACATCTCTACTACCGCATCATGCCTAAATATGTGATATTCTCCAAGAATGGGTGTTCCCGGCCATTCTTTTGTGAACAAATGTACGGCAAGAGAGAGAAAGATCGGCCATGCTCCATGTTCAAGGGAAGAAAATGCAAAATTTGAAAGGATTTGTATCTCTGTCCATGAGAGATTTTATGGGCATGTCTCATAACTTGATGCGAGCCATGCAATGAATGGTTTTAATTCATGAAATCAAGAACTCCTCATTTCGCCAATTTTGGAAACACAGAACTCTGCATTGATACTTGCATCTTAGGATCATATATAGTTCCCCAAACCATTCTATATGAAACTTGTATGAAGGTACATGCCAACCTTCCATGTGTGTAAGATCTAACCCATATGTGATGCCTACCACCTGGATGCATTAGCACTAAATTCAGGCCAAGAGATCTTCATGGTGGAACTCATAAAAATAAAAATAAAAAAAAAGGGAAGAGAAAAAGAAAACTGTTGGAGCCTCCTTCATCCCTTTTCTAATGGTAGCGATGATCCAACAATTCCCAAAGTTGCTTTAAATTGTATATTGGGCCCAGAGTTTATTAACTGGATGGCTAGAATCGTTGGTTCAGTTTTGCAAATCTGACAATTTAGTGGGGTCCATCAGATAGACAGTCCAAATCCATTGCTAAATGCGTTATAAAACCTTATCCAGGATTTATTTCTTGGTGAGCAGAAGGAGCGAATTCCTCTGGAATAATATATCCATGTTTGTTTTTATAAACCACCACATGGGTAGTGCGCATCTTGTTTAATGAAACATAATTTATGTTGTGCTGATGCTAACATACATTGGGTGATGTTGTCCATGGGCCATGGATCATCTCTCTTGTGGATTAGTTAAGAAATGCACACTCCCGAATGGAGAGAGAGATTTTATGGTTCACGTGTCAGTGCGGTGCATGTGTGAAAGATCCTGGGCATCTTCCTAGTGGGGTTGTAAGCACACAGGCTCTATCCGAGTGTATAATTTCATGCTTACTTGGACTAACATGCATATCATCTTTATGTCATAAACAGTGTCATTCTATCTCACACGTGTTAGATCCAAGCCATTTGTGATGCCTACTCTTTAAATGCCATCATCCAAAAAATCAGTCTTGAATCCTTATTAAATAGGTTGTATGTACAACTGTACAACTGAAAAATAAAAAAGTAGCATTATTTTTAAAAGTGGTCTGTGTTTAGTAGTATTGTACAGACCTTGACATTTGAATTAGTATGAGTTTTAGACAGATGCATCCACACACTCCAATTCTACTGATGGGTCAAGTTATACACTTCTGTAAAATGTTTATATGTTATTTTAAGCATCACCCAATTTTGTCACTTTTCACATGGCACACATGAAAGTATCTCGTGGGTATTAAAATAGTAGACCATAGCCCAAAGTCACACTAGTTTAACAATACTAACCACTGAAATGGAGGATACTTTTATAAACTGATGTATAACAGTATCCTATGTGGGGCTAATAGTTGATTGGTTAGAATCTTGTATTTATGTGTCACATGCACAACATATAGTTGGTCCTTTGTAACATGGAACATTTAGCCACATATGACTCCTTGATCCACCGACACCCATAATTTGTGCACATGGCATGCATCTATGAAACTAGATTTGAAAAAATCACATTCTTAGTTATAAATATTGAAAGTGTGGGGGTGTACTATCTTTTGAGATAGCAAGACTCATATAATTGAAAATAATTGTGATCATGTTTTTATTGGTCTAATATTTGTGGCCAGAAGTGCACATGTTGTTGAAACATCTCCCTGTGACTTTCCCTACTAGGGATGTTTGATGGAATATTACAATTTCATTAAGGGCCTTCAAAGAAACGCCCAAGATGTCATGATTGATGATGTTTCATGATCGACGATGTTGCTGACCGGAAAACTATATATAGTCGACGTTTCATTTGTTGTGTTGATTCCCTCATCCTTATCACCCCCTTATCCGTCACTCTCCTATGGATGGGAACCGGAAACAGATCTCCTAGTTGATTCAATATCCCTAGCCGGGGATAGGAACTACGAGTCGAGAAGTGATTGGCTAGCCGAAAGGATGGGATGGATCTGAAAACGTGATACCAATCTCAACTAATAGATGAAAGAAATAGAAGAAGGAGAGAGATGGGAATTCGATTGGTGGGTGGCGGGCGATAAAATGAATGGTTTTAAAAAATAATTGGTCAGTGGTATGAATTTAAGAGATGATTGTTCGATCAATGAAATTTCCAAGCTATATGCTCTTTTCAATGAAGGTTAGTTTGGATATTTGGGATTGGTATTCATGTGAGGCATTATTCAATTGATGAACTATGATAACTTGCTTATCAGCAAATGCATATAATTTTCGACTCCTGCACATATGGGACTCATTATTTGATGAACAAACCGTCGGTCAAGATGTTTGATCATGGATTTAAGTGAAATTCTAATCATGCAATGTGATGACATTAAAGTATGGTGCATACAATTACATGAAAGTTATACTATGTTTTAATTTTCATGTATATGCATGACAGATTATTATAACCTCTTTGTACTATAGATATAGTGTGTCTACCTAATTTTTCAGCCAATTGTTTGAATGACAAGAAAATGGTAAGATTATATTCATGCCTAGTGATACAACAACTACCAAAATAAAAGTAATGAACAGTAAAAATAGCAAAATATCTGTTGCATGGTAGAGTCACATATATTGACTCTGTGAGGTTAGAAAATAATTCGATATGTGCTGGCTTGAGATATGAATCGTTGAAAAGGTTGCAACTGACTATTTAATATTGCAAGGTGGAAGCATGTTGATGATGGCCTTGATCTTCGGCTAGATTTGTTGGCTAATAGGAGGAATCTGCCTGAGGAAGGGCTTATGTCTGATTAGCTTGATTGATGAATCAATACCTTACCAAGGCAATGATCATTAGCTAGTCTGAAAGAATGATCAGCCACATTGGAGCTGGGACATGACTTAGACTCCTACGGAAGGTGAAATTTTTTGCAATAGACAAAAGTCTGACGGAACAATATCGTATGGAGGTAGTGGACCCACGGGTCATGAACTTCTTTTTCCAAAGAAAAAGAAATGTTGGTATCTGGCAGATATTATAGCCAAAGGACTATCTAAATGATTAGTCATGGAAACATCTAAGGGAATGGGGCTTAGCCTAACCGAATGAGCTACCAGTGTCGGCAACCCAACCTATACAAGTGGAGATCCCATGCGATAGGTTCAATGGGTAAACAACAAGACACGAGGAGACTGGGAAGCACTGCAAAGAACTTGCCCCTTCCTATGGTGTAGGCAGTGCAAGCAGCAACGTGAGGGAGGATGAGTTTTTGAACTCTTAATGAATCCATGACCACATGTGGTGTGTATCCAGTTGCTGCGTACACTTGAATGGAATTCACCTATATGAGTGTGGAAGTGTGGCCGCTTCCTATGAGAATATATAGGCCGTTTCTCTAGAGCACTCATGAATATCCAGGTAAAGGTGCATGGCCAAAAGGCACCAAACCGCAGAACCAGTTGTAGCAGAAAAGTTGTGTGAGTGGCATGTATAGCCGTTTACGCTTCAAGGGTCAGGTTAAAGACCGATAGTCACCTGATTCCTGTAAACCTGTCTTGCTTACTCTAAATGTTGATTAAAGTCAGATAGACATCGACACTATTACACAACTCTTCTATCTTAACCCGAATTGTCTTAAATTTTGAAACATGTGGGGGATTGTTGTATTTTTAAGTGAATTTAAAAAATAAATTAGTGTTTCAAACTTTTCCGTCGAGCCGGGCCATGTCCATGGCTACAAGTGCATGTAAGCGTGTATGGGCGGATGTGTCTTTCCATGTAAGTCTGAAGGGTTGCATCCCTTCACTTTTTGTTTTGAAAGGTTGTGTTTTTTCAATCCTAAGGGATACACCAATTGGGTTTAAAACCAATTGTCACAACCCTTTATGAAAGGGTGTCTCTACACCCTTAAGGGTGTCCACTCAAAGTCTATAAATAGACTTTCTTTATCTACTTTTAAATGTATGAAAAATTACTTTAAAAATTATTTAAATGTCTTGTCTTTTGGGTTAAGACTACAAATGGTTCGAGCCCGTGTACAGTGAGTGCGCCACTGGGACCGGGTGATAGTCGTTGTATCCTGGAGGTCGATTGTCCAGAAAATCCTGTTGCACTTGGGACGCGGTCCAAGGAGGGCAAATTCGATTTCAAGCCGAGTGATTTCAAATCACGCCTCGACTTCTTCAAATCGATAAGTTTTCTCTTTTCTTATTTTAATTTCATTTAGTCTAAGTAGTTTTCCTAACTCCAATTCCAACAACAGAGACCTTAATCTCTAAGACATAATTACTGATAACATGAACTCATTATTTATTAGAGATTAAGATCCTTAATATAAAATTACTGTTAACTAAAATTAGATAAATTACTTTTTGGCATCTACTAATTCAACGGGAAGATTATTTTTATACCAGTTATTGGAGGTCAAATGTTGTTGTTGTTGTTGTTGTTTTTTTTTTTTTTTGTTTAATCTCAAGAGAAATGGCAAAAGCATCCATGTTACATCATTCATTCTCATTTATTTAGGGTGTTTTAAAATTACATGTAAGGATTTTCAAAGACTATACGAAGCCTGGCACATCAGCTAGGCGCACATGCCAATATGGAAGGCTTGTGATGGATTCAAGGTTTCATCAATTCAGATCTTTTAACATAAAAAAATAGTTATGTAACATCTCAAGTGGGCCATACAATATGAAATAATTGGACAACCAGAAAAATGTTTTAACCGTTAGGCTTGATTGTACACTGCAATCCAGCTGACAATTAGATTAGCATGATTTTTTAATCAGGGATCTCTTTAAGATAGTCAATGTTTTAAATGGTTCTGATCATCATATTATTTATATAAGGGTGCAACTCGGATGGGTTGGCTTGGGTTGTGGGTCAACATGACTTCACCTGACCTTAAGAGACCCAACTTGCAACTCAACCCAGCCCAACCCAAATTTCAACCGAACTAAACCATAATTCCTTTCTATTAAAACTTGATCTGATCTAGCCCGACCCGTTCTCATCCAAATACATGCAATTATTCTCAACTCATCCTGAATTTGCTCAACCCCAACCCAACCCAACCCAACCCAACCCAACCCGACCCGACCTGACCCGACCCGAAGACCCTGACAAACTAATTCAAATGACCTGAACCTGGTCGGTTCAGATCAAGGTCCTCTCTATAAGGGCCCATTTAGATGTCTCCAATTGGTATGCATCCTGTCACATGAAAGGGGAATGAATTGCAACACTTAAGCCATTTATAGTTTGGGTCCTTATCCTTGCCTTGATGGTAAACTCTTAGGAGTTTCAACGCAAGGTCTGGGGTTCAAGTACCCATAGGTGGTGAAATCCCACTATGGCATGAGTGCTGGGGTGTGTGTGTCATTGTGTGCGCGTGAGTGGGTGTAAAAAAATGACCCCAAATGGATGGTTGGAATTAAAATAGTGAATGGTCCAAATTCCAAGAGCAAAATCACATTGTTACAATTTTCTTCTAACGAAGGTTACTGAGTTATGCCACGCCTACAATCGAGTCAATTCAGTCTGGACAAGCTGAATTAATGGATTCACGTACTCCTATGCCATGTGCATGGATGGGAATCTCTACTATTTTTAAAGGAGATTTTTCAAAAGCATCACGTTATCATTGTGGAATTTACGTTCCGGTACCTTTCTTTAAAGAGCTTTTAATTAAAGCTGCTTCGCGAAAATGCCTTATTCCCGAATCTCTCCACAACACTTGTATGCGTGCAACAAAAAGATCTATGGCCCGCTGTGATGTGTAAAACATCTAATCCGTCTATCATTTACACCAGCTCATGTTAAGATGTGAGCCCAAAAATCAGGCCAATTCAAAACTCATGTGGGCCCCGCCGCAGGAAACAATGAGGATGGGATGCCCACCATTGAAACCTTTATGGGGCCCACTGAAGTTTTGGACTGGGTCAATTTGGCTGTTTTCCACTGTTCCCTATGGGATGGCCCACTTTAATTTTGGATGATTCTGATTTTTCAGATCATGATGCCCTTATCTCCACTGTTCCCTATGAGGTGGCCCACTTGAGTTTTGGATGGGTCTGATTTTTTAGTTCATGTCATATCATGATCTGGCGCAGCTGATGCAAAGAGTATATGTCAAACATATGTCATGGTGGACCTTTATCTTTTTCTTTTTTCCTCTTTTGTTGCACAGGCTCGGTGCCAAGAAGATTCCGGTCTAACAATCTCTTTAAGGCCTTTCGTACTGGCAAAATGGTAGATATGGGGTGACATGCAGAAATGGAGAGCCATGTTTTGGGAAACGTACATCAGATCCGCCCCATCAATTAGGTGCCCAGCCTCATGATCACCTTGGATCTCGAGACTTCGGTAGATACAAGACTTGGTGGGCCACACCAACTGAGATTGTGCAAAATAAAATTCAAAAAACCTATAAATTTACTTGTATGGCCCATTTCTTTCCTCCTGTCAGGGCCAGCAGATGAATGGATTGGATATCATGTCCACATCAGGGCCAAATAAAGACTAACTTTTCTTATTGATGGGGTGGATCCCACCCACACAAAATCATTTTCTCCATTATAGCAAATGTCATGTTTTCGTATGCTTGAAATTACGTCGGTAATCTAACATGACATTTTCGTATGTGGGAAAGCTTAAAGAGCAACTAATATTATGGCCGATACCTATAAGGGGGGTGATTAGGACATTTTGAAATTCTTTTTACCTACTTACACAATTTAACAAATTAAACTAAGTAAGCAAGAACACTTCGGCTTCCAAGTCTAAGTAGGTCCAATCACAAGACTAGTATATTGTTTAAGCAAAAAACAACCTAGTCTAAGCATGCATAGATATTCAAATGCTTAAACAAACAAGTTCCTAATCTATGTAACTTATGTAGACTTATGAGAATGGATCAATGAGCTCAAGTCCACACAACTAGTGAAAGTACATCTTGTGTGTGGATGTACCTATCTAGTGTCTAGCATACATTCCTATCAAGCATTCATAATTAACAATTAAACATACAATGCTAAGATAACAATGTGCTCAAATCAACCACAAACACAAGCATGTATAGTGGTTCGACTTTGGGTCTACTCAACTCCTGGTTCAAGTACTTAACTCCATTGAGCACACTGACATTCACTATCGGAAATGAGGCTCACCTTTTAACCTTTACACGAAGTTTTTTTCGGTTCACTTCTCAACCATAAACGGAGTTTTGGACAAGGCTAACTCTCAACCTGAACGGAGTTTTGGACATAGGCCAACTCTCAACCCCATGCACATTCACTCCTATGTCGGAAGCTTTCCCTTGGAGATTAATTTAGGCCCGACAAATGTGCCAATGATCGGCAAACGACCATAGATCGAGTTTGACAAATAAACTCTACACTCAACTCCCACAAGGAATTGAGTGGATGAACTCTCAATAAATAACAACCTTACTTGTCGGATGAGCCCCTTGTTCAGCGCCTCTTTGGGTTGCTTGATCTCCGCTCCCTATGCTTCAATCAGCTTCCATTGCTCCCCCGATCGTGTTGCCGCTGCGTATCCAATGCCTTAGTTATACTTGATCAATCACCTTGCTTGTGATGCCTTTGAGATGCCCAAGGTGATAGAAGGGTAGATTTGATAACTCTACACCTAATAGGAATGGGTTGCCTAGAGTTGCTCACGCACAATTATAAGGAAGATGCCTTGCAATGGTTAGGAATGAGCCTCAAATGATCTCCAACAATGGTGGCTTCAATCCTCTCAAAATCCCTCTTTATATCCCTAAAAATGAGCCAAGCCTTTAAATACACAAAGTCCCAACGGCTATAAAACAACTCTCTCCGACTGGTCGGATGGGTTCCTCAACCGGTCGGGCGACCAGTAGAATTAAATGGCCAGGATAGGAATGCTAGCTGTCTCAAATTGGTCGGTCGCCGACCGATCGGACAGATCGGCCGACTGGTCAAATTAAGCCCAGAGACATTGATTTTCCAAGATGGCTCGCTGTCCAATTTAAGCCAATTTCCGACCAGTCGGACGACCGGTCTGGTATGTATTTTTGCTGCTTGTTTCTCTTTTGATTTGCAGCAGAACATGCAACCTCATGGCCATTCTTTAGGTGATCTTTTGGGACACTTAGAGCCAATCTAAGATGACTAAGGGTATCCTGATGGTCACGGTCATCTAGAGGTCATGTTTTGGGTAGGTTCAAGGTTAAGGCACAGTAAGGCATCTCTTTTACTTGTTTTTTCTTCCTTGATGCAGCTGGTCCATCTTGAGTCTTCGGTCTTCGTCTTTATTAAGCTCAACTGACAGTAGACTCACTGACCTAAGTGATTAACAAACAAGGTGCACTAGTATGCTACAGAAAAGTACACCAACAATGCCCACGTAGTCACAACTTGTAATTGCATTTTTGTTTAGGGGAGTGATTAAACACTCCGACTTCATATAACACTTGATAGGTAGGCATGGGTAAACTACACTCTACACATGGTGTCCATTAAACCAAATTAAGTGACTAAATTGTGAAAGCCATTGTCGCCAATTCGCAGTCCCGAAATCATATTAGTTGAGCAAACCTGACCTTTGATTCGTGGACACTTATTTGCTGAAATAAGACCATTGGTATTTTCATTTTTTAACTGTCCGATAGTTTCCACCAATCCAATAGTCAGGTGATCTAATAAGCCTAAATTTTGGGTCATGATACATATGAAATAGTATTTATAGTTTGAATTGTCTAATTTAATTACTTGTCTAATTGTGTAAAATTTAAGTAGTTTGTAGGTGCCTGCATATCATCATCAAACTCTTTTACTTTCCTTAGAGGGAACGGGTGAGGTTTGTTAGAATGCATCATATCGCATTGCAATAGAATATATTTGTTTGACTCAAATTCGACTGTATGACCTGTGCATGTGTGTTGGGCTTGCCAGAGCTGAATGTGACTCGAATCGAACTGAACACCTATGACTCCATAAGCCGAAATACATCAAGTGACTGAAATCTATACGATTCAGTTGTCTATCTAGTTATCAATTGTAAGAGATAAGATAATTTGCCATCCAGATGAAAGGACTTCCAATTAATAGTAATCATAGTTCAATAATAACAATATAAGTAGAATAACATGCTGGAGTTGAAAGTACTTTATAAATATTAACCATGAACACTTATAATCAACTTGATTGATATAACTATGTGTTCATCTCTTAATAAAAAATGAGCTTCGTAGTGAGACAGTCGTCGGATGTGGGTTGTCTATTCATCACATGATGAGGACCAAGCTTTGTAGCTAGATAGCCGATGGACGATGAATCTTTGACAGTATATTCGAGAACCTGGCCAAGGGACCAGGCACGTGGCGAGAAAGTCATTGGGTTCAACTATCTGTTCAAGGACTTGAGTGAACCAAGCATGTAGCGAGATGGTTGGTGATTCAACTGCATGTTCATCACTTCAGTTGAGAAACACGGGCTTCGTGGCGAGATAATTAATGAAATTACCTAACACGAATAAAGGAATGCCCTATAGCCTTGAATTCAAAATTGAGCAATCAACTTAGCGATCCAACGGTGTATTCATTGATGTAGGGTGGAGGGTTAAGTAATCTAATTGGTCCATGTTTCTGCAGAATTGCGCTGGCCAGCAGTTGAAAAGTTAGATTAAAACTAAACTGAGAGATGTTGTGCTTTAGAGCGGAGTTTTATCGGATTAGCATGAGCATAGAGCTTTTCAGTCTTAGGGGTCATTTTGATGCCTGTAAAATACTCAAGTTGTAATCAGATTATAGATGTAAAATGTTTACAGCTTGTCTTGTTTGGCTTTAAGCCGTAATATATTACAAGTAAAAAGCTTTCTGTGTTTGGATAACTCGTAAATTATTTACAGCTTGTAATTGAGAATTTACATGTGATAGAGCTTGAAATGCTACTATTAGAACTAGAAAATGGAATACGATTACATTTTCTAAATAGTGTTTTGTTGTTCTGGGGTTCTGAGTAATAGAAACATTCATAGAAAATCACAAGCATTCACAAAAGGTACACAAGAAGAGATATCACAAGGCGAATTTTATTCCAAAGATCCTGAGATCTTGTACATTCCACGCCGTGATCTGGCACGAGCCCTTAATTACATCGAATGATCGATGACTCTTGATTAAAAGGCGAAAGACTAGTCAGCAGGGACTATGGTCTTAGAGTTTGTGGTCGTAGAGACTTGTATTTGTTTTGTTATGTACTGAACCATCTTTGTATTAGTCAGATGTCTATGTCCCATGTTTTGACCGGAATCCGGGCTGAGACTATCAGGGTTTATGACTGAGAAGGACGACTCTGGGCCTGCGCCTGTCATGTATGGACAGGTGACCTCGAGAAGTCCATTCTACAGTTGTGTGTACCTGCGTAGCCCAACCGACGGATGCCATTTGAATGGGTAGGGCATCGACTGTTGTGTTGTGGCAGTTCATAACAATTGGTTTGTAGAGAATTGAAACTCTTTGACGCAGTTTATCATGATAACCATAGTCCCGTTTGTCTAGCTTTCGACCCAAATCAGATCATATCTTTACAGTAGATATAAATGATGACATATTTGCGTAGTCTTGGATGCTGGCGGCTTCTTTTCGAGAAGTCATTTCATTCAACGCGTCGAATCGGGTCGAACCTTAAAGATGTGTAAGTCTGCTCGTTTAGAGATCCCAGAACGTCCATTTGACCGTTCCGTTGCATCCGAAACGCTCGAAATACCTAAAATAGGCTCAAGCGGAACTTGAAAACACTTAAAATTGAGTCCGTTGTACCCATAAATATGTTTTGTAATTGGCTAATTTTTTGGGTGCGTGGGACATAATTTATGGGTGCGTGGGACCCAACGCACATTTAAATTAAGTGCCTGATTTTTGTTGAATTTAGGGGTGCGTGGAGCATTTTTCCGGTGCGTGGGACCGAATATGCAAATCTGGATTTCGACGAATTTATGGGTGCGTGGGACCTGAATTTATGGGTGCGTGGGAGTCCGACACACTTGTCTGATTCATGCCAAATTAATGGGCTCGTGGAATGATTTTTCGGGTGCATGGGACCGAATTGTTCGGTGCGTGCCCTTACTTGTACAAAGTCAGGATTCAGAGCTGCGGTCGTTTTCGTCGAAGTGATCTTCGGTGGAAGATGTTGGTGATCGAAAAAGGTATTCTGGAGATCGAGAAGGGTTTTCGGTGATCGGAAAAGTATTCCGGCGAGGGTTTTTCGGCGGGAATCTTAAATACCTAGAGGATAGTAGCTCTCTCTCTCTCTCTCTCTCTCTCTCTCTCTCTCTCTCTCTCTCTCTCTCTTTCAGAACGTACAAATGAATAGTCGGACGGGGTATTTATACCCAAAAATATCGAAATTCGACCAATCAGGAGCTGCCACGTCCCATGCACCCTTAAAATGCCTCCCACGCACCCCAAAATCGACGTGTGGAGGTCCAACGCACCTCAAAATGCATTTTGTCATTTGCTGAATTTATGGGTGCGTGGGACCCTGAATTTATGGGTGCGTGGGACCTCCTGCACCCTAAAATTGCGTTGCTGGAATTAGCCAAATTTATGGGTGCGTGGGATGTCCTGTACCCTAAAAATGGTATTCTTTAAATCTGTCGAATTTATGGGTGCGTGGGACGTCCTGCACCTTAAAAATGGTATTCTTGGAATCTGTCGAATTTATGGGTGCGTGGACCCATTTTTGGGTGCATGGGACTCCATGCACCCATGAATGAGTTTCTTGATTTTGTTGATTTTTTGGGTGCGTGGGTACCCGAATTTATGGGTGCGTGGAAGTCTGAATTAATGGATGCGTTGACAGACTTTTGTGCTCTTCCACTTGGGTTTTGACTTTTGATGGGTTTGTGGGGCCCATTTGATGATGAAAGTACATGCACTATTTGTCATAAATCATAATGAAGTTATGGGTTTGACTTTGGGCAGCTTTGATCGCAAGGGCCCGCCGGAGATTTTAGTCAAAATTGGCTAAGGAAACTTTTGTAAATCTCCGTTTTGCGTGCGTCAGGAGGCGTTTTGTAGGATTCTTTTGGAACTGTGTGGCTATTTTGTTTGCTTTGAGGGACCCTACATTTTGAGACCTCAACAGATGCCCCTTCGGTGGGTCGCGATGGACGTACGATCGTTCGGTGCGGCGCACTGGACCTCTTGGGTCCCGGTTATAAATAGAGAAGATAGCCAATTTTTCGTCATTTCCTTATTTCGTTGGGTTTTTGCTGTGCCTTCCACGCACCCAAAAATTCTCCAACGCACCCAAAAAAATTCACCCCAATGCACCCATTTATTCCGCACGCACCCGTTTATTCGAGGTAATATGAATTTATGGGTGCGTGAGCTCGCACGCAACCTGAAAATTGGACTTTGGATCTTTTAAGGGTGCGTGGGCTCCAACGCACCCTTCGTCAGACATTTCAAGTTTTTAAAGGGGTGCGTGGGACTTCACGCACCCTTCGTCACCCTACAGTTGGGTTTTAGACAAGTTTTAAGGGTGCGTGGGAGTCCACGCACCACGCACCCAAGAATTGGACTTGGTAAAAGAATAAGTTGGTGAATAGTTGGGTTTTGCCTCTGACGCACCCAAGATTGGGTTTTCGACAACTTTTAAGGGTGCGTGCGAGTCCTTGCGCCCAACAAAATGACTTGGTGAATTTGGATTTTTACGGGGGTGCATTGAATCTCACGCACCCTTCGTGAACAGTAGTTGGGTTTTGCCTCTATGCACCCAACAAATGAGTTTTTCGACAAGTTTTTAAAGGGTGCGTGCGAGTCCACGCATCCAACAAAATGACTTGGTGAATTTGGATATTTACGGAGGTGCGTTGGATCTCACACACCCAGAAATTGAGCTCTTGTTGGATTTGGGAACTTTGGGGGTGCGTGGGACCTCACGCACCCAGAAATTGGACTTTGTGCAATTTTTGGGTGCGTGGAGCTTCACGCACCCAGATTAAAGGACTTGTAATTTTTTGAAAATTTATGAAATTTACTTTCATAGTTCTTGCCGTACTAGATCTCTAAAGGGCATGAGCCCCTATACCTCTATCTCGCATTTATGTGTATGTGACAATTATTTTGAAAAGGTGCAGGGTCTCATATACTTAAAAGATTTCTAGATCGCGTTAGGTTAAAAGTGTAATTCTAGTGATTAATTCAAGTGGTGTTTCGAACGTACCTTTGCATGCCTCTTATGACCTTTAGACTTTTTGTGAATGGCTTTATGTGCTTCCTCTCTTTCCTCCATCTTTTATCAAGCTGTTATAGTTCTCAGATCGGGTTGTTAGTCTTGTTTTCCAGCAGACAATGGTCGTAACCCGTGCTTCCTTGCGCGTGGCCCAAGATTGTCTACGGCGGCTTCTTGGCTCCCTCGATCGTCCTAAGGCTTGGTCATCTCTCGATGCTCAGCATGATGAGGTGGCTGAGGCTCTGACCAGGCTAGGCGCAGACTCTTGCCCTGTCCTGAAGGCTATCCGGAATGTCTCCCTCATGGCCTCCATTTCTGGCGAGCATAAGGAAGCTATCCTTGACTTCATCGGCGATTCTTCTTTTCTGTAAGAGTTGGCGATCCTTGAAGCGGCGGAGCCTCCTTTGGCTGCTTCTTTCCTGGCTTTATTGAGCCGATTTCATTCCTTAAAGAAGGAAAACAGGAAGAACGAACGATTCCTTGCTTGGGTTCTCCCGCTGGCGGAGGTCGAGTTTCCAGACCGTCGCGCCAGAATCTGGAGGATGGCAAGGGAGGCCTTGAAGGAACGTGACAGACTCGCGGTCGACATATCTTTTGTGTGGAATCAGACCGACTCCAAATACTTGAACTTCGATTTCGTGCAGCAGTGCATCTCTTACTTAATGAACCTGATTTCTAGGGAAGCCCGGGTCCAGGCGAAAGTGGATGAGTTGAAGGCTCGGGTTCTTCCACTGCTGCAGGACTGAGATCTTTTCCAGACCATGGGGAGAGGGCCCCACAATTTTGTGTCATCTTATGACAAACATTAACTTTTAACATTTAAACAATTGATATGGCAATCCAAACATTTTGGAATTGTTTTTATAGTTAATGAATGATGATTAGACCATTTTCTCTTTCTTTTATCCTTTCTTGTTTATATATGTGATGATGATGTCGTGGTTGTGAATGTTGTCGTATTATTTCCTTATTTGCCGGTTTGGATGTGTTTTACTGAGGTCTTGATTCATTTGTTTGGGCGCTTGCATTTTCTCTCACCTACTGCTTCGTGTTCCATTAGACTTTGTGAATGTCGATTTCTTTCTGCGAGTATTTTCTTTTCTTTGCTCTGAGCAATATCTAAGCTTCTTACATGCCGTTGCAGATCATAATGGCTAGTGATCCCTTGCAAGCTGGGCCTTCAGGTCAACCACTGACTCCATCAAAGCGTAAACGGGCAGGTCCACAAAGGGTCAATTGTCCGTCTGATCAGAATCCTCAATGGTTCATGCCTTTAGAAACCTTCAACTTTTACGAATGCATCCTGACACTATCCAAGGATATGCAGAAGAAAATCCTTTGCGATAGGGTCGTGCCACCCCCTCCAGATAGGGGTACATAAGAGCAATGAGACGCTTAGTAAGCTCCCTTGCGCAGTTTTCGGTTGGACGAGACCGTAGGATCTGAAGATGGTGAAGCGAGCCCGACCGTACCTGCCCAACTTATGAGGCGCGGCCGCCCGAAAAGGGCTGGGAAGGGTGCCAAGAAGGTATATTTAGAGAATCAGGCCAAATCCAAGTTTGACAAGATAAGGATTACTTGGGCTACGGTCAAGTTGGTGACGACGCCTCTCAAGATAAAAAACCCTTTCACTCGACAACACATCAGATATGTCAAGAGCTATCAGCGGCAACGTTCTCTTCCGGAGATCGAACCTTCCGACGTATGTCGTAATAATTCTTTCTTCGGTGTGGGCATGTGGACGTCTAGCCCAGCACCGTTCCTGAGCTGTTGTGTGTCTGATAATGGGAAGAGGCAGTCCGTCCTCGATATGAAGGGCATGATCTTCCTAGAGCCAAATCATGACCCTCACCAACCTATCCCCACACACTATTTCGAGACTCTTCGCCAGAGATTTCATCATCTGGGGGATGTCGAGATCTGGCCATCTGGCGCATTCCGGACCCGAGGTCACCTGATTCCTCATCCGGGCTACAAAGCATGGTCCCGTCGCATTCTGGAACAACATGGGGCCACTTTGCGAGCAATAGGTCTGTACAAGGCCATCGAAGTGACGTCGAGTTATTTTCATAAGGAGCCATGGGTTTACAAGGGCTTCCTCAACCATTGTTGTTCTATCACCAACTCCTTTCACCTACCGTACGGAGAGATGAGCATCTCTCTATGGGATATGAATCGGATCGCAGGTCTTCCGATCTGCGGGAGGATTTATGATGAATGGGTTTCGAGCGATGAGGAACTGTCTCGGAAGAAGAAGGGAGTGGATGAAGGTTTCTTCTCTGAAGCCTGCTATGAGCTTTTTGCTGAGCTCTCACAGTTCTGGGGTTTCAAAGATAAGCTCCCATTCGAAGATTGGCTGGTCTATTTCAGCCATGGTTTGAAGTGAGTATCTTGTTGTAAGTTCCATATTGTCGTTTCTATTTCATTTTCTTTCTTTCTGTTGATGTCGCATTTTTCTCTCTTCAGCTTGGATTATGAGGCCTATGACGAAGGTCGTGGCGACAAGGTCTTCTTGGAGAGGAGGATGAAGGAAAAGTTCCCCCGTCCCAATAAACTATCCCCCACTTGCGAGTTGGCCGGCTTTTTGGCCTATTGGTTGAGCTGCGTAGCACTGCCGAGCTCTGAGCAAGCAGACAATGTACAGGTATCCTGTTTTGCTGTTGCGGGAGCTTTGGCGAATGGTCACCGGTATGCGTTGGCTCCAGTGGTTCTATGCTCTATCTACCGGGCCTTCGGCTATGTCATCAGCAATAAGGAACGTGTCGCCTATGGGATGAATTCGGCTTATTGTGGGTGACACTTCTTCTCTGGATGGCTAGGAGTATATTTTCCCTGGGTCTATGGGGCAGAATGCGGAGATTATATCCAACCCGGTAAGGTTCCACTATATTTCTTCTAGAAGAAGAGAATGGTTGGTCAGAACTTGACAACCATTGAAGCCAAGATTGCCCAATACGATGATGTTCATTTCTTCCACTTCTCGGGCACCCGCAGCGAAGAGTCTATCCTATGCACGGACGATGACAGCGTCGATTACTATGAACGTTCGTTCCTAACAGCGATTCGCCTATCATCATTGTCGCTACGTGAGGGACTGGAATTCTGGAGGGAGCCTTATTACCCTAACCGCTTCGCTCGCCAGTTCGGGTATGACCAAGCAGTGCCCGAGATGTTAGAACCAGTGACCTGTGAGTAGTGAGCATATGGTGTCGGGCCCATTCATTGGAAGTGGATGTGGCGCTAACTCATGTTGACCGGGACTGGGTGCTCTTTTGCCATTCCAGGGACACAGCATTGCACTGGGGCTTCCTTCGGATGGATGAGGTGGTGGGCCCACCAATATACGCTGGTCAGAAATAACTTCCTTGTTAGCGAGCCCATTTTCATCACACCTCCGGTTGTTACCCCTACTCCAACCGATGGGCTTGGCTATGTAGCGGAGCACCTATATCAGCCTGCCGCACCGGGTATGAAGTGGCTAACAACTTCTTTAAAAGTGGTGATCGACCATGAGAAGCCTAAACACACTTTGGAGGGTTGGATTGCTCACGGAGAGAGGAATGTAATGTTGGAGGGGCCAGAATTCCCGCCCCTCGGGCCCTTGGATGAAGTGCTTGAAGAAGAGGATATTCTCAGAGAGGGTGCCGGGAATGACGGTGATGACGGTGGTGATGGGGGTAATGACGTTGATGGTGGTGCTAGTAATGATGGTGCTGGTGATGATGGTGCTGGTGAAGACGATGGTGGTGTTAGTGGTGAAGGTAATGATGGAGATGGTGGCGATGCTGGTGATGAAGGCAATGATGTTGATGGTGGAGACGATGATGATGGTGCTGATGGAGGTGGTGAAGATGATGGTGACGATGATGATGATGGTGGTTCAGCAGGGATTGTATTGAAAAGTGGTCAGAGGGGCCAAGGGGATTTGCCCAGATGCTCTAGCCCTGGGGACAGTGGCAATGAGATGTTGCCTGAACGAGCCGACCCCCGAGTGAAAACTGCCCCTAGCCTTCTTGCCACTTATGGGGGCAAGAAGATAAAAGATATGTGGAAATTACACAAAGCCGAATGTTCACGGAAATGACTCTCCAAAGAGATCGATGATGCTCCGGCTGATAGTGCGGGAGAGGCTACGGAAGTGGGTGAATTAAGCTCTCAGGCCAATTTAAGTGAAGATCGCCACACCAGGGAGAGCAATGATGACGAGCCAATGTATGAGAAGTCTGTCCTTGAGGGAAGCACAGGAGCTATTTTTATGGATCTGGATGATGATGATGTGCCTGCTGAATCCGTCCTTCCTCCTGATTCTCCCGTGGCGGAGGCTGAGGCTAGTCAGAGCATGGTTCCCGAAGTGGTTGTTACTACTGTGGCGGAAGGGATTATAACTCCTGATATCGGATCAAGTGTGCCTGAACCTGCCGTGGGAGCTCCTTCCACTGCTGAGCCACCAGTGACCGAACCTATTGTGGAGGCTCCTCCTGTTGAGCCACTATCAACTGAACCTGCAGTGCATGTATCTCCCGCTGTCGTGCCACCATCAATTGAACTTGTCGTTGAAGTCCCTCCCGTCACTGGACTAGCGCTTAGTGCAAATTTTCCTGAGGTCGTGTTGCTATCTTCTCCAGAATTACCTGAACCATTGATCGAAAAAGTAACCGAACCTACCCCAGTGTCATCTGTGCCTGCTGCCTCACCTAGTACACCTACCGTTGATGTTCCTGAAGTCACTGGTATATCATTTGTTTTTGCTATTTCTATTTGTTTCCTTTCTTCTGTGGTTTTTTGCATGTTAATGTTTATCATTTTCTTTGCCAGCAGCTGCCCTTGCCAGCGCTCCAGTACTTGTGGTCTTGCCCAAGGTATTCATTTCATCTCTTCGTGGCTTGTCAAGGACTAAGGCAAATCTTCTAAAGAGCCTTCTGTTTGATATCGCCGACTCATTGAAGAACAGGGATGAATGGTCTATCTTGGATGAAGCACTGCAGGCATTAGAACTCAATGCTACCTGGCTCAGGATTGATCTATCTTTGATAGTCAGTCACGTGGCTCAATTCAAGGAGCGGGTGGCTCGAGTAAATGAGGCGAAGAATCTCCGAGTTGACCCTTCTGTCGAGGAAAAGCACAATCATCTACAATCCCTTCTTCTGAAACTTGAGTCACGCGAGGCAGGCATAACTGCAGTGAGGAAGGATTGGCAGGTTGCTGATGCTGGGTGCCGAGAGGCCACTGAACGTCTTGCTGAGATCGACAATGAGATGGCTCGATTACAAGCTGAACGTTCGATCGTCCATCTCAAAATTTTGAAGTTTAGTGGTCAGAAGTCTCGTCTGCAATCCTCCATTGACCAACAAGAAGCAGAGCGCAATGTCGTGAAGGCTCAAGTTGCAGAGTTGGAGCAGTCTCTCCAGGACATTCCTGACCCTGCCCAAGTTTTGGCTGAGGCTGAAACATCGCAGAAGGTGATTGAAGAATCTGCAGCAAACTTGTTAGACCAGCGTCTGAAAACTTTACACGGTTAAACTGTAATAATCTTCATTTGTAATTTTAGAACATGTTGTAATAGATATTGTATCAATATGTATACTATTGTAGTTTTGGGTCTAAGTTGTGTTCTTAGCCTATTTGCCATTTTACTTGACTTTGAATGCAAACTGATTGAGTTATTCGAGAAAGAGCGTCCCCTGCTAGGACTCAAACCTATGCTTGTGTGAACAAGGACGCAATCGAGTCCTGGTTAAGGGCTTATCTCGATTCTCGATGGCTTTGAAAAGGGGAGGATGCCATACGTGATATGTCCTGAGTCTTAACGACTTTCTGATACCTGTGGAAGTGCAAAAAAAAAAAAAAAAAAAAAAAAAAAAAAAAAAAAAAAAAAACAGATGATTAGTACTTTGATTTAACTATTGTGTGATATCATTCCTTTTGGTATTTGCTTCGTTACACTTTCCCTCTAATGGGGTGTTTACAAATTACAATGACAAGCTTGTGTCAAGTATAATATCTTTTCAAAAACCGACCATTCACCAGCGAACTGATGCCCTGTCCTTTGCAATCTATTACCCGATAGGCTCCATTGGAATATACCTCGTCGACGACACACACCGGATCCCACTTCGGGTCGAATTTACTTTTGGGACCTTGAGCTAGTGCCGTACGTTTCATCATTAGCACCAGGTCGTCCCTTTTAAATGACCTACCACGGACTCGTTTATCGTATGAGGCCGAGATTTGTTTCTGATACATTTCGAGCCTTTGCTGAGCAGCGAGCCTCTTTTCATCTAGATCATCAAGCTCGGCCATTCTGATCTTGGCATTGTGCTCGGTTGTTAGGGAGTGTCAGAGTGCGACCCATAGTGACTTAACCAGTATCTCCATCAGGATCACAGCCTCCGTATCGTACACCAACGAGTAAGGTGTAACTCGAGTGGTTGTGCGGTGTGTGGTCCTGTATGCCCATAGTGCTTCGGGTAATCGTCTATCCCAATCCTTCTTATTCCCTGCCACTGTCTTTTTCAGAATCTTCACGATGGTCTTATTGAATGCCTCGGCCAGCCCATTCACAGGAGGATAATAAGGCGATGAATAACAATGCTTGATCTTGAACTTTGCGCACAGCTTATCGATAGTGGCATTTTTTAAGGATGTTTCGTTGTCGATGGTGATTCTTTCGGGAACACCATGTTGATAGAATATGGCATGACGAATGAAACTTTCGATGTGTCTGGCTTTCACATTTCTCAGGGCAATTGCTTCAGCCCATTTGGAGAAATAATCAGTTGCGGCAAGAATGTATTGATGCCCCTGAGAGGATGGCAGACTAATCGGTCCGATCACGTCCATGCCCCAAGCGGCGAAAGGCCAAGATATTACTGATTGATGCAGCTCTTCCGGTAGCGAGTGTATTATATCTGCATGGATCTGGCATTGATGACACTTCTTAACATATTTTATCGCATCTTTGGTCATTGTGGGCCAATAATACCCCATGTGTCGGACACGGTGATATAAATTCTGCCTCCTTAGTGGCACCGCACTCTCCTCCGTGAGCTTCCTTCAATGTGGTGTACGCTTCATCTTGGTCCAAGTAGCGTAACAACACTCCCTCATACGAGCGCCTGTAAAGGACATCATTCTGTATTATGAACGAACCAGCGCGTCTCCTGACCTGGTAAGAATCTTGGGCTATTTTGGTAAGAATCCATATTTCAAGTAGTCGACGAATGGCCTTTTCCAGTCGTTTTCTTCTGTGATTTCGAAGCAACAGATGGGGTTCGCGCCTGATTCACCACCACGCAGTACAGCCGTCGGTAGGATCCTTCTTTCTTCGATTGTTACCTGAAGTGGGCTGCCTCCGGGATTAGCCAAAGCAGCGGCCAGGCTTGCCAACGCATCGGCCTGTACATTCTCCTGCCTCGGTATATGTGAAATGTTGCTGTTATGGAACTGGTTGAACAATGACTGTGTTTGGTGGCAGAAAGGTGACAGCTCAGGTTTACGGACCTCATATTCTATCGTCAGCTGTCTGATAACTAGCCTAGAGTCACCATAGATCTGTATTGCTTTGATATGTATCTCAAGCGCGAGCTGTAGTCTGATGATGAGGGCTTGATATTTTGCTTCGTTGTTGGTGCAAGCTGGCACGATCGTAAATGAGTAAGGCAGTAAGTCCCCCTGTAGGCTGATAAATATAACTCCTGCTCCTGCCCCTGTTGACTTAGAGGCTCCGTCAAAGTACATCTGCCAGAGTCGTGGTTCTTTAACTATCATAACTTGATCATCTGGGAGATGACATTCCATTTCTTCGCTGCTCGGGACCGGATGTGCAGCGAGAAAATTTGTGATTGCCTGTCCTTTAATGGCTCGGGCTGGGACGTATGTGATATCGAATTCAGAGAGGAGAAGGGCCCACTTAGCTAAGCGCCCAGACAAGATAGGCCGGTTTATGAGGAATTTGATTTGGTCCTCCTTGGATATTAATGTTATTTAGTGCGAGAGGCAGTAATGCCTAAGTTTCTTCACGGCGAAAATGAGAGCAAGACATATCTTCTCAATTGCTGAATAGTTGAATTCGGTCTACTAGAGTGCGACTCAAGTAATATAGAGCGTTCTCCTTCTCTTCTTCGTTCTTTTTATGGCAGGAGTGCCCCTAGTGAGTTATCACCCACTGCGATGTATAGAATCAACGGCTTTCCCTTAATTGGGGCGGCGATGACTGGAGAATTCCTAAGCATTTCTTTTAGTGAATCAAAAGCTTTCTAACAAGCGTCGTCCCATTCAAATTTAACGTCCTTTTTGTTGAGGCGAGAGAACGGCTGACAACGACCAGCCAAGTTTGAAATGAATCTTCTCAGATATGCCACGTGGCCCTGAAAACTCTTCAACACTGTTTTAGATTTTTCGGTGGTGGCGTTTCTTTGATGGCCTTAATCTTGGCGGGGTCGATCTCTATGCCCCTGTTCCTGACAACAAAACCCAAGAATTTGCCGGACGCGACCCCAAACACGCACTTTAGCGGATTCATACTGAGACTCTTTTTGCGCAGTCGCTGAAATACTTGTCTCAGATGTTTCCTGTGTTGTTCATGATCGGCTGACCTTACAACCAAATCATCTACATAGCACTCAACGTGCTTGTGCATCATATCTTGGAATATAACGTGCATTACGAGCTGATATGTTGCCCCCACATTCTTCAACTCGAAGGGCATCACGCGGTCACAGTAGATGCCAAGCGTCGTGCGGAAGGCCGTAGCTTCTTCATCTTCTGGGGCCATGCAAATTTGATTATATCCCGAATACCCGTCCATGAAGGACATTACTGCATATCCTGTTGCGCTGTCAATCAATATTTCTGGAATTGGCAAAGAAAAATCGTCCTTAGGGCAGGCTTCATTAAGATTCCGGAAGTCAACGCAAACCTGATCTGTCCGCTCTTCTTCTTGACTGGCACAATGTTTGAGATCCATCGGGGGTATTTCACTTCTCGAACGAACTCGGCCTGAATCAATTTCTTAATTTCTTCTTCAATCTTGGGTATAATATCAGGATGAAATCGTCGTTGAGGTTGCTTCACTGGCTTCTTTTCCTTCATGATGCTTAGCTTGTGCATGGCGATTGTCGGACTGAGCTCGGGCATTTCTGAATATGTCCAGGCGAAGATGTCCTTATTCTCCTTCAACAACTATATGTATCTCCCCCTTTCATTTTTCAGAACATTTCTATTCAAATATGTGCTCCTGGGTTCTTCGAGGGTGCCTAAATTCACCTCTTCGAGTTCGTCAACCGTCGGTTACCCCCCGTCTTCTAGCTGCACGGGTGCGACACTTGGCTGGATAATATCAATAGAATCTTGCAACTGAATTTCTTCTACCAGGCCAATGGTCACCATGTTTACGCTTGCCTTGGCTCCTAGACCTTCCCCGTTTCTGTATGCTTGCTTAGGTTCTTCAAATGGAGCTAGCAATCTCTTCTTTGTGTCTAGGCTTTGACCGAAGAATCCCATATTCCTCATAATCTTCTGGCTGGCCCTGCTGTATCTCTTCTCTTCTATTGGCCGGGGTTGGGCGGATCCTCTTCCCTCTTCTCTCTTTTCTGATGGTACTGGCTGACTTGGCCCTGAATGAAAGTTGATATCTTTCTGGGCAGTATCTCTTGACGACACGATGAATTGGCTTGGAGCTTTCAAAAATGGCTTGGTTCTTCCTATCTTGGGTATCGGCATATTGAAGCTGGACTTGAGTATACTCACATGTTGATCTGAGATCAGTTTTAACACAGACTGCCCCGGCTAACGCAGATGTTGCGGTACCACATAGAATTTCTTCGTGATCGGCCGAGGTTGGTTTTCCGGCTGATATTGGGATCTTCCCTGAGTGACGGGTTGAGGTTTGTTCTTCTGCACGAACTTCTTGACTCGAGGTTTTGCCCCTTGCCCTTTCTTCATTACATAGGGCTTTTTGCCAGTTTTACCGCTATCGGACGGATTGTAATATTTTACATCGGCCAAAAATGACTCAGCTATCGTGTGTGGCTTCGGATCTGTCGCTATCCTGTATTGGATTCCATCTCTGTTATATTTGAAGCACTAGTGATACGTTGAAGGGATAATTCTGATGGAGCCAGGGCCTTCCTAGAAGGAGATTGTATGTTGTCACTGCGTCGATCACCTGACATGTTACTTTCGTCGTCAGTTCTTTGATCTCTAACATTACCGTGATTGATCCAAGTGTGCGCTGACTATCTTGGTTGAACCCTTGAATCATCATAAGACTCGGGTGTAGTGCCGATTTCCTATAACCCAGCTTCTGTAATGTCTTCAATGGCATAATATTTACGGCAGACCCATCATCTAACATGCACCTTTTAACCTCGATGTCTCTGATTATTCCTGTGACCATTAACGGGCGATTGTGGTCTAGTGATTCGATCGTGTGGTCTTCTTTTGAGAAAGTGATTGTTGAAGGATGGTTGACATGCATGACCTGTGACACTAACATATACCCCTCCCAAAATTTGTCTGTATTATTTATTTCTTCTTCTATCTCTATCATCATGACCTCCCTGACTTCATTGTCAAGTAAGGCATTGATTAACATTTCTCTGTACACTTTCAAGAGACATAAAGCATCGTATATACTTAGACGAGTGGGGACCTTCCGTAAGTGTGACACGACGTCATACGCCACTGGTCTCGAGCTTGGCTGACTAGTCGTGGCTTCACCGACCTTCTCTTTCAACTTTTGTATGCGAGGTCTCTCTTGCGGCCTGTCAGGAATATTGTCTTCTTGCATTGGGTCGTCTGGTCTTGGAGGGGTATGGTCAGGCATTTGCTTTCCTGATCGTAAGATGACCGCGTTAACCTCTCCCTCAGCTGCTTGTGGAGTAGCTTTGGACTGTGCTTGTTCGACGAACGACACCATTCCGCAATATGCCATGCTCGTCGCGGGTTGTCTTTGCCCCTGTAATATTTCTCTCCTTCCTCTCCCCCTGTTCCTCCCTAGGTTAACGAGCCTTCTCCTGTTCTCAAGTCTCTTCTTGCTACTGACTAGAGTCCATGGTTCCTTTGGCTCAGGGAATGAAGTCATTCGGTGGGTGTCATCTTCTATTGGGATTGCTAAAATTTCCCCGACTGGCTCCCTTGCTGTCTCGGGTACCTTCATGCTGATGACCCCTTGATTGATCAACCCTTGTATTCTTCCCTTCAAGGAGAAGCAATCTTCTGTCTTGTGGCTAACACATTGATGATATTTGCAATATTTGGGATCGTTTACTCGTCCAACTTCATGGGGACGGACGGGCTCTGCTACACGCACTAAGCCTTCCTCGATCAATTGTTCCATGATCGGAACTAGATTGGCCATATCAAATGTGTATGGGTCATTCGCCCTTTCTCTTTCGGCTATTGATACGCGTTTGGGCACGTAGGGTCTTTTACCCTTGTCCTGAACAACCATTGCTTTTATCTCTGGCTTATGATCGACAGCGGGCCGTTTTCGGTCGTTCTGGTCCCTGCTCTTATCGACTTGATGGGTCTCTACTACTCTTCCCATCTCTCTCTTCTATCTCTCGGGTCTGAAGTTGACCAGGGATGCTGCCTCCTCCACCAGATGCGCTTTCGTCGCTAGCTCGCGAAAGGAGTTGAAGGTGTTACCTGACAGTCCATACGAGATCATCGGGTCTAGAGCCCTTAGACACATCTTCATTTGCTCGCCTTCACTGGGTAATTCACGACATTGAGCCTAGGGCTATTCAAAAAACTGACCCAACCGATAAAACCGACCAAACTGGACCGAACCGATCGATTTCGGTTGGTTTTCGAATCTATTTCGGGTCGGGTCGGTTTTTTAATATAAAAAACTGAGAGTGTCGGTTCGGTTGTCGGTTTGTAAAAATTATAAACCGTTTTCAACCGAACCGAACCGATATGTGTGTGTGTGTGTGTGAGAGAGAGAGAGAGAGAGAGAGAGAGAGAGAGAGAGAGAGAGAGAGAGAGAGAGAGAAGTTGAGGTTGGCCTCACTTCGATATTTACATGAAATCCACTCTAACCAGTAAGGGTGCCACCCCAAGTTAAGCCCAAGACTGAAATATCATCTTTATCTGTAATTCAAGTGGGCAGCACCAAGAAAAAGAGTTTGGAGGGTAATGTGACCTGTACACTATTTCCAATTGTGTGGTCCGCCTATATCAAAGATGACGCTGGTTTTTCATATTTAGGCCTAAAATTGGGTTAGTCACCTGCTAGTTGGAGTGGATTTTTAAAATGCATGATAGTGGGGCCTATTTAAACTACCAATTACCTCATGTCAAGTAAAAGAATTTTACGTAGACACCGACTTTGCAGCACAGTGAGGGTGCGAATTAGGGTAACAGTTCAGTGGGTGTTATCCTAACTATGTGGAACCACCTTGATGTATGTTTTGTATATCCATTCCATTCATCTGTTTTCATCTATCGTTTTAGGACATGGTTCCAAACCTCGAGAAGATCCAAATCTCAAGTAAACAATACCATTGGAAACAATGATGAATAACTATTAGAAGCATTTTATGGGCCACAAAAGTTTTAGATTGAGGCCCAAACCGATAAAACTGACAAAACCGAACCGACCCGAGTTTATCTGGTTCGGTTCGGTTGGTGATGATTCATCGGTTCGGTTCGGTTGTTAAATATTCAAAACTGACTAATTCGGTTCGGTTGGATATTTTCCCTCAAAACCGAACCGACCGAACCGTGCACAGCCCTAATTGAGCCTCTGTGGTTCCCCATCGGTCGATGAATTTTTCGACTGGTTCACCATTTCTTTGTCTGACCAATGCTAGGTCTGTTAATGATATTTCCCTCTCCGTCGCAAAGAACTTTGAGATGAAGGTGTCCTGTACTTGCTCCCATGTCCTTATAGAGTAGGCTGGTAACGACATGTACCATTGAAAGGCTTTCCCTGTCAGAGTATATTCGAATAGTCGCATGCAATACTGCGGGACTGCAGACCAATTTCCTAATGTAGTCAAGAAATAGGTGATGTGCTCTTCCGACGATCCTCTGTCGTCAAACTTTTCGAAGTCTGGGCACCTGAAATTGGCCGGGAACGGTACCTCTTCTACCTCTTGTGGGTACGGGACTCGATATTTATAGCTGCCCCTCCTCTCTTTCTCTTTTTCTTGCTGCATCATGTGTGCTACGTCTGGGATAACTCTTCTTGTAATACGTGAGATGCAGAAAGCGGTGCACGTTCTATGGGTACAACCCTGAGTTGGACGGACGGTTCAGGCTCAGCCGGACCTTCCCCTGCCCCTTGGTATTCCTCCGCCGACTGACGGTCAGCGACGCGATACTTCTGGTGGCATTCTACGCTATCAGGGTGGTCAAGGCTTCTTGAATAGCCCTCATCCGATCGTTTGTCTCGCGATTAGCCTCAACCAATCTGTCGATCTGATCTTGGAATGAAGGTAATTCTTCTGCTTCGTATGGTACTTCTTCTTCTTCTTCGGCCACTTGAACCATTACCACTTGTGCCGACGGGACTTTTTAAGTCGGTCTCTGTTTCGATTCAAGGACTGTCGTGGGCTTGGATTTCTTTGAATGTGCAGGCCTAGTAGGTTTCTGCGAGGTGCGATTGACCTTTGATAACGGCTGAAACTGCTCGGCTGTCATTTTAGGCACTGCGGGTTTGGCTGATATGCCTGGCCGTTGATAGGGATCTTCTGCCCCTGCTTTGGCTGCCATTATTTCCTGATCACGGGGTGAGGTCTTACAACGTTCGCCTTCCTATATGCTGCTACGATGGCAGCTTTCTTCTGTAACTTCTTCTGCCTTCGGGTCTCAACCAACTGCCACTCTGAGCTTGGATTTGCGGTTGCGGTGAAACGAGGGAAGTTGAAGCCTCCAGCAGCAAGGAAGGTGCACGAACTCGTCATTGAGCATGCCATTTCTTCTGTCTGCGTTACTATCTTGCTAATTCTGCGGTCGTCAGAAAATCATTAGAACAGTTCATAAATGCGGCCGGGAGCGTGAACCCATCGATCGCAGTGCATAAACTAATAGTAATAAGCAAGAAGAAGACAAATACGTGTAGTTGTGGGAGTTCGTGGGTTTGAAAACCTTTTAATTTACCGTCTATTGCCTTAAAGATGAAGGGAAGAACGTTCCCGTTGAGAGTCGCCAGTTTGACGCCCGAGGGCGCCGAAACATTATGCCTTGTGACAGATCTCCTACGTACACATTCGTGTCTGCGAATGATTGATCTTAGGGTGCTTCTATACTCAGAGCTAACCAGAAATTCTGGTATGGTTCGATATCCCCAGCAGAGTCGCCAGTTTGTTAGAACTAGAAAATGGAATATGATTACATTTTCTGAATAGTGTTTTGTTGCTTTGGGGTTTTGAGTAATAGAAATATTCATAGACAATCACAAGCATTCACAAAAGGTACACAAGAAGAGATATCGCAAGGCGAATTTTATTCTAGAGATCCTGAGATCTTGTACATTCCAGGCCGTGATCTGGCACGAGCCCGTAATTACATCGAATGATCGATGACTCTTGATTAAAAGGCGAAAGACTAGTCAGCAGGGACTATGGTCTTAGAGTTTGTGGTCGTAGAGACCTGTATTTGTTTTGTTATGTATTGAACCATCTTTGTATTGGTCAGATGTCTATGTCCCATGTTTTGACCGGAGATCCGGGCTGAGACTATCAGGGTTTATGACTGAGAAGGATGACTCTGGGCCCGCGCCTGTCATGTATAGACAGGTGACCTTGGGAAGTCCATTGTACAATTGTGTGTATCTGCGTAGCGCAACCGACGGATGCCGTTTGAATGGGTAGGGCATCGACTGTTGTGTTGTGGCAGTTCATAACAATTGGTTTGTAGAGAATTGAAACTTTTTGACGCGGTTTATCGTGATAACCATAGTCCCGTTTGTCTAGTTTTCGACCCAAATAGGATCATATCTTTAAAGTAGATATAAATGATGACATGTTTGGGTAGTCCTGGATGCTAGCGGCTTCTTTTCAAGAAGTCATTTCATTCAACGCGTCGAATCGGGTCTAACTTTAAAGATGTGCAAGTCTGCTCGTTTAGAGATCCCGGAACGTCCATTTGACCGTTCCGTTGCGTCCGAAATGCTCGAAATACCCAAAATAGGCTCAAGCGGAACTTGAAAACACTTAAAATTGAGTCCGTTGTACCCATGAATATGTTTTGTAATTGACTAATTTTTTGGGTGCGTGGGACATAATTTATGGGTGCATGGGACCCAACGTACCTTTAAATTAAGTGCCTATTTTTGTTGAATTTAAGGGTGCGTGGAGCATTTTTCGGGTGCGTGGGACCGAATATGCAAATCTGGATTTCGATGAATTTATGGGCGCATGGGACCCGCATTTATGGGTGCGTGGGTCATTTTTGAGTGCGTGGGAGTCAGACACACTTGTCTGATTCATGCCGAATTAATGGGCGTGTGGGATGATTTTTCGGGTGCGTGGGACCGAATTGTTGGGTGTGTGCCCTTACTTGTGCAAAGTCAGGATTCAGACCTGCGGTCGTCTTCGTCAGAGTGATCTTCCGATGGAAGATGTTGGTGATCGGAAAAGGTATTCCGGCGACCGAGAAGGGTTTCCGGTGATTGGAAAAGTATTCCGGCAAGGGTTTTCTGGCGGGAATCTTAAATACCCAGAGGATAGTAGCTCTCTCTCTCTCTCTCTCTCTCTCTCTCTCTCTCTCTCTCTCTCTCTTTCAGAACGTACAAATGAATATTCGGACGGGGTATTTATACTCGAAATATCAGAATTCGGCCAATCAGGAGCTGCCATGTCCCACGCACCCTTAAAATGCCTCCCACGCACTCCAAAATCGACGTGCGGAGGTCCAACGCACCTCAAAATGCATTTTGTCATTTGCTGAATTTATGGGTGCGTGGGACCCTGAATTTGTGTGTGTGTGGGACCTCCTGCACCCTAAAATTGCGTTGATGGAATTTGCCGAATTTATGGGTGCGTGGTATGTCCTGCACCCTAAAAATGGTATTCTTGGAATTTGTCGAATTTACGGGTGCGTGGGACGTCCTGCACCCTAAAAATGGTATTCTTGGAATCTGTCGAATTTATGGGTGCGTGGGACTCCATACACCCCTGAATGAGTTTCTTGATTTTGTTTATTTTTCGGGTGCGTGGATACCCGAATTTATGGGTGCGTGGAAGTCTGAATGAATGGATGCGTTGACGGACTTTTGCGCTCCTCCACTTGGGTTTTGACTTTTGATGGGTTTGTGGGGCCCATTTGATTATGAAAGTACATGCATTGTTTGTTATAAATCATAATGAAGTTATGGGTTTGACTCTAGGCAGCTTTGATTGCAGTGATTCGCGGGGCCTGCCAGAGATTTTAGTCAAAATTGGCTAAGGAAACTTTTGTAAATCTCCGTTTTGCGTGCGCCGGGAGGCGTTTTGTAGGATTCTTTTGAAGCTGTGTGGCTATTTTGTTTACTTTGAGGGACCCAACATTTTGGGACCCCAACAACTACAAATCCAAAAATCATCAAATGACACATAAAGTCTTTGTTTAAGATGGACCACTGGGATAAGCCTAACTAAATAAAGCCTATAGTTGATCCTTATGCCAAACCAATCATTTGGTGGGCCGTAGAAGTGGCTCACTAATTCAAATTTACTTTTACGATGAGAAAGTATTAGATATAAACAATGAACTATTAATTCATGTGTACATGTAGTGTGTTGGTGTCGTGTATAGTGGGCTTCACATGTATAGTGGCCCCCACATATGAAAGCCATGTGTACATGACCATACATGTATAGCAAGACATATGCAAGATCAACCCACGTTATAGCGGGCCATACATTATACAATAGAGGTACATGATACAAAGAGAGGTACAAAGATGGATAATAAAACGGGCCATACATGATACATGATTATGTGTACACCAGGGCTATCAATGGATGACCCCACATGTATAGTGGGCTAGATTGTGACCATTAGTTTCTTAAATACAATGAATGGTACACATAAAGAGGATAATAATGGGTGTTGTTGTAGACACCTTACTCAAGGGCCAACAAATTGATCAGAGAACTCAATCCAACCTAGTTAACTCAGTCCGACTTAGTCAAACCAAGTCAATCCAGTTAACCCAATCAACCTAAAATCAAGCCCAACTTTAGGCCCAATCCAAGCCCATACACAAGCCCATTAGGGTTTAGTACTGTAATAATGTAAAACCAAGAGGAACAGAGGTAATACACTACCCCAGAGGCCCTCCTACGAAAAATGGAGAAGACCCATCATGGCAATTCTCCAACTTTTGCAAAGAGGTTGGTGGGGTGGTGATGTTAGTTGGACTCCTTGGTAAATGCTGGCAGGGGAAAAGATATCGTTGCCCCTACCCTTAGCCAAAATTACGGCTTTTTTCCATCAATCTAATTAGTTGGATTACGTCATGTGGCAACAGGAAATCCAAGCCCTTAAAGCCCATTTTACTCCTGAACCTCCTAAGAATCACCGAAATGACATAAAAAAAACTTATTAATACCCCATTATAAGTACCTCATTCCCTTTCATTCCAAACTACATCAGAATCTCGTATCAAATCCATCCAACTAAAGCCCATCTCATCCCTCTACTAAGGAGAAGTGAGAGTTAAAGGAGAGGAGTCCAACCCAGGTTAGCCTAGCCTAGCTTAGCCCTAAGGCCGAGCAACCAAAAACACCAATCCAAGCTACTCAATTTGACCTTTGCGATAAAATCGTTCAACCTTTCGTTCATCTTTGATCAACTTTGTTTATTCTTATATAATCACAATGCAACATTTATTCCCTCCTTAATCCCCCTGCTTACTTCGCCCATCAGTATTACATATTGCGTACATTGCATCTGAGCACCTAGTCAATTCGAGTGTATGCTATGCAGCTCGTCGAAATATCGGATCCTATCGATAAAAAACTTAAATTGACTGGTCATTCAACCGCTTTCTCAAGTGGGTGAGTCAAGGTAGATTTATCTAACCTGAGACATTACTTATTGCGAGCATTGCATTACTACAACGCATAATACACGCATTTGCATCATTAATGCATAAGAACAAGTCTGATCCTTGACAGTATGTTTAGTCTTGTTGTTCGCTCACCTCAAGTGCAAGGCTACGATGTAGTAATAATCCCGGTAAGACCGAGGTCGATCCACAGGGAAGGAGGTGAACAATTCTAACTATCCTAATAACTAGAATCTAAGAGGTTTATGAAATCGGTTGTGAACATGAAATAGGAAAATCTGATTATGAAAGGGTAACTAGAGCATCAAGGATCCACTTATAGCTCTCCTTTGATGCATAATTCGCTATGGTTCTCAATTACTCAACTAGAATCGAAATCAAATCCTATCTAGCCGGGTGATAGAGCGGTTATATTATCAAATCAATCTGTCATATGTGTGATTAATACACATGATTCCCTCAATTCAAGTTAGGACTTGAGCACACTCAATTGCATAGGTCAATCTTAGTTCCAATAGGTTAAGGTCATAACTATAATAATCATCAAACCCTGTCATAAAGCTTAACTATACCATGGTTTGAACTTCATTCAAGTCATATGAATAATCAACACATAATTCAAAATCTAGAACAAAAAGGTGGAACTTTGGTTTGAAGTTTCCTCATGAGAATCCAAGAACTAAAGAGCGTATTGAATCCAATTCCTCGGAGCGTACATGTCTAGAACTGTGTAAAACAATTAAGAACTAAAGCAATTCTTCCAAACATCCATGAGCCATCATAAGATTAAGAAAAATTATTTAGAACTTTATTCAAACTTCTAAAAACTATTGTTCTTCAATAAATCCAAATTTGAAACCAATAAAATGAATTAAGACATCTAAGTAAGCTATAAGCTTCACCTCTTAACTCTATCTAAGAGGTTAGCTAATAAAAAGCATAAAAACAAACTAGAATTAAAAGAAGAAGAAAACTAGCTGTAGGAAGCTAGGTCTTGAATCCTTTGCTCCCCACGTTGCTAGATGAATTAGGAAGATGCTGTAGGTGTCCTTTTATAGCTTAGAAGCGTCATCGACTTGGAAGAATCGTGGAACTACGGAGTCCTCCCGCACTTAGGAAACAAAAAAATCGGAATTAGAAGGTATAACTCGCTGTCTACATGTGGCCAACCGGTCTTGACCGGTCGGACTGGGCTGGCCGACCAGTCTTAACCTGTCCTTTGACAGTCCAGAGAGTGGACTACCTGTTGGCCGACTGGTCTTGACCTGTCAGGCCTTCTTGGCCAACCGGTCTTGACTGGTCGGGCCTTCTATTTTCTTCATTTTCCTTCTTTCTTTCTCCCTCTTCCTCCTCTCTTTCTTCACCATTCTTTGGCCCACCTTTGATCCTCATTAAAGGATCCTAAATGTGCTCCTTTTGGTTTACAATAGGGCGAAGTCGCTCTTATTCCTACAATCACAAAACAAGCATTAGATGGGCTTTTTAAACATGAAAACCATGCATATAATGTGATGTAATGGGTTGGCAAATGTATAAATTGGAGGTTCAACACTCGTGAAGTAGAGGCTGTACAATTGTACGAGCAGAGAGAGTGCCTAACACCTTCCCTCTTTATAACTGCGGTCCTTTATTTAGAATTTTCAATCGCAAATTAATGAGTCAGTTTAGGACAAAGAATCCAAAATTCATTTTCCTAAGGTTTCTACAAGGTTTAGCTAACTGTGAAAATTTGAGTAACTGGTTAATGACGATTCCAGTCAAACATAATACCCACATGCTTCAAATATACCAGTAAAAGCCCTTAAAAGGGTACTTATGAGCGCAATCCACCCACAATCCAACGTCCACAATCGTGTATAATGAGCCATAAAATGCAAAATGGTTTATATCACTAAACCATGGGTCCAACAGTTGTAAGAAGCAAAAGGGTGGGTCAAAGACGCAATTCTCCTTGCATTAATTTTTTTTTCTTTTAAATAGATGCATTGCCTATATTATGTTTACTTGTAACATGAAACACACCATTTTGTAATGTTTCAGATTCCAACTAAAAGTTGTAATCCAATTACAACTAGTAATCCCATTACAAGAAAATGCACTCATCCAAACGATCCATGTAATCCGATACCCACCATCAATTGCCACTTAAGGATTTTACAGGCATTCAAATAATCTTTTAACTTTATTTATAGACATGTGAGAGAGTGCTAACATATAGCTTAAGGAATCCATTCCTACGATTTTTGTCTTAATCAATCGGCTAATTAGCAGATGTAGTTGATTTCTTTCTATCATAAGGATTACTCTCCACGATCTTTACACAATCAACTAGCTATCGAGCAAGTGCGACCAATTATATTTTGCCATGTGTGTTTACGTCGAATTTTGTAACAGGATCCTCCGGAAGGTTCACCTTCCCTCCAAGCGAATTTTCTCCTTGGCCTGAAAGGGGACAGAAAAATAACTAAGGGTGGCCGGCGTCCGGCCGTTGGCCCTCCGATGCCTAAGTTAGATAGCGTAAGGAAGGAGAACCAATAAACGACGGAGATTAGGGATTGAGTATTGTGTACCTTCTCATTCATGAAATCATCTATTTATATCGATCTGAATGTCCCATTCTGTTACGTAACATACCGAGATCATCTACTGATTTCATGGGATAAGATGCTTATCCTACTTATCCTCAGATAAAGGAATAATCTAATCAAATTACTCATCTGGTCAATTACGTTCCTTGATAACGATCCCTCGAGACTCGGAGCCATAGACGAAGATAAGCCAAAATCGGCCTATACGGGCTGCTGGTACTAAAGGCTAAGGGATGTCATCGCTGATCATCAATAAAAGCTGCTCGCACGACGGAAGATGCTCGCGAGACCAGGTGCTCGCATATTGAGATGTGACGCCTTTTAACGACTTGCGAGAAGGACTGCTCGCAGGTCGAGAACTAAATTTCCTGCCTTGTAATATTCGACTATTGACCATAAAAGCTCGAAGCCTCGGTAACTGTGTTCCATATTTATCCAATATGCGAGCCGCGAGCAGATGATCTCGAGAGTCGAATAAATGTGCTCGCAGGATCAGGACATCGTGAGAATATCGAGCCGCGAATAGCTGATCTCCGCCATTTTGACTATAACAGATGACCCCCAAGTCCTTACCGCCAAGAATTCTAAGGGAACGACTTACTGTCATGCGTAACCGCCTGCTGCCTTTATCAAGAATGAAGCCGTACATGATTAGGCTGGAATTAATGAGCGCCAGCTTTTCACAGCCTTTCCGCAGTCAGGAAATGAAGAGACGCTCACCACGTGTCTAGGAAATTAATGGGCGTGCCTGCTCGACTGCTGTGCCGAACGAAAAGCAGACACGTGTCACCATATACGGCGGAATGATTGCCTATAAATATACGGAGTCCGCCATATCTCCATTTTTTCACAGAAGTTTTCGAAAAAAGAAATTCTTCCTTCAGTCATCTTCCTCACTGGTATTCTGGTGTCCTTCCCCTTCCCTCTCGTACTTGGTACATTTTTTTTTCCTTCTTTTTTTCTTCTTTAACACTCTCATTGCTGGAGACTCTGATGAGACCACCGTCCCCCTGGGAGATGCTACCCCGGAATCCTCTGCCTCCAGTAACGCGAGGGTTCCGGCAGGCAGATACACAGCGTCTGGGTATCCTTCTATTTTATCGGAGGACCGGCTGTTTGAGCTACGGGAGAGATATTTAATCCTCGACTCAATCGCTCTCCGGTTACCCGGAGATGGAGAGACACCGGATTCCCCTCCCCCAAGGTGCGTAGCCTTTTATGAGTACCAGCTCATCCTGGGGGTATGCCTTCCTCTCCATCCCTTCGTCTGCGATATTCTTCGATGTTATAAGATTGCCCCCGGGCAACTCATCGTGAATGGATGGAGGGTGGTTCTGAGCTCATTCGCCCTCTGGGCTCAGGCCGGCAACGGGGAGCTCACAGCTGAAGAGTTCCTCCGTATGTTCCGTTTGAAGAAGGCGCCCTCCAGCGAAGGCTGGTACTACTTGTTCTATTGGCACCGGGATAATTTCATGCTGGGGAAGCCCTCTTCGAATTATCCCAGCTGGAGGAAACGTTGGTTCTACTCTTCCGGGAACTGGGAGTCTGCTTCCTCCAGGGGCCCAGGATTGAATCGTATTTTCTGTGAAGGTAGGCACAGTTCCACATTGTACGTTTTTTTTTCTCCAGTCAGACTTAGAGTTTTTTTTTAAATTTTTTAACTCCAATTTGTGCTCGCAGGTATCCCGGCTTTGACGAAGCCAAATTTGAAGGGAGGAATTCATGAGAAGATCGTGAAAGTATACAAGCTGCCTGCTCACGACAGGCATATCGAAGCTTGTTTATCCTTCTCGCGACTCGCGGTGGCAGGGCTAATACCCGACGAGGAGATCGCGATGACAAAGGCTGGAGAGAAGAGGGGTCTGCTACCTCGACTCAAAGGCACGAATCCGAAAAGGCAGAAGAAATCATCTGCCGATCCTTCCCAACCATCCATCCGTAAGGGTGCCGACCAATCCACCCATCTCGCGAGCACGGTGGGGGCGTCAGCAGCTCCTACGCCCGTCATTCCTTCGCTGGTGGTCGCACCTGGACCACCAGTGATTAATATTACTAACAACTCCCCAAGAAATGATGGAGCAGGGTCCAGCTGCCCCCCAGCCAAAGAAGCTCGTGAGCCGACAGGACATCGGGAGTCGGCTCCTGCTCGCGATGTGGCTCCTACTGGCGAGGTGGCTCCTGCTCGCGAGTCGGTTGCCACCCCCGTCGGGAGCACGGCGGGGCTGGTCGTTGCCCAGCCGTCTGGCAGTGGATCATTCACTGTCCCTCGCCACCTCCATCCTATATGCAAATTTCTTTTTGACAACATCTCCCCCCAAACCTTCGGCACCCTCCCCGAGCCAAGCCTTGAAAACCTCTTCCTCGAGGCGAGAGTGAGGATGGTTCAGGTAACATGGTTTTTTAATGTTTGTTTAACTTGCTATCCTTTTGTTTCCGAGTGTTTATCTCACTATCTTCCATTCTGCAGGGCTTGGACCTCATCTTGCGGACGAGGCGTGATATTGTTGCCACCCGTCGCGTGATTGATGAGGCGGACGAGAAGAGGATCGCTTTGGAGAAGGCGGTCCAAGGAAGGGATCAGCTCCTCAAGTCCCGCGAGGTGCTGATCTCGAAGAGAGATGAGGAGAAGAAGATCCTCATAGAGAAAGTCCAAGTCCTGACCGATAAGTATCGGGCTCTGGACTCCAACTTTGCCAAGCTCGCGGAGTTGAAGGAGAAAGCAGAGAGAGAGAGGGAGATCTTTCGTCAAGACAAGATCTCGCTGGAGGAGCGGCTCGTGGAGGCCAAGTCGCAGCTCAAGGAAGTCAGCGAGAGTCTGGATAAAGAGCGCTCCACTCTCGCGCAGCTCAAGGACGACGCGATCCATTGGGACGAGGAGAGGGTCGCCCTTGTCAAAATGCTCTCTGAAGAAGGAACTCGGGCCATCACCGAGTTTCGAACTTCGCCGCTGTATGACGAAGAAAGATACGAGTCATACGATGCTGGTCGCGACTTCACATTAAGAGTAGTGCAGCGGATGATCCCTTCTTTCGACATGGGAGAATTCGAACGGGTCGCGACCATCATAGCTGCGGAAGAGCAAGCAGCTGCTGAGAACGAGGTGACCGAAGTCACTCAAGCTGGAGGAGTTCCCGATGCGGGCCCTGAAGTCGAGAGTGCGGCTCCTCCTCCAAGAGATTAATTTACCTCTCCTGTATCTTTTATATTCGAGATCAAATCTTTGTAAACAATTACTCATTAATGAAAAAGAAACACCTTTTGATGATATGTTTGTCCTTTGCTTGCCTTTGCTTTGTTTTTACTTTCATTATGCTTTGGATGCCTTCATATTTAAGTCGACAATAATGATCTATATTTAATCCGGGGGGCCGTGATGACAATACCTCGTGGAGATACTGATCTATCGATTGAGACTTTAATTCTACCAAGGGTAGACATTCAATCCGGGGGGTCATGGTGACCATACCCTCGTGGAGGTAGACTGATCTATCGATTGAGACTTTAATTCTACCAAGGGTAGACATTCAATCCGGGGGGTCATGGTGACCATACCCTCGTGGAGATAGACTGATCTATCGATTGAGACTTTGATTCTACCTAGGGTAGACAATTTGGCCAAGAGAATGAATATTCTCTTCGGGTCTATTTTGGTCCAAGTAAATGGAGTAGCGACCAAAAGGTTTCTTCCATCCTTTGTTATTTGAACGTCGTTAAGAGATACATCGAATCAAGGGAAATATTGTAGCAAGTGTTCCACGTGCCAAGGGTGACGTATGGGTCTTCCCTACATATCTTCAAGATAGTAAGTGCCGGGTCGCACAATTTTGATGACTTGATACGGGCCTTCCCAATTTAGATCAAGCGACCGAGCAGGAACTCCGAGGTTCTGTCTGAGGACTAAATCACCGAGCTGGAAAGATCTAGGCCGAACTTTAGCATTTCAGTAGCGAGCAATACGTTGTTGATATGCGGCTGCTCGCATCTGAGAGGCATTTCTCCGTTCTTCCAAGAGATCGAGATGAAGTCGAAGACTTTTCTGATTACGTGCGAGGTCATACTGCTCGATTCGATATGAGGGCACTTGAATTTCAACTGGTATTACTGCGTCGACACCAAATGCTAGGGAGAAAGGAGTTTCGCCTGTTGATGTACGAGTTGTAGTTCTATATGCCCATAATATTTCTGGCAGAAGTTCTGGCCATATACCTTTACATTCACCAAGCTTGGTCTTTAGGTGGTGCTTAATGATTTTATTCACTGCCTCAACTTGCCCATTTACCTGAGGATGATATGGGGAGGTGCGGATGTTGCGTATCTTCCACTTTTCACAAAATTCATCGAAAGCTGCGTTGTCAAATTGCGTTCCGTTGTCGGTAATTATAGTGTGGGGGAGTCCATAACGGCATATGATATTTCTCCATTTGAACTTTGTAGTTTGTTTCTCAGTGATTTTGGCTAATGGTTCTGCCTCGACCCATTTGGTGAAATAATCGACCCCCACTATCGCGAACCTATTTTGTCCTTTTTCAATAGGCAAGGGCCCGATGATATCGACCCCCAATTGAGCGAAAGGCCAAGGGCTATCAACTGGAGTCATTTGCTCGGATGGTACATGAGGTATAGGAGAGTATCGTTGGCACTTGTCACATTTTTTGGAGAATTCAATTACGTCTGCCTTCATAGTGGGCCAATAGTATCCTTGCCTCATTGCCTTATACGCTAGGGATCGCCCCCTTGTGTGGTTACCACATGCCCCCTGGTGTATTTCGTCTAGAACACGATGTGCTTCTTCTGAGTGAAGACACCTTAAATAAGGCAAGGAAAAACTCTTACGTAATAATATTCCATCTTGTAAGGTGTACTTGGCAGCTCGATGACGAATTTGTCGGGCGGCTTTCTTATCGTCTGGGAGGTATCCGTCTCTGAGATAAAGGAGGATGGGGTCCATCCAACATGGAGATGGATGTACCACAATCACCTGCTTGAGAGTTGCTTGGTCGATACTTGAGTTTTGAAGGTGCTCGATGGGAATTGAATATGGTAACTCAAATTCTGGTGCAGAGGCGAGTTTTGCCAACGAATCAGCGAGTTTATTCTTCTCGCGAGGGATGTGGATTATTTCATAATTCTTCAACTTTACGAGCAAGATGAGCACTCGAGATTTGTATAAGGCCATCCTTTCTTCTTTTGCCTCGAATTCACCGAGAACCTGATTTACAATGAGCTGAGAGTCGCTATGAATGAGCAGATTCTGAATGGAGAGGACGTTGACTAGTTCGAGACCGACAATTAGAGCCTCATATTCTGCCTCATTATTCGAGATGCGAGAGTCGAATCGTAAGGCGTATTGGAAATGCGACCCGTCTGGAGCAACTAGAATTAGGCCCGCTCCGCTGCCAGTGACCCGAGAGGACCCGTCCACAAAGAGGGACCAGGACGGCTGGTCGCGGAATTATCATCGAGAATGGAGTATGTGAATTCGGTGATGAGGTCAGCTACGGCTTGTCCCTTGATCGCGGTCCTGGGGCAGAAGGAAATATCGTGCTCACTGATTTCGATTGCCCATATAGTTAATCACCCTAAAACGTCGGGTTTTTGAAGGACTTGCCGCAGCGGGTGGTTTGTCGGTACTAATATAACATGGGCCTGGAAGTATGGTCGCAATTTTCGAGCTGTCGTGACTAAAGCAAGGGCCAACTTCTCTATATCAGAGTATCGGGTTTCAGCATCCACCATTGCTCGACTAATATAATAAACGAGCTTCTGTATCCCAGAATCTTCTCTTATTAAAGCGGCGCTAACGGCCGTGGAGGACACAGATAAATAAAGAATGAGTTGTTCGTGCGTCACAAGTTTAGACAAAACAGGGGGTGAGCTCATATATTGCTTCAATTGTTGGAAAACTTCTTCGCACTGTGATGTCCACTCCCAATCAGATTTGGCTGTGACACGGAGGAGTTTGAAGAAAGGTAAACACTTGTCAGATGCTCGCGAGATGAACCTATTCAACGACGCAATACGACTAGCCAGACGTTGGACGTCCTTAAGAGTGGTCGGGGATTTCATCTCTATCAATGCTTTTATTTTTCAGGATTTGCCCCAATTCCTCGTTGGCTGACCATAAATCCAAGAAATTTTCCAGCAGACACTCCGAACGCACATTTTTCTGGGTTTAGCTTCATCTGATATTTCCTCATAAGGTCGAAGGCTTCTCGAAGATCTGAAAGGTGATCGTCTTCTATGACACTTTTCACGAGCATGTCATCAACATAGACTTCCATATTCCTGCCGATTTGCGCGACGGACATTTTCTTGACGAGACGCTGATAAGTGGCCCCTGCATTCTTAAGGCCAAAAGGCATTACCTGATAGCAATATAGGCCACGATCGGTGATGAAGGCGGTATGTTGACTGTCAGGCGGATGCATCATGATCTGGTTATAGCCGGAATAGGCATCCATGAATCTGAGCAAAGCATGTACAGCTGTTGAATCGACCAGCTGGTCGATTCGAGGAGTTGGGAAGCTATCTTTAGGGCACGCTTTATTTAGATCTGAATAATCGACGCACATTCTCCATTTACCATTAGCCTTTCGAACGAGAACTACGTTCACGACCCATTCCGGATAATCAACTTCTTTTATGAAATTGGCCGTGAGCAGTTTTTCGACTTTAGCCTTGATCGCCATCTGCCTTTCCGCAGTAAAGGCACGTCGGCGCTGGTGGACGGGTTTATAATTCGGATCAATGTTCAATTGATGCGCAATGACACTAGGGTCGATGCCTGGCATATCTTTGTGAGACCAAGCGAACACGTCTTGGTATTCGGTGAGAAAACGAATCAGATCTTCACGGAGGACGCCGGTTAAAGAGGATCCAACGTGTACGACTCTTGATGAATCATCTTTGATTAAGTGGATTGACACTATTTCTTCTCCGGGAGCTCCCGATTGGAGAGCATTCTCCCTTGGATCCAACGAGGCGGCCATTGGAAGACTTGATGAATTTTGCTCTATCATCATGACTGGACTCGCCTGAGTTTTCTTTCGATCTTGTAGGGCTATCTCGTAACAAGACCGGGTTTCTTTCTGATTTCCTCGTACAACCCTAACACCATTGGGGGTAGGAAATTTCATACACAAATACAAGGGATGTAAAGCTGCCCCCACCTTATTCAGCGATGGTCGCCCCAAAATGGCATTGTACGCCGATCTCCGATCTACCACGAGGAAGCTGATGAAGATAGTCGTCTTCGCAGGGTTCTCACCAAAGGTGGCTGGAAGGTCAATGCTCCCTTCAGGTGTCACCACTTCGCCCCCGAAGCCGACGAGGGGAGTTGAAACTGGCTTGAGCAGGCTTCTGGCAAGTGCCATTTTGTTGAAAGCCTCCAAGTATAGAATATCAGCGGAACTACCTGTATCCACCATAATACGATGAGTCAAATAGTTTGATACCTTTAGTGCGACCACGATGGAGTCTTCGTGAGGGAAGTGAATTCCCTCTGCATCTTCAAGGGAGAAGGAAATTGGAGGATGACTGGTTTTTGACGGGTTGGGCGTCTGTTCCAGCCAATAGATATGCTGGGGCTTCTTGGACGCCTTACGGGTATACACTTTTCTTGAAGCTCGAGAATCTCCCGCGTAAGCTGGTCCTCCTGCGATGGTCCGTATCTCCCCTGTAAGCTCAGCGTCTTCTTGTGAAGTATGTCGATGAGGTGATTTCTTCTGTTGTAGCGGGGCTTCCCCCCTTTTTGGCGAATGACCTTATCGGGCAATATAATCTTGAAGATGACCTTTTCGAATAAGAGCTTCGATGTAGTCACGCAAAGATATCAGTCTAGGGTCATGTGCCCATGATCTTTATGAAAATAACAAAACTTGCTCTTGTCTCTCTTCTCGGGGTCAGATTTTATTTTTGCCGGCCATTTCCGGTACGGTTTATGCTTAATCTCCATTAGCACCTTTTCCGGGGGCCGGTTAAGGGGGGTGTAGTTATGGTACTTACCAGAGTAAACTTTCTTGGGAGAGCGATCTCACCGATCACACCTATACTTCTTATCCGAAGAAGAGACTTCCTCCGGCTTGCGTTTCTTGCCCTGTATACCATGACATGCTAATACCACCTCTTTTGCATTGATATATTTCTGAGCTTTAGCTTGGAATTCTGTTATAGTTTTGGGAGGATTCTTATCCAATGCGAATCTAAATTTTTCGCTGGTGATCCCGGCTATTAGGGCGGTGAGGCCTTTCTCCTCGGTATAACCTTCAGTTTGGACTACTTCGGTTGTGAACCGCACTGTAAACTCCTTTATTGTTTCCCCATGCTGCTGTTTCAAATCCATTAGGTGAGACGCTGGTTTTTTAGTACAGATGCTTCCCATAAATTGGGAGAGGAACAGTTCCGATAGCTGTGAAAAAGAACCGATAGATCGAGGTTTTAACCCCCAGAACCAAGTACGGGCTGCTTCCTTCAAGGTTAAGGAAAAGGCCCTACACATGATTTCCGACCCATGTCCTTCCAGCTCCATAAGAGACCTATAAGTTTTCAGATGTTCGAAAGGATCGCCAGTACCTGTATATGGGGTGATAACGGGTGTGCGATACTTTCTTGGTAGAGGTGCTTCCATGACTTCGCTGGTGAAAGGGGACTCGGATCGATGTATTGACGCCACCGCGGCTGATGGTCGATTCGCCTGATATCGTTGCTCCATGTCATCAAAACGATCATAGATTTTCTTGAGGTCCCCTTCCCATGGTAAAGTATAACCTGATGCTTCGACGGTGGACCCATGAGATTGTTGTTGGCGAGAAGCACTGGAATGTACGGAATGTGGGGATAGTACGGGGGGTTGGTTGCCGATTGGCATTCGGTTCGATGGAGGATGATTTGGTTGGACCTGTGGTTTGTCCACAGAATGTCTGGAAGCCACGGGTATGGGTTGCGGCGGCAACCCTTCGGAATTTGTCTCTGCGGCTCCAGGAAATGCTGATCAAGCCGATTAGACAGGGCTTGAACTCCGGCGTTGAGGGTTAGAAGGGTATTTTCGAGGAAACGCATGACGTCTTCATGACTTCCGGAAACCTCAAATAACGGGTTTGCTGATGGCATGTTTGGAGCTCCTTGAGGGATGTTTATTGAAGTGGTTTGAGGAACATGCCCTGATTCCGTGACGTCAGGCGGGGGTAATGTCTGCCTGGATGTGGAAGGATGAACAGTCTTTTTAGGAGGCATAGTGGAAGGATGTTGATCAGTGGTAAGAACGACTTTGATGATCAAATCGTTTCCACAGACGGTGCCAAACTGTTTACGTCGAATTTTGTAACAGGATCCTCTGGAAGGTTCACCTTCCCTCCAAGCGAATTTTCTCCTTGGACCTGAAAGGGGACAGAAAAATAACTAAGGGTGGCCGGCGTCCGGCCGTTGGCCCTCCGATGCCTAAGTTAGATAGGGTAAAGAAGGAGAACCAATAGACAACGGAGATTAGGGATTGAGTATTGTGTACCTTCTCATTCATGAAACCATCTATTTATATCGATCTGAATGTCCCATTCTGTTACGTAACATACCGAGATCATCTACTGATTTCATGGGATAAGATGCTTATCCTGCTTATCCTCAGATAAAGGAATAATCTAATCAAATTACTCATCTGGTCAATTACGTTCCTTGATAACGATCCCTCGAGACTCGGAGCCATAGACGAAGATAAGCCAAAATCGGCCTATACGGGCTGCTGGTACTAAAGGCTAAGGGATGTCATCGCTGATCATTAATAAAAGCTGCTCGCACGACAGAAGATGCTTGCGAGACCAGGTGCTCGCATATTGAGATGTGACGCCTTTTAACGACTTGCGAGAAGGACTGCTCGCAGGTCGAGAAGGAAATTTCCTGCCTTGTAATATTCGACTATTAACCATAAAAGCTCGAAGCCTCGGTAACTGTGTTCCGTATTTATCCAATATGCGAGCCGCGAGCAGATGATCTCGAGAGTCGAATAAATGTGCTCGCAGGATCAGGATATCGTGAGAATATCGAGCCGCGAATAGCTGATCTCCGCTATTTTGACTATAATAATGTGTAATGAGGATAATCAGGGCCAACTAGCCACGCGATCATGTGCACTCTTCCAAGCCATTGCGTAAACTATGACCTTTCATGTTTTGCCATGTGTATAAATGACAATTGCTTGGTTTTATTTTCATGATAGTATGACACATGTCCCATGGTAACAACCATCTGAGCTCCCCATGATCTTTCTTTTTCCTATCATATTGATGGTAAGGATCTCATCATGATTTTTTTGTATTATGATGCTACCACATGTTGGAGTTGTTTCATCTAGTGATATTAAATTGGGTGCAAACAATATTAGGACACGCCTTAGTCATTGGAATAAAGATCATTTTTAATAACCTAAGTCACTATGGTCGGGGCATGCCAAATGAATTCTTGGATTAAAATATTTCAATCCTTTGATAATTCAAAAGTTAAGGAGATTGTCTGTATTTAAATGGAATTAATATAATGATCAAAGGATAGAAATATTTCCACCCAAGAGCTTTTACCTTTCACCTACTCCCTATTCAATATAGGTCTCACCATATAAATGGCTTGATCTTTAAAAGATTACCCCAAATCTAAAGGATAGTCAGCACATGTGAAGCCCATGGTTTGGTTTATAGACTATTGATCTAGTGGAACCCATAGTATGTGAGAGATTCTTTAAAAAAGAAATTCTTATTGAAAGATTCCAACCATTCGTTCTATGCTAAATATGAATATGAATCGTCCATTTATTTTCCTTGACTATTTGTAGTTCACTGATAAGGAAATGTCAAGACATTGGATCTTCCATTCTAGAAATTTGCGTGGCCATCTTGTTAATGGTCTAGATCCTTGAAACATGGCCATGCACCAGTATTGAGAACAATAATACTAACAAGAGGAGCATGATGAAATTGAATTGAAGGGCATCTTTGTCCTTAGCCAAAAGAAAAAAAAAATCAATGTTATTAGAGAAATCTAACTTCTAGCTTTGGGCCTTTTTAGATTATGAATTAAATTAATAACGCACTATAAAAGTGGTACTAATACTATTTTACGACAATTATTTAAACACATAATTTGACATTCAAATGTAGATATAATAGCAGACAGCTAAAAGAATTTGTAATCATCATAATTTTACATTATATTGTAGTAAAAATATTTTATTCAAACATATATATTAATGTATTTTTATATGATTTAACATTAAAGTAATGTAAAATATCATTATCATGCATTTACCACGGCAAACCACGAGTATTTGGCGTAGGCCTAGACGTGGTGAGGTTGATCACCGTCTTCCTTATGAGATAACTACCTTGAATCCACAAGGCTTATATGAATACTCAATCGGACTTCCTCGAATTTACAAGGGAAAACTCTCGAATCCATGCGAAAAGAGAAGGCAAAGCTAAACTTTTATTAAAACAATGAAAGATCATCACCATAAATGAATTTAACAACTATTTATAACCTAAACAAATCCTAAAACGGTAATAGAAAAGTCTTAATCGAAAATGGAAACAAAAATCGTAAAATTGCGTAAACTGTATATGCTGTCGATGGCACCTTAGGTGGGACCGAATGTCAACTTAGGTTGCACCGAAATGAACCAAAGGTAACTTTGGTGGTATGAAACGAGCCAAAATTTTACAGTTTGTGTAGCTCCTAATTCGGTCGGATCAAAGATTAATTCGGTGGAATTGAAAATTGTCAAATTTTTGTCACTTTTCCTTAATCTTTTTTTCGGTCCATGTGCGATAAGAATGTGGTTGATCATCGCTCTTCATATATCAGTATTGTTGGTCGAATGCAATTCATTGAGGAGATAGGCAAAAAAATTTGTAGTTATTACACTTCTACACTACATTGCTCTTGTAATTGGTTAAAAGTGGGTAATAATTATTTGCCCTAGTAATTGTGTCTGACATTAGTTACATTTTACATTTTACAGTGATGAATATATTTTCCATTGTTTGGTTCACCAGCATTAATGTAAAATTGGACTAGATAAAAATATAATGATTTCAATTTTTATTTTGAATGTGTATTGGACTCAGCATAGCAATTTTTTATAACCAAATACTTGAAAAGATAATGATAGCCTATTTACTTTGAATTTGAAAATAAACCCAATCGGCAATCTCACTGGTCTCTCGACGAAAAGCTCATTAGAGTAGTTCCTCCCAAAAACAAAAAAAAAAAAAAAACAGCTATTAACGAAAAGCTTTTTAGAAAAGTCTCAAAGGAAGAATCCTATATATATTGTATAAAGAGGTCTCAAGCCGATATAGTTGGACCATTAGGTATGGTATACTCAGCAGATGACTTCTAACCTATTAAGCGAACATGAAATCCAACCCTTTCACCATGATCGATCAGCTCATGAAAAAATCATTTCCACTTATCACGTGGGCCACAATATAAAAAACAATGTCCAGCCATTTATAAATAGAAAATACAAGTGTGGCCCACTCAATGAATGGATTTGGCTGATATTTGTTCAAAGTAATTTTCATGGTGGATCCAACCTATTCAACAGATTGGATTTAGAAAGCACATGAAATGTTGGAATTATCAATTGGACGTACCATAATGTGTGGCCCAACCGGTTGGACCTAAGACTCTCTCTTTTATGAAGATTCCTTTTTCAAAACTCGCGGAGACGGGAGACGTGAGAACTTTGAAAAGCTTGGAGAATTTAATTTGGGCCGTACAAGTATCGTGTAGACACCAACCACTTTATTATAAAAAATTGAAAGGGCTGTTTCACGAAGCATATGTCATATGTCAATGTCCGAAGCACGCATGAGATTTGGACCGTTCATCAGGTCTGGTCTTTTCTTAACATGCAATAACTTAAAAAAAAAGGTCGGCAACACGTTTAAATTGCATTTGGATCACTGCTCAATTTTCAGTAACCGTTCATTTACAACGTACTGGTCTGTAATTTTTTTTCCTCCATAGGTTCATGTGGGGCTCAACTTGATAAACGGTCTGGATTTTTCACATGTGTTTCCAGTTGGCATGTATGCAACAGTTTTCCTATTCATCGTTCAGGCGGTGAATTTTGGCATTTCTCCTCTTTTCCTTGAGAAAAGGAGATTGCATGTGCATACGGGACGCGGAATGCCTGCGAAAGCCTTTTTGCAGGCATCTCCTGCGCTCGGAATCTATCTGGGGCCACTGTGATGTTTGTGAGAAATCTACGCCGTCCATTTTTGGTTTCAACGGTAGGAATTTCCCTAACCTCCTTTTGCTTTAGTGTGGCCCACTTGAGTCTTGGATCCCATTCATTTTTGGTCGCAACGCCTAAAATGATCTCACAAAACGGTTGGACGGCGTTGATTTCTCACAAACATCACGGTGGGCCCCAGATAGTTTACGATCGCAGGAGATACCTCCGAAAGGCTTTGGCAGGCAATCCGCGTCCGTGCATACGGGCAATCCGCTCCCTTCCTTCAAATGTCCAGAGCGGATTAGGTGATAACCGTGCCTCACCCAAGACATTGCGGACCTGTTGATGTATTTATTGTATCCAAACTGTCCATCTGATTTTTGGGATAATTTTAGGGCATTAGGCCATTTACCTAAAATTCAAGAAGATCCAATGATCAGTTGGAGTATACCATGGGAAAGAGTAGTGATTGAACGCCCTACCATAAACAAAAAAAACAAAAAAAACAAAAAAAAAACCATGCACCTCAAAGTTTCCGTAGTGTTTATATGCCATCCAAACTTTTGTGGCTCATTAATAGTCAATTACCACTGTTTCCTATGGCATGTTCCACCTGATAATTGGATCTGCTTTGTTCTTGAGATAATATCCTAAAATAATATGGAAAAATGGATGGACAGAGTGGAGACATGAATTACATACATAAAGATGGCACCATAGTGAAGGCCGCACGGTCTTGGGAGTGAATTAGGTGACACTGGGCAAGACCCCTGACTGTGGGGCTTACTGTGATTTATGTGCCTTAAATCCACACCGATCCAACCATTTTGAAAGCTCATTTTAGATCATGATCCCAAAAATGAATCTATCTCAAATCTTAGGTGGACCACACCACAGGAAACAATGGTGATTGAATCCCCACCATTAAAAACTTTATGGATTCCACCAGAATGTTATCAAACCTGCTGATAAGGTCACAGACACCTAGACGAAGAAATCACACAATTATAATCTTGGTCCAAACCGTCTGTGCCCTATAAGAAGTTTTTGTTAATGGTCAATTACCATTGTTTCCTAGAGCCGGATCCATAGCTCAAGTGGTAGATAGCCTCGCTTCAACATTGAGGTCTTGGTGTGGGCCCAGCCTCATCCTAGACGGTGTGACACTTACCGTGGGGCCTACCTTGATGCATTTATTCTATATCTATATTCTCCATCCGTTTTTCAATATAATCTTAGGGCATGATCTAAAAAATGAAGCAAATCTAATTCTCAGGTGGACCATATCATAGGAAAAGTTGGTGATTTTTTGAACCATAAAAGTTTTGTATCAAGCTGATATTTGTTTTTTCCCTTCTAGTATTATGTGACTTTATCAAAAGGTTGGATGGCAAATAAACATATTATAGAAACATTATGTAGGCCCTAAAAAGTTTTCAATGGTAGTGCACTCAACTACCAATGCTTCCTATGGTCCACCTAAGATTTTTATCTGCTTCATTTTTTGGATTATGCCCTAAAATGATCCGTCAAAACAGATGAACAGACATGGATATAGAATACATATGTCAATGTGGGCCCATGGTGTGGGCCGCACCATCTAGGGGGGGTTGGAGTTCATCCACCCAGCCATTTAGGTGCGCCACCCTATGTTTGGATTGGAAGTGTTGCCTCATAGTATGTTGACGTGGCAAAGTTCGATGGGCCTATCATGATGTATGTGTTGTATGCACGCTATCCATCTATTTTTTGAGATCATTTTAGTACATGAACCCAAAAAAGCCTCACAACAATAAATAATGAGCATTGAATGCCTACCATTGAAGACATCCTTGGGGCCACAAAAGTGTTGGATGAAGCTGACATTTGTGTTTTACCTTCATCTAGGTGCGTGTAGCCCTATGAACAGGTTGGATGGCAATTAAACAGTGGGTCCTAAAAGGGTTTCAACATTGCATGTTGCTGTCTCTACTGCTTTCAGGGCTCTCAATGGGTCGGATCTGGATCGGATCCGGTTGCATCGGGCTCCAAGTCCGTATATCTGTAGCCGGATTCGGATCAAATTCGGATCCAACTCGGATCCAAAAGGTGATATCCATATCCGATCCATTTATAAATCGTTAGATCCATTTCCGATCCAAAATCCATATAACCATCGGATTCGGGTCGGATCTAGGTCCGAATCCACCCCATTACAAATCTAAAAAAATATATGATATAAAATATATAATATAATATATTTAATTTAGTAGAAAAATGATGCAAATCCCACTATTTACTATGGTTTGGTCAACATGGCCTAAAATAATTTGTAAAACGGATGGCCAACATGAATAAGGTGACAATGAGTCGGATCTTAATCGGATTCGGATCGAACTCGGATATGTTCATGTGAATCCATATCCGCTCCATTTAAGTAATCGGACCTATTTTAAGATCCAAATCCGGTCCATTTAACTAATCGGACCTATTTTAAGATCCAAATCCGCATTATACGGATTTGGAGCTGTTATAGTCAAAATAGCGGAGATCAGCTATTCGCTGCTTGATACTCTCGCGGTGTCTTGATTCTGCGAGTACATTTATTCGACTCTCGAGATCATCTGCTCGAGGCTCGCAGATTGGATAAATACGGAACACAGTTATCGAGGCTTCGAGCTCTCATGGTCGATGGTCGGATATTACGAGACAGGGAATTCCCTTCTCGACCCGCGAGCAGTCCTTCTCTCGAGTCGTTAAAAGGAGTTACATCCCAATATGCGAGCACCTGGTCTCGCGAGCATCTTCCATCGTGCGAGCAGCTTTTATTGATCAGCGATGACGTCCTTCATCCTTTAGTACCAGCAGCCCGCATAGGCCGATTTTGGGCTTATCTTCGTTAATGGCTCCGAGTCTCAAGGGATTGTTATCAAGGAACGTAGTTGACCAGGTGACTAATTGGATTAAATTGTTCCGAGGATAAGTAGGATTAACATCCTATCCCATGAGATCAGGAGATGATCTCGGCATCTAAACGTAACAGAGTGGGACATTCGAGTCTATATAAATGGATGGTTTTTTCATTAAAAGGTACACATTATTCAATCCATAATCTCTATCGTTTATTGGCTCTCCTTCCATACCCTATCTAACTTAGGCATCGGAGGGCCGACGGCCGAACGCCGACCACCCTTAGTTATTTTGTCCGTCTCCTTTCAGGTGCAAGGAGAAAATTGGCTTGGAGGAAGGTGGACCTTCTGGAGGATCCTGTTATAAATATCGACGTAAACAGTTTGGCGCCGTCTGTGGGAACGATTTGATCATCACACTTAATCGTTCTACCACTAATCAAAATTCTTCCACCATGCCTCCTAAGATGACAGTTCATCCTTCCACATCAAGGCAAACATTACCTCCACCTGACGTTACGGAATCAGTTCCTGTTCCTCAAACCGCTTCAATAAACATCCCTCGAGGGGTTCCAAACGTGCCATCGGCGAACCCGTTACTTGAGGCTTCCGAAAGTCAAGAAGATGTCATGCGTTTCTTGGGAAACACACTTCTAACTCTCAATGCTGGGTTTCAAGCCTTGTCTAACCGACTTGATCAACATTTCCTGGAGCCTCAGAAGCTGCCTTCCGGGGGGTTGCCGGCGCAGCCCATACCGATGGCTTCCAGACACTCTATGGACGAACCACAGGTCCAACCTAATCATCCTCCATCGAACCAAGTGCCCATCGGCCACCAACCCGCCGTACTATCTCCACACTCCGTACATTCTAGTGCTTCCCGCCAACAACAATCTCATGGGTCCACCGTCGAAGCTTCAGGTTATACTTTGCCATGGGAAGGAGACCTCAAGAAAATCCATGATCGTTTTGATGATATGGAGCAACGATACCAGGCGAATCGACCATCAGCCGCTGTGGCGTCGATACATCGATCCGAGTCCCCTTTTACCAGCGAAGTCATGGAAGCACCTCTACTGAGAAAGTATCGTACACCAGTCATCACCCCATATACGGGTACCGGCGATCCTCTCGAACATCTGAAAACTTATAGGTCTCTTATGGAGCTGGAGGAACATGGGTCGGAAATCATGTGTAGAGCCTTTTCCCTAACCTTAAAAAAAGCAGCCCGTACTTGGTTCCGGGGGTTGAAACCTCGTTCCATCGGATCCTTTTCGCAGCTATCGGAGCTTTTCCTTTCCCAGTTCATGGGAAGCATCCGTACCAAAAACCGACGTCTCACCTAATGGATTTAAAACAACAGCATGGGAAAACAATAAAGGAGTTTACAGTGCGGTTCACAACCGAAGCAGTCCAAACTGAAGGTTATACCGAAGAGAAAGGCCTCACCGCCCTCATAGCTGGGATCACCAGCGAAAAATTCAGATTCGCTTTGGATAAGAATCCTCCCAAAACTATGACTGAATTCCAAGCCAAAGCTCAGAAGTATATCAATGCTGAAGAGGTGGCATTAGCACGTCATGGTATTCAAGGCAAGAAACGCAAGCCGGAGGAGGGCTCTTCTTCGGATAAGAAGTATAGGCCCGATCGGCGAGATCGCTCTCCCAAGAAAGTTTGCTCTGGTAAGTACCGTAACTACACCCCCCTTAATCGGCCTCCAGAAAAGGTGCTAATGGAGATTAAGCATAAACCATATGTGAAATGGCCCGCAAAAATAAAGTCTGACCCTGAGAAAAGAGACAAGAGCAAGTTTTATTATTTTCATAAAGATCATGGGCACACTACCCAAGACTGTATAACTTTACGTGACCACATCGAGGCTCTTATTCGAAAAGGTCATCTCCAAGATTATGTTGTCCGACAAGGTCGCTCGCCAAAGAGGGGGGAAGCCTCGCAACAACGGAAAAAATCACCTCATCGTCATACTTCGCCAGAAGACGCTTAGCCCACCGGGGAGATACGGACCATCGCTGGGGGACCTGCTTGCGGGGGAGATTCTTGAGCTTTGAGAAAAGCATACGCTCGTAAGGCGTCCAAGAAGCCCCAGCATATTTATTGGTTGGAACAGACACCCAACACATCAAAAACCAGTCATCCTCCAATTTCCTTCTCCCTCGAAGACGCTGAGGGAATTCACTTCCCTCACGAAGACTCCATCGTGGTCGCACTAAAGGTATCTAATTATTTGACTCATCGTATTATGGTGGATACAGGTAGTTCTGCTGATATTCTATACCTGGAGGCTTTCAACAAAATGACACTTACCAGGAGCCTACTCAAGCCAGTCTCAACTCCCCTCATCGGCTTCGGGGGCGAGGTGGTGACTCTTGAAGGAAGCATTGACCTTCCGGTCACCTTTGGGGAGAGTCCAGCGAAGACGACTGTCTTCATAAATTTCCTTGTGGTGGACCGAAAATCAGCATACAATGCCATTTTAGGACGGCCATCTCTTAATAAGGTTGGGGCAGCTTTACATCCTTTATATTTGTGCGTCAAATTTCCTACAACGAGTGGCGTTGGGGTCGTACGAGGGAACCAGAAAGAGGCTCGGTCCTGTTCTGAGATAGCCTTACAAGATCGAAAGAAAGCACAAGCGATGCCAGTCATGATGGTGGCACAAGATTCATCCCACTCCCCAGCGGATACCTCACTGGACCCAAGAGAGGATGTTCTCCAATCGGGAACTCTGGGGGAAGAGACACTATCGATTCGCTTGAATGAAGATGACCCATCCAAAATTGTTTATGTGGGATCCTCTTTGAGAAATGCCATTCGAGCATATTTGATCTGCCTTCTCACTGAATATCAAGATGTGTTTGCCTGGTCTCACCGAGACATGCCTAGCATTGACCCTAGTGTCATCGCACACCGTCTGAACATCGACCCAAAATATAAACCCGTCCACCAACGCCGACGTGCCTTCATTGCAGAAAGGCAAATGGCGATCAAGGCCGAAGTCAAGAAGCTGCTTACGGTCAATTTCATAAAAGAAGCTGACTACCCAGAATGGGTTGCGAATGTAGTTCTCGTCCGAAAATCCAATGGCAAATGGAGGATGTGCATCGATTATTCAGATCTGAACAAAACGTGCCCCAAAGATAGCTTCCCGACCCCGCGAATTGACCAGTTAGTTGATTCAACAGCTAGGCATGCTCTGCTCAGTTTTATGGACGCTTATTCTGGGTATAACCAGATCATAATGCATCCGTCCGATAGCCAGCATACTGCCTTCATCACTGATCGAGGTCTATATTGTTACCAAGTAATGCCGTTTGGTCTTAAGAATGCAGGGGCCACCTATCAGCGTCTCGTCAACAAGATATTCGCTGCGCAAATTGGCAGGAATATGGAAGTATATGTGGACGACATGCTCGTGAAAAGTGTCGTAGAAGACGATCACCTTTCAGATCTTCGAGAAGCCTTCGACCTGATGAGGAAATATCAGATGAAGCTGAACCCAGAAAAATGCGCGTTCGGAGTGTCTACTGAAAAATTTCTTAGATTTATGGTCGGCCAGCGAGGAATTGAGGCGAATCCTGAAAAAATAAAAGCACTGATAGAGATGAAATCCCCAACCACTCTTAAGGACGTCCAACGTCTGGCTGGTCGCATCGCATCATTGAATAGGTTCATCTCGCGAGCATCTGACAAGTGCTTACCCTTCTTCAAGCTCTTCCGTACCATGGCCAAGTCTAATTGGGAGTGGACCGCACAGTGCAAAGAAGCTTTTCAACAATTGAAGCAATATATGAGTACACCCCCTGTTTTATCTAAACCTGTGCTATACGAACAACTCCTCCTTTATTTATCTGTATCCTCCACGGCCATTAGCGCCGCTTTAATAAGAGAAGATTCCAGGATACAAAGGCCCGTTTATTATATCAGTCGAGCAATGGTAGACGCTGAAACTCGGTATTCTGATATGAAAAAGCTGGCTTTGGCTTTACTCACCGCAGCTCGAAAGCTGCGACCATACTTTCAAGCCCATGCTATTTTAGTACCAACGAATCATCCGCTACGGCAGATCCTTCAAAAACCTGAGGCTTCCGGACGGTTAACTAAATGGGCGGTCGAGCTCAGCGAACACGACATATCGTTCTGCCCCAGGACTGCAATCAAGGGCCAGGCCGTAGCTGACTTTATCGCCGAATTCACATATTCTTCTTCCGATGAAAATACTGCGATCAGCGACCAGCCTTCCTGGTCACTCTTCGTAGATGGGTCCTCATGGGCTACTGGTAGTGGAGTGGGCCTTATTCTAGTCGCCCCAGACGGGTCGCATTTTCAATAGGCTTTACGTTTCGATTCTCGCATCTCAAATAATGAAGGCGAATATGAGGCCCTGATCATTGGTCTCGAACTGGCAAAGGTCCTTTCAATTCAAAATTTACTCATTCACAGTGATTCTCAGCTCATAATCAATCAAGTACTTGGCGAATTCGAAGTAAAGGAAGAAAGGATGGCCTTATATAAATCTCGAGTGCTCATTCTGCTTGCAAAATTGAAGAATTATGAAATAATCCACATTCCCCGCGAGGAGAATAAACTCGCTGATTCGTTGGCAAAACTCGCCTCTGCACCAGAATCTTGAAAGTGCGGTTTTCACCGCTAGTTGAGATACTCGGAGATATGTCTATGGACCTAGGGGGGGGTGAATAGGACCTTTTTAAAATTCTTTTCGCCTACTTATGCAATTCAACAAGTTTAAGCTAGGTAAGCAAGAACACCTTGGCTTCCAAGCCTTGGTGGGTCCAATCACAAGACTAGCAAGAGTTAAGCAATAACCAAACCTAGTCTAAGCATGCATAGGTAAGAAAATGATTCAACTAATTAAGCTACTAACCTATGCACCTTGTGTAGACTTATGAGATTGGATCAATGAGCTCAAGTCTACACAAGTAGTGAAGGTACATCTTGTACAAGGATGCCTAAAAAGTGCCTAGCATGCATTCATATCAATCATTCATAATTAAGCAATTAAAGTAACAATGCAAAGATATCAATGTGCTCAATAACAATCACAAACACAAGGATGTATAGTGGTTCGACGACGTGTCTACTCCACTCTCGGTTCAAGTACTCAACCCCTTTGAGCACACCGGCATTCACTATCGGAGGTTTTAAATGAGGTTCACCTCTCAACCTTTACACGGAGGTTTTATCGGTTCACCTCTCAACCGTATCCGGAGTTTTAGACATAGGCTAACTCTCAACCTTATCGCACGTTTACTCCTGTGTCGGAGGCTCCCCCTTGGAGACTTAGTTTAGGCCCGGCTAACGGGCCAAGGAACGGCTAACATCCCTAAGGCGAGTTGACAAACAAACTCTAAAATGGACTCTCAAATAAGACAACTTACTTGTCGGATGAGCCCCTTGTTTAGCGCCGTATTGGGTTGCTTGATCTCCGCTCTCCCGTGCTTCAATCAGCTTCCCTTTGCTCCCTCGATCGTGTCGCCGTTGCGTCGCCAATGCCTCAGCCACATTCGATCAAACACCTTGCATGCGATGCCTTGAAATGCCCAAGGTGCTAGGAGGATGGTTGAATCTCGTACATGGGATGTGTAGGTTGTTCCAACTAGGAGATTCACCTAGAGAGTCTTCTAGAGGTCTAGGACAAAGGATATACCTATGTGGAATAGTGTCACACCTCTAGATTTGAGAGAGGAATCAAGTCATCTCTTGATTGCATTTGAATGCCCATACTTGTGTTTGAAACACAAGGGATATGACTTGAAAACCTCCTCTTTGAGATCCCAAAAGATGTACAAGATAAGTGTGGAATGGGCTCTCAAAAACTTCTCTCGCTTTGCCCAAGAATGGAGCACCATATATATAGAAAAGAGGGCTCCAACGGCTCTAAAACGGGCAGAAAACGGTCATAAACGACCTGACCCGACCGGTCATGACCGGTCGGAGTCCCCTGCTGCATGAAGCCACAAGTACAGGCCATATACACTGGCCGACCGGTCATGACCGGTCGGCCTCCTTTGCTGGATGGGCAGAGAAACTCTGGCCGACCGGTCATGACCGATCGGACCCCTCTGCTGTCCAAAAGAAGCCTCCAGGCCGACCGGTCATGACCGGTCGGCCATCCCTGCTGGCCATATAGAAATGTAAAGGGTCGACCGGTCATGACCGGTCGGCTGGCCATTGCATAAAGCAGCAAGGCTGCTGGCCGACCGGTCATGACCGGTCGGACCAGCCTGGTTCTCCCCTCCATAAAGCTGAACACTCCTTTCTTCAGCTAGATGTTTTAGGCCAAGGTTAGGGTGATCAAAAGGGACACCTAGGGCCTATCAATGATGCCTAAAGGGTTCTAAATATGGTCAAGGTCATCAAGGATACAAAGGGGATAGGTTTTGGTCGAGGTTAAGGCACCAAGGCATCTCATATACCTGAATCTTCTTCCTTGATGCGGCTGGACGTCTTGAGTCTTCGTTCTTCGTCTTCTTTGGGCTCAACCGACTCTAGACTCACTGCTGTAAGTGATTGACAAACAAGGTGCACTAGTATGCCACGGAAAAGTGCACTAACAATCTCCCCCTTTGTCAATTACTTACAAAAACTTAACCTACCAAAACAAATAAATTACATGTTCAAGATATTACATTGATAAAGCATAAATTACAGGACTCTTGACATGTCTAAACTATGCTGCTCCGTTTCAGTTTGCTCCCCCACAACCTGTCAATCCCTGCATCACAAAACATAGCAAACTAGTTTTGGTGGGATTTGATCTTTCTCCCCCTTTTTGTTAGCAATTGACAAACTATTCTCTCTCCCTTAATGATACACCAATGAAGTTAAGGTAAGAGGAGATAGTGTGTCGCAGTTATAACTATAAGCATATGCTAGAAGGAGAGTGTGGGGTGCATGAATCATAAATACATGGAGCAAGCTAAGAAACATGATTAACAAGAAATGTAACTATTCAGCCAAGGTTAATCATGCAATTGGTCAAGGATATACATTTGCAATGAAGCACAAAAGGGCTTATAGCCCAATCAACCAACCTCCCCTATTGGTATATCAAGACCAATACTAAGCAAGGATTAGCATACATGAAGCATAAAACTCAAGATGATTAGCTAATCTAAGCAAGATGACAATCTAGCAAGCAAATGTATCAATAAAAGCAAAGCTAAATCATCAAAATTTGGGCGAATGAGGCTTGAATCCTCTGATTTGCCCATATACACAGAAATGAGGCTGAAATCCTCAGATTTTCCAATAAAAGCAAAACTAGCTACCCTCTCTTACCATGATGAGATTAAAAAGCCAAAGGGTAGCAAAGTTCCACAACACCCTCATAAAATGTAGCATGAGGTGAGGGGTTGAGAACACCTTCTTCTCCTAGAAGGGATAGCGGTTGGGATCCCCTCTTAGATAATCTGGTAAAGGGGTCGAGATGGTGGCCGAGAGAGCAAGATCATTATGTTGGCTCTCATCATCAGATTCGGACTCCTCCGTATCATCCCATGTGGCAGCCATTGCCTTTTTACCTTTCGGTTTAGGCCCTTCCGGACATTCCGGGGCAATATGGCCACGACGACCGCAACCGTAACAACGGACGGATGAAGGTATGGATGATTTTCCTGTACGTTTATCACCCTTCTTGTCCTTCTTGTCACGGCTATTCCCTCTATCAAATTTGAGGAATCTCTTAAATTTTTTGTTCAATTGTTCTTCCTCATCATCCTCATCATCGCTATCATCCTCCGTCTCACTTTTGATTTTCTTGTGCCTGTGAGAGGACTTGAAGGCGATGTTTTTCCTTCTAGAGGGGGCTTTAAAGCCTAGCTCAAAGGTTTGTAGGGAACCTATGAGTTCTTCAACTTTCATGGTATTAAGATCCCTACACTCTTCAATGGTGGTGACTTTAGAAGAGAACCGTTCCGGAAGAGATCTCAGAATTTTCCTACAAAGCCTATGTTCCGGAACCGGATCTCCTAAGCCCCACATATCATTTGTGATTTTGTTCAGTTTGGTATAAAATTCAGTAAACGTTTCATCCTCCTCCATAGTAATATTTTCAAAGAGAGTGGAGAGGCGCTGGAGTTTAGAATTTTTAACAACATTTGTACCTTCATGGATAACTTCCAGAATATCCCATGCTTGTTTACTGGTAGTGCAGTTTTGAATCCGACCAAATTCTTCTCTTGATACTGAACAAAATATGGCGTTCAGACCTTTGGCATTATTAATACGTTGAGCTTTTTCATGAGCAGTCCACAATGCCTTGTCTTTTGGCCTGAGAACATCCGGCTCACCCTCCTTGGAAATAGTAACCATTGGGGGTTCATATCCAAAGTCAACCATGTCCCTCACATCCGAATCAATAGATTCCAAGAAGATTCGCATTCGGGCTTTCCAATATGGATAATTTGACCCATCAAAGAAAGGAGGCTTAGTGACGGATGAAGAGTCCTCTCTAGACATATTTTCAAGTTTCTCTTTAGGATCTACCTCTAGGCAATTAAGCCCTTAAAGAGGAACCCTCTCTGATACCAATTGAAAGTGCGGTTTTCACCGCTAGTTGAGATACTCGGAGATATGTCTATGGACCTAGAGGGGGGGTGAATAGGACCTTTTTAAAATTCTTTTCGCCTACTTATGCAATTCAACAAGTTTAAGCTAGGTAAGCAAGAACACCTTGGCTTCCAAGCCTTGGTGGGTCCAATCACAAGACTAGCAAGAGTTAAGCAATAACCAAACCTAGTCTAAGCATGCATAGGTAAGAAAATGATTCAACTAATTAAGCTACTAACCTATGCACCTTGTGTAGACTTATGAGATTGGATCAATGAGCTCAAGTCTACACAAGTAGTGAAGGTACATCTTGTGCAAGGATGCCTAAAAAGTGCCTAGCATGCATTCATATCAATCATTCATAATTAAGCAATTAAAGTAACAATGCAAAGATATCAATGTGCTCAATAACAATCACAAACACAAGGATGTATAGTGGTTCGACGACGTGTCTACTCCACTCCCGGTTCAAGTACTCAACCCCTTTGAGCACACCGGCATTCACTATCGGAGGTTTTAAATGAGGTTCACCTCTCAACCTTTACACGGAGGTTTTATCGGTTCACCTCTCAACCGTATCTGGAGTTTTAGACATAGGCTAACTCTCAACCTTATCGCACGTTTACTCCCGTGTCGGAGGCTCCCCCTTGGAGACTTAGTTTAGGCCCGGCTAACGGGCCAAGGAACGGCTAACGTCCCTAAGGCGAGTTGACAAACAAACTCTAAAATGGACTCTCAAATAAGACAACTTACTTGTCGGATGAGCCCCTTGTTTAGCGCCGTATTGGGTTGCTTGATCTCCGCTCTCCCGTGCTTCAATCAGCTTCCCTTTGCTCCCTCGATCGTGTCGCCGTTGCGTCGCCAATGCCTCAGCCACATTCGATCAAACACCTTGCATGCGATGCCTTGAAATGCCCAAGGTGCTAGGAGGATGGTTGAATCTCGTACATGGGATGTGTAGGTTGTTCCAACTAGGAGATTCACCTAGAGAGTCTTCTAGAGGTCTAGGACAAAGGATATACCTATGTGGAATAGTGTCACACCTCTAGATTTGAGAGAGGAATCAAGTCATCTCTTGATTGCATTTGAATGCCCATACTTGTGTTTGAAACACAAGGGATATGACTTGAAAACCTCCTCTTTGAGATCCCAAAAGATGTACAAGATAAGTGTGGAATGGGCTCTCAAAAACTTCTCTCGCTTTGCCCAAGAATGGAGCACCATATATATAGAAAAGAGGGCTCCAACGGCTCTAAAACGGGCAGAAAACGGTCATAAACGACCTGACCCGACCGGTCATGACCGGTCGGAGTCCCCTGCTGCATGAAGCCACAAGTACAGGCCATATACACTGGCCGACCGGTCATGATCGGTCGGCCTCCTTTGCTGGATGGGCAGAGAAACTCTGGCCGACCGGTCATGACCGGTCGGACCCCTCTGCTGTCCAAAAGAAGCCTCCAGGCCGACCGGTCATGACCGGTCGGCCATCCCTGCTGGCCATATAGAAATGTAAAGGGTCGACCGGTCATGACCGGTCGGCTGGCCATTGCATAAAGCAGCAAGGCTGCTGGCCGACCGGTCATGACCGGTCGGACCAGCCTGGTTCTCCCCTCCATAAAGCTGAACACTCCTTTCTTCAGCTAGATGTTTTAGGCCAAGGTTAGGGTGATCAAAAGGGACACCTAGGGCCTATCAATGATGCCTAAAGGGTTCTAAATATGGTCAAGGTCATCAAGGATACAAAGGGGATAGGTTTTGGTCGAGGTTAAGGCACCAAGGCATCTCATATACCTGAATCTTCTTCCTTGATGCGGCTGGACGTCTTGAGTCTTCGTTCTTCGTCTTCTTTGGGCTCAACCGACTCTAGACTCACTGCTGTAAGTGATTGACAAACAAGGTGCACTAGTATGCCACGGAAAAGTGCACTAACAAGAATTTGAGTTGTCATATTCGATTCCTATCGAGTATCTTCAAAACTCGAGTATCGACCATGCAACTCTCGAGCAGGTGGTTACGATACATCCGTCTCCATGTTAGATGGATCCCATCACTCTTTATCTTAGAGATGGAGTTCTTCCAGATGACAAGAAAACCGCACGACAAATTCGTCATCGCGCTGCCAAGTACACCTTACAAGATAGAATATTGTTACGTAAGAGTTTTTCCTTGCCTTATTTAAGGTGTCTTCACCCAGAAGAAGCACATCGTGTTCTAGATGAAATACACCAGGGGGCCTGTGGTAACCACCCAAGGGGGCGATCCTTAGCATATAAGGCGATGAGGCAAGGATACTATTGGCCCACTATGAAGGCAGACGCAATTGAATTCTCCAAAAAATGTGACAAGTGCCAGCGATACTCTCCTATACCTCATGTACCGTCCGAGCAAATGACTCCAGTTGATAGCCCTTGGCCTTTCGCGCAATGGGGGGTCGATATCATTGGGCCCTTGCCTACTGGAAAAGGACAAAATAGGTTCGCGATAGTGGGGATCAATTATTTCACCAAATGGGCTGAGGCAGAACCATTAGCCAAAATTACCGAGAAACAAACTATTAAGTTCATATGAAAAAATATCATATGCCGTTATGGACTCCCCCACACTATAATCACTAACAACGGAACCCAATTCGACAACGCAGCTTTCGATGAATTTTGTGAAAAGTGGAAGATACGCAACATCCGCACCTCTCCGTATCATCCTCAGGCAAATGGGCAAGTTGAGGCAGTGAATAAAATCATTAAGCACCACCTAAAGACCAAGCTTGGCAAATGTAAAGGTATATGGCCAGAACTTCTGCCAGAGATATTATGGGCATATAGAACTACAACTCGTACATCCACGGGCGAAACTCCTTTCTCTTTAGCATTTGGGGTCGACGCAGTAGTACCAGTTGAAATTCAGGTACCCTCGTATCGAATCGAGCAGTATGACCTCGTGCGTAACCAGGAAAGTCTTCGACTTCATCTCGATCTCTTGGAAGAACAGAGAAATGCCTCCCAGATGCGAGCAGCCTCATATCAACAACGCATTGCTCCCTACCGAAATGCTAAAGTTCGACCTAGATCTTTCCAACTCGGTGACTTAGTCCTCAGATAGAACCTCGGGGTTCCTATCCGGTCGCTTGATCCAAATTGGGAAGGCCCGTATCGGGTCGTTAAAATTGTGCAACCCGGCACTTACTATCTTGAAGATATGCAGGGAAGACCCGTACGTTGCCCTTGGCACGTGGAACACTTGCTAAAATATTTTCCTTGATTCGATGTATCTCTCAACAACATTCAAATAACAAAGGACGGAAGAAATCTTTTGGTCGCTACCCCATTTACTTGGACTCGAATAGCCCCGAAGAGAATACATACATTCTCTTGGCCAATTACCTACCTTTGGTAGGGTTAAAATCATCCTTGTTGGTCGCTTTTCCATTTTATGGATCTAAAATAGCCCTGAAGAAGAACATATGTGTTCTCTTGACCAATCTTCTACCCTTGGTAGAATTAAAGTTTCAATCGATAGATTAGTCTATCTCCACGAGGGTATGGTCACCATGACCCCCCGGATTGAATGCCTACCCCTAGTAGGATTGAAGTTTCAGTCGATAAATTAGTCTATCTCTGCGGGGGCATTGTCATCACGACCCCCCGGATTGAATATAGATCATTAATATGCTGACCTAAGTATGAAGGCATCCAAAGCATAATGAAAGCAGAAACAAAACAAAAATGAGCAAAGGACAAACATCATCATTAAAAGGTTTCTTTTTCATTAATGAGTAATCGTTTACAAGAATTTGATCACAAATACAAAAAGTATAGAGAGGTAAATTAATCTCTTGGAGGAGGAGCCGCACTCTCGACTTCAGGGCCCGCATCGGGAACCCCTCCGGCTTGAGTGACTTCGGTCACCTCGTTCTCGGCAGTTGCTTGCTGTTCCGCAGCTATGATGGACGCGATCCGGTCGAAGTCTCCCATGTCGAAAGATGGGATCATCCGTTGCACTACTCTTAGTGCGAAGTCGCGACCAGCATTGTATGACTCGTATCTTTCTTCGTCATACAGCGTTGAAGTTCGAAACTCGGTGATGGCCCAAGTTCCTTCTTTAGAGAGCATTTTAACAAGGGCGACCCTCTCCTCGTCCCAATGGATCGAGTCGTCCTTGAGCTGCGTGAGAGTGGAGCGCTCTTTATCCAGACTCTCGTTGACTTCCTTGAGCTGCGACCTGGCCTCTGCGAGCCGCTCCTCTAGTGAGACCTTGTCCTAACGGCTCTCGTTGACTTCCTTGAGCTGCGACCTGGCCTCCGCGAGCCGCTCCTCCAGTGAGATCTTGTCCCTCTCTCTCTCTGCTTTCTCCTTCAACTCTGAGACTTTGGCGAAGTTGGAGTCCAGAGCCTGATACCTATCGGTCAGGACTTGGACTTTCTCAATGAGGATCTTCTTCTTCTCATCTCTCTTCGAGATCAGCGCCTCGCGGGACTTGAGGAGCTGATCCCTTCCCTGGACCACCTTCTCCAAAGCGATCCACTTTCCGTCCGCCTCATCAATCACGCGACGGGCGGCAACAATATCACGCCTCGTTCGCAAGATGAGGTCCAAGCCCTGCAGAATAGAAGATAGTGAGATAAAAACTTGGAAACGAGAATAGCAAGTTAAACATCAGAAAATCATGTTACCTGAACCATTCTCACTCCCGCCTCAAGGAAGAGGTTCTCGAGGCTTGGCTGGGGGAGGGCGCCGAAGGTTTGGGGGGAGATGTTGTCAAAAAGAAATTTACAGATAGGACGAAGGTGGCGCGGGACAGTGAAGGATCCACTGCCAGACGGCTGGGCAACGACCAGCCCCGCTGTGCTCGCGACTGAGGCGGCAGTCGACTCGCAAGCAGGAGCCACCTCGCCAGTAGGAGCCACCTCGCGAGCAGGAGCCGACTCCCGATGACCTGTCGGCTCGCGAGTTTCCTCGGCTGGGGGGGGGGGGGGGGGGGGGCAGCTGGATCCTGCCCCATCATCCCTTGGGGAGTTGTCAGTGATATTTATCACTGGTGGTCCGGGTGCGACCACCAGCGAAGAGATGATAGGCGCAGGAGCTGCTGGAGCCCCCACCGTGCTCGCGGGATGGGTGGATTGGTCGGCACCCTTACGGGTGGATGGTTGAGAAGGCCCGGCAGATGTTTTCTTCTGCCTCTTTGGGTTCGTGCCTTTGAGTCGAGGTAGCAGACCCCTCTTCTCTCCGGCTTTCGTCATTTCAATCTCCTCGTTGGGTATTAACCCCGTAGCCGCGAGTTGCGAGGAAGATAGGCAAGCTTCGATATGCCTGTCGTGAGCAGGCAGCTTGTACACTTTCACGATCTTCTCGTGAATTCCTCCTTTTAAATTCGGCTTCATCAAAGCCGGGATACCTGCGAGCACAAACAGGAGTTAAAAAACAAACTTACAAGCCCTAAGTCTGATTGGAGAAAAACGAACAATGTGAAACTGTGCCTACCTTCACAGAAAAAACGATTTACTCCTGGGCCCCTGGAGGAAGCAGACTCCCAGTTCCCGGAGGCATAGAACCAGCGTTTCCTCCAGCCGGGATAATTCGAGGAGGGCTTCCCCAGCACGAAATTATCCAGGTGCCAGTAGCACAGGTAGTACCAGCCTTCGCTGGAGGGCGCCTTCTTCAAGCGGAACATATGGAGGAACTCCTCAGCTGTGAGCTCCCCGTTGCCGACCTGAGCCCAGAGGGCGAATGAGCTCAGAACCACCCTCCATCCATTCACGATAAGTTGCCCGGAGGCAATCTTATAGCATCGGAGAACATCGCGGACGAAGGGATGGAGAGGAAGGCGTACCCCCAGAATGAGCTGCTACTCATAGAAAGCCACACACCCTTGGGGAGGGGAATCCGGTGTCTCTCCATCTCCGGGTAGCCGGAGAACGATTGAGTCGGGGATTAAATATCTCTCCCGTAGCTCAAGCAGTCGGTCCTTCGATAAAATTGAGGGATACCCAACCGCTGTGTATCTACCTGCCGGAACCCTCGCGCTACTGGAGGCAGAGGATTCCGGGGTAGCATTTCCCAGGGGGACGGTGGTCTCATCAGAATCTCCAGCCATGGGAGTATTTAAGAAGAAAAAGGAAAGGTACCAAGTACGAGAAAGGGAGGAAGAAGGACACCAAGAAGGACACCAGAAAACCACGGAGGAAGATGACTGAAGGAAGAATTTCTTTTCGAAAACTTCTGTGAAAATCTGGAGATATGGCGGACTCCGTATATTTATAGGCAATCATTCCGCCGTATATGGTGACACGCGGCTGCCTTTCGTTCGGCACGGCAGTCGAGCAGGCACGCCCATTAAATTCCTAGACACGTGGCGAGCGTCTCTTCATTTCCTGACTGCGGAAAGGCTGCGAAAGGCTGGCGCTCATTAATTCCAGCTCAATCATGTACGGCTTCCTACTCGATAAAGGCCGCAGGCAGCTACGCATGACAGCAAGTAAGTCCTTCCCTTAGAATTTTTGGTGGTAAGGACTTGGGGGGCATCTGTTATAGTTAAAATAGCGGAGATCAGTTATTCGCTGCTCGATACTCTCGCGGCATCTTGATTCTGCGAGTACATTTATTCGACTCTTGAGATCATCTGCTCGAGGCTCGCAGATTGGATAAATACGGAACACAGTTATCGAGGCTTCGAGCTCTCATGGTCGATGGTCGGATATTACGAGACAGGGAATTCCCTTCTCGACCCGCGAACAGTCCTTCTCTCGAGTCGTTAAAAGGAGTTACATCCCAATATGCGATCACCTGGTCTTGCAAGCATCTTCCGTCGTACGAGCAGCTTTTATTGATCAGCGATGACGTCCTTCATCCTTTAGTACCAGCAGCCCGTATAGGCTGATTTTGGGCTTATCTTCGTTTATGGCTCCGAGTCTCAAGGGATTGTTATCAAGGAACGTAGTTGACCGGGTGACTAATTGGATTAGATTGTTCCGAGGATAAGTAGGATTAACATCCTATCCCATGAGATCAGGAGATGATCTCGGCATCTAAACGTAACAGAGTGGGACATTCGAGTCTATATAAATGGATGGTTTTATCATTAAAAGGTACACATTATTCAATCCCTAATCTCTATCATTTATTGGCTCTCCTTCCATACCCTATCTAACTTAGGCATCGAAGGGCCGACGGCCGAACGCCGGCCACCCTTAGTTATTTTGTCCGTCTCCTTTCAGGTGCAAGGAGAAAATTGGCTTGGAGGAAGGTGGACCTTCTGGAGGATCCTGTTACAAATATCGACGTAAACAGGAGCGAATCGGATCTCGGATCTGACCCGCTCCATTGAGAGCCCTAACTGCTTTCTATGGTGTGGTTTACTTGAGTTTTAGATCTGCCTCATTTTTGGGCTTTCCCTAAAATGATTTCGCAAAATGGATGGATGATGTATATATAACACATACATCATGGTGAGCCCCACAGAACTTTGCTACGTCTATACACCATCGAGGTCAGGCAGTGCCACACCACGCAATCCGCGTCCATTTGGACTAGGGCGCAAGTGGGCCACACCATGGTAACAATTAAGATGAGAAGTCTCACCATCAAAATCCCACAGATAGTGTGTGGGGTCCATAGTCATGCATATATGCCATCCAATCAAATACTTATTTGGCGTCCCACACCAGGATGAATAGATTCGCTTAAGGACATTCCACACTATGTATTTAGAGTTTTAGACATGCTTTTACATCACCGTCTAAGGTGTGGCCCACATAAGTCTTGCATCTGACTGCCCTTCCGGATCTATGGTAAAAATGTGATGGCAGACCTATGGACCGGATGGATCTGATTCATGTCTGTCCCACGTATCAATCATTAGCCTAATTTGTCCCACCTAGCGATGGCAAATCACCTCTTGTTCTTGTTCACATTTGAACTCTGGATGCAAGCTTTTTTTCTTTTTTTCTCAGCATGATATATATTTAGAAAATCCAAGCCATTCAAAAGGTGGATCATGTCATAACATAAAGATCACTTGCAGTGAAATATAGGATGGTCCATCAATGGTGGGCCATGTTATAAAAGATCACTCAAGATGCATTTATGGTCCACTAAACGAATAGATAATACTCTGGTTCCAGGTGGTTTTGTGGAGTGGCCCAGTCTCTTAGTAGGTCTAATTTAAGAAAATTTAAGTGGACTTTACTGGTACATCTCCCTCCACACCACATTCACATTGCGAAGATAGAGCTAGCATAAAAGGCTGGGAATGGATTAGATCAGCCCATGCATCAACTGCCTCAATTTGCTATTGAGATGGATATGGGCCAAGCTAAATGGGATAATGGGTCAGGCTCAGGTCAAAAAATGTTGTCATGCAAGTAAATTATTTTAGCTTGGATAAATGCTACAACGTTGGAGAGCATACTGTCTCATGTAGTCAGCATTCTGACATCTAAAATTGTTTGGGCAACTCTAAAACGATGCCTCTCTGCTCGCTTTAGATCTCACATTTCGCAATTGAAGTCACGACTTCAACCAATGAAGAAAGGAACCACATCCATTTCTAAATATATTCTCAATATCAAAATGCTTGCGGATAGACTTGCATCTGATGGCAAGCCCGTGGATGATGCTGATCTTGTGTTGATAACACTCAATGGATTCTCTTCAAAATATACTCTCTTTCACACATCGATTAAGATGCGATCTAACCCCATTACTTTTGATGAACTTGATAATTTGTTTATGTATGAAGAATTTATTGTGGGTGATCAACGTGTCACTCTTCTAAATACAAAATCAATGGCATTCGTTGCTTGTGGTTGCGGTTACGGTAATGGAGGTAGAGGCAGTAACTCAATTTACTCAATGTCTTCTGCTTGACTAATTTACCAAATTTTGTAATCAACTGGGTCACATGGCGATTGACTGCCACAATTAGATGAATTATGCACACCAAGACGTATTCCTCTTCAGAAATTGACTGCTATGGTCATCACTCACAATTTCAATATTGTTAACCCAAAGTACGATTGATAATAGTGATAAGGTCTACATTGAAAATGGTCAGGATTTAGCAATAGACGACACCGGTGATGTCTTCCTCCATACTCCATCCAAAACCTTTCGTCTATCTCATCTTTTACATTTTTCGTCTATTTCTTTTAACTTATCATCTGTCAATCAATTTTCTGAAGTTGAAGATTCTCCTAGGCTGGAAGGGAAAGATCCCTCTTTAAATGGTGGTCTAGCAGATTGAATCCCACCTAACGTTACCTACCCATATAGCTTAATCATTTGCTAGGCTACGTGACGCAACACGCAACTTGACTAACCGTAAGACCCAAAACGAATTAATGGACGTAAGAACGGGCACATACACATGATGTGTCTACTGATTGGGCAGGGGTGGGCACGTTTATGCCCCTGGGTTTTGCTCTTAAACTTGGGTTTGAGTTTGCTCGATTGCCCCTAAAGCCTAACCCAATAAATGAGTTGTGTTAGGCGGTGCGCTTTATGAATTTTGAATAGGCTGGGTTGGCTCACATGGTGATGGGTAATGGGTCATGTCCCAGTCGAGACCCTTGGCCTGTTTGTTTCTTTTGGTCTGCACCCATTACCGGTGTCATACTTCAATGGGTTTATGCAGTTCCATACATATCGTGTTGGAGAGTCTTAAAAATGGTGAATTTTTTGTGTCCACCGACTGTTTGGCCAGCGGATAGTCCTGCACAGCAAGACTTTGTATAAATTCTGGGGGTCTCAGACCAGTCGGCTGACCGGTCTGCAAGGGACTCCGACTGGTCGCCCGACCAGTCGAATTATGAGGCAACAGGACGTTTTTTGGCATAAACTTGCTGGACTGTTTTAGTCGGTTGACCGACCAGTTGGCCAGTGGACAGTCTTGCATAGCAAGACTCTGTATAAATTCTGAGGGTCTTAGACTGGTCGGCCGACCGGTCTGCAAGGGACTCCGACCGATCACCCGACCGGTTGAATTATGAGGCAGCAAGACGTTTTTTGGCATAAACTCGCGGACTGTTTTAGTCGGTCGACGTGCAATTCGAAAATATCTTACGCGGTTTCGGGTTATAAGTTTCTATTTTCGGTCGGAGGTTTATATAAACACCTCCTAACCCGATTTAGAGGTATCCTAATCACGTCCAAGGAGTCCAAACACAAGTTTAGGGTTTGGGGGAGTGATTTGTGAGGTTTGAGTGAGTTTTTGTTCATCTTTGGGATCTACTTATGGGTAGATTAGCTTTGTAATTTTCTGAGATTCATAGTGAAGGTGTTGCTTTGTGCCGTGGTTTTTTCCCGTAAGGGTTTTCAACGTAAAAATTTGTTTATCATGCATTGATTGCTTGTGTGGCTGTGTAGTGTTTGTTTGATTCTCTTTGGTGCTTCCGCTGACCGAATTCCAACAAGTGATAGCAGAGATATCGTTGGAAGGTTGAAGAATAAGTTTTTTGAGACAATCTCATGGCTTCAAGTACGAAGTTCAATGTTGAGAAGTTTTCGGGTGAAAACAATTTTGAGTTGTGGAAGGTGAAGATGAGGGTCATCCTAACTCAGCAAGGGGTCATGAACGCCCTTAGAAAGCGACCTACCGATATGGAAGATGATGAGTGGACCAAGATGGATGAGAAGGCTATGACCTCAATTCAATTGTGCCTTGTTGATGACGTCCTCTATAACGTCATGAAGGAGAAGACCGCTGTAGACACATGGACTAAGCTAGAGAATGTGTACGGCAAGAAGTCTCTAGAGAATCGCATGTATCTGATGATACAGCTCTTCACTTTGAAGATGGCGGAGGGGACAGATGCAGAGGACCACATTAGCACGTTCAACAAGTTGATTTGCAAGTTACTTGATTTTGGTGAACAGATAAAGGACGAGTATGAAGCCATGATCCTACTGAACTCGCTTCCTAGTTCATCTAAGTCACTCAAGGACTAGTTGTGTGTGGGTAGGGACACTATTAGTGTTGAGACCGTAGTCTCAGTCCTTTAGTCGAAGGCGATGAGACAGAAGAGCAGTGGTGTTAATTCTTCATCTGATGCATTGATTATGAGAGGAAGGAATTCAGAGTGGGGCAAATGATCATCGTGTTTTCGATCTAAGTCGAAGGGCAAAGGCAAAGTAAAGTTGAAGTGTTGGGGATGTGGCCAAGTTGGACACATGAAGAGGATATCAAGAGTCCTAAGTATAACAAGGAGAAGTCAGGAGACTCCTTTAGGGAAGCCAATACCGCTGAAGCTGAAGAAGGTGGTAGTGATATGTGCGAGGTCTTGACGGCGTCAAAGATGTGATCTTTCAGCGATGAGTGGATCATGGACTCCAGGGCCTCGTACTACATGTGCTTGAATATGAGCGTCTGTACTTTCTACAGGGAGTATGTTGGAGGCTTGGTATTTTTAGGCGATAATTAGCCTGAAAGGTTGTGGGAATTGGCACTGTGCGCATCAAGATGTTTGATGGGATCGAACAGACCTTGATGGAAGTTAGGCACGTTTCCAGGTTGAGGAAGAATCTGATTTCCCTTGATGCACTCGAAGCATTAGGGTGCAAGTTCACCGAATTTGACCGGTTCCGCAAAGTTTCAAAGGGGGCCCTTGTAATTATGAAGGGACAGAGGCATGAAAATATTTACAGGCTGATTGAGAGCACTTCAGTAGTTGGAGCTACAATGAGTGTAGCGGATTCTACGTCTGCACGTATGTGGCATGCACTCTTAGGCCACATGAGCAAGCGGGGCATGAAGGTACTCTCTGAACAATATTTGATTCCTTCCTTTAAATCTGTAGACTTTAGTATATGTGAACACTGCATGTATGGAAAACAATCTAGATTATCTTTTAAAGGGGGGAAACATGTATGTAAAAGGGTGCTTGAATATGTCCATTCCAATGTATGGGGGCCATCGCCCGTTATTTCTGTTGGGGGTCATCGTGGTTCGTGTCGTTTATCGATGACTATAATAGGAAGGTTTGGGTTTATTTTCTGAAAAATAAATCCGATGTCTTCATGACCTTCAAGTATTGGAAGACGATGGTGGAAAATCAGTCAGGGTAGAAACTGAAAATTTTGAGAACCGACAATGGAGGTGAGTTCACTTCTAGGGAGTTCAACACATATTGTAA